>OZ038386.1:23913834-25165500 GCA_964036045.1 Eutreptiella sp. 'Long Island Sound 2002' | reverse complement strand
ACACCTTTGTCAACTAACTGTTGGCCGAAGGCCCCGGGGGGGGGGGGGGGGAGGGGTAGTTGGCGTCCTAGGGCCCGCGGAGTCGCGCCCCCCCCCCCCCCCCCCCGGGATGCTGACCCTCCTGAAGACGAGCAGAGAGCACCGCAGCCCTCTTGAAGCTTTGGAACGATGATGCACTCGAAGCTTCATTACCTTCCATGTAGAGTGACAGATTGGAGAAGTGTCGGGGAGCCAAAACTTATTACACGATGGTCTGAGGAATCGGCGCAAAGCTGCAGCAAGAGCAAGTGCATGCTTCGTGCACAGATCTGCAGCAAACAAGGCTGTGCATTTCCCTGCAGTCTGCATACCAATTACAATGCACAAAAATGAAGGAGAAGAGATGTATCGCGGGTTTCATTTTCCAGCCTTTTCCAGCCTTGCTGCGTCTGTGGATGAACGGGGGCACTATGTGCTCCGTTTCTATTCCTACACGCATACCAGAATCAGCATGTGCTACCAACAGAGCAGGCGACAGCACAGCACAGCATGCCATACCACAGCACACCGATTCACACCACGGGCTGAACACCCCCCGGCATGAAATGTACCTGTGCCTCATATTTTAGACGCCTTGGTGCACCCCATTTTATGACCAGGTGCCGTTTGATCACCGCAAGGAGGTGCATGTATCACTGATTGGTGCATTCACTGCCATGCACGAACCCAAACCGGGGAAGACAACGGGGACAAAAGTCGACCACAGAGGAATTGAGTCAAATCAACCACCACGGAAGAAGCACCCCTTCCCACCCACAGAGAGGAGTCTTGGCGTCCCAATTTAGCGTCCTCATATTAACAACCTCATTACCACGAATTCCACCTGCGACGGACACCACGAAGTCTCAAACGACCCCGACTACTAATTTACCAGGGCCAACACATCCCTCCAGAGAGGGAGGAGTGACCTACTGCAGTGACTGTCCGCCAAACGGAATTGATAGATACCTATGCCAACTGATCGGTACACATGCGAAACCGAGAGGTAGATATGCCAAACTGATTCATCATCCTCCTCATAAAAATGTGAACTTTGTGCCAAAGGCAATGAACAGCAAGGCAGGGGACAAACACGTCTAAGCGGACACCAAAGTCAACATGGATGCACGACTTTAACATCAAGGTTCCGAACAAGGTTTCCTCCCACAACGCAAACGCCATGGTCACGTTTTAAAAAAGCATGAAAGCAGCTCTTTGGTGGTACCATCAGGGCTATGTACAACACACCAATGAGAGCTTACCCCGTTTCTGTTGACGCAGATCTCATCCAATTGTGCGATTAATGTAGGTTACCAATGCTGTGGGGGTATCGGGTAGGCAGGCAAGTGGCTGCGCAGGCTGGGCACTTCCGGAGGGGTGCTCCTCCGGCTCCCCTTTTCGCACCCCCAGGGAGGGTCGGCTGCATATTGGTTTGCACTAATAGAAGGCGGTGGGTCGAAAGAGTTGGGCGGCGTAAAACAAAACTCCGGCAAGCCCCCGGGAGTCTCGTTTGACATGTGTTCCTCACGGCGCAAAACTGAACTGGGAGGCGGTGTTGGCAGTATTTGGGTCGAGAATCACAAGAGCAGATGTCTGCAGGTATTGTTTGTGACTGCAGACGCACATCTTCGAAAGCCTCCAACGCGGCTTCAGTCCCGAAACTCGATAGAGGACTGCCGACTGTAGGTTTGCCACTCATTCCACGGTCGCCACTATCTCCTGTGGTACTCTTGGCCACTGGCTTGCTTGTGTGTTGTTTGTTGCGGACTTCTTAGGAAGCCCTGGTCGAAGCAGGCCCTGCGCCCGTCTCGCGCGCGGAAATGCTGCGAGAAGTACAGGGATCGCAGAGCGTCGTTGGTTCAAGAAAAAAAGCTCTTTCGAACGAAAGCGCCACAGGAAGCACTACGAATCGCTGTGCTGGAATAGAACGGCTTTGTGGAGCCTGTGGATGTAACTACTGCTTTGGGAGTGCCTTGCGGTTGCACGACACGCAGGACAACACCCCCTCTGGAAGCGTCCAACTCCCTCTTGTCCAGACGGCAAACTGCCCAAGCCGAATGCAGCGCCCCGTTTCTGTGGTTGCACTACAACAGGGCGCATCAGCTGTACAATTGTGCGACACTTTGCAGAAATTGCGGAGGCAGTGCACGACAATGCAACAAAGGTGTCTCCAACAGCACTCCAGAGCATACTACCCCCCCCCCCTTGTCCAGCCCCTGTGGCATGCAGTTTGCCTCGGGAACATCGCGCGTGAAATGCAATGTTCCGTTAGCAAAAACATTTGCCAAACCCCACACACCACGAGCACTCTTTGCCCACACAATCTCAGTGTCGGAAGCACTGTCACTGTCTTCTTCAACACCACTTGGGAGACCACTATCAACAGATGTCAGCGATGACACATCAGATTCTGTTGCAGTCTGTGAGGCATGGGATGACACCCCTGACCCTGACCCTGAAGTACCAGTCCCATCACCATCACCTTCCGATGAACTTGCCCGAGATGGTGAAGGAGGGTGGTAAGGGGCACCACGCTCGTTTGGGGGGCCGCTGGATTCACCAGCTGCACGGCGTCCGTCCCATCAGTGGGAGGGGGGGATAAGGGGCGAAAAAAAGCGTCCAACTTCAATTGCACCTTCTTCCAAGTTTGCCTTCTCTCCGCCCGGTGGGCCGTTGTGGGAGCTGAGGTGAGTCATGGGGATGTCCGCACACGGAGAAAGGACATCCGTGCTACAGGGGCACAGTCATGCGTGGCCACCGTACCGAGGCGCTCATATGTGATGGACCGGTGGTCAGCATCACGCTCCAAGGGGCCCAGAATCTTGGCAGACACAATACTGCCGTCTGAACGTTGGAAATTGGCAGTAATGTTCTGTGACACGTGGCAGCACTTTGCAGATGTGTTGGGATTCTGTCAATGGTGGGTGCGGGGGGTTCTGGAACACTTCGTCCCACATGAGGGGCGTGTGCCCGTCCAGCCCACGCAGTCAGATGTTAAGAGTGCTATTTTGTGATCTATCGGTACCCACGATTGAGAAGGGGGACTCCAAGGGACAGCCGTACCTCTCTGTACCTGTTCCCTGTACCTGCGGGGGAAAAGGTCTGCAGAAAGGGAAATGGCTTTGGAGCGGGATCTGTGCTGTTCCTCAGCCATTGATTGCTTTGCATAGGGGCCAGGTCGATGACACCAAATCTCTGGTACCTCAGTGATGGAGCGGTGGGTGCCCACTGGATTACCGTCAGATGGGGGCAGGGGTTGCCATAATACAAAAAAAAAAACAACTCGGAGTGTCCAATACGCCCTATGATGGCGGCCGGTGGGTAACTGATGGCGGTTGGTGGGTAACCGATGGCGGTTGGTGGGTAACCGATGGCGGTTGGTGGGTAACCGATGGCGGTTGGTGGGTAACCGATGGCGGTTGGTGGGTAACCGATGGGGGCAGGGGGCCCGCGTGGGTTCGCACAGGTGCTCGAGGCCATCCACACAAGGCAGACAGGTACCGTTTGCAGGAGCTGCGGAGCGGGCGTGTCGCGTGCACACCGTCTAACGGAAAAGCGGAAGAGACCACCAAACGAAACGGTGGAAAGGGGGTATTTCGAAGGACTCCAGAGCTCTGACACCAACAGGTCAGCGCGTCCGGATGGGCCCCTGCGATGCATGTCGCTTTATTGCAGTGTCCTCGCCATCCAGGCTCTGCCTTGGCTGTACCCAAGCGGCTGTCGGTCCCAGAGTGGCCCTCAGTACGCCCCACGCAAAAGTCGGTCGGGATCGGACGACCACTTCGCCTCCAACTCCCCCTTCTGTCATCTTGCGTCATCGTCCAACCGCCTTCGGTTACCCTCCCACCGCGGCGGCCTCAGGGTGTCGCAGTGGGCGGCGGGGCTGGGGCGGGGGCTCCTTTGACATTACCACACCACCAGCACCTCATGCTCCTCCTCCAGCCACCGCTCCATGTACCGCCCGCCGAACATCAACAGTGCGGTGAAGGGCTCAACGGACTGCAGCGCCAGCACGTGATTGGAGCGGGGGCTGCCGCCGCTGCCCACGCGCGTCCACTCTCGGCTCCGCAGGTCGAACAGCCAGACGTCGTTGAAGTAGCCCCGGGCGGGGACGGAGTACCCGCCATGGACCAGGACCTGCGCCCCGCAGTGCAGCAGAGCCGGGCTCGTGCGGGGGGCCGGCCCCCGCGCCTCCCCCATCTCCCACCACGTCTCCCACTGGAGGCCCTCCAGGTCCAGCGCCGCCACCTAAAAACATAGAAAAACGGCGTTTTACAAGACCGGTTTCAATCGCAATTATAAAATTACATATTGCAAATTTGTTATCTTTAGCCCAGAATTGCAGAAGATACTTGTGGAATCCACGACTGGTGTCTGTGCAATAACAGCGCCTATTGGGTGCCTGAAAATGTGGGTGTATGGTGGTAGTGTGGTTCTCCAGGGAGGGGTGAGGGACCGTCACTTGGCAACCGTCCCCCAGGGGGTGGCGGAGGACCGTCTTCCCTGGGGTGGGGCAGGACAAGGGGAGGGGAGTTATGATTTACGGTCATCGTTGCCGCCTTTGGACCCGTGCATTTTTATTATTTCCGGACGACAATTGTTCTCCTGATTCTATTGATTGGAGTGGTCATGCCCGTCTATGGGCGGCTCCCCCTCAGAGGATATGTTTTGGCGCCCATTAGGCGTTCCATTTTTCATGCCTCATGTCATTGAGGTCCCTAGTTTTCGGACTGCATGGGGTTTCTGCAATTTTGCACCACACAGTGACACATTCTTTTCACCTGTCTACATCAGTAATGGTGTGTGTGGGATGTGTGCATGCCCCTTACCCTGACCACAACTTCACCCCCCTTCCATGCAGTCCTGTTGTTAGGCGTTCACGACCATGGAATCCGGTTTGTGTGTTGTGGACGCAGGTACATGAAACATTGTTAGAGCTACTGCACATCCTCATCAAATTGTGTCTCTACAAGGCTGCCTACTTTTAATGGGGTGCTTAATGCACTCATATTGTTGCTCTGGATCTGTTCTGAGTTGCAGTTCAACAGATTTCTCATTTCGGAGTGCTACGGCAGTTTGCACGATTCAGACAGGGAGGGAAGCGGATTGATGGGCTACAGTGTGGGAGGGTTGCGACTGCATGTTGGGCAGGGGTTCGGCTGCGGTTACATCGAGCAGGCGTTATGTGCTGTCATGCAGCAGCTTTTGGCGAATGAAAGCCTTGGACACTGGGAGCCATATGGATGAGTTCGGTACATGCTGAAAAAAAGGCAGAGAACTTGGACAAGAGGGTTGCAGGTGGGTTGGGCAGAATGCCCGGGTAGCAATGAAGTTTGCGTTGATGCCCACTTTCCTGCTATGTGTCAATATATTTTTCCCACCGACACAATGAAGTCTATCGCTGCGCAAAGGCAGTGTCATTGCAGACAGCAAACCTTGAGAACACGTGTCTTTGATTGTCTCATCAATTGTGCCCTGTGCAACGATCATGCGTGTTCCTGTTTGGATGCAGTTGGTTGTGCCTGCTGGTTTTGCATTATTTTTCACTACAAGCTTTGTTGATTTGACTCTATTGAGGTTTTTAGTGCTAAGAATTACTGTGCAATTTTGGGTTTTGACTCTATTGAGGTTTTTAGTGCTGAGAATTACTGTGTAATTTTGGGTTTTGTTTTCAGGTGGTGTGTTACGAGCCTCAAGCAGAGGAACATTTTTGCCCCAAGAACCAATGAAAACGGTGCAGGCAATGTACTGGTGCATGTCTTGCATGTTGGAATCCAAATAATAGGGAGCAGTGTTGGAGGCATTCATTCGCATTTGCCTTGGTGTTTTTGTCCCAACTTTTTTTGATGTGACAGCAGTAATACAGCAGAGGACGAATGCATCGAAGCATGTGTAGTCGGAGGGTTTGGCAAGCTAGATAAATTCCAGTGTGAGACAGAATACTATCACTTAATTCTGGGGTGTGCGACCCTATTAGGTGCACATGAAGAAAAGAAAGGCCCCCGCGAGAAAAGAAATTTTATGGTCAATGCGCAAGGAAGTCCAGTATTACAAAAAGGTTGATAGACAAAGACCATGGTAAGTTTCTTGGCAATGGGGAAAGCCTGGTTTCTTTTGTTCTTGACTATGATGACCCATCCGGTCCGGCAACACGTTTTCGGTTGGGGAGTGAAGATGAGACATCCACTGTTGACACCCAATATTGACTCCCAATGTTGACACCTAATTGTGACACCCAATGTTGACACGAAATGCTGACTCCAAATGTTGACACCCAATGTTGACACCCAATGTTGACAGTCAGAAGATGACACCCAAACATACAAAAACGGCCTTTTCAAGGCAACAACGCACCTCGGACAGGTCGCTGGGAAAGGGGCCCCACCAGGGGGACCCGAAGAACAAGACCATGTACTGGCCCGCCTGCACCGCGAACACCCACTTCCGCGGCGACGGGGCGCGCCCCGCCACCGCCGGCTGCGACCACGTGTGGGTCTTCAGGTTGTACTCGTGGACGTCGTTGAAGTGCTCGCCCATGGCCCGGCCCCCGAAGAAAAAAACGCGCCCGTCGTAGCACACGCCCGTGTGGCCCATGCGGGGCGCAGGCTGCGGCCCGCGCTGCGGGAGCGCCTCCCAGGCCAGGGCCGGGACGGTGCTGGTGCCGCTGTACGTGTACCGGAGGGCGGTGAGGTCGCGCCCGGGGCTATGGTAGGCCCCTCCGCCGTGCAGGAGGACCATCCCTGGCTCGCAGTGCACCACCGCGCAGCCGTAGAGGTTGGGGGGCGGGTGGCCGGTGGGGTGCAGCTGCGTCCAGAGCTCCGTGGCGGTGTCCAGCACGTACACGGCACTGTTGTCGGCGAGGTTGTCGTAGCGGTCGTACTGCCCCCCGCCGAAGATCAGGACCTTGTTGAACGGGAGGTGCACGATGTGGGGTTGCTGCGTGGGCTCCGGCTCGTCGATGCTGGAGGGCATGACGGCCAGGGAGACCGCACAGTTGGGCCTGTCGCGCCGCGGGAGGACCGGGCGGACGCCGTGGCGCAGGTCGTCCAGGAGGCGGTACAGGTCGACCCATTTGCTGTGTGTGGCGCACTCCGGCACACATCGGAGCGGGCAGCGGTCCTGGGGGGGGCCAAAGACCATGCGGTGGTACACTTCATACCGCTTTGCAGCCCCGTCTGCGTGTTTGCAGAGGCACTGCCAGACGATGTCGGTGGAGGAAAGTTTATGGAGGCGAGCAGAGCAGGCACCGAGTGTGCACAGGGTCTGGACTGGAAGTTGGAACATTACCTCCAGCAGCATCATATCGGCCAAATCCAAGAATAACATTGCTGCAGACAACCAGCCACGGCCTGCATCTCGGTTGCCCATGATAGACTGGATGGCCCGCCACAGACACGAGACGAGCACTACATCTCGTGCAAACCTCATCACGTCTGACGAATTATGACGCCCACTAAGCTATGCGCTCACGCACCTCTACCACCCTCAACACCCTCGACAACCTAACCCCTTGGGTCGTCTGGAAGTTGCCTACACATGTAAAACGGGTGTTGCTGTCAATGTACTGTGATATCGTCACGCGTTACGAGCGGTCAGCTTGCGGTGTGGCATGCTTGGCATCGGCTCATTTTTTGGACAGAGAACACCCGCACGAAGCAGTCACCTACGGCCAGTCAGGGTGCCTGTGGCCCTCCGTCTCCCAGTCCACCATGCTATAAGTGGCCGCCGGCCACAGCGAACACATTTCTGCGCGTCACTTTTGGCCCGCGGATGCGTTATAAGTGGCCGCTGGCCCCGGCGACCACGTTTCTGCGCGTCACTTTTTGCCCGTGGACGCGCCATAAGTGGCCGCTCGCCCCGGCGAACACATTTTTGCGCATCACTTTTTGCCCGCGGACGCGCTATAAGTGGCCGCCGGCCCCGGCGAATCCATTTTTGCGCGTCACTTTTTGCCCGCCGACACAGTATAAGCGGCCGCCGGCCCCGGCATGCCCGCGCACAAGCATGCACAAGGGACCTAGGCACCACCTCATTTGCGCTCTTTCTTTCTTTTTTTTTGACTGACTCCGGCATCCGGCAGTTCAATGAATACTCAAGACTTTGCTTGGGAAAGTGGGCGTCTCCAGCATATGATACAGTGGATCCCCGCAACGCAGGGCACATGGCAAAGACCCGGAGTTCACATGCGTATAACAGAGGGCTCTCTGATGCGGTAGACAAAACCGCCACGCCATATGGCAAGCCTATAATGCGTCAGAGTTAAGGGGGTTAAGACATGCTGGATCACGTGTGTGCCATTCCCCAAGGGTGACAAGCTTTCGTCGCTTTGCAGGGGCCATGTCCAGTGGCTGGCGTTGGCCCGGGATGCTGGGCCTTTTGCGGCACTGGCGTTTAGGCAGAGGCGAGTCCACCCGGTGGGCGGCGCGCTGAGATGCCCACAACTAGCTCATCGCCGAAAAGATTTGAACCCTTCCGTTATGCCGCTGGTCGTGCTGGTCTACGGAGGTGCTCCACACTCTAGCACGTCGCAGAAAGGAGTGCCACTGCCGCGATTGCCACACCACATCATCTAGCACGTCGCGGCATGAAACCATCAGTGAGGCCCCGAGAACGGCACGCTGATGCAGATAACAAGGCTGGGCCAGATACTGCATCGCCGGGGCTACCTGCTGTGCCCCTGGGTTTGCGGCAGTGGAACTGAGGCACTGGTGGAGATATTTCACCGCCCATGACCTGGTGTGCTATGACTGCAGCCGGTCCCATGTGCGCACCGCTCTACGGTGGGATGTTTCTTGAGAGGCGCGGCCATCCTGCCGCGATGTTCTCTCCCGGGGCTTTGCAGACCCCACTTGATTGCGGAGGAAAGAGTCTGTGGGGTTCAATTGTACGGCTGGTGGGCGCAGCTTTGTGTACCATGCCGGGTCGCGGGGGGGCATGGTGAGTTGGCTGCACAGTTGGCATACGCCATGTAGGGCGTGGTACTGGTGCCAGGCCACACGCTCCCCGAGGTCTACCCCCCAGTGTTTGGGGGATGTGGTCCCATAGGGACTGTGGTATGCGAAGGCAAGAAACATGGTGTAGGTCAGCCGCCGCCGCCCTGTTCCACCATTCAGTTACCGTATCTTGCCACGGTCCCCAGCAGCTATGTGTATAAAGTCTGCAGTATGAAGTCTGATTTGGCATCTCGTGTCAAGGACATAAAATAGAACACATCTCAGCAAAAGTCTGATAAAAGTGTGGTACCCGACCCCTCCCTTCCTTCCTTCATCTCAGAAAGGGACAAGGAAAAGTCTGCCACCCCCCCCCCCCCCCCCCCCGCAACACAGCCACCCACCAGAAAAAAAAACCACCATGAAAATTGAAAGTTGAAAAGAATGGGAGACCATGCAACACAGGGGAACAGCCCCCCCAAAAGAAAAAAAAGGGTGGAAAAATGGAGCATTGGGGAAAATGGGAGGCCGGGAAAAATATTCCATTGAGGTGGTGTACCCCCCCCCCCTCTGGATAAATATTCCACTGAGGTGGTGTACCCCCCCCTCTGGATAAATATTCCACCGAGGTGGTGTACCCCCCCCCCATGTGGATAAATATTCCACTGAGTTGCTGTGCACCCCCCTTCTGCATAAAGATTCCACCGAGGTGGTGCACCCCCCCAACCTCTGGATAAATATTCCACTTAGGTGGTGTACCCCCACCCTTTGGATAAATATTCCATTGAGGTGGTGCCCCCCCCCCCCCCCTGTGGACAAATATTCCACTGAGGTGGTGTACCCCCCCCCTTTGGAAAAATGTTCCACTGAGGTGGTGTACGCCCCCCCCTCTGGATAGATATTCCACTGAGGTGGTGTACCCCCCCCCTAGGATAAATATTCCACTGAGGTGGTGTACCCCCCCCCCCCTGTGGAAAAATGTTCCACTGAGGTGGTGTACGCCCCCCCCTCTGGATAGATATTCCACTGAGGTGGTGCCCCCCCCACCCTTGTGGACAAATATTCCACTGAGGTGCTGTACCCCCCCCCCTGTGGAAAAATGTTCCACTGAGGTGGTGTACGCCCCCCCCCCTCTGGATAGATATTCCATTGAGGTGGTGTACCCCCCCCCTCAGGATAAATATTCCACTGAGGTGGTGTACCCCCCCCCTGTGGAAAAATGTTCCACTGAGGTGGTGTATGCCCCCCACTCTGGATAGATATTCCACTGAGGTGGTGTATGCCCCCCCTCTGGATAAATATTCCACTTAGGTGGCGTACCCCCCCCCCCCTCACGATAAACATTCCACTGAGGTAGTGCACCCCCCGCCCTATGCATAAATATTCCACTGACGTGGTGTACCCCCCCCATGTGGATAAATATTCCACTGAGGTGGTGCACCCCCCCCCCCATGTGGATAAATATTCCACCGAGCTGGTGTGCACCCCCCTTCTGGATAAACATTCCACTGAGGTGGTGTACCCCCCCCCTCTGGATAAATATTCTACTGAGGTGGTGTAGGGCCCCCTGTGGATAATTGTTCCACTGAGGTGGTGTACGCCCCCCCTCTGGATAAATATTTCACTGAGGTGGTGTACAACCCGCCTCTGGATAATTATTCCACTGAGGTGGTACACCCCTTTCAAGTGGATAAATATTCCACGGAGGGAGTGTACCACCCTCCCCAGTGGATAAATATTCCATGGAAGAAGTGCACAGCCCTCCCCAGTGGATAAATATTCCACGGAGGGACTGTACACCCCTCCCAAGTGGCTAAATAATTCACGAAGGGATTGTACACCCCTCCCAAGTGGCTGAATAATTCATGGAGGGACTGCGCACGCCTCCCAAGTGGCGGACGTATTAAAAAATTCACGCAGGGGGGTAAATAATTCACGGAGGGGTCAAATAATTCAAGGAGGGGGGTAAATAATTCACGGAGGGGTCAAATGATTCACGGAGGGGGGTAAATAATTCACGGAGGGGTCAAATGATTCACGGAGGGGGATAAATAATTCACGGAGGGGTCAAATGATTCACGGAGGGGGGTAAATAATTAACGCAGGGGTCAAATAATTCACGGAGGGGGGTAAATAATTCACGGAGGGGTCAAATAATTCACGGAGAGGGGTAAATAATTCACGGAGGGGTCAAACGATTCACAGAGGGGGTAAATAATTCACAGAGGGGTCAAAAAATTCACGGAGGGGGGTAAATAATTCATAGAGGGGTCAAATAATTCACGGAGGGGGGTAAATAATTCACGCAGGGGTCAAATGATTCACGGAGGGGGGTAAACAATTCACGGAGGGGGTCAAATAATTCACGGAGGGGTCAAATAATTCACGGAGGGGGGTAAACAATTCACAAAGGGGTCAAATAATTCACGGAGGGGGGTAAATAATTCACAGAGGGGTAAAATAATTCACGGAGGGGGGTAAATAATTCACGGAGGGGGGTAAATAATTCACGGAGGGGGGTAAATAATTCACGGAGGGGGAAAATAATTCACGGAGGGGGGTAAATGATTCACAGAGGGGTCCAATAATTCACGGAGGGGGGTAAATAATTCACGGAGGGGTCAAATAATTCACGGAGGGGGGTAAACAGTTCACGGAGGGGTCAAATAATTCACGGAGGGGGGTAAATAATTCGCGGAGGGGGAAAAAAAATTCACGGAGGGGGGTGAATAATTCACGGAGGGGTAAACAATTTGCGGAGGGGTCAAATAATTCACGGAGAGGGGTAAATGATTCACAGAGGGGTCAAATAATTCACGGAGGGGGGTAAATAATTCACAGAGGGGTCAAATAATTCATGGAGGAGGGTAAATAATTCACAGAGGGGTCAAATAATTCACAGAGGGGGGTAAATAAATCACGGAGGGGTCAAATAATTCACGGAGGGGGGTAAACAATTCACAGAGGGGTCAAATAATAATTCACGGAGGGGGGTAAATAATTCACGGAGGGGTCAAATAATTCACGGAGGGGGGTAAACAATTCACACAGGGGTCAAATAATTCACGGAGGGGGGTAAACAATTCACGGAGGGGTAAAAAATTAACAGAGGGGTCAAATAATTCACGGAGGGGGGTAAATAATTCACAGAGGGGTCAAATAATTCACGGAGGGAAGTAAACAATTCACGGAGGGGTCAAATAATTCACAGAGGGGGGTAAATATTTCACGGAGGGGTCAAATAATTCACGGAGGGGGTAAAATAATTCACGAAGGGGGGTAAATAATTCACGGAGGGGTCAAAAAATTCACGAAGGGGTTTAAATAATTTACGCAGGGGTCAAATGATTCACGGAGGGGGGTAAACAATTCACGGAGGGGGTCAAATAATTCACGGAGGGGTCAAATAATTCACGCAGGGGGGTAAACAATTCACAGAGGGGTCAAATAATTCACGGAGGGGGGTGAATGATTCACAGAGGGGTAAAATAATTCACGGAGGGGGGTAAATAATTCACAGAGGGGGGTAAATAATTCACGGGGGGGTCAAATAATTCATGGAGGGGGGTAAACAATTCACGGAGGGGTCAAAGAATTCACGGAGGGGGGTAAATATTTCACGGAGGGGTCAAATAATTCACGGAGGGGGGTAAATGATTCACGGAGGGGTCAAACAATTCACGGAGGGGGGTAAATAATTCACAGAGGGGTAAAATAATTCACGGAGGGGGGCAAATAATTCATGGAGGGGGGTAAAGAATTCACGGAGGGGGGTAAATAATTCACGGAGGGGGGTAAATAATTCGCGGAGGGGGGTAAATGATTCACAGAGGGGTCCAATAATTCACGGAGGGGGTAAATAATTCACGGAGGGGTCAAATACTTCACGGAGGGGGGTAAACAATTCAGAGAGGGGTCAAAAAATTCACGGAGGGGGGTAAACAATTCACGGAGGGATCAAATAATTCACGGAGGGGGGTAAATAATTCACAGAGGGGTCAAATAATTCACGGTAGGGGGTAAATAATTCACGGAGGGGGGTAAATAATTCACGGAGGGGGGTAGATAATTCACGGAGGGGGAAAATAATTCACGGAGGGGGGTAAATGATTCACAGAGGGGTCCAATAATTCACGGAGGGGGTCAAATAATTCACGCAGGGGTCAAATGATTCACGGAGGGGGGTAAACAATTCACAGAGGGGTTCAAATAATTCACGGAGGGGTCAAATAATTCACGGAGGGGGGTAAACAATTCACAGAGGGGTCAAATAATTCACGGAGGGGGGTAAATATTTCACGGAGGGGGGTAAATAATTCACGGAGGGGGGTAAATAATTCACGGAGGGGGAAAATAATTCACGGAGGGGGGTAAATGATTCACAGAGGGGTCCAATAATTCACGGAGGGGGGTAAATAATTCACGGAGGGGTCAAATAATTCACGGAGGGGGGTAAACAATTCACATAGGGGTCAAATAATTCACGGAGGGGGGTAAACAATTCACGGAGGGGTCAAATAATTCACGGAGGGGGGTAAACAATTCACAGAGGGGTCAAATAATTCACGGAGGGGGGTAAATAATTCGCGGAGGGGCAAAATAATTCACGGAGGGGGCTGAATAATTCACGCAGGGGTCAAATAATTCACGGAGAGGGGTAAATGATTCACAGAGGGGTCAAATAATTCACAGAGGGGGGTAAATAATTCACAGAGGGGTCAAATAATTCACAGAGGGGGGTAAATAATTCACGGAGGGGTCAAAAAATTCACGGAGGGGGGTAAACAATTCACAGAGGGGTCAAATAATAATTCACGGAGGGGGGTAAATAATTCACGGAGGGGTCAAAAAATTCACGGAGGGGGGTAAACAATTCACGCAGGGGTCAAATAATTCACGGAGGGGGGTAAACAATTCACGGAGGGGTAAAAAATTAACAGAGGGGTCAAATAATTCACGGAGGGGGGCAAATAATTCACAGAGGGGTCAAATAATTCACGGAGGGGGGTAAACAATTCACGGGGGGGTCAAATAATTCACGGAGGGGGGTAAATAATTCACAGAGGGGTAAAATAATTCACGGAGGGGGGTAAATAATTCACGGAGGGGGGTAAATAATTCACGGAGGGGGGTAAATAATTCACGGAGGGGGAAAATAATTCACGGAGGGGGGTAAATGATTCACAGAGGGGTCCAATAATTCACGGAGGGGGGTAAATAATTCACGGAGGGGTCAAATAATTCACGGAGGGGGGTAAACAATTCACAGAGGGATCAAATAATTCACGGAGGGGGGTAAACAATTCACAGAGGGGTCAAATAATTCACGGAGGGGGGTAAATAATTCACAGAGGGGTCAAAAAATTCACGGAGGGGGTCAAATAATTCACGCAGGGGTCAAATAATTCACGGAGGGGGGTAAACAATTCACGGAGGGGGTCAAATAATTCACGGTGGGGTCAAATAATTCACGGAGGGGGGTAAACAATTCACAGAGGGGTCAAATAATTCACGGAGGGGGGTAAATAATTCACGGAGGGGTCAAACGATTCACGGAGGGGGTAAATAATTCACAGAGGGGGAAAAAAATTCACGGAGGGGGGTAAACAATTCACAGAGGGGTCCAATAATTCAGGGAGGGGGGTAAATAATTCACGGAGGGGTCAAAAAATTCATGGAGGGGGGTAAACAATTCACGGAGGGGTCAAATAATTCACGGAGGGGGGTAAACAATTCACGGAGGGGTAAAAAATTAACAGAGGGGTCAAACAATTCACGGAGGGGGGCAAATAATTCACAGAGGGGTCAAATAATTCACGGAGGGGGGTAAATAATTCACCGAGGGGTCAAATAATTCACGGAGGGGGGTAAATATTTCACGGAGGGGTCAAATAATTCACGGAGGGGGGCAAATAATTCACGGAGGGGTCAAATAATTCACGGAGGGGGGTAAATAATTCACGGAGGGGGGTAAACAGTTCACGGAGGGGGGTAAATACTTCACGGAGGGGGGTAAACAATTCACAGAGGGGTGAACAATTCACGGAGGGGTCAAATAATTCACGGAGGGGGGTAAATAATTCACCGAGGGGTCAAATAATTCAAGGAGGGGGGTAAACAATTCACAGAGGGGTCAAATAATTCACGGAGGGGGGTAAATAATTCACGGAGGGGTCAAATAATTCGCGGAGGGGGGTAAACGATTCACGGAGGGGGGTAAATACTTCACGGAGGGGGGTAAACAATTCACGGTGGGGTCAAATAATTCACGGAGGGGGGTAAACAGTTCACGGAGGGGGCAAATAATTCACGGAGGGGGGTAAATGATTCACAGAGGGGTCAAATAATTCACGGAGGGGGGTAAATAATTCACGGAGGGGTCAAATAATTCACGGAGGGGGGTAAACAATTCACAGAGGGGTCAAATAATTCACGGAGGGGGGTAAATAATTCACGGAGGGGTCAAATAATTCACGGAGGGGGGTAAATAATTCACAGAGGGGTCAAAAAATTCACGGAGGGGGTCAAATAATTCACGCAGGGGTCAAATAATTCACGGAGGGGGGTAAACAATTCACGGAGGGGGTCAAATAATTCACGGTGGGGTCAAATAATTCACGGAGGGGGGTAAACAATTCACAGAGGGGTCAAATAATTCACGGAGGGGGGTAAATAATTCACGGAGGGGTCAAACGATTCACGGAGGGGGTAAATAATTCACAGAGGGGGAAAAAAATTCACGGAGGGGGGTAAACAATTCACAGAGGGGTCCAATAATTCAGGGAGGGGGGTAAATAATTCACGGAGGGGTCAAAAAATTCATGGAGGGGGGTAAACAATTCACGGAGGGGTCAAATAATTCACGGAGGGGGGTAAACAATTCACGGAGGGGTAAAAAATTAACAGAGGGGTCAAACAATTCACGGAGGGGGGCAAATAATTCACAGAGGGGTCAAATAATTCACGGAGGGGGGTAAATAATTCACCGAGGGGTCAAATAATTCACGGAGGGGGGTAAATATTTCACGGAGGGGTCAAATAATTCACGGAGGGGGGCAAATAATTCACGGAGGGGTCAAATAATTCACGGAGGGGGGTAAATAATTCACGGAGGGGTCAAATAATTCACGGAGGGGGGTAAACAGTTCACGGAGGGGGGTAAATACTTCACGGAGGGGGGTAAACAATTCACAGAGGGGTGAACAATTCACGGAGGGGTCAAATAATTCACGGAGGGGGGTAAATAATTCACCGAGGGGTCAAATAATTCAAGGAGGGGGGTAAACAATTCACAGAGGGGTCAAATAATTCACGGAGGGGGGTAAATAATTCACGGAGGGGTCAAAAAATTCGCGGAGGGGGGTAAACGATTCACGGAGGGGGGTAAATACTTCACGGAGGGGGGTAAACAATTCACGGTGGGGTCAAATAATTCACGGAGGGGGGTAAACAGTTCACGGAGGGGGGTAAATACTTCACGGAGGGGGGTAAACAATTCACAGAGGGGTGAACAATTCACGGAGGGGTCAAATAATTCACGGAGGGGGGTAAATAATTCACCGAGGGGGCAAATAATTCACGGAGGGGGGTAAATGATTCACAGAGGGGTCAAATAATTCACGGAGGGGGGTAAATAATTCACGGAGGGGTCAAATAATTCACGGAGGGGGGTAAACAATTCACAGAGGGGTCAAATAATTCACGGAGGGGGGTAAATAATTCACGGAGGGGTCAAATAATTCACGGAGGGGGGTAAATAATTCACGGAGGGGTCAAATAATTCACGGAGGGGGGTAAACAATTCACAGAGGGGTCAAATAATTCACGGAGGGGGGTAAATAATTCACGGAGGGGTCAAATAATTCACGGAGGTGGGTAAACAATTCACAGAGGGGTCAAATAATTCACGGAGAGGGGTAAACAATTCACAGAGGGGTCAAATAATTCACGGAGGGGGGTAAACAATTCACAGAGGGGTCAAATAATTCACGGAGGGGGGTAAACAATTCACAGAGGGGTCAAATAATAATTCACGGAGGGGGGTAAATAATTCACGGAGGGGTCAAAAAATTCACGGAGGGGGGTAAACAATTCACGCAGGGGTCAAATAATTCACGGAGGGGGGTAAACAATTCACGGAGGGGTAAAAAATTAACAGAGGGGTCAAATAATTCACGGAGGGGGGCAAATAATTCACAGAGGGGTCAAATAATTCACGGAGGGGGGTAAACAATTCACGGGGGGGTCAAATAATTCACGGAGGGGGGTAAATAATTCACAGAGGGGTAAAATAATTCACGGAGGGGGGTAAATAATTCACGGAGGGGGGTAAATAATTCACGGAGGGGGGTAAATAATTCACGGAGGGGGAAAATAATTCACGGAGGGGGGTAAATGATTCACAGAGGGGTCCAATAATTCACGGAGGGGGGTAAATAATTCACGGAGGGGTCAAATAATTCACGGAGGGGGGTAAACAATTCACAGAGGGATCAAATAATTCACGGAGGGGGGTAAACAATTCACGGAGGGGTCAAATAATTCACGGAGGGGGGTAAATAATTCACAGAGGGGTCAAAAAATTCACGGAGGGGGTCAAATAATTCACGCAGGGGTCAAATAATTCACGGAGGGGGGTAAACAATTCACGGAGGGGGTCAAATAATTCACGTTGGGGTCAAATAATTCACGGAGGGGGGTAAACAATTCACAGAGGGGTCAAATAATTCACGGAGGGGGGTAAATAATTCACGGAGGGGTCAAACGATTCACGGAGGGGGTAAATAATTCACAGAGGGGGAAAAAAATTCACGGAGGGGGGTAAACAATTCACAGAGGGGTCCAATAATTCAGGGAGGGGGGTAAATAATTCACGGAGGGGTCAAAAAATTCATGGAGGGGGGTAAACAATTCACGGAGGGGTCAAATAATTCACGGAGGGGGGTAAACAATTCACGGAGGGGTAAAAAATTAACAGAGGGGTCAAACAATTCACGGAGGGGGGCAAATAATTCACAGAGGGGTCAAATAATTCACGGAGGGGGGTAAATAATTCACCGAGGGGTCAAATAATTCACGGAGGGGGGTAAATATTTCACGGAGGGGTCAAATAATTCACGGAGGGGGGCAAATAATTCACGGAGGGGTCAAATAATTCACGGAGGGGGGTAAATAATTCACGGAGGGGTCAAATAATTCACGGAGGGGGGTAAACAGTTCACGGAGGGGGGTAAATACTTCACGGAGGGGGGTAAACAATTCACAGAGGGGTGAAGAATTCACGGAGGGGTCAAATAATTCACGGAGGGGGGTAAATAATTCACCGAGGGGTCAAATAATTCAAGGAGGGGGGTAAATGATTCACAGAGGGGTCAAATAATTCACGGAGGGGGGTAAATAATTCACGGAGGGGTCAAATAATTCGCGGAGGGGGGTAAACGATTCACGGAGGGGGGTAAATACTTCACGGAGGGGGGTAAACAATTCACGGTGGGGTCAAATAATTCACGGAGGGGGGTAAACAGTTCACGGAGGGGGGTAAATACTTCACGGAGGGGGGTAAACAATTCACAGAGGGGTGAACAATTCACGGAGGGGTCAAATAATTCACGGAGGGGGGTAAATAATTCACCGAGGGGGCAAATAATTCACGGAGGGGGGTAAATGATTCACAGAGGGGTCAAATAATTCACGGAGGGGGGTAAATAATTCACGGAGGGGTCAAATAATTCACGGAGGGGGGTAAACAATTCACAGAGGGGTCAAATAATTCACGGAGGGGGGTAAATAATTCACGGAGGGGTCAAATAATTCACGGAGGGGGGTAAATAATTCACGGAGGGGTCAAATAATTCACGGAGGGGGGTAAACAATTCACAGAGGGGTCAAATAATTCACGGAGGGGGGTAAATAATTCACGGAGGGGTCAAATAATTCACGGAGGTGGGTAAACAATTCACAGAGGGGTCAAATAATTCACGGAGAGGGGTAAACAATTCACAGAGGGGTCAAATAATTCACGGAGGGGGGTAAACAATTGACAGAGGGGTCAAATAATTCACGGAGGGGGGTAAATAATTCACAGAGGGGGGTAAACAATTCACGGAGGGGTCAACAATTCACGGAGGGGTCAAAGAATTCACGGAGGGGGGTAAATAATTCACAGAGGGGTCAAATAATTGACCGAGGGGGGTAAACAATTCACAGAGGGGTCAAATAATTCACAGAGGGGTCAAATAATTCACGGGGGGGGTAAACAATTCCCAGAGGGGTCAAATAATTCACGGAGGGGGGTAAATAATTCACGGAGGGGTCAAATAATTCACGGAGGGGGGTAAACAATTCCCAGAGGGGTCAAATAATTCACGGAGGGGGGTAAATAATTCACGGAGGGGTCAAAAAATTTACGGCGAGGGGTAAACAATTCACAGAGGGGTCAAATAATTGACGGAGGGGGGTAAACAATTCACAGAGGGGTCAAATAATTCACGGAGGGGGGTAAATAATTCACGGAGGGGTCAAATAATTCACGGAGGGGGGTAAACAATTCCCAGAGGGGTCAAATAATTCACGGAGGGGGGTAAATAATTCACGGAGGGGTCAAATAATTCACGGTGAGGGGTAAACAATTCACAGAGGGGGCAAATAATTCACAGAGGGGGGTAAATATTTCACGGAGGGGTCAAATAATTCACGGAGGGGTCAAATTATTCACGGAGGGGGGTAAATAATTCACGGAGGGGGGTAAACAATTCACGGAGGGGGGTAAATAATTCACAGAGGGGGGTAAATAATTCACGGAGGGGGGTAAACAATTCACAGAGGGGTCAAATGATTCACGGAGGGGTCAAATAATTCGCGGAGGGGGGTAAATAATTCACGGAAGGGGGTAAACAATTCACAGAGGGGTCAAATAATTCACGGAGGGGGGTAAACAATTCACAGAGGGGTCCACCGGAACTAACTAAGGAACGGAGTAACATACCTCCTATTTTTGGGGGGGGGGGTTCGGACCTTGGTAAGCTGGCAAGCGGGAAAGCACTCTACTATAAAAGAAAACCTGAAAAAGAAAAACAGGCATACCCTCCCTAACCTCACCACACAAGAAGGGAAATGACAGGGTGGGAGGGAGGGAGGGAGGGGAGGGAGGGAGGGAGGGAGGGAGGGAGGCTCTCTTGGGCGGCCGTAGGGGCTGTGTTGTGCTGTGTTGTGCTGTAATATGCTGTGCTATGCTGTATGTTGTGCTGTGTTGTGGTGTGCTGTGATGTGCTTTGATGTGCTCTGCTGTGCCGTGCTGTGCTGTGACGTACTCGAAACCCACTACCCCCCCTCTCCACAGTTCCGGCCCAACCCAATGACCCCCACCCACCCACCCCACCAGCAAAACCGACCCGATTAGCTCAGGTGAGGTTGCTTGGGCCAGACATCATGATTCTGTTCCCACTTGTCTTCAGTCACATATGAGCCCCCCGATCGGTTTGAGTCAGAGAGATGGGGTGGGGTGGGGTGGGGTGGGGGGGGGTGGGGGGGCACGTACCATCATTGAAGAGGTTGCAAGCACTGGTTGGGTTTCAGACGCTAGGGTCGAGACCACAACCCACTTCTACACCTAAAGGGTGTGGTGACAATGGACAAGTTTGATATTGGGGGGGACATGGGGGGGGGGGGGCGAAGTCTGACACGGGGGGGGGGGGGGGTAGAAAGGGTGTTGGGGTGGGGGGTGGGGGGGTTAGGGGTGATGGTCCATAAAAGTCTGAAGTCTGAAGTCTGATAGCCCATTCGGTTACTATACCCATAGCTAGTCCCCAGGTGCTAAACCACATGTTGCAAAATGCGACTTTCCGACGGATGCAGTGGATGAGGTGTTTGTGGACAGTGGTACCGTGATGGAGGGGACACAGGGGGCATTTGGGGGTGGTATGGTCCCACGGCGTGCCCGTCCCATCCCATCGTACCTAGCCCCGGAGCCATTTAACCCAGAGCATGCCTCGGTCCCCGCGCATCGGCAGCCAAGATACCTAGTGCCCACCGTCGAAAGTGATAACACTCCTCCGCTGAAGAATCCATTTCCGCGCCGGAGTGGGTGCAGGCCCGCATATTGCAATGTCTTCGGGGCGTCGGGGACCGTAATCGGGCACGTGTAGGCGCGTGGCCATCTTGGCGAGTAGGTCCACTTCCCCATTGCGCCGAATTTGTTCGTGTTCCTGCGCATTACGGGCAAGGCGGTGGCTGGCGATCCCCTCCGCGGCGACACGTTTGTGTTGCACCTGGTCGCACACTTTGTGGCGGATATCGGCGTCGAAACATTCGTGCGTGGGTCGGCGGTGAGCGTATTTTGTGACGGCCATGTTGTCGATATATTGAGTGTCAATGTCAGATGCGATGGCTGCGCCAATGGCTGCTCCGTACATTTGAGCCCTGTAGGACTGCCGTGGGCCCGCCACCCATGCGAGAATGCGAAGAGGCCCTTTTGTCACTGCTGCACCCGCCGCTTGGTATTCCAAGCCCGCAATCTCAACTGGTTGAAGGCTGCAATCAGAGTACAGGGACCTTCCAATTGGCGGTTGATGGTTTGAGTAGCATGGTATGCCCGCGATGGTGACAGGGCGGTATCCCGTGGGCACCGTGCCCGCCAAGGGGTCTTCGTGGTACCGGCGTGGGGCAATGTAGTGGCGCATGTGGAGGGCATCCCCCATCTGCTCTTTGCGGGCTGACAGGAGGACACCGTCATCGGTGCTCTTGCTGTCGATGAGGTTGGGCCCCCTAGCCGGTCGCGGCGGACGTGCTATATGAAGTGAGGGGCGAGCACCCAGCTGGGTGAGTATAGCAAGGTAGTTGCGGATAGGCACCGCTCGGGAGGTCGCAGCCAATGGATCCCGGACGTGAGCGTAACATGTTCTGTACCATTGTGGTGAAACGTGCCCTACGGGCCCAGAACAGTTGGTGTAACCCCCTTCCGCCCGGGCGGTGAGGGGAAGTGACATGGAGGACGCTGTACGACTTGTGAACGCTAACCTTATTGAGTTCCATGCCCTCCGCCATAAGCACAAACCGCAAGCACATGGTGTCCATGGCTTTGAACATGGAGTCGTTGGGGGAAAACAAGGTGCGGTACGTCCACCGTGGGATCACGATGGTGTTTAGCAGCTGCACCCGCTTGAAAGCGTTCAGTGGCAGGTGATGGTATCGCGCCACATCAGCCGCGGCCGTCCCCACGAAGTCATCACGTGCCTTTTGCTCCCAGGTGGGATTTGCCGCGAGGTGACCAAGGTAGTGGAAGATAGGGGGCTGCAGCGGCAATCGCGCATCGCCCCACGTGATGGTGTCCCTGGTCGGGGACTCTCTTCTTGCCACACCCCGACGGCGGGAGGGTGGGGCCCAATGGTACACCTGCGTCTTTGAAGGGTTTATCTTGAGGCCCAGTATGGCAAACAACTGACTGACGCGTTCAAGGTCGCGTTACATCTCACCTTGGTTCGGAGAGATGATAGCGATGTCGTCGACATAGGCCAATATGGTGCTGTTGGGAAATTCCCTAGTGAGAGTCTGGGGGAGGCCTCATACACAAGAACAAAAAGGGCTGGGGACAGGGGGCACCCCTCCTTGATGCCACGGCGCAACGGAAAACGGACGTCTCCGTACACCCCCGTGCTGTGCGCGTAGATGCTAGCCACCATGTTGTAGATGAGGGCCGGGGTTCAAATCAGCCGGAGTGCGTAGGTGAGGAACTAATGGGGCATGCTGGGGTAAGCTTTTGTGATGTCTAGGAGGCATACCGGCGCTCCGTCCCCGTATTGGTGTAAAAGCATCGAAATGCGGAGGGCTTGTTATGATGTGGTATAGCCTCGCCTACATCCTGCTTGGGGGTCCGAGAGTGCCGCGTCAATGGCCCCTCGCGGGGTGTCCAATATGAGGCGGGCAAAAATAGAGTACATCGCCGTGGCTACGCTAATGGGCCGGTAACTACGGGCCGCCTCAGGGGGGCCAGACTTGTAGATCATGGCTGTTCTGGCCTGCAGCCAGAGGTCCGGCACGTCGCCGCTTTCCCACACATGGCGCACCGCTATGTAAAGGTCCCAGTGTAGTTCCCCAGGTAACCACTGGTACAAGTGTGGCGCCACGTGGTCCCTGCTTGCCTCCTTGTTCTTGGGTTGGCGTAGCGCTTTTGTGAAAGCTTGCCACGAGGATCAGGGCTTACTGGTCGTCCTGGTTTTAAGACTTGTGACAGAAGAGCCTTGGCCTCTTCTGCCCTCCATGGTGGGTCCCCTGCGAAGTGCGGAAGATGTTCCGCGGTCGAGGTCGTGTCGGGTTGGGCTCGTCGTGCGGAAGGGGATGATCATCCACCACTTTAGGGCATTGAAGAAAGCAGAGCGGTTGCGTACCACACACTTTCGGAAGCGTCTCAGGTGTCTTTGGGCCCGTTTCATATTGATGGTCGCCCTGTGGTGTGCCCAAGCCTGCTGGGCCCTCTTGGAGGTAGGGTTGTAGTGCAACTTGTCAGCCAACTTTGTTCGACCGCGTCTTGAACTTGCTGTGGGCGGGGGTGTGCTTGTACAACGCTGGACGCTACACCACCTCATTTGCGCTCTTTCCAGACATTTTCCTTGCGGCGCACCTCCTTGTCCTATCTTTGGCGCATTTGCCGCCTGTTTCGCCTTGTGCCGTCACCTGCTGTTATTTTCCATTGTGTGCAAACACTGTGGTTGTGCCCACCAAGGACTGCATAGCGATCATAGGTCGTCTTTTATTTGTGGCGTTGCTGAGCGCTGCACCCATAACCTTTGTGGCCGCGGGCTATGTTACCCTTCTTCGCCCCTGCCCCATCCCGTGCCTACTTGTTGTGGTGTTCGGCGTGTAGCACAACGCAGCAATACTTGTGGCCCTTGTGTTGTGCGGTCTAGACAATTGTACCTCGTGTCGAATGATTTTTCCTTTCTTTTTGAAAAATGTTATGTCAAATTATGCGTGCGCACATGCATGGCGTAGGCACAGCGAAGCACTGCATTACAAAGCATCTGCATTACAGACACGGCACAAAGGGGGGGGGGGGTTGTGGTGTGCTGCGTTCCGGGCGTTCCGGGTTCCGGGTGCTCTTTTGGCCGTCCCAGGGATACTGTCTACATAGTTATGCCCGCGCATAGGCATGCATGTCAGTTCCTAGCCAAGACCCCCAGGGGCTTCTAGTCGCAACTCAATTGCGCACTTTCCGCACACTATCCTTGCGGCGCACCGCCATTTCCGATTGTTGGCGCTTTGGTCGCCAGCTTCACCTTGTGCTTTCCCCTTCATATACTTGCCTTTTTTTGCTTTCACTATTGTCCAACCCAATGAGGACAGCTTAGCTATCCTGTGTCCTCCTTTGCTTGCGGTGCATCTGGGTGCCACGGCCATAGACTTTGTGGCTGCGGGCATCGTGACCCCCGTTTGCCCCCATCCCCCCCTTGTGCCGTGCCCGTTTGGAGTTGAGCGCAAAGCAGAGCACAACAATACCTTCGTCAACCTTTGTGTTGTGCCGTCCGAGCAATTGTACCACTTGTCACATTTACCCTTTCTGCTTTGCACCTTATTTGTTCTTTGCTCTATGTGATTTCTAGTATTGCATTGCGAGGGCACTGCGAGGCACAACGAGGCAGTGCATGAGCAAATACAACACCGTGAGGGTTCAGGCGCACTAGATTCCGGGTTTGGTAAAAAGTTTGTGTGCCGGAGCCCGTGCGGTGCCATTGGTGCCCCTATACCCAGCCATGCATGCGCTCAGGTATGCACGTTGGTGCCTGGCTTAGACCCCCTAGGGGCCTCTTTGCCACCGTATCGGTGTCCCTTCTGCACCTTTGTTGCGCTGCCCCCCCCCCCCCCCATCATTCCCTTGGCGCTTTTGCCGCCAGTTTTGAGTCGGGTCATTCACCCCGGTGCCGTGCGTTGTGTTTCCTTTTTGTTTTGTTGCGCCCGGAGAGGACTGCTCTGCTATCCTAGGTTGCCCTCGATTTGTGGCACTGCTGAGCGGCATTGCCATAAATTTTTGGCTGCGGGGTAGACTTCAGGACATTCTTTCCCTGACCGTGCCGTGTGAGCAAAGTCTGTTGTGTTTGCAATGAGTGATGCCTAGCAAAGCAACACTTGTGTAGACTTATGTGCCGTTAGAGCTGCTGTAACCTTATTTTGTCTTTCTCCTTCTGCAATGTTTGTCTTTACCCTTTCAGTGTGTGGCACATGCACAAGTGTTAGCATAGCATAGCGAGTAGTGTTAGCATAGCGAGGCACAACATTGCAGTGCAAGGCATCTTCTTCTCCCGGGCTTGTTGCGGCCCTTGTTCGTGCATTTTCCCGGCCATCTCTAGCTATCCTTGGGTTGGCCGTACCCATGGAGCTGCGCTGCAGCTCGCGGTTGAATTGGAACCCATTTTCAAGCAGGAGCATGTCTCCTGCTTGCACCGCCCCCTGTGTGGGCAATGGGGACCTCCCTATCTGCCTCTCTGCCTCTCTGCCTATCTGCCTCTCTCGCCACACCTGCAACAAGGGATACCCCCGGGTTGCGCTTGACCCCATATCCGGCTGTGGGACAGCCATTACTCCAAGAACCTCCTTGGCCTCATCTTCATGTGGCATGGGTGTTCTTGTACTCTTCTGGAAGGGGGTACCATTAGTGGTACCATGTTTCCCGCGCGTCGGCTGATGAGGTTCGTTCCCATTCCAATTGCCGTCCAATAGGGGCAACCAAGCGACCCGCAGGGGACAAAGCTCACTCCTGGTTGCCTTGCCAGGTGAACGCCGCTACCACCATGCGCGGAAGTGGAAGTTGCGATCCGGCAAAAATTTTGCCCCCCTTTGTGCTGCCCGTGCGCAAAGAAGTGCTGCGCCCACGCAAAGAAGTGCTGCCCGTGGGAAAAGAAGTGCTGCTGGTGCGCAAAGAAGTGCTGCCCGTGCGCAAAGAAGTGCTGCTTGTGGGCAAAGTAGTGCTTGGGCTTGGGCTTGGGAAAGGAGACTTACGTGCGGTCCCGTGGCACAAGACACAGCACAGTACCCGGGGTACCCGGGGTAGAGCAAGGCTGGACCGGGAAGAAGCGAAACTTCGCGACTTCCCTAAGCTATGAAGCGGGCGAGGTTCAGGCCCCGGGGACACCAATAGCCCAGGAGTTTGGGTGCGCATGTGGCAGCAACAGGCGAGCTCGGATTCGCGAGGGCTAGGGTGATCTCATACGGACCGCCCATCCAAGCTGAGCAGGGGGCTTTCCACACAGCCGCCTCAACCCCATATACTGCCCCGCGGTATACTTTACCACAAGTCTGCTCATGCGGGAGGCTCCAAGGGGGTGAGGATCCTGGGGCTAGTTTAGCTAAAAACGAAAGTAGACAAGCACAGACAGTGAAATGCAAAAATTGGACTGCACCACGACAAACACACATGCACACCGCACGCACACACACACACACACACACACACACACGTTGGGAACCGCGATACAAGAACAAAGCAAGAAAAGCGGTTGAAAGAAAACTCCTCAGGAACAGCAAAGCTGTCCTAGACGTCTTTCGGTCTGTTGGTAGAGAATGAGCAAATGCAGTCCTGGACAGCCTACCTCACCATCTCCCGCGTTCAGTCCTGCACCGCGCAACAAACCACAAAAACCGCCCGCGGAGAAGCTCGTGCACTACCGTCGCCTTCGCCTAGATTTATCGTGTGCTGGGTGCCACCACGCAGCCACACACACACACAGAGAGAAACATTCAGGGCAAGGGAGGCAGGAGGGATGGAGAGAAGGGAGCGCGGCCGGGCTTCGGGCAGTGTGGTGCAGCGGCTCTGCAGCCGGCTGCTGCCCTGAAGACCCGAGTTCGAGTCCTCTTCCGCAGGCAAGCGGAGGAGGAATACGAGGAGGACATGCGCCACCCCGCGGACGGCGGTAGCAGTGACAGGGCGCGCTGCTGTAGGTGTGCCGTGCCTGGTGCCTCGTTTTTGTGTGTGTCGGGGGGGCAGGGGTTGGGGCAGGGGGTTGGAAAAAAGATGGAGGAGACACGCCACCCGACGCACCGGCGGTATCGATGGTGGAGCGGGATGCTGAAGGGGGCGGTGGCGGGGGCCTCACCGACGGGCCCCTGGACGAACAGACGAACCGGGGTTCGAACCCCCGACCACAACGAGCGCAAGGCATGGCGCATACCACACACAAACACACACCACAAACAGAGCGAAACCATAAATCAGAACGTGATGTAACATTTAGCAAAAAATGAAAGCACATAAACACATACACCAAAAGCAGGCAAACAGCTTGACAGTGTGCCGCTCCTCCGTGGGCCTGGTTCATGCCGTCCCTCCTACAAGACATACCCACACAGACAACCACCCACGGATTGGACAAGCGGGCCATGCCCACCACCGGCCGCACCGACCCTTGCACGAACACATAGGGCAGGCGCCTGCCCTCACGCAGGCTGTGCCTCCTGATCGTGCTGGCTGCGTCATGGCCCCTAATGACTCCTCCAGCCTAAATGGAAAAAAACCTCATGGACCCCCCCCCCCCCGCCCTCCTGAACCGCGTACGAACGGAGGCCCGATCGCCATGCCTGTGGGAGCACAAGAGGACCCATAGGGATTCCCAGGGTCCATAACAAAACTGTCTTACGGTCCGGAAATCTCCTACTCTACGCGTCGCAGCTTCACGCGCCGGGGCCAGATGGCCACCAAACTAGTCATGCAGTCGCCTGATGGGGTCCGCCGGATTCGCCGTCTCACGCATCTAGTGGCAATACACAGTAAAGTCCGGGCAAGACGCCCAAAGGTGCCCGAAGCACTTCAACAAGCGCTGCTGGTAACCACGGCCCGCACGTGCCTTACACTTCAGACGGTGGACTAGTGCCGCCGCATTATCGCCGAACAAATGCGCGTTGCGCATGCCTAAATTTCAGATAAATTTCAGGCCCCACAAAAGGGCTGGCGCCTCCGCACAGTGCTGGTTCGGCGGCTGCTCAGTGGGCACCGCCCACCGTGAACCGAGCTCGAGTGAAAAAAAAATCCCCGAACGGTACACCCCACCATGAAGCGCAGCATCGACGTACACGAACAGCGGCTACCTACGCTCGACCCGCGGTAAAGATACCACCGACCAGCCCGGCAACGCGAATACACACGGCACACACATACAGCGCAGCAACTTGAGGGGGGTTAGCTGCAAGCGGGGGGGTCCCCACAACACATGGGCCCAGACCCCCGACAAATGGGGGCTAGATCTACTGTGCACGCCACAGAAACTGCTGCAAGCGCCACATACTACAGACTACAACAGACAATCGCAGCCAATGCCCCAGCAAGGCTTCTCCTGCATTCCCCGCCATCCGCGAGCGTTCCCCACCAACATCCACGTCCTGCCCAAGCGACATCAAACGCGTAACCGGCTCGAATGTGCTCTTAGGGCTTATAACCCCACCCGCAACACATAACGCCTCTATCGCACGCAGAGCCTGCTCACACACTCGCGCTTTGCACCGTCCCACAATGTGCACATTGTCGATGTAGATTAAAACCAGCATGCCTATTAGACCAATGTCCTCCATGAAGCACTCCAAGAGTTTCGGGCAGAGAATTGGACTGTTCTTCCAAGCAAAAGGCAAACACCTTAAAGACAAGACTCCGCCGTCATCATCCGAAGCACAGAAAGCGCCCCAGAAAGAGTCAGGGACGCGCAGCGACCAAAAGCAGTTGCTGAGGTCAATATGGCACATATGCAGCTCCTCATCCCCACCCCCACCCCCGGGAGACCGCCCAGCACCTCCTAGACCAGCCGGAGGCCCCGGGCCCGACCATAGAAGGAGGGCAGCATAAGCGATTCACCCTGCTGCGCCACCTCCGCCAATAGGGCTAGGACCTCCACTGACGGGAGCGAAAACTTCTCTGGTTTCTGTGGCATCGCTCTATTCACCGGAAGCAAGTTCACTATCAGGCTACACTTATCAGGCGTCTTCGGAATGGCACCCCCCCCCCCCCCTTGGGACCCGGTGACCCCAGCGAGAGGGGTGATGGCGGGTTCTGATTTTGCAAGGCATGAAACATGAACACCGCCTCGTCCCACGGGGGTGCAACGCCAGAAAAGTGGCGACTTGCTTCCGACGCAGAAGACTTTGGCACATACCAGTCCCAAATATCAGCCGGAATAGGGACATTGCCAACCACCCCTAAGCGCCTTCGCAACACTCCCTCCTTGATGCAGCTTCGGCGACGTGGATTCATGAAGGAAAGATTCCCACACCGCCGAATCCATGGAGGACAAAGTCGCAGTGATTAAGGGCAAGAAATCCGGCTGCCGGAGGTCTCTAGCCGCCTTCAACCCCCAATCCAGGGATTGGATCAGCCGCCGCTCCAACAATCCCGGCGGGGCCCTAGGAAGGCAGGCAGGCATGTTTCTCAACCACACATCCCACTCACCGCACCGCAGGGGGCCTCGGGCCCACAGATCCACCTCCGATACGGCGGCAAGTTGCCGCGGGACCATCCGCACCCTCAATCCTTGCTGGGCTTGTTGCCTTCCTCATTCCCAAATACGACGCGACCGCACCCGTCCTGTGTGCCGCGATGCGCACCCGCGGGATAGAAGAGGTGAGTACTCATGGGGGGGGGGGGGGGTCAGCATGGACATCTATGACTTCCTCTCTCCCCTACTGTTGACCTCCACGCTCAGACCCCTGGGACCCCGGGACAGCCGCAAAGGTTAGAGAAGCACTCGGGATCCTTGCGCTCACAACCGCGGCGGGTCTCTCTCCTCGCCCCCCCCCCCCCCACCGCCTTGCTCAGCAGGCTGGCTGTCTCCGTGCTCCGGTATGTGCCCTCGCTGATTGCGGCCTGCCCTAGTCTCGGTGTCTGCATCCCCAACCCTCCATCCTCCGAGGTCTTCTTCTGGCCCCAGCTCTTTATCCCGCAAACAAATGGCCAGCGGTCCTCCTTGGAAGCTGCTCTTAAGGGACAAAACTCTCCACTCCCACTCGATGTCCCCTTGGGCACCGGGCCACGGCGTCTCCACAATGTCTGCTAGAACGAAGTTGTCCGGGGCGTTGCCGTAGTGGGCCGCGACCGATTCAGACATACAGGAACCCCACTAGGCGAGCCATCGGCCCCCAACCAGCGTAGGGCCCCCGACTCAACCCGCCACCACCCGTGCCCGCGCGTGTGGGCGCTTGCACAGCCGCTGAGGGCGTTCGCCATGACCATCTGGAGGTAGGCGGACCCTTGCGGGCAACAGGGGCAACAGGGGGACCGCGGACGTGGGCCCCTCACCGCCCAACCATCGCAACCACGACCTGCCGTAGCTCCCCATCCTCCGCTTCACGGTGTGAAACCCCAGTCCCCGGCTGCGGGATCCTCCAACCCTGATGGGGGCTGCCTCGCCCACCCGTAGCAGGTAGTGACTAGTAGGACGGCCATTCTGTATGCCGTCCACTGCGCCCTGCTATCACACGCCATCGTGAAATCCCTAGGCTCCTCCAGCCTCGCGTACGGGCGTGCAACTACTTAAGACGTCGTCCACTTTGCACATCTCCAAACCCCGCCGGTAGCGAACTCTGGTGGCCAACCACTCTCCTCCAATGCCCGCAGTGCGCATGCTGCCCCCGGGAGGAAACTCTTGGAGGACCCCTGCCCCCATAGCTGGAACACATACTTGCAGGCTTCGGTTCCCAACTCGGCAATCGGCATGTCGCCGACCCAAAGGGCAAACTTTCTGTAGTGGGTACAATATGTACGCATCGTGCTCTTCGCCGAGGAAGATGCTTGTAGGGCATCCTAGGAGGTGATCTCGTCATCCTTCCATAACCGCCGCCACGCTGCCTATACCAGACGCTAGACCACGTCGTCCCCGTCCCGGAAACCGGTCGGCTGCAAGACTACCACGCCTTCTCGGGACCCAGGGCACTCGTGAAACCACTGGTGCTTCACACCCCGCCCGGCATTGTTGCACGCACGACACAATGTAACCGGCGGGCACGTAACATCTCTGCGCCCGGCTTCTCCGTGTACAGTCTGTGATCTCCCTCTATCCGGAACTTGACCTTCATGGCCACCAGCCTGCGTGCCACCACCCCTTGCTCCACAGCCTGTGTACAACCTTGCGATCTCGTCTTCGTCGTCCGCCTCCCGCTGTTCAGCCTTCTTCGGGGTCATGACCCCTCTTGCCGCGGCACGCGGACAGGGACGTCACCGTGAGCGTCCAGACCGCCAGGACGAAGGCCGTCAGCCCGTTAATCTCCTCATCGTTCAAGGATTCTAGACACCAGACTCCGGTGTCGGCAGCATTAGACGACAGCATTCTTGGGTCCGATTATTTGAGTTTTGAGTTTGTGGTTCCCAAAATTTTGGATCCCAAATTTTGGGTTACAGATGTATGGGTGCTAAATATTGGCGTCCCCACCTTTCGTGTCCCAATGTTTTGGGTCTAGAGTTTCCCGGTCCCGTTTTTTTGGGACACAAATTTTGAGGTTCCCAATTTTTGGGTCTTGAATTTTCGCATCCCTAATATTCAGGTCCTAAATTTTAGGGTGCCCAATTTTGGAGTCCGAGTTGCCGAGTTTCAAATTTTTGGTTCCCCGAATTTTAGGGTCCCAAACTTTCGGATCCCGAATGTTAGGGTCTTGATTTTGGCGTTTTGCATTTTTGCATTTTTGGATCCGATTTTTTGACTTTTGAATTTTTGGTTCCCAAAATTTTGGGTCCCTAATTTTTGCGTTTGAGATTTTTGGGTGCCAAATATTGGGGTCCAAACTTTTCGTGTCCGGATTTTCCGGGTCTAGTGTTTTCAAGTCGTGTATTTTTTGGGTCTAGAGTCTTCGGGTCCTGTATTTTTGAAACACGAATTTGGGGGTTCCGTATTTTTTGGTCTTGAATTTTCGAGTCCCGAATCGGTGGTTCTTGAATTTCAGGGTCCCAAACTTTCGGGTCCCAAATATTAGGGTCTTGGTTTTTTTGGGTGCCGCACTTTTGGGTCCGATTTTTTGAGTTTTCAATTTTTGGTTCCCAAAATTGGGGTCCCAACTTTTCAGGTTACAGATATTTGGGTGCCAAATACTGGGGTCCCGACTTTTTGTGTCCCGATTTTGTAGGTCTAGAGTTTTTGGGTCCCGTATTTTTGGGACACGAATTTTGGGGTTCCGGCCTTTAGGGTCTTGAATCTTCGGGTCCTGAATTTTCAGGTCCTGGATTTTAGGGTCTAGGATTCTTTGGGTCCTAATTTTCGGGTTGGGATCCGAAATTTTGGGGTTCGAATTTTTGGTTCCCGTATTTAAGGGTCCCAAACTTTAAGTTCCCGAATGTTAGAATGTTGATTTTTTGGGTCCCGCAGTTTTGGGTCAGGTTTTTAGACTTTCGAATTTTTGGTTCCCAAGAAGTTAGGCACCCAAAATTTTGGGCTACAGATTTTCTTTGCCCAATATTGGAGCCTGATATGTTGGGTGTAGAGTTTTTGGGTCCAGTATATTTGCGCTTAGAGTTTTCGGGTCCGGTTTTTTTGGGACACAAATTTTGGGTGTTCAGAATTGTTGGGTCTTACATTTTCAGGTTTAGAAGTTGCAGGTCCTGAATTTTCGGCTCCCGAAATTTTGGGTCCCAGTTTTGGGTTCGGGTTTCAAATTTTGCTTCCAGAGTTTTAGGGTCCCAATCTTTCGGGTCCCCAATGTCAGGGTGTTGATTGTTTGGGTCCGGCAGTTTTGGGTGCAATGTTTTGAGTTTTGAATTTTTGGTTCCCAAAATTTTGGGACCCGAATGTTCAGGTTACAAATGTTTGGGTGCCAAATATTGGGCCCCCAGTTTTTGTATCCCGAATTTTCTGGTCCTGAATTTGGGGGTCCCGAATTCTTGGGTGCAAATTTTGGTTGCCGAATTTTAGTGTCCCAAAGTTTCAGGTCCCGAAAGTTAGGATCTTGATTTTTCGAGTCTTGCATTTTTGGGTCCGATTTGTACAGTTTTCAATTTTTGGTTCCCGAAATTCCGGGTTAGAGATTCTTGGGCGCCAAATATCGGGGTCCCCACTTTTCATGTCCCGATTTTTTGGGTCTAGATTTGTTGGGTCCATATTTTTCGCACATGAGGTTTGAGCTTCCAAATTTTTGAGGTACTGACTTTTGGGGTCCCGAATTTTAAGGTCTTGAGTTTTAGGGTCCGAAATGTTCGGGTCCCGAATGTTAGGGTCGTCATTTGTTGCGTCCCGCATTTTGGGGTCACATTTTTTGTATTTTAAACTTTTGGTCCCCAAAATTGGGGTGCTAAATTTTCGGGTTAGAGATTTTTGGGTGCCAAATATTGGGGTCCCCACTTTTTGGGTCCCCATTTCTTGGGTGTAGAGTTTTCGGCTCCCGCATTTTTGGGACATGAATTTTCGGGTCCCGTATTTTCCGATCCTGAATTTTAGGGTCCCGAATTTTTCGGTCCGAGTTTTCGCGTTTGAAACAATGGATTCCAGAATATTAGGGTCCAAAACTTTAAGTTCCTGAATGTTAGGGTCTTGACTTTGTGAGTCCCGCATTTTTTGGTCCGATTTTTTGACTGGTTTGCGAAATTTTCGGTCCCTAATTTTCGGGTTAGAGATTTTCGGGTGCCAAAGATTGGGGTCCCCACTTTTTGTTTCCCGCTTTTTTGGGTCTAGAGCTTTGGGGACACGTATTTTTGACATACCAATTTTCGGATCCCGCATTCGTTCGGGTATGTTAGGGTCTTGATTTTGTGGAAGCCGCATTTTTGGGTCTGATTAATTGAGTTTTGAATTTTTGGTTTCCAAAATTGGGGTCCCAAATTTTCGGGTTAGAGATTGTTGGGTGCCTAATATTGCGGTCGCTACTTATTGTGTCCCATTTTTTTGGGTCCATAGTTTTCGGGTGCCGTATTTTTGGGACAAGAATTTTCGCGGAATGTTTTTTTGGGACACGAATTTTGGGGTTCCCAATTTTTGGGTCCCGAATTTTCGGGACCCGAATTTGGGGGCCCGACGTTTTGAGTGATGAATTTTTGGCTCCGGAAACTTTGGGTCCGAGATTTTCGGAATAGTGATTTTTGGGTGCCAAATATGGGGGTCCCCACTTTTAGTGTCCCGATTTTTTGGGTCTAGAGTTCTTGGGTCCGTCATTTTTGGGACACGAATTTTCGGGTCCCGTGTTTTTGGTCCGAATTTTTCGGAGTTTCAATTTTGGTTCCCGAATTTCAGGGTCCCAAACTTCCGGGCCCCGAATGTTAGGGTCTTGTTTGTTTTGGATCCGGCATGTTTGGGTCCGACATTTTAAGTTTTGGATTTTTGTTTCCCAAACTTTTGGGTCCCAAATTTTCGGGTTACAGATTTTTGGGTGCCAAATATTGGGGTCCCAACTTTTTGTGGCTGCTTTTTTGGGTCTAGAACTTTGGGGTGTCGTATTTTTGAGATACCAATTTTCGGGTCCCGTAGTTTTAGGACAGGAATTTGAGGGTTCCGAATTTTTTGGTCTTGAATTTTCGGGTCCCGAATTTTTGCATCCGAATTTTCGGGTTTGAAATTGCTGCTTACAGAATTTCAGAGTCCCAAACTTCTGGGTCCCGAATGTTAGGGACTTCATTTTTGGGGTCCCGCATTTTCGGGTCCCATTTTTTGTGTTTTGAATTTTTGGTGCCCAAAATTGGGGTGCCAAATTTTGGGGTTGGAGTTTTTTTGGGTGCCAAATATTAGGGTCCCCATTTTTTGTGTCCCGATTTCTTGGGTCTAGAGTTTTCGGGTCCCGTCTTTTTGGGACATGAATTTTCGGGTCCCGTATTTTTGGGACAGGAATTGGGGGTTCCGGATTTTCGGTCTTGAGTTTTGGGGTCCAAAATTCTCAGGTCCTGAACTTTAGCATCCTAAATTTTGCATCCGATTTTTCCGGTTCCAAAATTTTGGTTCTTGAATTTTACGGTCGCAAACTTTCCGGTCCCGAATGTCAGGGGCTTGATTTTCTGCGTCCCACCTTTTTGAGTCAGATTTCTTGCGTTTTGAATTTTTGCTCCCCAAAATTTAGCATCCCAAATTTTTCGGGTTAGGGATTTTTGGGTGCCAAATATTGGGGCCCCGACGTTTTGTGTCCGAATTGTTTGGGTCTATAGTTTTCGGGTCCCGTATTTTTGGGACACAGATTTTCGGGTCCCATGTTTTTATGACACGAATTTTGGGGTTACCAATTTTCGGGTCTCGCATTTTCCGGTTTCAAAATTTTGGTTCACCACTTTTCATGTCCTGATTGTTTGTATCTTGAACTTTCGGGCACCGAATTTTCAAATCCTGAATTTTTTTTTAAGGTCCCGAATTTTCGCGCTTCGAAATTTTGGTTCCAGGATGTCAGGGTCCACAAATTTCGGTTGCCAAATGTTAGGCTCTTGGTTTTGTAAGTCCCGCATTTTTAGATCCGATTGTGTGACTTGTGAATTTTTGGTTCCCAAACTTTTGGGTAACAAATTTTCGGGTTACAGATTTTGGGCTGCCAAATATTGGGGTCCCCAATTTTTGTGTCCCAGCCTTTTGGGTCTAGAGTTTTCGGGTCCCCTATTTTTGGGACACGAATTTGGGGATTTCTGAACTTTTGGGTCTTGAATTTTCTGGTCCCAAATTTTCAGGTCCTGAAATTTAGTGTCCAGAATTTTGGGGTCCGGATTTTCGGGTTTGAAATATTTGGCTCCGGAATTTTAGGGTCTCCAACTATCGGGGGTTAGGGTCTTGATTTTTTGGGTCCCGCATTTTTGGGTCCCGCATTTATGGGTCCGAATTTTTGAATTCCGAATTTTAGATTCCCAAAATTTTGAGTCCCAAATTCTCCGATAAGAGATTTTTGGGTGCCAAATATTGGGGTCCCCACTTTTGGTGTCCTGATTTTTTGGGTCTAGAGCTTTCGGGTCCAGTGTTTTCGAGACACCAATTTTTGGGTCCCAATTTTTCACTTTTGAGTATTTGGTTCCCAAAATTATGGGTCCCAAATGTTCGGGTTACAGATTTTGATTTTTGGGGTCTAGAGTTTTCGAGTCCTGTTTTTTTTTTCGGACACGAATCGGGGGGGTCCGAATTTTTGGGTCTTGAAATTTCGGGTCCAAATTGTCAGGTGTCGAATTTTAAGTTCCCGAAATTCAGGGTCGCAGACTTTCGGGTCCCGAATGTTAGGGTCTTGAATTTGTCAATCCCGCATTTTTGGGTCTGATTATTTGACTTTTGAAGTTTCGGTGGCCAAAGTTGGGGTCCAAAATTTTGGGGTTAGATATTTTTGGGTGCCAAGTATTGGGCTTCCCACTTTTAGCGTCCCAACTTTTTGGGTCTAGAGTTTTCGGGTATGTTAGCGTCCTGATTGTTTCGGTCTCGCATTTTTAGGTCCCATTTTGTATGTTTTGAATTTTTTGGCCCCAAAATTGGGGTCCCAACATTTCGCGTTAGAGATTTTCGGATACCAAATATTGGGGTCCCCACTTTTTTTGTCCCGGTTTTTCGGGCCTAGAGTTCTTGGCTCCCGTATTTTTGGGATATGAATTTTTGGGTCCGGTATTGTTGTGACACGAATTTGGGGGTTCCGAATTTTTGTGTCCGAGTTTTGGCGTTTCAAATTTTTGGTTCCAGAATTTTAGGGTCCCAAACTTCTGGGCCCGAATGTTAGGGTCTTGTGTATTTGAGTCCAGTATTTTTCGGGTCAGATTTTGGGTGTTTTTAATTTTGGGTTCCCAAAATTTTGGGTCCCAAATTTTCAGGTTACAGAGTTTTGGGTACCAGATATTGGGGTCCCCACCGTTTATGTCCCGATTGTTTGGGTCTAGAGCATTCGGGTCCCGTATTTTCGGGACATGAATTTTGGGGTTCCGAATTTTTGAACCTTGAACTTTCGGGTCCCGAATTTTCAGGTCCTGAACTTTAGAGTGCCGAATTCTCGCGTCCGAATTTTCGCGGTTCAAATTTTTGGTTCCAGAATTTTAGGGTACCAAACTTTGAGTTCGCGAAGGTTAGGGGCTTGATTTTGGGAGTCGCGTATTTTTGGGTCTGATTTTCTGAGTTTTGAATTTTTGGTTCCCAAAATTTTGGGTCCCAAATTTTCGGGTTACAGATTTTTGGGTGCCAAATATTGGGGTCCCGACTTTTTGTGTCCGAATTCTTTGTGTCTATAATTTTGGCATCCCGTATTTTTGGGACACGGATTTGCGGTACCCATGTTTTTGGGACACCAATTTTGGGGTCCCAAATTTTCAGGTCTAGCATTTTCGGGTTTCAAATTTTTGGTTCCCGAAGTTTAGGGTCCCAGACGTTCGGGTCTCGAATGTTAGCGTCTTGTTTGTTTGGGTCCAGCATTTTCGAATCCAATTTTTGGGGTTTTGTTTATTTTTGGCTCCCAAAAATTTGGGTCCTAAATTTTCCGGTTACAGATTTTTGGGTGCCAAATATTGGGGTCCCCACTTTTTGGGTCCCCATTTCTTGGGTGTAGAGTTTTCGGCTCCCGCATTTTTGGGACATGAATTTTCGGGTCCCGTATTTTCCGATCCTGAATTTTAGGGTCCCGAATTTTTCGGTCCGAATTTTCGCGTTTCAAATAATGGATTCCAGAATTTTGGGGTCCAAAACTTTAAGTCCCTGAATGTTAGGGTCTTGACTTTGTGAGTCCCGCATTTTTTGGTCCGATTTTTTGACTGGTTCGCAAAATTTTCGGTCCCTAATTTTCGGGTTAGAGATTTTCGGGTGCCAAAGATTGGGGTCCCCACTTTTTGTTTCCCGCTTTTTTGGGTCTAGAGCTTTGGGGACACGTATTTTTGACATACCAATTTTCGGATCCCGTATTCGTTCGGGTATGTTAGGGTCTTGATTTTTTGGAAGCCGCATTTTTGGGTCTGATTATTTGAGTCTTGAATTTTTGGTTTCCAAAATTGGGGTCCCAAATTTTCGGGTTAGAGATTGTTGGGTGCCTAATATTGCGGTCGCTACTTATTGTGTCCCATTTTTTTGGGTCCATAGTTTTCGGGTGCCGTATTTTTGGGACAAGAATCTTCGCGTCATGTTTTTTTGGGACACGAATTTTGGGGTTCCCAATTTTTGGGTCCCGAATTTTCGGGACCCGAATTTGGGGGCCCGACGTTTTGAGTGATGAATTTTTGGCTCCGAAAACTTTGGGTCCGAAACTTTCGGAATAGAGATTTATGGGTGCCAAATATGGGGGTCCCCACTTTTAGTGTCCCGATTTTTTGGGTCTAGAGTTCTTGGGTCCGTCATTTTGGGGACACGAATTTTCGGGTCCCGTGTTTTTGGTCCGAATTTTCGGGGTTTCAATTTTTGGTTCCCGAATTTCAGGGTCCCAAACTTCCGGGCCCCGAATGTTAGGGTCTTGTTTGTTTTGGGTCCGGCATGTTTGGGTCGGACATTTTAAGTTTTGAATTTTCGGTTCCCAAAATTTTGGGTCCCAAATTTTCGGGTTACAGATTTTTTGGTGCCAAATATTGGGGTCCCAACTTTTTGTGGCTGGTCTTTTTTGGTCTAGAACTTTGGGGTGCCGTATTTTTGAGATACCAATTTTCGGGTCCCGTAGTTTCAGGACAGGAATTTGAGGGTTCCGAGTTTTTTGGTCTTGAACTTTCGGGTGCCGAATTTTTGCATCTGAATTTTCGGGTTTCAAATTGCTGCTTACAAGATTTACAGAGTCCCAAACTTCTGGGTCCCGAATGTTAGGGACTTCATTTGTCGGGTCCCGCATTTTCGGGTCCCATTTTTTGTGTTTTGAATTTTTGGTCCCCAAAATTGGGTAGCCAAATTTTGGGGTTGGAGATTTTTTGGGTGCCAAATATTGGGGTCCCCAAATTTTTGGTTCTCGAATTTTACGGTCGCAAACTTTCCGGTCCCGAATGTCAGGGGCTTGATTTTCTGGGTCCCACCGTTTATGTCCCGATTTTTTGGGTCTAGAGCATTGGGGTCCCGTATTTTTGGGACATGAATTTTGGGGTTCCGAATTTTTGGGTCTTGAAGTTTCGGGTCCCGAATTTTCAGGTCCTGAATTTTAGTGTGCCGAATTCTCGGGTCCGAATTTTCGCGGTTCAAATTTTTGGTTCCAGAATTTTAGGGTCCCAAACTTTGCGTTCGCGAATGTTAGGGGTTTGATTTTGGGAGTCGTGTCCCCAAAATTGGGTAGCCAAATTTTGGGGTTGGAGATTTTTTGGGTGCCAAATATTGGGGTCCCCATTTTTTGTGTCCCGATTTCTTGGGTCTAGAGTTTTCGGGTCCCGTCTTTTTGGGACATGAATTTTCGGGTCCCGTATTTTTGGGACAGGAATTGGGGGTTCCGGATTTTCGGTCTTGAGTTTTGGGGTCCAAAATTCTCAGGTCCTGAACTTTAGCATCCTAAATTTTGCATCCGAATTTTCCGGTTCCAAATTTTTGGTTCTTGAATTTTACGGTCGCAAACTTTCCGGTCCCGAATGTCAGGGGCTTGATTTTCTGGGTCCCACCTTTTTGGGTCGGATTTTTTGCGTTTTGAATTTTTGCTCCCCAAAATTTAGCATCCCAATTTTTTCGGGTTGGGGATTTTTGGGTGCCAAATATTGGGGCCCCGACGTTTTGTGTCCGAATTGTTTGGGTCTATAGTTTTCGGGTCCCGTATTTTTGGGACACGGATTTTCGGGTCCCATGTTTTTATGACACGAATTTTGGGGTTACCCATTTTTGGGTCTTGCATTTTCGGGTTTCAAAATTTTGGTTCACCACTTTTCATGTCCCGATTGTTTGTATCTTGAATTTTCGGGCACCGAATTTTCAAATCCTGAATTTTAAGGTCCCGAATTTTCGCGCTTGAAAATTTTGGTTCCAGGATGTCAGGGTCCACAAATTTCGGTTGCCAAACGTTAGGGTCTTGGTTTTGTGGGTCCCGCATTTTTAGATCCGATTTTGTGACTTGTGAATTTTGGTTCCCAAACTTTTGGGTCCCAAATTTTCGGGTTACAGATTTTTGGCTGGCAAATATTGGGGTCCCCAATTTTTGTGTCCCAGCTTTTTGGGTCTAGAGTTTTCGGGTCCCCTATTTTTGGGACACGAATTTTGGGATTTCTGAATTTTTGGGTCTTGAATTTTCGGGTCCCGAATTTTCAGGTCCTAAACTTTAGTGTCCCAAATTTTGGGGTCCGGATTTTCGGATTTCAAATAATTGGCTCCGGAATTTTAGGGTCTCCAACTATCGGGGGTTAGAATGTTGATTTTTTGGGTCCGCAATTTGGGTCCCGCATTTATGGGTCCGAATTTGAATTCTGAATTTTAGATTCCCAAAATTTTGGGTCCCAAATTCTCCGATAAGAGATTTTTGGGTGCCAAATATTGGGGTCCCCACTTTTCGTGTCATGATTTTTTGGGTCCAGAGCTTTCGGGTCCCGTATTTTCGAGACACGAATTTTTGGGTCCGAATTTTTCACTTTTGAGTATTTGGGTCCCAAAATTATGGGTCCCAAATGTTCGGGTTACAGATTTTGATTTTTGGGGTCTAGTATTTTCAAGTCCTGTTTTTTCTTGGGACAGGAATGGGGGGGTCCGAATTTTTGAGTCTTGAAATTTCGGGTCCAAATTGTCAGGTGTCGAATTTTTGGTTCCCGAAATTTAGGGTCGCAAACTTTCGGGTGCCGAATGTTAGGGTCTTGAATTTGTGAGTCCCAAATTTTGGGGTCTGATTATTTGACTTTTGAATTTTTGGTGGCCAAAGTTGGGGTCCAAAATTTCGGGGTTAGATATTTTTGGGTGCCAAGTATTGGGGTTCCCACTTTTTGCGTCCCAACTTTTTGGGTCTAGAGTTTTCGGGTATGTTAGGGTCTTGATTGTTTGGGTCTCACATTTTTAGGTCCCATTTTTTGGGTTTGAATTTTTTGGCCCCATGGAGGACATCAGTGTTGTGCTCGCAGGGTGTCAGGGGAGGCGGGTGCTGAACCCAAAGAATTCGGACACAAAAAGTCGGGACCCCAATATTTGGCACCCCAAAATCTGTAACCCGAAAATTTGGGACCCAAAATTTTGGGAACCAAAAATTAAAAACACCCAAAATCGGACCCAAAAATACTGGACTCAAATACACAAGACCCTAACATTCGGGCCCAGAAGTTTGGGACCCTAAAATTCTGGAACCAAAAATTTGAAACGCCAAAACTCGGACACAAAAATTCGGAACCCCCAAATTCGTGTCACAACAATACAGGACCCAAAAATTCATATCCCAAAAATATGGGAGCCGAGAACTCTAGGCCAGGAAAAACCGGGACACAAAAAGTGGGGACCCCAATATTTGGCATCCGAAAATCTCTAACGCGAAATGTTGGGACCCCAATTTTGGGGCCAAAAAATTCAAACCCAAAAAATGGGACCTAAAAATGTGAGACCCAAACAATCAAGACCCTAACATACCCGAAAACTCTAGACCCAAAAAGTTGGGACGCAAAAAGTGGGAACCCCAATACTTGGCACCCAAAAATATCTAACCCCGAAATTTTGGACCCCAACTTTGGCCACCAAAAATTCAAAAGTCAAATAATCAGACCCCAAAATTTGGGACTCACAAATTCAAGACCCTAACATTCGGCACCCGAAAGTTTGCGACCCTAAATTTCGGGAACCAAAAATTCGACACCTGACAATTTGGACCCGAAATTTCAAGACTCAAAAATTCGGACCCCCCCATTCCTGTCCCAAGAAAAAACAGGACTTGAAAATACTAGACCCCAAAAAATCAAAATCTGTAACCCGAACATTTGGGACCCATAATTTTGGGACCCAAATACTCAAAAGTGAAAAATTCGGACCCAAAAATTCGTGTCTCGAAAATACGGGACCCGAAAGCTCTGGACCCAAAAAATCATGACACGAAAAGTGGGGACCCCAATATTTGGCACCCAAAAATCTCTTATCGGAGAATTTGGGACCCAAAATTTTGGGAATCTAAAATTCAGAATTCAAATTCGGACCCATAAATGCGGGACCCAAATTGCGGACCCAAAAAATCAACATTCTAACCCCCGATAGTTGGAGACCCTAAAATTCCGGAGCCAATTATTTGAAATCCGAAAATCCGGACCCCAAAATTTGGGACACTATAGTTTAGGACCTGAAAATTCGGGACCCGAAAATTCAAGACCCAAAAATTCAGAAATCCCAAAATTCGTGTCCCAAAAATAGGGGACCCGAAAACTCTAGACCCAAAAAGCTGGGACACAAAAATTGGGGACCCCAATATTTGCCAGCCAAAAATCTGTAACCCGAAAATTTGGGACCCAAAAGTTTGGGAACCAAAATTCACAAGTCACAAAATCGGATCTAAAAATGCGGGACCCACAAAACCAAGACCCTAACGTTTGGCAACCGAAAGTTGTGGACCCTGACATCCTGGAACCAAAATTTTCAAGCGCGAAAATTCGGGACCTTAAAATTCAGGATTTGAAAATTCGGTGCCCGAAAATTCAAGATACAAACAATCGGGACATGAAAAGTGGTGAACCAAAATTTTGAAACCCGAAAATGCAAGACCCAAAAATGGGTAACCCCAAAATTCGTGTCATAAAAACATGGGACCCGAAAATCCGTGTCCCAAAAATACGGGACCCGAAAACTATAGACCCAAACAATTCGGACACAAAACGTCGGGGCCCCAATATTTGGCACCCAAAAATCCCCAACCCGAAAAAATTGGGATGCTAAATTTTGGGGAGCAAAAATTCAAAACGCAAAAAATCCGACCCAAAAAGGTGGGACCCAGAAAATCAAGCCCCTGACATTCGGGACCGGAAAGTTTGCGACCGTAAAATTCAAGAACCAAAAATTTGGAACCGGAAAATTCGGATGCAAAATTTAGGATGCTAAAGTTCAGGACCTGAGAATTTTGGACCCCAAAACTCAAGACCGAAAATCCGGAACCCCCAATTCCTGTCCCAAAAATACGGGACCCGAAAATTCATGTCCCAAAAAGACGGGACCCGAAAACTCTAGACCCAAGAAATCGGGACACAAAAAATGGGGACCCCAGTATTTGGCACCCAAAAAATCTCCAACCCCAAAATTTGGCTACCCAATTTTGGGGACACGACTCCCAAAATCAAACCCCTAACATTCGCGAACGCAAAGTTTGGGACCCTAAAATTCTGGAACCAAAAATTTGAACCGCGAAAATTCGGACCCGAGAATTCGGCACACTAAAATTCAGGACCTGAAAATTCGGGACCCGAAACTTCAAGACCCAAAAATTCGGAACCCCAAAATTCATGTCCCAAAAATACGGGACCCCAATGCTCTAGACCCAAAAAATCGGGACATAAACGGTGGGACCCAGAAAATCAAGCCCCTGACATTCGGGACCGGAAAGTTTGCGACCTTAAAATTCGAGAACCAAAAATTTGGGGACCCCAATATTTGGCACCCAAAAAATCTCCAACCCGCAATCTGAACTGTTTGAAGGCTGCCATCGGAGTATAGGGACGTTCCGGTTGGCGGTTGCTGGTTTGAGTAGAACAGTATGCCCGCGATGGTGACAGGGCGGTATACCGCAGGCACCATGCCCTCTGAGGGGTCTTCGTGGTACCAGTGTGGGGCAATGTAGTGGCGCGTGTGCAGGTGCTCTTTGCGGGCTGACAAGAGGACGCCGTCATCGGAGCTTTCGCTGTCGATGAGGTTGGGCCCCCCGGCGGGCCGCAGCAGAAGTGCTATGTGAAGTGCGGTGCAAGCACCCAGCTGGGTGAGTATAGCCAGGTAGTATAGGCACCGCTCGGGAGGGTAGTTCTTTGCTAAGGTCGCAGCCAATGGATCCCGGACGTGAGTGCAACGTGTTATGTACCATTGTGGTGAAGCGTGCCCTATGGGCCCAGAACAGTTGGTGTAACCCCATTCCGCCCAAGCGGTGAGGGGAGGTGACATGGAGGACGTTGTATGATTTGTGAACGTCGACCTTATTGAGTTCCATGCCCTCCGCCATAAGCACAAACCGCAAGCACATGGAGTCCATGGTTTTGAACATTGAGTCGTTGGGGAGAAACAAGGTGCGGTAGGTCCACCGTGGAATCAGGACGGTGTTGAGCAGTTGCACCCGCTCGAAAGCGTTCAATGGCAGGTATTGGTATCGCGCCAGATCAGCTGCAGCCGTCCCCACGAAGTCATCACGTGCCTTTTGTTCCCAGGTCGGATGTGCCAGGAGGTGACCAAGGTAGTGGAAGATAGGGGGATGCAGCGGCAATCGCGCATCGCCCCACGTGATGTTGTCCCTGGTCGGGGACTCCCTTCGTGCCACACCCTGACGGCGGGGGGATGGGGCCCAACGGTACACCTGTGTCTTTGAAGGGTTCGTCTTGAGGCCCATCATGGCAGACAACTGACTAACACACTCCAGGACGTGCTGCGTCTCCCGTTGGTTCGAGGAGATGATGGGGATGTCGTCGACATAGGCCAGTATGGTGCTGTTGGGAATTTCCCTAGTGAGAGTTTGGTGGAAGGCCTCATACACAAGAACAAAAAGGGCTGGGGACAGGGGGCACCCCTCCTTGATGCCACGGCGCAACGGAAAACGGACGTCTCCGTACACCCCCGTGCTGTGCGCGTAGATGCTAGCCACCATGTTGTAGATGCGGGCCGGGGTTCCAATCAGCTAAAGTCCGTAGGTGAGGCACTCATGGGGCATGCTAGGGTAAGCTTTTGCGATGTCCACGAGGCATACTAGCGCTCCGTCCCCATAGTGGTGTAAAAGCATCGACATGCGGAGGGCTTGTTGTGATGTGGTATAGCCTTGCCTACATCCTGCATGGGGGTCGGAGAGCGCCGCGTCGATGGGCCCTCGCAAGGTGTCCAATATGAGGCGGGCCAGAATGGAGTACATCCCCGTGGCTACGCTGATGGGCCGGCAACTGCGGGCCGTCTGAGGGGGGCCAGACTTGTAGATCATGGCTATTCTAGCCTGCAGCCAGTGGTGTGGCACGTCGCCGCTTTCCCACACATGGCGCACCGCTATGTAAAGGTCCCAGTGTAGTTCCCTAGGTAGGCACTGGTACAGGTGTGGCGCCACGTGGTCCATGCTGGCCCCCTTGAGCTTGGGTTGACGTAGCGCTTTTGTGAAAGATTGCCAGGAGGGAGGATCGGGGCTTATTGGTCGTCTTGGTTTTAAGATTTGTGAAAGAAGAGCCTTGGGCTCTTCCGGTCTCCATGGTGGGTCCCCCGCGAAGTGCGGAAGATGTTCGACGGCCGAGGTCGTGTCCGATTGTGGGTTGGTCGTGCGGAAGGGGGTGATCAGTCACCACTTTAGGGCATTGAAGAAAGTAGAGCGGCCGCGTACCGCGCATTTTCGGAAGCGTCTCAGGTGTCGTTGGGCTCGTTTTATATTATTGGTCCCTTTGTGGTGTGCCCAAGCCTGCCGGGCCCTCTTGGGGGTAGGGTTGCAGTGCAACTCGTCCATCCACTAGCTGCGTGAGTTGCTCCTATACTTGCGCAAGGTCCTTGCAGATGCCCACAATGTTGTTTGCAGCCGATAGTTCCAGGGCGCGTGCAATTTCAGCCTAATTAGTCTCCGTACTGGCTAGTGCTGGGTAAGCCCCAGTTCTTGGAGTATGACGAAAGTCTCCTCCGGTCTGTGACGGGAGGATAATCTCCACATCCAAAAATAGTTGAACGGTAGTAGGAGTTTATAAATGGTGTACTGCAGCAGGTAGTTCGCCCGTGTTGTTGTTGGCTGGAGAAAATCGGCCACCAGGTACACCGGCTTATAGGTCCCGACAAGATCCGGGTCCAGGAAGTGTGGGAGATGGCCTCCTATACGGTGTGTTGCGGTCTCGTGCGGCGACTCGTAGAGCGCTGCTGGTTCTTGGTCTGGAGCGACGAGAGTAGGCGAGGCAAATGCCTCGTCCTTGTTGTCGTAGGTGAGCTAAGCAGTCAGGTGCACACTTGGTCGGGGGGTAAGGTCGCTCCCTTTGCTTTGTGACATAATTCAATAGGCCACTCTGGCCCTTGGCATTGTGCAAAGAATGACACCGAAAAAAATAGACACTCAGAAAACGTTTTTGAGGGGGGGGGGGGGCAAGCTTTTCGGAGAGGGTACCTCCGAGATGGCTGGGGCGCATCATGTGCTTAGGACATGTGTCAACGTGCATCGGACGGTGTGGCTCAAGGCGAGAAGGCGCCATGAGCAACGGATATTGAGCTCGCATATACCCCCATGACACAGGCATATGGTCATAGCCATGAATCTCGGTACATTGTTTTGACTTGCTGCACTGCAGCACAAACCAGATCAGTGCCAAATGTTGCCTGAGGATTTGCCCAGCGGATGGCCTTTAAACGGTGTTTTAAATCAGAAGAGGCGCTGAAAACAACCTCTCAGAAAAAGCGCCGTTTGACCGGGAGCTGGTCGTTGCAGGGGGGGATCCACTCCACCGCTGTGAACAACCCTTCCTTCCAAACGTCCTATCGTCCTCAGGTAGTTGAGCACATCCAGGTCAGCGGTCAACTCATGCATCATCGACATGCGTCAACGTGGGCGTCAACGTGTGTCAATGTGAGTGTCAAAGTGTGTCAATGTGGCTGTATGCAAGGGACTTGAGGGGGGCCTTGGAGGGGGAGTGGGCGGTCCTACTGATTTGCACACGGGACACAGCTGGACGCCACTGACATCTCTTTTGTTTTGGCTTTCAGTGTACAGACCCTAAAGAGTGCTAAGGTGATAGCCCTAGGGCTGCATTGTCCGATACAGCCTGGTACAGGTGGTTCCTACTGAATTCCGCGTGGGACAGCAACGGACGTTACGGAGTGGCACATGATATGGTATGGTAGTTTCGGAAAAAGTGCCGTTTGACCGGGGGCTGGTCGTTGCAGGGGGGTAAACTGCAATGACGATCTTGCCACCGCTGCGAACAAGGGTTACTTTCAAAAGGAATGGGTGGACACATGCAAAGCAATACACAAACCCGAGCTGACAGCTCATTCGTAAGAAGATGAGTGCTCGCCTTTGGGGGAGGGACACACACTGCAAAGGGGTATCATGGGAGAGCATACAATGTGCATCCCCAACCGATTTTGGCTTGACAATGGAAAAGGTGTTTGCACTCCAAGCCAAATCAGGCACTTTGGGCCAAATCATGTTTGCCCCCATGTGGAAATTTGTCAACAGCAGCAGCTATGCGTCTGCTAAACAGAAACAGTAGAGTGGTGCCAATGCAGAAGTGTTTTCGAGGGGGCGGGTGGGGCAAAAAGTAACACTCCCGAATCTTAGGGTGCGAAAAAGATGTCCAAAGTCATGCCCCAGCTATTGAACTTGAGAAACAAATGATGAATCCAGGAGAAGGTGTAGGAGGAGGTGGCTCTCGGATTGCACAGTATCCTCCAGGTCCTGCCTCCGTAGCCCTTAGAATGGGGGGATCGAAAAGTAAAAGTTCCGGCAAGGAAAATGCCAGGAAGTCGACAGCTACTATCCTTCAAGCAGCACCCTTCGCCCACCCCACGCTGCATTCCTGCCTAAGCCCCGCCCAGGGCTCGAATGGGGGACCTCTGGTTCAGGCATCATGTGCTATGAAAGCTCAGCCTTGTGACCTCGTTGTTGCGAGGCACCAAGAGGGCCCGACCGTGCAACCTCACCTCACCTTTTCATCCTCGCCAGTTTGTGCCGGTGCTGCTTGGAGCGAGCTCCTGCCAGCAGTCGTCACCTGGACAGGAGTGGACAGGAGTGCAGGTGACTTCTCGGCCAATCAACCCACATCGGGCTACCACTGCACTCCAGTGATTCCTAACATCCGATGCAACACAATGGGCCGTCGTGCATCACGGTTGTACTTCTCTTCATCCTCTTAATACGACACAATATAGGTCCATCCCTGTCTGTCCATGAAACTCTGATGCTGGTGATCAGAGGACTGGTCGCCGTAATCCCAACAACACAATGGGCCCAAGACTACTGGAGTTCATATCATAGATATATGACACTTTCAGCGCGTCGTGTTGTGGTGATGTCATGGACATGCAAACGAAGTTGCCCTTGCTTCACATGTATGAGCTGAGGAGGTATCAGTAGATTTCGTACATATGGTGAATAGGAAATGCCATGAAAAAAAGCTCAGCACTCGAAGACCGCTATGTTGTCGGCGGTATTCGGAGATGCGAGGACAAATTGGAGGACTTCGGATGACAGGGAGTCAGCCAAATGCACTGAGGCAGGGGTAGTCATGAAGCTCCTTTGTAAATAGTCCTGTTTCATCTGCCGGACCATGTCTTTCATCAATATATCCTTACCAAACACACAGTGGGCACCTGCGGTCTTGTAAGCGCGCACGTCCTCATCGGCCACGTTCGCGGAGCGCATGCAGATGAGCCCCTCAAACCGTCTCGCAACGAGCTCTGCAACGAGATCCGTGCCAAGAATGTTGGCCTCACCACCGTACTCGAGGTGCTGGTCCAAAATGGCGATGTCCGCGTCGTTGACCGTGTCCTCGATGAACCGCACAGCTTCGCCCTCGTTCTGGCCATAGGTCCGCACGTTGGAGGTCGCGGCCCAGGAGGTCAGGTTGTGGAACAGCAGCCGTCGCGCGGGGGCAGAGTCGTCGATGCAGTGGATCTTCAGGTCCTTGGGCCAGGCTTGCAAGTCGACCTCAGCGGACCGGTGCACCGCGGTGACCGGCTGGGTCGTGATCACCACGTCCCCCTCCAGTTTGGCAGTCACCCGCTGCGCCCGTTGGTTCAGCGACAACGTCATACCCAGCGTGTCTGCGGCCATGAAGGAGTGCTGCAAACCGATGTGGTCCGACATGGCCGATGTGGACGGACCCTTGACGGCCTTGCCGCTCACCACGTCCTTCACGTAGTCCTCTGTGACCTCCCGTCGCGCCGGATTCTTGGCGTTGCTGACGAGGAGCGTGAGCCGCATAATCTGCTGGGAGCTGCAGGGACCCTTGCCATCCAGCACGATGGGGTCGGAGGACCCGGTCTCGCCTGGCGCATAGTTGTTTTGCCTGCGATCCTCCTCCGCCGTCATCATGGGCCGCAACATCGCGCGGAACTCGACGTTGGGGTTAATGGGGTGGCCGTGGGCGAATGCGTTGCTGATGAGGTTGTCCAGGATGAGCTCGCACAAGACCGGGTCGATCATCACCAGGACGTCCTCTGCGAAAAGTCGCACGTGCCGGCCAGTGGTGAGCTCCATCGCAAACTTCTGCAAATGGACCGGTTGCAGGGACGGTTTATAATTATTGACCACCAACTGCAAGTACACTTGGCGGTGCCGGCACGACTTCATCCCCCTGCGGAGCGAGGCCGCGGCTTGCTTCAGCTGGTCCACCGACTGCAGGTTGACGTTATTACCGACTTTCTCGACGTCCTCGATGAACATGTCGATGTCGCCAACGGCATCTGCCATGTTGTTCTTCAGCTTGTGGTTCAGAATGCTGTCGGCCTTCCTCGACGCCTGCACCGCCACTTTCAGGGCCGTCTCGAACGACCGCTCGCTGTAGAACGAGCACCGCGACAGCAACGAGTGCCGGGCACACAGCTTGGCGAAAAATATGGTACAAATCAGGCAGACAATGCCTCGACTCAAGGCAACATCATTGGGAACAAGGGGGCTCGCCCAGAGCACAATCCCAAAGACCAGAGGCATCAATATTAAGGCGAGACTTGTTGACTTGGAGAACCCCACATAGGCCAACACAAGCAGCTGCGGGAAACTGAATGCACACTGTAGATTGGTCGTGGACAGGGCCGTCGTCCTCGTGACATAATGTTGGAGCTCATCCGCTGCTGTCAGATTGGTGGCCTTCAGGACTTCGAATACGTTTTCCAGTGGATTGGCCTCTGCGTCGCGGACGAGGGCAGAGGTTATGAGATGCACAGAGAAGCCCTGGGACGTCACCGCCAACACTGCTGCCACGCTGATGATTTCCGTGGCATACTTGGGGGCAAACGTCACAGAAGCCACGCATATGAGGGCAATCAAAACGAGCGGCATGTGGGACCAGTAGTAGCCCGCCTCGAATTCCTGGCCAAGATACCCAACGACACCGAGGATCTGAAGAAGGATCTGCAAGAGGCACCAAACTTGGGCCGGTCGAACCACCGACTGCTGGTATCGGTCTTTGAACTTCGTTTCGAGCTGACAATCTTTGAATCGGTAGTGCTGCCAGAAGCTACGCATCGCAGTTGTGGCAGACAAAATGGATGAGGAGGACATTGTATCACAAAATGTGGCAACCGCGCCGTATTCTTCCTCTTAGTCTGTAGTGATTGCGTATAGATATCAACAGGAACATAGTCGGCAATGACTGAATGAATAGCCCCCTTCAGACACTCCCACCAATTGGGCCAGTCATGTCAAAATGCAACACAGGCAAGGCCACAAGCACTGCGGTCGTCTTTGGTATGAACAAACGCGTTCCAAATGAGAGTTTCTCTTTTTCAGGAAGGGGACTGTGTGGAGTGAATACACAACCTTTGAATTGTTGAACGACAAGCTCAGCTGTCAGAAACCCATGCAACCCAAACAGAGTACCCGATGTACCCAAGCTGTTATGTCTGCCACTCAACACTATCAGTGCACAGGGTTTGCAGTCAGTGTATGTGACCACACACTTCTCAAATGCAGAACAGCATGGTGCTGACTAGATGCGGGGGGCGGAGCTGAAGCACACATGATTTCAAATCCCACACAGGCTTGTCCAAGGATCTGCTCGCAAGGCATTGAGGCCCACACGGTGGCAGCAAGGTGGATCAGCTCCGTCTGGGCCTATGCAGTGCTCCCGGGTGTGCACTTGGCCACGAGGTTGCTGGGTCACATAGATCTATGGCCAAATCATGAGCTTTTCCCGGCTACTCCAGCCACTCAAGCTGGGATCGACGCCACTCACAGTTCTCAAGTGCATTCATTGGACCCGTGTCAATGTGCGATGGTTGGGATGCAGCCCCCCGTGGGAGCAGTCCTTGACCGAGTGCACACTATGTGGTAAGTGGCACTCCGGCACCCCACATGAGAGGCTTGTCCAGTGGAGTGGCGCAACGTGTTCCTGCGCAAAGGGGCACAGACATGGGGCTCATGGGAATCCTACGCCACAGCTTGGATGGCCCCGGCCACGGCGGAAGAAATGCCACACATTGCTAAGCTCCGCATTCCGGAAACCTTGGTCGAAGCCTCCTCCCCCCCACCCCCCGGAGAAAATGCATGACCTTCACTACTCAGTGGCTTGGCATCAATATCACCGCCTGCACCTCAGTGCATAGCTCAAGAACACCTTGCCCACGGGCACCCATCGGTGCTCCGCCAACATGCCAAACAACATGCTAGTGTTGTATACTGCACTAGGGCGGCGCGCCAACAGACCATCTACCACAAACCGCAACCTAAGTGATCGTGAATGCTACAAACCGCGGCGCAAAAGAGTCTGCTGGGGATGAACCTCAAAGCGGTTATCAGAGCAGCTGGCAAATATCCAACAACTCATAGTGACATACCCGTGCACAGGGCAGGGCATCCCCCTACCCACGGCACAAGCACGCACTGGTATGGTGCCAGCCCCCTATAGGCTGATAGCGGCCGCTCTACTACTAGGCCACGATGCTAAGCACATGTGGCAAGAAATGGATAAGACCGAGGGATGCATACAGGCATTCGGGACAACTATGAAGACACCTATTCCCCGCCCAGGCCAAGCGCCCATGCACTATTAGGAAAATAATAGGACAAAATCAGGTCATCACCGGACTCACCCATAAGCGTGCCCCAAGGAAAAAGGACATGCAACAGCTATGATGATAGGGCCCAACTAGGGTTGTGGCGATTCAATGTAGCAATGCGGGTATACTCAAGGTAGGAATATAAGTGGCTCCTTCTGTGTCAACTACGACCCCTGTCACTGACAGGGGAAGAAGCTATGTTATGTTTTGGGAGTGCACTTAGATCCCGGGACTATCTCGTATTAATTGTTGCGCCACTATTGCAGCTTCGTCAAAAAATAAAATACAGGTGTCAGGGACATCGATTCGGCCCCTGGTGTACAACCACTAGCAATACCTGCAGCTTTCTCAAACTCCAAAAGCGAGATACATGTCTCACAACCGTCGAAAGTGGTCCAAGGTGCGTGCTTGTGACTGCGGGCCCTCGGAGGGACTGCTACACATGCCTAGCACCGGAACACAAAAAAAAAGTGGGAGGACCACACAGCTTTGCAAACAAATCATTTACCTCACAAAGATGTGCAATTTGCCATTTCTATGGCCTTGTGCATGGATGTTACCCTCAAAAGTAGCTTTGAAAGCAAACACGCCGCTCAGCAAAAGTGACCGGTTTGCCATTTTGGTGGTTTGTGCCACGGATTTTGCTCTTGAAAGTAGTTTTGAAAACAACTAATTAACCCGCAAAGGTGTGTGATTTATCATTGGTGGCTCTGTGGATGGGTGTTGCCGTCAAAACTCGCATGCACACGAACAATTAACTTGGCATAACTATCCAATTTGTCATTTGGTAGTTTTTTTGGATGGTTCTAGATGTGCGGGTGACCGAGTCAACTCCTAACCGAGTGTAGTATACAAAAAAAAAAAACGCCAAATCGGCATGAATGGATTCGGAGCAGACTAGCAAACAAGGGAAACAATGCCAACTGGGCTGCGAGGGTTTCCTTTTCACTGAAAGCGTCATGTTGGAAAACACCATAGACGCTATACAGCATCCAATCAAATCTCGTTTTTCTTTTGGCTGGGTGGGACAAATGTGGCAAAAAGAGCTAGCACACTGCATATATTTTTTTTTCCGACTCAGACTCACAAGTACATCGTAAGTGCTCGGCCAGACGGGCCGGACCAGTAATGACAATGTAAGTACAACATATGTTGTCCCGTGCGATTCCTGGGTCGCATACCACCATTGGTGGCGGGACGTATATTTGAAACTCATCTGTAGCCTGTCACTCACTCATGCAGTGCCAGAGACTGCCACGCCATTGAGGCATCGAAAAGGGAAGAAGACCAGTAAAAGCGAAAAAAAGGCCTGCTGTGTGAAAAAGGAGAAAGGCCAGTCCAGTGTCCACAGTGGGAAAGTGACGGTTCCTGTGGCCAATGCTATGGTTCGTGCACCAGAGGGATCCAACTCCATGCTTGGTGCGCCAGAGGATGAAGCTGGCTCAGCACACAAAGGTCAACCACTGCACGGGGGGGACTAGCAAGCGCATCTGTCCATCCCAACAGCTCAGTGCAGCAGGAGACATGTCCAGCCCGTAAATGTAGGAGGGAGGCTCAGTATCCGGCCTTCTGAGTAAATTTGCAAAACAGAAAGTGACGGTTCCTGTGGCCAATGCTATGGTTCGTGCAACAGAGGGATCCAACTCCATGCTTGGTGCGCCAGAGGATGAAGCTGGCTCAGCACACAAAGGTCAACCACTGCGCAGGAGGGACTGGCCAGCGCATCTGTCCATCCCGACAGCTCAGTGTAGCAGCAGACGTGTCCAGCCAGTAAATGTAGGAAGGAGGCTCAGTATCTTTTTTTTTTTGCAACAAGCCTGCGCTGAGTAGCGATGAGGCTCTCGGGTTCACAACCCGGTCTCTGCATTAGTGCTGCAGGGCGCAGTACAGTCACCCGATATATCGTGTGGCCGGAAAGGCAAACCTGGATCTGTGCCTGCAGAGAGTACCGATGCATGGTAGTGCAGTGGGGACTGCCACGCCGAAGCAACCTAAAAGTTCAAGGATTCAAAGATTCAAAAAGGATGCATTGAGGTTCTTACTTTCGTAACTTCATAAATGGCGGTTACACACAAACATGTTTGCTGTCCTCTAATTCAAAACCAAGCAAGCGAAGTGGCACTCCGCGCACTGGGTTACAGGTCTCACCGGTGCAGGCGAAGGTATGGGCGGTGGGGGACAAGTGAACTGAAGTGTTCTACCGGCGCTTATTTCCTGGTCCTCCTCAGAGCTTTATGAGTCGAAAAGGCCCTCGGCTAGGGGGCGGTGCTGTCTGGCTTGGGAGATACGTTGGCCTACAGTGCCCCCAAGGGCCCGGACTGCCTCAATATATTTATACTGGGTTGTCGTGAGATGTCGTGTAGGGCCGTTGTGGTGTAACTCTTGCTGCCCGAGTGTGATCCATCGGGTGATGTAAGACCACCATAGTTGGTGTAAGCCCAGTCCCCCGTGGCTGAGGTCTGTGGTGAGGCGGTGTTGATTCATTTGTTGTTCTATCCCGTGTGTGTCCCTCAGGTAATGTAGGAGTATGTCGTCCCACATGGCCATCCGGGACCTGTTCCCCAGGAAGTGTGGTCTGTGTGCTCTCCCATGCCACACCGAGGGCAGAGTTCCCATCGGTCCAGTTGTTCATCTACATGGGCTGCGTTCGTTGCCCCCGATGACGCAACCCTGAAGGCCGTATTGGAATGAGTCTCATCACTCAGTGACACACTGGGATTGAGAGTAAACACAGCAAAAACCGAGATCTACAACTGGACACCCCAAGCAGTGCACAAAAGTGTGCAATGGAACGGCGTCTAGAATGCACTACAGCCCCCAGTACGGCCCCCAATTCTGCAATACCTGGGCCACTTGATCTGCCACCACTCCTGGGTGCACTGTGCGCAGGCAGAATACACGAACCTAATCAAGGCGAGTCTTGCCAGATATCGGCCCCTGCCCATGGATAGCTGGGAGAGGAGCTATGCTCTCACTTCATCCGTGAACAAAAAGGATCTGGACCATCCCGCCTGGCCTGCTGTGTCTGGTTCATGACCGCCTCTCCCAGACAGTTGGAGTCCTGTCCCCACACCCCAAAACAAACATAAACATGTGGTTGCAAAGACTAGCAGCGGTTGCAAAGACCAGCAACAAAGACCAGCAGCAAATCAGAACGAATATCTCAAGCCCAACCACATTTGGGGTTTGTCCTTTTGGCTCAAACGAGCATGATGGAGCCAAGTGATATGGCTTGGCGCTTGGCAGCTGGTGCTATTTCGGCGGCGCCAAGAGTTGAAATCTGCAGAGTCGGCCAGCCCAGCCCTGCTCGGCCCCAGGAGGAATTCTGGCCATTGCACGTGTGCACAAGCGGCAGTCAGCACAAAGCGCAAAGAGCAAAATGGCTCGTCAGTGGCCTATAAGACCAAAGGTACCTTTTTGTCACAGAGAAATGGACACGAAGATGCTAGTGGACAATTCACCGACAGATGCACAGCAGTGGTACTGCAGCGGTACGCATTCAGCCGAGGCTAAGCTGTAGCGATGAGGCTCTCGGGTTCACAACCCGGTCTCTGCATTAGTGCTGCAGGGCGCAGTACAGTCACCCGATATATCGTGTGGCCGGAAAGGCAAACCTGGATCTGTACCTGCAGAGAGTACCGATGCATGGTAGTGCAGTGGGTACTGCCACGCCGAAGCAACCCAAAAGTTCAAGGATTCAAAGATTCAAAAAGGATGCATTGAGGTTCTTACTTTCGTAACTTCATAAATGGCGGTTACACACAAACATGTTTGCTGTCCTCTAATTCAAAACCAAGCAAGCGAAGTGGCACTCCGCGCACTGGGTTACAGGTCTCACCGGTGCAGGCGAAGGTATGGGCGGTGGGGGACAAGTGAACTGAAGTGTTCTACCGGCGCTTATTTCCTGGTCCTCCTCAGAGCTTTATGAGTCGAAAAGGCCCTCGGCTAGGGGGCGGTGCTGTCTGGCTTGGGAGATACGTTGGCCTACAGTGCCCCCAAGGGCCCGGACTGCCTCAATATATTTATACTGGGTTGTCGTGAGATGTCGTGTAGGGCCGTTGTGGTGTAACTCTTGCTGCCCGAGTGTGATCCATCGGGTGATGTAAGACCACCATAGTTGGTGTAAGCCCAGTCCCCCGTGGCTGAGGTCTGTGGTGAGGCGGTGTTGATTCATTTGTTGTTCTATCCCGTGTGTCCCTCAGGTAATGTAGGAGTATGTCGTCCCACATGGCCATCCGGGACCTGTTCCCCAGGAAGTGTGGTCTGTGTGCTCTCCCATGCCACACCGAGGGCAGAGTTCCCATCGGTCCAGTTGTTCATCTACATGGGCTGCGTTCGTTGCCCCCGATGACGCAACCCTGAAGGCCGTATTGGAATGAGTCTCGTCACTCAGTGACACACTGGGATTGAGAGTAAACACAGCAAAAACCGAGATCTACAACGGGACACCCCAAGCAGTGCACAAAAGTGTGCAATGGAACGGCGTCTAGAATGCACTACAGCCCCCAGTACGGCCCCCAATTCTGCAATACCTGGGCCACTTGATCTGCCACCACTCCTGGGTGCACTGTGCGCAGGCAGAATACACGAACCCAATCAAGGCGAGTCTTGCCAGATATCGGCCCCTGCCCATGGATAGCTGGGAGAGGAGCTATGCTCTCACTTTATCCGTGAACAAAAAGGATCTGGACCATCCCGCCTGGCCTGCTGTGTCTGGTTCATGACCGCCTCTCCCAGACAGTTGGAGTCCTGTCCCCACACCCCAAAACAAACATAAACATGTGGTTGCAAAGACTAGCAGCGGTTGCAAAGACCAGCAACAAAGACCAGCAGCAAATCAGAACGAATATCTCAAGCCCAACCACATTTGGGGTTTGTCCTTTTGGCTCAAACGAGCATGATGGAGCCAAGTGATATGGCTTGGCGCTTGGCAGCTGGTGCTATTTCGGCGGCGCCAAGAGTTGAAATCTGCAGAGTCGGCCAGCCCAGCCCTGCTCGGCCCCAGGAGGAATTCTGGCCATTGCACGTGTGCACAAGCGGCAGTCAGCACAAAGCGCAAAGAGCAAAATGGCTCGTCAGTGGCCTATAAGACCAAAGGTACCTTTTTGTCACAGAGAAATGGACACGAAGATGCTAGTGGACAATTCACCGACAGATGCACAGCAGTGGCACTGCAGCGGTACGCATTCAGCCGAGGCTAAGCTGTAGCGATGAGGCTCTCGGGTTCACAACCCGGTCTCTGCATTAGTGCTGCAGGGCGCAGTACAGTCACCCGATATATCGTGTGGCCGGAAAGGCAAACCTGGATCTGTACCTGCAGAGAGTACCGATGCATGGTAGTGCAGTGGGTACTGCCACGCCGAAGCAACCCAAAAGTTCAAGGATTCAAAGATTCAAAAAGGATGCATTGAGGTTCTTACTTTCGTAACTTCATAAATGGCGGTTACACACAAACATGTTTGCTGTCCTCTAATTCAAAACCAAGCAAGCGAAGTGGCACTCCGCGCACTGGGTTACAGGTCTCACCGGTGCAGGCGAAGGTATGGGCGGTGGGGGACAAGTGAACTGAAGTGTTCTACCGGCGCTTATTTCCTGGTCCTCCTCAGAGCTTTATGAGTCGAAAAGGCCCTCGGCTAGGGGGCGGTGCTGTCTGGCTTGGGAGATACGTTGGCCTACAGTGCCCCCAAGGGCCCGGACTGCCTCAATATATTTATACTGGGTTGTCGTGAGATGTCGTGTAGGGCCGTTGTGGTGTAACTCTTGCTGCCCGAGTGTGATCCATCGGGTGATGTAAGACCACCATAGTTGGTGTAAGCCCAGTCCCCCGTGGCTGAGGTCTGTGGTGAGGCGGTGTTGATTCATTTGTTGTTCTATCCCGTGTGTCCCTCAGGTAATGTAGGAGTATGTCGTCCCACATGGCCATCCGGGACCTGTTCCCCAGGAAGTGTGGTATGTGTGCTCTCCCATGCCACACCGAGGGCAGAGTTCCCATCGGTCCAGTTGTTCATCTACATGGGCTGCGTTTGTTGCCCCCGATGACGCAACCCTGAAGGCCGTATTGGAATGAGTCTCGTCACTCAGTGACACACTGGGATTGAGAGTAAACACAGCAAAAACCGAGATCTACAACTGGACACCCCAAGCAGTGCACAAAAGTGTGCAATGGAACGGCGTCTAGAATGCACTACAGCCCCCAGTACGGCCCCCAATTCTGCAATACCTGGGCCACTTGATCTGCCACCACTCCTGGGTGCACTGTGCGCAGGCAGAATACACGAACCCAATCAAGGCGAGTCTTGCCAGATATCGGCCCCTGCCCATGGATAGCTGGGAGAGGAGCTATGCTCTCACTTCATCCGTGAACAAAAAGGATCTGGACCATCCCGCCTGGCCTGCTGTGTCTGGTTCATGACCGCCTCTCCCAGACAGTTGGAGTCCTGTCCCCACACCCCAAAACAAACATAAACATGTGGTTGCAAAGACTAGCAGCGGTTGCAAAGACCAGCAACAAAGACCAGCAGCAAATCAGAACGAATATCTCAAGCCCAACCACATTTGGGGTTTGTCCTTTTGGCTCAAACGAGCATGATGGAGCCAAGTGATATGGCTTGGCGCTTGGCAGCTGGTGCTATTTCACTTGTACTTTCACTTCACTGGTACGCATTCAGCCGAGGCTAAGCTGTATCCACCAGACTTGGTAAGCGACCTAATGTGCAGTTCACTAGGACAATATAGTGATGGTCCCTCCCCCGGGGGTTGGACCCCACCTGAATCGGTGTTGCTGGATCGCATCGCGGTGTTAGACCCCGTTAAATAGGAAAATCATGGCACCAGTCGGCGCAAATTACGGTACAGCAACTTGGGGGGACATGTGCCAAGAGGCATAGCCCCCCCCCCCCCCCGCCCTGCAGCTGAAGCCGAGATGTCCGCTCCCTGTGGCTACAAACAATTGGTTCCTGATCCTGTCCCTTTTCGGTTTAAATCAAGGTTTATTGCTAAACTTTGGTTTTGTAATCTCATGTGCAAAATGGCACCCTGGTGTCGCCGCAGGTGACCCAATGCATCGAAACCTACTACCAAACAACAATGATGCCAAAAGTACCAAAAAGTATGGGTTTCTACTACGGCCAGACGCCCAAATAGTTGCACTGCACGCGCACTGCAAGCGCACTGCGCTTAAGGCGCCCCCTGTGTGCAGTGCATGTCAGGTATGCTACGTTGCAGTCCTTATAAAAACCGTTTTCTGGGCCACCCGCTGCCAAAGTCACTTTGCCCCATCTCGATCTGCCAACCCGTATGAAAGCTGAAGACCGCAGGCTGGGCCGGCCCCATCGCCTACGTGGGAGGCTGACCTGGCGTCCAACCCCAAGAGCACCGTGACGCAGGTGTCCGGTGCGTTTCAAGTATGCTCCTTCCCCTCGACCAAGAGGGGGTGAGGGGGGGCAAGCTTTCTGAAGAGGGTACTGAGACTGCTGGGGTGTGTGTACCATACATTGTTTGGGACGGGGTGCCATAAAGAGTATGGCACTTGGTACTTCTGGCTGTACGTACATGTTCACCTTTTGAGGAGACACACACATACACATGCAAAGGGGTATCAAGGGAGAGCATACAATATGCATCCCCAACCGATTTTGGCTTGATAATGGAAAAAGTGTTTGCACTCCAAGCCAAATCAGGCACTTTGGCCCAAGTCATGTTTCTACCCATTTGGAAATTTGGAAGGGTTGTTGGAGTCACCTGTGTTCCAACTGTAGTGGAGACATTCTCAACAGCAGCAGCCATGCGTCTCGTTAACAGAAACAGTAGAGTAGTGCCAATACAGAAATGTTTTTGAGAGAGCAATGGTCGGTTCTGATTGACTGAATGCCCCCGCCATAGGCACTTCCAGCCTTTAGTCCAATGTGTGCTCTTCACAATAAAGCTGCAAAACACTATGTACAGTGTGCCTCGCACCAAAATAGAAGAAGAGTCACTGATAGCTACAGACCAAGGCCATACATGCATATTATAGGACAGTGTCATCTGAACCTACAGCACAAGCGGCTTTGCGTGTCATCCTCGGCACTCCTTCAGCCTTGGAGGTTGACTGTACGGCCACTTGTGTGTTAGAAAATTGCAAGTGTAAAAAACTGTGTAGTGTGGCGTGGCGAAACCCCGTAGCAAAGACGCACGTCAAAAACGGCGACGTGCTGACTGAATGAGAGGCACACCGTGACAACATACATTTCTAGAGTAGGCGGGACTCGCTTACGTCAGTGCTGAAGCCGTCAGACCTGACAGCCCATGAGACCGTGGACGCTGTGTCCGAGCCTCCCGACTTGTCTACCTCCTCAGCAGTGTCGGTACCAGGGTCAGACATTGCCTCAAGTTCAAAAGACTGTAGGATCGCTTGTGCTTTGTCAGAGTACAGTGAGATGTAACCAGGCGACGCCACAGAAAAATCGATTCTTTGTGAGACATGCGGTGGTACAGGTGTATGGTGAGCAGTCCTGGCGTGTTTGACAGGGGGCTGGGGTGTGCATGGTACAAAAGCTTCTTTGTGTGATGTGTTGCTGAAGCGGTAGAGTGGGTGCATATGAAGACCGACGGATGCCAAACGGTCCGCTTCATTGTTTCCTTCGACTGTGACATGTGACGGCACTTTGATCCATACAAATTCACGCCCCTCCCTCTCTAGCTCTGTGAGAATCATCTCTCAGATAGGGACGTTGCTGACGGGTCCACATGAGCCAACCCATCCCTTGATTTTCCATCGTTTTGCCGCTCCTTTGACACCGAGCAGGACATACTCGGAGTCTGAGCGATTTTCACCACTGGGTGCATTTGGAGGGCACGGAGCGCCGCCATCAGCTCCGCTGCATTATTGGTTTGCTTCATTTCCAGTGGCATATGTGATGAGAGGGCGACCCCTTGGTCACTGTACACTCCATACCCTCCCAGTCTGCCAACCCCTTTGAATTTCTCTGATGATCCGTCTGTAAAAACCAAAACGAAACCTTTGGCGGTGGTCTCAAGCAGTATGGTCTCCACCTCCAAGGCTCGAGCTTCCTTTCGTTTTTTCCTTTGTGCTGCCTTCTGAGCCTGTTTGCTCGGTGGCGGGGTGGGTGGCTGTAGGGGGAGGCTGGAGGTGCAGCATTCGGAGTGAAGGATTCAATGACTCTGGAGACACTGTCTTTAGATAGAATCATGTAATAGTTGGATCACACAAACGGAGAAAGAATGTTAGTCCAAACTCGGAAAAAATAGGCATCAGTGAAGCGGCCTTCAGGAGAAGCTTTGGCTGCGTTCCTGACTTTCCAATTGGCAAGTAGGGCTGTCCATGCCAGAACTCCGATCGGCGTGAGCAGCGAGTCAGCCGTTTTCGTGTCTAGCAGTAGTTTAATGCCATGCGGGCCCCTCCACCACGGTACCACTGTCCACAAACGCCTCATCCACTCCATGCGTTGGAAAGTCGCATTTCGCAACATGTGGCTTAGCACCTGAGGACCATGGCAAGATACGGTAACGAAATGGTGGAACAGGGCGTCGGCGGCGGACCTACACCATGTTTCCTGCCTTTGCACACCACAGTCCCTATGGGACCACATCCCCCGAACACTGCGGGTAGACCTCAGGGAGCGTGTGGCTTGGCACTAGTACCACGCCCTACATGGCGTATGCCAACTGCGCGGCCAACTCACCATGCCCCCCCGCGACCCACAGGTGCCGCCCACCCTATCCACAGCGGTGCCGGCATGGTACACAAAGCTGCGCCCACGAGCTGTACGACCGAACTCCACACACTCTGTCCTCCGCAATCAAGTAGGGTATACGGGGCCCCGGGAGAGAACATCGCGGCAGGATGGCCGCGCCTCTCAAGAGACGTCCCACCGTGGAGCTGTGCGCACATGGGACCGGCCGCAGTTGTACCACACCAGGTCATGGGCGGTGAAATATCTCGACCACTGCCTCTGTCCCACTGCCGCAGACCCAGGGGCACAGGTAGCTTCGGCAATGCAATATCTGGCCCAGCCCGGTTTCCGCATCAACGTGCCGTTCTCGGGGCCTCACTGATGGTTTCATACCGCGATGTGCTAGATGATCTGGTGCGGCAATCACGGCTCTGGCACTCCCTTCTGCGACGTGCTAGAGTGTGGACCACCTCCGCAGACCAGCACTACCAGCGGCATAACCGAAGGATTCAGCTCTTTTCGGTGATGAGCCAGTTGTGGGCATCTGAGCGCGCCGCCCACCGGGTGGAGTCGCCTCTGCCTAAACGCCAGTGCCGCACAAGGCCCGGCATCCCGGGCCAACGCCCGCCGCCGGACATGGCCCCTACAAAGCGACGAAAGCTTGTCACTCTTGAGGACCTATGGGGAATGGCACACACGTGATCCACCATGTCTTAACCCCCTTAAACCTTACGCATTATAGGCTTGCCATATGGCGTGGCGGTTTTGCCTACCGCATCAGAGAGCCCTCTGGTATACGCATATGAACTTTGGGTCTTTGCCATGTGCCCCGCTTTGCGGGGATCCACTGTATCATATGCTGGAGACGCCCACTTTCCCAAGCACAATCTTGAGTACTCTTTGATCTTCTGGAGTCAGTCAAAAAAAAAAGCAACTCACGCAGCTAGTGGATGACACCCAGCACAGTGACGAACACTCTGATCTCGCAAAAAAGAAAACTGATCTTATGTTAGCACTACGCCTCCAGGCAAAACAAGTACAAGTCGCTGACGACCACCCCTTTGCAAATGCACGCTCGCAACTGTTTGAACTCCTGGAGCAATCACATGAAGTGCAGAAGCAATGGGCAGATGACACTCTCCTGCCATGAAACGGTACAGGCCCTGGAACAGCGCCTCATGCAGCTCCCAGCTGATGGCTATGCCCTCTGGGCGGATGCCCTTGATGTTATCAGGTCTGAAGCTTTCAGTTATGAACGTGCCCATAGGACCACAGATTTCTGAGAAGCACAGGTCCTGTTATTTGAATCCTCTGCACAGACGCTGTGCGATGGCGCTGTCCAATTTTTACAATCCAAAGGCTACCATCCAGCAACACCTGCCATCGGATATTCTATGCTCTCAGCAATCGCCGAAAAAGAAGCAACGGATCGCGCGAGCCAACAGGTCCTCAATGAATTAACAAAAGCGCTAGATGATCCGTATGCAGAATGCCCGTGGCGGAAAAAAGCAGACGTCTGGCGTGTGGTAAAGCAGCTGCAACGTAAACGCAAACTGCACAGTTTGAGGAACAAGTTTGGTAAGGTAATTTTCGATGCAGATGCAATGGCTGCAAGGATCTCTGCCTTTTGGCAAACCACAATGCAATCACAGGGAGAATCCACTGAACGATGTAAGGAATATCTGTCCCAGTTTTTTCAAGGGAAAAACGTCCCACTCATGGCGCAGATGCTGATCAAACCGCTCTCGCTTGAGCTGGTGGAGGCAGCACCCGAGGGATTGAGCAGAAACTCAGCTCCGGGGACAGACGGCTTCACTGCTTCTATATATGTCGCACTTCGATCATTCTTCGCGCCACTGATGTTAAGTATTTTTCAAGACATATTGCAAACAGGCCAACTTAACCCCTTCTGGGCAGAAGCCATGCTCAATCCCATCCCTAGGGCCCTGGGATGCGTAGGTGTGGGGGACCTGAGACCCCTAGTTTTACAAAATCTCTGTCACAAGTGGGTTGCAGCCATTGTGGCATTACAATTACAGGATTTGATTTGCGCAATAACACGAAACCAACAGAGGGGTTTCATTAAGGGCAGATACATCCAGACGACATTATGGGACGCCTTTAGCACTTGGTCTGCCCTACCTGAAGGGCTTTTTTGCCCGATTGACTTCAGAAAGGCTTTTGACTCTGTTACGCATGCATATGCGTCAGCATTTTTTGAGCTGCTTTCACTACCACCAACACATGTTCGACTGTTGCTTGCACTGTTTTCTGCACCGATCGTGCCACTGATCAAAGGACAGCTTTTTTGATGTTTTCCGATCTTCCCAGAGTCAGGGGTCAGACAGGGATGCCCGCTGTCACCGCTGGCCATCAAATTGAACAGACCTCTGAATTCGTCCGCGTATTGCTCTACGCGGACGACCTCTTGATCATTATCACACTACCAGCATCCTTAGCAGCAAACATCATGAGCATAATCACAGACGCTCTTAGCTCTTTTTCCAGACATGCGGGACTGCAGGTCAACTATGGAAAATCAGGCATCCTGCTTAAAGGGGCTTCCTGCTGACAAAGCTTTGGTTTCCACCCTGGGATTTCCAATTGTGTCTTCCTATAGATACTTGGGAATACTGCTGGGCCACGTCACACCACAGGAGTCCTTTTCCTTGGCTGTCGCCAAAGCAAACAAAAGAGCCTTTCCAATGCGCGCATGGAACCTCTCTCTTTCTGAAAGAGTAATGCTCTTCAAACTCTGGGTGCTACCCCTGCTGGTGCACCCGGCGAGGGTGATCTTTCCTACTTATGTTGTGGTGTCGTCAGTCAACACTGTGTACTGGACAGCCCTGCGTATGACGTCGTGGACGATCACCTCACCTATTTTTTCTTTGCCCCAAACACAAGGAGGCTTTTCATTGCCCGACCCCAAAGCTTTCCTGTACCAGCAACACTCAGTCATGTTCACACAATTAATTCGTGATGAATCTTCGCCGCCACAACTACTGTGGTACAGTGTCCGATTTCCAATCTTTCTGCCGGGTGCTTGGCATCACATTTCAAGGCCACTCATTGCAAACAATACAAATGGGCAATAACGTAGTCTGGAGGCAGATGCCTTACTTGGCATGGTCCATGTGTGCCTTTTTCATTTTGAGACAGAATCTACCACTGCCCCCGCCTTCAATGCTGGCCTACAACACTCCATTGTGGCACCATGTTGCCTTTGGAAATGAGAACAAATTAACTTATTTCTGCCCAGCACTCATTCGCAAACAAGTACTGACAGTGGGCCAGCTACTGGAAGACGATTCACTTTTGTCACATTTGGCTCCAACCTGGAGACCTATCTATCACACGGCTTATCAACAGCTAGCATCGTCCAGTTTACCTCCGCCACCGGAACACCCGGAGCGCTATCCTAAGTTTCCCACCCCAGCACACTGGACCACTTGGATCTGCCCACAGATGACTGAATATCTATCATACCCCTACGATTTTCATCCGTGACAAGACCTGTCGGTGTGGCAAGCATGCAATCACGGTAGACTGCCACCACCTCTCAAAGATTTTGTGCACCAGGCACTGTGGGCAAAGCTTCTAGTGGGGGAACGCCTAGCTTCGTGGAAGCCACTAGAAGTGACCTGTCCGCTCGACGGGCAACTTGAAACTATTCGGCATGCTCTGTTTGGCTGCAATTTTGTAGACACTGCCCTCAGACATATCTCAGCCTGCGACATATGGGGCATTTGGGGGTGGTATGGTCCCACGGCGCGCCCGTCCCATCCCACCGTACCTGGCCCTAGAGCTTTAACCCAGAGCATACGTCGGTCTCCGCGCATCGGCAGCCACGATACCCGGTGCGCACCGTCGAAAGTGACAACACGCCTCCGCTGAAGGATCCATTTCCGCGCCGGAGTGGGGGCGGGCCCGCCGCACATTGCAATGTCTTCGGGGCGCCGGGGGTCCTAATCCGGCACAGGTTGGCGCGTGGCCATCTTGGCGAGCAGATCTACTTCCCCATTGCGTTGAATTTGTTCGCGTTCCTGCGCGTTACGGGCCTCCGTCTCAAGGCGGTGGCTGGGGATCCGCTGCGCGGTGACGCATTTGTGTTGCACCTGGTCGCACACTTTGTGGCGGATGTCAGCGTCAAAACATTCGTGCGTGGGCCGGCGGTGTGCGCATTTTGTGACGGCCATGTTGTCGATATATTGAGTGTCCCCGTCGGATGCGATGGCTGCTCCGTACATTTCACCCCTGTAGGAGTGCCATGGGCCCGCCACCCGGGCGAGGATGCGAAGAGGACCTTTTGTCACTGCTGCACCCGCCGCCTGGTATTCGAGCCCGCAATCTCAACTGTTTGATTGGAGTATAGGGACGTTCCGGTTGGCGGTTGCTGGTTTGAGTAGCACAGTATGCCCGCGATGGTGACAGGGCGGTATCCCGCAGGCACCGTGCCCGCTGAGGGGTCTTCGTGGTACCAGTGTGGGGCAATGTAGTGGCGTGTGTGGAGGGCATGCCCCACCTGCTCTTTGCGGGCTGACAAGAGGACGCTGTCATCGGAGCTTTCGCTGTCGATGAGGTTGGGCCCCCCGGCCGGCCGCGGCAGAAGTGCTATGTGAAGTGCGGTGCAAGCACCCAGCTGGGTGAGTATAGCCAGGTAGTTGCGAATAGGCACCGCTCGGGAGGGTAGTTCTTTGCTAAGGTCGCAGCCAATGGATCCCGGACGTGAGCGCAACGTGTTATGTACCATTGTGGTGAAGCGTGCCCTATGGGCCCTGAACAGTTGGTGTAACCCCATTCCGCCCAAGCGGTGAGGGGAAGTGACATGGAGGACGTTGTATGATTTGTGAACGTCGACCTTATTGAGTTCCATGCCCTCCGCCATAAGCACAAACCGCAAGCACATGGAGTCCATGGTTTTGAACATTGAGTCGTTGGGGAGAAACAAGGTGCAGTACGTCCACCGTGGGATCAGGACGGTGTTGAGCTGTTGCACCCGCTCGAAAGCGTTCAATGGCAGGTATTGGTATCGCGCCAGATCAGCTGCAGCCGTCCCCACGAAGTCATCACGTGCCTTTTGTTCCCAGGTCGGATGTGCCAGGAGGTGACCAAGGTAGTGGAAGATAGGGGGATGCAGCGGCCATCGCGCATCGCCCCACGTGATGGCGTCCCTGGTCGGGGACTCTCTTCGTGCCACACCCTGACGGCGGGAGGGTGGGGCCCAACGGTACACCTGTGTCTTTGAAGGGTTCGTCTTGAGGCCCATCATGGCAGACAACCGACTGACGCGCTCCAGGACGTGCTGCGTCTCCCGTTGGTTTGGGGAGATGATAGCGATGTCGTCGACATAGGCCAATATGGTGCTGTTGGGAATTTCCCTGGTGAGAGTTTGGTGGAAGGCCTCATACACAAGAACAAAAAGGGCTGGGGACAGGGGGCACCCCTCCTTGATGCCACGGCGCAACGGAAAACGGACGTCTCCGTACACCCCCGTGCTGTGCGCGTAGATGCTAGCCACCATGTTGTAGATGCGGGCCGGGGTTCCAATCAGCTAGAGTCCGTAGGTGAGGCACTCATGGGGCATGCTAGGGTAAGCTTTTGCGATGTCCACGAGGCATACTAGCGCTCCGTCCCCGTATTGGTGTAAAAGCATCGACATACGGAGGGCTTGTTGTGATGTGGTATAGCCTCGGCTACATCCTGCATGGGGGTCGGAGAGCGCCGCGTCGATGGGCCCTCGCAAGGTGTCCAATATGAGGCGGGCCAAAATGGAGTAGATCCCCGTGGCTACGCTGATGGGCCGGCAACTGCGGGCCGCCTGAGGGGGGCCAGACTTGTAGATCATGGCTATTCTAGCCTGCAGCCATTGGTATGGCACGTCGCCGCTTTCCCACACATGGCGCACCACTATGTAAAGGTCCCAGTGTAGTTCCCTAGGTAGGCACCAGTACAACTCTGGCGCCACGTGGTCCATGCTGGCCCCGTTGTTCTTGGGTTGGCGTAGCGCTTTTGTGAAAGATTGCCAGGAGGGAGGATCGGGGCTTATTGGTCGTCCTGGTTTTAAGACTTGTGAAAGAAGAGCCTTGGGCTCTTCCGGTCTCCATGGTGGGTCCCCCGCGAAGTGCGGAAGATGTTCGACGGCCGAGGTCGTGTCCGATTGTGGGTTGGTCGTGCGGAAGGGGGTGATCAGCCACCACGTTAGGGCATTGAAGAAAGCGCAACGTATGCATCGCGCATTCTCCCTGGGCGCTGTCCCTCCTCCCGAAGGGCCGCAAAACCTGCCAAAGGTACATACTCCGGGGAGGAGCGGCGGAGGATATCCCGGAGTCGTAAATAGGCCGGCGTCGCCACCGGCGCACTCGCCGTAGTAGAGCGGCCGCGTACTGCGCATTTTCGGAAGCGTCTCAGGTGTGGTTGCGCCCGTTTTATATTATTAGTCGCTTTGTGGTGTGCCCAAGCATGCTGGGCCCTCTTGGAGGTAGGGTTGCAGTGCAACTCGTCCATCCACTAGCTGCGTGAGTTGCTCCTATACTTGCGCAAGGTCCTGGCAGATGCCCACAATGTTGTTTGCAGCCGATAGTTCCAGGGCGCGTGCAATTTCATCCTGATTAGTCTCCATACTGGCTAGTGCTGGGTAAGCCCCAATTCTTGGAGTATGACGAAAGTCTCCTCTGGTCTGTGCCCGGAGGATATTCTCCAGATCCAAAAATAGTTGAACGGTAGTAGGAGTTTATAAATGGTGTGCTGCAGCAGGTAGTTCGCCCGTGTTGTTGTTGGCTGGAGAAAATCGGCCACCAAGTACACCGGCTTATAGGTCTCGACAAGATCCGGGTCGAGGAAGTGTGGGAGATGGCCTCCTATACGGTGTGCTGCGGTCTCGTGCGGCGACTCGTAGAGCGCTGCTGGTTCTTGGTCTGGAGCGACGAGAGTAGGCGAGGCAGATGCCTCGTCGTTGCTGTCGTAGGTGAGCTAAGCAGTCAGGTGCACACTTGGTCGGGGGGTAAGGTCGCTCCCACTCTGGCCCTTGGCATTGTGCAAAGAATGACACCAAAAAAAATAGACACTCAGAAAACGTTGTTGAGGGGGGGGGGGGGGGCAAGCTTTTCGGAGAGGGTACCTCCGAGATGGCTGGGGCGCATCATGTGCTTAGCACAAGTGTCAACGTGCATCGGACGGTGTGGCTCAAGGCGAGAAGGCGCCATGAGCAACGGATATTAAGCTCGCATATACCCCCATGACACAGGCATATGGTCATAGCCATGAATCTCGGTAGATTGTTTTGACTTGCTGCACTGCAGCGCAAACCAGATCAGAGCCAAATGTTGCCTGAGGATTTGCCCAGCGGATGGCCTTTAAATGGTGTTTTAAATCAGAAGAGGCGCTGAAAACAACCAAACAACCACAATCACAAGGGTGGTCTCGGAAAAAGCGCCTTTTGACCGGGAGCTGGTCGTTGCAGGGAGGGATACACTCCACCGCTGTGAACAAACCTTCCTTCCAAACGTCCTATCGTCCTCAGGTAGTTGAGCACATCCAGGTCAGCGGTCAACTCAGGCATCATCGACATGCGTCAACCTGGGCGTCAACGTGTGTCAACGTGAGTGTCAAAGTGTGTCAATGTGGCTGTATGCAAGGGACTTGAGGGGGGCCTTGGAGGGGGAGTGGGAGGTCCTACTGATTTGCACACGGGACACAGCTGGATGCCACTGACATCTCTTTTGTTTTGGCTTTCAGTGTACAGACCCTGCAGAGTGCTAAGGTGATAGCCCTAGGGCTGCATTGTCCGATACAGCCTGGTACAGGTGGTTCCTACTGAATTCCGCCTGGGACAGCAGCGGACGTTACGGAGTGGCACATGATACGGTATGGTAGTTTCGGAAAAAGTGCCGTTTGACCGGGGGCTGGTCGTTGCAGGGGGGTAAACTGCAATGACGATCTTGCCACCGCTGCGAACAAGGGTTAGTTTCAAAAGGAATGGGTGGACACATGCAAAGCAATACACAAACCCGAGCTGACAGCTCATTCGTAAGAAGATGAGTGCTCGCCTTTGGAGGAGGGACACACACTGCAAAGGGGTATCATGGGAGAGCATACAATGTGCATCCCCAACCGATTTTGGCTTGACAATGGAAAAGGTGTTTGCACTCCAAGCCAAATCAGGCACTTTGGCCCAAATCATGTTTGCGCCCATGTGGAAATTTGTCAACAGCAGCAGCTATGCGTCTGCTAAACAGAAACAGTAGAGTGGTGCCAATGCAGAAGTGTTTTCGAGGGGGCGGGTGGGGCAAAAAGTAACACTCCCGAATCTTAGGGTGCGAAAAAGATGTCCAAAGTCATGCCCCAGCTATTGAACTTGAGAAACAAATGATGAATCCAGGAGAAGGTGTAGGAGGAGGTGGCTCTCGGATTGCACAGTATCCTCCAGGTCCTGCCTCCGTAGCCCTTAGAATGGGGGGATCGAAAAGTAAAAGTTCCGGCAAGGAAAATGCCAGGAAGTCGACAGCTACTATCCTTCAAGCAGCACCCTTCGCCCACCCCACGCTGCATTCCTGCCTAAGCCCCGCCCAGGGCTCGAATGGGGGACCTCTGGTTCAGGCATCATGTGCTATGAAAGCTCAGCCTTGTGACCTCGTTGTTGCGAGGCACTAAGAGGGCCCGACCGTGCAACCTCACCTCACCTTTTCATCCTCGCCAGTTTGTGCCGGTGCAGCTTGGAGCGAGCTCCTGCCAGCAGTCGTCACCTGGACAGGAGTGGACAGGAGTGCAGGTGACTTCTCGGCCAAGCAACCCACATCGGGCTACCACTGCACTCCAGTGGTTCCTAACATCCGATGCAACACAATGGGCCGTCTTGCATCACGGTTGTACTTCTCTTCATCCTCTTAATACGACACAATATAGGTCCATCCCTGTCTGTCCATGAAACTCTGATGCTGGTGATCAGAGGACTGGTCGCCGTAATCCCAACAACACAATGGGCCCAAGACTACTGGAGTTCATATCATAGATATATGACACTTTCAGCGCGTCGTGTTGTGGTGATGTCATGGACATGCAAACGAAGTTGCCCTTGCTTCACATGTATGAGCTGAGGAGGTATCAGTAGATTTCGTACATATGGTGAATAGGAAATGCCATGAAAAAAAGCTCAGCACTCGAAGACCGCTATGTTGTCGGCGGTATTCGGAGATGCGAGGACAAATTGGAGGACTTCGGATGACAGGGAGTCAGCCAAATGCACTGAGGCAGGGGTAGTCATGAAGCTCCTTTGTAAATAGTCCTGTTTCATCTGCCGGACCATGTCTTTCATCAATATATCCTTACCAAACACACAGTGGGCACCTGCGGTCTTGTAAGCGCGCACGTCCTCATCGGCCACGTTCGCGGAGCGCATGCAGATGAGCCCCTCAAACCGTCTCGCAACGAGCTCTGCAACGAGATCCGTGCCAAGAATGTTGGCCTCACCACCGTACTCGAGGTGCTGGTCCAAAATGGCGATGTCCGCGTCGTTGACCGTGTCCTCGATGAACCGCACAGCTTCGCCCTCGTTCTGGCCATAGGTCCGCACGTTGGAGGTCGCGGCCCAGGAGGTCAGGTTGTGGAACAGCAGCCGTCGCGCGGGGGCAGAGTCGTCGATGCAGTGGATCTTCAGGTCCTTGGGCCAGGCTTGCAAGTCGACCTCAGCGGACCGGTGCACCGCGGTGACCGGCTGGGTCGTGATCACCACGTCCCCCTCCAGTTTGGCAGTCACCCGCTGCGCCTGTTGGTTCAGCGACAACGTCATACCCAGCGTGTCTGCGGCCATGAAGGAGTGCTGCAAACCGATGTGGTCCGACATGGCCGATGTGGACGGACCCTTGACGGCCTTGCCGCTCACCACGTCCTTCACGTAGTCCTCTGTGACCTCCGGTCGCGCCGGATTCTTGGCGTTGCTGACGAGGAGCGTGAGCCGCATAATCTGCTGGGAGCTGCAGGGACCCTTGCCATCCAGCACGATGGGGTCGGAGGACCCGGTCTCGCCTGGCGCATCGTTGTTTTGCCTGCGATCCTCCTCCGCCGTCATCATGGGCCGCAACATCGCGCGGAACTCGACGTTGGGGTTAATGGGGTGGCCGTGGGCGAATGCGTTGCTGATGAGGTTGTCCAGGATGAGCTCGCACAAGACCGGGTCGATCATCACCAGGACGTCCTCTGCGAAAAGTCGCACGTGCCGGCCAGTGGTGAGCTCCATCGCAAACTTCTGCAAATGGACCGGTTGCAGGGACGGTTTATAATTATTGACCACCAACTGCAAGTACACTTGGCGGTGCCGGCACGACTTCATCCCCCTGCGGAGCGAGGCCGCGGCTTGCTTCAGCTGGTCCACCGACTGCAGGTTGACGTTATTACCGACTTTCTCGACGTCCTCGATGAACATGTCGATGTCGCCAACGGCATCTGCCATGTTGTTCTTCAGCTTGTGGTTCAGAATGCTGTCGGCCTTCCTCGACGCCTGCACCGCCACTTTCAGGGCCGTCTCGAACGACCGCTCGCTGTAGAACGAGCACCGCGACAGCAACGAGTGCCGGGCACACAGCTTGGCGAAAAATATGGTACAAATCAGGCAGACAATGCCTCGACTCAAGGCAACATCATTGGGAACAAGGGGGCTCGCCCAGAGCACAATCCCAAAGACCAGAGGCATCAATATTAAGGCGAGACTTGTTGACTTGGAGAACCCCACATAGGCCAACACAAGCAGCTGCGGGAAACTGAATGCACACTGTAGATTGGTCGTGGACAGGGCCGTCGTCCTCGTGACATAATGTTGGAGCTCATCCGCTGCTGTCAGATTGGTGGCCTTCAGGACTTTGAATACGTTTTCCAGTGGATTGGCCTCTGCGTCGCGGACGAGGGCAGAGGTTATGAGATGCACAGAGAAGCCCTGGGACGTCACCGCCAACACTGCTGCCACGCTGATGATTTCCGTGGCATACTTGGGGGCAAACGTCACAGAAGCCACGCATATGAGGGCAATCAAAACGAGCGGCATGTGGGACCAGTAGTAGCCCGCCTCGAATTCCTGGCCAAGATACCCAACGACACCGAGGATCTGAAGAAGGATCTGCAAGAGGCACCAAACTTGGGCCGGTCGAACCACCGACTGCTGGTATCGGTCTTTGAACTTCGTTTCGAGCTGACAATCTTTGAATCGGTAGTGCTGCCAGAAGCTACGCATCGCAGTTGTGGCAGACAAAATGGATGAGGAGGACATTGTATCACAAAATGTGGCAACCGCGCCGTATTCTTCCTCTTAGTCTGTAGTGATTGCGTATAGATATCAACAGGAACATAGTCGGCAATGACTGAATGAATAGCCCCCTTCAGACACTCCCACCAATTGGGCCAGTCATGTCAAAATGCAACACAGGCAAGGCCACAAGCACTGCGGTCGTCTTTGGTATGAACAAACGCGTTCCAAATGAGAGTTTCTCTTTTTCAGGAAGGGGACTGTGTGGAGTGAATACACAACCTTTGAATTGTTGAACGACAAGCTCAGCTGTCAGAAACCCATGCAACCCAAACAGAGTACCCGATGTACCCAAGCTGTTATGTCTGCCACTCAACACTATCAGTGCACAGGGTTTGCAGTCAGTGTATGTGACCACACACTTCTCAAATGCAGAACAGCATGGTGCTGACTAGATGCGGAGGGCGGAGCTGAAGCACACATGATTACAAATCCCACACAGGCTTGTCCAAGGATCTGCTCGCAAGGCATTGAGGCCCACACGGTGGCAGCAAGGTGGATCAGCTCCGTCTGGGCCTATGCAGTGCTCCCGGGTGTGCACTTGGCCACGAGGCTGCTGGGTCACATAGATCTATGGCCAAATCATGAGCTTTTCCCGGCTACTCCAGCCACTCAAGCTGGGATCGACGCCACTCACAGTTCTTAAGTGCATTCATTGGACCCGTGTCAATGTGCGATGGTTGGGATGCAGCCCCCCGTGGGAGCAGTCCTTGACCGAGTGCACACTATGTGGTAAGTGGCACTCCGGCACCCCACATGAGAGGCTTGTCCAGTGCAATGGCGCAACGTGTTCCTGCGCAAAGGGGCACGGACATGGGGCTCATGGGAATCCTACGCCACAGCTTGGATGGCCCCGGCCACGGCGGAAGAAATGCCACACATTGCTAAGCTCCGCATTCCGGAAACCTTGGTCGAAGCCTCCTCCCCCCCACCCCCCGGAGAAAATGCATGACTTTCACTACTCAGTGGCTTGGCATCAATATCACCGCCTGCACCTCAGTGCATAGCTCAAGAACACCTTGCCCACGGGCACCCATCGGTGCTCCGCCAACATGCCAAACAACATGCTAGTGTTGTATACTGCACTAGGGCGGCGCGCCAACAGACCATCTGCCACAAATCGCAACCTAAGTGAGCGTGAATGCTACAAACCGCGGCGCAAAAGAGTCGGCTGGGGATGAACCTCGAAGCGGTCATACCTGTGCACAGGGCAGGGCATCCCTCTACCCACGGCACAAGCACGCACTGGTATAGTGCCAGCCCCCTATAGGCTGATAGCGGCCGCTCTACTACTAGGCCACGATGCTAAGCACATGTGGCAAGAAATGGATAAGACCAAGGGATGCATACAAGCATTCGGGGCAACCATGAAGACACCTATTCCCCGCCCGGGCCAAGCGCCCATGCACTATTAGGAAAATAATAGGACAAATCAGGTCATCACCGGACTCACCCATAAGCGTGCCCCAAGGAAAAAGGACATGCAACAGCTGCAATGATAGGGCCCAACTAGGGTTGTGGCGATTCAATGTAGCTCCTTCTGTGCCAACTACGACCCCTGTCATTGACAGGGGAAGAAGCTATGCTATGTTTTGGGAGTGCACTTAGATCCCGAGACTATCTCGTATTAATTGTTGCGCCACTATTGCAGCTTCGTCAAAAAATAAAATACAGAAGCTAGATACATGTCTCACAACCGTCGAAAGTGGTCCAAGGTGCGTGCTTGTGACTGCGGGCCCTCGGAGGGACTGCTACACATGCCTAGCACCGGAACACAAAAAAAAAGTGGGAGGACCACACAGCTTTGCAAACAAATAATTTACCTCACAAAGATGTGCAATTTGCCATTTCTATGGCCTTGTGCATGGATGTTACCCTCAAAAGTAGCTTTGAAAGCAAACACGCCGCTCAGCAAAAGTGACCAGTTTGCCATTTTGGTGGTTTGTGCCACGGATTTTGCTCTTGAAAGTAGTTTGGAAAACAACTAATTAACCCGCAAAGGTGTGTGATTTATCATTGGTGGCTCTGTGGATGGATGTTGCCCTCAAAACTCGCATGCACACGAACAATTAACTTGGCATAACTATCCAATTTGTCATTTGGTAGTTTTTTTGGATGGTTCTAGATGTGTGGGTGACCGAGTCAACTCCTAACCGAGTGTAGTATACAAAAAACAAAAAAATGGCAAATCGGCATGAATGGATTCGGAGCAGACTAGCAAACAAGGGAAACAATGCCAATTGGGCTGCGAGGGTTTCCTTTCCACTGAAAACGTCATGTTGGAAAACACCATAGACGCCATACAGCATCCAATCAAATCTCGTTTTTCTTTTGGCTGGGTGGGACAAATGTGGCAAAAAGAGCAAGCACAGTGCGTATAAATTGAAGATAACAACCACTGCAAGCATCCAAGTGTGAAAAAAAGACAACCGTTGAAGCAAGCCTTACGGCATTCTTGACAAAACCTTAAAAATAATCACCGAAAACAATTTTTCGTCCAGGGTTCAAGTAACTGGCAAATTTTGGAACGCCCACTACACCATCACCTGGACACTCGTGTGGAACTTTGGATACAGGAGCGATGGTAGTCATCTTCACTAATTTGCAAACATGTTTGCAAACAAAAACGGGAAGGTAGTGACCAGTGCATTCACTTCGTCCCGGTCAAAGAGGGTCCTGGCATAATTGATTGCGGTATTTTGACCCTTGCTAGACCCATACACACAACGTACATACATCCCACACAAAATGGTCATAGGTGCCGTGTTGTCGTGTGATGTGCACCCAACCAAATACAGACCCTTGTGGGTTACAAAGATAGGATTTGGCATGCATCACACCATCGTTTCCCACAATACCTTGAACCAATGATTTCACGTGCACCTCGTACACCACACATCTTAAGGCAATGGCTCATCGGCTACCTAAACTACAAAGGGCGGAGCAATAGAAGGACATTTGTGTGCAACTCCACAGTGGGGGCTTTACGTGGTTTGTAACTTTGGGCAAGCCGCATGAAGGATCAATATGGTCAAAGTGCTGGTGTAGTTGTACTTCAATGTGCTCTAGTTTTCTAGGGTGTGTGCTAGGCCCGGGGGGGCGACTACCAACGGTCCTGATGCGACCACCCCCCCAGTTATCTGTCAAAACTCGGGGGGGGGGGGGCAGTTGGGAGGGGGGGGTCAGCCGGGGGGGGGGGGGTTCCTGCCGGGGCCATGAGGCAACGGAAACTGGGCTCGCATACGCCCCCGTGTCACAGGCGCATGGTCATAACCACATCGTTCAGTGTTTTTCTTGCTGCACTGCAGCGCAGACCAGTTCTGTACCACACCAGGTGGTTGCTGACTGTGCTTTGGCTTTGGTCCTCTGGACACTGAGGTCAGCTCGCACCCACCACCCTCCCACAGTGCCGGTTAGTCTCTAACCCTTGCCCTGCAGGTCGTGCCCCTGTCAAGCACTTGCTCTTTGGCACGTGAGGACGTGTCGTAACCGAACCTCGGGGGCGCAAAGGCGCCTTTGGCGGCGCAAAGGCGTCTCAACATTTCAACAAAAGCTCCGGCTGCCGGACACCTCAACAGATCATTGCTGTACTGTGTGTGGCGCTTACCTTTTCAGCACCACACCATGCGTGCACAAGCCGCCCACATTTTCATGCCCACTCGCATCCAAAGCCCTCACATGGGCCGCATTCTCGCGGCCCTTGCCATGCTTCGGCTTTCCAACACGTAACGACGTGTCGCGCCTGTGCTCCAGGGGCGCAATGGCGCCCTGTTATTTCACCATTATACTGCTCTGTGCTGCCTTGGCGTCCCATACACCCTGGTCAGCTCGAACCCACCACCCTCCCTTTGCGCCGGTTAGCCCCCGACTCTTGCTCTGTGGGTCTCTCTCCTACTCTCTCCCTCTCATTCTCTCCTGCTCTCTCTCCTGCGCCCCACTCTCTCTCTCTCTCCTCTCCGATCCTTTCCCACTTCGTCCCACTCTCTCCCTCTCTCTCTCTCTCTCTCGCATAAAAGGGGTTTTCGGGACGTTCGGTGTATCTCTATCCCCCCCGGGGTTCGAACCATCCTCTACAGGACAGAAGAGGAGCGGTTAATCCACTGGGCTATGACGATTGGTTATCTGCATCACTTGCTCCAATTTGTCCTACTCCCCCCTGGGTGTCATCCCCTGTCATGCATATCTTCTTTCGCATGGGGGTGTGCTCAGCAGCGTGTAGAGGAACCGCACAGCGTCCCTGGGTACCGGGTCCCCCTGCCTAAAGAGCGTTCTCTGGAACAGCCTCAAGAGGTCCGCTCGGCCTGCAAGTCACACATGCATGCAGTCTCCAGTTCTGCTCACTGAGGAGGGCACCGCTCTGTGTCCCTCTGCCGTCGGACAGTGGAGGATCGCCTCCCACTGGAACGGGTGCCACTTGCCTGCACTTTTGGGTCGCCACTGGACCTACATGTTCGCCAGAGCCTGGGTCTTCAGGGTCCAAGTGATGTGGACCATCACCGAGTAGAGCTCCTGAATGCTCATCAGCAATGGTTCCCCATGATTGTCCACAATCTCACAGTGCATCCTGGTGCTGTGTGGTTGGTCCAGTCGGAGCCGGATATGCTGATTGCGGGCCCAGGCCATTGTGGTCAGCTCTGCTTCGACTGCTCGCAGTCCTTCATTCGCGATGGCGTCTAGCTGGCTCAATGCTTGCACCTTGAAACGCTGGCGTTCTTGCTGAGGCTTGACCTTCTTTGGGGCTGGCTGGATGTGTGTGTAAGGGCCATGCCGTTGCTGACGTGGTCCCTTCTCCTGCCATGTCCTTCCCGGCGGCTTTACACCCGGATGCTCTCCCGCGACAGGACGCGGGGTTCAGCTGCTTTGTGGTCGCTTCTGTGTGTTGCTGCTCGCCGCGACAAGACGCGGCTCTTGTGACGAAAAGCTCTGCGTCAGAACGCAGATTTCAGGCATGCATGCATTGTTGAGCTTGAAACCTGTGAGATATCCGCACCAGAATGCAGGGGCTACAGGTTCTGTCATTATCGACCCTGTCCTGGGTTCCTGCTTTTCCTGAGCTTTCGCTTCTTGCGCTGCCGCCTGGTGTCGCTCACTTCTGTGCTGAAGGACAGTGTGTCCGCTGCAAACAGTTCATTCAACAATCCTCCCTGGTGTGTGTGTCCTGTCCGTATGTCCTCGCGTTCTAAACTGCTTGAGGTGTATGGTCCCATTCCACGTGGCGCCGGTTCCCCGGATGCTTCCCCTGTCAGCTCATCACTATCCATGGGTACCATACCCAAGCATGACCAGAGTGCCTTGGTGTCCTCTGAATCTGACCCCGACCCTCCCCTCAAGCCTACTGTAGATTCCGACCCTGATGATGAGTGTGGTGCAACATGCTGAGACCACAGCGAGCTCGAACACATGCCTTCCATCGCCAATCCATTCGCCACCTCATTCCCCTGTACGTTGACATGAGCTGGGACATGCTCCCACCTGACTTCTCTTCCTGGCGTCGCAATTTCTTGGAGCAGCATTTCCCAGACGGGGACGTGGACCTGCAGCTTACCAGACGTGGTTGTCCATCCCTTTGACTTCCAGTGCAGGGCCCTGCCATTCGCTCCCACCTGCAGGTACTGTGAGTCGGTGAGGATTGCCAGTTTTGGCAGCCAGAACCCCTGTAGGGCTTCCAGGGCTGCCCAAAGCTCCGCTCCGTTATTTGTTTGCCTGTGGCGTGTTGGTACGTAGCCGCAGAAGCACACCTCCGGTCCTTGCTCATCTTCCGCTGCGAATACGCCAAAGCCCCCGGCCCTGCGCATGTCCTTGTGGCTCAGTCGTTTTGACGACCCGTCCGTGTACACAATCGTGTAACCCTTTGCTACCAGTTGTGCAATCAGATCTTGCACTCCTTGTAGCACTCCCGGGCTTGCCTGCCTCGGGCGCTGCGGGCGTGATTCCGTTTCCCTATGCCAACTGTGCTTGTCGGCTGATCGCTCTTGCGTGAAGCACTCTGTGTGTGTTTGCCACCATGCATTCAATCCCCCATGGACTCGTACTTCCCCTTGTCGCGGCTGCACTCCGGTATCTCGAAGCTGCTCCAGTGACTGCTGGAAGCCTCTCCACTGTTCCCTGCGCTCTCCTGAGTAAAACCCCACCCATTCACACAGCTCCCTCAGCCAGGTTGTCAGGTATGATGTGAACACCGGTGATGCTCCTGCTTTGACTTCGCATCGGTATCGCCAGTGGGCACTTCTTGCCGACCACATTGCCCAGCCTTGATTCGTGTTCAGCAACCACTCCTGGTGGTCGGACTCCATCATGTCTCGGACTGCAGACTTCCCGTTACCAGCGTCCACCGGGCCATAATAGTGCTGTATAACCGCCGCCGCCGCTTTAAACATGGGGCATTCGACCATCGCGTGCTTGACCGTCTCCTTTTGAGAGCACACCGGGCACTTGTCCGTGCCCGACCTCTTGTAGACTCTTGCATGCACAGTCAGTTTGTGCCACAGCACTTTTTGCGCAAAGTCCCGAACCCTCGGCGGTAGTTGTGCTTGAGCCCATTGTTCCCATACCTCCGGTGTTTGTGGGTCGCGGACCCCTGGCTGTGAGGCGTAGAATTGAAGCAGCCATGCCCTGGTCCAGTTTTGGGCGTGGACTGCGGTGGTATCAAACCCCCCTTGTGACGGGACTTTATTGAGGAGTCGTCCGCCATGATTGTACACCCCTTTCCATGTTCGAGGCAGTGCATTCAAAAGCCTTACGTCTTCCAAGGATTGCAATTGACCCCACGTCAGCACCCCTTGCCGGATTATTTTCGTGTTGTAGTAGGAGCAGTTGAACTCATTTCGGAAGTACACAGAGTGCCACAGTGGCAGTTGGTCCCGGTTTGCCGGGGGGGCCACCTGTGGGGCCACCCGTTGGATATTTGAGTGTGCCTTTACCGACCATCCCAAGAACGTTAGCTCCGCCGTCCGGACCATGCCCAGCTGGATATATGGGAGTTTGTCTTTGGATGGTGTGAACCCGATGGTTGTCGCCCATGCATAGAAGGTCTCCACTGCCTTGTCGGGATACTTGTGAGGCTCCCCCAATAGGCTGACGAACGGAGCCGCTGCCTGGTGCATGAGAAACAGCTCTGGCTCCGGCAGTGCCAGTCCCCCTTGCGTTCTTGGCCGTGAGAGGATTGGCAGAGTGATTCCCCAGCTGTTGGTACCCATGGTCACGTGGTACACCAACTTCGGCTGTCTGACCACTGAGATTGGGGCATAGTATGCCTTGGATACCCAGGCCACAACCGGCAGGATCCATGATGTCAGCATGAATGCACGTTCGTCCATCGACAACTGCACCGTGGATACCACCCGTGCGCGACGAAAGGCCTCTTGCAGTGCTGGTGCAAAAGCCTGCTCTATTGTCAGCCCCCATCCTTGGTCATCCTGTTGGTGACGTATATTCCCCAAGCGTACACCCAGATACTTGACGAAGTTTTTGACGTCCACCCCAATGTCCCGAAAGCACCTCGCCCACTCCATTCCCCCACAGTTGCGAACTATCGCTGCCGTTTTGCTCGGGTTGACCTTCAGCCCAGAAAATTGTCCAAAACAAGACACCACTTCCCATACCCTCCTTAGCAGCTGTGGGTTGGCACGTCCATCCAAGAAGATGATGAGGTCGTCCGCATACATCATGATAGTCAGCCCTGGACCCAGGTCTTGTAGCGGGAAAATCACAAAGGATGCCACCAGGGAGAACAGTGGCGGGGAGAGTGGGTCTCCCTGGCGCGTGCCTGCACGCGGGTGGTGATAGACACCTGGAACATATCCCTTACCAACCGAGTACAGATACGGTGCACGTAAAAGATGCAATATCAGCCGGATGTACAGGAACGGTATGCACATTAGACCCACTGCCGCAGACACCATCTCGTGAGACATCGTGGGGAACGCATTTCTGAAGTCCACTGACAACGCCGCTCCTTCACGTAAGCCATCCCAGAGTGCCCGTGACCCATAGACATGCTGGAGGATACTTCTGTGGCGAAGGAAACCCGTTTGCTGTGATGGGATGCAGTGGAGAAGTACGTCCTCTAACTGGATCAGGAGAATGTTGGTGAGCCACTTCTGCCGTGTCTTTTGCAGTGCAATTGGTCGGAGAGAATCTGGCGTTTGCATTGCCTTTGTCTTGGGGATCATTGTCACGACTCCCGAGGTCCATGTCTCCGGCATTGTACCCACGTCGAGGAAGTGTTTCAGTGACTCATACATTTGTGGTTCGAAAATTTCCGAGAACCTCTTGAAGAATTTTGCCGAGAAACCATCCAATCCAGGGGAGCTGTTGCTGTTCAGCCTCTTAAGACCTTCATGTACTATGTCCAGGGAAAGTTGCTTGAACAGGAGTCGACCTGCCTTGCGCACCCGCTGCTCCACTCCTAACGCTTTCAGATAGGCCACACATTCTTCCTCCGTGGCTCCCGTTGGGGTGGACACTTGATCCCAATGTTCCACTGGCTCTTTTGCCACCGCCTTTGCTCCGCGTATTGCCGTGCCTGCCCGGGACACCAGCTGCTGAAGTTTCTTTCGCTCCTGCGGCTCCCGCATTAGCCGGTACAACTCGTTTCTTCGCGTTCTCAGATCCCCTCAGGTTTCCCCCGACGTGATCACCCCCTTGAGCTTGGAGAGTGTTTCCATGCCCGTTCTGTCACGCTGTGCCTTTTCATATACCCCAACCAGGAGGGTGTAAGCCGTTGCCGCTTCTGTCGCTGCAATTCCCAGTGACGAAAGAAATTGATAGACCGGTGGTGTGACGGAGTCCCTTGTGGAGCCACGTAAGAGCCGTAGGGCTTGTAGTTCAACCGATTGCTTTTTGTTATTGTGCTACCTTTGGTAGCTGCCGCCTTCTTTTGGATGCAGCCCAGTGCATCTTCCCACCATTGATCTCCCGTCGAGGTGATAGACTTGAGAGAGGTCTCCAGATCTTCCATTGCCTCAGAGTCTTGGAGGATGGCCTCTGGGCAGTAGAATCTAGGAACTGTGTCCTCTGCTTCGAAGGATGGGGGTGTGAATTCAGCCAGGCTTTGTAGTCCGAGTTGGCAGCAAACATGGGGTACACGCTGGTCGCCAAGCTCAACAAGTCAGGCGTCGTGTGTATGCGGTCAATACGGCGTAATCTCTGCGGATCGAGCCGCTCTCCTTCTCGAGGATAGCCGTATGTGAAGCCCGTCGGGCATGATGATTCTTTGTCCTTGATGTCCGTCAGAGTTGGACAATGGATGTCCACCCAAACGTCCTGCAGACCCGCTTTTGCTAAAGTTGTCACGTCCCGTTCTCTGGCACGTAAAGACGTGTCATGCTCACACTCTGGGGGCGCAAAGGCGTCCCTGTGTTTTACCACTAAACTATTGTGATCAGCACATAAAACCAGGTTCGGTCCATGCAACTCCTTGGCGATGTCCTTCCATTGCGACTGTCGTCGCGTGTGCTTGTGATGGAGGTGGGCCACCACTAAAGTGATCTCCAGTGGACCACTCGACAGTGAGGCTTTCAGCGCCCTAGGAGACAAGAACTTCATTGATTGTAATGTCCACTTGGATGTTTTCCACGCCAGTGCCACTCCTCCCCGTCCTTCTTCATGAAGTGGTCCGTCCAGGCCATACCCGTACTTTGATAAGCATTGCATGCCCGCCTGACGATCCTCCACCGTGACGAAGTGGGGTTCTTGGATGGCGAAGAAGTCCACCTCCAGGGACCGCAGCAGTGACCCTAGGGCCACCATGCGCTTTTGCTTACGCTTTCTCATGGTTATTTTCGTTTGAAACCCATTGATATTTTGGGAGAGTACTCTGAGCGTGCTGCTCAGGGGGATGCTTGATGTAGACGTCATCGTGCTGCTCCATTGGACGACGAAGCCTCATCCTCCTTCAAATCCCGCTTGCGTTTGAGGGAGCTGATGCCCTTGTCGACTTGGTCGTCCAACTCCATGGCCTTGGCCATTTCACCTGCCGTGATTAGGCCTTGCCTGAGTGTCTTTGCGTCATTTGTGCTCCTGGGTCGGTCCGTGATGCGCCTTTTCCGCGCCTCATAATCCGCCTCGGAGTTCACAAACATTGGAGGCATTCCAGAGTCCGACAAGTAGACTTTTCCAATCAGCTGTGTCACACTTTCCCCGGTCAGTCGCCATGTGGCCGTGCGCATCTCCCCAACACTCCACCTGACACGGTCTGCGATGTACCGGCACTGTACCGAAGGAGCAAGGCCTCAGTCAGATCCGAGAGACACCACCAGGGTGCCACATCCAAGATGTACATTGTGCCTACCAGCTCCTTCTTCCATGTCGAGGGGACCGTGGGCTTGGAGATGATGTCTCTGTCGAGGAACTGTCCTGTCTTCAGTCCCTTGAAGACAGCCCCGATGGCGGCCACCAGTTCAGGGTACCTTGTCTTCAACAGCGAGTGCCGAGTTTCTGTGAGACCCAGCAATAGTTTACTGGGACCCAGTACATGAATTTTCACTGGCGATTGCGCCTGCAAGACGACCGGGATTGTCCAAAACATTGCGAGAACCGAGGCATATAGCATGGGCGACGATGTGACCTGCCGGGGGTGGGGGGGGGGGGGGTTCCTGCCGGGGGTTTGGGGGGGTGGTTCCTGCCGGGGGTCGGGGGGGGGGTCTGGCCGGGGGTCAGGGGGGCGTCCAGCCAAGGGTGAGGGGGGGGGGGGGGGATGTTTGGGTTAGGGTTAAAGTCACCGAGCTGGTGGAACCAGTCTTGGTTTTATAACCCTTTTTAGTGTCTAGGGTGGACCTACCAGGTTTAGCAGCAGCAGCAAGCAGCAGCAAGCAGCAAGCAGCAGCACGCGCGAAATGGGTAAAAATCAGAACTCCGTCGTGGGGGTTCAGATTCGGGTGAAATTTTGGTGGATGATACCTATGGGTGTGAATTACAATCACACAGAGTTTGAGCCAGAAACTCAACGGTGGCGGCCGGGAACGGGATTTGCAAGTGGCGGACCTCGCTTTCAAAAACTGCACTTTAGGGCCAAAAATAGCCATTTTTGGGCTTAAAAAGCCCTAGAACACATTCAAAACGGCCAAACGAAGGGAAACGGTGGCTACTCTGCACGTGCGGCTTGACTTCCCTGTGTCAACGAGCTCTTTGCCGCCCTCTAACTCCATGACATGTCCCGGAAACGGCCCAAAAAGGCCCCCAGAAGCTTCAAATGCCGACAGCCACAAACCAAGAATAGGCCATATCTTTGGCTACATGGCTCAAAATGCGATTCCGAGGGCACCTACTCCACCCGCGACCCCCCACTTTTTGTGGTTTCCACCCCTTAGAATTGCCCAAACGGACGCCTACACCCTCGTACTTAGGCCCACTAGGCTGCGGCAAGCTGCAAGCTCAAGCCCAAACAGGTGGGTGCCCAAATGGGTCATTAGGGTCCAGTAGGGGCAAAAAGATGACTTTTCTCAAAAATGATCCTAGACCATGTGCGATGCTAAAACAAGTGTTTTTGGACCATTTTGAGCTTGTGGTGGCCCATTTTGGTCCTCCGAAAATCCCAAAATGCCTTGAAAAAAGGCTGTTTTGGGACCAGAAAGGGGTCAAGAATGGGTCAAAAACGCGTTTTTCCAAAAATCATCCTAGACCATTTGGGGTGCACAAACGGGTGAAATGAGCCCATTTTGCGCCCATTTTGGGGCATTTTGGCCCCTCAGAAGTCCAACAAAAGCCTTGAAAGTGGGCCTCGTGGTGATGGGGTTGAGTGGCAAGCTGATTTCACTTTGTGAAGAGCCATCAATGTGTGAATCATTCTTGATGTCCTTCACCAGTCATAGCTAATGTTCCCTCCCCAACCAGCTCGGTCCCAATATTCAATCTTGATTAGGGTTAGGGTTAGCCCTAGGGTTAGGGTCACCGAGCTGGTGGAACCAGTCTTGGTTTTATAACCCTTTTTAGTGTCTAGGGTGGACCTACCAGGTTTAGCAGCAGCAGCAGCAAGCAGCAGCAAGCAGCAGCACGCGCGAAATGGGGAAAAATCATAACTCTGCCCTGGTGCTTCAGATTCCGGTGAAATTTTCGTGGATGATACCTATGGGTGTGAAGTACAAGCACACAAGGTTTGAGCAAGGAACTCAACGGTGGCGGCCGGGAACGGGATTCGCAAGTGGCGGACCTCGCTTTCAAAAACTGCAGTTTAGGGCGAAATACAGCCATTTTTGGGCCAAAAAAGCCCTGGAACACATTCACAAAGGCAAAATGAAGGGAAACGGTGGGTACCCTTCACCTGCGGCTTGACTTCCCCGTGTCAACGAGCTCTTTGCGGCCCTCTAACTCCACAATATGTCCCGGAAACGGCCCAAAAAGGCCCCCAGAAGGTCCAAATGCCGACAGCCAGAAACCAAGAACAGGCCATATCTTGGGCTACATGGCTCCAAATGCGATTCCGAGGGCACCTACTCCACCCGCAACCCCGCACTTTATGTGGTTTCCACCCCTCAGAATTGCCCAAACGGACGCCTAGACCCCAATACCTAGGCCCACTAGGCTGCGGCAAGCTGCAAGCTCAAGCCCAAACAGGTGGATGCCGAAATGCGTCAACAGGGTCCAGTAGGGGCAAAAAGATGACTTTTCTCAAAAATGATCCTAGACCATGTGCGACGCTAAAACAAGTGTTTTTGGACCGTTTTGAGCTTGCGGTGGCCCATTTTGGTCCTCCGAAAATCCCAAAATGCCTTGAAAATGGGCTGTTTTGGGACCAAAAATGGGTCAAAAATGGGTCCAAAACGCAATTTTCGAAACCTCATCCAAGACCATTTGGGGTGCACAAGTGGGTGAAATGAGCCCATTTTGAGCCCATTTCGGGGCATTTTGGCCCCTCAGAAGTCCAAAAAGCCTTGAAAGTGGGCCCCGTGGTGATGGGGTTCACTTGCAAGCTGATTTTACTTTGTCAAAAGAGCCATCAATGCGTGAATCATTCTTCATGTCCCTCACCAGTCATAGCTGATGTTCCCTCCCCCACCAGCTCGGTCCCAATATTCAGTCTTGATTAGGGTTAGGGTCACCGAGCTGGTGGAACCAGTCTTGGTTTTATAACCCTTTTTAGTGTCTAGGGTGGACCTACCAGGTTTAGCAGCAGCAGCAGCAAGCAGCATAAAGCAGCAAGCAGCAAGCAAGCAGCAGCACGCGCGAAATGGGGAAAAATCAGAACTCCGTCGTGGTGCTTCGGATTTGGCTGAAATTTTGGTGGATGATACCTATGGGTGTGAGGGACAACCCTACAAAGTATGAGCCAGAAACTCAACGGTGGCGGCCGGGAACAGCTGTCGCAAGTGGCGGACCTCGGTTTCAAAAACTGCAGTTTAGGCCCAAAACAGCCATTTTTGGGCCAAAAAAGCCCTAGAACCCATTCAAAACGGCCAAACAAAGGGAAACGGTGGGTACACTGCACGTGCGGCTTGACTTTCCTGTGTCAACGAGCCCTTTGCGGCCCTCTAACTCCACCATATGTCCCGGAAACGGCCCAAAAAGGCCCCCAGAAGCCCCAAATTTTGTGCAGATTGGCTGGCGACAGCCACAAACCAAGAACAGGCCATATCTTTGGCTACATGGTCCAAAACGCGATTCCGAGGGCACCTAGTCCACCCGCAACCCCCCTCTTTTTGCGGTTTCCGGCCCTCAGAATTGCCCAAATGAACGCCTAGACCCCCATACATAGCCCCAGCAGGCTGCGGCAAGCTGCAAGCTCAAGCCCAAACAGGTGGGTGCCGAAATGTGTCAACAGGGTCCAGTAGGGGCAAAAAATGAGTTTTTTTAAAAATGATCCTACACCATGTGTGATGCTAAAACAAGTGTTTTTGGACTTTTTTGAGCTTGTGGTGGCCCATTTTGGTCCTCCGAAAATCCCAAAATGCCTTGAAGATGGGCTGTTTTGGGACCAAAAATGGGTCAAAAATGTGTCAAAAACACATTTTTCCAAACCTCATCCTAGACCATTTGGGGTGCACAAAAGGGTGAAATGAGCCCATTTTGAGCCCATTTTGGGGAAATTTGGCCCCTCAGAAGTCCAAAAAAGCCTTGAAAGTGGGCCTTGTGGTGATGGGGATCACTTGCAAGCTGATTCCACTCTATCAACGGCCTTCAATGTGTGACTCATTGGTGTCCCTCACCATTCATATCTAATGTTCCTTCCCCAACCAGCTCGGTCCCAATATTCAGTCTTGATTAGGGTTAGGGCTAGGGTCACCGAGCTGGTGGAACCAGTCTTGGTTTTATAACCCTTTTTAGGGTCTAGGGTGGACCTACCAGGTTTAGCAGCAGCAGCAGCAAGCAGCAAGCAGCAAGCAGCAGCAAGCAGCAAGCAGCACGCGCGAAATGGGGAAAAATCAGAACTCCGTCGTGGTGCTTCGGATTCGGCTGAAATTTTGGTGGATGGTACCTATGGGTGTGAGAGACAACCACACAAAGTATGAGCCAAGAACTCAACGGTGGCGGCCAGGAATAGCTTTCGCAAGTGGCAGACCTCGGTTTCAAAAACTGCAGTTTAGGGCAAAAAACAGCCATTTTTGGACCAAAACAGCCCTAGAACCCATTCAAAACGGCCAAACAAAGGGAAAGGGTGGGTACACGCTACGTGCGGCTTGACTTTCCTGTGTCAACGAGCCCTTTGCGGCCCTCTAACTCCACCATATGTCCTTGAAAAGGGCCAAAAAGGCCCCAGAAGCCCCAAATTTTGTGCAGATTGGCTGGCGACAACCACAAACCAAGAACAGGCCATATCTTTGGCTACATGGCTCAAAATGCGATTCCGAGGGCACCTAGTCCACCCGCAACCCCCCAGTTTTTGTGGTTTCTAGCCCTCAGAATTGCCGAAACGGACGCCTAACCCTCTATACGAAGCCCCAGCAGGCTGCGGCAAGCTGCAAGCTCAAGCCCAAACACGTGGGTGCCCAAATGGGTCAATAGGGTCCAATAGGGGCAAAAAATGACTTTTTTCAAAAACGATCCTACACCATGTGTGATGCTAAAACAAGCGTTTTTGGACCGTTTTGAGCTTGTGGTGGCCCATTTTGGTCCTCCGAAAATCCCAAAATGCCTTGAAAATGGCCTGTTTTGGGGCCAAAAATGGGTCAAAAATGGTTCAAAAACACATTTTTCCAAAACTCGTCCTAGACCATTTGGGGTGCAAAAACGGGTGAAATGAGCCCATTTTGAGCCCATTTTGGGGCATTTTGGCCCCTCAGAAGTCCAAAAAAGCCTTGAAAGTGGGCCTTGTGGTGAAGGGGATCACTTGCAAGCTGATTCCACTCTATCAACGGCCTTCAATGTGTGACTCATTGGTGTCCCTCACCATTCATGGCTGATGTTCCCTGCCCCACCAGCTCGGTCCCAATATTCAGTCTTGATTAGGGTTAGGGCTAGGGTTGCTGTTAGGGCTTGCAGCCCTCTTGTAGCCCTCCTTCAGGTCAAAAATTTTTCTTGTTGTTTTTAAGTAACACAAATATGAATTCTCTACAATTTTGAGTATTTTGAGTATAAACACATAGTATGGAAAAAAAAATTGGCGCCTTCGGCACACGACGGCTTTCTCTAGGAACACTTGTTGGGGGCCGACCCGGCACCACTATCTTTCATAACCGGGGGGGGGGGGGGGGGGGGGCTGGGGGGGTCGCATACAAGGACCCGGCCCGGCCGCCCCCCCCCCGGGGTGCTAGCTTGTTGGACAACCTTTTTGTAAATTTGTTCACCGCCGGATAGCTTGTCACATGCCAGCGGTACACGAACAACGAAGACTCCGCATGCTCGAGTTTTGGGCACCTGTACAAAAGGTGAGCGGTACAATGGCATTGGGTATGAGGGCAATCGTCATTAACAAGGGCACGATGCCGCCGTTGGATCATGCCGTTTACCTCATACAATTCCTTGACCGACAAAAGTGGAACCCTTATTGCCCCTAAGCAAGCCCCAAAAGGCAAGCATGAGGGGTGCTCATAGCGGTGGATATTTGGCGGGTTGGCTGTGAATTGGCGATGGATTTGAACATTTTGACGATGGATTTACGACGGGGATGCCTGTTTTTTTTTTGTTTTGGCTGACTCCAGAAGATCAAAGAGTACTCAAGACAGTGCTTGGGAAAGTGGGTGTCTCCAGCATATGATACAGTGGATCCCCACAAAGCGGGGCACATGGCAAAGACGGAGAGTTCGTATGTGTATATCAGAGGGCTCTATGATGCGGTAGGCAAAACCGCCACGCCATGTGACAAGCCTATAATGCGTAAGGTTTAAGGGGGTTAAGACATGGTGGATCGCGTGTGTGCCATTCCACATAGGTCCACAAGAGTGACAAGCTTTCGTCGCTTGTTAGGGGCCATGTCCGGCGGCGGGCGTTGGCCCGGGAAGCCGGGCCTTGTGCGGCACTGGCGTTTAGGCAGAGGCGACTCCACCCGGTGGGCGGCGCGCACAGATGCCCAAAACTGGCTCATCACCGAAAAGAGCTGAATCCTTCGGTTATGCCGCTGGTAGTGCTGGTCTGCGGAGGTGGTCCACACTCTAGCACGTCGCAGAAGGGAGTGCCAGTGCCGTGATTACCGCACCCGATCATCTAGCACATCGCGGTATGAAACCATCAGTGAGGCCCGAGAACGGCACGTTGATGCGGAAACCAGGCTGGTCTAGATATTGCATTGCCGAAGCTACCTGTGCCCCTGGGTCTGCGGCAGTGGGACAGAGGCAGTGGTCGAGATATTTCACCGCCCATGACCTGGTGTAGTACAACTGCGGCCGGTCCCATGTGCGCACAGCTCCACGGTGGGACGTCTCTTGAGAGGCGCGGCCGTCCCGCCGCGATGTTCTCTCCCGGGGCCCCGTATACCCTACTTGATTGCGGAGGACAGAGTGCGTGGAGTTCGGTCGTACAGCTCGTGGGCGCAGCTTTGTGTACCATGCCGGCGCCGCTGTGGATAGGGTGGGCGGCACCTGTGGGTCGCGGGGGGGCATGGTGAGTTGGCCGCGCAGTTGGCATACGCCATGTAGGGCGTGGTACTAGTGCCAGGCCACACGCTCCCTGAGGTCTACCCGCAGTGTTCGGGGGATGTGGTCCCATAGGGACTGTGGTGTGCAAAGGCAGGAAACGTGGTGTAGGTCCGCCGACGACGCCCTGTTCCACCATTCCGTTACCGTATCTTGCCATGGTCCCCAGATGCTAAGCCACATGTTGCGAAATGCAACTTTCCAACGCATGGAGTGGATGAGGCGTTTGTGGACAGTGGTACCGTGGTGGAGGAGACATATGGGGCATTTGGGGGTGGTATGGTCCCACGGCGCGCCCGTCCGATCTCATCGAACCTGGCCCTAGAGCTTTAACCCAGAGCGCATCGGCAGCCAGGATAGCTAGTGCGCACCGTCGAAAGTGACAACACGCCTCTGCTGGAGGATCCATTTCCGCACCGGAGTGGGGGCGGGCCCGCCGCACATTGCAATACGACGGATATGCCTGTTTGACACATACCCCTGCCCCGCACTATTGCCTTTTTTGCATGGTGTGAAGCTTGTGCCCACAACTTTTTGCAAGCTGTAGGTAACTTGCAATTCCCCTCGAGTTCCCCTTTAGTCCTTGCCCCCAAAGATGTCGTCGCAGAGCCCTACACGCCAGTTTCCTTCATGGGCGTCTCAATGGCTGCAAGCAATTGCTGCCCACTCTCACCTGCTAGTCGATGTCCATGCAAAGCTATTGCGAAAGTGACCCCGCGGTGTGTAAACATCATATTGGTCAACCAAAAAGCGCGCCCCCCTTTGCTGCGGCCATCTGCTGTGATGGTTCGAAAAGCCGCAGACCCCACTTGCCTGGACAAAATGTCACACATTGCATCTGACAAATAGGTTTCCTCGGTGGTAACATGCTCCTTGCCCGTCATATTCAAGTTGTATTGCACGCCACAGGCCCTCAACAAATTCAACTCTTCACGTAGATGAGACGGGGGTGAGGCTCGCTTCAACAAAGAGTACACAACCCCCAAAAAGTGGTACATCTGCTCCGCTACCTTTTTTGTCTTTATCAAAAAGGGCAGTTAAAAATGCGCCAGGTGCCGCAAGGGCAAAGTGCAGCGATTAAGTACAGCTTTTGGTAGTGCCAAGGTGAACATACGGGCTTCAGCTCATAAATGGGGGCCCATGGTTTCGCGTTAAAGTTGGTGTTGTCATGTCAGGGGGATTTCCCACTCGGTTGGATCCCAGTGCACTTTCTGCGTTTTGGTAGTGGCTGCAACGGGACTTCCCACAAGGTGGGGTCCCACTCCTCCCCTGTTCGTTTCCCTACAAAGTAGATGGTTTGTCTAGATGCATCCCAGTAGAGGGTTGCATTAAGTTGGTATGCTTTTGTTGTGTCCTGGGCCAATTGTGTGATACGTTCCTGTTGGAGCAAAACGTACCCGGCTTGTAGACCGTGGTCAGTGAGGAGCAGTGTTGTGTCTGTGCACAGACGCGCGAACCTCTCGTGTGAGAGGAGGGATGTTTTTGCGTTAGCATACTGCTGCATGGTGTAGTGTTTTGCTTGTTCGTACCATTGACTTCCCAAGGGGGGGTGTCACGCTGTCCTAGGGGGTCAGCGTGTTGGGGGATGAAGGAGAACAGAAGGACAGTAGCAATGCCCTTGGCCACAACTGGCCCGAACATCCCTGACCCCTTGTGCAGGGATGAGTAGGAGCCGGCAAGGAATGCCCCCAGCCTTGCATTCGGCCTGCCCAGCCACCATATACCCACCCCCCTATTCCCTCTCCGCGAGAGTACTATGCGCACCACCGCCAGCACCAGCCACTGGCAGATCGGTGGGCTATAGCTACAGCCAAAGGGGAGGCGGGCGTAGCGGAACTTTCTCCATAACCCCCCGTGGAAAACAAACACCCTGCGCCACTTGGGGGGGAGACATATACTCCAGTATGCGGTCTGCAGGTCGCGTTTCACCAGGTACACTCTACCCCCCCCCCCTTGCCCATTGCGCTTGGCATCACCCATCCACCGTCCGATGCCCTCCAGCGCCGGGAGACGGAACTTGGGGGGTTTTCGGGGGTCACTGCCGTTGACTCTTATGGCATCCAGTATGGCACGTCACTTGAGCTTATTTTCATACATGAGGAACATGCGGGCGGTGGGGGGAGCGGAGGTCAGGTGAAATCCCCCCGTGTCAGCTCCCAGGAACTCGAGCATGCTGTCCTCAGACCCCCTCTTTGCAGGGGCGCTTGCCTCCTCACCCCAGTCTCGCCGGGCCCTATTGTAAACACACAAGAGGTCACGTGGCACGAAGCGATTCCACATGGAGTCTGCGACTACAACACAACGAGCCCCACCCACACCCCGAGCTGCCATCTCAGCAGTGATAGGGCCCTGTTCCTCTGTGCTGCTATAGTAACCATCATCCTCCTCTTCGAGATCGCCACCGTGCCTGACCCGCTGGAGCACATCAATGAGGACCTGTAGGCCCTCGTCCCCTCCCTGGAGGGAGCTTATCGCTTCACCCATCCCTACGATCATTTTTCGGACCATCTCCCGCCCGTGCAACTTTACACCGCAATGATTTGAGCACCCCCCCCCCCCGGGGGAGGGGGGGGGAGGCGGTTCGGCCCCTTTTCCAGTCGGCACCCTGGGCTGTTGCATCCCGTCCCCCAGGATGTCGTGCACCTTCGTTCTGGGCGTACGTGACCTCTGTCCTGACCCAGGAGGGCCGTAGAGCGAGGGTGCCCCCCTTGCGGACTTTGTACCCCGGGGTTTTTTCGCTTGATCCACCCCACACTGGCCACGTGATTTCTCCGGAGTTGACGAACTTCCATCTGGGGGGGGGCTCCGTGTACATCTTCGCGACCCCCGGGGTCTTCCACCCCCCCCCCCCAAGAGCATGATGGTCTGCATGGGGGCACCCATGTATTTGAGCTGGGCCGCCCCAAGCCGCCAGAACGCATGCCACCTGATAGTCTTCTCCCCCCACCCCCCCTCTCGAGGAGGCTGACGAGGGTCTTACCCAACGCTTCGCCAGACCCGTGCCACGCCCCCCTGTCGAGGTGGAACCCCTTGAGGGCCCTGAGTTTAACTAGGAACAGTAGCCACTCACAGCCCCATGGCCTGGGCTCTTGATCTTGCCCCCCCCCCCCCCCCCTTCTCGACTTCGCTCCACAAAATCCTGAGTTTTTGGGTCCTGAATTTTAGGGTACTGAATTTTGGGGTAAAAATTTTCGGGTTTCAAGTTTTGGGTTCCAGAATTTCCGGGTCCAAAACTTTCGGGTCCCGAATGTTACGGTCTTGATCTTTTGGGTGCCGCATTTTTGGGTCCGGTTTTTTGAGTTTTGAACTTTTCGTTCCAAAAATTGGGGTCCCAAATTTTTGGGTGCCAAATATTGGGGTCCCGACTTTTAGTGTCCCAATTTCTTGGGTCTATAGTTTTCGGGTCCCGTATTTTTGGGAAACAAATTTTTGGGTCCCGTGTTTCTGGGACACGAATTTTGGGGTTCCCACTTTTGGAGACTTCAATTTTTGGGTTCCCAATTTCCAGGTCCTAAATTTTAGGGTCCCGACTTTTTGGGTCGAAAATTTTTCGTTCCAAAAATTTAGGGTCCCAAAATTTCGGGTCCCGAATGTTAGGGGCTTGTTCTTTTTGGGTTCCCAATTTTTGGGTCTTGCATTTTCGGGTCCTGGATTTTCAGGTCCTGAATCTTAGGGTCCCAACTTTTGGGTCCGGATTTTCGCGCTTGAAATTTTTGCTTCCAGAAGTTTAGGAGCCCAACCTTTCGGTTCCCGAATGATAAGGGTTTGATTTTGTGAGTCTCCCGTTTTGGGGTTCGATTTTTTTACTTTTGAATTTCAGGCTCCCAAAATTTTGGGTCCCAAATTTTCGGGTTAGAAATTTTTGGGTGCCAAATGTTGGGGTCCCCACTTGTCTTGTCCCGATTTTTGGGGTCTAGCGTTTTCGGGTCCTGTATTTTTGGGTCTAGAGTTTTCGGGTCGGTATTTTTGGGACACGAATTTTGGGGTTAGGAATTTTTGGGTCTTCAGTTTTCGGGTCCCGAATTTTCAGGTCCCGAATTTTAGGGTCCCGAACTTTTGGGTTCGAATTTTCGGGTTTCAAATTTTTGGTTCGAAAGTTTTAGGGTCCCAAACTTTCGGGTGTCGAATGTTAGGGTCTTGATTTTTTGGGTCGCGCATTTTTGGGTCCGATTTTTTGAGTTTCGATTTTTTGGTTCCAAGAATTCTGGGTCCCACATTTTTGAGGTACAGATTGTTGGGTGCCACATAGTGGGATCCCGAATTTTTGTGTACCGATTTTATGGGTCTAGTTTTTTCGAATGCCGTATTTTTCGGTCCCGTATTTTTGGGTCCAATTTTTTGAGTTTTGAATTCTTAGTTCCGGAAATAGTGGGTGCCAAATCTTAGCGTTAGAGATTTTTGGGTCCCAAATATTGGCGTGCCCACTTTTCCTGTCGCGATTTTTTGGGTCTAGCGTTCTCGGGTCGTGTATTTTTGAGTCTAGAGTTTTCGGGTCCTGTATTTTTGGGACACGAATTTGGAGGTTCCGAATTTTTCGGTCTTGAATTCTCGGGTCCCGATTTTTCAGGTCCTCGGTTTTATGGTGCGAAATTTTTGGGTCCCAATTTTCGGGTTTCGAATTCATGGTTCTCCGATTTTAGGGCCGCAAACTTTCGGGTCCCGAATGTTAGGTTGTTGATTTTTTGGGTCCTGCATTTTTGGGTCCGATTCTCTAGGTTTTGAAGTTTTGGTCCCCTAAATTGGGGTCCCAAACTTTCAAGTTAGAGATGTTTGGGTGCCAAGTATTGGGATCCCCACTTTTGCAGGTGCCCCCCCCCCCCCCCCCGCCGCTGGGGTGTCGTGAGGCAAACCACGACGCATACCACAGCCCTAGCACTCCTCCCTCCCATCCAGTGACACAAATCAAAGGCAATCTCCTTCACAATTCGGGGATTTGTTCGGCTCTAGAAGAGCATGATGGAGCCTCAACATGCCTCAGCGCCTGGGCAGGCAGTGCCCATTTTGTTGACGCGTAATAGTGCTGTACGGGCGGGCAAATTGGAGCTGACTGGCATCTCACACTACAAACATCAACTGTGGACGAAGAGGTCTAATGTGGCGTGGTCTCTTCACTCGATGGTGTCCCGTCCCCTCCCTTGTCCCTCTCTTGTCCTGTATTGTCACTGCATCTGCTGTGGCAAAAGTGAAGTTATTTGCTTAAATTTAGTTTTGCATCTATCTCTCCGCCCCCCCCTCCGCCTCTGGGGTTTCCTGAGGCAGACCACGACACATACCTCACCCCTGGCACTCCTCCTTGTCGTCCACTGACACAAAGCAAAGGCAATCTCCTTCACAATATGGAAAATAATAGATATATACATGAGAAAGGAGGGACAAGCGGCACGTGGGAAATGCCCTGAAAACCGGGGCACTCGACTCCATACTCACATGACGACCGGCAATCCCCGACCATGGCAACGGGCGGTAATTCTATGATGGTACCCTGGACCAGGGCTAACAACGACTCGGGGCCGAGTTGGAACGCCGCCGTAGGACGTAACTCCACCCATCGTTATCCATAGGGCCACGGCAGGTAGACGGGGAAGACAATGTTCCATGAGAGCGGCGGTGACGAATAGTACCAACCTTGCCGTTCACTGAGCCACCTACCCCAGACAGCAATGACGGCAAGGGGCGCCCCTGCCCGGGCAAGCAGGCCGTCCCCAAAGCGTCGCCATGCATCCCAACCAGCATCGTGGGCGGCCCATCCCCAGAGTAGGACCCGCATTTGGCACTGCAAGACAGGGGTACCCGCCGCGATGCGTAGGCAGTTGGGTGTGGCCGCGATGGACGGGGAGCGGGCCAATGCGCCACGCCAAGCTTCTCCCCACGCCCCCGTGGGCGCTATGACCCAGCGATTGGCACACTTGGAGTGGTAGAATGAATACGCCGGAATGTGGAGACGTCACAGCGTCGTATGGACGATACTTCGCCCACACTCAAGAGGTGGCACACTGATATGACCGCGAGGCCGACAGTAATGAAGTCGAGTTCACTGGCAACTCTTGCCACTTTGTGTGCTAGCATGAGGGGGGCACCCCAGACTGGGGCAGGGGCCGGCTGGGCATATCTCATGTCGGTGCCGGCAGACATTGCCCAGTGGATTGGGAAGACCGTGGGGGAGATAAGTCCAATCTCTTCACATAGGCGGATTCTACTAACAAGTCCACATAGGGTAACGGATTGCTTCCCCTGTGCAGCCATGAGGCGAATGTGCTGGACAAGGGTTTGGGACGGGTTGAGCTCCGGGTACTCCGGGTGACGGTAACGGACAACCCCCGCCAGAGGCCTGCCCATGTATCCGCTGTACCGGGACCCCATCTGCCAATGGCCAGGGCTTGATCGGGGATGCCTGGATCTTTTGCTCTGGCGTCAAGCAGTCGGGAGCTGAGAAAGCGGAGGTCGCCAGCAGTGCCGCCTCCACCCACCGCCACCAAGGCGGCATATGATACAGCGGGGGCGGGGCTGGTTGGGCTACCCATGCGGCCGGGCGCGCCATTGTTAGCCAAGGAAGGGGTTGCACAGCCCGACGGTGCAGGGGAGGAAGCTAAGGGCACAGGGCACCCTTGCTAGGACCAGTGCATCAGGCCATTTTTACTGCACAGATATGGAGGAGGGCCCGAGGCATCGTAACTCCTGCCCGTCGAGTACGCAGCATACAAGGTCTGAGCACCAACTTGCGTGAAGCGGCCTTTCCGCTCCGGGCGCCGGTATATTCACGGGCACCTGTTGCGATGGCTGCGTAGGGCTTTGTGTCGGCTGAGACGACTCGGGCGCTGGGTGCGGCGAAGCTTGGGACGGTGGAGGCCCGAAAGACAGTACACCACGGTCCCAGTAGCGTGCTCAATGGCCAAAAAGGCCACAGCAAAAGCATCCTTCAGGCGGACCACCAGCATGTCGAAAAGGCACCTTAGTCGGGCCTGGCATTTGCAGCCGGCCCGAGGACACAGGACACGGGGAATCCGCCGAGCGATACAGCAGCTTCCAAACAACTTCCGCCAAAGTCCATCCAGCCCGCGCAACCTTGCTAGTATATGTTTTGACAAAGTGCTGGAGAGCATCACAGCATGGGCAGCATCACGCTGCCAGACCCAAGGCAGTGGTCCACCTGCCAAACCGGTCATTGCTTCGTGCGAGAAGGCCGGCACACGCGGACCTCGGAGCTCTTGCGGACGGCGTTCACATTAGTGGATTTGGTATTGAAGATCAGCTTCTCCAGCGAACCGGGGATAATCAAAGGGTGCACTGGCAAACACATCAGTGCCCTGTCGGACCCATTCTCCACAAGACACGTCAAGAACAAGTCCGGACACACGCTCAAACATTGCCAAGAGCAACAGTACTTCATGGGTCTCCATATCATGGCCCGCCCATCTGGTCAGAAGATCAACACCTTGCAAGTCCGGACCGTCAAGAAGGAGACGAGCATGAAGTGCTGCCGCCATCGCCCCACCATCTTCAAGCGAAAAGAATGCAACGGCAGACGAAGAAGGTCCATCCCGCTAATCTTTCCACTCGAGATACGGGGCAGTGTCAGCGGAAGGCATTTCCGCATCCGTCGCCAACACCACCCATCGTCGTTTAGCTTCTTGCATACCAAAAAAATTGTAGCTGACTGGCAGCTCACACTACAAAAATCAACTGTGGAGAGAGAGGTCTAATGTGTCGTGGTCTGTTCACCCGATGGTGCCCCGTCCCCTCCATTGTCCCTGTCTTGTCCTGTACTGTCATTGCATCGGCTGTGCAAAACTAAAATCATTTGCTTAATTCTAGTTTTTGTGTCCCGATTTTTTGGGTCTATATTTTTCGGCTCCCGTATTTTTGGGTCACGAGCTTTTTTGGTCCCGTGTTTTTGGGACATGAATTTCGTGGTTCCCAATTTTTGGGTCTTGCGTTTTCGGGTCCCAAATTTTCAGGTCCTGAATTTTAGGGTCCCAAACTTTTGGGACCGAATTTTAGGGTCCCAACTTTCCGGGTGCCGGATGTTAGCGTCTTGTTTTTTATTTTTTTGCATCCTGCATTTTTGAGTCCGAATTTGTGAGTTTTGAATTTGGGTGTATTTGGGTCTGAAACTTTCGGGATAGAGATTTTTGAGTGCCAAATATTGGTGTCCCCACTTTTTGTGTAGCAATTTTTTGGGTCTATGGTTTTTGGGCCCCGTATATTTGGGACACGCGTTTTCAGGTCCCGTGTTTTCGGGACAAGAACTTTTGGGGTTCCCAATTTCTGGGTCTTCCATTTCCAGGTCCCGAATTTTCAGGCCCTGAAATTTAGGGTCCCGAATTTTTGGGTCCGAATTTTCGGCTTCTATTTTTTTGGTACCCTAAATTTGGGGTCCCAAACTTTCGAATCCCGAATGTTAGGGTATTGTTTTTTTGGGTCCCGCATTTTGGGGTCCGATTTCTTGAGTTTTGCATTTTTGGTTCCCAAAAGGTGGTTCCCAGATTTTCGGGTTACAGATTATTGGTTTCCAAATAGTGGGGTTTCCACTTTTTGTGTCCCGATTTTTTGGGCCTAAAGGTTTGGGGTCCCGTATTTTTGAAACATGAATTTTTTTGGGTCCCGTATTTTTGGCACAGGAATTTTGGGGTTGCAAATTTTTCGGTCTTGAATTTTCGGCTCCCGAATTTTCAGACCCTCTATTTTAGAGTGCAGAATTTTTGGGTCCGAATTTTCGGGTTGTAAATGTTTGGTACGCGAGTTTTAGGGTCCCAAACTTTCGGGTCTTCATTTTTTGGGTCTCGGATTTCTGAGTCCGATTTTTGGAGTTTTGAATTATTGGTCCTCAAAATTTCGCGTCCGACATTTTCGGCTTACACATTTTGGCACACGCATTTTTGGGTTTCGGATTTTGAGGTCCTGAATTTTAGCGTCCCAAATTTTTGCGTCCGAATTTTCGGGTTTAAAATTTTGGGTTACCGAATTTTAGGGTCCCAAACTTTTGGGTCTCAAATGTTAGGGTCTTGATTTTTTAAGTCCCGCATTTTTGGTTCCGATTTTTTGGGTGTTGAATTTACGGTCCCAAAAATTGGGGTGCCAAAATTTGGGGTTGGAGATTTTTCGGTGCCAAATATTGTGGTCCCGACGTTTTCCGGTCCCAATTTTTTGGTCTATAGTTTTCGGGTCCCGTATTTTCGCTACACGAATTTTGGGGTTCCATGTTTTTGGGACACAAATTTTGGGGGTCCCAATTTTATGGTCTTGCATTTTGGGGTACCGAATTTTCAGGTCCTCACTTTTAGGGTCCCGTATTTTTGGGTCGAATTTTAGGGTCCCAAACTTTCGGGGACCGAATGTTAGGGTCTTGATTTTTTGGGTCCCACTTTTTTAGGTCCGATTTTTTGAGTTTTGATTTTTGGTCCCCAAAATTGGCGTCCCAAATTGTCGGGTTAGAGATTTGCCCGTGCCAAATATTAGGGTCCCCACTTTTTGTCTCCCAATTTTTTGGGTACCCGAATTTTAGGGTCCCAAACTGTCGGGTCCCGAACGTTAGGGTCTTGTTTGGGTCCCGCATTTTTGGGTCGGTTTTTTTGGGTTTTGAATTTTTGGTCCCTAAAAGTCGGGGACCAACTTTTCGGGTTAGAAAGTTTTGGGTGCCCAATATTGGGGTCCCCACTTTGTGTGTCCTGATTTTTTGGGCCTAGAGTTTTCGGGTCCCGTATTTTCGGGACATGAATTTTCGGGGCCCGTTTTTTTGGAACACGAAGTTTTGGGGTTTCGAATTTTTGGGTCGTGCATTTTCAGGTCCCGAATTTTCAGGTCCTCAATTTTAGGGTCCCGAATTCTTGGTGTCTGAATGGTCGGGTTTCAAATTTTTGGTTCCAGAATTCTAAGGTCCCAAACTTTCGGGTCCGAAATTTTTCGGTCTTGATTTCTTGGGTCCCGCATTTTGGAGTTCTGAAATTTTGTATCCCAAAACTTTGGGTCCAAAATTTTCGGGTGCCAAATATTGGGGTCCCCATTTTTCGTGTCCCGATTTTATGCAACATGAATGTTCGGGTCCTGTATTTCTAGGTCTAGAGTTTTTGGGTACTGAATCTTCGGGACACGAATTTGGGGGTTCCGATTTTTTCGGTCTTGAATTTATGGGTCCCGAATTTTCAGGTCCCGAAATTTTAGGGTCCCAAATTTTTGGTCCAAATTTTCGGGTTTCCAATTTTGGTTCCTGAATTTCAGGGTGCCAAACTTTCGGCTCCCAAATGTTCTGTCTTGAGTTTTTGGGTCCCGCACCTTTGGGTGCGATTTTTTAGGTTTCAAATTTTCGGTCCACAAAATTTGGGTGCCAAACTTTCGGGTTGGAGCTTTTTGGGTGCCAAATATTGGGGTCCCCCATTTTTGGGTCCCGATTTTTTGGGTGTATAGTTTTCGGGTCCTGTATTTTTGGGTCTAGAGTTTTCGAGTGCTGTATGTTTGGGACACGAATTTGGCGGTTCCAAATTTTCGGGTTTCGAATTTTGGGTTGCCGAATCTTAGGGTCCCAAACTTTGGGGTCCCGAAAGTTAGGGTCTTGATTTTTTGGGTCGCGCATTTTTTTGGTCCGACTTTTTGAGTTTGGATCTGTTGGTTCCCATAATTTTGGGTCCCAAATTTTCGGGTCAAAGATTTTTGGGTGCCAAATATTGGGGTCCCCACTTTTTGCGTACCGATTTTTTGGGTCAAGAATTTTCGGGTCCTATATTTTTGGGTCTAGAGTTTTCGGGTCCCGAATTGTTGGCTCCGGAATTTCCGGGTTCGCATTTTTGGTCCCCGAATTTGAGGGTCGCAAACTTTCGAGTCTTAACTTTTTGGGTCCCGCTTTTTGGGGTCGGAGTTTTCGAGTGTAGAATTTTTGGTTCCCAAACTTTTGGGTCCCAAACTTTGGGGTCACAAATTTTTGGGTGCCAAATTTGGGGCCCCCAGTTTTTGCGTCCCAATTTTTTAGAGTTTTCCAGTCCCGTTTTTTCGGGACACAAATTTTTGGGTCTGAATTTTCGGCTTTTGAATTTTTGGTCGCCAAATCTTAGGGTCCCAAACGTTGGTGTCCTGAATGTGAGGGTCTTGGCACGGGGGGGCCGTCTCCTGGCTTCCGTACGCCACTCCCTCCGGTAGAAGTGGGCCGAAGGCCCCTCGGGGGGGCATTGGAGCGGGGGGTGCAGGGAGGGGCGAATGGGGGGGGGGGGGGGGCGGGAGGGTTGGTTGGGGGAGTGGGGTCCAGGTGAGGTAGTTTGGGGGGGTGGGGGGGGGGGCATAGGCTCCCGTTACCTCCCCCTGCCCTCGCTCTGGGGTGAGAACTAGGGCTAGGGTTAGGGCTAGGGTTAGGGTTAGGGTCACCGAGCTGGTGGAACCAGTCTTGGTTTTATAACCCTTTTTAGTGTCTAGGGTGGACCTACCAGGTTTAGCGGCAAGCAAGCAGCAAGCAAGCAGCAAGCAAGCAAGCAAGCAGCAAGCAAGTGGATGATACCTATGGGTGTGAAGTACAATCACACAAAGTTCGAGCAGGAAACTCGACGGTGGTGGCCTGGAACGGGATCCGCAAGTGGCGGACCTCAGTTTCAAAAACTGCAGTTTAGGGCCAAAAACAGCCATTTTTGGGCCAAAAAAGCCCTGGAACGCATTCAAAACGCCCAAACGAAAGGGAAACGGTGGATACATTTCACGTACGGCTTGACTTCCTTGTGTCAACGAGCCCTTTGCGGCCCTCTAACTCCATGATATGTCCCGGAAACGGCCCAAAAAGGCCCCCAGAAGGTCCAAATGCCGACAGCCACAAACCAAGAACAGGCCATACCTTTGGCTACATGGCTCGAAAGGCGATTCCGAGGGCACCTACTCCACCCGCAACCCCCCATTTTTTGTGGTTTCCACCCCTCACAATTGCCTAAACGGACGCCTAGACCCTAATAGCTAGGCCCACTAGGCTGCGGCAAGCTGCAAGCTCAAGCCCGAACAAGTGGGTGCCCAAATGGGTCAACAGGGTCCATTAGGGGAAAAAAGATGACTTTTCTCCAAAATGATCCTAGACCATGTGCCACGCTAAAACAAGTGTTTTTGGACCGTTTTGAGGTGGTGGTGGCCCGTTTTGGTCCTCCGAAAATCCCAAAATGCCTTGAAAATGGGCTGTTTTGGGACAAAAAATGGGTCAAAAATGGGTCAAAAACACATTTTTCCAAACCTCATCCTAGACCATTTGGGGTGCACAAACGGGTGAAATGAGCCCATTTTGAGCCCATTTTGGGGCATTTTGGCCACTCAGAAGTCCAAAAAGCCTTGAAAGTGGGCCCCGTGGTGATGGCGTTCGCTTGCAAGGTGATTTCACTTTGTCAAGAGCCATAAATGTGGCATTCTTGATGTTTCTTGATGATGATTCATAGCTGATGTTCCCTCCCCCACCAGCTCGGTCCCAATATTCAGTCTTGATTAGGGTTAGGGTTAGGGTTAGGGTTAGGGTCACCGAGCTGGTGGAACCAGTCTTGGTTTTATAACCCTTTTTAGTGTCTAGGGTGGACCTACCAGGTTTAGCAGCAGCAGCAGCAAGCAGCAGCAAGCAGCAAGCAGCAGCACGCGCGAAATGGGTAAAAATCAGATTTCCGTCGTGGTGCTTCAGATTCGGGTGAAATTTCGGTGGATGATACCTATGGGTGTGAAGTACAATCACACAAAGTTTGAGCAAAGAACTCAACGGTGGCGGCCGGGAACGGGATTCGCAAGTGGCGGACCTCAGTTTCAGAAATTGCAGTTTAGGGCCGAAAACAGATATTTTTGGGCCAAAAATACCCTGGAACACATTCAAAACGGCCAAACGAAGGGAAACGGTGGGTACACTCCACGTGCCGCTTGACTTCCCCGTGTCAACGAGCTCTTTGCGGCCCTCTAACTCCATCATATGCAGCGGAAGCGGCCCAAAAAGGCCCCCAGAAGGTCCAAATGCCGATAGCCACAAACCAAGAATAGGCCATATCTTTGGCTACATGGCTCAAAATGCGATTCTGAGGGCACCTACTCCACCCGCAACCCCCCACGTTTTGTGGTTTCCACCCCTCAGAATTGCCCAAACGGACGCCTAGACCCCAATAACTAGGCCCACTAGGCTGTGGCAAGCTGCAAGCTCAAGCCCAAACAGGTGGGTACCCAAATGGGTCAACAGGGTCCAAAAGGGGTAAAAATATGCCTTTCCGCAAAAATGATCCTAGACCATGTGCGACGCTAAAACAAGTGTTTTTGGACTGTTTTGAGCTTGTGGTGGCCCATTTGGGTCCTCCAAAAATCCCAAAATGCCTTGAAAATGGGCTGTTTTGGGACCAAAAATGGGTCAAAAATGGGTCAAAAATACATTTTTCCAAAACTCATCGTAGACCATTTGGGGTGCACAAAAGGGTGAAATGAGGCCATTTTGAGCCCATTTTGGGGCATTTTGGCCCTTGAGAAGTCCAAAAAGCCTTGAAAGTGGGCCTCGTGGTGATGGGGTTAAGGTGCATTTCACTTTGTCAAGAGCCATCAATGTGTGAATCATTCTTGATGTCCCTCACCATTCATATCTAATGTTCCCTCCCCCACCAGCTCGGTCCCAATATTCAGTCTTGATTAGGATTAGGGGCATGTGTAGGGTTAGGTGTAGGGTTAGGAGCAGTTTGAGGGTTGGGGTGGGTGTTGGAGTCGAGGGTGGGTTCAAGTATAGCGTTGGGGTGCTCCACCGCCTGGGCGGGGATGGATGTTATGTTGGCAAGGGGAATGAAAAATTTTTTCGGGCGCGTTCGGCGCCACCATATGTGTGGCCGGTAGCCATTGACTTTGGTAACGAAGTGGGCCCCGAGGGCAGGGAGGGGCAAGGGGGGGTCGTGTACCCAAACCGAGGAGACGGCCCCCCCGTGGGTCTTAATTTATGGGGTCCCGCATTTTGGGTCCAATTTTTGGAGATTTGTTTTTTTGGGTCCCAATTTTTTGGGTTACGGATTTTTGGGTGCCAAATATTGGGGTCCCCACTTTTTGCGTCCCGATTTTTTGCGTCTAGAGTTTTCGGCTCCGTTATTTTTGGGTCTACAGTTCTCGGGTCCGGGATTTCTGGGACACGAAGTTTGGGGTTCCGATTTTTTGGAGCTTGAATTTTCGGGTCCCGAATTTTCAGGTCTCGAATTATAGGATCCCAAATTATTGGGTCCGAATTTACGGGTTTCAAATTTTTGGTTGCCGAATTTTAGGGCGCCAAATTTTTGGGTCACCATTGTTAGGGTCTTGATTTCTTTGGGTCTCGCATTTTGGGCTCCGAATTTTGGAGTTTTAACTTTTAGGTTCCCAAAATGTTGGGTCCCAAATTTTCGGGTTGCAGATTTTTGGGTGCCAAATATCAGATCCCCACTTTTTGCCCCTGGGCCATAAGGCCCGCTCTACGCTGTCCGGCCGCGGGGAAGGGGCCACGCGGCCGCCAGCGACGCTCATCTGAAAAGGTGAGCCCACTGATTATGTTTATAGATGCTCCCTGCCGTATTGTTGGCCACAAACGAGGTTCCGGACAAAGCGAAGGCACATTTGTGGATACCAGGTCGGTCTGTACGACGTTATATACGGGACTTTTTTTTTCTGGCCAGAATCCCAAGATCCGTCTAAAAAGTCAGGAAAAATGAAATTTCTCGAAATCGGATTTCGAGTGCATTTTTGTGAACGGCATCGAAAAACGATCCATGTGGCATTTAGAACTTCGAAAAACGGATCCGATTTTGCAGTTTGGCAAAGGTTTAAGTTGCGAAAAAACGTCAATTTTCGAAACACGGGTCATCTGGCGACCATAATAGCACCGCGTCTGTGGCTTATCTGGCCCTCATTCAGGCTGAATCATTTCTGAAGAGCTCTGGAGGTCGTAGATAAAAAATTTTGGCTGAAAACGACCCAGTGACGCCGAGATGTGGCCGTTGGATGGAGACCGATTTGGGCAAAAAATCGCGTTTTTTCATTCGCGCACGCTACGGAATTTGGCGCCGTGCGAATGCAACCCTGAGGTACGAGGCCGCCCCCTGACCAAATCGAAGCTCTACTGTTGCCCTTCGATATGTACTATGCGGTTTTATGCTTGCCTTCGTATGGTCATAGAACGAGAGCTGTCAAATGGAGGGTTTTGGAGCATGCTGTCACCGCTATAAACCGAGGGGGATTTTTCAGCCATCATGGGTCTCCCCCCAGGTGGTACTGCGAGGAGCCCCGGATACACCTTCCGTCAAACCTTTTTCATGAAGGCCCTTCGTGGTGTATAGCACGGGTTTGGTTGTTATTTGGGTACGCGAAGTGTCAAAATGCAACTGTTTTATGCATTGGAGGTTTCACATTTGAGATTTTTTTCAAGTTGCGTGGTCGCGTATTTTGGGCGGCATTTGGACATGTCGTTGAGTTAGGCCTCAAAAATAGCTCATTACAATCGTTGAGAGATGTAGAAGAGAATGACCGGGGGGTGGTATTTGGCAGCTCCAAATATTTGGCGCAAAAATTACGCCCAAACGTACTTTTTTGGCGCTAATGTGAGCGATCATTTTGAGAATTTTTGCAGTGACTGCTCAACGAAGCATTCCTGTGATCAGATATGAATTCATCACAAACCAAAGCGGGTATGGTTGTGTAAAACAAACCAACAAACTTAACAATGGGTGGTGGTTTGCTTCGTCAAGTGCTATAATTAAGGCATTTTTGTAATTTGGGGGTTTTGTACGTGTGTTGGTAGCAGTCGCCCACGGAAAACCATGGAACTGCGATTGAATCACGGTCCAACAAACCAATGGTTCCGTTATGCACGAACCAAAAACCGGTAGGAGCACTGGACTAAGCGCTTCAACAATGGTTAGAGTCAAGAAGAAAGGGGCGCTTGCTGTTCTTGGAAAAAAAGCGGTTCGGGGTGATTTTTTGTAGCTGTCAACTTTGAGCAAAACCGTGCCAATAAAACCTGTACCTTTCTAAAAGCAGCAATGTTCTATCCCCAAGCCTCAAGCAGTGGGACATAAATGATCCATGTTTTGGTCCAACATGCGTTGCAGGTAAGTTTTGTTCTTTGCGTGCTTTGGCAGAAGAAATGCCCAACTTCTTTGCGTCCGTGGTTTCAAGGTTACATCGACAATTGCAGCGGTTTTTTTGGGGACTTCATGCGTTTCTAGGCTTTGGAAGGGGGAGCATAGCGAGTGCTTCCCAAGACTAGTCACAAACCTAATGCAATGGATTTTTTTATGTTTTCTTTTTTATGTCTTCCCAATTACATTTGCTATGTATTTGAGCAATGGGTGACGTTTTGCTGCAATATATATTATGCTTTCTTGGTTTGTATTGTTTTGATGATGGATCACACACACACAGAAACGATTGTTTTGTGCAGGTATAATAGCATGTGGTGATGTTGGTTGCTCCTTTTTTTTTTCGTCGTTTTGTTCTTTGGATGGGGAAGAAAAACATAATGTGTACTAAAATCAATCTATGGAACAAAAGTGTAATCTAACACAATGTGTCTCACGATGAACAAAAGCTGTTAATTATGCATTCTTTTTTGTCCATTTTGATGATTGTTTTTACTTAACTAATGAGAGATAATTCAATTCACCTATATGCATGCTTCTTCTAGTGAAGACGCGAAGGGTACACTTGTAACCATCGCTTCGGGCATGTGACATGGAAGTGAATAACACTAACTACCCCTCTCCCGCCGGGTCTTGTCGCGGGTGGGCAGGCCGGGCCTCCTACAACGCTTGTTGCGTCCCGGTGTTTTGGGTTCAGGATTTTAGGGTCCTATATTTTTGGGTCTAGAGTTTTCGGGTCAAAATTTTTTTGGATCCGAGCTTTCGGGGTTCGAATTTTTGGTTCCCGGAGTTAAGGGTCCCAAACTTTCGGTTCCCGAATGTTAGGGTGTTGAGTTTTTGGGGCCCGCATTTTTGGTTCTGATTTTTTGGGGTTTGAATTTTTGGTTCCAAAAAGTTTGCGCCCCAAATTTTTGGGTTACAGAGTTTGGGTGCCAAATATTGGGGCCACCACTTTTTGCGTCCCGATTTTTCGGGTCTAGAGCTTTGCGGTCCCGTATTTTTGGGTCTAGAGTTTTCGGGGCCCGTATTTTTGGGGCATGATTTTTGGGGTTCCGAAGTTTTGGGTCTTGAATTTTCAGGTCCCAAATTTTCAGGTCCTGAATTTTAGGGTCTCGAATTTTTGGGTTCCAATTTTCGGGTTTCAAATTTTTGGGTGCCAAATATTGGGGTCCCCACTTTTTGTGTCCCGCTGTTTTGGGTCTAGAGCTTTGGGGTCCCGTTTTTTTGAGATACCAATTTTCGAGTCCCGTATTTTTGGGAGAGGATTTTTGGGGGTCCGAATTTTCCGTCTTGAATTTTTGGCTCGGAAATTTTCAGGTCCTGAATTTTAGGGTCCCAAATTTTGGCATCCGAATATTCGGGCTTCAAATTTCGGGTTCTCGATTTTTAGGGTCACAAAATTTCGGGTCGCGAACATTACGGGGTTCATTGTTTGGGTCACCCATTTTTGGGTGCCATTTTTTGGGTTTTGAATTTTTGCTCCCCACAGTTTGGGTCCCAAAGTTTCGGGTTACAGATTTTTCGGTGCCAAATATTGGGGTCGCCACTGTTTGTGTCCCGTTTTTTGGGACACAAGTTGTGGGGTCCCGGATTTTTAGGTGCAAATTTTGGGGTTTTAAATTTTTGCTTCCAGAGTTCTAGGGTCCCAAACTTTCGGGTCCCGAATGTTAGGGTCTTGATTTTTTGGGTCCCGAATTTTCGGGTTTGATTGTTTGAGTTTTCAATTTTTGGTTCCCAAAATTTTGGGTCCCAAACTTTCGGGTAAGAGATTTTTGGGTGCCAAATTTTGGGGTCCCAACTTTTCATGTCCCGACTTTTTGGGTCTAGAGTTTTTGGGTGCCGTATTTTGGGGGTTAAAGCTTTTGAGTGCCGTATTTTTGGCACATGAGGTTTGGGGTTCCAAATTTTTGGGGTCTTGAGTTTTCGGGTCCCGGATTTTAAGGTCCTGAATTTTAGGATCCCAAAGTTTAGGGTCCGCAATGTTAGGGTCTTGATTTTTTGGGTGCCGCATTTTTGGGTCCCATTTTTTGGGATTTGAATTTTTGGTCCCCAACATAGGGGTCCCAAATTTTCGGGTTAGAGATTATTTGGTGCCAAATATTGGGGTCCCCACTTTTTGTGTCCCGATTTTTTGGGTCTATAGTTTTCGGGGCCCGTATTTTTGGGACATAAATTTTCGGCTCCCGTATTTTTGGGACACGGATATTGGGGTTCCGAAGTTTGGGGTCTTGAATTTTTCGGGTCCCGAATTTTCAGATCCTTAATCAATTAATTAATTTATGGTGCCGAATTTGGGGGTCTGATTTTTTGGGGTTTCTAATTTTCGGTTCGCGAATTTTCGGGTCGCAAACTGTTGGGTCACGAATGTTAGGGTCTTGATTTTTTGGGTCCCGCATTTTTGGGTCGGTTTTTTTGAGTTTTGAATTTTTGGTTCCGAAAATTTTGTGGCCCGAATTTCAGCGCTACAGATTTTTGGGTGTCAAATATTGGGGTCCCCAGTTCTTGTGTCCCGATTTTTTGGGTCTAGATTTTTTGGGTCCCGCATTTTTGGGTCTAGAGCTTTCGAATCCCGTATTTTCGGGACCCGAAATTTGGTGTTCCGAATTTTTTTGGTCTTGCATTATCGGGTCCCGAATATTCAGGTCCTGATGTGTAGGGTCCCAAATTTTTGGAGCCAAAATTTGGGGTTCGAATTTTTAGTCCCCGAGTTTTAGGGTCCAACTTTCTGGTCCCGAATGTTAGGGTCTTGATTCCTTGGGTCCCGCATGGCTGTGTCCGTTTTTTTCAGTTTTGACGCTTTGGTTTCCAAATATTGGGGTCCCAAATTTTTGCGCCCCGATTTCTTGGGTCTAGACTTTTCTGGTCCCGTATTTTTGGGTCCAGAGTTTTTTGCTCCCGTATTGTTGGGACACGGATTTTGGAGTTCCGAATTTTTGGGTCCTGATTTTTTGAGTTTCAAATTTTTGGTTCCGGAAATTTAGGGTCCCCAAGTTTCTGGTTACAGATTCTAGGGTGCCAAATATTGGGGTCCCCACTTTTTGTGTCCCGTATTTTTGGTTCTACAGTTTTCGGGTCCCGTGTTTTTGGGTGCAAAGTTTTCGGGTCCCGTATTTTTTCAGAAACAAATTTTGGTGTTCAGAATTTGCAGGTCCTCAATTTTGGGGTCCCGAATTTTTTGGTCTAAATTTTTGGGTTTCAAATTTTTAATTCGCGAATTTTAGGGTGCAACTTTCGGGTCCCGAATGTTAGGGTCTTCAGTTTTTGGGTCCTGGATTTTGGGGTCCAATTTTTCGAATTTTCGGTTCCCAGAATTTTGGGTTCCAAATTTTCGGGTTACAGAGTTAGGGGAGCCAAATATAGGGGTCCCCATTCTAGCGTCCCCAATTTTCGGGTCTAGAGTTTTCGGGTCCCGTATTTTTGGGTGTAGAGTTTCCGGGTCCCGTATTTTTGGAACACGAATTTTGAGGTTCCGAATTTCTGGGTCTTGAGTTTTGGGGTTCCGAATATTCAGGCATTGAATTTTAGGGTCCCGAATTTTTGGGTCCAAAGTTTGGTATTTCAAATTTTGGGTTCCCGAATTTTAAGGTGCCAAACTTTCGGGTCCCCAATGTTAGGGTCATGATTTCTTGGGTCCCGCATTTTTGGGTCGAATTTTGTGAATTTTGGATTTTTGGCTCCCAAAATTTTGGATCCCAAATTTTCGGGTGACAGATTTTCGGGTGCCAAATATTGGAGTCCCCACTTTTTGCGTCCCAATTTTTTGGGTGGACAGTTTTCGGCTCCCGTATTTTTGCGTCCAGAGTATTCGGGTCCCGTATTTTTCAGAAAAGAATTTTGGGGTTCCGAATTTTTGGGTGTTGAATTTTCGGGTCCGGAATTTTCAGGTCCTCAATTTTAGGGTCCTGAATTTTTGGGTCTGAATATTCGGGTTTCAAATTTTTGGTGCCGTATTTTAGGGTCGAACTTTCAGGTCCCGAATTTTACGGTCTTGATTTTATTGGTCCCGGATTTTTGGGTCTGAGTTTTTGAGTTTGAAATTTTGGATTCCCCCAATTTTGGGTCCCCAATTTTCGGGTTACAGATTTTAGGGTGCCAAATATTGGCGTCCCCACTTTTTGTGTCCGGATTTTTTGGTTCTAGAGTTTTGGCGTCCCGTATTTTTCGGTGTAGAGTTTTCGGGTCCCTTGTTTTTGGGCCCAAAGTTTTCGGGTCCCGTATTTTTCGGACAAGAATTTTGGTGTTCAGTATTTTTCGGTCTTGAATTTGCAGGTCCGGAACATTCAGGGTCCCGAATTTTTGGGGTTTGAATTTTTGGTTTTCAAGTTGAAAATTTCCGAACTTTAGGGTCCAACTTTCGGGTCTCGAATGTTAGGGTCCTCATTTTTCGGGTCCCGGGTTTTTGGGTCGGATTTTTTGAGGTTTCAATTTTCAGTTCCCAGAATTTTGGGTTCCAAATTTTCGGGTTACAGAGTTTGGGGTGCCAATTATTGGGGTCCCCACTTTTTGCGTCCCGAACTTTCGGGTCTAGAGTTTTCGGGTGCTGTATTTTCGGGTGTAGAGTTTCCGGGTGCCGTATTTTTGGGACACACATTTTGGGGGTCCGAATTTTTGGGTCTGGAAATTTGGGGTCCGGAATTTTCAGGTGTTAAATTTTAGGGTCCCGAATTTTTGGGGTCCAAATTTTCCGGTTTCGAATTATTGGTTACGGAATTTTAGGGTCGAACTTTTGAATGGAAATTTCTGAAACTGGTTTTTGTTATAGCTTGACCTCCAAAATGATCAAATATCCTATGTGAAGCATGTGTTAGCCCCTCTTTATATGTTTTTCAGCCTATTTTGTTGTGGGTGTTGGGGGGGGGGGGGGGGGCTCCCAAGGGGTCTAGGGCACAACCCGCTTATGCAGTCTTCCCGCCTCAGCAGCTTAGAAGCGGAAATTTCCGAAACTTTTTTTTAATACTTTGACGATCCAAAATGATCAAATATCCGATGCCCCACTTTATGTGTTTTTCACCCTATTTGGGTGTTGGTGGGTGGCTCCCAAGGGGTCCAGGGCACAACTTGCTTGTGTAGTTTTCCCGCCTCAATAGCTCAAGAATGGTTGTCCCTCTCTCCTCTTCGACGTGCCTTCCCGAGGGCAATGGGATTTGCATTTTTGAGTGGCCAGGGCTGGAAACATGCATAAGCAGGTTGTGCCCCAGCCCCCTTGCGAGCCACCCCCGCTATGGGATACAGATGTGTGAGCATGACTGGCGCTGTTTAGCACAAAGCAGAGGTGCAAAGCAAAACACAAAGAGAGAAGCTCCTCATGTCACTGTCATGGGCGCCTTCCGTTACAGCAAACGAGAGGCACAAGAAGTACAACCGTTCACTGCACCAAGAGTCCTACGGACCGTCAAACTGGCAGAAAGGAGGCAGCACACAATGCCGCCACGAGTCACGACAAAGTCTCACACGTCTCAGCAGGAGCCCCCCTCCCCCAGTGAACACCCCAGTCCACCCATGGCTCAGACAGAAGGCACTGGGACAGGCCATGCAATGCTGAAAAGTCAGTGGACCAATCGGCGCAAAACGTATCACAGGCACCCTCGTGAGTGAGATGCCAGGAGGCGTAAGATGGATGATCCCAGGTTGTTGACTTCCTCGGCCAAACCAACAAGTCTGCCACCGTGTCGGAAAGGGATTGTGGCACAGTCATTAACAGCCCAACGCCGTAGGCGAAACCACCAGTCTCGTTCTAGAACACTTGCGGCTTGCGTGTGTTCATCTGTAGTAAACTGCAACGGGACAGGGGTCCATTCCGAGAGTCCTGTAGTATGGAGTAAATCACGGAAGGACGAGTCCTCAGCACAAGCACGTGTTGTGGTGTCATGTTTGCGTAGTCATTGCAGGAGAGGAAGGGTAGTTTTTCCCACGCATATGCAGGGCATATATACATGTACCATTGCATAGATCAAGGTGCCAGGCGGAGGGGTTGAAAGAAGCCAATCATGCATATGTGACGAGCCTCGCGATAGCTGTAGGACCGGGTGTGACAAATACGGCAAATGAGGAATGCATGCTTCAACTAAGGTCGCCCAGACACCCAGATTACGTGCAGCTAAGGCGGCACAAATACCTTGCGTGTATGAACGTAAAAGCTTCGTAGATGGCTCATGCATCTGCCACCGTCTCGAGTATCCACACTGATGGGACCGGAAGAAGCAGTGTAGTCGTAAGAGTTGCGTGGAGGTTAAGGCAGATTTAGCGAATTCCGTACCATCCGTACCATACGGACGCAAGAACCCGGTATACTTGTCAGGGGGTGCCCGGTACAATGGACCGTCGGTGGAGGCAGCAAGATAGTGTTGGGCCTAAGCGGGTATGTTGCGAATATCACTCCGCACCGGTTGCAGAGGTCCATTATTCACATCAAAGAAAGCGACACCATGAGCATGAAGCCAAACATTCACAGCACTAAGCGTGCAAAGAACAAAACGGGCCAAGAATGCAGGAGGAAAAGGCACCTCCGGGTGTGCTGGTTCCCAGAATGCCAACAGCCACAGGGGTGATTGCTGCTGCATGGCGCGTAGCGCAGTATTCGTACTTTTTTGAACATCCTAAAGAATTGAATCATCATGAAAAGCTGAGGCACAAAGAAACAGGGGCAAATGCGCAGACGTAAATCCGAAGGCACCCCCCCCACAGGAACGCCCTAATAGGGTGAAAAACACATTAAGACGGGCTAAAACATTCTTTACATAGGATATTTGGTCATTTCGGATGGTAGGAATATCAAAAAATCAGTTTCGGAAATTTCCATTTCTTTGCTGCCGAGGCTGGAAAACTGCATGAGCAGGTTATGCCCTTGCCCCCTTGGGAGCCCCCCCCCCCCCCCCACACACACATACCACACACACACACACACCTAAATAGGGCGAAAAACACAGAAAGAGGGTCTAAAACTTTTTTTTTGCTCGGACTCACAAGTTCTTCGTAAGTGCTCGGCCAGACGGGCCGGATCAGTAATGACAGCGTAAACACAACATAAACTGTCCCGTGCGGTACCTAGGCCGCACACCACCCATGGTGGCGGGACGTATACTTGAAACTCACCTGTAACCTGCCATCTTTTCATGCAGTATCGGAGACTGCCACGCCAATAGGGCAACGAGAAATGAGTTCTGTTCATTTGAAAAAGTTCTGCTATGAGAAAACAAAGAAAAACTTGCTAGGCGCCCCTAGTGGAAATGTCCTTCATGTACGCGGGCGTTTGCCTTTCCATTGGGGGAATGTTTGCCCGGCGCGCTACTTTTAGACTATGTTCCCCCCGAAGAGCCCCCAAGCACACCCCTTGGAAATGCCCTTAGAATTAGGTGACCCAAACTGCCCCAGCTCAAGAAAGTTGCAAACTGGGGTACACAGTACCACTCTCGCTCCTTTAAGGGCGATCGTGGTCAACACCTTAGCAAGTTGGGAGAATGGGGGGTTAGGATAGCACAACAGCATCGATCTCCAGTAGAATCGATAGGCGTTATTGAGGTATTGCGAACAGTAGAGGTGCATAATAACATTGGTCCCACAAGTGTGGGTGTCAATACATTCAGTACAATAGTGCTCCTTACACTCATAACAAACCGCGACGGTGGAGCGTTCTGGCAACACAACACACACACTTCTGCCTCATCCTCTACCTCATCTTGCGTGCCACAACTGAGCAAACAGGTGCTCAATGCGTGCCCTATACCACCCGTGCACATCATTGTAACATTATTGGCGGGCTGTCAAAGTGCCATTCTTTCTTCCAATGAATGGCACAATGACATGAATCCGGCCCTTATAAGCACCATCATGGCCCCCAACTTCGAAATCAAAGAAATCACCTCGGGTACGAGAAGGTCCATACCCATCCCAAATCAAAACATCTGCTGATGTCCCGGGGGCCACGGGGCAAATCCATATAATGTTGCCCAACATATCAACGGCAACAGTCCACCGGTAGGGCACGGGTCGCAAAAGATGCCCGGCGCGCTAACGTTCCCCCATTGTGCCCTTTGGTCTTTGGGCGTGTTGCGCTTTCTGCCCCTGGGGATGTTCATCTGTGTGACCTGGTTTTCATACCGGTCCCTTTTGTGCTCTCACCACCATTTGAGTGCAAATTTTAATGTGGTGTTGCTAGTCACTATAGCACCTTGCTGTGTAAGCATGTGTGGTATACACTGATGTAGCCTTGAAAAGGGTTTCCGTGGTTCTTGTGTAGTTATCCAGCCACGATTGGCGCCAGTGGAACATCTGTAGGCCTCTGGCTTTCCAACGAGACATCTGGCGGGGTATGGGCCCGCGCACCGCTGTAAGGTACAGCCTTTTTACCTGGTGTTTGTATGGCGTGTACTCGTGGATCCGATGTTGCATGGGCCGCAACATGTTTCAATGTATGCCTCCTATGTAGTGTTTGTTCTGGAGGACCGTGTTTGCCATAGTCCGGCGTTCTTCCACTGCCTCTGTGAGGGCCTGCCCCACCTCCTTTGGAAGAGGTAGGTTCTCCGGTCTGTGGCCGAGGTGCCTCTCCAGTTGGACACACAAAGGAACTGATGTTGGTGGTAGGTTGGTGAGCACCTTTATTGCTTCCACTTTTGTGGTGTATGTGAGTGGTTTGGCGAGCAGAGCCTGTGCTCTGTTCTCGTGTGCATGGGTCGTGTCTGCCGTGGCTGTCGTGCACTTTTTCTTCTGGACTTTGTACTAGCACTGTTCTTGCTGGTTTTTCTTTGTTGGGTTCGGAGTAACTCTGTGCGCTTTCAATTTAGAGAACTACAGTGTCTCCGGGACCTGTGAGGGGAGGGGGTCATCCATCTCGACAATTGGTGGCATCGATAGTTCGGGGCGCATGTGCGGAACCCCCAGCAGCATGTGGCGTTGATGCCACGCCACTCGCCACCTCATGTGGTGTTTTTCTTCTGTTGGGATATGTTCAATTAGTGACGACGGGATGCGCAGTTCTCATAAATAATGCAAGTATGCTTCCTCTATGTTACCCAGCCATGTGGAGATGTGGGGCCTCTAGTCTTCCCACGTGGACAGCCACAGGTGCATGAATTTTGATTTCCATGCGCGGCACTGGACCAGTTTGTCATGTACTGTTGTGCAATGGGGTGTCCCACATAGCACACACGGGGCTGTGTCTTTGCTCCACGGGTGTCCACATCGCTCCCCTCTCACATTTCCCCATGGCCACTGTAGCCAGCATGATCGCCGTTTGCCTTTGAGTGGCAGCCAGGATGTCCAGTTGCGTCCCTGTGAAAGTTGGCCAGAGTCGTCTGTTTAGTTTCCATTTCTTCGCTGGGGTTGGTGCTGGGCCTCCTCCTACGTGTATATCCGACACGTCGTTAAGTGGAACATCCGGCAGCGGGAGGCCCGCTGCCTTTTTTGCCTGGGCACTTCGGCAAGTCCACCTCGCAGAGAATCTGCCCCAAGCAACGCACACCCTAAACAGGGTAAAAACTGCATCAATACGGCCTAAAACATGCTGTACATATCTTTAATGGTCATTTCGGGTGATCACATTATCAAAAAAAAAACAAGTTTCGAAAACTTCAATTTTTGAGCAGTATAGGCTGAAAAAATGCATGAGCAGGTTGTGTACAAATTCCATCTGACCCCCCCCTGCGCACCCAATACCCCAATAGGGTGAAAAATGCATAAATGCGGCGGAAAATATGATTTACATAGCTTGGATGGTCATTTTAGGTGATCACGGTATCAGAAAAATACGTTTCGAAAACTTCGATTTTTGAGCTGCCCATGGTGAAAAACTGCATAAGCAGGTTCCGTACCAATCCCTTGGGAGCCCCACACCCCCACCCACCCCCGCGCGCCCAATACCCAAATAGGGTGAAAAACACATAAATACGGCCTAAAACATGCTTTACATACCTTGGATGGTCATTGTGGGTGATCATGGCATCAATAAAATAAGTTTCGAAAACTTCGATTTTTGAGCTGTCCAGGGTGAAAAGCTGCATAAGGAGGTCGTGCACCAATCCCTTGGGAGGACCCCCCCCCCCTTCCCGCGCCCAATACCCAAAACAGGTGAAAAACACATAAATACGGCCTAAAATGTCACCAAATGATCACCCAACCCATCCTCGGGGCAAGAGAAGGGTTTCGGACTAAGTCCAAATGTGAAAAATTCAAGTGTCACTAAAAAGCCTACGCAACAGCAACTGCGAGGTGATTTTGGGGCTTTCGGAGGGCCCATGGCACGGGCTACATAGGAGTAAGCGGCCACTACATGGGCCCCCATGGGTGCTCAAGTACCCGTATTGTCACCAAATGATCACCGAAACCCATCCTACGGGCAACGGAAGGGTTTCATGAAAACTCGAATTTCAAAAAACTTTCACGTGCCACTAAACAGCCTATCCAGCCTATCCAGTGTGAAAACGGCTAAGTCCTCACTGCCAAGGGGCCATATGGGGCGGGAGAGGGGGGGGGGGGGGGGCGATTGGGGGTACCCGCAGTTGGGACCCGGGACCCCACCATGGGTTAGGGGGTCCATAAACAAGAAAAAGGTTCTTCGGGACCCAGGTCCAAGTACACACACAGCGGCCACAATACGCAAAGAAGTTTTTTACCCCCCCCCCCCGCCACACCCCTTTTTAAAAAAAGGGGTACCCAGGTGCGGGGGGGTACGGGGGTCAAAATCCAAAAAAATCATTGGGGGATCATTTTTGGTCCTAAAATGATGATTTTACAAGGGGTGAAACGTCAGAAACCATACATTGGGGTATGCTGCATCAGGGTTTTGCTTACCCACCCTAGGTGGGGGGGGGGGGGGGGTTAATTCAGGGACCCACCCACCCAGAATTTTGGCATACCCACAGACCGACAAATGTCCCCACCCCCCCCCCCCGGGGGGGGGGGGGTCTGACACCCACCCACCCACCCACCCACCCACCCACGTGCGGCAGAAAGTTCTCATCGCAGTCTCGAAAAACAAGAAGCTCCCCTTTTGTGGACCATCGGCCTTTGTTGCTGCCTATCCTTGCCGCTTGCATCCTAGCCCCTTTATGGGCGTGGGGCATGCACACGTGATATGCAATGCCATGTAAACACACCATAAATAAACATGTTACATGGAACCTGCAACAGAAGAAAGAAAGAAGTGGCACTAGCTCAATAGACCCAAGGGCCCCCACAAAGTCCCACCCCACCCCGGGGGGGGGGGGGGTTGGACACCCACCCACCCTGAAATTCTGCCAGACCCACCCACCCAGCCCCCCCCCCCCCCCCCCGTGGGGTAGGACAGACACTAAGCAAAACCCTGGGTATGCTACGCGAACGACCCCGAAAAAGGGGGCTATACGACGTTCGCGCCTCCGCTTGATCTAACAACCTCTCTTCCAGGTGATTTCAAATCCAGCGCAAATCCAGCCTCACCCTTCCCCAACAAGCCCACTGTGGAAAACGAACCCTATCCATTCCCAAATGTCCAGTACCCTTGGCGGTACAACGGCAACATGGGTCAATGCATTCAAATAATTCTGGAAATCTCTGGTTCTCCATTTCAATCCAAGGGCCTCTTTGGCATGATGTACCAGCGCGGTGTCCAAACGTCCTACAGAGAACACAGTGTCAGTTGACAGCGCGTCTCATCTCTATGATGTGCATGCACTCATTGAATGTAGCCCACATTAACCCCCACCCAGCCGCCCCCAACTCACACAGTATAGTTCAGTGACATGTCCCCATCACTGTAGCTATACATTTGCAAGTTATTTTCATGATGAGAGTGAAAAATGGAGCTTCAGAAGGAGCATCAGTGTTATCCTATAAAAATTGTGTATGGCGGGGATTGCACCTCAGTCCTACAAACTAAAGGGCAGGGCATAGACCACTAGACCAAAGGACCTCCCCTTTTTCCCAAATGTTCAGTCCCATTTACTTCATGAAGAGATGTCTGGGAAAACCGCAAATCCAGCACAAATCCAGCGTCACATTCTCCAGCGCAATCCAGTGTCAAATACCCAAAAAGCCACCGCACAATAGACAGCTGATCCTTAGTCCACAAATTGGGAATCGGGCGCAAAGGAGACATGCATGGTGGCACATATCCCAGGCACACCTTTGTGGCCATGAACAGTGTCCTGCAAAATTTCTGCCCTGACGTAGGCCTCAAGAGTATTGCCCACCAAACCCCTTCAAAGTAAACATATATACGTGAAAGTAGCTCGGTCTCACGGATACCCAACAACACCGGCAACAGGACAAACAACCACACTCCCACAGCTCAGTGTGGTATCGGACATGACACAGAGTTAGGATAAGCTAAATCTGAAACCATGAAATGCAGCGGGAACTGCCACGCCCGTAGGCATCCCAAGGTCCTACTGGAGCATCAGGGGTATTTAGTAGCATCTTCTGCCACATACCACCTGCTACCTGTATCGCACTGTCTCACACTGCATACTGAGGCAGTTTTACTGCAGGTCAGCCTTCCCACGCTCATACTCACACTTGATTCGTGAGCTGCTCAATCCTATGACAACACAGGAATTAGAACCTCGCACCTTTGGTCATGCGGAGCATTTTCTAACAACTCTGGAAACCGTACCACTCAAGAACATCAGTACACCTGCATGCACCCAGATGCAAAACCCTCGGCGGTGCCAAAAGGACGCATCACAGGGAGCACTCAAAACCCTCCTTACCGACTGGAAAAACCATGAAACGATTCGGATTGCATAGTCAGGCATCCAAAGCTTGTCAACACATCTCTCACATTGCTTTAGAAAGCATTTTGGGGTTGGCCCTCTGATGCTTTCTTGCACATTGATTGGGCAAATGGACAAATTGCTCACTAGTATGGCAGTACACAGAATACCTTTGATCATTCCAAACAGTGCTTTAGCATCAGGGGTATTTTTCTTTTGGGGTTCAGACCTTGGTAAGCTGGCGAAGCCCTCTTACCAGATGGTACTCGAGAGAGCTCTCGGAATCAGGTATCAGAGCAGTCCAATGGTACGATTGTCCCACAGCTCAGTGTGGTATCGGACATGACACAGAGTTAGGATAAGCTAAATCTGAAACCATGAAATGCAGCGGGAACTGCCACGCCCGTAGGCATCCCAAGGTCCTACTGGAGCATCAGGGGTATTTAGTAGCATCTTCTGCCACATACCACCTGCTACCTGTATCGCACTGTCTCACACTGCATACTGAGGCAGTTTTACTGCAGGTCAGCCTTCCCACGCTCATACTCACACTTGATTCGTGAGCTGCTCAATCCTATGACAACACAGGAATTAGAACCTCGCACCTTTGGTCATGCGGAGCATTTTCTAACAACTCTGGAAACCGTACCACTCAAGAACATCAGTACACCTGCATGCACCCAGATGCAAAACCCTCGGCGGTGCCAAAAGGACGCATCACAGGGAGCACTCAAAACCCTCCTTACCGACTGGAAAAACCATGAAACGATTCGGATTGCATAGTCAGGCATCCAAAGCTTGTCAACACATCTCTCACATTGCTTTAGAAAGCATTTTGGGGTTGGCCCTCTGATGCTTTCTTGCACATTGATTGGGCAAATGGACAAATTGCTCACTAGTATGGCAGTACACAGAATACCTTTGATCATTCCAAACAGTGCTTTAGCATCAGGGGTATTTTTCTTTTGGGGTTCAGACCTTGGTAAGCTGGCGAAGCCCTCTTACCAGATGGTACTCGAGAGAGCTCTCGGAATCAGGTATCAGAGCAGTCCAATGGTACGATTGTCCCACAGCTCAGTGTGGTATCGGACATGACACAGAGTTAGGATAAGCTAAATCTGAAACCATGAAATGCAGCGGGAACTGCCACGCCCGTAGGCATCCCAAGGTCCTACTGGAGCATCAGGGGTATTTAGTAGCATCTTCTGCCACATACCACCTGCTACCTGTATCGCACTGTCTCACACTGCATACTGAGGCAGTTTTACTGCAGGTCAGCCTTCCCACGCTCATACTCACACTTGATTCGTGAGCTGCTCAATCCTATGACAACACAGGAATTAGAACCTCGCACCTTTGGTCATGCGGAGCATTTTCTAACAACTCTGGAAACCGTACCACTCAAGAACATCAGTACACCTGCATGCACCCAGATGCAAAACCCTCGGCGGTGCCAAAAGGACGCATCACAGCGAGCACTCAAAATCCTTGCCCACAAAGGCTAGGGACCGGTCGCCAATGGCTGCGCAGTGCTTTGCCACGGGTTGCACCTGCATAAAAGCATCTAAATGTCTCAAGCCAAGGACGCTGGCGTGCTTGGTCTGGACGAATCGCTGGCGTGCTTGGGGTGGCGCCAGAAATTGTCGTCCACTTCCGCCACCTGGAAGCAAAGCCGCCCAGACCAGTCGAGCACCAAAAACTTATCCCGGATCTCCGCCCGGGCGTCCTCCGTCATCTCGTTCTCCATGCCACAGACGACGCGCGCGCGCTGCAGCAGCCACTCCAACTCTGCCTGCTCAGAGATGCGGTTGTACGTGTCGCCCATGCGTGCCAGCAGCAGGTTCATCAGGACCAGCACGACCATGATCAAATACGTCGTGATAACGGAGCGGGCCAGGCGTGGCCAAGTGTCGATCACGTCCTGGAAATGGGACTCTTCGAAGGAGGCAAGGAATGGATCCATGCAGGCCTGGATGTTGAACATGAGGGGCCCGAGCCCCACTTTGGCGGACAGAATGTACAGCGACGAGGCGAAGGCCCCGAGGAACGAGAACGCGACCAGCAGAAACGCGGGGATGTCTGTGTGCAGCATCGTGAACGCGATCACCACAAAGGGCCCCGTCAGCCGAAAGCCCAGGCAGAAGAAGAGGAGGTAGAACCAGCAGCAGAACGACGCGAGGGCCGTGGCCACGTTCTCCGCGAAGACGTCGGCGTGCACCAGCCGGGCGGTGAGGGCGCACAGGACGGCCGCCACCTCCACGAGGCTCACACAGTTCTCCAGCATCATGGCCCCGCCCACCCCGAAGTAGTTCCGCAGCCCCTGGCTCCGCATCTCCTTTCCCTCGATGACCAGCTTGAGCAGGGTGTGCCCCACCACCACCGCTTCGCACGCCACCCGCAGTAGTCCAAAGAATCCGAGCCCCGCGAGCGGTCCCGCAGGACTGCCCCAATCGATGGACGCACGTGGCAGAGTGATGCCGACCTGGAAGGCGGCAAGCAGCACCAGGTGCTTCAGCAGGCGGGTCCACAGCGAGCGGCGTCCAAACGTCTCCCACTTGCTCTGCAGCAGCCGGCGTATGCGGGGCAGATTGAGCAGCTCGTGGCGCCCCTTCCCGATGATGTACGCCATGGCGCTGTGGGGCCCGTCGTCCAGGCCGTCCACGGGGTACAGCGTGAAGGTGGTCTTGCCGTGCTGCCAGATCACTTCGCCCGTGGCGGTCAGGGCGTGGTCGAACATCTCGGCGCTGGCCTTTGCCGCTGCAAGGGCCAGGCACCGCTGGCCCTTGCGGTTGGGGCGCTCCGTGATGCAGACGTCGGGTTCGGCCCACTGGTGAGCGTCCTTGCGTGCCCGCCACTCGCTGATGAGCAGGTCGTACATGTCCTGGTGGTCGTGGAGGACGGCCATGTGCGCGGCGTTGTTGCCCCCGAAGTGGTCCGTCCACGTGGGGTCCGCACCGGCGTTCAGCAGGATCCGCACCATTTCGGGCTGGTTCGTGCACACGGCGAAGCTCAGGGGGAGCTCCCCGTAGTAGCACTTGGTCCCTGGGCTGAAGAATTGACCAGTGGCGCGGTAGCGCAGCAGCTCGGGACATGTGGTGGCTAAGAACTGCACCAACTCCGGGGCCTGCTTGATGATGGCAATGTGCAGCAGACTCTCGCCCGTGTACTGCTCCCCTGTATACTGGACTTTGCAGAGCTCAGGGTAACTATCGATGATGGCCCGCACAATGTCGTCGCTCTCTTCACTTCTGTGCAGCAGCAGCAGGTGCAGCGGGGTGGCCCCTGTGGGATCACGCTCCTTCAGCATCGCCGGGTTCTCTTCCACCATGTTGGCGAAGGCCTCGAACTCCCCGGTGAGGATCATGTTGTACCACGTAACGTCCTTCAGCGACCGAATGCTGCTCCTCAGTGGCTTATTCGACATCCTGAAAGTCACCTGGGACACCAGGGACATCGCCTTGAACATGCCGTCCGTGAGGGACGAGCAGCTCGAGGGGATCTCCGAGGGGACGGAGGGCACGGAGCTGGACCTCCGCGAGCTGGCCACAGAGCCCGACGCGCGGCGGACCCACCGGGCCCCGGCCTGCAACGCCGCGGCCGCCGCAGCCACGGTCACAGTGCTAGTGCTGTGGCGCTTTAGCGGGGCGGGCAGCTCCCCAGGCCCGGAATCCTCTCGCAGGCACACGGAGCTGGCCCACGGCAGATCCTGCAACTCTGCGCTCGCGGTGTCGGAGGGGAGCTCTGGGGTGTCAAATTGGAATGCGGGAGAGGGAGGCTGCTCGACAACGTGGGAGGCCCCATCCAGATCGCCGGGAGCCACGGTGTTCCGTGCGCGGTGCATGCAGCCACGGTACGGGCCCTTGACGGGACCCACGTGGTGCAGGGCCACCGGTTCAGTCGGTTCGGGTGTCGGGGCGCGGGGCTCAGACGGGGGCAATGAAGGCACGGACGGCGTGGCTGGCACAGCCTCTAGGAGACCATCTGGGGCAGGCACCTCTGCAGGTGAGTCTGGCAGGGGCTGAGGGGCCCGATGGTCCGATGCCGCGGCGGTGCCAGGGCGGGGGACAGCAATGCGCTCTGCAGCAGCCCAAAGCGTCGGGGAGGCAGCGCCAACGGCCGTGTCCACCACGTCTGGCTTGGAGCGCGCGGTGTCACAGCTTGGGCCCACGGCGCGTAAGCCCGGGTGCGCCGCCCCTCCGTCCTCACATGTCGTGTCTCGGGGTGACCGCACCGGGCCTCTCTCCGGACGCCTGAGGCTTCGGTCCGGCTGTGGGGTACCGTGACCCGGAGGGTATTCCAATACATCGTCGTCCCCGTGATCACAGGCCCAAGAGTCTGGGTCCAGAAGTGTGCGCGCGTGCTGCAGAGCGCCCTCCAGCTGCTCGATCAGGCTCCGCAACACGGAAGCCCCTGGATGCGGAGTGTGCTCCTGGGGGCCGTACAAGGGGCATCTCTTTGGAGGGCGACTCCTCGTGATGTCGTTACTCTGGGACATGGGCATGGCTTTGGGGTCCCCGTTTGCATCAGACAAACTCCTGCTCCCTGGAGCTGCATGACGTGCCGCTGGGGACACCAGCGGCATACTTCTTCCCCTTCGACGGGTTACCCGAACATCAGCGGCCACCTCTGCAGAGGAAACCCGTGCTGGTAGAACTCGCTGTTCTTTGGGTAGGGTTCGAGCCCAGGGCCTTATTAATGGCGAACGTGTGCGTTGCACCTGTGGCCTCGTAGACGTAGAGGAGCCCCATGTGCGCCATGCGCCAGGCCATACACCATTGTTGTGCACACAGGTATCAGGAATCGCGGTAGGGGGTGCCGGGAATCGTGGTAGAGGCTGTGTGGAATCGCGGTAGGGGGTGCTGGGAATCGCGGTATGGGGTGTGGGGAATCGTGGTAGGGGGCATCGGGAATCGCGGTAGGTGGTGTCGGGATTCGCGGTAGGGGGTGGCGCAAATCGCGGTAGGGGGTGGCGCAAATCGCGGTAGGGGGTGCCGGGAATCGCGGTATGAGGGGTGCTGCATACCCACCAGGGTGAGTCATGTGCAAAGTACGTGTCTACGTCCTTTGACTCATTGCGCACGCCACACAAGCGAACAATCTGTGGCATGGTCTCAGATGTCCGCGTGTAGCCACTTCATCGAGCCATGAGGGTGAGTACGGAAAAAAATAGACACTCAGAAAGTGAATTTCCAAAGACCAACTCGGGGCTTAGTGAAAGGACGCCACAACCTTCGGAAGACAAGATGATTCGAACTTGTTTAAGGGGCTTTGCGCTTTTCGCTTACACGTGTCGAAATTTTGTTTGTTGCCGACTCAGCTCTGTCAACCGCTCCTCTAAACATGCACCTATTGTTCAGAGTTGGCTTCTTGCGATGCACCCTTCGGCAGAACCGACGACGGCTCTACGAAGTGCATTGGTAAATGGTGCAGCAAACTTGTTGTGCATAAGGAAATTGACGATATGTGGCACCTGGGATGCGTTGAAGTCTGGGGATCAAAGCCGGGGTGTGCGGAAAAAAAAGCACACTTAAGACACAGAGATGCGCCAAACGTGGACCCAACGGTAACAACAAAAAGCATGTTGTGAGTGGAAAGTCGATTCAAAACTGCAAATTGCCGTATTCCCCCATTGAGAGCCCTCGAGTACTGCTGAAATGACGCCGATCAGATGTGGTACCCACTTGGGCATTCCAAGTGTTCCTACGCTCCCTTGTCCAACCTTTGGGGGGCTTTATATTTTTGTAAGGGGGCTTTTAATGGTGGTATGATGGTCCTAATAGTGGTTCTGTGCACATATGCAACATCTGCTTTATACATGAAAAGGTCCACCTCTGTGATTGCACGGTTCCTTGAGCGGTTGATAGAATCAATGCCTGCCGCTGGTGAGGAACGCAAGGTGGCCACTTATTGCTTCCGTTTTGGTCGCTCGGCTCACAAAACACTGGGTTCCAGTCTCGGATGAAGGTTCCAAGATCTCTATTTGTCATCATTCCGCAGCTAGACACTCAATGGCGACACCGTATATCGCACATTCACTGAGGTTTACCCCAACATCTATTGTATTGGGTTTTAGCCTTCGGTCCTTGGGCTTTAGCCTTCGGTCCTTGCGTTTGAGCCTTCGGTTCTTGGGTTTTAGCCTTCGGTCCTTGGGTTTGAGCCTTCGGTCCTTGGACTTTAGCCTTCGGTCCTTGCGTTTGAGCCTTCGGTTCTTGGGTTTTAGCCTTCGGTCCTTGGGTTTGAGCCTTCGGTCCTTGGACTTTAGCCTTCGGTCCTTGCGTTTGAGCCTTCGGTTCTTGGGTTTTAGCCTTCGGTCCTTGGGTTTGAGCCTTCGGTCCTTGGACTTTAGCCTTCGGTCCTTGCGTTTGAGCCTTCGGTTCTTGGGTTTTAGCCTTCGGTCCTTGGGTTTGAGCCTTGGGTCCTTGGGTTTCCCCTTCGGTACTTGGGTTTCCTTGGGTTTTAACCTCCGGTCCTTGGGTTTGAGCCTTCGGTCCTCCATGGGTTTTAGCCTTCAGTCGGGCTCCTCTCTCAATTTGTACCCAAGGCCATGGCATGACCCGCGGCATGCACACGGCATCAATGGCATATAGCGTTGGAGCCAGTCCGCAGAGTTGTTGGGGATGCTATCATGCTCCCAATTCAAACGGAATCAATCTCAAGAGCAAGTAGCAGCCCGATGCAACATGCAAAGGGAAGAATGGGTGATTGTCCGGGGCCCCGTAAACAAACAACAACCACACGGAATGTCACACAGGGGGGCATGATCTGGCTATGTGCTGTCCTTGCGTCCAGTTTGATGATTGTTGCCGACAGCCGGCTATAGGATATGATACCCGATATGAGTCACGAGTGAAGCGATACGGATTTCTAGTCAAACCTAGAATTGCGCGCTATGTTTCTTAGTGCAACTCAAGGTGACGGGACTGTAGTCTGGGGGGGGGGGGGGGGGCACTAACACTTAACGCTCAAGCTGAGCCGGCTCCCGTGTGGTTGCATGCAAGCAATGAGTATCTGGCAATTGTTGCCGTCGATATCTTCATGACATTCAACAGACCTCATTGCCCAGGGGCAGCACACGGAATGTACCACACCAATACTAATGTGCCATACATACCCGAATCGCACCAATACTTTTGCAGTGGAAATGATGATTGTGCAACTAACACTTAAACCGGTAACACCGAGCCCCATGTCGTCAATATACTCCAATGTCCACTCCCTCACGCCCAAACCTGAGGAAGCGGCAGAACGACCGGCACTTTGGGCCATGGTGGGTGGGAGCTTCTGGCCAAAGATGGGCCAAGAGGTCGCTGTTTTAGCAGTCAGCATCCTGTCAGTGATTCCATCGCCGTGTGCTGACACAAGCTTGCCCAGACAGGCCCTCTGCAAAAGGGTCGGTCCATGGGCATTCGTGGATGCAGGGTGTGGTAGGCGCATGACGACTGTACACAGTCTTTGTGGCGTGTTGATAGGGAGCAACAGCCGCAACGGGTGGAGATCCAAACGCTATTGTCTTGCTAGCACTGTTGTAGAGAGGAGCTGTATGATGGCAAATGCTAAGTATTTTGTTGAAATGATTGGGCGTCATACATGCACACATGCTTTGACAAGCAAGGGGGCGCCTTAAGCGCAGTGTGAGCACAGTGCAACTATTTGGGTGTCTAGCCGTACTGGATTCACATAGCCGAACTGGATGAGGACATCATTTACAGCCATGATTTACGGGCATCATTTGTGGCCATCATTTACCGCCATCATTTACGGCAATCATTTACGACCATCATGCACGGCCATCATTTACGGCCATCATTTACAGCCTTCATTTACGGCCATCATGTATGACCGTCCTCTATGGCCATCATTTACTGCAATCCAGGATGGACATCATTTACGGCCACTTTTTACGGGCATAATTTGCGGCCATCATCTACCCCCATCATTTATGGCCATCATTCACGGCCATCATTTACGACCATCATTTACGGCCATCATTTACAGCCTTCATTCACGGCCATCATTTATGACCGTCCTCTATGGCCATCATTTACTGCAATCCAGGATGGACATCATTTACGGCCACTTTTTACGGGCATAATTTGCGGCCATCATTTACCCCCATCATTTACCCCCATCATTCACGGCCATCATTTAGGACCATCATTTACGGCCATCATTTACAGCCTTCATTCACGGCCATCATTTATGACCGTCCTCTATGGCCATCATTTACTGCAATCCATTATGGACATCATTTACGGCCATTATTTACGGCATCATTTGTGGCCATCATTTACCACCATAATTTACCGCCATCATTTACCGCCATCATTTACGACCATCATGTACGGCCATCATTTACGGCCTTCATTTACGGCCATCAGTTACAGCCGGAAGCACCGGAGTATATTCAGAATATATTCCCCACGATCCAGAATATATTTCGGAAGCACCGGAATATATTACGGAGGCACTGGAATACATTCCTGAGGCACCGGAATATATTCCGGAATCTCCAACCCCTTGTCCACCGCCCCACAAGAACCATGGTCCTCCCCCATCCAAGGGCATTCTAATGTGCTATCTGGTGCTTTTTGTCACGTAACCAAACACCACCTGCTTGATGTGCCAAAAGGGTACCTTTTGCCACACAGTTTTGACCAATTCTATTGCCCCCGGCAAGGCACCTCGGAGATAGTGCTAGAACACTATAGCCAGGCAAGTAGGCTGACAGTCAGCCAATCAGTCAGTCAGCCAGGCAGCAAGGCAGCCAGGAAGTCAGTGAAACAGGCAGGCATGTAGGCAGAAACACCCAGTTTGAGTTTTTTGTTAGCGATGGTGAACCCCATCTGTGCAGCCAAGGACAGTGGTTGAGTGTACAAACAGGTCACGGACAGCCGGCCCAGCGTAGGTTGGAATCCCCTGCCAGATAGCCGATGGCGCGATGGTTTGTCCCTCACCCGTTTTCCAGAGCAGGGTTCGAATCCCACTACGCACAAACTTTTGACCCACCCCCACCCCACACCCCACACCCCAAAAAAGTGGTACACAACTGCGGGGGGGGGGGGGGATAGAGGGCTCAAGATCGAAAAATTCATTGGGGGTTCATTTTGTCTTGCAAAAAAATGGTTTTACAAGGGGTTAGACATCAAATATCATGCCTTGGGGTACGCGACATGAACCACTCCCAAAAAGGGGGGATGTATGGCGTCCGCACCTGCGCTTGAGCTAACAACCTCTTTCAGGTGATTTTCAGGTACATGACAAATGATCCCTGTGAAAGAATCCTTGATTCTAGTTTATCAGTGTGTATTGTTGCCATGTCTTGTCCCATGTGGTAATGGGTACTAGGCACTGTGTATGCTGTCGGACGTGATACCAGGTATCTTTTGCCACGCATGTCTGGCAAAACCCATCAGTTGGTAAATGGTGCATCATATGAAAATGAGCATCTTGGACACAATCAGTCCAAAGCACCAACAGGTACCATTCGCCGGAAACCCCAAATCCGGGCCACAGCCTTGGTTTGGTTGGGGGGTTTAGGCATAAGTCCGAGAGCGTGTTTCATGAATGCTGTGCTCCCATGTATGTGCTGTCCCCAGGGATGGGAACCTGTTTGTCTGTGGCTTGACGCAGCAAAGTGGCAACAAAGACGTCGCAGAAAACCAATGTGGCCGTTGGCCGCTGGGATGTGTTGCATGTACAGTGGCCAACAGGTGCCATTTTCAATTCCGGAACTCATTTGCACTGGTACTGGCTGGTGGGCATGCAAGAGTAGCGACCTTATGCGAAACACACTTTCAAACTTTTGTCTCATCCCTTGGAATAGACAGCGTAGCACATACTCGGTCATTGCCTATGTTCTACAGCGGGTTTCCTTGTTTCCCGGCTTAGTTGCCGCCCCCTCGCTCTGTGGTTGGATCTGTCGCTGGCGTGGGCACACTTCCCGACCGCCTAGATCTCCTGTACCTTGATTTCCAAAATGTCCCTTCAATCAAGATAATTGAGCGGAGCCACACTTGGGAGACACACCGAACCAATCCCTCTGGGGTCGTGGAAAACATCCCAGTCAAGCGCCTCTAAAAGGCAAGCCTGTCGCAGGATGCTCACCCTCTTATAAAGAGCCATCCACTCGGTGCTGATTGGTATTGATTCACTGGGGGGCGCAGTACTGCGATGCAGCATGTCTTTATTTCGTTGGTTCTTTATGTCACTTACCCTGTATCCAAGTGCCTCGAGGGTGCCATTCAGACACCAAAGCATGTACAACCACAAAACAAAAACACCACCACCACCACCATCACCACCACACTTGTGCAGGAACCACCACCACACAAACACACACACTATGCACCAAACCAAACGTCCACCCTGTGTGCAAACAGGTGGTGCCACGAGGCAGTGAACTTCTCGTCAGGTCAAAAAACTACATGGGCAGGAAAGAAAGAGGCATTCGGGCGATACATGCGCGCGCGCACACACACACACACACAAATGCGACACAGTAACACACCAACACACTCACAAATGCACACACACACACACACACACATCGACATGAACGCGCGCACACGCACACCGAAGACATCAACACAAACACACACACACACACACACACACACACACACACACACATGAACACGCACACACACGGGCACACACCATGTAACTCTAGTGTATGAGTGAGACTGAGGCAGAATATACTTTGGAGTTTCCCTGGCTGCTTCCCTGCCTTCGACGGCAACTGCGCCAAGGAACGTCCCTCACTCTCCGCCCCTGCCCAGATGCAGTGAACTCAAGGGTTTCTGGTGCTGAATTTTTCAATTTGCATCCTCTCATATTCCTATGGACATGCATCGGTGTTTTGCGAATTTCTGTGATCCCTGAATTTCAGTACTCCATTGACAAAATGAAACAAGATTTCAGTGAACTCAAGGGTTTGTGGTTCTCATTGGTGTTCCATCTAAGAATTGCATTTCCGTCGAAAACATCAGATCAAATGGAGGTACCTCGAGCCAAAACCAGAAAATTGCCGGCCAGGGGTGGAAAAGGGATAGCACTGGACGACCTCAATGGCGCGGTTCCTCTAGTCCCCAGTGTTCTATGGGGTTTCAGCGGTGGTTAATCAGCACTACGGTACCGCAGTTGGCTCAGATTAAGGGGGGGCACTCGCCTTTTTCCGACGAGAAGGCGCGGTCGTATCTCGGAAACCGCTGCGCTGCATGGCTGCACCGCTGCACACTTTGGGGGTCGGAGAAGTTCCAGCAATGCGGGATTGATCGGGTACTTACTCCACCTAACGCAAGACACGGTCATCCTCGAGGGCATTCATCGGCTGATACATGGCTTGCTTTTGGGCCATAACAGTAGGTTGTCAACACAGAGTACACAGTAAGGATCAGGGAAGTCAAGCTGGGCCCTGCGATCAAGGAATGCACCAACCTCCAGACCCTCCACCCCTTTAAACCGAAGCACCGGCTGCCCTGGTCATTTCTGTTGTGCTGCCGTACCTGTTGCGACCAAGTGCAGGAAAAAAAAATGGCGTTTCTTTTACCTTCCACACAGTTTGGGTGAAGCAACGGTGTCCACGTATTATCGATCCTCCTCTGAGATTGAGCGAGCCTTCGGTGGCTGTGATATGTGTCCCAGGAAAGCGGTAAGGGACTCAGGACTGGGACGCGGGCTCAGGACCTCAAGCAGAGGTCTTGTCCCGGTGTCCAGTTCAACAGAATGTGCACTTGGCTCCACAACAGAAATTGTGGTTGATCACAATGTGCCACCGGACCTCATCAGAGCAGCGGCCAAGTGGTACCTCGGGCAACCGAAGGCAAACGCTCCCACTATGCTGCTACGGAGTCCAGAAGTGCGAGGTTATCACTGGCTGGCCGTCAAAGAGGTAGGTCCGCGTTGTGGGTGCACTTCGCAGGTACTCCCACATGAGATTCTCTGCAGTCAGCGTGGCCACTGGCAGCAGCCTCGCCTGGCCCGTCTCTGGGCAGGAACCCCATCGCCATCGGCAGGCTGCTGGTACAGGTGTTGCGGCCTTTGGCGCCGTGGCTTCTGCCGTGCTAGGTCCACGGGGTTGGAGCTGGCATGGGCCTCCTCATGTTTGGCATCGACGCCGCCTCCGCCCGATTACGAGCCCAACTCCATGTGCCCCATGCAGCGGTGATGTCTCATTTTGAGGCCGGCGGTGGTGCGTAGGGTGCGTAGGAGGGTTGGCAGCCGACTGAGGGCAGGTCACCCTGCGCCACTATACAAGAAGAAGCCCGCCTCCCATACGTGGGCAGGAGGTGATCCATTGCTCCTGAAAATACCGTTTAACAGGTACGTGGAAACTTCGGCTTCTCAACTCCGCACCAAACTGGTGCAGGGATTAATGGTGCGAGTGGAAGAGAAAGTGCCACTGCAACAACCATCAGGCAGGACCCGATCGCTGCTTGTAAGGCATGTGGGGTACATGAGGAGGGGAAAGCGGACTATTGCTTCGAGGTACGGGTGGTCAACGCAACGGGATACGCCACGTTCTCCGTTGCCTGGCCGGTCAGAGTTGGGCCTCATCACAGTGGATACGGTGCGCGCGGTGACGTGTTCCACGACCCGCGAGAACGGCGGGGGCGGAGGTGGGGCGTACTTACGGCTGCTGCAGCACCTTGAAGTCAGGGCTGCCCCACTCGCGGAACCGGAGGGCAAACACCATGAGCCCCAAGACCAACTGCAGGAGGACCAGGATGATGGTGATGTTCCCAAGGATCAGCAATGTGTACACCCACCCTCCGGAGCAGTACCCGAACGTGTACTCGCGGGGGTTGTCGTACCGCTCCTCGTCCCTCAGAGTGCTGTCCAGCAGGAAATAGTCATAGAACTCGTAGCAGTGGGTGACCGTCGTGGGATACGTGGGCCATGTCATGTTCACGGCCAGCAGCAGCCCCGACGAGGCGGGGTCGGGGTCGCCGTTCTCCATCCGCAGGTAGGCAAACGTGAGGTGGTCGTTCCCCAGCACCGGGTCGATGAGGTACACCGCGGTGATGAACTGCACCACCTGAGCGCGCGGGACAAAGCCAGAGCCGCACCCATCGTCACATGCGGTCACAGTCCGATATTGGGGGCCGGTGGCACCGTGCGGCACCGTGCCATTGGGTGCGGGCACCGGGTTCCAAGCTTTCGGCGCAGCGCTTGTCTCCAGAAGGAGAACCCCGCACAAAGGCCCGGGGCAGCAGCACATAGCCCACACGTCGGGCGGGAAGGGAACTGCCCCCAAAGCGGGGGGGGGGGGGCAGTCAGACACCGCCCGCTGCCTTGGCGCCCCTGCCGGGGCCTTGCCCAGCGCTAACAGGGCCCGGCAGGGGGTGGGCCAGGGGGTGGGGGTGGGGGCGTGGGGAGCCACCCCAACATCATCCGGACCAAAATGACCCCCGTGACGCACCGACCGTTTGAAGTCGTACGCGCTGTGGCAATGGGTCTTCAAAACTCCCCCGTCCGCGATCAACGCGCGGCTGGTACCCCCCCCCCCAGGCCCCCACAAGGCCCCGCCTGGCACAGAGGCCCATTTCTGCAGGCCCTCCGGCCCATTCCTTCCCCGGACCTCCACCACCCCTTCCTCCCTTCGGGCGAGTACTGCTGCGGTCGCCGAGACAATGCGGGCGGGGGGGGGGGGGGCGGGCGGAGGAGGGCAGAGGGCCGTTGTGCAGCTGAAGAACGAAGCCTGAGTGTGCCACATGCCCCGTGCCGCGCCGAGGCGGAGAAGACAGAGCGCCGCGCGCCTGCAAGGCCTCCGCACGGGGCGTGCCGTGCCCTCGACGGGCGGCCCTGCCAATCGCCGTGGGGCACCGTGCGCCTCATGGGCGGTCGCGGGCACGGCGGCGGATGAGCTGGAGTACTGCGCCTGAGTGGCGACCCCACGGGGGGGCGGTTGGAACCGGTCCCTATGCGACCCACCCCCCAGCGATCTGTCAAAAACTCGGGGGAGGGGGGGGGATATTGGCGGGAGGGCGGGGGGGGGGGGGATTGGCGGTATGGCGGCCATGAGGTCAGGGTTTAAATTAGCCAGCATGACCTCACGCCAGGGGCCATGGGCAGGGGCAGGGGCAGCGGCGGCGGCAGGGGCAGGTGTAGGGGCATGGGGGGCAGGGGCATGCGCAGGGGCATGCGCAGGGGCAGGGGCAGGGGCAGGGGCATGGGCGGGGGGAGGGGCAGGGGCACAGGGGCAGGGGCAGGGGCAGGGGCAGGGGTGGGTGCGTGGTCAGGCATGCAGCCTGCACATTGTACAACAAAACCCACCAGACAAAACACCACTAACCGAAGGTCACGTTTCAGGACGGATCACTTGCTGATGCCGTGCGGTGGCCGGACTTTCCTCACCCCATTTCAGTATTGTCCGCAGCACAATGAATGAGCAACGCCATCAAAGGCTAAACAAGGCAAGACCCCTGCTTCTGCCGCGCTGCTGAGGAGGTGGCAATGGTTTTGTTGGGGCTTGTGCTCTGAGTCTTGTTGGGGAGAGGGGCACAGGAGGGGGGGGGTCTCAGTTTGAAACGCAACCCCCTCAAAATGGGGCGGGGGGGGGGGTGGGGTCGGCGAGGGACGGAAGCCGCCGCGGAGCCCTGGTCTGGTTTGTGCGCAAGGGAGGGGCTCACCAATGGGGCTGTGCAATGGCGGGCAAGGGGCGGGTGCATACCAACACCGTGAACGTCAGCCACTGCAGGCAGGCCGCTGCCGCCACCACAGCGACCAGCGCCCCGAAGGCCACCCACAGCCCGTACTTCCAGAACGGGGAGTAGTACAGAGGCAGCGCCAGCGCCATCGTCGCCAGCGCCAGCGCCATCGACCCCCGCTGCAGGAACGAGTACCGGTCCCGAGCGAACCCGTGCAGAAAGCCCACGACGATCCCCAGCGCCACGAGGGTGATCGCCAGCAGCCCGGTGGGGAACACGAACACCCAGAAGAAGCGGACCCCGGCGGACAGGCTCTCGGTGGACGTGGAGGCCTGGTACCGCACCTAAAGCAGTGGGCCGACCCATGTTACCGCCACCCATCCCAGCCCCGAACCTCCACCACCTACCCCCACCCTGTGCCCTTCAAGGCGCTCATAGCTCCCCGGGCGCCTTCACAACGGAAACCAGGGGGCTGCTGACAAAGCCAACGTCAGGTCAACGCCTGTCGCTGAGCCCCCCCCCCCCTCCTGTCTCTGTCTCTCTGTGTGGGTATGTGTGAGTTTGTGTGTATGTGTGACGCCCAATTCATTCACATCTTGCTAAAACCGCGAGTTTCAACTCCTACAACCAACCGCTATCAGGGGGGGGGGGGGGATTGCGGTCTGGGGGGGTCGAATCCAATTGCGAAAAATTGCGGGAAAATTGCGGAAAATTGCGGAAACTTGCGGGAAATTTGCGGGAAAATTGCGATGTCGTAAGCGGCCCTGTTGAAACCCTCAAGGTGCAACAACTCTGGACAGGTGGCTCAGAATTCTCAGAATTTCACTGAAACAAATAGTCTCTGGGCAGTACAATTACAGGAGGCGCCCCTCAATATCACCGTGGAATTGCAGCATGAACCAAAGGCGGCGGATGTTGTCATCCAATTTGTGCTGCCGCTTTGAAACTGTCCCACACTGTGAGAAAAAGCGTTCCACATCACCACCAGAAGTGGGCTGCGTAATCAAGAACAGCACCCTCTCTTGGAACAGCGAAGGGGCACGAGATTGCCACCATTCCTGCAAAGCAGTTGGCCCATTTATATCAACAGCATTGCAACGGATGTATAGGCTCCATTGCTCTGCAATCTCTGGCACATCGGACAGGCCCAACAGGGGGTACTGGTCCATAGCGCGTGGCATATCAGACAGATTTCGTGGGTTCAAAATGCGCAACTGCCTGTAAAACTCAATCTGCCTGGACTCCTTTTTCAACCTGTCCTTGTACGCCACAAACATTTTTTTCAACAATTGCAGAAGCAGACTTCGCAGGGAACCACCACCACTCAACTTGTTCAACGGGTCCTCAATTCTGGGTGAAAATGTTTCGCTCTCAGTGGTGGTGCTCCACTCATCCTTAAGCAGCATTAACTTATCATACCAAAAGCATGCTGTGCCATAGTCTTGTGCAAGATTCAGTGCGCTTTGCAAAATAGCACAATGATCTGAGATGAAACACAAGCGGACCAGCAAACCCATGGGCCGCTTCTTGGTCAACTCTGCCACACGTTGAAGCAAAGGCTTCTTGGCACCCTCAAGGCCCTTAAAAGGGTACAGTGATGCCTCGGCATCCAGAAATTCAAACCAAACTTTCCAATTTTCGATGTACCAATCGGCAGCATCGCGCCATGCATTCCAGCGCGTTTCACCCACTTGCGGTGGGATCAAAACATCAGAATTTTTTGAACGCAACAACCTCAGCCAACGGCGACGTCGAGCATTGTTTTTGGGGACCTTTATGACACTCACAGAGGAATACAGTTCCTCAATTAAATCCCCAAAACTCGGATGATCTTTCATGATGTCACCAATACCAAACAACTTATGGGATGTGCACAGCCACCATTCAGCTTTTGTCCAAATGGACTTCAGTACATTCTGTGCACTGGCAACCATGACACTACCCTCGTCCATGTACACATGTTTAACTTGATCAGGATCAATGTGAAGTGTCGCACAGGTCCGCAGCACCCCAGCAGCAATTTCTTGGTGCTCAACTCCACCTTTTGGACCCCGGCCCTCCAAAAATTGGACATCGAAAGCATATCTCTGTGTGCGCACATGCCCAATTACTCCTAACATCGCTGCACCGCGTTCATCAGACCACTCGTCCAAAATGAGGTCCAGCGGGTCTTTCTTAATGATGTCCCGGAGTGTGTGAATTTGACCGTCATACAGCCGCAGAGCGTTGTTTTTGGGAAATGTACTAGAGAGAACGGGGATTGAGCCATGGTGGCTGTTGTACTTCTCCTGGTACGCACGCCCAAGCGGGAGGGTAGGAGAGGAACTTAGAGGTTTTTATTTTTAGAGCCCACCCTGCTCTCTTGGACCCCTTGGGTGCCTAGGCGTCCTCTCCTCCCCCCTTGTAGGGCAAGAAGGTGAAACCTGCCTGCCCAGGCACCCAGCCATCAGCCATCAGACAGCACCTGTTTAACTCAGAAAGGATGGTTCACCAAAAAAGTAAAAGGAAAATTTGCAAAGTGGTGCTATCAGTGGCCCCCTGTGTTTAACTGAGTTTTGTTTGTTTCCTTGTCAGAGGCTGGTTGCTTCGGGGAAGGGGTTGAGAGCAGGGGGGAGGGGTTTAAAGGGTACATGTGCCTGTGACTGACTGAAAGGGTCCCCCCTGATGGGGGGACCCGTAGCAATCTGTCCTGCGGGCGGCATGCACATGCAAACATGCAAACATGAAGGCATGAAAAAGACCAAAAAAGCGAAGGTAAAAAGACCGAAAAAGCGAAGGTAACCATATTGTGTCCAACTGGGTTTGAACCCAGGACCCTGGAACTACAGTGCAGCGCTACTACCAATTAAGCTATGCCAGGTTCTGATGACCTTGCAACATTTGAGAGTGGATGGAATAGTAAAAAAAAAAAATCTCATTGTTCTGCACCACCGTGGGGAGGGAGTCAGAAAATCGGGAAGTGTGAAAAATTGCGGAAAAATTGCGGAAAATTGCGAAAAATTGCGAAAAATTGCAAAAAAATTGCGAAATTGCGGAAAATTGCGAAAAATTGCGGACCTGAATCCCCCCCCCCCCCCGCCGCTATGCGACCGAACCATGAGTTCTTGAGTTCTGGCGCCCCGTCGTCGGGCTTTAGGGAACCGGGTTGAGGACACTGGCAAACTAGTAACACTAGTAAGTGGCCTGTAGGGAAGTGGGCTGAGGTCTGGCGTGCACAGCTGTCCCTCGCACGCTTTAGACCGCTTGATCATCCGCTCCTGCGTGTGTGTGTGTGTGTGTGTGTGTGTGTGTGCCAAGGGAATCAATTCAGTCATGCTCAAACTGCGAGGTTCAACATTCCTACTCTCCTACCACTACTGCAAACCATCAGTTCTGTGTATGTGTGTGCGTGTGTGTGTGTGTGTGTGTGTGTGTGCGTGATGGGGTAGGGGGGAAATGTCACCATACTATAGAGCATTATGTGCTTCACAAGCAAGGACGTGTCGTGGCGCTTGCACTCCACAAGCTGATACGATGATATGTGCGGCAACATTGTGCGCTCCACAAGCAGAGGGGTATTGCAAGCGAGCTGGGCGTTGCGTTCTTGGAGCTTGGCAATGAGCCCATGGTGGAGGGCTTTGTGGCCATGGAGCACGGCACTGCACCCATAGAGCAGGACATTGCACCCATGGAAAAGCAGAAGATTCGGTTTCGGGGGCATGCGGTGAGCAACATGGGGTGTGGAGTTTGCGTGGGTTCTGAGGGACGGAGCATGTGGCGCTAATAGAGTAGGAGGAGGAGCTGATAGAGGAGGAGTCTATGGCGGAGGCCTGCATGGGGCCTTGGTTGGCTGCTGATTACTTGGTTACTGCCTGATGGCGTGAGCGAGGGATTCTTGGAGCAGGTGGTGGGCAATTGGGGGCTGATCTGATGAGCGGCGTCTTGGAAACAATGACCTTCCGCAGCGACGTGTGTAGGCACAGGATAAGGCTTAATACGCCGTCAAGCATAAAGCATTGAGCGTGTGGGTGGGTGGGTGGGTGTGTCGTTGGGTGTGTGCGCGCTTGCCATCGGTTATGGGGCTTAGAATGGGCCGGAAGCCTGGACAAGAAAGACCAGGTAAACACGTCACTGACAGGCCGCGGCACTGTTGCAAGAAAAAATCGTCGCAGAAACACGCCCTTCCCACAAAGGAATGCTCTGAGATGACGCGCACGCGACCTACAGCGCAAGTGGCTGCGGGCACACCAGGTACTCCCTGTAATTATTGGGCGACCCGTCAGTTGCCGACTGAATGGCAACCGTGCACTCATCGGTGAAGATGTTGCTGCAGGTGTTGTTGCAGCATTGCTCGTACTCACGGTTACAGGCCACCCCGTTGCAGCAGGCCCGGTACTGTGTGTCGATGCAAGTGCCCAGGCAGATGGCCGCGTTGGCGGTGCCGGTGCCCGTGGGGTAATGGGCGTAGATATTGCAGCGGGAGGCCAGCGCGTTGGTGGACTGCAGCCGCACGGTGCTGTAATAGGCCGCGTTGAGCTGCGGCGACGTCTGCGTGCAGCAGACCATGCCCCCAGAGCTGGTGGTCAGGCTCTCGGTGCCACCGCCCGCACAATCCAAGTCCGTCTCGCAAGGGCAGGGGCTGTTGAGGCTCTGCACGCCCGAGATGGTGCAGCACTGGCTCGCCCCCGGGTCGTAGACCTCTCCTGTGTCGCAGCAGCCCTCCTGGCACATCAAAGGCAGGGCGAGGCACCTGCATCCGCTTGAAGAAGGGGGGGGGGGGGGTTCAAATGACAGTTCATTCCGACCCAGCGGCTTTTGTCCGCCCCGAACGGCCCAGCAACCGGTTGGTAACCGCAAGTCAAAATTCTGTTGAACCGCTTCAGAAACCACGATTGATATCCCCCTTCAAACCCTCGCCTCCTCATTCCTGAAACAAGCTTGGGCAAGGGCCAGGGAAACGCAAAAGGTGGCGCCAAGGGCAGGGGCAAAGGCAAGGGTAGCGGCGAGTGCACGCCCAATGCGTGCCATGCCGGGGCACTGCCCCGCAGCTCCCAGATTTCACCAGCCAACCAATTTGCTTTGCCCCCAAATAAGGGGTTTGCCACCGTCCCAGAGCCCAAGATGTGCACACAGGCCTCTGGGAGGGGGGCCTGTGTAAAGGTCGTGGCAGTGCACTCGCCGCAACGCACACATCGCAAGGGCGGAGTACGTTCGCGGTGGCGGTGGACGTATGGCCTATGACTTGGACATTGCCGCCACGTCTGCAACGGGAGAAGGTACAAGAGTCGCCGCTGTCTTCCCCTGACTTCCCAATCGAGCTGCTGCCCCACATTCGCGCGCCGGTCGGCAGCTGACCTTCCGCTCTGCTACTCTGCCGCCCTTCCTTCCGAACCTGCCCTCCGGGAACCCGTGGCGACATACACAGCGGAGCAAAGCTGCTTGTTTGCTGGGACCCTTGCTCTGCCCTGTCCTTGCCCATGAGCTTCCCCTTGACTTTGCCCAATCCCAGCCCAATCATCGCCGACGACTCTCCAACTCAATGGCAAACATCAGGTCCGCCTTGCAAAGAAGAGCTCAGTGCGCGTGCTCTATGATAGATCAGGCTGGATGTACAAAGCAACGGACAAATAGCGGGTCGTCCAGGGAACGCAACAAATTTGCGCTGCTCCTGCAATTTTTCTTCGGGAACGACACGCAAAGACATATCCAAGAAGCAAAATAGAACTGTTTAGGCGCCTAAAGCGCTCTCCGCAATCCATATCCTTCAGAACGCCGTGTTCCCTGACTGAAATAGGGTGCAGCACATACGCAGCGTTGGGGCAAAAGCAAGAAAAAGGCCTGGGGCTACCTGACCGGACGTGTAGCAGGAGCTCTGTTGCTGGGGCCACGCAGCCTCAGTGCTCACGTTGAGCTCTGAATATTTGGTAAACCCGCAGCATGTCTCATCGGAGGGACACGAGGGGGCACCAGCTGCGCCGCAGGAGCATGTGCCGGTGTTTAAGGCCACAAGCTCATAGTTCACGTTGCAGCACTTCATTAGGGATGTGGCCGCGGCGCCTATGGGGAAAGTAGGGAGGAGTGAGCGTGGGAAGAGGAGGGAAGGAGAGGGAGGGAGGGTGGGTGGCTGGGATGGAGGGAGGCCGGATTACAGTGCTGAGCCCCCAAAGTTTGCCATGGGTCGTCACGGTCATACTGAAGAGCCAAGAGGGGGGGAGGTAAGGCGGGAGGCACAGAGACAGAGGGATGGCGGAAAGAAAGGGGGTAGGGAGGGAGGGAGGAAGGGAGGGAAGGGAATTAGCGTTTGAATCGCATTGGAGGGGGGAATCCTTGCACTGCACGCACACTGCGCGCTACTTTTAGACTATGTTCCCCCCGAAGAGCCCCCAGGCACGCCCCTTGGAAACAACCTTAGAATTAGGCGACCCAAACTGGACTGGAGGGGACCTTGAGGGGGACCTTCCCGGTTCTTGTATCAGTGGTGAAGGACCAGGGGCCTTTGGGGGGGAACTTGACTGTGTGTTGAGCGGTGGAGATGGAGGGCAGTGAGGCGGCGAAAACTTGGGATGGCAAAGGAGATGGACTCCATCTTGCATTGCCGATTCACCACTCTCACCCCATCTTGCTAGTATTCCAAATGGAGGAGTCCGTCTTCAGCCGTCCCAACCACCGTGGCAGGAGGTCGCAGGCCATTGGAGCGGGTATAGAACACCCTATCCCCAATACTGAGATCCATGAAGAAAGTGGGCCTGAGAAATGAGGAGGGAAGTATGATGTCCAGTAGCAGGCACCCTGAAAGTGTATCACCATATCAATCAACCGAGAAAAAGAGTGGATGTGGTGGAGATGGATAAAAAAAGTGTGCAAAAAGGTAGAAATGGGTGAAACAGGGTGAACATCCAAAAATGCCATATCCCCAATGCATCAAAACCTACTACCAAACAACAATGATGCCCAAAGTACCACAAAGTATGGGTTTCTACTATGGCCAGACGCCCAAATAGTTGCACTGCGTGCACACTGCACGCGCACTGCACTTAAGGCGCCCCCAAGGGCGTCGTATTTGGCTGCCGAGGCCGGTCATCATACAGATTCTGGGCTTTTGGTTGGCTTCAAATTATGCTTTCACAGCCACACGAAGACATGCACAGTGTTTTAGGCGGACAGGGCATCAAAAGGCGACCCCACTGGGCGCGGCGAGGGCAGCCAAGGGTCATTTTGGGGGCCCTACCGAGGGGAGGGAGGGTGGGAGGGAGGGTGGGAAGCAGGGAGCGAGGGGAGAGAGCGAGCGCACGATGGAGCAACGAGACCGGGGCTGCGGGGAGGGACCTTGGCAACACGTCACGACGTTGGGGTTGGTGCACTGCCCAATCGCAAATTGAATCGCGGTCGTGTCGCCCCCGTACTGCGTGTGGCGGCAGCAGGTGGTCTGGGCCGCACGCACCGCCGTCTCCAGGGCGCTGCCGGCGGATGTGGGGTAGAGGCTGCAGCTCTGCGTCGCGGCATTGTCGTCGTTGCAATCCCACACTACGCTGATCTTGAAGCCCGTGTACTGCCACGTGCTGTTGATGTCGTCGGAGGCCGCGTCGGACGAGTAGCAGAGTTTGCGAGGACTGTCCTCAAGCTCCAACGAGTCCGCAAACCAAGTGGCCTGAGGCAAGGGGGCAGGAGAGTGCTGGTCCGAGGCACAGGACAGCGGCGATTCCACCGTCTTTGTCGCGGGTCAGGACTGGTGGCAGGTGGGCACACGCAAACACACACACACACACACACACAAACACTTGTAGTATACAATACAGTACAATAAAAAAAGTGGGTGCACGTGGAGTATTTGCCAGATCGTGACAATCTTCAGATCCTGCAGCGCAAACTGCAGCGCAGACCAGGACCAGACACTAACACACACATACACACACACGTAGAAGAACCGCAAAGGAAACAGAGCACAAGCAAAGCAAAAAAGCGGTTGGAGATGCCTCCTCAGGAACAGCAGAGCAGTCCTAGGCTGTTAAAGAGCGCGCGAGTCGCTGGGCAACAAATTTGCTGGCAGTTCGACACTCACCCTTCCCCAGACCTCAATTAATCCCTGGAGGAGACTGGGTTGCCGAATTCCCTTGACCAATAACTACCACCACCACGCACGCACGCACGCGCGTGCGCGCACACATATACACGCACACTATGGAAGCGACGCAACTCGCGACAGCCCTACCACAACAAGCTTATCGTCAGCAGAATGAGATCTGTCATGCCTGCAAGATGGTCAAATGGCTTTACACCATTGTGCACCGGGTGGACAATGCCCTGTTGGTGGCACAATGGTTGTGCACAATTGTGCACATGCACAATGCCCTATCAAGCGGGTGTGGGACCCCAATACCTGAGTATCAAAAATGGCCCAACTACATTTTCCCAATGGTACGTTTCGTTTTTTCCAGGATGGTCACTTTGGTTTGAGCGGGGGGCGGGGGGTACCTCCTGTGGTGAACGGCCCTTCTGATACTGCGACCCCCACACTCCAAGTTGGGGTGGCAGGGGCCAACCGCCAACGGTCCCCCAACGAGTTTGTACCCGCCGGAGATTGCCTCCCCCCCTCCCCACCGCTTTGGGGGAGGAACGCAGTGTCCTAGGCGCTAGGGTGTCGGTGACCCCGCGAGCCGGAAGGGATGCTGCGAGGGACAGGTAGGGATCACTGATACGCTGGAGTTCGGAGATCGCCCGAGCAACTTACCTTACCTTACCTTACCCTCCCCACCGCTTGCCCAACCGCAGGTCGCCGCTGTTTGCAACCGCTCTTGCAACCCACCTCCCGCATGCCTTCGCATCATCGGCGCGTCCCGAAAGGCGCACAGCAAACCTGATTGATTTGGAACGTGAGGCCGGTGCAGTAGGGGCTCGTGCCCACACACGTGGCGCTCAGGGACGCAATGGCGCTGTCGATGGTGGTGTTGCCGCAGTCCGCGTCCGCCTGGGCCAGCCCCAGCGACCCGCTGCTCGGGATGGAATGGCCCGTAACCGTCAGCACCAGCGCCCCCGCCAGCACCTGCGCGGCCCCGCTGTCCGACGCCGGGCTGGAGCTCTGCGACGGGATGAGCACCGTGTTGGAGGGGGACGGCACCGTCTCCGTCGCGCAGTCCGGGGTCTCCGCGTCGAGGCCCCAGGAGCAGGGGTCCGCGGTCTTGCCGTTCAGCAGCCACCACTGAATATCGGACGTGTGCACGGGCCACCGCCACAGGCACGCGAGGACAATGAAGAGCCATCGCATGTCGGCAGAGGCGGCAGTCACGGGCGACGCATGGCAGCCCCTGCGGGAGATCACGGAGGAATGCGGGCACGACTCCTGGGCCCCTCACCAACAAAAGCACACAATCGTGGCAAACCATTGCGAAGAGGGGGCGTTTCTGTGTGGCGCGCGCACAGCGTGGGCACAGCGCGGACAGCACCCAATAGTACCCCCCCCCCCTTTGTAATAGCTACGCCAAAGTACGGAAATACGGTCCCTACGCCTACTGTAGCTATTACAAGGGCATAGCTTGCGCACGACACATACAACTACCGACATACACGTGAGAGAATGCATGGTATGAGTGCACCTCCGGCTCCGGGGATGGGGACGGTGATCGGATGGAGAACTCAATTTTTGAAAGGAGGGCACAGGGGTGTGTGACCACCTGCCCACCCTTCATGTACTCCAACACCGCAAACAGGTCCCCCTTCTCTGATGGCCCCTTCATTGTGGCATCCACACGCTCACCGGTGGAACGTGTGAAAATCACTGGACGCCCAGGTTGAAAAAGAGAAGATTGCATGGTGAGCTGGTGCAAGAAAGGGGGATATGGTACACAAATATCCCCCAAATCAGAGCTATGTGGGTTGAAGTGGGCAAACACTCACAACAAATGTGTCCACGACCCTATGTAGCTGGCAAATTTGTCACCAAACCCATGTGTTATGCGGCTGCACTACATTTGTACCGAATTAAAATTAGGTACCAAATTAATACGGTCCCTACGCCTACTGTAGTTATTACAAGGGCGTAGCTATTACAAGGGGGGGGGGGGGGTAAGTTAGCTTTCCCAAGACCACCCTGAACACCACCCACCTTCCCAGGGCCAAAACAGCAGATTTAGACAGCAGAGTGGCATTTTTGGGGGGAAATATAGTTTGTTTTAACTCATCATCTGAGTTTGTGGACTGAGTAAGAATCTGAGTAGTCCTGTGCACGGGAACACAGTAGTTACCGCGGTCACCTCGGCAACTGGGGAAAATGGGTCCAAAATGGCCAACTTTTCGCACAGCGCGGGCACAGCGCGGGCACAGTGCACCATGCGCCCCCAAAGGGTCATTCAAGTGAAGGCGTTCCAGGGCTCAAGCCATGCTATTGCATCGACGCTCTTGGGGTCCGATGCCAAGGCCCCACTGGTGCAGGGTACCGCACGTCGAGCAGGTGCCGTTGTGGTGGACCTAAGCCTCACGACTTCATGGCTCCTTGTCTCATGCCTCGTGTCTCATCCAGGGGGCGTTTTCGCACAGCGCGCGCACAGTGCCAATTATTACGGTGATTATCCAGGTAAGAATCCTGAAAACCACCCACCTGCGGAATCATGCACAATCAATTCAAAACTCAAAAATTCAAACATCTGATGCTTGCCATGGGTCCCAGGGACCTAAATTCTGCCCCCTATAGCCCCGTCCACTGCAGCAGCCATTCAATGACGTCCTTTCAATCTTCTGAACTTACCGAACTCCCGGTGGTGGAGAACAGCCAACTTTTCGCACAGCGCGCGCACAGTGCGCGCACAGCGCACGGTACGCCCCCCCACTATACTGCGATCGTTGCGATTCATCTGCTGAGGCATTTGAATACGCACCCTATTGCATTGCGGCCACAAAGTGCATATTGGGATGCATATGCTGCTGTGCTTGGTCCACAAAGTGGAATCTTAGCCATGCATCCCCTGCCTGATTTGGGGGTAAAGCATTGGGATAGATGGCCGATGCCTCACACTTTCGCATGTTGCCATGAAACATAAGTGGCACTTCACGTGTTCTTGTATTCCACTTGGGGCGACGAAGTTGACAGTGTTGGAGTCCACGAGCAGCCTCTGGCCCCCAGGGGGGGGGGGAGGACTCCACGGGTTCTAGGACGCCGACTCCCGCCCCCCCTGGCCCAATACGGGCACCATGAAGCACCTCAAAAATGCAGTTCTTGTAAAAAAAAAACACGAAAAACAGGCAAATTGATTTGGGTCCGAATATCCGAACATCCCCAAAGTCCAGGGTGTCGTCCCCATCAGGCCCATATGTGCACAAGGAGTTGGATTGCCCTTTTGTGGTATGGTACCGGCGGGGGGTACACTTGTACACCCTTTTGGAGCTCTTTGAGGAAGGGGCTCCACAAGGGTTTTGAATGAATTCTGAGCCCGTAAGTACTTGTGGCCTGGGGGTGTGGGTGGGGGGAGTGACAGGGTGACCATTGGAGCCCTAGGTCTTATCAATCCCATGGGCACCACAGTACGACGTCAGAGACCTCCCTGTAACCGATCACTCGGTCACTTGAACAGCCTGTGTTTCATCATGTTTTCCTGGAAGCCACTTGTGTCGAAGAAGCCATTTGGGAGTGCCTGGTGTGCACAAGTGCAGGATGGACTAAGGGATGGGTTGGGTGGATGTCAAAATTCTTAAACAACTTTGCATTTCCCTTCACACTCCCCCACCAGCCCGGAGTATCCCCTGACATTTTCAGGGGCATACCACATCATGATGGGGTCACTTTCATTGTACTTGTAGGACAGTTATTTTTGTTGGGGAAGACACCTTCGATTTCCAGGTGCGCATTTGCGGGGGACAACCAGGCACCCTTTATTTTTGTGGGTGGGGGGTGGGGGGCACAGCCCTGCAATCTTGCTGCTCTCCTGGCAGTTGGCGGCGTCCATCAACTTCTCGCTATTCACGAAGATCTCGACCAGGCCTTTCTGTGGGCCACGTCAGATTTTGAATCAACCAGCGTTATCCTGAACTCATGCCACCTTCCTGTTTTGGGGGGGGGGGCTTATGTGTGCAAGGCTGTGTAGCCTTGGGGAGGGGGGCATTCTGTATTGGCATAGGGTGTACCGTACGCCGGGGGGGGGGGGGCTGTTTGTCGCCTGGCAATCTATAATTGTGGTGGGACACCATACATTTGCGGCCTTATATTCTTAAGCGGCTTAGATTTGCACGCCCTGCGGCCATTTGCCCGCAGTAAACGGGCGTAAAGTTTTGAAAACTGCACTTCGCGCAGTTCTCAAGTGCCTCTAGGGCACACAAAGACCGTTAACGCAAGGTGCAGTTTCCTCAACTTTTTGGAACCATGAAATTGACGGTTCCAGTTTCGGGTGAGGTGTTGTTGCACAGGCTGATTTGGATTTCGATTGCGCCGAGACGCTTGTTGGTGTGTAGGCTTTGGCGGCAGACTTGGCAGGCTTTGCAAGATCTGAGGGTTTGGACAAACCACGACTGGCGCAAGGGTAGGGAGGGAGGGGGTTAAGGGGACACTTCTACATTTGAAGGGAACACTTTTTACTTCATATTTGCGGGGGTACACCTTATGGGGGAAATTTCAAGAGCACTTAAAAATAGATCAAGAGGCACCACAACATCCCATGCATCCAAATCATCAGTCGTGTGAAAGATTTTCAGCAATCAAAAAAAACTAAAAATGAATTATATGAAATCACTTCACAACGCTTATTACATCACGAAATTGAGGCCCTGAACCGCAAGTCAGAAGCATCAAAATCCCAACTGTACCAAACTGCTGACGGGAACCAGAGGTATTTGCCCTGCGCGGTGTGCGCTGTGCAGAGCAGCAGTCCATTTCAGTGCAGTATGTGCTCCAGATAATAATACCGGGGTTGCCGGCGCCGGGAAATAGCAAAAATTATTGACAGAAAGAAGTAAGAAAACTGGCAGGAAAGGGCCCTAGGGGGAGCAGCAGCACGGTGCGCGTGGTGTAAAAGAAAGATCCTGCCACCAATACTCTGCTGGAAATCACAGCCGCTGGGACCACAGCACATGTGCAGCCGTGCACATGGTGGGCAGCCACTCCCCCACATGCTCGTTGGGGGGGTTGAACCACACGAAAGACAAACCCATGCAGCAGGAGCCTTCTGCTGCAAATGACGGAGACAGCTCTGGAATCTGCGTAGAAAATATGATTTTTCAGTAGATATGAGTTTCGCCCCCCACCCCCCCCCTTCGCCGGTAAGCGAATTCCGCACTGCCAGTCCAGCTTCATACATTTGTGCAAAGGCTAAAACCTTAGAGCATTCCTTTACACTCCCAATTCACAGAACTTATTCTTCTCTGCGTCATGCATTCCCGAATGGTCGCGGCCATCGACTCTGCTGGTGGATACGGTTTTCCCCATACTGCGTTCTGCCCAGCTTTCTTGGCGTCCGCCAGGTCCTGATCAGTATCGTGGCTGGTGGCCCCAGTCATCAGCAAGGAATCGTCCACACTCCCCATTGCACACACCCGCTCAGTGGTCTCCCAGCCTTTCCAGGTTCTTGTCCATCACAATCCGGGGGGGGGGCTGGGGGGGGGGGGGTTAGTATGAGAGGGGAGGCGGTGTATGGTCGGCCAGGCTGCAATTGCAATACCATGCTGGCACTCCACCGTTCATGTCAGCGTTGGGGATTGAAGCACCTCAGACTTTCCCATAACCAAGGGAGACGTCATGGTACATCTGCACAAGAACCTCAAACATCAACAGGAAGCAGACCGTCACCGGAGCAAAGGAGCGTGTTGCCCCTGCTGGGGGGTCCAAAGCATGAGCGCACCTCAGGCGCGCGCCCGTGTGCCACTGTTTGACGATTGTCCCTGCCCCGTCCGTGGAACCCCAGAGAAACTCCCCAACCCGGATTCCGATGCCCACTTGGGGGCTTAAAGGACTGATGCAGGGCCATCCCTAAGGGGAAAAGAAGGGGGGGGGGGATGCCTCCGTCACACTGACAAAACAGAATGCTCACAATAGCCCTCCAACCGCCATCGGTTACCCGCCAATTGCCGTAGGTTACCCCCAAAACCGCTGTCGTCACCCTTCAAACGGGGCGCCGTCGATCGTCCCTGTCCCTCCGTGAAAACACTTCCGGACGGCCCCGGACTGATGCATTTGCTTCACGAGTCTTTCTTCACCTCCGCAGCCAAGGCGTCCATCTTCGCGAGGATCTTGGCTTCTGCGAACCCCGTCATGCTCTCAACCTCCTCACCGCCCTTGTAGAGCTTGAACGTCGGCATGGAGCTGACCTTCGCCCACTGCGAGATCTCGGGCGCAGTGTCGACGTCGATCTTGGCAAAGCTCCACAGCTTGCCCTCCCCGCCGTGCGCGATGCTCATCTGGCCGTACGGCTTCGCGCACGCCCTGCAGGGCGGGCACCACTTCGCAAAGAAGTCCACGACCACCAGCTTCCCGTCCTCCTTCTTTCCCAGGAACTCCTTGAACTCTGCCAAGCTCGTGAACTGCGCGATGTTCGCCCCCTCCACCTCCGGCATCGGCCTTGAGGCCTTCAGCCTCTGGTACAATAGGAACAACACCACGATCACCAGGCCCTGGTGGTTGCCCAGGAACTCAACCACCGACGCATATATGCTCGCGGGATCGAACGTCATGTGAGGGGGTGGACGCGAAAGAAAAACCTGCAGAGCGAGTCATGTACATTAGCGTTTGCAAAGAACAGTGCACACCACTGCACGAGGAACTCATTGCCAAACTTGCACTCCGGAACGCGACAGAGCGGCGGCTGAGCGAATCGGCGAGCAGTGAACTCTGGAGTCGGCCGCTGCAGCAGGACTCGCAGGCGTGTAAGCAGACAGACAGACAGACAGACAGACAGACAGACAGACAGACAAACGGACGGGTTATAGGCCACCATCTAGTGACAGTGCGCGACTTACACCAGCAGCCAGCACCCCAGGGTCCACGTCAGCCCAATGGACCAAGGCTGTTCTGATCGCTCAACAACGGAGACAAGATGGAAGCACAGAAGCCCAGAACGCCGCGCCGGTGGCACGGTATCAGACAAGGATCCGAAGCATTGAGTTGCACCAGACCAGTCCCGAGACAGGGATGACAGTGCAATAATCCATTGGCAAAAGCAACGAAAGCCGTCACCATCATCGCAAGCGACTGTCCGAGGCCGGCCTGATGGATGAAGGAGCCCGTTGGTACAACCATGGCGTGACACGTGAACATGGAGGGCCTCCAGCGTGAAAAGGGACAGTTCACAATCCCATAACACCAAGCGCGAATGGTTGAGGCCCACCACCCATGCCCCTTAGCCCCCCAAACGCACACACGCACAAAGAACCTGCACACACGAACAGTCGCTACCACAAAAAGAAAGACGGCAGTACCCCAATCGCAACTCGAGGATGACCAAGAAATCGGACACCGAAACTGGTCTAAATACTCGATGGAGGAGGGAAAATCAAGGATGAGGTATACGAGAGCCAATCGGCTTTGTAAACTCTGGGGCGGCAAAGCAGTGTTAGGGTTACACTGCCGCGCCACATTGGCGGTTGACACAGAATTTGCACAGAAGAGAGAGCAGGCACCGGCAGGAGGGAGGGCACTCTCCAAGAACCGGGGACCACGGGCAACAGAGAATACGTGACCCCGGGCTATGTTACTAAAAGCACCCAAGGACGGAGAGACAGACAGACAAACAGACAAACAGACAAGCAGGCAGGCAGACAGGCAGGCAGGCAGGCAGAACAACAACCGCACAGTCCACCACTCCCCCACATAGCAATCGTCGGAACATGATGCACCTGCAGACTTGAAAGCTCAAAGGCACACAGGCACAAAAAAGACATGCACTCGCACACACATTACATGCGACTTGAGCAGAACGCAGAGCCAATCCGCAGCAAATATCATGTATTCATTCCCAGGCCTCTTTCCATAAACACATCGGCCTCTTTTGGAAAGTATGATACACGCAAACACACACACACACACAGGCAAGGCCGTGTTATTGTACAGGATGGCGCAGATCAAAGTGGCGAAGGTGGGCTATGCGTGCTTTGTTGCTCAAACACAAACCCCACATCAAGAAGTAATTCAAAGTGGCCCGCAGCAGCCTGCTTCTTGCACCTGCACAGGGCGGTGAAGGGCTGATGATCACCTCCTCACCAGCACAAGCCATGCCACTATTGACAGGCAGCAAAACACCGGGGATCCCAAAAAACAACAATCCGACATACACTCCATCGCAAGTACAAAATTGTGTGTTGCAATCTTGCAGCAAGATCAGTTTGGCAAAAATCATCGGCTCACGTTGCCTGTCCATGAGCTCCACCAGCCTTACCCAAAGGTCTACATGCGGTATCAGCCCTTTCAGTGTCTGCTTCCATTGTTACATGTTACCCCTCAGTCTCTGTGCTTGTGGCAACTTGAAACCCATTGGCTTTCTAATCTGCATTCTCTCGAACACAAAGTTCAAAATAAATGCACACTTTTCCACGATTCTTGGGAATCACTCAGGTTATCAACCGCCCCCTTCCAGTAGTCTTCACCAAGGCACCACCACTAACCAGGGCATCAAGCATCTTGTTGACCCCAATATCCACACTCTCCCCCACCACTCCAGCCTCCTTCATGCAGTCCTTATATATACCTTTCAAGCCAGTTGGCACTCATCTATTTCAGCCACCTCAGCATTCAGTTCATCCTCACCCTCCTCATCACTATAATGACTATCATCCTACGGATCAAAACCATGCTCATCCATATGAACCACACTCTCCTTAACCGCCAACAATGACCCAAATTGCGTGCTGTAGGGCGCGCTACAGGCGCCGCAGGGTAAGGGTAATCAGCTTTAGTGTACACTGTCCAAGAAATATACACCGAAACAAAAAGGTTCCGTGCACGTTGATCGGTTGACACCTTCGCTCTCTACAGAGGAGAGACTGAGGCCTCAGCTCAGCGTGCAAAGCGTGGTCGGCAATCCCACCCTTCTATTGTGGTTAAGGAGGAGGGACGTAAACCCCTTGGTCAGAAGTAGCAGAGCCCCAGTGCTACTCGTTCCCCTATACCCCTTGAATCAGGCAACTAGTATGATTGTACGTGAGCCCTCCGCTGTGCTATGGTTGTGTGTAAGTGTGTATGGGTGTATCGGTGTGTCTCGCGGCATTCCGTGGTTGTTTTGCACCCACATCAACAACAAACACTATCTATTTTTACAATGTTTGGATGTATAGAGAGGTTCACAAACCAGCACAACATGCCACAGTGCCATCAACAGCAGTACTACCACTTGCAACCACAGCATCAAATTCACCAATATCTACTTCATGAAAGTGTTCTCTTAGTCCATGCAATCCCAATCTCCAGCAGATGTTTGTGCATCATAGCTTTTCCCGTCACAATATGCAATGGAGGCAAAAACAGCTGCACCCTATGATGTAGGAGGTTAGGCAACAAAGTCTGATGGTGGGACCGATGTTGTGCTATGGTGGGGGGATCGGACATATGTTGTGCGGCACATGGTGTATCCCGGAGTTTTTTCCTTTCACGTTTCCAAGGTTGGTCAAAGGGAGCCCATCCCCTATGACATTCATTTCGAGTCTACTTGTCATCGGGTGAGTAGTCGGGTTCGGACGGCAAAGGGTCCGCAGAGCATGAAGTCTAGCTCGACCCCAGTCAGAATCGGAGTGGAACATGGAGTTGGAGCTGGAGTGAGAAATGAGTCGGAGTTGGAGTGGAATGTAGACGAGTCGTCGTCAACAGAACAAGGTTTCGCCCCGAACATCCGCTTGGGGAAATGGCCCCATAGACCGTAGGGCTAGTACTTGACGTTGCGCAATGGCAGCACTTCTTTGCGCATGGGCACCACTTCATTGTGCACGGGCAGCATTTCATTGTGCACGGGCAGCACCTCTTTGCGCACACGGAGCAATACATTGTGCATGGGAGGCACCTCTTTGCGCACGGACAGCACATCTTTGCGCATGGGCAGCACTTCATTGCGCACGGGCAGCACTTCATTGTGCACAGGCAGCACTTCTTTGCACAATGGCAGCACTTCATTACGCACGGGCAGCAATTCATTGCACACGGGCAGCACTTCTTTGCGCACGGGCAGCACTTCTTTGCGCATGGGCAGCACTTCTTTGCGCACGGACAGCACTTCATTGCGCACAGGCAGCACTTCTTTGCGCATGGGCAGCACTTCATTGCGCACGGTGGAGGGACAGTACCCCACCCCATTGCTCCCCAGCATGGGGTGGTAGAAGCGTTCCCCATCCCTGCATGCATCGCCACGGGACGGAGAGCCGAGTTCTCCAAATCATTGGCTGGATTATCCAAACTGAGGAAGAAGCTCAATCGCTTTTTCTCACCACAGAAAGTCTTCCCACAGGTGTAATCCAATTCTGCCCACTGGTTCGCGTGCAAGGCGTTGTGGGGGGGGGGGGGGGAGAAGTGCAACCTTTTTTTTTGGAGTTGCTGGCACTCAGAGTCTGAACGACTGTACCCATGAGAACCCAGATACACTGACAGAATGCACAACACTTGGTTACAGAGAAACTGTGCGAGTCAATGACCTAAGCCATCTGCGTCATGCTGCACCGGAGGCCTATCAACATGAAGTGCAGACAATTCTGCCACACCGCACAGCAGCGATGCGATTCATACGATCGAGGACAGATCGGAGGCGTGCCGTGACTGAAGGGCAGTGGGTGGGTGTGGGAGTCCGACTAGAAGATTCACTGTAGGCGATGGTGTTTGTCATCTCCGCATCCACGGCAGGGGGGGTGTAATGAGAGATCGCTTTGCCAGCATGCCTGACACAAAATGGTTCTGGAAAAAATGAGGATTTTGAAGTATGCAGGATGCAGGTTTGGGCAATGTCTCTGAAGAATTTCCCATCCGGGCTGCTTTGGAGCCCAATTTCTGAGCCACTGGTGGTTCTGAGGACATCTTTTTACAGGGAAGCAATGTGCTACTGTCAGCAAGATACCCAAAGTTCGAACACACAACTTCCCTGCGCCGTGACCGAATGCGTCAAACTGGTTGCAGATTTCTAGGCTGGATGCCCTCCTCCTTGGCTTTTGAGCGCTGCAATCCCAGTTGTGGTGCACAAGTGTCTTGCTGCCAATGACGGCTTGGGTAGAAAGGGTGACCATGAAGCTGACGGTGGTGGTTGGCCCCTGTGGTGAGAAAGATTGTCATCTGTCCCAAACAGAATGAAGCGGATGCCTGCAATGCTACATCCAAACCCACGTTGCCACACCTCCGCCGTGTGTGTTTTGAGGAGTCGAACAAGAAAACGGGTGTTGGTTCAGGACTTCGTGGGTCAACGAGAAGACAAAATGTCGTTCAGGGGTTACGCGGCGGTCATTCCCTCGGATGGGTATAAGCTTGACGCAATTGCTTTTGGCGGACCGCTCAGATGGCATGTCATGAACTACTACATTCCCGAAGGAGTTAAAAAGATGCCAACGCACGTGTTGCGCATGTAGTGTATTGCGGTACTGCAGCAGGACCCCATTTTCGGGTGTCCCCCTGCACGCCGTGAATTTGCTAGGGCCAAAGGGTGTGCGGCCTGAAACGTGGTTCAGCCAGCAATGCATAGAAGAATTTCCACCTTTTTGCCAGGGCTATTTGGTACTTTCTCACCCAAAGCATACTTCCCCAGCAATGCATTGGAATTGGAATAAGAGGGGCCCAGCGCGGGGTGCAGGAGCGGTCAGAAAGGCGGTTGGAGAGGTTTGGCAAAACGGTTCGAAGCGGTTACTGCGTTCACTAATGTCTTTGAGGTGGGCAGTCGATGAAAGGGAGAGAGCGGCTGGGTCGCAGGCTTGGCCCATGGCGGGGGGACGGGCTAGCCTGCAAATGCCTCCCTGCCCAAGCCCTGTCACTCAGAACCAACCGATCTGCCTCCTCGAACCCCCCCCTTACCCCTTTCGATGTATGTGAAAGGGCTGCTGGGTCAAGATGTCAGTGCATCCACAGAAATCTGCCCTTTGGTGAGAAACCGAGGGTCAATCACCGAGTCAATGCATGGCATTCAAGCAGCCGGCACTCTGCTGGCCCTACTTCTTCCAGCGGTGGCATAGCCAGGTGCATGCCACCAACATCAACACAGTGCACCCCAACAGTGGCACCTGCATGGACACCAACAGGGGGCCGTCCCCGGACACGTCTTCTACCCGAGCGGCAACGCTCGCCGCCACCAGTGGGCTACTGCCAGAGTCAGAAGTAGGGCTGTGATTCGGGCGCCGGGTCCGACTGGTGTCGGGGTTACTGGTGTGGGTGTGTTGCTGTTCGCTATGAGGTTCACTCGGAAGGTCAGGTGCGGTCGTCAGGATGGTTTCCCCCATTTGATGCTCATGTGAAGGCTGCAGCTTCATCCCTGGGCTTGCATCCTGTTCGGTGGTAGGGTTATGGTCAACGTCAGTGTGAAATGCAGGTCCTGCGATCGTTGTAGGACTGGCACCATGGCCTGGCTTGGAATCTGCGTGACTCAGAGGGTGTGAATCGAAGTTGGGGTCGGGAGGAGGCGTCACGTCAGCCCCGGGCTGAGGCACATGCACAAGTTTTGCAAGATCATCGTTGAATCTGGGGTGAGGACTAGGGCCGGGGTCAGCGTCATGAACATTTTTAGGCTTCGGCCTGGGCTTCCGCGAGCTCTTGGTCTTGGGATCCACAGGGCTCAGGGTGCTTGAGCCGACGGATTGCACAGCGCGGGCTCCAGTGACAGAGGGCAGAACTGCCTGCAGTGCCTGCAGAATGAAGGTAGTGGTAGGTTTGCAGCGGATAGGAAAGCCACGGGGGCGACAAGGCTCCCAAAAATGTTATTTGGGGGGCCAGGGGGCCCTTAGAGCCCCTTTTCCAACCCCCCCTCCCCCTGGACGGGGACTCCAAGGGCCGGCTCTCTTTTTTCCATATTTTTCAGGCATATTCCATGACAAAACCGCTGGCACTGTCACAGTCTGTCCCTGTCCCTTTCGCTGTCACTGTCACTCCAGGGGGGGGGGGGATCCTCCTATGGTTGTCAGCCGGTCCAATACATCCTTGAATGCGAAAAAAAACACGCATTTGAATGAAAATATCCAGACAAAACAGAAATGGCCCCCTGTTTTGAAGACGAAAAATTGCTGGTCATCAATGACCAGTCTTTTAGCAGAACACACAGTCCAACTCAGACCACTCCCCTGAGCACTATCCGACCCAGAAGACTGCAGCTACATTTGCACGCACTCTGTATTCAATCACTTCTTTTGCGGCAGAAGTTGGGCAGAGCACACTGAGATAGTCTTGCACCTTGGCTGAATGTCAGCCAACGCTCCCAAATAATGAAAGACCTTTGAAGCATATCTCTGCAAAAGATTTCTCCGTTGCACACTCTTTGCCGATGCACAACGTGAATACCCCCGGCTGGCGCTGGTTAGAAATGGTCCGCCAGGGCAGCCATGGCCCAAGAGACGCGGTCTGCCCCGCATACTATAAGCAATGTGGCCGGCATCTACTCTGTGGTGGGCTTGGTGGGCAGTGTCACTTGTAGGCACCGAACAACGGAGCACACACCAGGCGTGGCAGACCGCAGATGACATAGCCACCGCCCCCCCCCCTCCGTTTTTATAAATGTTCACGAATGGTGGGGCAATGGTTGAACTACACCGCCCCCCCCCCTTCGTTTTTATAAATGTTCACAAATGGTGGGGCAATGGTTGAACTACACCGCCCCCCCCTTCGTTTTTATAAATGTTCACAAATGGTGGGGCAATGGTTGAACTACACCGCCCCCCCCTTCGTTTTTATAAATGTTCACGAATGGTGGGGCAATGGTTGAACTACACCGCCCCCCCCTCCGTTTTTATAAATGTTCACAAATGGTGGGGCAATGGTTGAACTACACCGCCCCCCCCTCCGTTTTTATAAATGTTCACGAATGGTGGGGCAATGGTTGAACTACACCGCCCCCCCCCTTCGTTTTTATAAATGTTCACGAATGGTGGGGCAATGGTTGAACTACACCGCCCCCCCCTTCGTTTTTATAAATGTTCACAAATGGTGGGGCAATGGTTGAACTACATCGCCCCCCCCTTCGTTTTTATAAATGTTCACAAATGGTGGGGCAATGGTTGAACTACACCGCCCCCCCCCTTCGTTTTTATAAATGTTCACGAATGGTGGGGCAATGGTTGAACTACACCGCCCCCCCCTTCGTTTTTATAAATGTTCACAAATGGTGGGGCAATGGTTGAACTATTCACAAAAAATGGGGTTGTTAGCGAATTTCATTGAATTTGCAGAATTTCTGAGGACTTTATTGTTCGCTGGACACGGGGGGGGGGGGGGACATAGGTGTAAAAGAAACAAAGAGAAACTACGGTTCGAACAGGAGTGTTCGTTGGACACGCCGTTCGGTGTCTAATTAATTCGGTACCTAAACCCAGCACCCAATTCATTGGGTCCCAGAAAATCACGGTCCGAACGGAAGTGTGTATTGGAACAAGGCAGTCGTTGGACACGGGGGGGGGGGGGTGGCCAGTTCAAGCTCAGAAGTGAGGCGGGGTCAACTACGACATTCAACCTCAAGCTTCATGAATGACCCTTTTCCTCCTCCGGGCCCAGCAGCAACACCTTGTGCCAATTCTCAGCAATCTTTTGATATCCCTCTGCCTTGGGATGGATGCCATCCTCGTCCAGATGCTTTGCATGGAATTCAGCGCCAATATCACACAGACACACGACGCTTTTGTAGGGGATTATGCGCGCCACCTGGACAGCCCTGACAAAAGCAGTGTGAACGGTGGGGATCGGGCAGGATGAGGACCGACGACGGAAAGAGACACCACAACGACAGCCACAACAATAACATCGTCATCATCTCCATCCCCATCCCGATGCTCATCGCCATCTTCGTCAACACTGTCAAGACACTTCAATTCCTGCGGCCGTTGCTGCTTTTACCGCTTTGCTGCTGGCGTTCGTGCACATGAATCCCATCCCTGACACCACAGGTGGCTCAGCCCAGCACATGAAACATACCGCTCACAATTTTCATCGCTACCTTCCGGACAAACGAGACGCTTCTTGAAATTTTCATTTGTGTAAGTGGTCACATTCTGGAACAACTTGTACAAAACTTTCCGTTTGTGAATATCTTGAGCCTGATCAGTGGATGCGGATGCAGCCGGTACCGCTAGTGGCAACCCCTATCACCCCTATCACTCCATGGGCTGCCAAGCACGCGGGCCCCGGGATGGAAAGGTACCACGCTACCCAGAAACCCCAAACATGCACTCAAGCACCTGTCTGACCCCTTCATCTGTCCAGGCCCAGACCCTCACACGACAGACCTGGCAAGAACGACACACCGCAGGTATTTAGATGCTGCGGTCACACCAGTGGTGGCTTGTTGGTCAGAAAATTGACAACAGGCCATTACAAAAACACGCTACATGCTCGCGGAACACTGTGCCCCGGCAACACTATGCCCCCGGAACACTGTGTCCCCGGAACACTATGCTCTCGCAACACTATGCGCCCAGAACACTGTGCTCCCGGGACGTTCGCCGGGTCCAAGATATGTTGGGCACCGAAGTATGTACCCTCATAACATACTTGGGTCATGATTTCAATTGAGTGCAACGTTGAGATACACGGTCGCCACTTGACATCATGACGGGCAAAAAACAGCAATATTGGCGAAAAAACACCCAAAAGTGCCTTGAAAGGCGCACAAATATATTATAATATCTTCGGCCTGGATTGAGTAATCGACCAATCCTTCTAAACACAATGACTTGACACCAATGACCTTCGATTCCACATATGTGCTCCACTTGGGGCGCTTTGAAAGGTCACGAGCGCTACTTCCCGAGTGGGCACATGAAAATATTGAAAATTGCAAAACACACACCTTGCTCCCAACGCATCGCTTTGGGATCGCCACACAAGCTTCCTTCCACGAAGGTTAGGCTTGCAATTGATCGTGGGGAGAATAAGAAAATGCCTCGTGCAATATGAGGTCCATTGGTGGGTGTATCGCTCTTGGCCAAACCCGCCAAATGGGCACGCAATACAACACATGGCACATACCACATACTGCCCAAAAAGGTAGCTCCCCCCACGATATGTCATGCCCCTCCAAGGGCATAACTTTGTGTCAATCGCTCATAGGAACTCAAGGAGAGTTCCTATGCAACACCAACACTCGCGCGCTACACTCGAAAGTTATCTTAACGCACGCAATATCATGGCCAAAGAGTTATAACGCAAACTCTACCCTCTTGACCATGATCCAACTCCTCTTGGGCTTGGCATACCGTGGCCGCCATGTTGGCGATTTGGGACTATCCCAAATCATGGGCTCACTTGGCGACCCTGCCATTCCCAAAACCGGAGGAGTTGGGCAACGCCCAAAAGATATGTTGGACGCATATGACTTGATACCAATCCTATGGCACACTCCGGTCCAAGTCGGGCATGTGCCTCGTTTGCCCCAACCATGAGTGTGCGCATTTTCGGCCATTTTGAGCAGTTTTCCATATTTTCTGCCCGCCGTGCACCATGTTCAGACCCTTCGTGCACGCCGGACTCATGGACCAATGGACCATATATGACATGGGTGTTATGGACATTGGTCCCCATGGTTCACACACCACGTGGGTGAGGCGGAGCAACCTTCGTTAAGGTGCTAGCCAAAAGTGAACTGGGCCAGCGGAACACTGTGCGTGCGGAACATTATGCCACGGCGAGAACGGAAACATTTTGCGCGTCGCACAGCACGCGCGTGTTGAACACATCCGTTCCGTCCAGTTCGCCAGGCAAGTGCCATTTTGGCACCATTTGGGTATATCGCAGGGAACACCCCAGCGTGACCCATAATTTGATGTGTAAGTTTTTCCCCCGAAACACTATGATCCCGGAACACTGTGCCCCCGGAACACTGTGCCCGGAATACTGTACCCCGAGAACAATGTGCCCCCGCAACACGTGCCCCCAGAACACTGTGCCCCGAAAACACTGCGCCCCCAGAACACTATGCCTCCGCAACACTGTGCCCCCGGAACACTAACCCATGGGGACCGCAGATGATTCTTGTTTCTGATGTGGAAATGCTGCTGCTGCTGCTGCTCATTAACACAACAGGTCGTGTCGGGGGTGATACAAAGTCTGAACGTCTGGTAATTGGTGCCCCCGTGCTGCTACCAGACGAATGGAGACCTCGCAACAGATGTGCAAACAAATTTCATACCGCAAAACACTGTTCGTATTCAATGCCCACACATGGTTGAAAAAAGCGGCCCAAGCCATGTGCAAGATGCACCGTCAAGGCGTTCAGTTCCGAGGTATGATCGGGTGGCGGTCAGCTCCGCTGAACCAGACAACAATGACCACTTTGTACCAATATGGCGAGAAGTGAGGGTAGTGTATTGATGATCTTCTGCGACTGACTGTTATGTATCCCTCCATTTCTTCAGACGTTCGGGCAGCTTGAGGCATCCTTGGTGCACAAGTGCTCTGTGCTACTCTCAGAACACTTGGCGATGCCCAACTCACTGGCACCGTGGTACAGTTCCCACGTCATCAGAGCAAAGAGGCCGCGGGGCACGGTCCATAGACCCCACACACGGCCCATACACAGGCACCAGAAAGCTTTTTGGAGCCTCAATTTCCACTCCCACTAAACAAAGGCCGTTTTACCCCCATTATGCACATCTCAAAACGATCAGCGTAACACGGTGATCACCTGCTCGGTGCAATGGAACACCACTCCGTACTCTGGCACTCGACAAAAGCTCACCAAAAACTGGACATTCTTGAACCAAGAGTCGCGTCCAACACCCTTCTCTACGTCCAATTTCCACTTGATAATCCCCCTCCTGATCTTTCCCTTGACCCCTGCAGTTGTCCTACCTACAGGCACGACCAACATTGCATCATGTCGCCCCCACAAGGGGGGCAACATGATGCAGAGGGTAGGCAGATTCCTGGAGATGGCCCCGGGAAACAGCCCCTTCCGGACGCAGTCCAACATCACTGTCGTGTTTCAATCCGAATATGCACAGTCCAACATGGAGCGCTGACTTCACTGGTCTGCCCGGCCAACAAATATCACTATTGGTGCGCCCAAAGCGTCCTCTACCCCGACCAGGGGGGCCTCGGCCCAGCCGCAAGCAACCGGCCCAGCGTTCCGGCACGATGGGGTGTGCCTTTAGTGCGTGGGATCTTGCAATGCGGGGGGCATACCTTGCTGGGCAGGATCTTGGAGAGCAGGATGGTGACCGAGGGATTGCCTGCGTAGAAGAGCTGGATCAGCTTCTGCACATTGCTGGCAATCTTTTCCGGTTTCTCTCCGATCATTAAATCATTGGTTCCCAAATGGAACAGAACCACGTCGGGCTGGCATTGATCAACGGCTGCGGGCACCACTCCAAATCTGCATCAGTGCCAGGGTTCTGGGACGCCGTAAAGGGAGGGCGGTGGGGGGCATGGATGCACGGCGGCTGCCCACTGCCCTTCCATGGAAGAGGGCGATCACGCACGATGGCGCGGCAGCGGACTCTCGCGACTTCCTCGCTGGCAACCACTGGGCAGGATTTCAAGGCTGCGGTGGAAGGGGGTGTTGTACCCCCCCCACACTGCCAGTTCCGACCCCCATTGCCCTCTGACTGCATTGCAACCAGCAGCATGGCCACCGAAAACTTTCCAGTAACGCCCGTGGCCGCTCTTGCAAACGCTCCCTCGATCCCCAAAAGTGTTGCACAGGACCGCAGAACAGCGGATTTCTGGTGAAAGAGGCAACGAAAATCGGCAGGTGTGGCGTCCATTCCTTGCCATTCCGCGCCAAAACGCCCTGGCGGGGGGGCACCAAAGACACGGCCCCCCAACGCCCTTTGAGTGTTGCCGGAATGATTCAAACCACAGTGTCTCCCTTCAGCCTCCCTCGCCCTCAAATGGATCTTCGGGGGTGGGGGGGGGGGGGGGTGCAGGGTTCGGCCCAAGAAGTGAGCGCCAAGAAAATGGTTTCGGGGCACTGTTGGTAGTCCCATGCCACTCATGAACAGGCAACAACGCAGGAAACCACAAAGCAGGAAGCCCAGTACACATGACGCACTGTGGTTTCCCTTGTGTGGGTCCGCCGGTGAGTGGGTGGGTGCTGCCTTGGCTGACCCCCGGCCCTTCCCCCACATGAATCACTGCCAGATTCATGGGGGGCGCCCAGGTGCAGTCCTTGACCCCGACACCCCCGAAACATTTTGGCCCCTTGAACGGGGGGGGGGGGGGGGCTGGGACCAAAAACACCAACAGCTCCCTCGTGCCAGGGCTGAGCTTCGAGGGCGGGATCTTCAATGAGCAACAAACAACATTTGTCCCCATTTGTCCCAATGGCGGGGAAAGATCGATGTGGCGACAAAATCAGAAGTGGCTGCACAGATCCTGCCCTCTTTGGGGGCAAGGGAAAATACGGAGAAAAAACTGAGCATTTTGAGTATAAACACATGGGTGACCGGTTCTCCCAGCCCCTTTAAACGTGGCACCAAAATTTTCCGGCGCCTGCAGTGCCATCCAATTTCTCCATTTTGGCTTGTACAAGGTCGGGACCTCTCAAACATTTTGGCCCCCAGGAAAGGGGGGGGGTGGGGGGGGGTTGGGGGGGGGGGGGGTTGTTGGGGTCAGGGCCTGCACCTGGGCGCCCCCCATGGCCAGAATGGCGGCTGGCACCCTCACACACCCTCCCCCGGGCATGACACATGCAGACACAAGCAAGTGGGTCACCCAACCCCCCTCCCTTTGCGATGTCCCCGGCAGCGCGCGACGCTTCCCCTGCACGGACGGAGGAACATGGCCAAAGTGACGGTCCCCCCAACCCCGGGGAACGTTACCATGTGGACAAACCCAACCCAGACCCAGGGTCTGCTGCTGAGCTGTCAAGCTGGTGCATATTCAAAGCGCTCACAATGGGGGCCTTTTCGCACAGCGCCAATTATTACATTGTTTATCCCGGGAACACCCCTGAAAACCACCCACCTACAGAAGGATGCTTGATCAATTCCAAACAGCATCGAGCGTGCAGAATTCAGGACCCTGGGACCCATGGCAAGCATCAGACTAAAAAAAGAATCCCTGGTGTACCAGCACGGGGTGTAGGGTGCAGAATTCAGGAACAATGCAAAGGCTCTGATGTCTTCGGGATGACGGCCTCGAACTCTGGCAGCGGGCCGTTCCTCAAAAAGCTCCTCCAAAGTATGCTTGGCCGATGGTTCGAGTGACACAGCAAAGAACCATTCTTGACCATTGCATAGTTCTACAAAACTGCAGAGGTGACGATTCCCCCGCCCCCCCGGGGGGGGGGGATTGCAGGAGGGGGGATCACACAGGGGAGGGGGGGGAGGGGGATACACATTTGGTGATGTCCATGCACGAGGTTTGGCAGCTTTGGGAGCAGGCTTGGGAGCAGGTTTGGCAGGGGGCTCCAGGCCCTGTGCCCAGCAATCCAGCTCAGGAACATCGCGAATAGAGTACAATTTCTCATTGGCAGAAACAGTTAGCAACCCCCATGCTCCACGCGCACTCTTTCCCACACAATCATAGTGTCTGATGCACTGTCACAGTCTTCTTCCACGCCGCTTCGCAAGCACAACACTGCCCTGTGACCGTTGGAAATTGACAACAGCGCCAGCTGGGTATGGGTCAATATGATCGACATCCATGGCTGAAATTGCGAAAAACTAAGTGTGCTTCATGACACAGGGTGCAGCATACTGCCTCCTGTGCAATAAATCCCAATTGCATTGCACTGCACCAATAATACTACCCTGTCCGACTAATTCGTGGCTGGCACACACGCTTGAACATACGATGCGGGTAACCAAGTGACAGCCTCCCAGAGCAGTTGCCAGCAACCTCAAAGGCCACTGCCCGACCGTGCGAAAAGGGGGGGGGGACAACCCAGAGCAAGCATACAATGAATAGAGCTTGCGTGAACAATTCAATGCGTGTGATTTTGCGCAGCATTGGTACTGTACCTTTGGTAACAGACAAAATTGCGCCGGGGGGGTCGAGCATGCGTTGGGGACGCATCTTCCAATGCATCCGCAGCATTTGTTGTTTGGTGCTGAACGCACCCTTCGGAAGCGCCTTGAATAAGAGACCGGTTCCCACAGGGAGGGCGGTGGTTGCTTAGGGAGATTTCTTCATTTGCTAGCGTTGTCTTCAATTGGGAGGTTAACGCTACAGTGGAGGTTTAGAAGGGAGGACCGATTCGGTTCGTTGCCCGGGCTCAACATCTCGCTCAGAAAGATTTCTTGTTGTCTACGAAGCATGCCATGGGATGTCGAGCACTCAGGTCAGATATAGTGCCCTGATTTAAAACCGCACACCAACCCCGGATGAAGTTTCTTCAAGGGGGGGGGATTCGTTCACCATGCAGCATCCTGTGACGCCGATGAGTTTGTTGCACATCCCCAAAAGCGGTCACCCATTCACGCAATTGCACAATCACGCTGCTTTGCTTGCAAACGCTGGTCACGTGCTTGGCGCTACAGCAAGGGGCGCATGGAGAACCGCAGTATGTGAAACGTCCGCTTGCCACTCCATCCCTCATGCCAAAGGTCAAAGTCGGTGTAGACGGGGGCGGCATTTCTTACACTTGCGTTCCGCGTACCCACGAAACAGAAATTGTATCCGTCCTTCTTGAGCATGAACCACAATGCGCGTCGGTATGCGCTCAGCCCTTGGCCTCCTACACATGTGTAGATGGGGACGACGGACCACTGGGGCCTAGATGCGATGAGGTTGAGCTGCCGCACGTGAACCACAAGCACGCCAAGCACGATGTCTTGGGTCAAAAAGGGTTGTTGGATGACACACTGTGAGACACATTGTTGAGCTGACATCAATACGCGTCCCGCTGAGCTTGCCCCGCACCGTTTAATGAAATCTTTCGTCCAAGTTTGCCCCCGGTGATTTTCACATCCCCGTGCCTTTTCAGATTGCAAGGCACTGGTCCGACACAAGTGCTACAGCGGCACAAACGTTAAACGAATCGCGCCATCCATGCCCTCCTCCAGCAGCGCCATCACCAATGTTGCCAGATTTGATCACCGCATGGGGTGTTTCGGGCCGCTGAGAGGGGGGGGGGGGGGGACAGCGGGGGTAGCCACCCCACTAGCCGCCAAGCCAGACGGCTGGCTAGCCACAGGCTTGCCCCAATCCAGCGACCCACCCGGCGGTTTCTCACGGCTGCCAACCGCCATACCTGCGGCTAGCCGTTGGGGGGGGAAGGGGGCAGTGACGAAAATTGCATTACAGATAAGAAATGTGAATGCTTTTTGAAACACTATAATGATGCCCAAACAATTTTTTGCTTTGAATCAATTTCAGCCTTTTGCTGCCAATGATCTTCAATTTGCTTTGTTGGGGAACCGATGCCGCATTCATGACCGAGCATGCAAAAATACATTAAAACTATTCAACCTTAGCTTTTGGTTCATCAAACAACAACAACAACACAGTAAAAACAAGTGATGAGTGCGACAAGTTTTGATTGTTTTGGCCTAGTTTGGCTGATTTTGCCCAATCCGCCGGTCTTTTGTAATGCACACCTGACTGGCGGATCATACCCGGCCCCCCTGTCCCCACCCCTTTTGCACTTGACATTTACCCAGTACCCCTCGTGGTACAGTAGCGAGTGACCGTCCTCTAGGGGGGTAGGGGGCAGTGCAACCTTACGTTCTCACTGCAACTACACGAGAATGATAAGAAACGTTCTCTTCAGCGCCTTCAGCGCCGGTAACAAATGTTTAAGTGACCCTCTCTGACTGCCGTCCAGGGCACGACATGGAGTTGGGGGGGGGGGGACAAAGGAGGGGGCAAAACTCAGGCCAGACGGCCTGGGGTGAGGGACTCCTTTGCGTTAACCCCCATTCCCCAAGCAGCGTGCCTGTAGCCAGCTGACACCGTGACGGAACACAACCGACCTACCGACCGGCAGCTGAAAAGCAGCTGAAAAGCAGCCTGGGCCGTCCACTCTGGGTCGCTCTGGGCGGCGGTGAAGACACGCTTAACAGCTTTATGCATAGCATGCGTTGCGGGTAAACATGAGAACCCAAAAGCAGGGAGACCTGTACCCAACTCAAAGCCGAATATATGTGTCCCCGCCAGCTGTCAAGCCGCGGCGAAGCAGGCATTAGAGAGCTAGCAAAAATACTGCCAAATAGTAGGGTGTAACACGGCATGGGGAAATGATCGGCGGGGGGCATACCACAGAGACCAACACACCGTAATGGATGAGGGGAGGGTGTGTGCAAAGACCGGAGAAGTGTGGTGATGCACGCACAGAAGTACCCATGCAGGAGCCATGAAACACACACACGGGCGCCTGCGCGCGCGCATACACACACACACGCGCGCGCACAGAAAAATAAACACAGACGGCGTGCAGCAGCAATAGGAATAATTGACAAACCACACACAAAGCCACCAGCCGCACAGCTTAGTGCAACAAGGGCTCAATGACCTATAGAAGCCAAGAATAGGTGTTCAAGCCTCAACGCACACCTTGTGTGATAGAGTCCCCAAATGGCATGATGCGGATGTGATGACGTGCATCCGAACTTGTGGTTCCAAGTATGCAATGCCACAACACCACAAGGGCCAAGACATTGCACCCGAAACGCATCCCCACTGGGTGCACATGGATCCTATTGAACATGAACATGAATGCACAATTTCAACAAGTCCATAGTGTTCGCTATCATACACCACCTCTCTACAGCATTGTTTGCACTGCAGCAATGTTTGGATCTCCGCCCCATGCGGCCTTTTCTCCCTCCCACCACGACACGAAGACTATGTACAGTCATCATGCTCCTAGCGCACCCTGCAACCCCGCATGCCCATGCTCCGACCCCTGTGCAGGACCCCCCTTGCTGGGCGAGCCTGCGACAGCACATGGCGATGAAACGACCGGCGATGGAACGACCGACGCGATGCTCATGGCGATATGACGCACTGTGTGTGTGTGTGTGTGTGTGTGTGTGTGTGTGTGTGTGTGTGTGTGTGTGTGTGTGTGTGTGTGTGTGTGTGTGTGTGTGTGTGTGTGTGTGTGTGTGTGTGTGTGTGTGTGTGTGTGTGTGTGTGTGTGTGTGTGTGTGTGTGTGTGTGTGTGTGTGTGTGTGTGTGTGTGTGTGTGTGTGTGTGTGTGTGTGTGTGTGTGTGTGTGTGTGTGTGTGTGTGTGTGTGTGTGACGCCCAAGAGGATTCAAATCACGCTCCAACTGCGAGGTTCAACAGACCTAAGGTGCTACATTCATCAATGAAACCGTGAGTTCATATTCCGGTTGCCTCGCTGGCAGGCTCTTGCACTAGCACACTGGCGTACAGCTGCAGGTGGTGTAAATAGCAGCTCCTCCCCACAACGCAATTCAACAAACCAGTTAATGTGCAGAAAGGCCACAACGGAAAAACCAAACTTGCCCTCGGTTAGCTCTTCACTGAAACAATCTTCGTGCCCGTTTCTGTCTGACGCCTGTTCGGCTGATCCAGCCTCTGGTCTGGGTGAGCTTCTGACTATCACCCCTGCCCATTGCTGACCTTGCCACAGCCTGTGGGGCGTGACCAATCTGGTGATGCGGGAATACAACGGAGAGGGCAGTAGTGGCCAAGGGAAAGCCAAGGAAGAGGATGGGAGTTTGCAACTCCTCCAATCACGGAGTGGGGTCAGTCATGAAAAGCAGAGCAGTTTGATTGGGAGTGGAGGAGCGACAGAGTCCCGAGGTGTGAGAGGCTTGTGTGTGTATGCGCGCGTGTTTGTGTACCAATTGCACCAACTTGTAGTGTCCCATCCTTGATACGGTGTATCTTAGGCATTCATGGGACGTGGTTCCTTGGCATGGTCATTACATCTAAATCACACACCATGTGATCCCTGGAGCCTGTGAAAGACATGTGACACAGGTAAATCTGTTCACGACAGAAATCCAAGGAACTTTTGAATATCGGTTTTGTAGTTGTAGGCCTTCAATGCGATGGTAGATCACATGACAGAGGACATGTGGGCACACGAATGCACAGGGGAGTTGCTCGTTGTCCCTATTCGAATTAAATGGGCCCCACCTATTTCCCTAATTAAATTAAATAGGCCCCCCATGTTTCCCTATTCAAATTTAATAGCCCCCCCCCCCCCTACTTCCCAATCCGAATCAACCCCCCCACCCCTATTTCCCCATTCGAATTAAATAGCCCCCCCCCCCCCCCCGTGGACAGAGTGCGAATACTCTGAGCGAAGATATTTCTGCAACGGCGCTCGCCATGAATGGCACAGAGCGCAGAAGATATTCCTGCAACGCACTCCAGCAAGTCACACATTGGTGAGTCAGCACCCATGGCCTTGTGTGACATTTACGTTGCTGGTTGTGGTGAGCACCTCCCAGCCTGGGGTCTTCGTGATGACCGAATACCGGGCACTAATTAGGCCGGGAGGGGAGGATGGGCAGAAGTTGCATTCTGGATTCCCACCCAAGCAGGTGGATGCCCGCTGCAGTACAGATGCCCGCAGTAGTACGGATGCCTACTTGTCATAGCAGAAGGTTCAAGGGCGAGAGGCCACTAGGCGCCGCCACAGGCCAACAGAGCCAACCACCAAGGCCTTGTGCCAAACCCTACCGATTCCACGCAAGACATGGATGCCCCATCAACAGGGGCTCACAAGCACCAGAGGGGCGCAACGATTCCACCTAGGCAGGTGGATGCCCGCGGTAGTGCGGATGCCCGCAGTATTGCGGATCCCTGCTCGTCATAGCAGATGGAGAGGACTTCTTGTTGGAGAACCAGTATTTCCCTAGAGGTCTTGACCTAGATTTCCCACCCAGGCAGGTGGATGCCCGCGGCAGTGCGGATGTTTGCTCGTCATAGCAAATGGAGAGGACTTCTTGTTGGAGAACCAGTATTTCCCAGGAGTTCTTGACCCAGATTTCCCACCCAGGCAGGTGGATGCCCGCGGCAGTGCGGATGTTTGCTCGTCATAGCAAATGGAGAGGAGTTGTTGTTGGAGAGCCTGTATTTCCCAGGAGTTCTTGACCCAGATTTCCCACCCAGGCAGGTGGATGCCCGCGGCAATGTGGAAGTCTGCTCGTCATAGCAGAGGGAGAGGAGTTCTTGTTTGAGAACTTGTACGTACATTGCAGTTGGAGAACTTGCATTTCCTAGGAGTTCTTGTTGGAGAACGTATGCAGCACACCCAGGCCGTTGCAGCCCGCAGCGGCGTGGATGCCTGCAGTAGTGCGGATGCAGTAATGCGGATGCCCGTTCAGGGCACTGTGCATGTGACGTTGGCAGCGGAGTTGGCTCCTGGACATCTTCCCCAATGTGCATTGGGCCCGAGTGTGCCCGGGCATGGGGCTCCCCTGGACATCTTCCCCCACCCTTTGAAGTTGTACCCTTCGGAAGGGGAGTGGGCCCAAGTGCGACCGGGCGTGGGGTCCCCCGGCAGCGGAGTAGGGACAGTGCAATTAGGGCAAGGCGGACCGCGCTCGCCACAAATGGCGCAGAGCGCACAAGGCAATCGCGTACCACAAGCGTAGCTCCCAAGTAGGCCTCGGCGAAAGAAGGCCTGGTAGAGCGTGAGTGCCAACCACAGCTCCGTCGCGCAGCATTGCCAGGGTGGCCTGCAGTGGACAGTTGAGCTTGGGCCGGTAGTGTTGGGGATGGTCCCTAAAGATGGACCGGGCATTGCCGTGCACTCTTGTGGGGCGTGTTGGTGGGCACGGCTGCTCACTATCGCCAGCAAGGAAGATACTCCGCCGTGGACAAAGTGCGAATACTCTGAGCGAAGATATTTCTGCAACGCGCTCGCCATGAATGGCGCAGAGTGCAGAAGATATTCCTGCAACGCACTACCAACAAGTCACACATTGGTGAGCTAGCACCCATGGCCTTGTGTGACATTTACGTTGCTGATTGTGGTGAGCACCTCCCAGCCTGGGGTCTTCGTGATGACCGAATACCGCGCACTGATCAGACCGTCACGGGAGGATGCCATGGGCAGAATTTGCATTCTGGATTCCCAGCCAAGCAGGTGGATGCCCGCAGCAGGTGGATGCCTGCAGCAGTGCGGATGCCTGCAGTAGTACGGATGCCTGCTTGTCATAGTAAAAGGTTCAAGGGCGAGAGGCCACTAGGCGCCACCACAGGCTAACAGAGCCAACCACCAAGGCCTTGTGCCAACCCCCCCCCCCATTTCCCTATTCAAATTCAATAGGCCCTCCCTATTTCCCCCCGCATTTCCAAATTCAAATTCAATAGGTCCCCCATGTTGCCCTATTCGAATCAACCGCCCCCCCCCATCCCCCTATTTCCCTATTCGAATTAAATGCCCCCCCCCTACCCTATTTCCATTTTCAACTTCAATAGCCCCCCCCCCCCCCCCCCCCCCCCTATTTCCCTAATCACATTAAATAGGCCACCCCTATCTTCCTAATCAAAGTAAATAGCCCCCCCATGTTTCCTATTCAAATTAAAAAGGCCTCCCCTATTTGCCGTCCAAATCAAAAAGGTCCCCGTATTTCCCTATTGAAATGAAATACCCCCCCCCCATTTCCTATGCCATGACATCTGCTTCCACACTGCGTCCCTTGCTCGTCTCTGTGCAGGACATTGGGCTGGGCAACCGAGGGGGGGGGGTACAAAGATCGGAGGGAGGGACAGCAACACCCACGTATGGTATCCGTTTCACCCGTCTTCTGGCGAGCGGCACTGGCAGACACCGAAGCCTCACGAGCCCGGAGAAGCACCCACAAGACCAGCTGTGGAGAATACGGCTAGAGTGGCATAAGGGCCTTAGGCTAACCATACCCATACCCCCCGTATTACCAAATTTAAATTAAATAGCCCCCCCTATTTCCAAATTCAAATTAAATAGACCCCCCTACTTCACTATTCAAATTAAACAGCCCCCCTTATTTCCCTGTTCAAATTAAATAAGCCCCCCCTTTTGCCCTATTCGAAATAAATAGGCCCCGCGCATTTTGCTGCGCAAATTAAATCAGCTCCCCCGTTTCCCTATTGAAATCCAATAGCCCCCCCCCCCCCCCCCTACTTCCCTATTTGAATTAAAAAGGCCCCCACAAGGGGGGCTTAGCAACGGGCCATACACCGACTCCCTCCCACTTTCTAGCCACTTTCGGGGGGGGGGGGGGTCAAGGGGGGGGTCTAGGGGCCAGCCAGAGGAGCGGGGGCCCCCAAACACCAACATATATGGCTGGAAATGACCACCTCATCACACTGATCATTTTGAGGTATGTATGTTGTGGTAAAACAAAAATTGAAACGGCGGGGGTGGGGGGGTAGTAGGTGGTACTTTTGTTTAAGGGCGTAGCAGCCCCAGCTACGTTGAGCCTGCGTGCTTGTGGGTCCCTAGAAAAGGGGACAAAATCGGAACTTGCTACTTCCCCCGTGCCTTGTCGGGGGCCCACAAGTGGGCGGAATTGCTATGTTACCCCTGTGTTCTCAGAGGTGCCCGAAAAAGGGGACAAAAAGAGAAGTAGCTACAAAAACCCTGCCTTTGCAAAGTAGATTCATGATGAGTCATGGAAAATTAAAGGAAAAAACAAGGTCCAGCCCTCAACCATCCCTGTCTCCCAATGGCTCACCCTTGCCATCCCCAGGAATTGAACGCAGCATCCTCATACTCCAAGTGCAGTGTGCCACCAACTAGGGTACTGGCCATCATTGAATATCACTGCTCTGAGGTGACACAATGATTTTGGACTGACTGAGAAAATGCCCATTGTTGTCCATTATTGAATTCTCCTAGAAATTCCGAGCATATATATTGAGGATATAGACACATGGGGTGAAACACAGGGGGGCGACTACAACGGGTCCTGATGGGACCCACCCCCCAACTGTCTTTCAAAACTTGGGGCGGCGAGCCATTTTGGGGGGGGGGTCCAGCCGGGGGTCGGGCGGGGGGGTGTTCCTGCAGGGGGTCGGGGGGGGGGGTGTTCCTGCCAGGGGTCGGGGGCGGTCTGGCCGTGGGTCAGGGGGGCATCCAGCTCGGGGTGAGGGGGGGGGGGGGTTAAGGGTTAGGGTTAAGATTAGGGTCACCGAGCTGGTGGAACCAGTCTTGGTTTTATAACCCTTTTTAGTGTCTAGGGTGGACCTACCAGGTTTAGCAGCAGCAAGCAAGCAGCAAGCAAGCAGCAGGCAGCACGCGCGAAATGGGGAAAAATCAGAATTCCATCGCGGTGCTTCAGATTTGGGTGAAATTTTGGTGGATGATACCTATGGGTGTGAAGTACAATCACACAAAGTTTGAGCAAGAAACTCAACGGTGGCGGCCGGGAACGGGATTGGCAAGTGGCGGACCTCGGTTTCAAAAAATGTAGTTTAGGGCCAAAAACAGCCATTTTTGGGCCAAAAAAGCCCCGAAACACATTGAAAACGGCCAAACGAAGGGAAACGGTGGGTACATTCCACGTGCGGCTTGACTTCCCGGTGTCAACGAGCTCTTCGCGGCCCTCTAACTCCATCATATGTCGCGGGAACGGCCCAAAAAGGCCCCCAGAATTTCCATATTTTGTGTAGATTGGGTGCCGACAGCCACAAACCAAAAATAGGCCACATCTTTGGCTACATGGCTCAAAATGCGATTCCGAGGGCACCTACTCCACCCGCAACTCCCCAATTTTTGTGGTTTCCACCCCTCAGAATTGCCCAAACGGACGCCTAGACCCCAATACCTAGGCCCACTAGGCTACGGTAAGCTGCAAGCTCAAGCCCAAACAGGTGGGTGCCCAAATGGGTCAACAGGGTCCGGTAGGGGCAAAAAACTGACTTTTCTCAAAAATGATCCTAGACCATGTGCGACGCTAAAACAAGTCTTTTTGGACCGTTTTGAGCTTGTGGAGGCCCATTGTGGTCCTCCGAAAATCCCAAAATGCCTTCAAAATGGGCTGTTTTGGGACAACAAATGGGTCAAAAATGGGTTAAAAACACATTTTTCCAAACCTCATCCTAGACCGTTCGGGGTGCACAAACGGGTGAAATGAGCCCATTTTGAGCCCATTTGGGGGCATTTTGGCCCCTTACAAGTCCAAAAAGCCTTGAAAGTGGGCCTCGTGGTGATGGGGTTCACTTGCAAGCTGATTTCACTTTGTCAAGGGCCGATCATTGTGTGAATCATTCTTGATGTCCCTCACCAGCCATAGGTGATGTTCCCTCCCCCACCAGCTCAGTCCCAATATTCAGTCTTGATTAGGGTCACCGAGCTGGTGGAACTAGTCTTGGTTTTATAACCCTTTTTAGTGTCTAGGGTGGACCTACCAGGTTTAGCAGCACCAACAGCAGCAAGCAGCAAGCAAGCAGCAAGCAGCACGCGCGAAATGGGTAAAAATCAGAATTCCGCCATGGTGCTTCGGATTCGGCTGATTTTTTGGTGGATGATACATATGGGTGTGAGGGACAACCGGACAAAGTATGAGCCGGAAACTCAACTCTAGCGGCCGGGAATAGCTGTCGCAAGTGGCGCACCTCGGTTTCAAAAAATGCAATTTGGGGCCAAAAACAGCCATTTTTGGACCAAAACCGCCCTAGAACCCATTCTAAACGGCCAAACGAAGGGAAAGGGTGGGTACACTACACGTGCGGCTTGACTTTCCCATGCCAACGAGCCCTTTGCGGCCCTCTAACTGCACCATGTGTCCTTGAAACGGCCCAAAAAGGCCCCAGAATTTCCATATTTTGTGTAGATTGGCTGGCGAAAGCCACAAACCAAAAATAGGCCATATCTTTGGCTACATGGCTCAAAACGCGATTCCGAGGGCACCTACTCCACCCGCAACCCCCAATTTTTGTGGTTTCCACCCCTCAGAATTGCCTAAACGGACACCTCGACCCCAACACGTAGCCCCCGCAGGCTGCGGCAAGCTGCAAGCTCAAGCCCAAACAGGTGGGTGCCCAAATGGGTCATCAAGGTCCAGTAGGGGCAAAAAACTGACTTTTCTCAAAAATGATCCTACACCATGTGAGATGCTAAAACAAGTCTTTTTGGACTGTTTTGAGCTTGTGCTGGCCCATTTTGGTCCTCCAAAAATCCCAAAATGCCTTCAAAATGGGCTGTTTTGGGACAACAAATGGGTCAAAAATGGGTGAAAAACACATTTTTCCAAACCTCATCCTAGACCATTCGGGGTGCACAAACGGGTGAAATGAGCCCATTTTGAGCCCATTTTGGGGCATTTTGGCCCCTCACAAGTCCAAAAAAGCCTTGTAAGTGGGCCTTGTGGTGAAATAGATCACTTGCAAGCCGATTCCACTCTATCAACAGGCTTCAATGTGTGACTCATTGGTGTCCCTCAACAGTCATAGCTAATGTTCCCTCCCCCACAGTCTCAGTCCCAATGTTCAATCTTGATTAGCCCTAGGGTAAGGGTCACCGAGCTGGTGGAACTAGTCTTGGTTTTATAACCCTTTTTCGTGTCTAGGGTGGACCTACCAAGTTTAGCAGCAGCAGCAGCAGCAGCGGCAGCAGCAAGCAAGCAAGCAGCAGCACACGTGAAATGGGAAAAAATCAGAATTCCATCGTGGTGCTTCAGATTTGGGTGAAATTTTGGTGGATGATACCTATGGGTGTGAAGTACAATCACACAAAGTTTGAGCGAGAAACTCAACGGTGGCGGCCGGGAACGGGATTCGCAAGTGGCGGACCTCTGTTTCAGAAACTGCACTTTAGGGCCAAAAACAGCCATTTTTGGGCAAAAAAGCCTTGGAACACATTCAAAACGGCCAAACGAAAGGAAACGGTGGGTACACTCCACATGCGGCTTGACTTCCCCGTGTCAACGAGCTCTTTGGGGCCCTCTAACTCCACGATATGTCGCGGAAACGGCCCAAAACGGCCCCCAAAAGCTCCCAATGCCGACAGCCACAAACCAAGAATAGGCCATATCTTTGGCTACATGGCTCAAAATGTGATTCCGAGGGCACCTACTCCACCCGCAACCCCCCACTTTTTGTTGTTTCCACCCCTCAGAATTGCCCAAATGGACGCCTAGACCCCAATACCTAGGCCCACTAGGCTACGGTAAGCTGCAAGCTCAAGCCCAAACAGGTGGGTGCCCAAATGGGTCAACAGGGTCCGGTAGGGGTAAAAAGATGACTTTTCTCAAAAGTGATCCTAGACCATGTGCGACGCTAAAACAAGTCTTTTTGGACCGTTTTGAGCTTGTGGAGGCCCATTGTGGTCCTCCGAAAATCCCAAAATGCCTTCAAAATGGGCTGTTTTGGGACAACAAATGGGTCAAAAATGGGTTAAAAACACATTTTTCCAAACCTCATCCTAGACCATTCGGGGTGCACAAACGGGTGAAATGAGCCCATTTTGAGCCCATTTGGGGGCATTTTGGCCCCTTACAAGTCCAAAAAGCCTTGAAAGTGGGCCTCGTGGTGATGGGGTTCACTTGCAAGCTGATTTCACTTTGTCAAGGGCCGATCATTGTGTGAATCATTCTTGATGTCCCTCACCAGTCATAGCTGATGTTCCCTCCCCCACCAGCTCAGTCCCAATATTCAGTCTTGATTAGGGTTAGGGTTACCGAGCTGGTGGAACCAGTCTTGGTTTTTTATCCCCTTTTTAGTGTCTAGGGTGGACCTACCAAGTTTAGCAGCAGCAAGCAAGCAAGCAAGCAGCAAGCAGCACACGGGAAATGGGGAAAAATCAGAATTCAATCGTGGGGCTTCAGATTCGGCTGAAATTTTGGTGGATGATACCTATGGGTGTGAAGTACAATCACACAAAGTTTGAGCAAGAAACTCAACGGTGGCGGCCGGGAACGGGTGTCGCAAGTGGCGGACCTCGGTATCAAAAACTGCAGTTGAGTGCCAAAAACAACCATTTTTGGGCCAAAAAAGCCCTAAAACACATTCCAAACGGCCAAACGAAGGGAAAGGGTGGGTACACTGCATGTGCGGCTTGACTTCGCCGTGTCAACGAGCTCTTTGCGGCCCTCTAACTCCATGATATGTCCCGGAAAAGGCCCAAAAAGGCCCCCAGAAGCTCCAAATGCCGACAGCCACAAACCAAAAATAGGCCATATCTTTGGCTACCTGGCTCAAAATGCGATTCCGAGGGCACCTACTCCACCCGCAACCCCCCACTTTTTGTGGGTTCCACCCCTCAGAATTGCCCAAACGGACGCCTAGACCCCCGTACGCATGCCCAGTAGGCTGCGGCAAGCTGCAAGCTCAAACCGAAACAGGTGGGTGCCCAAATGGGTCAACAGGGTCCAATAGGGGCAAAAACATGACTTCTCTCAAAAATGATCCTACACCATGTGTGATGCTAAAAAAAGTGTTTTTGGACCGTTTTGAGCTTGTGGTGGCCTGTTTTGGTCCTCCAAAAATCCCAAAATGCCTTGAAAATGGGCTGTTTTGGGACCAAAAATGGGTCAAAACCGCATTTTTTCAAACCTCATCCTAGACCATTTGGGGTGCACAAACGGGTGAAATGAGCCCATTTTGAGCCCATTTGGGGGCATTTTGGCCCCTCACAAGTCCAAAAAGCCTTGAAAGTGGGCCTCGTGGTGAAATAGATCACTTGCAAGCCGATTCCACTCTTTCAACGGCGTTCAATGTGTGACTCATCGTTGTCCCTCACCATTCATAGCTGATGTTCCCTCCCCCACCAACTCAGTCCCAATATTCAGTTTTGATTAGGGTCACCGAGCTGGTGGAACCAGTCTTGGTTTTTAAACCCTTTTTAGTGTCCAGGGTGGACCTACCAGGTTTAGCAGCAGCACCACCACCAACAGCAGCCAGCAGCAGCAAGCAAGCAGCACACGCGAAATGGGGAAAAATCAGAATTCCATCGTGGGGCTTTAGATTCGGGTGAAATTTTGGTGGATGATACCTATGGGTGTGAAGTACAATCACACAAAGTTTGAGCGAGCAACTCAACGGTGGCGGCCGGGAACGGGATTCGCAAGTGGCGGACCTCTGTTTCAGAAACTCCAGTTGAGGGCCAAAAACAGCCATTTTTGGGCAAAAAAAGCCCTAAAACACATTCAAAACGGCCAAACGAAGGGAACCGGTGCGTACATTCCACATGCGGCTAGACTTCTCCGTGTCAACGAGCTCTTTGCGGCCCTCTAACTCAATCATATGTCGCGGAAACGGCCGAAAACGGCCCCCGGGAGCTCCCAATGCCGACAGCCACAAACCAAAAATAGGCCATATCTTTGGCTACATGGCTCAAAATGCGATTCCGAGGGCACCTACTCCACCCGCAACCCCCAATTTTTGTGGTTTCCACCCCTCAGAATTGCCCAAACGGACGCCTAGACCCCAATACCTAGGCCCACTAGGCTACAGTAAGCTACACGCTCAAGCCCAAACAGGTGGGTGCCCAAATGGGTCAACAGGGTCCGGTAGGGGCAAAAAACTGACTTTTCTCAAAAATGATCCTAGACCATGTGCGACGCTAAAACAAGTCTTTTTGGACCGTTTTGAGCTTGTGGTGGCCCATTTTGGTCCTCCGAAAATCCCAAAATGCCTTGAAAATGGGCTGTTTTGGGACCAAAAATGGGTCAAAAATGGGTTAAAAACACATTTTTCCAAACGTCATCCTAGACCATTCGGGGTGCACAAACGGGTGAAATGAGCCCATTTTGAGCCCATTTTGGGGGCATTTTGGCCCCTTACAAGTCCAAAAAGCCTTGAAAGTGGGCCTCGTGGTGATGGGGTTCACTTGCAAGCCGATTTCATCTTGTCAAGAGCCATCAATATGTGAATCATTCTTGATGTCCCTCACCAGTCATAGCTGATGTTCCCTCCCCAAGCAGCTCAGTCCCAATATTCAGTCTTGATTAGGGTTCGAGCTAGGGTTAGGGTTAGGGCTAGGGTTGCTGTTAGGGCCTGCAGCCCTCCTATACCCCTCTTTCAGGTCAAAATTTTTTCTTGTTGTTCTATCACAAACATGAAGTCTCCACAAATTTCTGAGTATTTTGAGTATAAACACATAGTATGAAGAAAAAAAAAAGCGCCTTCGGCGCCGGACAGTTTTCTCTAGGGACACTTGCTGACAGCCGACCCGGCACCACTATCTTTCAAAATCGGGGGGGGGGGGGGTCGCATACAAGGACCCGGCCCAGCCGCCCCCCCCCCCCCCCCCCGTGGGGTGAAAACACATTTTTGTCCCTTTGCCACATCAAGCAAAATTGCTTGTGGCGCCTTTGGCGCAGATGGTCCGGCACTTTCTCACCAATGTCCAGGGAGCGCCAAAGGGCCCGGGCCTTCCCCCCCCCTCCCCTGAAGGCCCCCCTATTTCCATAATTAAACTAATTAGGCCCCTGTGTTTCGCTCTTCAAATGAAATAGACACACCCTATTTCCCAATTCGAAGTAAACAGGCCCTCACTTTTTCCCTATACAAACGAAATAGGTGCCCCCTCTTTCGCAACCGGTGCTTCCGTAATATAATCCGGTGCTTCCAGAGTATATTCCAGATACTACATAATATATTCCGATCTTCAGGAATATATTCCGGTGCTTCTGAAATATATTCCTATGCTTCCGGAATATCTTCCAGATCCTGCAAAATATATTCTAGTGCTTCTAGAATACAAGCTTGTGCTTCCAGAATCTCTTCCGGTGCTTCCGAGAAATATATTCCGGATCCTGCGGAATAGAATCCGGTGCTTCCAGAATGTACTCCGGTGCTTCCACAATATATTGTGTCTCTCGGAAAAATATTCCGGATCCTGCGGAATATATTCCGGTGCTTCTGGAGTATGTTCCGGTGCTTCGCGAATGTGTTCCGGATCTTGCAGAAGATATTCCGGTGCTTCCGGAATATATTCCGGATCGTGCTGAATATATCCCGGTGCTTCGGGAGTATGTTCCGGTGCTTCCGGAATATAGTTAGGATCCTGCAAAAGATATTCCGGTGCTTCCGGGATACATCCCGGTGCTTCTGGGACATATTCTGGATCCTACGGAATATATTCTGGTGCTTCCACAATATATTGTTCTGCTTACGGAATATATTCCAATGCTTCCAGAATGTATTCCGGATACTACGCAATGGATTCCGGTGGTTCCAGATTGCTTTCCGGTGCTTCCGGAATAAATTCCGAATGTTGCGGAATATACTCCGGTGCTTCCAGAATGTACTCAGGTGCTTGCGGAATATGTTCCGGATCTTGCGAATCTATTCCGTGGATCCTGCGGAATCTATTCCGGTGCCGGCGGAATATATTCCGGATTCTGCGGAATACACGGGGGGGGGGGGGGGGGCTGCAACCGGTCCTGATGCGACACCCCCCCAGCTATCTGTCAAAACTCGGGGGGGATGGCTTGGGAAGGGCAGTTTGGGGGGGGGTTGGCTGGAGGGTGTGTGGAGGGGCGGGGTTCGGCCGTGGCAGGGGGGGGGGGGCTGGGGGCGGGCAGTTGGGGGGGGGGGCAGTTGGAGGGTGTTTGGGGGGGGGGGTTGGATGGATGGATGGAGAGGAAGCATTCGGGGGGCCGCATCCCGAGGACACAGGCCATGAAGCCCAAATGGAGGGCCCATGACTCTGATCGCTTCACCGTCCCAGGCCAAGCCGCACCTGGCATCTAATGGGCAGTGACAGCACCGCAGGCCCCCCTGCAGCACCCAAGTGGGGGAAGGATGAGAAGAGGAGCGAGGGGTGCATAGTCTACCCAACCTCGGAGCGCCACAAGATCACCCGCACCTGCACAGGGAGGGGGGACAACCGGGGCAGTCCCATGAGGGGCCCGGATACCACCCGCGCCCATGCCGCACTGATTGCCGGGTCACTGGACTGATCCCGGCATCGGGATATGCACACACTCCGCTGCCCGTCCTTCATATGGCAATGGTACACCACCATGTCGCTGATGAAGATGCACCGGTTGCATCCGCCACACAAGCAGGATTACATTTGCACCATCTGGCACAAAGGATGCATGTAGTCGCATATTCTGCTACGCAAGCTGTATCTGCCATGCAGGCAGGCACGCATTTGCATAAACCGCCACAAAGGTATGCATGTTCCGCTACACAAGCTGTATCTGCCACACAAGCATGCATGGTGCTGCATAATGCACCACATAGGCATGCACGCACTGCATTAACTTCCCACACATGCTTGCACGTTGTTGCATAGTCTGCGACACAGACATGCACACAGTTGTGTGCAGTCGCATACGCTGCTACACGAGCTGAATCTGCCACACTGGTGCGCATGTAGCGGCATAATGTGCCACACACGCAGCTGCACAATCTGCCACATTCTGCTATATCTGCTCTGGTAACCACCACGCAGGCATGCATGCGGGTGCAAAACTTGCCACACAAGCATGCATGCAATGGCAAAATATGCTATGCAGGCATGCACGCACTGCATTATCTGCCACACCGGCATGCATGCAGCAGCATACTGTAGCATACTCTGCCTCACATGTGTTTGCACAATCTGCCGCTGTGGAGTGGCATTTCATTCCTGTAGGGAAAAACAGAAAAGGAAGCCACAAGAGGTCCAGCCTGCCATTGGTTGGCGAAAAAAGTAGTATTTGACGCGCAGCCAACACTACCAGCCCTGGGGTGTCTCAGTCTGGGGGTTTCAGGGGTATGCAAGCTCTTTTTGCTTGGGAGTCCCCAGGGTTGCAAGGCTGTGAATACTTTTCGAAGTGATGTACAGTGGTTGCGGCATCCCGGAAAAGGTTCTCCATAATGGACCAGCTTTTTGGTAACAGCTGTGCGGCAGCACTGGCAAGCGCTTGCATCGATGGATGTCTCACGACACGTAGGGACTCAATTCAAAATTGTGCTTCTCATGTACCACACGTATCCATCAGTGTATGGTAGTAGTCCAGGAGAAAAGTCCCCTGATGCCTCCAAACAATGTTGTGGCGGCGAGAAGTAGCAATGGATGTGTGCAGGGTTGTGCAACACTGTCGCACCCTTTGATAAAAGCGTTGTAGAAGGGAGGCTTCGGTGTATCGTACATACTGGAGGAAGCAACTCCCTATTGCCATACCCTAACGCCGGTGCCGCATAAGGGTTTGGGCCAACAAATCGTACTCGACTAGCATTGTGGACTGCAACTATGATGTGCGGTTTGGGGGCAAGCAGTTTGAGGTGACACACACTTGGGGATGCGTGAAGTGTGAGGAAGCAAAGGTCTTTAAATGTGCTGTGCACGGGGTACAGGGCCGACGGGTGACGTGGTGGACGGCTTTGGACCAATTTTTGGAGGTGGGGGGTTGTGTCAACGGCTTTTGTATCCTGCGCATTCCCAGTAGGGCAGATGCTGGCTTGGGGGGGGGGGGGGGAGAAAGGGGTGTGAGCTTCGTTGCGCCAGGGAGAAGTGCATCTGCTCCGGTAGGACTCTTGCTGTTGGGTGAGGTTGTAATTTTCTTGGGCGCAGTGAACACAAGCAGTATCTGCTACACCAGCATGAATGTAGGCGCTCAATCTGCCACACAAACATGCACACACTGCATTATCCGCCACACCAGCACGCATGCAACGGCATAATCTGCCACACATGCGATTACACAACCTACCACATTCTGCTATACGAGCGGTAAGTGCCACAGAAGCACGCATGCAGTTGCATAACCTGCCACACAAGCATGCATGCAAAATGACGATGCAGGCATGCACGCACCGCACTATCTACCACATAGGCATGCATGCAGTTGCATAATGTGGTCAGAAAATAGTCCAATCGCAAGTAGACATGGAATCACCCGCCGTAGTGTGCAACTATGTTGGGAGTTGGTCCTTGCTTGCAAAACCCAGGGGACGAGGTGCAATCCCTCTTGGTACAATGGCGTGGTAGCAAGCAACGCGGGCAGAAGGCACTGTGAGAAAGCCACCGATGTCGGAGGAGCCCCCCTCCCCGTGACCATTCATGCATGCATGCAGCGCATGTAGTCGCACATTTTGCTACACACGTTTGCAGATGTTGCCATACAGGTATGCATGTAGTTGCCGATTGGGCTACACAAGTTACATCCGCCCCACAGGCATGCTTGCAGTGGCATAATCGGCCACACAGACACCGCATTATCTGCCACACACACGCACTCACATAATCCGCCACATGGGCTTGCACGCAGTTGCCTGCGGTCACATTTTCTACTACACAAGGTGTATCTGCCACATAGGCATGCATTCAGGTGCAAAAGCCGCCACACAAGCATGCACACACAGCATTAGCTGCAACATTGGCACGCATGCAGCAGCATATTGTGCCACACATGTAGTTGCACAATCTGCCATATTCTGCTATACTAGTGGTTTTTGCCACCCAGCACACGTGCAGTCGCATAACATGCCACACAGGCAGGCATGCAGGTGCATAATCTGCTGCGTAGGCATGCACACACTACACAATGTGTCACACGGGCATGCATGTAGTGGCATAATCGGCCACACAGGCACCGCATTATCTGCCGCACACACCCTTACGTATGCAGTCGCAGAATCCGCCACACAAGCTTGCACGTAGTTGCTTGCGGTCACATTTGCCGCTACACAAGTTGTACCTGCCACACAAGCATGCATGCAGGCGCAAAATCTGCCACACAAGCATGCACGCACAGCATTAGCTGCGACACTAGCACGCATGCAGCGGCATACTCTGCCACGCATGCGGTTGCACAATCTACCATATTCTGCTATACTAGTGGCTTCTGCCACTCAGGCACGCACTCAAGTGCATAATTTGCCACACAGGTATGCACACATTGCACTATCTTCCACACAAGCATGCATGTAGTGGCATAATCGGCCACACATTATCTGCCACACACACCCTCACACTCGGATGTATGTGCCACACAGGCATGCATGCAGCTGCAAAAGCCGCCATACAGGTCTGCAAGCACAGCATCAGCTGCGACACTGGCAAGCATGCGGCAGCATACTGTGCCACACATGCGGTTGCATAATCTGCCATATTTTGGTATACTAGTGGCTTCTGCCACCCAGGCACGCATGCAGGTGCATAATCGGCCATGCAGGCATGCACGCACTGCACTATCTGCCACACAGGCATGCACGCAGTGGCATAATTGGCCACAGAGGCACCGCATTATCTGCCGCACACACCCTCACACGCGCAGTCGCACAATCCGCCACATGGGCTTGCACGCAGCTGCCTGTGGTCACAGTTGGTGCTACACAAGCTATACCTACCACACCGGCATGCATGCAGGTGCAAAAACTGCCACACAAGCATGCATGCACAGCATTACCTGCGACACTGGCACGCATACCGCGGCATACTATGCCACACATGCGGTTGCACAATCTGCCATATTCTGATGCACTAGTGGCTTCCACCAGCCAGGCCCGCATATGGTTGCATAACTTGCCACACATGTATGCACGTAGGTGCATAATCTGCCATGCAAGCATGCGCGCACTGCACTATCTGCCACATAGGCATGCATGCAGTCGCATAATCCGCCACGCAGGCGGGCATGCAGGTGCAGAACCTGCCATGCCATCTACCACACAGGCATGAACACATTCGCATAATTTGTCACACATGTATGCATGCAAGCGCACGGTCTGCTACACAAGTTGTATCTGCTACTCAGGCATGCATGCAATGTATAGTTTGCCACTCATGCATGCACACACCGCATTATCTACCACCCAGGCACGCATGTAGCGGCATATTCCGCTGTACATGCAGTTGCACAATCTGCCACATTCAGCCATGCTAGTTCTATTTGCCACACATGCATGCATGCAGTTGCAGAACATGCCACATAGGCATGCGTGCAGTTGCGCATCCGCCACACAGGGACGAATACAAGTGCATCATCTGTCACACAAGTATGCATGTAGTTGCATAGCCTGCTACACAAGCTGCATGCGCCACACTGGCATGAATAATTTGGCATACATTGTCACACAGATATGCAAGCAGTAGCATATTCCGCCACACAAGCTGTATATGCCACACAGGCATGAATGCACTGGCGGATTCTGTCACACAAGTATGCATATCGTCGCTTACTCTGCTACGCAAGGTGTACCTGCCACATGGGCATGCATGCAGTGGTATTATATGCCCCACAGGCATGCATAAGGTTGCATTATGTGCCACATATGCATGCATACCATTGCATATGCCAGTGTATGGTCTGCCACAAGGGCAGTCACGTAGCTGCACAATGTACCACAGGCACACGTGCAGTGGCAGAATCCGCTACACGTCCATGCAAGCATGCGCACATCCTTCACACACCCTATCCGGCACTCGAGAGACGCGAGGGGACGTGATCCACAAAACAAGCCAGGAGCCGCCCGTGGGGATGCACGCCCATGCAACATCCTGATGAACCACCATGTTCAGCGAGCAACCCGCAAGAGAAGCTCAATATCCAATTGCTGGAGTAAAGCACAAAGGGGAAAGTGGCGGTTCCCTCGCCCCCCCCCCCCACATACTCTGCACAGGTGAGGACTAGGCACAAGGGGTGGTGTATGATAGCAAGTAAAGCATGGTCCACACACCCACACCGAGGACAAGATTGCCCAAACCCATGCTGCAAGCACCGGGGCAGATCCCAAGAGGGGCCCGAGCACCGCTGTCACATGGGCTGTGTATACAGCTCGGTCCCTGAACTCATCTCAACGGGGCATGCATGCACCTCGCAACGTGTACTCTAGCTAGGCCGCTCCCGGCGGCCGACACCCCGCTCATGGCGGGGCCCGGGGCCCTCTCCCTAGTACACACCGGGGGCAGGTCGGGTAGGGAGGGGCACAGGCAAGGGGGGCAGGGCAGGACGGGTCAAGAAGGAGCAAGAACACAAACTGGAAGCGAGGTAGACGAACCAACGGAGGATGGAACGACGGAGTGTGGGGCACTCGGTGATAACAATGTGGTGGCACGCGCTGTTCTGGACACGCTCCCCCACAAACAATGGAGTTTGCCCCACTACCTCCACTTGCCACTGTGGGGGGGGCTGACGGTGTGTCACAGCTAACGAACTTCACGAGACGCAGACCCACAACGAGCCTTTCGCCTCACCCGCCACGACCACCAGTTGTATGGGGGGGGGGGGGGGTTCAGCCGTGGGGGGGGGTTCCCAAGGTGGGGGGGGAGGGGGGGCAACAAACGACTACTGCATGCATACCTCCAAGGGGTATGTATGTGATAATACCGCTTTCTCGTCTTTACCTCAACACAAAACAAAAGAAAGAATGCACTATGCAACCAATGGCGTTCACCCCTGAAAGTTTTGGGACTGCACTGGAGCCGGGGGAGAGCACTGGATGCAAGGTCTTCACTTTGCAACAAATGAGACTTGTATGGCGCCTCGTCTTGCTCATCTGGCGCTCAAAACATGGATGGTTTGATGAAATGGAAGCATGCATAAAAAAAGTTCGGCGCCATTGGTGCCGTGGCCCCGACACCGCTTTCTCTCAAAACCTGGGGGGGGAGCGGGGCTGGGGGGTGTCGCATACAAGGACCGGGCCCGGCCGCCCCCCCCCCCCCGTGGCGCAATATATTCCGTGGCTTCCGGAGTATGTTCCAGTGCTTCTGGAATACACTCCGGATCCTGTGGAAGATATTCCGGTGCTTCTGGGATACATTCCGGTGCTTCCCAAATGTATTCCGCAGGATCCTGAACACATTCCGGTGCTTCCGGAGTATGTTCCGCTGCTTCCGGAATATTTGTTTGGATGCTGCGGAAGATATTCTGGTGCTTCCGGGATACATTCCGGTGCTCCCTGGACGTATTCCGGATCCTGCGGAATATATTCCGGTGTTTCTAGAACAGATTCCTGTGCTTCCGGAATATATTGCAGTGCTTCCGGAATATATCCCGGATCCTCCGGAATAGGTTCCGGTGCTTCCAGAATACATTCCAGTGCTTGCGGAATAAATTCCGAATCCTGCAGAATATATTCCGGTGCTTCCAGAATATATTCTGGTGCTGCCGGAATATATTCTGGTGCTTCCAGATAATATTCTGGATCCTGTGGAATATATTCCGGTGCTTCTGGAATGTTTTCCGGATTGCCACCTAGGGAAGTTGAGAAGCAAGGTAGGTCATGACAGAGGACATGTGGGCAGGCAAATGCGTGGCGGAGTCACCTCTTTGTTGGCACTTCAGGAAGTTGACAAGCAACTGAAGTACAGCTATGGCACAAAAAGCATAGCTAAATGCTCTACTACGCACATTTATGCCTTGACGTGTTTTGTGGCCTGTCTTGCTGGTTGATTCTGAGCGAATCCCTACAGCATTCTCAGGGAACCAGCCCGATTTTGGCAACATTGACTAGACCTCAACTAGACAACCGTAGGTGATCCACAAATACAAGATCCCCAGTGTTGGTGTCCACAAACGAGAGGTGGGGCTCCATGCAAATGTGCTTGTGTATAGTCATTGTGGGATCATCATGACTGAGAGATTCAAAGCATTCACTGTTCACCATACACAAGCCATTGGCATTCTTCATGTGTATCAAGATGTACAACATATACTGCCACAATAGACGGACCTCTGGTGTCGCTATCTGCACCGTACACAGCATGTCGACTGGTAGATACACTGCCTCATTTGCATCCTGCTGTCTGGCATTGGAAAATCCCGAAGTACCATATGTGCAAGGGGTACCATGGGTGCCTGTTCATTGTGATAAAAGGTGCAGACCACGGGACGTGGCCAGGACATGGTAAACCACGCCCCATCATCCCAATGTGGCGGTGGTTTGGGCACCACCGCCATGCAGTGATCGTGACTCGTGTCCATGACCACAGATGTTGTCTGTGATTTTCCTCATGTTTTGCTGACTTGGCAACGTGGCACCATGCATGGACTTGGAGTGCCGTGTCCTAGATTGATGGTGCTTCATTGGACATGGTTTCACATAACCAATCGTCCACAATTATGTCCGTCATTATGTGTGGGTGTTTTTATCTAGGCTACCCCTTTTACTGGCATGCACATGGTCGCCAATCATTGCCAACCGTCGCCAATGGTCACCAACGGTTGCCAATGGTGGTTGCTAAAGGTTGCAAACTTTTCAGAGTTGTCGCTAACATTGTTGTTCACCTTATATGTCTCCATGAAATGTCTAAAGTCTGCTGCCGCATCCAATAATTTTGCATCAAGCCTGTCTTCAGTGCCTGCGGCCAGAGCTTGTCCCATCAGCATACAGGTACGTGCCGCCCATCTCCTTCGCGTCCACCTTAAACTCTCCTTCGTACACGACGCCATCTGTGTAGCAGAACATAAACTGACCACAACACCATAGAAACTGGCCTCCTGTTGCAAGTCAGGTAATTCAAAGAAGTATCCCCCACGTGCCCTGAGCACAGCACACTGCACATGAAAGCGGGTCCCACATCCAATCGCATTGGTTTTCTCCAAGAAATCCCATAATGCCTGCATTGGCAGAAATCCCTGTCTTGAGCGCCTACAAGATACATCAGACAGCATCAGTTTCATGCCTGCATACTGACCAGTCGCCCGCGCTTTCTGCCCTGTATTTGGACCCGTTTGGGTCGTCCATGCTCTAAAAGCTCCACGACAGAAAGTTTCGGATCCCATACATCGCCCTGAGCAGCCAGCGAAGGAGAAATTGGATATCAACACACCCAATTCAGTGACGGACTGCTCAAAGTCTTGATTCACCGAGATCCCCTCACACAGGGAGCTGTTGCTTGGGGCGCCAGTATTGTCAAACCAGAAGGTCCAGCGGTTTTCGAGGACCTGTTGCCCTTCCTGCATCTCTGGCTGCTCTTCCATCTGCTGGGCAGCATAAGAGAGCCGCTGCTCAGGCAAGCTAACCTGGACACACAGCGGTGAAGACTTTCAAGGCGGACATCCTGACGCACGGCGCACACGCAACCTGCGTGGGGACGCCTGCACACGCCATGGTTGGCCCAACAGGCATTGCTTGGCCCAGCCAAGCACGCCAGCCAGCCACGCCAGCCAGCCACGCAACAAACAACAACAACAACATCGGTCGTCCCATCGATCACCCAGGTGGCGCGCCTTCGGGTGCCCAGCGAGACCCAAGAGCACATGCGTGGCGTGCGCGGGGATTCGACCACTACCGCAAACGTGGTCACGCCCGGAGACGAGGGGTCACCAGTGAGGGATCAACGCCTGACAGCCTATAGTGCCAACCAAAGCTCACAGCCTCCGCCTCCGAGGCCCAGGGGAAGCCGGCGATGAGTTGTACGTCTGCCAGCTGCTGTTGAGCTACAACGGGGCGCCCGTGTACATGGGCCTGGGCCGCGGCCGGTACGTCTACCGCTTGGCGCTGGAAGCGGGCGGCAGGGGCCCAGAGCGGCGCAGCTGGTGCATGTCGGAGCATCCGGGCACCCTGACGCCGGAGGTGTGGCTCGACTTCTCAGACCCCAGCGGCCCCGGCACCCCCGAAGAGGGGCCGGGGGAAGTGGTACGAAGGCCGTCGTCGTTCCGCTGCGTGCTCAAGAGGCTCTCGCCCCGCGGCCTCCGGACGTCCGTGGGATTCGAGGCGGCGTACGCGGACCCGCTGCGCGTGCCCGACGCGTGCACGCCATCGCTGAAACCCGACTCTGGCCCACGCGCATTGGCGTGCACTCCGACAGTGCCGCCCATCTCCTTCGCGTCCACCTTAAACTCCTTCGTACACGACGCCATCTGTGTAGCAGAACATAAACTGACCACAACACCATAGAAACTGGCCTCCTGTTGCAAGTCAGGTAATTCAAAGAAGTGTCCCCAGCACAGCACGCTGCACATGTAAGTGTGTCCCACATCCAATCGCATTGGCTTTCTGAAAGAAATCCCATGATGCCTGCATTTGCAGAAATGCCTGTCTTCGGCGCCTAGAAGATACTAATGCATGCCCGAAACTCATAAACTGCTTGTTCTCCTTCTCCTGCACGTAGCTCATGGTCTTGTAGACATCATGACCCACCCAGTGCTTCGCGTCCAGGAAGTGGGTCGTGTTGAATTGGATTTCCCAACCAGAACCTGCATTTCACGGTCGCCATGCTGCATGGAATCAATGAAATATTGATCCTCTACCTGCACAATACAGCAAAAGGACTTCCAACGATCAGAGGCGATGTCAAGAACCTATACAAGATAGCTAGTCGTCACACAGTCAACGGTGCCACACTTCCATTATAGTTGATGACCACCTTTGAATCAGCACCCCCTTTGCTGTTCTTATAGCCACTCTCTGCAGCAAGATATCGAAGCTGCGAAATGGCAAGAGCAAGAGAGGGCATTCGAGTTGAGCCGTTGCCTTAGGCTGTGTTGCTTCCACATTCTCCTCGGGCGGGGGAGCAAGTAGGGTGGTGGGGAGAGGTCACACTTCTCTGCGTTTGCCAAGGGAGAGGCAAGGAAAAGGATGATGGCTTGTCATTCGCAACTCTTCAATCACGCAGTGGACACTTAGGTCAGTCCGGAAAAGCAGAGCAGCTTGATTGGGAGTGGAGGAGCAACAAAGTCCCGAGTTGTGTGGGGCGCGCACGTGTGTGTGACACCCAAGACAATTTAAATCATGCTCAAACTGCGAGGTGTGTGTGTGTGTGTGTGTGTGTGTGTGTGTGATCTGTACTTTTAGAGGTGGATCCTTGTGCAGCGTTGGGCTGGACGCCTCATTTGGCTCAGGTCTGCTGAGGCCTCTTTGTGACGTTGTTTCCCTCCCTTCTGCGGAATCAGAACCTCTGTATTTTGCTGGCTAGGTATCCAGAGTGTTTGCTCTCCCGTGCCTCGTCACGAAAAGCGGGCGAGCGACATCCTCGGCCACGGTCTCCTCCAGCCCCCGTGGAACTGGGGCTGGTGGGGACGGAGGGGGGGGTGTTTTCGGCCTCCTGCGTTTGGGGGCTGGAGGGGTGGGGGGTTGGTGTGGGGACCTCAGCAGACCCGTAGAGATACGTGCAGGCCCTTGCAGGCATGGTCATTTGTTGGGCAGTTGTGACTGCGCAGTAAGTGGGCGCTTCCGGCGCACAGGCACTGGGGTGCACACTTTATGGTGTCCCCGCTGACAGCAGTGGCGCACTCCCCTTTGCTTGAGTGTACACCTCGGGCATGGTGGCAGGCCATGCAGTGGGCATAGCTGCAGTTGCGGTTTGCATGCTATATGGTCATCAGCGTGATGTCCCAGTGCACAGCATGCTTCAGCTGTGCGCCGAAGTCTTTTGCAGGTCGTGCACGCGGTAGCAGAATGCTGGGCGCACTTGGACGGATCAGCCGGCGGCGCCGGTTGTGGCGCCCTGTGTGTGTTTGCGCGCCTGCATGTCCCGGTGTAGGGGCGCTGTGGGAGCTTCCCATCCCCTATCACAAGGAAAAAATCAGCTGCAAAGGAGGAGCAGCCCCCCCCCCCCCCCCCCCTTTGGCAAAAGTGGTCTGCTCCGAGGACGGAGCCAGTCCTAACTGCAGATTCCCCTGGAGTGCACGCTGTAGTCAATGCTCCTCCACTTCCTGCGCAGTTCTGCGTGGCCTATGTGTGTACGGACGTAGTTTGTGTATTCTGTTGAGACCAACCTTGGTGGCCCATGTGCGCTCACAGTATGCCGCTAATTGCTGAATGTGTGTGCTCATGGCACTGCGGCAAGTAAAATAGGGGCGGCAGTTCAGGCCGCAAAGTGCTGCCCCCCCCCCAGAGGAACTAAAGAGCTGCAGCGTGTGACCACACGCGCAGGATGCAGGTGGCCTTTGGTGACCAGGCGCTACGCATTTGCCACTGCCAGTCGTAAGACCCGGCCTCTCCCCTGTAGTGAAAGGGTTGTGCCTTTGAACTTCACCTGTGGCGAGTGCGGGAGAGTGCGTTGCGCAAACTCCTCAAAATACAGTGCGAGTTCCAGGAACGTTACTGTGCCTGGTTCTGGGGTCCAGTGCAGTTCCCTCAGCCAACGTAGCAGGTCCGCCAAAAAGGGCATTTCCCGCTGCCATTCCACCCTCTTGGGGGTGCGTAAAAGGAGTAACCCTTTGTCTTCCGGTCTGGGGAGGGGTCCCACCAGTTGGTGGTACGGGTATTGCCGAAGCTGCTGTGAGAGGCTCGACCCCATGAAAAGCATGGGGGATTGTGTGTCTCGTAACTTGCGGGCCTGCAAAACGGCCACTAACATATTGTGCAGTGCTTTCAAGAAGGCGAGTGCTGTCCCTGACTTGACGCTGTCTGGGTCCAACTCTGGGGCTAATCCACAAAGTCGTAAGCATGGGGACCACTGGTCCATGAGGGGAAGGCCTGGGACTTGCGCTGCCGCCGTCCTGATGCCCGGCAGGTGGGTGTCCCGCACCGTGCTCCAGGCTGAACACTACCAAAAAATGTGCTCCTCGTTTTCCGGAGCATTGCCACAGTACGGGCACGTGGATGTGGCCCTCATGCCACGTTGATAAGCCCGGAGGGCTGTCCAGGTTGCTCCTGAAAGGATGCCCCGCAGTATGGAGCGCTGTAACTCTGTGGCAAAAGTCGCTATGCTGGGCTGGACCAGGCGCCGGCATGTGGTGTGGTGAGCCCTTGCAAAAAGCCGGGGACGTCTCTGTACTAGGCTGTCCAACATTTGCGAGCGCAGCTGCTCACGCACTTCGTGCTTGATAGTGCTTTTATCCCCGCATAGGAGGAGGGGTTCCTGTCGCCCAGGCACTTTCCATCCCCACCACCCCTGCGTAGCGACCCAGCCACACTCCTGTGCTGTGTGTATGGCTCGGCCGTATGGGCCAGAGCCTTTGTGAAATGTTGTCGTCTCCCAAATGGCCTGGGCTGTGGTCTGTCCAGCACCCCTGGTGCGACACAGCTGGGATAACCACAGGATGCGATGGTACTTAAGTACCAAGGTTGGTGCAATCCGGTGCCCTTTGCACAGCAGGGTGAAAAAGATTTCTTTGGCCCTGCCGGGCCGTGACCGGCCCCAAATGGTCTGCATGACCTTGGTCTCGAAGGGCAGAAGGTCTTTGGGCTGAAGTGGCACTATTTCTGCTGCGTGCAGGCCAGTGGCCGTGATCATTGTGGAGATGATGTCGCATCTCCTTTCAAAGTTGCCCTGGGCACCATGCACCCGGTCCAAGAGGCTGCACGCTCTAGAGATCCTTTTCTTGATGAGTGGTCCCGAACAGGTTGCGTCCGTGGTGCGGACCCCCGCGCCCAGGGACTTAAACTCAGAAGAGATAGGGAAGGGCACCCCCTGTAGTGCAGCCTTCACAGGGTGACGGGCGTCAGACGAAAAACCGACAGATTTCTTTGCATTCACCCCTTGACCCGTATCCTCAAGCCAGTCAGTGGTGCAGTCAAGCAGGGGGGTGAGGGTGTTGCTTCCGGCTGCAAACCCATAGGTATCATCCGCATACCCAAGGGCAGTTAGGCCGGCTGATCGCTGGGGGGGAGGGCCTGTACTGCGACTTTGATGCCCTGTTGCTGTGCATCCAGCACTCTTTTCCAGACCGAGGTCAGGAGGTTTATGAGTATCAAACTCAGTGGGCAGCCCTGGAGGATGCCATTGGTGGCATCGAAAAAAGTGGCCAAACATCCCATTATTTTAAAGCACCTCGTGAGGGTGCAATACATGCCTGAAAGGGCCCTGTGTGTGCCCAAATCCATCCCCTGTGTCAGTGCGATATGCTGTACAATGGCTTGTGGAATCAAATCAAAGCACTTTATATAATCTAACCCAAAACCATGCAAAACAGTTTTCATGAGCTTGTGTAGCTCAATGAGCATGGAGATGAAGGCGGCAGCATCAGTGGCGCCCCGCTTCTTGCGGAATCCGTATGTGTGCGGGTGGATCCACAGTTCCTGCCACACCATGCACTCCTCTAACCTGATCCCTGCCCAGACCCTGTAGATCTGGGATAATACAGACAGTGGGCGCTGCTGCATCGGCATCATTCCTTCCCCTTTTGGGATCAGCGAGATGTATCCCCTCGCCAGGACCCTGGGCCAGGTGCCTGTTGCCTCAACTAGAAATAAGATTTCTGATAGCATGTCCAGCAGACATGTGGGCAGCAGTAAAAGGTCCGAGACACACCAGCCATCCACGCCGGTGGCCGTGTGAACACCCATCTTTCTAAGGCGTTTCGCGAGCCGGGATCCACTGATAGGGGTGGTTTGCATCTGCACTCCCTTTATCAGAAATTTATCGTACTTTTGTGCAAAAGCGTGCACGTCTGGCTCTGGGGTGTCTGCATATTTTCTCATAACATGGTCCCAGGAGGCATGAAGAAATTCATCCATGCGGGGGATGTTCGCTGTTGGTTGGCTTGTGTCTGGGTCCAGGAGCATAACCAGAGGGGGTTGGTATTCGTTCTGTATCCACTGATAAACCTCCTTTGGCCTGTACAACCAGGCTTAGTCGGTTTTGGATTTCCATTTATCAATGCGCGTGCGCTCTTCATAGCGGGCATATCTCTTCCCCAGTGCGCACAGGCTGTCATACAGCGACATGCAGTCAACCAGCGCTGGCAGGGGGCGTATGAGTGGGAGGGAGGGGTCAGGGGCACTAGCCACAAATTCATGAAGCAGCAGGTCCTCACGAAAGGCCAATGCTGTTTTGCGCATGCGGGAGCACGCGGCCTGCCACGATAATTCCACCTGTCTGGGCACTACCCCTGGTCTGAAAACCTGGCTGGCTTTGCGTTTGGCGGACGCTTCGACTCGTTTGCCCCTGATGCCCAGCTCGGCACGTTGCCACAGGATAACCGAGCGGAGGGCTCCCAGAGTCCCTGTGATTTTGCACAGTATGCGTGTGCGCGGGCCGCCATTGGGCGCCAAGCCTGTCGGTGCTAGCGTAGTGTCCTTCAGCATTCGCTCCGTGCCACGACCCCGTGGGGCACTCTTGGGTGCGAATGGGAGTGTGGGGTTGAGGGTATTCCGTGTAAGATGCGTGCATGTGAGCGCCATGCCTACTTCCTCGGCCAGCGAGGTCCACCTGTCCCAAATGTCATTGACATTTCCCTGTTGCAGCAGGGCGTTCCATTCAGCCTTGTGTGGCCGGAGCAGCGAGTCACAGATTATCCGAGTGTCCTCAGCCGATCTGGGGGGGGGGGGGGAGAAAGGGGGCAGGTTTTTCACAACTTTCTGCATCGGGGTGTCAAGCGAGAAAGTGAAACACACTAGAGCATGCCCAGGGAGGGAGTGAGACTCCAGTGCTGTGACATTTGTCAATGTGCCCGCTTGCGCTGGGGTGACCAAGAGGCCGTCAATGCGGTTGGGGGGTTTGCCTGCCGTCGTGAAGCCACATGCACACGGTGTGCCATGGAGAACGCTAAAGGTGCGGTCGGCATCCACTAGCCAGCCGTCTGCCACCGCCGTCAGAAGTGCTGCAGGGATTTTGTGTAGCAAGTCAAAATTAAAATTTGCGTCCGTTAGCAGGATGCATCCTGCATTGCCTAGTTTGCTCATATAGCAGACCACCTGCTCCCAGAACTCCTGGTTCAGAGATTCATTGCCTGGGATGCCATAGGCCACACATATGTTCAGCACACAGTGCCCTGCACCGATTTCTGCCCGTGTGCGTAGCCAGCGCCCTGAATGCCACAGCCTGCAGGCAATTGGGTCGTCTGGATCTGGTTCAACCTTTCGCACATTCCAGCCCTTTCTGAACAAAAGTCCCACCCCCCCTTGGGGAGCTCCCCAGATGCCCCCTGTTGGGGAGCCCAGGGGTTTTCCCCAGTGGCATTCCCAGCCCCATTCTTTCGCCATGGCCTTCATGCAGCGTTGCCCAGCCTCAGTGAGCTGGGTTTCTTCCATTCCAATCACATCTGCCTGAAGATTGAAGACGTCCTCGTGATGGATGCGCAAAGAAGTAACGTTTGTCTGGATGAATTTCAGAGGACCTGTAACTCAGTGCCATCTTCCGGGGGGGGGGGGGGGTTCAGAGAATGCTCTCATCCTCCTCTGCTGCAGGGGCTCCTGCAGGCGAGTCCTCCATTTCTTCATCATCAGGCAGGACACATCCCTGCACCGCAGGGAGCGTCGTGTTTTTCCCCACCGGGGTGTACGAGGGGCCAGTGGATTTACGCAGACAGAGGTGCCACCTGCGGACAGGCATCCGCGAATCCTTCGCCGGTGCAGTGCAACCCTCCCAGTCTGAAGGGACTCCCGTAATATCCATATCAAACACAGGGTTGACCAGCCCACTGTGCTTCAGGTGCTAGCATTGCTGCACTTTGACAGAGTTAGCGCCGAAAACGCGGTCAGCCTCCCGTTGGGCCGCAGACTGCGACCCTGAGACAAGTCCCATGGAAATACCATAGCCTCTCACCCTCACTCGTGTTACGGGGGGGGTGAGTTGTATGCCCAACAGTCCTGCGATTTCCTCCCTGGTTTCGGGCAAGACAGCCCGCCCCCATACTCGTACCCCGAGTCTGTCGTCCTTGTCCCCTGCCATGAGGCCTGCAAGCCAAGGCTGCTTGCATAATCTACGCCACTGCTCTGAAATGGAACGCTTGTTTGATGGAGGGAACTTCACCCAGACCATGTTGGCCTTCAGGTCATCGACATCGATGGTTTTGCTCCTAAACAGCCTGTATTCCAGGCCGACGATTTTGCCACTGCTGCAGAGCACCTGCTTGGCCATGGGCGCTGGTAGCACCACCGTGACTTCATACTTGCTGCCCCTCTTGCCCACTTGCATGGGTGGGGGACTGGTGAGTGCCGGCTGGAGTAGGGGGGCTGTCAGCTCCCAGCATGTGTTTTCAGCCCGGCGGGATGCGTTGACTTTGGTGCTGTCCTGTCCCGCGCGCAGTGCGGAAGGGTCTAGGCAGCACACTATCCGAATGGCGGCTTTGTCCTGAGGTAACACCTCTGGCTCCGTGTCCTTACCTTCGACGCCGTCTTTGGGTCGTTCCCAGCAAAGCAGAATGGAATGCTCAGGTGGGATCACAGTCACACCCGGGTCTCTCTTGACTTCCCAAGACATACGTTTGGTAACGACCTTGATACTGAGAACGAAATCCTTGATATGCAAGCATTCTCGTGAACTGCCAAGCGCGGCCAGAATGCGTGGCACATTGACCACTCCTCGTCTGCAGTTCGTCGCTAGCACGTGTGCGCTGACGCTCTGGATGCTGTCATATTTCGTTAAGGCATGTGCTGCTATCGCGTGCGCTTCCGCCAGCGGCTGTCCCACAAGCAAAACGTGTTCGAAGGCCTTCGCTGTGGCCTCTGTGACTTTCCAATCATGGACAGGCTTGTTTGCTCCTATCTGTTGCAGAGATTTGAGTGCAGTCTTGTGCTCTCCCTGGTAGATGCGGCGCCCTTGGACTGCAGTGAAGCCGTATTTGCCCTCAATCTCATGCACCGCAGTCGCCGTTGGCTGCAGTGGTTCTCCCAGGTCTGGGACATCCTATACCACAAGCCTGCTTTGGGTTTTCATTCTCCGTTGTACCGCCTCCCGGTATGAGGGGGTTTCATCCTTGGCCGCATTGCCCTGTGCTTTCGAGGGTGTAAGCGTACCTCCTGCCGCTTGCAGCGCCGCGCGCAAATCTTTGACAGTGCCTCGCAGTTCCCGGATAATGCCGAGGAGCTCCTCTTGCCTTGCAGTTGCAGCTGGAGTAGCAACAGCGACGGATGCCGTTGGCTTCGGCTTCGGTGAGCTTCGCCCACTGAGTAGTGGCGCAAGGGCAGCAGCCAGAGCCTCCATGAGCTCCGGGCGTTGCAATGCTTCCAAAATTTCATGTGTGATTGCGGACATTTTGTGTGACCCGTGGGGTCGTGCCAAGCAGGGGGTTCACGAGCCCAGAGGCCGCCCGTGTAGTTGAGGTTACCGATGTACGTGCCTGTTTGGCTTTCGGTTGGGTATGCAGTGTCACCAGCTGGCAGGCACCAAACAAAACACCTGTGTGTGTGTCTGTGTGTGTGACGCCCATTCATTTCCTCCAAAGCAATAGCGTTCGCTATAATACATCACCTCTCTACTGTTGTGTTCGCACTGCAGCAATGTTTGGACTTCACGCTCCGCCTTTCCTCCCTCTCTGCACGATAGCAAGATAGCAGATCTTGGTTTGGATGATCAAAAGGCCCCTACTGAGTTTGGCACCCTTATCCTTACCTATGGAGCCCTTGCACTGCACACGCACTGTGCGCTACTGTTATACTAGGTTCCCCCCGAAGAGACCCCAAGCCCACCCCTTCCAAGGGCCACTAAATTCACTTCACCCGAACTACCGCAGTTGAAGACAAATGCAAGCCACCTTCCCTCCACATATGACATTGTGCAAAATGCGGAAAGCCATGGAGAGCGATGGTCGCAACCCCAAAAGTCCCCTCTCAACAACACATGTCCTTCTTTCCTTTCAATTGTCCAATAAGTGCAAAATCAGAATGAGCAACTTGTGTGCACAACATGACGTAGTTGCTGAACTAAAGCACCGTGACATTGTCACATGTATGCGTGTCAATGCAATCTGTACAATATTGCAACTGACACTTGTCACACATGGACATCTTCTCAGGGTCAAACTTGGTGCAACAAAGGGCACATACATCCCCATCGTCACCCACAACATCCTCATCATCATTGTCCTCCTTTGTAGGTGCGGCCCATACATGTGCGGGTACATGTTCCCATGGACCATATGCAGGGTACCGTACTTGTGTTCGAATCAAAAATTGCTGCAAATGCAAGAGTACACGCACGTACTCATGCAAATCAGTACCGGATCCACTCCATATGTTCGTTACAATGCCCGAATGCCACATGCGTGCAAACAAGTGCTCAATTCGTGCCCTATAGAAACCAGGAACATCATTGTACTCCTTTTGGCGCCCCATCAAAGTCTTTCGACCGTTCAAGGGCCACACCACATGGAGGCGCCCCTTGTATGTGCCGTCGAGGGAGCCAATCTGACAATCCAAATAATTTCCCTTTACGTTTTTGAGCCCCTCGCGATCCCAAATGAGAACATCTGGCGACTCAAGGGGCCACGCAACAAAGCGTGGATTGAGAGTCCCTAACCCCAACTCAAGGGGCCATGCAACAAAGGGTGGATTGTGAGTCCCTAACCCCAACTCAAGGCGCCACGCAAAAAAGCGTGGATTGAGAGTCCCTAAACCCAACGCAAGGGGCCATGCAACAAAGGGTGGATTGCGAGTCCCTAACCCCAACTCAAGGGAACACGCAACAAAGCCTGGATTGGGTGTCCCGAACCCCAACTCAAGGCGCCACGCAAAAAAGCGTGGATTGAGAGTCCCTAACCCAAGCTTAAGGGGCCATGCAACAAAGCGTGGATTGAGAGTCCCGACCCCAACTCAAGGGGCCATGCAACAAAGTGTGGATTGCGAGTCCCTAACCCCAACTCAAGGGGCCACGCAACAAAGCGTGGATTGCGAGTCCCGATCCCCAACTCAAGGGGCCATGCAACAAAGTGTGGATTGCGAGTCCCTAACCCCAACTCAAGGGGCCACGCAACAAAGCGTGGATTGCGAGTCCCGAACCCCAACTCAAGGGGCCATGCAAAAAAGCGTGGATTGAGAGTCCACAACCCGAACTTAAGGGGCCATGCAACAAAGCGTGGATTGAGAGTCCCTAAACCCAACTCAAGGGGCCATGCAACAAAGTGTGGATTGCAAGTCCCTAACCCCAACTCAAGGGGCCATGCAACAAAGCGTGGATTGCGAGTCCCGAACACCAACTCAAGGCGCCACGCAAAAAAGCGTGGATTGAGAGTCCCTAACCCGAGCTTATGGCGCCATGCAACAAAGCGTGGATTGACAGTCCCTAACCCCAACTCAAGGGGCCGCGCAAAAAAGCGTGGATTGCGAGGGCCTGACCCCAACTCGAGGGCCCACGCAACAAAGCTTGGATTGCGAGTCCCTAACCCCAACTCAAGGGGCCACGCAACAAAGCGTGGATTGAGGGTTCCTAGCCCAAACTCAAGGGGCCGCGCAACAAAGCGTGGATTGAGAGTCCCTAACCCCAACTCAAGGGGCCACGCAAAAAAGCTTGGATTGCGAGTCCCTAACCCCAACTCAAGGGGCCACGCAACAAAGTGAGGATTGCGAGTCCCTAACCCCAATCCAAGGGGCCGCACAACAAAGCGTGGATTGAGAGTCCCTAACCTCAACTCAAGGCGCCACGCAACAAAGCCTGAATTGAGAGTCCCTAACCCCAACTCAAAGAGCCACGCAAAAAAGCTTGGATTGCGAGTCCCTAACCCCACTTCAAGGGGCCGCGCAACAAAGTGTGGATTGTGAGTCCCTAACCCCAACTCAAGGGGCCACGCAACAAAGCGTGGATTGCGAGTCCCTAAACCCAATTCAAGGGGCCAAGCAAAAAAGCGTGGATTGCGAGTCCCTAACCCCGATCCAAGGGGCCACGCAACAAAGCGTGAATTGAGAGTCCCTAACCCCAACTCAAGGGACCACGCAACAAAGCGTACATTGCGAGTCCCTGACCCCAATCCAAGGGGCCACACAAAAATCATGGATTGCGAGTCCCGATCCCCAACTTAAGGGGCCACGCAACAAAGTGTGGAGTGTGAGTCCCTAAACCCAACTCAAGGGGCCATGCAACAAAGCGTGCATTGTGAGTCACGAACGCAAACTCAAGGGGCAACACAACAAAGCGTGGATTGTGAGTCCCCAACCCAAACTCAAGGGGCCACACAACAAAGCGTGGATTGCGTGTCCCTAACCCCAACTCAAGGGGCCACGCAACAAAGCGTGGATTGAGAGTCCCCAACCCCAACTCAAGGGGCCACACAAAAAGCATGGATTGTGAGTCCCGATCCCCAACTTAAGGGGCCACGCAACAAAGCCTGGATTGGGTGTCCCGAACCCCAACTCAAGGGGCCATGCAACAAAGCGTGCATTGTGAGTCACGAACGTAAACTCAAGGGGCAACACAACAAAGCGTGGATTGTGAGTCCCGAACCCAAACTCAAGGGGCGACACAAAAAAAGCGTGGATTGCGAGTCCCTAACCCCAACTCAAGGGGCCACGCAACAAAGCGTGGATTGCGAGTCCCTAACCCCAATCCAAAGGGCCACACAAAAAGCATGGATTGTGAGTCCCGATCCCCAACTTAAGGGGCCACGCAACAAAGTGTGTATTGCGAGTCCCTAAACCCAACTCAAGGGGCCGTGCAACAAAGCGTGCATTGTGAGTCCCTAACGCAAACTCAAGGGGCAACACAACAAAGCGTGGATTGGGAGTCCCTAACCCAAACTCAAGGGGCCACACAAAAAAACCTGGATTGTGAGTCCCTAACCCCAACTCAAGGGGCCACGCAACAAAGCGTGGATTGAGAGTCCCCAACCCCAACTCAAGGGTCCACGCAAAAAAGCATGGATTGCGAGTCCCTAACCCCAAGTCAAGGGGCAACACAACAAAGCCCGGATTGCGAGTCCCGAACCCCAACTCAAGGGGCCGCGCAACAAAGCGTGGATTGCGAGTCCCTAACCCCAACTCAAGGCGCCACACAAAAAAGCATAGATTGCGAATCCCTAAACCCAACTCAAGGGGCCGAGCAACAAAGCGTGGATTGAGAGTCCCTAACCCCAACTCAAGGCGCAACGCAAAAAAGCTTGGATTGCGAGTCCCTAACCCCAACTCAAGGGGCCATGCAACAAAGTGTGGATTGCGAGTCCCGATCCCCAACTCAAGGGGCCACGCAACAAAGCGTGGATTGCAAGTCCCTAGCGTCAATCCAAGGGTCCACACAAAAAAGCATGGATTGCGAGTCCCGATCCCCAACTTAAGGGGCCACACAACAAAGTGTGGATTGCGAGTCCCTAAACCCAACTCAAGGGGCCATGCAACAAAGCGTGCTTTGTGAGTCCCTAACGCGAACTCAAGGGGCAACACAACAAAGCGTGGATTGAGAGTCCCCAACCCCAACTCAAGGCGCCACACAAAAAAGCATGGATTGCGAGTCCCTAACCCCAACTTAAGGGGCCACGCAACAAAGTGTGGATTGCGAGTCCCTAAACCCAACTCAAGGGGCCATGCAACAAAGCGTGCTTTGTGAGTCCCTAACGCGAACTCAAGGGGCAACACAACAAAGCGTATATTGCGAGTCCCTAACCCCAATCCAAGGGGCCACACAAAAAAGCATGGATTGCAAGTCCCTAACCCCAACTTAAGGGGCCACGCAACAAAGTGTGCATTGCGAGTCCCTAAACCCAACTCAAGGGGCCGAGCAACAAAGCGTGGATTGAGAGTCCCTAACCCCAACTCAAGGCGCCACGCAAAAAAGCTTGGATTGCGAGTCCCCAACCCCAACTCAAGGGGCCATGCAACAAAGTGTGGATTGCGAGTCCCGATCCCCAACTCAAGGGGCCACGCAACAAAGCGTGGATTGCAAGTCCCTAGCCTCAATCCAAGGGGCCAGACAAAAAAGCATGGATTGCGAGTCCCGATCCCCAACTTAAGGGGCCACGCAACAAAGTGTGGATTGCGAGTCCCTAAACCCAACTCAAGGGGCCATGCAACAAAGCGTGCTTTGTGAGTCCCTAACGCGAACTCAAGGGGCAACACAACAAAGCGTGGATTGAGAGTCTCCAACCCCAACTCAAGGCGCCACACAAAAAAGCATGGATTGCGAGTCCCTAACCCCAACGTAAGGGGCCACGCAACAAAGTGTGGATTGCGAGTCCCTAAACCCAACTCAAGGGGCCATGCAACAAAGCGTGCTTTGTGAGTCCCTAACGCGAACTCAAGGGGCAACACAACAAAGCGTATATTGCGAGTCCCTAACCCCAATCCAAGGGGCCACACAAAAAAGCATGGATTGCAAGTCCCTAACCCCAACTTAAGGGGCCACGCAACAAAGTGTACATTGCGAGTCCCTAAACCCAACTCAAGGGGCCATGCAACAAAGCGTGCAGTGTGAGTCCCTAACGCGAACTCAAGGGGCAACACAACAAAGCGTGGATTGAGAGTCCCCAACCCCAACTCAAGGCGCCACGCAACAAAGCGTGGATTGCGAGTCCCTAACCCCGCCTCAAAAATGATTGTAGGCCCAAGGATTGCGCGGGGCCCCCCCCTTGCGGAGCCTTGGCAGCCCGGTCCCCCTTGGTGTCCGTTGTCCCGCCCTTCCAGCGGGAGATTGGTGCCGCTAATGCCACCTGCACCAAACTCGTTGTTGCCGGGAGATAGTGCTATGCCCCGGGGGAGGGGGATTTTGGAGTCTTCCATCATGGGGGAACGTAATTGCTTTGCCTTGCGCATCCTTACGCTGACAACCACTTCCCCTTTTCTTGGTTGCTTGTGCGGCTGCTCGTCTTCCAAATCTACGGGCTCCCTTCGTTGGGGGAGTTTCTTGCGGAAGTTGGCACCCTTGGAGACTGGCACTTGGCCACGTGGCACCGCGGCTCATGTGGTGCCTCAACTTCCTCATAGGGCCCGCACAACTTGCCCTTGGCAGCCCCCGGCTTGGTAGAAGGGCTAGCTGCTTCATCCTATTGTAGGGCGGCGTACGTACTGCACCCTGCTTCCTGGTGGGGCCCTGGGCTTGAGATGCCGCTTGTGCGCGAAGCGGCAGCGGTTTGGCCCCACTCAGCCATGTCCATTTCCTAGCACTTGCCATGAGGGGTAAGGGCACCGAGGTTGGTCTGCTCAAAAGTCACAGATCTGCTCTTCTAGAGTGGGGTATCCCATTCAAAAAAGTGTGTCACGCCGTGGTAAGGAGCATTGTGGATGGCCATCCGCCATTTGCTGTCATCTTCCTTCTTTTCCTTGCACTACTCGATCTCGGCGGTCTTGTCATCTTTGTGTGCCTTATACTTTTTTCAACACACCCGCAAGATGGTGAATCGAAAGATGTGCATTGCGAGTGACCCCACGTCTGGCGGGACAATCAGTAGTACCCAAGCAAAAAGCGCATCCAACACAGTGTGTGCACCACGAAAGAGGGGAGTAAGGGGTCCCCACACTGTACCCCGCCCCCCTAGCGCAAGCACCACGGTCCCAAAAGTCCATGCAAAACAGCGGTTCAACACCCACACCACAAGCCACTTGTCCCCCCACGTCACCTGAACCCTGCAGACGAGGAAAGACCAAAACGGCACTGTATCAAATCACTGGCAGGTTTGAAAACAAATGTAGCGGTATGGACTGTTTTCAATGCCTAACGTATACCTGCACAAATCCGTAAAAACACCGAACAAGTGGTGTACAAAAATTTCGGACAGGCTTTGAATTGCAGAAATTCTATCGACTTCGGTAAGGCACCTCGAAGAGAGATTACAGTCAGTCAGTTAGGCTGACAATCAGCCAATCAGTCAGTCAGCCAGGCAAGGAGTCAGTCAGGCAAGGAGTCAGTCAGGCAGTCACAGTCAGTCAGGCAAGCAAGCAGGCAGGCAGACAAGCAGGCAGAAACACACAGTTTGGCTTTTTTTGGTGGCAGCTACAAGCAATGGGGGGACAATCTGCATGCATGAACAATCAGTGGTCAAGTGGTAGAACACTCGCCCAATGACCCGCCTGGCGTTGATTAGAATCCCGGCCAGCAAACGCCGGCATGGATTGATCAGCTCATCAGCTTTTTTACCCGACCCTGCTTCAAATCCTTCTAAGCACAAACTTTTGACCCCCCCCCAATCAACCCCCTGAAATGTGGTATCCCGTTTCAGGGGGACAGAGGACTCAAAATCAAAAAAATCCATATTGGGGCGGGGGGGTCGTTCATGTAGCATGCCCCAAGGCATGATATTGGATGTCTAGTACATTGTAAAATCATTATTTTGCCCGACAAAACGATCCAAGGAGGGAGTATGGCGTCCGCGCCTACGGTTGATCTAACAACCTCTCTTCAAGGTGATTCTAGCTTGTATAATTGCCCCACCCCCCCGCCCCGTACGGCAAATGCCTTGTCCTCAGCACTGCCCCTCCTCTTTGCTGGCACTTTGCATGGCAAACTTGCAAGAGTTTCGGTCTAGGTCAGGGCTACGCTGCTCTACAGAATGTGTGTGCACAATGCATGCATGCCGTGCAATATGCCTCAGGTATTGCTACCGGAAAAATAGACATGCAGAAAGGGTCAGAAAGTTGCAAACAGGGGGTGTGAAACCTAATTATGGTGAAGTCAGCGAATGTGCGGAACCTTTGGTAGACACAGCCACCTCCCAAGAGCTACTAGAATGCAACCAATGGATTGCAAAGAGGGGGCAAGCCCCACTGCATTGTTGACCTGTGCCGGCACCCCACCCCTCCTGGGGATTGCTGCACAGCGACTGAGGTATGCAAGCGGGTACGTCAACAAGCGAAGGTAGAAAAAAGACTCATCAGTGGTACATGTTCCATAGCCACCTTTGCATAGTTGGCTACAGTGAAGGTCAAGATGGTTGCCAGCCATGACACAGAGGGGTGTTGCTTCTGAAGGACGATGGTCAGAACTATGTGATTGCAGCTTTTGTGCCTTGTGCCCAATATTGCAACCCATCCAACGTTTTCACAAGGACATCCCTTGCCTCTCATATTCGCCAAAAATGGTGTTCCGTGTTGCATTATTCCCCACTTTTGTGTCTGGGTGCATAGTGTATCTTTGTAGTTGTGGTGATAGGCGCTTGTGCGCTCTAATGATGTCTTCACACATGGCATTTACCTGCAGTCCCAAGCGAGTGTGCATGTCTGAGCTGAGGGCCTCCGGGAACTGGTCTGCTGCAACCGATGCCTGTAGCTGCTTGGCTGGTTGCTAGCGTCCATTTCCGGGGCCAAAAGAATACACTGGAAGCTGAGTGAAGTGCTATTACCAGATTCTTTCACAGTTATGTGCTTTGGTATGGGTTGCCTGTTGAGCAGCGTTTGCTTTCGTGCTTTTGCTGTGCCGTGTGGCTGTGCCTGGAACCTAGGCATGGGAGTCTGATGATGGGTGGAGGCTTCCAGCATGGCCCCTAGATTCCCATCGAGGGTTTCGGCTGAGGGCTTGTGCAGGTGTCAGGGACAAGCATGCGCCACCCATTGCTCGCATGGGTGATGCACTGCTATTCTTTGTGGATGCTCCCACACATGGGGCGTTTCGCGTCATTTGGGAGGCGGGTATAGGAAGGAGGGCCGATCAGTGGAGGGTCACTGAGCTGGGGTGGGGGCGGGGGGATGACCAGGCAACTTGCCGGCCGGAGCCGCAGTCGTTCCCAGGACTGCAGCGGGCGCACTTTTCAGGTTCTTGCGGATCCTCCGGTTGGCCCGTTTCGCACGGTCCAGCAACGTCTCGTCGGTGTCGTTCCAGCCCAAGTAAATGGCATCCTCCAGGTCTTTCCGCAGGTCCTCCGCACCGTACGGCCCCAGGAATACGTTGGCAAGTCTCTCGGACGTCTGGCGGTTGATGGGGTACTTCTTGGCGCAGTCCAAGTACATCGTGGGGAGCCACCGGATGTGCCCCAGACATGGCTGTTGCCCACCGCCCGTCACGACACTCTGCGGGACGTAGGCCGTGCCAGCGCTGGCGGCCGCCGCGAAGAGCCCCAACAAAGACACGCTGGCCACAAAGACCCGGGCGTGCATCATTGTGGCCACGTCCTCGATCAAGGACTGGCCCACGCGCACCCGCACCTTCATGCCAAAGAACTGCTGGATGCAGAAGCGCATGGCCCGCAGGATCGCGTCGCACAGGAGGCGCTGGCGGGGGTTCGTGGTGGTGGGATCGTGGATGACCAACACCCGCGCAAATACGTCGTTGGCGTGGCGGTGCAACGCCGTATAGTAGTACGGCCACAGGGGGAACCCGTACATCGGATGCGTGCAGCCCGCGCAGCGGAACTGGATGACGATGTCCTCTGACGTGTACCGCACACGCGACAGTCGCACGGCCCTCGCCAGCTCAGGCTGTATGTCGGCGTGCACCCAAGCCCCGGCGCTTTCGTGGTAGTAGCCCATGCGGTATCCGTTGGAGTGGAAGGAGTCATTGCAGTACCAGCGCAAAGTCGGTGTATTGTGGGGGCGGAGGCCCCCGGAGGGGGCGGAGGCCCCCGGAGGGTGCGGGAACAACCTGGCGGAACTGGAAGTGGGACACGTTGAACAGTGGCCGGACCTCAAAGCGGACGCCTGCGAACAGCGGTCGGAGGATTCAATCGGACGCGGCGTCTGGGGCGAGCGCCGCAGCACTTTGGCGGGCAGGCAGCCGCGTGCTATCCCGTGACGGGGTATGTCACTCTACCTCGCAGACCTGCGTCCACTACAGCGTCGTCACTGAACGTGCACTCGCCAACGCCTCTCCCATGAGTCCCGGTGCAAAAACAAGCCACCGGTCAGAACAATCCATATCTGATGCACGACTGCGTGGGACCTGCCCACGTTTGATGTGTGGCTCTGTCGAACCCTCCAAATCGACTGTGCGACTCCGTGGGACCCACCCGCGCCCCCGCCCCCCCTTGCAGAACAACGGTGCACGCACTGAAAATGACCGAAACGATGCCTCCTGTTGTTCTGGCAAGAGCGATGGGTGCGGGTACCGTCGCAGAGCACATCACTACGGTCCAGACGGCCATATCTATGGAGGCGCACTGAAGTGGGCTATTGAAGCACAAAGGGCAGGACAGTGGTCAGCGACCGCAAAATACCATCTCCAGCCCCAAAATCACAGACAAAGTTGATCTTCATTGATAACCACCAAAAGGAACCGCCAAATTCCACGGTTCCAAAAGCTGTGCAAACGACACCTCATGTCGTTTTGACAAGGGCGGTGTGTTCTCGGGGGGGGGGGGGGATGAGGATGCAGCTGCATCACGCTGCGAAACAAACGACTCTTGCACAAGCCGGCTAGCACAGGGCTGTGGGTTGCACTGCGCCCCGTTTGAGACCCTGCCTTATGATCCAGGATGGGGACACCAACGATGTCCTACGGCTCATGAGTGTGTAGTGGGGATCCTAAAGGAGCACACATCACCCTGCTCCTCGACGTGTCATCCTCCTGTTCTCTAGGCCAAAGTACCGTCCTCCCTGCCTTGCCGCGTGCTCTTCCAGCCTCAGGTGTCGATTGCAGGACCAGCTATCTGTTGACACTAGGGAGCGAGCGGGTAGTTGACCATGGGATTGCCCATGATTGCGAGGCAAACCATCACCTGCATCCGATCATGTGTGAATCACACCAACGACATCTGGGCTGTGAGGAGCCCCGCCAATCGCGTCTCAAAAGTCCCAAGGCTGGCGGCAAGTTTGGTCTTTGGTAGCTGCACATTGTGACATATGCCGTGCTCCAAGCCACGTCACCAGGCTCCTCTGCCACGACCATCCTTTGGCTTCCCCAGAACAGGACCACTGTTCCCTGCCTCCCACTTCCTGTTTCCAAGTTGGCTTTCCATGGTGATTCCACGGCACGTGCACAATGAGCCCGGGGGTGAGTGAAGGTGTTTGGTAGATGGAGAATACTTGGGTAGTGAGCAATGAGAAAGCGGTCAGTGGCAGGTAGTGAGAAGGCGGTCCGTCAGCGATCAGTAGGTAGAGGCTGGTGGGTAGGATGGGTCAAATGATGCGTGAGGTGAAGTCACTGGAAGCCACACATGCTCGTCTATGGCCAAGTCATGTAATTAGACTTCGTGTTAGTTTGGAGATGCAACGTGCCTACTCCCACTGCAACACCAGTAGACGTACCTGCAAGTGATGCTAAGCCCAGACCTTGGAAGAATTGGGACAAATGATTGCCGAGTCCAAATCCGTCACTGTACCCAACATCATACACCAATGTCAGACCCCACTGTTCCCTTTGCAGGTGGAATATCTCGTTTCCGCTCGCCTGCTGCCTATGTTGCATGCAGCCGTGTAGCGCTGTCACCAGGTCTGACTCCGTACAGTTGCCACAGGGAGGTTCCAGCCAGCGCTGACTGCAGTTTGTACCGTCTCCAGAGACTGCTGGTAGTTTCACTGCAGGTCTTGGAAACAGCAGGCACGTCATCAGCAACAAGACACATATGATCGCGCGTTTGCTGATCAAGTGTTCTGTGAGCTTAGGTGCAAACCAGCCAACAGAGCTGATGCTGAGTGCTGCAGGCATCCCGTGGGGAATTGAAATGCATCAAAGGGCTGGATTCAATTCGAGACAGGACCCCGGGTGCAGAAGGCCTCACAAAGCACGGCTTCTGGGATGCAAAACAAAAAAACTGAAAATCAAAATGTCGGCATGGAAGGATTCCCGGCACATACATGCAAAACAGCCAAAGGTCGACCCTGAGGCCCTGTATTGGGTGCCCTTCTTTACCACGCACCGTGCAGGGACCAAAAGTGTTTTGATGCTTGGGACAGCACACATAACAATGCACACATAATGAGGCGGAGGGACAGCTCACCAGTCCACTCTGTGGTCGCAAAAACAAGGCTGGAAACTGGTTGTCATGTACCCCCCTCCCTCCCTTCTGCAACGACAAGCAATGTTTTACTGCTTGACCAGCAGGTGATTACTGGACAGTGTTTTCAGGCAAACGAAATCCTTTGTCATGAGAGCTGTATGGCATGGGCTTCGACTTGAAAAAAGATACTCAATCTATCAGGAAGTACTTGCGTGTGCGCACCGTGCACACCTTTTGACCCAGGAACAACCGCACACAAATACCATCAAAACAAAAAAACAAAGCACGTGCATGCCTACCTCGTTGCAACAGCATGGCAAAAGCAACACAGTAGTAGCATTACAATTTCATCCCCACATGTGTGGATGTCAGAACATTTTGAATAACGAAATGGTTTGCAAGCGGTGCACTCCAAAAGGGGGTCTTTCTTCCAGCAATATAAAGATAAACGGTGCCACTTGTGCATCAGCCCACACATGCTCAGGCACAGGGGGATGAGGAGGGCAGCACAATCAGTGCTGAATACAAATCAGGTGAGGTACAACAAAACGGGGTATAGTAGCACATCGTCTATGAAGTGAAACAGTCACTACCTACAGCCCGATGGAAATCCAGTTGACCTTAACCATGCTTACTCCTAGGATGGTATCACTAGTCACCCAGGGCTCACGCTTCCTACGACAACGGTAACCCCGTTTTTCCCTCACTTGGAGAAGGGCCCCCAAGCACAGCAGAATGAATTGCAATCCATCCCTACAAAGCACATTGCTGAAGACGAAAATTGCGAATTCCACACCAACACCAGTGCCGTGTCATGTTTCTAATAAGCAGTGTAATCCCCACAAGTGTGAGGGTCTATACATTCAGAAAAATGGTGTCGGTTGCAAACACCACAAAACTGTGGTGCCAGAGCACCTTTGGCAACACAATGCACATACCTGTGCCTCATCCTCTCCATCATCATAGGAGCAAAATCAGAAGTGGCTACTTCACCCTGCCGTCTCAGCGCAGGAACCAAATCAGAAGTGGCCAGTGAAATTTGTGGATTGTGAGTCCATATCCCCAACTCAAGTGGCCGCTCAATTTGTGGATTGCCCATATCCAGTCCATATCCCCAACCAGAAGTGGCTACATAACCCCTACCGTCTCGGGGGCCACGGTGTGGGTAAAACTGGTCATGGGTGGAAAACCGCCCCAAAAAGATGCCCAGGGCGTGTGCACTGTGCTAACGTTCCCCATGACCCCAAAGGTTAGTCTGGCATCATGGTGGGACATTACGTTACAGTGTTTGCCCATGCATCTCGCCATATCCCATGCAAAAGCCCATTTTCCCCATTTGCCCATGCATCTGCCTATTGTCCTACGTGTTTGCCTAATTTCTATCAACCACAATTTCATTCCAGCATCCACCATTTTACCCCATGCATCTACCTCTTTTGCGATGCACCTACTAAACTTTTAGTGCATCTTTCTTCTTTCTTATATCTGCTTACTTTCCCATGCATATGCATATTGTCTGCAGTTGCCCACCCGAGTGCCTGTTGTACCATGCCTGTGCATGCTGCATGCTGTCTAATGCATCAACCTATTAGCCCGAGCACATGCCTCTTTTTCCGTGTGTCTACCTAATTTTTCCATGCATCCGCCGATTTTCAAATACATTTGCCCTTTTTCCCATTCATCTCCCCATTTTACCATGGGGGAGTGTTTGCTTGGCACACGCCACGTGTGCTACTCTTGTACTAAGTATTCTGACTTTTGCCCCAATTTCATCCTCCCCAAGAGAAACCCACCAGCAAACCACAATCAACCCTTCAAATAAAAGCCACAATGACATGCACCCGGCCCTTGTACTCCCATCATGGCCTTCAACCTTCAACCCACCGAATTTCATACACACTTGATCAAATATTTGCAAACATGTGCCACACTTTGGCACCAAGCAACCTCCGAACAATTCTCGGTGCACAACATTAATGCACTAATACCTCACTACATAACCCCTCCCATCTCGAGGCCTCCAATGTGGAGAAGAACCAAAGTGGATAGATAACCCTTGCTTTCTCCATAGGGAGCAATCATTGTCGTTGCTTTGTGTAGTGCTGGTTGGGGGCATTTTGGCCCAAAAGATGTTCCCCCATGCACGTGCATGGTTTCAGGGCATTGGCCTTTTTGCCCATGCATCCACTAAGTGCCCCATGCAATCCACTCGCTTTGGCCATGCATCTACACATTTTTCCATGCATCTGTGTACTGTCCCTTTTTGTGTTTTTGCGCACTGAAACAACATGCACTAGGGGGAGTAGCGTCATGCGCGCACCGCATGCTACTTTTACGGCAAGTTTACCCAGAATGGGTTGGTTTTTACCTATCAGAAAATGCCCCCAAAGACAAAGACTTGTGTAAACATCCCTCCGTTTTGCCCTATCTGGCACACCCCAAGGTGAAAATACATAAGATGGCCCCTTGGGAGCAACCACCACTTGGGGTTTGGGGTCTCCATGCTAGATGGTTGATTTTTCCTACCCTTGTCCAAATTGCAGAGGGAAAATGTAGCCCTTCTGGCCTAGCCACCGGCTAATCTACGGCTGCTTGGTTAGGCCCAACGACTAAATCGCCGGGCCGTGCTCAGACTATGTCACCCCCCCTTCGAATTTTTTGGGGGGGGCTGACTCGAGATGTTCACGCGTACTCAAGATAGTTCTTGGAATTGCCAATTGCCCCCAATTGCCAATGAAGATGCAATTGCCGTGGCCCATGCCATGGTTTGCTCCTGTTCCAATCCACGACCATCTTGAATGGTTGGAGGGGCCCATAGTTGGAGACTTAATTGATGGAATTCAATGATGAATGGTGGTATTGTGGGCAATGGTAATGGAAGCTGGAGTATCGTTACAACTTTGTTGCAATCCGAATACCGTTTGCATTAGCATTTGCACATGTGGCCTTTTGGGGGATCTTGGTGGTTGTTTTGAGTAACATCGCAGCGTTGTAGAAGCACCAGCATCTTAGTGGGCTACCTCAACCCACATTTGTTGTCTTTGGAGGTTGAGTACACAGAATTTCTAGTCTTTTGCCGTACCAATTGCATGCAATACTCTCTAAATTAGTGGAACTATTTCGTGCAACAACTCCAGTTTACGCACCGTGCATACATCGTGTACAGCACTCGCTTCAGTAAGGACCTGTGTGTTGGAAGAAGTATTGTGTGTGAAACTACCAATGAATTCCCGATGAGTGGTAGTTGTGCTCAATAGGGACAACATGCGTTCAACGGCTGCCCCATGTCCGTTGTGGGCCCCACAACGCCCATCTTACCAACCGGCCGTTTCACTTTACACATCATACCATGGGCACAGCACACCCCTGGTGCCAATGTATGGCACCTGCCCCACAATGATCAAGTGATCTAGCTTGGAGATCCAAGCTGGTTTACCCAATGAAGATCCCAGCCCATTCACACAATAGAGATCCAAGCCGATTCACACAATGGATATCCAAGGCGCTTCACACAATGGAGACTAGCTAGAAGGGGGGGGTGCCCGCGTCTTTGTCGTCACTAACGGCGGCACAAAAAAAAAAAGAAGGCACCCCCTTGCATCCAGCCCTCACCTGGGCCACAGCCTTTGGGCAGTATGGTGTTATGACACTTCCGTACCTCCGCGGCCATGCCGCTCCACCAAGCACACCTGCATGCGCAAGCACTTGCTAGGCATCTTGGGGGGGGGTGGGGTTCCTCTCACCCCCTCTTGCTTCCCACCCCGTCATGTCCGTGGGTTACATTTGTGTGCAGCAGTGCAGGGCACGTGTGCTCCGCCCCCTTGCAGTGGGGTTGTCTCAGCTAGAAGCTCTTGGTCACCGGGGTGCCCCCTCTCCCCGGGGTCCGTTGGCTGGCGAGGCGCCCTCCTAGGCGTGGCAAGCAGGGTGTGCAGGTACCCGGGTGCCCCCGGTCGCAAGAGCTTTTGACGCCTCTAGGGGGGTGTTTGCCCGGTGTGCGGCCGGCGCACTACTTTTATAGTAACTATTGCGACTGAACCCCGGTTTTACTCTCTCCTAGAGGAGCCCCACCCATCGACGACGAGTGGACTGCAAACCTTCTTTATAAGGGGGAGTCTTTGCACTGCGCGCGCACTGCGCGCTACTTTTAAACTATGTTCCCCCCGAAGAGCCCCAAAGCAAACCCCTTGGAAACGCCCTTAGAATTAGGTGACCCAAACAGCCCTAGCTCAAGAAAGCTGCAAACTACCTTCCTTCACATAACACACATCATGCACAACTGGAAAAGCCATGAACAGTGCATTGGTCGCCACCCTCAAGAACACAGAACTGTCTTTCTGTTCCACCTGTCTTCGAATCAAAAATTGCTGCAAATGCAAGAGTACACGCACGTACTCATGCAACTCCGTACCAGATCCCCTCCATATGTTCCTTACAATGCCCCAGTGCCACATGCGTGCAAACAAGTGCTCAATGCGTGCCCTATAGAAACCATGAACATCATTGTACTCCTTTTGCCGCTCGGTCAACGTCTTTCGACCGATAAATGGCCATGCCACATGGAGGCGCCCCTTGTATGCACCATCCATGGAGCCAATCTCATAATCCATACAATGTCCCTTCACTTTCCTCAATAGCACCGGAAGGTTGGGGCCCAAAAGAGGGCGGAAATGCTACGTCACCCTTGCATTCTCGGGGGTCCCCAAACAAAAGGGGACAAAATCAGAAGTCAAAACCTCCGCTAGGGGTCACCATGATGCCCCTAGGGGCCCCTAGTATCTCAAAGTATGGGTCTCTAGTACGGCCAGACGCCCAAATAGTTGCACTGCGCGCGCACTGCGCGCTGCACTGCGCGCGCACTGCGCTTGAGGCGCCCCCTAAAGCACACTGCACAGGTGAAAATGGCTGAACTCAACATCAATGTGTATTACCCATGTAGACAGCACAACGCACACACATCTGCCTCATCCTCTCCTTCATCTTGCGTGGCGGCCAAGTTGCGTTTATCAGTCCAAGCATGAGGCGGGACATGGTCCCATGGTCCATAAGGAGGGTGATAGACGTGCCTCCGAATGCAAAATTGCATGAAATGCAACAAAACACGCTCGGACTGGTGCAACTCATCAGGGCCGCCACACCACTTATTCCTTGGGGAATGTTTGTCCGGTGCGTGCCCGGCGCATGCCCAGCGCACTACCTTTGTGTTAAGTATCTTATCTCTAGCCCCAAGTTTATCCTCACGTTGGGAAGTCCCCCAAGTAGATTGCACTAGACCGCAACCCTTCCATGCAAGGCACCTTGCAGAAGCCGAAATATGAGAGTTCAACAACACAAAATGTCACTCCCACCACTTCCAACCACCACCCTTGCCATCGTCAGAAACTGGGTGCAAAGGATGGGCCAAATTCTTAGACACGGCGAGAAGGTACTCCAAAATGTTTGGTGAGGTGGGGGCTAAAACAAGCACGGGTGGGGAATGGTCAAAAAAAGATGCCCGGCGCGCTAACACTCCCCCCCTAACCAGACCCCATGCCACAACTTCCCACAAGGTACCTTCACAGCTGTCCCCGGAAGTGCACGGCGTACTTACCTCAAGGTATTTTTTTTTTGCATCACTTGTTTTCTAAGGGGGGGCACCCACCGGGTTGGGGGGGGATGTAAAGGGCCAAGGGGGGGGGGGGGCACTGTCCATTGTGGGGGGGTGCGGGAGGTGTCACCTTCCATTGGGGCCCGGCAGGATGTCTGATGTGGGTGCTTGTTGGGGGGGGGGGGTTAGTGCATCATGAGGGGGATGGGTGGGGCTGGTGGGGTTGTGGTGGGGTAATAGTGGTCCATAAAGATCTGATGTCTGATGTCTAATGGCCAACTTGGTCGCTATACACAGGGCCGCATATTCCTTTGTCCCTCAAGAGTGGCTGCTCAACCCGTGCCGTCTCGGGGGTCCATGTGTGGGCTCAATGGCTACATCATCCCTGCCTTCTCGGAGTCCCCATGGTAGGAAGAAATTAAAATGGCCACATAACCCAAGTAAAAGGCGTTGATTAGGGTTCCGTATCAACAGTGGCCCAAAAAGGCGCCCAGCGCACTGACGCTCCCCCCCCTTGTGCGTGAGGGTCCACGTGGAGCACGGGGGGGGGGGGGGGGTGCTTCTCGTAGAGCCAAGACTTTTGCAGCCTGTGCTTCGTCTTTGGCCTCCTCGCTTTGCTTGCCCCGGGTGGGGCGTGAAGAACATGGCCACGGTAGCTAGTGCCCGCACTTATGCAGTGTGTCCACCATAAGTTGCGGGCCTCCGGGACTACCTTCGGCTTGGCATAGAAATCCATCGCACAGTGACGTGCTGCTCTTTTTGCTATTCCTTTTGCTGGACACCGCTTCCTCGCAGGCTGATTAGCTCGTCAGCTATGGCTCACAGGTTGGCCGGTGCTTTGTGTTTAGTGCGCTTTCGTTTCTGCTTGGCCGTGCAAGCCGGCTGCTTTGGCGCCCATCGTGCTACTCCATATTCATGCAGCCTCCTGAGGTATGCCTATACTGCCTGCAGCCTCTCAAGAAGTGGGCGGCCGTCCACCCCCATGACCGTTCCCGCACCGATGACATCAAAGATTGGCAGTGATGTGTCATCTTGGCCGGCAGAATAGACTCCGTTGCGCAACCCAGCAGAGTGACTGTCGGTTTGAGAGTACAAAGCATTTCTCTTAATGTGCACAACTCAGTAACACTCAGTTGCCTGTACATAGAATTACAGCTTGCACTTTGACGCCCATGTTGACCCTTCCTGCAGCCTGCACAAAGCTGGAAACCACATTCTCGATTGGATCGGAACCGGTTCTCGAAAAAGGCCCAAAAGCGCGGAAAATTGGGGTCGCCGTGTTTCAACAAGCCCGTGTTAGGATAAGGGGGGAGAGAGATACTCAGAATCGAGCACGAGCACCATGAGCTCCCCTGGCCGTTGCACCTGTAGTGCATGGAGAACCGCCGGCAGCTCCCCAGAACTTACACTTTGGCGCTCATGTGATGGCATGGGTGCGCCAAAGCTGCGGTCGGAACCTTCGGCAAACCACACACCATGCCTCACTTGCCACGTGTCCGACCCATCCGTGTATGCCTCCGTCCACCCCTCCTCCCTCAAAACCGCCGACGTGCTTCGACAAGGTCGTGCTTGCGCCAAGGGGGGGGGGGGGGGGGCGGGGTTGGTAAGTGCGGGGCTGAAGTGGAGAGCACACCCGAAAAACTCCCCTCCCAGGCGGTTTGGGCGTCTATGCGAGGAATTGCAAAATGTACCAGTGATGGAGGAAGCGTGCCGCCGGAGTCGAAAGAGGCGGATTTAAGGGAGGGGTCAGCATAGTACTCGCTAAGTGAGTTAAGCGGGGGAGGTAAGAGGTGCGAGCGTCATCCTAGGAACAGCTTAAGGAGGGAGAGGATGGTGAAGGAGGAGGTCGAGAAGGGGAGATAACCAGAAGGTGAGGGGGTAAGAGGTAAGTGACTTAGATGTTGAAGAAGGTGTAAGGCAAAAGGAAATCTGTGGCGTCCCTATTGCTGCCCTCATGCTTCCCTAATGCATGCTGCAGCAACAAAGGATGCCGACGCAGTACCGCTGGGGAAACACGGTCTATACAGTGCAGTCATAGATCATGGGGCAAACCCAGAGAACAAAATGCAGCATGGTGTATGCCTTGCTACGAGGCATGGCAAGGCATTGAGATGAATGTGCGTGTATGCATACAGCCAGCCAAAATCCCCCCGGGCCCCCATTGAGCAAACTGAATAGGGGGAGGAAAAAATGTGCGGAGAAAATTCTGGTGCAGCGTATTCTAGGGCATCAAATTCTGTACCAGTTGTCAAACAAAATAAGCGCATGAGCCAAAATTTGCCAAGGACAAATACAGGGTGCTTGAATGCTTGTCTGGCCTTAACCTCCCGCCCCCTTCAGATGTACGTGGACTCCGCAGGGGAAAACAAGGAATGTGTGGCACAACAAGGACATAGCATGCGCGGAAGTATGTTGTGGGCTTCGCTAGTGACCCAGAGAAATTGTGAAAATATGCCGCACAAACCCTTAAAAAAAGCCGAACAAAATATGCACAACACTGTCATACAGAATTTGTTCAACAGAATTGCTCCCCTACAGGGGCCCGCTATGGGTAACAAACGCATGTGCACGACCGTGTGCAGCGAGACGCAAAGAGGGTGTGCAAGGCAAAAGTCAAAGAGAAAAAACCTTCAGTCAGCGGAACGCACCATCGCTTGGGGACAATTTCCTCATGGGATGGGGTGGAATTTACACGAACCCTAAGGACTGTCTAAGAGGGGACGGGGGGGGGGCATTAAGGGCTAAGTGTGTCACAACACTCAGACACACACTTAGACACGGGGGAGGGAGTACCTGAAGTACCTCAGGGGAGCAGCACGTTGCCGCAGATGAGCTGAACACAGTACCCACCTCCCCAGATCTGCTCGTCGGGCGGGGGCTGGCCGGAGCGGCCTCGCCACCCCCCTTTATTGGTATCTTATGGCACATGGCTCCTACTGTCATTTCCGGGGAAGGTCCCGGCCGATTTCGGTCCGTATGCCGCTGTGTCGTATCTTGTGCGCGGCGGTAGTGCTCCGTGTTGTCAGCGGGCACAGGTCAGGCACAGCACAACAGAAGCGGTGTGACTCAGTCATCTGCCGGCAGTGCACCACAGCCGAACGTCCCTCCTGACATTTATCAGTCGCAACCGAACCCCGTTTCATCGCCCTGTGCCTTGGATCAGCCATACCACGTCTGTAAAGCATTCTACTGCGGTCTACTTGCCGGTCCATAAATCCATGAAGCGGAGGAGCACGCATGCAACTGCCGGCGCACCGCTGGGATGTTGCCAGCGCGCATGCTACTAGGCCTCAGGCCGCCTTGGGTGTTCGTCCTCCAAACCATCCCATCCCTCAACCCCCCCCCCGCCCCGTCCGGAAGAAAGCCCCCCGAAGCACCCCGGGATGTAGGTCGCGTTCAATAGGCATCGGGACTAACGCGGCTGCGGTGTTTCGCTCATGGTCATCACTTTGCTCTTTCTGTCCTGGTCCAGCGCCCATGGCTTTGCTGGGCCATCGGTGGGGCGCCGGCATTCCGTTCACTAGTACCCCACATTGCCGTGGTGCTCGGTCCATTGCGGCACGGCTGAGACGCTGCCTCCCGTAAACGTCCTGTGTGGAAGCGGCGTTCAGGGACGCTGCATGTGGAATGTAGGAGCAAGGCGCCGGGCTAGCGGCCCCGAATCTGACTGCTTCTCCATTGCGCCGCCCTTGCACACTGCACTATTTTAAGCAGTGACTCCATCGTTTATTCAACAAAAATGTGAGTTCGAAACGGGGTGCCAGAGCAGGGATGCCTTAGAAGCAATGGGGGGTTAGGCAGGCCGTGGTTAGGGTTGGGGGCGGTTACTGTGGGTTACAAATGCCATTGAAGCTGGTACTTGCGGAGAAGGAGGTAGGCTGGGCGCGCTGGAAGGGACCTGAGACCTAAGTAGGGTGAGCTCTGGAAGAGGGGCCTGAAGAGGGGGGGGGGGGGGTTACCTTCCCCCCTTCCAATGCATCCCTGTTCCAGGCCTCCTCTCCACGGGGTGCAGTACCCATGCGGTGTCCCAACACGAAACACAGCGGTACACGGGAAACCGCGTACAAGATACCTGACGCCGACATACGGAACCTGTGGACCCTATGGCAAGCTGGTACCAGCGGGGAAGACGACTGCGGACAGTGCACAGGTACCAGGGACAACCGGGCAGGAACGAGGCAAAGGATGTGTGAGGATTCAATAATATTCTCACACTCGAGGCGAACGGTTTCGTGGAAGATGGCAACCGGAGGGCGCTCTCCTGATCCACGCGCACGTTGACGCCATTGCAGGCTGACCTTGTCGGTGTGCGGACATGCAGCACTCTCGTGCAAGCACCAATGTGCGGTGGAGTCGTCCTTTTTGGGAGGCTTCTATGCCTGAAATGGTGCCTGCACAAAAGACGGTGAAGTGAAGCTCAAAGAAAGTTGCCCTTCTGCAATTCTGCAATTGGGCAATAGCGTGCGCTTTCGCCTCACTTCTTCAGTGTCTATGCACACAGGCCATACATTGATCGGCTCAGTCGCAGTCTGACTGTCCTCTGTGTAGCAACGTCAAAGCCGACCCAAACCCGCGAAAGGTCGTCGACGACTGCTGCAGGTCAGACTCTGGGGTCTGGAGCTGGGGGCTCGCAACGGGGCTGAACGATTCTAATGGGGTCTGCAGCCGAGGGCTTGCAACGGGGCTGAACGGTTCTGACGTGGCCGGGCCCCCAGAGTACGCGGCGGGGGATCCAGCAAACAATCCGGCATAACCGTCGTAGGGATGAGCATCCGGAGTCTGGGACGGTGTCCAGTCACAGGCCAGAGGATGCGGTATCCTGTTCCTCCAGCCCTCCAAGTCGTTGGGCCTCTGGTAGTTGGATATGACCATGCACCACTTGTCGTCGTCCCGCTTGAACGCATAGTGGCTCCGCTCGAACTCCATCCGCTTCTGGGACAGCTCGTCCTCCAGATTGGTCATCAGGTTCACCAGCTCCGCGTACCACTGATGGGTGGACTGCTGCGCGACGGTGTCGTACGTGTGGGACATCATCGCGATCAGCAGGTTCAGCAGCATGATCACGAGCAGCACGATCCCCGTGACCGTGAAGAACCACATGAGGGCGCGCGTGTGCTGCCAGTACCGGTCCTGGTCCCAGCTGTCCATGGACTTGGGGAGTTCCCCCAGGACCCCCAGCAGGAAGAACTCCCGGAGCGAGCGCAGGAAGGACGAGACGAGGCCCCGTCCCGGGTTGCCGTACTCGGGGCCCAGGTACATGTGGAACACGTGGAACATGGCCATCGTGTACCCCATGATCACGAAGGAGGCCAGCACCGCGAAGCGCGGCATGTCGCGGAGGACCATCTGCCCGACCATCACGATGAAGGGGCCGAACGAGAGGAACGGCAGGAGGTAGACGAAGAGGGTGGCCCACCCGAGCAGGGCCGCGAGGGCGATGAAGCCGTCCTCGATCGGGTCCACTCGCCGCTCCCTCCCCATGACCACGCGCCAGAGACGGAAGAGGTATCCGGTGAGCCAGAGGACGTTGAACAATTGGGTGCCCCAGTTCTCCCAGGCCGCCGCCCCGACGCTCTGGGCCACGTACGACCGCACGCCCTTCCGGCCAACCGCCCGGACCTCCACCAAAAAGTTCCACAGCACGAGGGCCCCGACCGCCGTCTCCAGAGCCGCGATCACGACGTTGTGGCCCCGGAACTCGGACCAGTTCTCGGGCGCGGTGGCGTAGTGGTGCGGGATCAGGGCCGAGACGGTCCACAGGACCTGCACTACGAAGAACGTGAGGAACTTCATCCAAAAGTAATGGACCCCGAAGTAGAACCACTTCTTGTTGAGCACGTGCTGCAGCGTCGGCAGCATGAGGAGGTCCAGGCGCTTCGCCGCCACGCTGTCCTCGATGTCCCCCGACGCGTCCAGCGCGAGGAACCGGGTCACTTGGTGCCGGCCCCGGCTCAGGCACTGCAGCGCCGTCAGTTCCCGGGGGTCCCGGGCCCGCTCCAGGCCGTCCAGCGGCACGGTGACCGCGAACACGGGGCCGTAGTCCCACGCGGGCCGGGCCGTCTTGCGCAGGATGTGCAGGAACATGTCCTTGTGCCCCAGGGCGGCCGCCAGCGCCAGCGGCGACAGCCCCTCGTCGTTGCGTTCGTCCTGCAGGTGCGCGTGCGCGGCGTGGCAGTAGTCGTACATGTCCGGGAGCCCGTGCACCACACAAAGGTGGAGGGCGTTGTTGCCGTGCCGGTTGTTCAGTGCCAGGCTCTGATACCGGTCGAGCCCGACTCCGGCGTCGGTCGCAGGACTGCCACCGCAACAGCCGCCCGCTGCACCCGGTGGCTCGGGCCTCGTCACGGTCTTGCCCTGCACGTCGCACTTGAGGATCATTTCCACAATGTCCCTCCGATTGATCGACACGGCAAAGAGAAGGGGGTAGCCTCCGTAGTACGTCGCCGAGACTCCCTCATGCGCCAAGCTGCCCCCCCCGAACACCCGCGGCGTCGCGTAGAAGAAATCGCCGCAGGCCTCGTCGCCGATCAACTCCGGCCACCCCAGCAACAGATACTCGACCATGTCCACTCTTTCCTGGATGATTGCCATGTGCAGAAGGTTCTCGCCAGCGTAACGACCCGGGCCATAAACCTTTGTCGCCTCCTCCGGCTGCTGCTCCGCGATTGCAATGACGTCATCCCACTTTTTCCCCAGTGCGGCAATGTGAACGAGGGCCGCACCACCGAGAAGTGCAGGATCCGGTGCAGTAAAAGACCCGCGATTGGAACCGAGGGCTTCCACGTGTTTCTGCTGTTCGGCAACAGGATCCCAGACATGTCCCCGCAGCAACCGGGCCCGCAGCAACCGGGACCAGAAGGCAGCGTCCAGGAGGTGGGCGCGCTGTGTGCGTCGGGGTTTCATGCGCTGCATGTTCGCCTGTGGACTTTGTGGACGGACTCGTCCACGTTGCATCAGTGCAAACAGTCTGCGCTCAGTCTGCCCTGAGACAAAAATGATGATTGGCACGTGCACAGAGCGCTGTCCTAAGTGCGGTGGCCCCAGTCAACTGTTGTCCCTAGCCCAAAGCCGCGGCCTGGAACCGGTACCTTCAAATTTTAGCCACTCCCTCGAAACCCCTCCAACTCCCAACCACCACCACCCAGACATACACATATCCAGTTGATTCCTCACCCATACCCACTTCAGCCCCTCCCTCTCAAAAAGTACCCCCCACCCCTTCACACACACACACACACACACACAAACACATGTGAAGCGCCGGATCCCACGTGCAAGGGGAAAACATGTGAAAAGACCAAGATTCCACAGGGTGCATGCGTGTCTGAGTGGCTGTGCACTCTCGTGGGTACCACACGGTGTCACAAGCAAGCAGTTAGAGATGCATGTGGCATAGGCACCTTTCTGTAGGGAGAGGTGCATGGCGGACAATGACGGCGGACAATGTCCAAGAGGGCGGCAGAATAAGTAGGCAGCACCGGACCCCATCCCCTCTGCTCCTGCTGTGTCAATGGCAGCAGCTGCGAAGGCCTGAGATGGCCCAATCACGACACACAGGGCACCGCAACTGTTCCGGGTACCATGCCTCATCCAGGCTCCTGGATGTTTTTCGGGGCGTAGGTGTACGGGGAAAACCCTGAGAGGTTGATCCATTACCCATCACCGTTCCCGATGCGAACAGCGGTCATCACACTCATTTGTGGCATACATGCCTCGGTCCGCAGTACGATGCTCAGGTACGGGAGTCGTGTCCGTCAGTCACAATTCTCCAAACCACCCATTACAGTGGGGCTACACACACACGGGTCCTGCACTGTGCAATCTTTCACAGGGGCAGGTCCCACATGGGCAGCAGTACTTACCAAGGCTTCCATTCGAATCATGCTCAAACTGCGAGGTTCAACATTCCTACACTCCTACATCGCTGCAATAACCATGAGTTCGTAGTTCATGTGTGGGCCTTGCAGTAGCCCCTAGCACACTGATTCACAGCTTCCTAACCGTAGGAACAATACTCCATCCCTCCTGCATATGGACATATGGGCTTCATATGGCTGGTTATGCCGGAGTCAGTGGGTCAGTGAGGCTGACCCACCAGAACAGGTGGAACCAGAGTGGGCAGCAGTACTTACCCCCCGCCCCCCTTGCAAACTCCCGGGGTAGCGCGCGACGGTCTCCCGGGTGGGGGGGGGAGACAGTCGCCAAGGGACGGTCTCCCGGGGGGGGGGGGGGAGATTGCAAGGGTATTTCAAGGCAAACCGTGGTACCCTCCACTGACGCAAGCAAAGAGAACACGTGTGAAGTGACTTTCGCGTTGATGCGGTGCCAATGTGTTTCATCCAACACAAATGTTATTGAGGATCCAAAGGAACGGCAAAGAACTTCTGGGTACGAGAATAACACACTTTGAATTGTTGCACATGCTCGGTTTGCATGACAGGCACGGGGTGTGTTGCACTGGCCGAGGAGGAGGAGGCAATGGCGCGCGGGGCTGGTTTGGCAGCCGCTTTAGCGCCCGCTTGCACAGCCAAACCAGTCCGTTTGGCGGCTGGCTTTCCTCTTGGCTGGGGGGCAGCCTTTCCTCTTGCCTTGGGGGCAGCCACCGACTTCTTCGGAGGCACCAAATCCTTAGGGATCCACTTTTCCTCACATATATCACGAGTGAAGTACAGTTTCCCATCAAACACATGGCCCAAGCCCCAGACTCCACGTGCACTCTTTGCCCATACTACTTCCACATCATTACCCTCCTCTTCCTCCTCTTCCTCCTCTTCCTCCTCACTACTCGAAGACATGCAGCCAATTTCTCCTTCGGCTCTCTGTATTTTCGGAGTGGCTGCAAAAGTCGCATTGCCTTAGAGCGGCGTTTTGCGGGGCCTTTGACGGCCGACACAAAAACTGCATCCTCGGCCACGGTGGCAGACCGGGGACGTTTCGGTTGGGTCTGAAGTGGCAACACAACACACCCATACAACGCCTTTGGAGAGAGAATATCACAGAACATACACAGGTGCTTGATTTGTAGTACTGGGAAAGCAATGCAAAGCCATGCGTAAAGCAGTTGGGCAACACAAACCAGCACAATACATGTTAACTAGAAAAACATGGAAGTGACGGTCTCCCGGGGGGGGGGGGGGGGACAAAGATGGACAACACATCGAAATATGCCCATACTCAACTGTACCCCAGTAGGAGCCATGTGGGGGAAAGAAGTCAGCTGGTGCATTGGTCCCCCTCTCGGTATGCGTGCCCGTGTAACTACCTCGCCAGTCAGGCAACAACAATATTATTTTGTGCTGGCATGTAGTGCGACAGGATGTGCACGGCCTTGATTGTGGCCGTGCACAATTGTCATGCAAGCTTGTGGCATATGCTTGGTGGATAGCTTTATGCATGGGCATCATTGCTTTAGCCCGAGGGTAAGAGGATAGAAGGGCCACGCCAGGGTGGACATCAACCAGCTGACGCACGTTTGTCTCCACGGCAAGCCTTTTTCAACACGCTAGTGAAGACGTTGCATAGATAACCTCGGCGTGGCAGGTGCTGGGATAACGGGGGGGGTTGGGTTGGGTTGGGTTGGGTCAAGGCCTCGCCTGGTCGCCTACCCACGGTCCGCGCCGCCTTCCCTGCGGGACCCGACTGGGCGGCCGTACCCGGGTGTCCGGTCACAAGGCCTACCGGACTGTTGACCGCCCCCAGACCCCGCGGTGGCGCTCGCGGGCGGGAGATGCCGCCGTGCCTGTGTGTATGTGCCCTTGTGTGTCTGAGGGGGGGGGGGGGGCTGTGGCACACCTGCTTGCTCCATTGTTGTTCGGCGTTGGCGCACATGGCGCGGGGAAGTGTGTGCCTGGTGCTCCAGGCCCCGGCAGGGAGGCTGGAGAGCCTGACGCTGAGCCCGCCGGGGGAGATGTGGGCCTGGGCTCGCAACCTCCACGTCACAAGGACATGCTACCCAACCACTCCACGACTGCCTATTGGCACGGGAAGGCGGTGGTACGTGGCACGACTGGGGTCAGACCCGCACTCCTTGACTGCCTTAGGCACAGGTGGTGCTGCCTCGCGGGCTGGGTCCGGCTCCCACGGCCGAGGGCGTACCCTGGGCAGATGGAGGGGCACCAAGGCGCAGAGTGTGCTTCCCTGCCCTGGGTGCCACCAGTGCTGGCTGCACTGGCTGCGGCGCTACAGCCCGCGTAGACGAGGGGGCCCAGAGGGCACCACACCCGAATGGCCTCTCCGTTGAGGAAGGGGGGGGGGGGGCAGGGGTCGGCTGGTGGCTGTCTGGCCTCCAGGGGTCACCCACAACTGCACTGGAGTGCACGGGGCTGTGCTGGCCTAGGCGTCTGTGATGAAGTTGGTGGGGCACGTGCACACCTGGAGGTTCCCTAGGCAGGCCGCTCAAGGGATACCCACAGCGGTCAAGCTGTGAGCCCTTCACAGCCTCCACTTTTTAGGCCCTGAGGGCGCCGACTCCGTGCACCCCTCCCGTCGGGGGCGCAGGCTGGGGGGGGGGGGGGGTAGGGTGGTGGATGGGTCTACCTGTTCACTTACGTGGGAGAGGAGGACCACCTGCTGGGTTACCATGCGGGTCCCAGATCCCAACATACTTGTCGCTCGGCGTCCGCTCCCTGAGGGACCTGGATCACCATGTGACGGCCTGCAGTGAGGGTGTGAGGGCATGCGGGGGGGGGGGGGGTGCTGGGCCTGCTTTCGGTCCGGCCCCATTTCTGTTGGGGGGGGTGGGGGCAGCAAAAGGTCTGCTCCCCTGTTTCCTGGTCCCCACGAGGAACCAGCCCACGGCCTGCACCCTCGCTTTGTGGTGGCTGAAATTTGGGCCGACAGAGGGGATAACGGGGGGGGGGGGGGGGCGGGTCAACCTCAAGGACCAATCAGCTTGGAGCATGGATGGGTCCAACTGTACGAAGCTCTGATTCACAGCCCTCACCAGGGTACCTCCCATGGCTTTACGTATGGGGCTCACGCATGCACCAGAGCACGGGGTCTCGTCACTGCAAGCACACACGACCCAAAGACCCTGTTTGACTCTGGGACCTTGCCCCGCCCATTGATGCTCCAAGCCGGTAATTTACGGGGGTTTACACTCGTTTCGGCCCCCGGCCACCAGGTTGTGTAAATGGGTGTAAATTTTTCCGCAAACGGCGTAAATTCCCAAGAAAAGTGGCGTAAATTCCCAAGAAAAGTGGCGTAAATTCCCAAGAAATGGTGTAAATTAGTGGAACGGACGGTGTCACTCAACAGCTCAACCAACCTCAAAAACTCAAAACAGAGAAACTCAATGTTTTGAAGGTTGGTTGCTTCGGCCTTTTGACCCGAAGTGGCGTTTTCCCACCGTTTCAATCAGGGGTGGGGGGGGGTTCTCGCAAATCGGATATCATGCTTAAAACCCCCCCCAGAGCCAAATTTAAAAAAGGGGGGGTTTTAAGGGGGTTTTTCGCTGCGCGGGGGTATTGTCCGCGGAAACGGCACCCCGGCCCCCCAAATTCCCCCCCCCCCCGCAATGAAGAACATAGTGTCGGGCACCTCCAAACAGTTGGGTATGCGGCCCAGGTGTGATCCGACAATTCGCACCGCCCCTACCAACGTCTATGGTAGGGTTTCATCGGCTTGGGTATTTCCGGCCGTGGGTACCAGAAACCTCGGGACTGTGGGTCTCTGAGGCGGTCATGGGGTTCGAAGTACACCATGGGGTTAGAATTGCAGCATGGGGGTTGACCCGCATCAAGGTCCATCATGGGGTTCGGAATGCATCATGGGGTTAGAAATACACCATGGGGTGAGAAATGCGTCAAGGGGAGGCCATAAAAGAAGGGGTGTGTGACTATGCTGGTCGGCCGACGCAACTCGGGAGGCCCTTAAGGCTATGGCAGGCCAGGCCTCCCTCCCCGCGCCATTGTGTGGGCCTTCCAGTCCTAGTGTGCATGCTACTACAAGGGAAGGAGAGGGAGAGCGAGGAGGTGTAGGGGGTGGGGGAGGTATCCGTTTGTGACGTGTGTGTGTGTGTGTGTGTGTGTGTGTGCATGTAGCTCCGCCTACTTCTTCCGCCCTGATGTCTTCACCGTGCAACGCTTCTTCGCATTTTGCTTGGTAGCGGTGATGGGCCGCTTTGTGCCCTTGCCAGGAACAGCTTTCTTTTGTGGGAGAACTTCCACCCCGGAAGAAGAGGTAGAAGAGGAAGAAGATGAGGAAGAAGAGGAGCTATTGCCATCCTCGGAAGTTGCGGAACTCTCGTTACCGCTGGACGAATCGTGATCTGCACAAGCCGGGGATTTACGGGTGTTTACAGTGCTTTTGGCACCCGGCACCCACCTTGTGTAAATTGGTGTAAATTTTCCCAAAAGTGGCGTAAATTTCCTTCAAAAAGTGTAAATTTAAGAAAAGGACGGTATCACTCAACAGCTCAACCAATGTGCAAAACTCAGAAAAAAGTAATGTAGAGTTTTGTCATTGGTTGCTTGGGCCTTGTGACCCCAAGTGGCGTTTTCCCACCGTTTGCATGGTTGGTTTGGTGTTTGGATTAGAAAATGTGTGTATACATACTTATATACACCGGCAGGCAGGGTATTTCAAGGCAAACCGTGGTACCCTCCACTGACGCAAGCAAAGAGAACACGTGTGAAGTGACTTTCGCGTTGATGCGGTGCCAATGTGTTTCATCCAACACAAATGTTATTGAGGATCCAAAGGAACGGCAAAGAACTTCTGGGTACGAGAATAACACACTTTGAATTGTTGCACATGCTCGGTTTGCATGACAGGCACGGGGTGTGTTGCACTGGCCGAGGAGGAGGAGGCAATGGCGCGCGGGGCTGGTTTGGCAGCCGCTTTAGCGCCCGCTTGCACAGCCAAACCAGTCCGTTTGGCGGCTGGCTTTCCTCTTGGCTGGGGGGCAGCCTTTCCTCTTGCCTTGGGGGCAGCCACCGACTTCTTCGGAGGCACCAAATCCTTAGGGATCCACTTTTCCTCACATATATCACGAGTGAAGTACAGTTTCCCATCAAACACATGGCCCAAGCCCCAGACTCCACGTGCACTCTTTGCCCATACTACTTCCACATCATTACCCTCCTCTTCCTCCTCTTCCTCCTCTTCCTCCTCACTACTCGAAGACATGCAGCCAATTTCTCCTTCGGCTCTCTGTATTTTCGGAGTGGCTGCAAAAGTCGCATTGCCTTAGAGCGGCGTTTTGCGGGGCCTTTGACGGCCGACACAAAAACTGCATCCTCGGCCACGGTGGCAGACCGGGGACGTTTCGGTTGGGTCTGAAGTGGCAACACAACACACCCATACAACGCCTTTGGAGAGAGAATATCACAGAACATACACAGGTGCTTGATTTGTAGTACTGGGAAAGCAATGCAAAGCCATGCGTAAAGCAGTTGGGCAACACAAACCAGCACAATACATGTTAACTAGAAAAACATGGAAGTGACGGTCTCCCGGGGGGGGGGGGGGACAAAGATGGACAACACATCGAAATATGCCCATACTCAACTGTACCCCAGTAGGAGCCATGTGGGGGAAAGAAGTCAGCTGGTGCATTGGTCCCCCTCTCGGTATGCGTGCCCGTGTAACTACCTCGCCAGTCAGGCAACAACAATATTATTTTGTGCTGGCATGTAGTGCGACAGGATGTGCACGGCCTTGATTGTGGCCGTGCACAATTGTCATGCAAGCTTGTGGCATATGCTTGGTGGATAGCTTTATGCATGGGCATCATTGCTTTAGCCCGAGGGTAAGAGGATAGAAGGGCCACGCCAGGGTGGACATCAACCAGCTGACGCACGTTTGTCTCCACGGCAAGCCTTTTTCAACACGCTAGTGAAGACGTTGCATAGATAATCTCGGCGTGGCAGGTGCTGGGATAACGGGGGGGGTTGGGTTGGGTTGGGTTGGGTCAAGGCCTCGCCTGGTCGCCTACCCACGGTCCGCGCCGCCTTCCCTGCGGGACCCGACTGGGCGGCCGTACCCGGGTGTCCGGTCACAAGGCCTACCGGACTGTTGACCGCCCCCAGACCCCGCGGTGGCGCTCGCGGGCGGGAGATGCCGCCGTGCCTGTGTGTATGTGCCCTTGTGTGTCTGAGGGGGGGGGGGGGGCTGTGGCACACCTGCTTGCTCCATTGTTGTTCGGCGTTGGCGCACATGGCGCGGGGAAGTGTGTGCCTGGTGCTCCAGGCCCCGGCAGGGAGGCTGGAGAGCCTGACGCTGAGCCCGCCGGGGGAGATGTGGGCCTGGGCTCGCAACCTCCACGTCACAAGGACATGCTACCCAACCACTCCACGACTGCCTATTGGCACGGGAAGGCGGTGGTACGTGGCACGACTGGGGTCAGACCCGCACTCCTTGACTGCCTTAGGCACAGGTGGTGCTGCCTCGCGGGCTGGGTCCGGCTCCCACGGCCGAGGGCGTACCCTGGGCAGATGGAGGGGCACCAAGGCGCAGAGTGTGCTTCCCTGCCCTGGGTGCCACCAGTGCTGGCTGCACTGGCTGCGGCGCTACAGCCCGCGTAGACGAGGGGGCCCAGAGGGCACCACACCCGAATGGCCTCTCCGTTGAGGAAGGGGGGGGGGGGGCAGGGGTCGGCTGGTGGCTGTCTGGCCTCCAGGGGTCACCCACAACTGCACTGGAGTGCACGGGGCTGTGCTGGCCTAGGCGTCTGTGATGAAGTTGGTGGGGCACGTGCACACCTGGAGGTTCCCTAGGCAGGCCGCTCAAGGGATACCCACAGCGGTCAAGCTGTGAGCCCTTCACAGCCTCCACTTTTTAGGCCCTGAGGGCGCCGACTCCGTGCACCCCTCCCGTCGGGGGCGCAGGCTGGGGGGGGGGGGGGGTAGGGTGGTGGATGGGTCTACCTGTTCACTTACGTGGGAGAGGAGGACCACCTGCTGGGTTACCATGCGGGTCCCAGATCCCAACATACTTGTCGCTCGGCGTCCGCTCCCTGAGGGACCTGGATCACCATGTGACGGCCTGCAGTGAGGGTGTGAGGGCATGCGGGGGGGGGGGGGGTGCTGGGCCTGCTTTCGGTCCGGCCCCATTTCTGTTGGGGGGGGTGGGGGCAGCAAAAGGTCTGCTCCCCTGTTTCCTGGTCCCCACGAGGAACCAGCCCACGGCCTGCACCCTCGCTTTGTGGTGGCTGAAATTTGGGCCGACAGAGGGGATAACGGGGGGGGGGGGGGGCGGGTCAACCTCAAGGACCAATCAGCTTGGAGCATGGATGGGTCCAACTGTACGAAGCTCTGATTCACAGCCCTCACCAGGGTACCTCCCATGGCTTTACGTATGGGGCTCACGCATGCACCAGAGCACGGGGTCTCGTCACTGCAAGCACACACGACCCAAAGACCCTGTTTGACTCTGGGACCTTGCCCCGCCCATTGATGCTCCAAGCCGGTAATTTACGGGGGTTTACACTCGTTTCGGCCCCCGGCCACCAGGTTGTGTAAATGGGTGTAAATTTTTCCGCAAACGGCGTAAATTCCCAAGAAAAGTGGCGTAAATTCCCAAGAAAAGTGGCGTAAATTCCCAAGAAATGGTGTAAATTAGTGGAACGGACGGTGTCACTCAACAGCTCAACCAACCTCAAAAACTCAAAACAGAGAAACTCAATGTTTTGAAGGTTGGTTGCTTCGGCCTTTTGACCCGAAGTGGCGTTTTCCCACCGTTTCAATCAGGGGTGGGGGGGGGTTCTCGCAAATCGGATATCATGCTTAAAACCCCCCCCAGAGCCAAATTTAAAAAAGGGGGGGTTTTAAGGGGGTTTTTCGCTGCGCGGGGGTATTGTCCGCGGAAACGGCACCCCGGCCCCCCAAATTCCCCCCCCCCCCGCAATGAAGAACATAGTGTCGGGCACCTCCAAACAGTTGGGTATGCGGCCCAGGTGTGATCCGACAATTCGCACCGCCCCTACCAACGTCTATGGTAGGGTTTCATCGGCTTGGGTATTTCCGGCCGTGGGTACCAGAAACCTCGGGACTGTGGGTCTCTGAGGCGGTCATGGGGTTCGAAGTACACCATGGGGTTAGAATTGCAGCATGGGGGTTGACCCGCATCAAGGTCCATCATGGGGTTCGGAATGCATCATGGGGTTAGAAATACACCATGGGGTGAGAAATGCGTCAAGGGGAGGCCATAAAAGAAGGGGTGTGTGACTATGCTGGTCGGCCGACGCAACTCGGGAGGCCCTTAAGGCTATGGCAGGCCAGGCCTCCCTCCCCGCGCCATTGTGTGGGCCTTCCAGTCCTAGTGTGCATGCTACTACAAGGGAAGGAGAGGGAGAGCGAGGAGGTGTAGGGGGTGGGGGAGGTATCCGTTTGTGACGTGTGTGTGTGTGTGTGTGTGTGTGTGTGCATGTAGCTCCGCCTACTTCTTCCGCCCTGATGTCTTCACCGTGCAACGCTTCTTCGCATTTTGCTTGGTAGCGGTGATGGGCCGCTTTGTGCCCTTGCCAGGAACAGCTTTCTTTTGTGGGAGAACTTCCACCCCGGAAGAAGAGGTAGAAGAGGAAGAAGATGAGGAAGAAGAGGAGCTATTGCCATCCTCGGAAGTTGCGGAACTCTCGTTACCGCTGGACGAATCGTGATCTGCACAAGCCGGGGATTTACGGGTGTTTACAGTGCTTTTGGCACCCGGCACCCACCTTGTGTAAATTGGTGTAAATTTTCCCAAAAGTGGCGTAAATTTCCTTCAAAAAGTGTAAATTTAAGAAAAGGACGGTATCACTCAACAGCTCAACCAATGTGCAAAACTCAGAAAAAAGTAATGTAGAGTTTTGTCATTGGTTGCTTGGGCCTTGTGACCCCAAGTGGCGTTTTCCCACCGTTTGCATGGTTGGTTTGGTGTTTGGATTAGAAAATGTGTGTATACATACTTATATACACCGGCAGGCAGGGTTTGTTTTAGGTGGGTTTGCCCAAGCACTGCCGGGGGGTAGAGGGCGTCACGGGGGACGGAGAGTGCACCATGGACCCAGGCTGTGGTCCAAACTTTGTCTTGCCACAAGGGCAAAAAGATGGTGAAAAATTCAGAAGCAAAGGGGAAAATTTTTGGTGCACTCTGAGCAGGGGAAGGGGGTCGTTGCGGCGGGGGTGGGGTACATACGTTAGTTTCGCTGTATGTTGTTAGTTTACAGTGTGTGGCAGGGTGAGTGGATACATACACAGGTTACAAACAAGAGTTACATGCATAGCAGGACAAAAGGTTAGGAGGTTAGGGGCAAGTTAAAACAAGTTGCACAACAGGGAAAAAAAATGCGGCACTGATGTGGCGGAGGGCGGCGGCGGGTGTAGAGAATTCTTGCCACGGGGCGTCCGCTTCTTGCTTGCGAACCCACATCACATGACAAAAACTGCCACAACAAACAGCAAAGTAGAAGCAGCCCTACCAGCAAGCCAATTGCTAAGAGTGGAAATCTTATAACATGCAACGTACTCGAACTTGGTCATTAACATGGAAATTCTTGCGACCCACGCACTATGTAACCATCGGCGTCCGCCCTTGCACGCACCACACTCGAGCCGGGCTAGCTCTCGAGAGTGGGATCTCCAGCACGCAACAAACGACATTTGTATAGCGCCTCGTCTTGCGGAATCTGGCGCTCAAAGCATGGACGGTTTGATGAAGGTAGCTAAATCCCTGAAAAAGTTGACACAACAAGGAAGAATTTACAAATTTTCATGTTCAATACTCACAATTGTGGACCACCTACATATCTAAATATCGACCTAATAACATGCAAAGTACTCTCGTTGTTGACCGCCTTTGCCACTTTCAAAGTGATCTTGGGCTTCATCACCATGAGGAATTTTTTGGCTCGCCCCTTTTTGTTCTCATCGTCCTGCCCGACTACAACCCAGTCCGTCAAATCAACGGTGTTGGGTGGCACGGTTGGATGGCAGCGAGCCAAGTGAGTTTTGATGTTCAAAACCCACGGGGTGGCACTGCACCCGGGAATAGGACATTCACGGGGCATGTTTTCTTGTTTGCGCATGGCCATTGCGAGCTTCAATGGGACCACACACGGGCATGTGCTACTGATTTTCTTGCGCACAATACTTATGGTACACGTGCCTGTTGTGCGTCCACAAAAACCACAAGGTTCGGCCTCACCACGCATCCTTGGGTCTGTTACCACCTCTCCACCATCATTAATGCACGTGGCATGTACATAGCATTTACATCGCATGCACTGTTGAGTGTCAGTGTCCCCTAGAGGCTTGGCACACCCCCGACATGCACATGCAAAACACCATCGATGATCTCCCGACTCGCCCTCCTCATCCACTTCCACCCATCCGGTGTTTCCCTTCACAACAACGAAGCACTGCTCATGCAACCCCCGTTGACACTGGGAGCATGCAGCAGTGACCCCGCATAGCCAGCCGCGGCAACTCACACAGTGCGATGAGCTGAGGACGTCAACGTACGAGGCGACCGATGGGTTGTAGGCTGTCGTTCGCGCGGGCTTGGGTGGTGCCTTGGGGGCTTCAACCGAGAACTCGAAACCATTGCGCGCTTTCTTCTCCGCCGCATGCTCAATCTGCACTTGCTGCAAATTTGAGGGGGCACCTTCGGACTTGATGTAGCGGAGCGCGGCTGCCGGAGTAGCAAAGTGTTGCCACACGGCATCACCGCCTTGCTTCCGCACCCACATTTACATAACAAAGCTAAAACAGCGTGAACAGAAGGAAAGCAAGGAAGGAAAGAAAGCCCCTGAATGCCTCCTTCTCGAGCCGGGGAAAAGCTCGAGGCAGGGATCTTCACTCTTCTTGCCTGATTCGGTCTAGTGTTCTCTAGCATAGGAAACGGGCATCAACAAAGTTTGCATTTGACAATGAACACAAATGTTGTTCACAAATATTGGTAAGTGCAGGGAATGACACGCAAAGCACGAGAAAGCAAAGGAAGAAAGAAAGCCCCTGAATGCCTCCTTCTCAAGCCGGGGAAAAGCTCGAGGCAGGGATCTTCAAGCCCCTGAATGCCTCCTTCTCGAGCCGGGGTAAAGCTCGAGGCAGGGATCTTCACTCTTCTTGCCTGATTCGGCCTAGTGTTCGCTGGCATAGGAGACAGGCATCAACAATGTTTGCAGACGACAATTGACACAAGTCTTGTTCACAAATATTTGTAAAGACACGGAATGGCACGCAAAGCACGTGAGAGCAAAGAAAGAGAGGATGCCCCTAAATGCCTCCTTCTCCAGCCGGGGAAAAGCTCGAGGCAGGGATCTTCACTCGTCTTGCCGGTCTCGGCGAATTGGCTACACAGCCCCAGCAGATTCTGCCACAGGGAAGGGGCATTTACACAATTTACATTCCAAAATGGACAAGAATCTAGCTCACAAATATTTGCAACTGCCAGCAATGGCAAGGAAATCATGTAAAACCCCTAATTTACGCCAAATTTACAAAAATTTACGGGAATTTACTCCACTTTTCGAGGAATTTACAAAAATTTACGTAAATTTACAGCGTAAATTGCTCCGGCCCCCGGCTCTACCCCCATTTGTTACCGGCTTGTGATGCTCCCGTGCATTCATGGCCACCAAACTGACAGAGGGGGAATGTTTGCCCAGCGCGCTACTTTTCTATTAACTATCCCGACTTCAGCCCCAGATTTACCCTCTCATGGAGAAGCCCCCCAAGTAGCCCACGTTGCACTGCACACCTTCCCTACAAAGCACGTTGCATAATAAGCAAGATCTGTGAATTCAGCAGCTCCAACTGTCATCTGTATTGTACTTAACAAACAACATTGGTCCCACAAGTGTGGGTGTCAATACATTCAGTACAATAGTGCTCCTTACACTCATCACAAACTGCGACGGTGGAGCGCTTCTGGCAACACAGCACACACGCTTCTGCCTCATCCTCTGCCTCATCTTGCGTGCCACAACTGAGCAAACAGCTACTCAATGCGCGCCCTATACCACCTGTGCATGTCATTGTAACATTGTTGGCCGGCTGTCAAAGTGCCATTCTTTCTTCCAATGAATGGCACAATGACATGAATCCGGCCTTTATAAGCACCATCATGGCCCCCAACTTCGAAATCAAAGAAATCACCTCGGGTACGAGAAGGTCCATACCCATCCCAAATCAAAACATCTGCTGATGTCCCAGGGGCCAAGGGGCAAATCCATATAATGCTGGGCAACATATCAACGGCAACAATCCACCGGTAGGGCACGGGTCACAAAAGATGCCCGGCGCGCGCCCGGCGCACTAACGTTCCCCCAGATAGCAGTTGTATACCCCCCCTGCCCCTCCTAGTATGGAAAACCTTCAGGTGTGAATTTTACCGGTGCAAGGGCAAAAGAAATGTCCTGCTTTATACGCCCCAGTCTGCAACGTGCACCAAAAACGAACCCCCCATGGGGATGCAATTCAAGCGGGTTCAAACTTTCCCGGCCACACAGGGTTTGCTGTTGTGCTGGAGTTCAAAAAGCACAACATCTAGCAGCATGGCCCGCAAGACACACTGGAACCCCCGGCACTCGCCTTACCCGCGCAGTCCAGCACTCTACAATGTCAGTGAATGCTCCATGTGGTTTCTGCCATGCACCACAGCCAGTGAGCAACAAACCAGTCCGCCGCTTCAGTAAAATGTGGCCCTTAGACCTGGGGGGTTGAATCTTATTGAACTGGTCATTACAGTCCAACTCATACGGCTGTGAGTCCCAGGCAGTCCACTGCAAAAACAAACAAAACATTGAATTTGAACATCTTAGCACTGAACCTTCATAGCCCAGCAACTACTGCCCGCAAATTGCCATACGCAACATGACTGGGAAGCATTGCAAAGGAGTGGTTGGGGTCGGAAATCCATTCAATATCTTTAGAGGGGGTGTTTGCCCCGTGCATGCCCGGTGCGCGCCCAGCACGCCCCACACACCAGACTGTTATCCCCAGAACCTGCCCCCATAGAACTCTTCAAATGGCTCACAAGGGGAAGCCTTGCCCAAAGCACCCACCTGCAAAACATGGTTATGAACCAAAAAGACCCAAAATATCAGAAAATCACCGAGGCCTTGTCGTGGTCAACAGCACCCCGCAGGTATGTGATGTGCTGGAACTCATTCCCATGTGGCAAAGGCCGAACAACGTGCGCGATAACAGAGTCACTAGCGTGTCTGGAGAACACATGAGCGGTCCACAATAGGTGGTACACAAACCGTGAAGTAAAATGCAGCAGAAAGTGGTTCCCTACTGACCCTCTTTGCAACACAGCAACATGCCTTGAGATACACAAAGTGCCTAAAAGATGCCCTGTGCGCCCCCGGCCCCGCAGCAGGATTCCCTCTTAGGTGTTACCTGGAGTCTGTCTTCTGCAGGGGCTGTGGCCAGGAAAAGTGCCGGCAGTGCATGCAATCATGGTGGGAACATATGTGGATCTGAGCAGGCAGTGTGTAGGGAGGGTGCTCCATCCGCCACTTCAAAATGCGGTGCTATCATACTGCCCAACAGAGTGTGTTTGTGCGAGAATTGTGGCAGATGGTGTGCACACCACTGTGGGGGATGTGTGTGCACAGTGCTTTTGGGGAACGGTTGGCACCGCATTCCAGGGGATGAGCCTATGCCATGTTTTCACGGAGGGACTGCACAGCACTATGGGGGATGGGGCTCATCCCCTGGCCCGGAACCGCAAATTGACATGGTACCATTCTGCTGTTCCAAATTCACAACTGTAGAAGTGCCCATAGCACACACGGCCCGCCACACACCCACAGACCTTCATAAGCCAGTCCTGTCTACAGATCCAATACCAGAAAACAGAACTTATCACTCTGTCCACAGATAAGCTTCCCAACAACAAAAAGTGGGGAAAAGTGGGGAAAAGTGGGGTAAAGCGGGGGAAAGTGGGGGAAAGTGGGATTGAATGGGGTAACACATAAATTGCACCCAGGAAGAATGGGATAAAATGGGAGGCGGGGGTAGAAACTGGGAAGAAATGGATACAAATTGCAGAAACATGTGACTTGCAACCGGTCCCCGGTGTCCCGACATGGCATGGGTAGGTACCCGGGGAGCGTACTATCCACTCACCAACATGAATACCCCCTCCCTTGTCCACCGAAACGCCAATGTTGCTGGCCTTCCTCTTCTCATACTTGAAGCGGGACCTTTGCTTGGACAGCCAGCCACCCAATATCCCATATCTCTATGGGTCGCGGATGACCCTAATTGGTACGTATTATTGCACCCCATTGCATGTGTGCACATACTCCACGACAGTAACAAAGGGCAACAAGGGGCAACACTGAAAGCAGAGATGAACAGCAATATTTTCCATCTTTCTGGGGTGGGCTCTCCCTGTTTTGCCAAGGGAAGTTGGAAAGACACAATCACCCACTTTTCTCCTCTTTTCCCCACCTTTCCCCCACTTTTCCTCAGGTCACAGCCCAAGTAAACCCCCTCCCTGCTCCATCACTCCGCCAAAGCAACATTTTCCACATTTTGGGGATGGATTTTTCACCCACTTTTTCCCACTTTTCCACTTTTCCCCAACTTACTGGATAGTCTTCACGTCAACTTCCCATAATGGGAAATTCTGGTCCCTGCAATACCTTCTAAATAGACTAATCATGTAAACTGGAGCAGATCAGGATGCATTGAGCCGCAGATTTGCCTTGCCATGCCACCCTCCCCATACCAACTACCCCCCGTATGGAGTCTGTTTGAGTTGCTGTCTGGTTGGGACAAGCAGACGAGCAGGATCAAAAGAAAAGCCTCATCAGTGGTACCATAGGCGCCTTTCGGTCTGGTGAGAGATGTGCAACAACGAGCAGTCGCTCACCACGTACTGGAGCGACTTGAAATCGACTTGACCTACAGAGATCACAGTGTCAAATGACACCGCGACTCTATCTTATGAATCAGTCACAACGTGCAGGCACTTGGGCACTGAAGCACAACCCCCCAGTGTTGCAGCGGTATCACTGGCCGCCAAGCTCACACAGGGAAAAAAATAGCAATTCAGATATATGCATACCATACAGAATCCGCGGCTCAACCAAATAACACCCCCCCCCCCGGTCATCTGGTTTTCTGTAGCCTGTCACATTGTATATCAACTAGGACATCGAAATCGGTATCCCAGGGAGCACATGTTGCAGAGCATTCACCACTGTGTGGAGCGTGCCATGACACATATTTTCCCTCACACCAAAAAGCTTCTCGCTGAAGCCAGTCCTGTAGCAAACACGCAGAACACCGTGGGGACGTCGGCAGGTTGCGTGCCTGTAGCACTGCCCATGAAATTGTGGCATCCACACACCAGGGTCCCCTACTACATACCCGATGGATGGCACCTTTCATGGCGCGTAAAACAGTGGGGGTCGCATGGTCACACAGGTGCGCTAGCTGCATCCACGCGCTGATACTCAGCAGCAAGCACGCCCACGAAAAATTAAAAGGTAAGGAGTTTACTAGGGAACCTGTGAATATATTCGAAAGGTGCCGCATGCTCACTGCCCAGGGGCTGTGTAACGATGGTCCCCATTTCAATTCCCACCTGTCATTGAGCGCTGACGGTGTTGAAAAACAGATGACTGACGACTGCAAGTGAATGGTGACACCCAGGATACGTAGTTTGTCACCCATACAACCTCCATTGCATATCTCGCCCTTGCTAAGGCAATCACAATGCACAGGCAGTTTCCAACACTCGGACAGTGCCTTACACACTCGCGACATCTCAGTTTTGGCTGACGGACCCTTTGCAGCGACATTAACATTGTCCCGGAACTGTGATAACGAGACAGTGTTGCCCGCAGGTGTTTCCCAAACTGGGAACGGTGCTGCCTTTTGGAGCGTGCCGAACCGCCTCATGACATCCACTCCCTCTTTTAACGCCCATAGACTATGCAGATCTGCGCACTGCGCAGAAAAGGACCCTCCCATGGGGATGGCATCGGCTCTCTTCCACATAGCCCCTGCACACCATACCTGATTGTCCTCGGTTAATGAGAACCGTACCAATTCTGTTAATTCCTCATGTGAAACATGCCAGAAGGCTGACGACGCAGCACGACCTGCACGGTCCAACTCTTTACAGTCGCGGTGGATACTCCATACAATACTTTCTGCGCCCCACCGTCTCTTGTGGTACAGAAACTGTGATGCCTCCCTCAGCTCCGTAACGGTCACTTGCGGTTTAATCCTATTGAACTGTTCTTTACAGTCAGCTTCTCCCACACACGCTACCCCCCCTGCTGCCTCTACACCAGGTCCAATAAAGCGGGCATCTGCCGGAGTTGGAGTTGACCCCGGATGATTTGACTGTGAAAGTGACATCATGTGGCTCTAGGTGAGCAATAGTTGTCTCTTTTAGCAAGCAGCAATTTCCATCCAAAATTCAAAGGTGATTTTCAGGATATTGGACCCCACATCTCGAAATCAGATCAAGGAAAAAGCAAGTAATGAACTCAAAATCAGATGTCAAAAGCACAAGGGGGTGGGCAGTAAGGTGAGTGCCCCAAAGGTTCGCCCTGGTGTCCAACGAACAATTTTGTCCTTTAAAAAGACGGGCCGAACAGGAGTGTCCATTGGACACACCGTTCAGTGCGTGCGACATTATTGTGAAACAACGGTAACACATCCCTAGGCACAAGTTACCCAGCCCATTTAAGGCATAATGCCATGGAGGCCCCCAATTGGCACTTTTCAGAGTAGAAGCCCTTGTTGTGGTCCCGCTTCATGCGGAAAAGTTGGACATGCTCCCCGGGCTTGGGGCCCTTCTTGTTCTTGGCACAGGCAGAATTGGTGGTACTGCTTGTATAGCACCTGGCGGCCAGGTGCAAGCAGAGAATCAGTCATGGTGGGCGATAGAGGTCCGGCAGTTGACACATGGTGCTGGGACGCACAGCATAGAAGGTAAAAAATGGTAGGAAAATGCTGAGCATATTGCTCAGGATATTTGGGGATGCTCAGCATTCATGCTCAGCAAATGGGACTCATATTGCAGGGTTGATCTCGGAAGTCCCAGCCAAAATTTCTTCCGAGCTCCCCCGGCACAGTCGGCTGGGAAGCCCATGGAACATTCCTACCGATATCGGTTGCGTTTTGGGACCCGATCTGGCTGCCAAAACTTCCGAGCATCTTTCCGAGGGATTTCAAAAACTTCCAGGCGTTTTTCCATCGGTTTTTTGTACAATGACCTACACCGTTCTTGGTTCCCAAATCCCACACCTCAGCAAAGAAACACACAAAAAGACAAGCATGACCGTTCACTTACGCTTGAAATGTGAATGCTCAGTGCCTTGCCTGTTCATTTCAGCTTGAACTGTGAATGCTGTAATCTCCTTCGCTGAGCATCTGCACAGGACAGCCATCGCTTGACATGGCATCCACATCCACCACCACACGGCGATACTTCTTGGGTTGAGGTTGGGGTTCAGGGTTGTCACTGGATGATGAGGAAGAATCTGAGGCACTTACTGTGGAGGCACCAGATAGGTGCACAGCATCATCATCCGAATCATTATCCTCGGGACTGCTACTGCTCCCACTATCACTGCTGCTGCTGCTGCTGCTGCTGCTGCTGCTGCTGCTGCTGTTGCTACTGTTACTGCTGCTACTGCCACTGCCACGAGGGCACACAAGTTGCTGCTCAATGTCGCTATCAACAATGGGTACACGCGCCAACTTCGTACGCCTCATGGGTTGAACACGCTGCTGCTCGTTCAAACCCGTAGGACCTTGAAATGAAGCAGCACTGTCCTCGCCCTCCGAAGGGGGTACAATATCAACTGTCGCAGGGTTAGAAACTCGGCTTTGAGGGATGGGCCCCACACGTCCCTTACCCTTTCCCTTGTCCTTCAGCGCCTTACGGCGTGCAGCACAGGACTTAAATGTGGCACGGCTCTTCAAACCCAGTTTGGGCCACTTGCAGACAGCTTCCCTGTCCAGTGGTACCCATTGACGGACACCACGCTTTGAGCCACAGGTCCCACACACACATACCACATCACTCTCGGGATTTGCACCTGGAAAGGCGCATTTCACCGAATGGGTGTCTGGGTGCATATATAGGGAGCAACCACCTCCCTCCTGGAAATCCAGCAAATGCTCTAAGAGGCGTTGGAAGACCACATGCCACACGGCATTGGCAGCAACCATGCACGCCTCCAGAACAACGTTTCGTTGCACGGGCGCCCAAATTTTGGCACAGGGGATCTTCTTTTTTTTCTGCACGAACTTCTGATACAGCTCATGCTTCAAACTTTCACTAATACTGGCATCTTGCCTGGTACTAGTGACGGGGGCATATCTCTTGGCCACCCTCAGATCCCGCTCGCCGGCCTCATCGGAATACAGCATGGGTGTCCGTGGATTAAACCATGTGTGGGACCACCCATGCATATATAAGGTTGCAGTGCAACCTTCTTCAGCAAACTCGGGGATGATGTGCACAATATATGTGTACAACATCCCCATAGCTTGCCATGTGACAGTTGCCAGGTTATTACAACCATAGCATAGATGCACCATGTGGCAAAATGCCACCACCAAGGAATGGAAAGGCAGGGGGAGCACCATACCCCCTGCTAGTCTGCCCATGACTGTGCGGGCCTCGCGACCTGTGAGGCTAATGCCTGCCTGAAATCTACCTCGTACGTGACGCATGTGCTGCCTGCTATCAGGTGGCAAAGATCCAGGATCATACCTCCTTGCCACATGTGCTATGACCTGGAGTAGCTCATGGTTGTAGGGCGCTGGTAGTGTTCGACCTATGACACCGAGGATCCTGGAGGCTGCTCCTTTGGTGTTGTGCAATACAGGTTGCACAATATATACCTCTTCCAGGTTAGAAACCCCCTGAAACTTATGGGACCCACGCACACCATTGAGACATCCCCCTTTGTGCAAAAAGAGTTCTCCCGCCCCATCCTTATTCACCCAGGGACACGCCACACAGCCCTTTTGCCGGCACTCAGACCACAAATGGTGGTGATCGGCAGTGATTGCCCCGAGCCTTATCTGCAGGGTGGTGTTGTACACTGCACCAGCATACTTCATACGTTGCTTAAATTTACAAGAAGGCAGGGCTTGTAAGGCCTCTGCACGTTTGGGTAGCCACTGGCAATCACTGACCTTGGGAAGCTCTTGCCAGGTCAACATGTCTGTGCACCTAGGCACATTGCCAGACATTGGGAACCAGTGTCCCTGGAAATCAATTATACTGATTTTTGTGTTAATATTTGGACGGCCCCGGGGCTGGTAACCGTCGGCGTAGAGGCCTAAGGTCAGGGTGGCATGGGGTGGTGGGGGTTTCTGCCGGCCTTGGGCAGCCAATGAGCCACACTTCTGTAGAAGTAGGTGGCACAGCTGTGGTAACAACTTCCTGTTGTCCAGGGAGTAGTCCACTGCAGGAAGATGCAGGTCCTCTTGTTGCCTTAAAGCAACCATTGACCAACCAACCCCTGGTTGGAGATGGTCTAAGGTGCGCAAGACAGCGGCTGGCACCACATGCTCATGGCGAAGGCGAAGTGCAGCGGCCTGGCACTCTGGTGCTTGGGTGACTGATGTGGCCTGTGTGGTAGGCAAAGGGCCAAGGGACCTACGCACAACTGTGAAGGTGCCACTTGGGGGGCGCTGTAGCTGGTCTAGGTCCTTGGCCTGCAAGGGGGTGGCCGTGGGGAAGTTCATGGCAAAGGCTGACACCATGAATTGATCAGCTGGAATAGGGCATATGCTGGCAAATGCCTCCAGCTTGGAGATCTCCCCCTTCACCCATATAGCATGGTTGTTCACAACAAATTCATGGTGAAACATGGTGCCTGGAAAACAGAAGATTGCAGTAGGCCACTGTTTTGGTTGGTTTCAAAGGAACCATGTATGTATGTATGTATGTTCTCCATGCAGTTTTGTATGCAAAGCAGACAAAGGGTAGACAAACATTAGCTTCAACGTGCTGTTCTCCATGGCATCTTGCAGGCAAGGTAGGCACCAAGCATCCAACCAAAATTCCACTGGGTTCGGGCTGAAAAATTTCTTCCGAGCTCCCCCGGCACGGTCGGCTGGGAAGCCCATGGAACATTCCTACCAATATTGGTTACGTTTTGGGACCCGATCTGGCTGCCAAAACTTCCGAGCATCTTTCCACCAAGCATCCAACCAAAATTCTACTGGGTTCGGGCTGAAAAATTTCTTCCGAGCTCCCCCGGCACGGTCGGCTGGGAAGCCCATGGAACATTCCTACCGATATCGGTTGCGTTTTGGGGGGCCGATCTGGCTGCCAAAACTTCCGAGCATCTTTCCAAGGGTTTTCGAAAACTTCCAAGCGACGGACCGAAGCATATCGCATGCACGTCGGTACAGATTTCCTAAAATTGCCACCGGTAACCGGACAATATTGGTCTCTCTTTCAATGTTCTATGCTGGGCACCGGTGGTACATGTGAGGTAAACCATTCCCTCACAACGTGCTTTGCAGATTTGCCCACCATTACTGCAAGATACATCACAACAGCCCCTCATTTCCCCAAACCTTTCGCCTGAAACTGCGGTTCTGGAGCCCGGTACCTAATTAAGTACCTAATTAATTAGGTCCTCAAAAATGCAGTCCGAACGGAAGTGTTCGTTGGACATGGTGGGGGGGGGGGGGCAAGCAGGTCTCAAAGTGCTCTACACATGCACGTCCTGGTATGCATATGCAGCAATGTTCGGCAGTTCCACAAGATCATTGGTATGATACAAATGTGCTACCATACAATCAACTGCACCTGGTGGCCTTTGTTTTGTCAACACCAGAGTGTTTGCATGCTACAAGACAGAGAAAGGCACCCTAATGCTACTGTCTTTCACCCGTGTCACCTTGCGTTTGCTGGCAATCCTTGGCCAAGTAACCCCGACTGGGACCGTGTGCTTTAGGGGAGGAGTGTGGGTTTGGGTGTACCTCAACGGGCACCAAGGCGGCCTACTTGCCGCTAAACGACTTGGCTGTGTGTGTGAGGGGGCCGGAGGCCCAGCCTCTGCTGTCAAGTGAATGGACTGTGACATTGTATTGCTGGGATAAGGGTGCACATGTGTCGGTTTTTGGGCCTCGTACTGCGGCGGCTGTACAGCCGGCTGCTGCCCCGAAGACGGCAGTTCGAATCCCCCAAGGGGAATACGAGGAGGAGATGCGGCTCCCGGCGGCCGGCGGTACCAGTGACGGGGGGCACTGCTGTACGTGTACTGTGCCCGGTGCCTTGCTTTTTTGCATTGCGTGCTGATATTCCTGACAGGTGCATTTACATATGACAAGTGGATTGGACATGAGGACAAAAAGAAAACTACGAGGACGAGACACGCCCCCCATCCACCGGCGGTACCGATGGTGGAGGGGGGTGCTGAAGGGGGCGGTGGCGGAGACCTCGCCAACGGGCCCCTGGACGGACGGACAAACCGGGGTTCGAACCCCCGACGACGACAAGTGCCAACCATGGCGCATACCACTAGACCGTCCATGCCTCTTACGCTGATAGGTGTAAACACAGTTCACCCAGACATGACAATACCCTGAGGGGTGGGGTCGCACTCTCTAGTCCGAATCTGTCACCGGTGTGTGGCAGCTAGAGGAATACGAGATCCTTGGGCTGTTCAGGTAGGACCGGGCGCTCACGTCCGTGCTGGGTGTGTTCAGCTTGCGACGTTGTCTTGGACGGACCGGGGTTTCCAATTCCACCAGTCCCAGGTTTTCCCATGTGTTCTGTGGGTCATCCATAATGTCGGAATCATGCAAGCTTGCAGTCGATGCTGTGTCTGAAGAATTTGTGCTGAGAGTGCTATTTGAATCTCTGTGACTAAGGGTTATGGTTGAGCTACTGGCCGAACCGCCACCCGAACCAACCTACCGGTGAGGGGGGGGGGGGGGGTGTACCTTTAGTTCAAGGTCCCCAAAGTAGGGAGAACTGAAAGGGTTACATAAACATGTGCATCAACATTGCCAAAGTGGGGAGGACTCAAAACGCTACATGCTGTACTGGGGTCCCCAAGGCGGGGAAGTCTTGGATAGCACTTGGGGTAGCGCTGGTTCAGGGCGTTTAGGCCTTAAAAAGATGCCTAGCATGCCCCCGGCACACTAATGTTCCCTCCTTGTTCTGTCGCTACGGCTGCCGCCACAATGTCTGCTCGGTAGACCTGCTGCTCGCTGGTGTATGCACAAGAAATATGTGCTGTTGTAAGAGGGCCCCCGACACCGATTTAAAGAGTACGGTTGGATTGGATGCAGCTTCTAGCGCAGGCAATGTATGTGTGTACATTGTAGTCCTGAAGCAGTACCCCGCCATGCACATGCAGCAATATGAATAAAATCGCTCAAAGCATACAAATGATTCAAACACAGTTGCACCTGTGTTTGCTGCAATGACACCATACAAGGCCTTGAGGCTTAGGGATACCACATATGCAGCCACGTCAATGCTTTTTGCCAACCAGCACCGCGGAGGGTGTGAGATTACAAAACGGATCTCCCGGGTTCCCGGACGCTGTGGTTGCAATGTGAACGAAGACAGATTGAAATGAATGCAATCTGCACCCGGACTGCCCTGTGTTGCATTGCACTGCATGCCATCGGTGGATCTGACTTGAAAGACAAAAGACATTTTAAAAAGCTTAAGCTATGTGGGTCCAATGATGCGGAGCTCTCCCCTCTCCAATTTCCTGGAATTGGGTGTGATTAGAGACCCCATCAGAGTGCTGGAGCCAGACGCTCGGTGCACTCAGGGTCAGGAAATGCTGAGTTCGCTCGGCCGTGGCCACGCTGCTTCTTCATTGTGCGAAACGCACTTGGTTCCATCGTACAGTGCTCAGCAGGCTGCACTGGCTGTGCATAATCACATGACCATACCTGGCAGCACACTGCACCTCCTCCACTTCAGGAGAGGCTCAATCTGTACCTCATACATGTTGATCTAATTTGAATTGGTCGATCTGATTGGATTTGAAACGATGCGGTTGAGTTTCACAGGCAAATGGTACAATAGCACGCGAGTATGATAAAGGTGTGTCATCAAAATGACTGCCAAGAGAAGACAATGGTGCGATTTGTTGGCGGGAGTGTAGCCCCCACAGGAACAGTGTGCACGTTCCGATTCTTCGGTTGGGGGCACACTTCTTTGCCACAATTCCGATGGTGGATTCGCTGCCGATTCCTAAACAGGTACTTCAGTGCTTTCATCAATCCTGTACTTTTGTCTGCCTGGAATCATGGCTATGGTACAATCTTTCCGTCGATTGTCGAGCTTTTGCTTGTGCATGTAGCAGCAGCAAAAACGTTGGGGCTATTAAAACCAGTTTTAAAGTAAAGTACCGGAAGCATAGGGGGTATCCTATGGTACCCTTATGCACCACATACACCATGGGCAACGCCCAACAATCATTAAATGCCAACACCTTCAACAGCTTTCATGCGCAAAACGCACTCAATTTAAGACGATCTGCCAGAGGTGAATTTTCCGCAACACCCAACAAAGTAATTGACCCTCTGGCTTCTTGTTAGGATCCAGTCAAATGTAGGGCCCCATACTACTGACTTGATTTCTCGGCAATCGAGAATACCTGCATACAACACACCGTGATCAGGGCATGGGGTCAGCAGAGATGTGCGTGCATGCCACTATGCATGAGTATGGCATGCACACACTGTTGAAAGTGCGAAGAGAGGGGGAGGGTAACCAGGTGGGACTCGCGAACATGGATGTGGACAATGGATGGCAGGCACCGAGGGCTACAGATGGCAACATCAATCGCAAACACTCCATTCGAATGAAAACAAAGGTAGCACCATCCGTGCTTCACTCTGGTGGCAACACTGAGTCTGGTTTCAAAATGCTACAAAGTACTGCGCATGCCCAAAAGTACCTACCTCCTCCGGCTTGTCCAAAGACAGGCAGAGTACAGGAAAAGACAGGGTGTCAGTCTTTGGAAAAGCCCGTGCTTCCGCGCAGCACACGCGTGGCACGGACATGTGCCCGCTTGCGGAGGCTGTGGCCTATCACAGGCACACATCCCTGAATTGGAAGCCTGAACCTCCTGCAGATTTGCAACAACAGGAAAACAAGCGCAAAAGAAGTGTGGTTGGCTTCAACGTGCACAACTGTTCGGCTGGAGAACGCACTCAGAACAGAGGCCCCGTCCCACTTTGTGCCGGACGCGAAACTCCTGAACATGCCCATCATTGTTCGTCTTGAGTAGCTTTGGGTTCGGACTGAGGTTGATAAGTAGTTAGAATTGTATCCGGGTCCTTTTGTCAGATACCAAAAACAAAGCCGCGTACAACTTCACAACTGCACCCGAAGACCCGGAAAAGCAAGAAAAATTCGAAATGCCGAACACCAGTTTCTGCTCCCTTCATTCCGTACCGCTAAATCCAAGACGTCAGTGAGCGCAGTCAGATGGTGTGTTCGTCTTTCAAGACCCTAACCTGCGCAAAGGGGGGGGGGAGGGGGCATGTGGCTCTTTGCGGCTATCCATGGTACCTGATACACCACATATCCTCTGGGTACACGGTGCTCAATGGTCGGATCTGGGGGGTGTAGCTGCACGGTGCACGCACGGTGCGGCACCTTTCCGATGTTTCTGGAGATTTTACCCGGTGAAGAGGCCCACCGCAAACCACTTTGGCAGGTGTTCCCAAATGCTTGTGGATGGTCGCCAGAGGCCTTTGGATGATACCTGGTGTAAATCGAAACTTTGCACCGTTCACGCACGGTGCGCGCACGGTGCGCGTAACACCCTCCTGATCCCCGCCGGTGCACGTCAGGGCAACAATCATCAATCAATGGCGCGCCTTTTGGGTTGGGGTACTCCACTAGTGCCTAACCCCCACCCCGTTGTCAACGATACGGAGAAGTCCCAAGGCCTACGCTTAGACAAATGGGGGCAGGGCGCGTACACGACAGGCCACAGAGTACTGCTACAGCATGCTACAGCACACAGAGAGCAGCACAGCTGACCTCAAGGGTATTGATCACGCAGAGAGCCTCGCAACGTTGTATATTTCTGAGATGAAGAACTGAATGCGGGGGGGGGGTCTCTATCCGAAACCAGCAGGGCTCATGTAATGAACGACACTGTTGAGGGCCCCGCATCACACGTCTTTGAGACGCTTTGCGCGGATGGGAGGATATTCAGCCGCCTGCAAGGATTCACGGCGGACACCTCCGCAGGGGACGGACGTGCCACACTGAAGGGGCTGCCCGGTCTGCGCTTCTGTTGCCTCCAATGGAGACCACAGAACCACAGCCGGACGCCTCACGGACAAACAGACCACAGACAAACAGACATGTGCATAGCACGAGTCCTGATGCTTGCTTGCGCGCTTGCGTAACAGAGCAGTGCCTACTTTACATCCATTTGTGCAGCTTTTCGCCACAATGTTCAACACTGAATGCGTAAGTATTCAGGGAAGGTGTACTACAGCACCCACACAGGTCGTGCACCTTCACGGCCCTCGTAGAAGCAAAGGGTTCCACTGACGTGATTCCGGTCACCGCAAAAGTGCTGGTTGGGGCGCCCATGCGACGACAACAGCTAACGATTTGCCTCCCCCGGACTACATATGTGCTCCACCAGAGGACACAAAGGAACTGCAGATATATACCGCTACGAACTGAGCGAATGCGTGACCCTGTTGATACATCTGCCGAAGCTGACAGGGTCTCTGTTGGCGAAGGGTGCACGGTTGGGGGCATTTGCAGTTGCGGTACGCGAACAAGCAACACCCTTGACGAGTAAAAGGGACCCTTGTAGTTCAGCGCCCACCCCGTCCCGACACCCGCTGGTCCACGGCTGTTGAGAGGGCTGCCTAAATTCCGGGGGCTTTGCCGGAAATGCTGTCCGTCTCTTTGACACCATTATGCTGAGCAGAACGGGTCCAGAGTCCAGAAACACATCTTGGCTCTGCATCAGCTTGACGGTGCAAATCCAACATTTTTTGGGGCCCTGCGTTACACCACCCCCCTCAGCCCCCCACCCCTTGTGCAAGCACGCCCCAGGCCAGAGAAACAATGGTTAGACGGGGATCCCGCACTGGGACAAGGTCGTGTCGTCACGGGGTCCAAGCTGACGGTAGGTTTGAATGCGGGGAATCGAAATGCCTGAGTGGCCAAAGCTGGCATCACAATCGCTGGCCACACAGCATTCATGTGGGCAAGCTGTCAATGCTTCCTGCGAGACTGGGGGACGGCTCTGGATTTGCCGCCTCGCAACCGCAATTGAAGGGCCCGCTGGGTCGACAGGCGTTTGGAACAACAGGCATGTCGAGGATGGGGCATGGCACGTGGAAGGATATTCAACAGACAATACAGAAAAGTGAGTTTAGTTGTGACAGAGACACACATAGAAGAGGGGGGTGGGGTCGGATTCTGTAGCTTGCAGCATTGGCATCGCAGCAGGAGCCTCTCGATAACGCATGTGCAGAAGGAGAGCCATCCCACGTGGGCAGAATTCAACGGACAATACAGAACAGGGAGAGGGGGTGAGAGAGGCACACATAGTGGGCGGGGGGAGGGGGGGTCGTGTGGCCTGCAGCATTCGCAGATACCTCGATGACGCAAGTGTCAGCAGATGCATGCAGTGTGAGCTTTGCCTGCTGATTTGGTTTGGCTATCACACTGTATGTCCGCGTGTGCACAAGAAGGGGGTGTGGGTCGTATTGACTGCGCGGGGACGGGGCTAAAGGTGAAGGCATCCAGTGTCATTTCGTGGATGACGTCTGCCGTTTTCGCTCAGGGTTTGGACGGTCGCGCCCTGTTGGTCTTCAGGCCCAGGCTAGCCTTTGGACCCGCGTCGCCAGCCTTTGATGCTGGCCGGGTTCGAACACCCGTCACCTGCACTGGAGGCCGTGGCTTCCGCGGTGCCAGATCCACGGGAGAAGCCGCAGCTCCAGTGCACCCATCTCCAGGCAGCTTGTGCCGTACCGACGGGCCAGCCCAACGCCACGCTGCGTTCCGCAGCCCTTCCGGGTTCGAACGCACGTAAGTGCGACCGCAAGCCTGTGCCTTGCCGACTGAGCTAAGCGAGTGACAGGGGAGAAAGTCCTCGGTGTTGCTCTGACTGAGTGCCCGACATTTTTCGGGGAGCATGTGTCGCGAGGCAGTATGTGGGTTGGCCGCTTCGAAGGCGCGCCATGCCTTTACCAGGAGTTGGGAATGCAAGTTGGGGTGCTTTACCTAGCAGCGGAGTGGACGCCATGGAGGCAGAATGCTGCAAGTTTGCCCTGTGGCACAGCCTTTTCCTCTCATCCCCAACACTCCTTCTGCGAAGCAAGTGACAGAGAAGTACCCGACAAATGCACTGGGTACAACTTCATGCAATACCCTCTGCAGTCAAGGCAACAGAAGCTTAAGCTTCCCTTTTGGTGCGACCCGGCGCTGTGACGTTGGGTGGATGCTCAACTGATTAGGGTTGTGGAGGTGTCATAACCAGAGGTCGCCCATCGGTGGCGCGATGCGTTTTCATTTGCGCAATGTTGGGGGTTGAGACGCACACTGGACGACAGCCACTGCCGGGCTGGGCCTCAAAGCCGAGGGCGCCGAGGAGGGGTCAGCAAATCACTGACAGTTTTTGAAGCAGCAAAAATTATCGGCCGGCGTTGGGGCTGGGTCATGCAACGCTCTGTACGCGCATCCCCCGCCTTTGATGCAGTACGCCCTGTCCGGGAGGCCGTCGTTGCACGTATAAGGGAATTGATCCGACGCACACCCGAATGCATCACAGGGACCCCGACACACACCGCTTTGGCACGTGCCTTTGTGGCAAGAGGTGCCATCAGGCAGTGGAATGGGGGCCCCGCAGACCCCATCGTTGCAGGGGACGCTGTGGCAATCGTTCGGGGGTGGGGGGCAGGACGAACAGGGGTCCGGTGACGGGCAGTTCTTGTAGCAGCACCAACTTTGAGGATCTGGAGGGGGTGCGTCGAAGGGCAGGTACTGGCAGCCGCCGCCCTTTCCGCAATATGAGCGGACATTGGGGATCGCATTGTTGCAGGAATAGGGGTATTGTGAGGAATGGCACCCGAAGTTGTCACAGGCACCGCCCGAGGGTTCGACTGGCGAAGAAGATGGGGATTGGGACGGAAATGGGACGGGGGAAGAGGACGGGGAGGGCGAGGGGGACGGCGAAGGGACCGGGGACGTGGAGGGAAGAGGGGACGGTGCCGGGGATGAGGAAGCAGATGGTGATGGCGAAGAGGATGAGGACGGGGAGGCAGAAGGGAAGGGGGAGGCAGAGGGGGATATGGTGGCACTTGGGGAGGAGAGGGGGGAAGAGGACTGTGAGGGCGGGGGGGAGGGCGAGGGGGATGGTGAGGGGGGCGGTGAAGGAGACGGAGACAGGGATGGCGACTGGAACACTGGAGATTGTGATGGGGAGGGGGAAGGGACAGGGGATGGGGAGGACGACGGGGATGGGGATGGGGATGTGGATGGGGATGGGGATGGGGACGGGGATGGGGAGGCGGACGGGGATGAGGAGGAGGATGGCGATGGATGTGGGGATGAGGACGGGGAGGGGGAAGCGGAAGGTGAGGGGGATGGCGATTGGGATGGGGATTGCGAAGGAGAGAGCGGGGAGGGCGAGGGCGAGGGCGAGGGCGAGGGCGAGGGCGAGATCGACGGGGATGAAGAAGAGGATGGCGACGGATGTGGGGATGAGGACGGGGAGGGGGAAGCGGAAGGTGAGGGGGATGGCAATTGGGATGGGGATGGCGCGGAGGGGGTGGGCGATGGCGAGGGCGCTGGGGAGAGCGAGGGGGAGGGGGAAGGGAGGGCCGGAATGTCTGGCGCCGGGCAATTCTGATAGCAACACCATTGCTCAGGGTCGGGGGCAGGGGCCTCGGGCGCCAAATACTGGCATCCACCGCCCCTTTGGCAGTAGGCCGTCGCCTCCGGGAAGGCACTGCTGCAGGAATACGGCCACGCCGGGGCCCCGCACTCGAACGCATCGCAGTTCCCCCGGTGACTGCCCCCCGCGACACACACCCCGGCCCTACAAGTCCCCCCACCGCAGCCTTCGCCATCCGCCACGGGCTCAGGGTCCCCGCAGACCCCGTCCGTACACGGCACCGTATGGCACTCCGGCGCCGCAGGGCACGCGCTGCAGCCGCCTCCCGCCGGGGGATCCCCGGGGCAGTTCCGGTAGCAGCACCACTCCCCCGCGGGGGGGGCACCGGAGGTGTAGGCGCACCCGCCCCCCTTCTGACAGTAGTGCGCCGACCCGTCCCCCACGTCCTCGGCGCACCCGAAGGGCCAGGCGTCTGCCCCGCACCCGAAGGCCGCGCACGTGTGCCCGCACTCCGGCCCGGAGTAGCCGGGCTGGCAGTCGCACTGCCACGCGCCCCCGTCCCCGACGGCGCGGCACGTGCCGTGCCCGCTGCAGTCCTGCCCCGCGGCACCGCACGGGTCGCGGTCGCAGTGCGGCCCAGCGAAGGGAGGGTCGCAGACGCAGGCCCCGGTGGTGACCGGGAGGGTCCCGCCGAGGTACCGCGCCGCGCAGTGCCCGTGGGGCCCGCACCGCGCGTCGGCGCATACGTCCGTCTCGCACTGGGGCCCGGCGAATCCCGGGAGGCAGGCGCACGCGCGCGCCCCGCAGTCGCACCAGCCGTTCGGGCAGCCGCCGGGGCAGGCCCCGGGGCAGGCCTCGCCCAGGGGCAGGGCCGGGACGGGGGCGGCGCACGCGACGGGCGGCATGTCGGGATGGCCGGCGCATGCGCCGCGCCCGAACGCCCGTTGGCTGAGGGGCGTCTCCGTATCGGCGTAGATGAAGCGGCGGTCGTGCTGCGACGTGATGGCGCTGGGGCAGGCCCGGCCACGCATCGTCAACTGCAGAACGTCAGGGGCCCAGCGGTTGCCGAACACGGGGTCCGAGAACTCCACGACCCAGTCCGCCGGGACCGGGGCAGGGCCCTCCAACTCGAGATGGTACACGAAGTCGCGGCCGGGCACGACAGGGAGCGCGTAGCCGACCTTGGCGCCGATGGCCTGGAACGGCAGCACGAAGCTGTCGCCGGGCATGCCGACCTGCCACACCGTGACCCGGAGCCCCACCGCCGGGTCCGCGCCCGGGGCCGCGTACACCCGCAGCGGTCGCAGCGTGCGGCGGCACAAAATGCCGCCGTCGTAGCGGACGCCAACCCCGAGGTCATCGGCCCGGGAGCACACCGCCTCATTGTCGTGGCGGAGGCGCAGCAGGTACGAGAAGGAGTGCGAGGCGAGGGCGCAGTACCCGGCGGGAAATATGCGGCCCGAGGGATTCGCCTCGTCCGGGGGCGCCAGCACGAACATGCCTCCGTGGAGGTTGCGGGCGCCGGGGGTGAAGGAGAACCACTGGTCGCGGGTGACGGCCCAGTGCGGCTGGACGAAGACGTACACCGGCATGCACAGGACCCCCGTCGTGCCCACCCCGCAGTGATGGTTGGCCTCCAGGAGGAGGTCCCCTGCAAAATGCGTGTTCTCCATCAGAAACGCCCCGTGATCCGGAAGGCGCAGAAATCCGTCTGCGTAGTAGCCGTCCTTGACGTGTGCGGAGCACCCTGAACGTGCGGGGGCAGAGGGCTGGTCCTCGGCTGGCAAGTGGCGTACACGGGTGTCCAGTGCTGTGAGGGCAAGGGCCACAAATCACATAGAAACGCGACCGGCGTTCTGACGTCCCTTACCGTGCCACCGCCGGGGCATCGTGTTCGGCGGTCGCCAGCGGGGCCTTGGGCTGTGAGGCAAGGGGAGGTGGGGGTACAACCCAATGAAGGTGAGCACAGCGAAGGTGTGGGTGGAATCTTGAGTAGACTTGCCCCGGTTAACACGGCCACCCACCAAGACCTACCGGATGGCAACCACTGAAAGGCACCTGACTTCAAAACGGAGAGGGAATGAAACACGATGCGAAACACGCACTGCACAAAGGCACTGTCCGAGCGAGGAGCCACTGCATATCAGCTTTTCGGGCTGCTGCCTGCATGCACACAGCAGGCATCACTTGTTGCGGGTGGCCCTCGCCGCTCGACGGCCTTGATGAGGTAAACGAAACCATGCATTGCCAGCATGGCTGAGAGAGACTCGCGGGGGGGGAACCTGATTAGAGTGAGCTAAGCGAAGGTGAAGGCGGAACACTTGGTAGACTTTGGTCGTCCTGTGAGGGAAAGGTTGGGGGGGGGGGGGGTTCCTTTAAAGCTGGTGGGCTGGCGGGCCAAGCTCAACCATTTTGAATGGCAGTTCGGATGGGCCTGCCACTACCCTTTAGTGCTGTGCGCAACACAAATGTTGCGGGCTGCTGCACAGTGCGAGTTGTGGTGGAGCAGCTCGCTCCACGACTCGCATTGAGGGGCGGCACTTTTATTGGGCCTTTTATTGAGGCATGGGACTGCTGATACGTCAGCTCTCGAACTGCACACGGTATCAAGAGGCACCAAAGGGCCGTAGTATCGGATCCCCGGGGCATTGCATGGGCTGACAGTACTTCTGGAAATCCCTGTTCCAACCCACTCTTCACTTGGTTGGACTGGCAGCAGTCGAGGACTGTGATGTTGCAGTGTCTACCACAGGTGGTGGCCCCCCTCCAGCACATGGCCACCGGTACATGACATGGGCCGCGATGGTCGCGTACCACGCTCGTGCACACGGGGGTGTGCACCGCGGTGACGGGGGCGTTGCATGGGGGGCGACAGGGGCCTGGCACGGGCTGACAAGGGCAAAGAAGGGGGTGGCGGGGGCAGTGTAATTTTGGGGGGGGGGGGGGGCATGCCCTCATTTCAAAGTCTGCTCAAACTGCGAGGGTCGAACGGATTGCAGCAAACCGATGGTTCAACGTTCATGACCTGCGGTGCACTGGGGGGATAAACGACGCCAGGTGAGTAACCGACAAACTTGGCATGTAACTGCCAACAGTTGGTGGCCAACCGCCGGCGCTTGGTCGGTAACCGGCGGCGGTTGGCTGGTAACTGCCGCTCAGCGGAGGACGGTCCTAAGCGCACTCTTCAGCTACCAAAAAGAAAACTGTTGAGTAAGGACAGCCCCGGGAGAGACAGAGGGCAAAGACAGCGAACCGTCCGCGAAGCTCTTGGTGACCTTCCAGTACAGCAGGTTCTCGTTGTGGATGGAGATGTGCCGCAGGTACTGAATGTCCCCCGCGTCGTACTGCCCCACGAACACGTTGTCGTAGTCAACGTTGTTGGCGAATGCGGAGCTCAAGCCATTGTCCTCCCCCGATGCCGTCAGGGGCTCGCAGGATTCCCAGTCCTCGACGTGCCCGTCGTGCACGAGGCTTTGGTCCGTGTGCCGGGGGTACACCTCGCCCAAGAAATACGTCCCGAAGCGCAAGGACCCGTGGAAGGTATTGCCCTCGATGCGGCCCAGCGCCAGGCCTGGCGTGCACACTTTGCCCTAAAGAGCAACGGTACAGAGCAACGGTACAGAGCAACGGTACAGAGCAACGGTATAGAGTGCCGGTACAGAGTGACGGTACGGAGTGACGGTATGGAGTGACGATACGGAGGAATGGTGGAGAGTAACGGTACGGTGTGACGCTCCAGAGGAACATCAGGGAGTAAGGCCGTAGAATGACAGCATGGAGCGGCGCTATAGACCAACGGGATGGGATGATAGTATGGAGCAAAAATATACAGCAACAGCACTGAACAATGGTACAGAGTGACGCCATAGAGTAATGATATACAGCAGCGGTATTGAAGAGCAATGGTACAAAGTAACGATACAGAGCAACAGTATAGAGTAACGATGTTGCGCAACGGTATACCTTGGCGAAGCCACGCCCGCGCTTGCCGTCCGCATTCACCTCAAAAAGCATGCCATTGAAGTGGTTGGCGCAGCGGTTGCCGATGATGTGGTTGCGGTTGGTATTGGACCAGAGGCCCGCCTGGTTGTCGGCGGTGTCGGCGGTGGGATTGTCGGTCCCGGGGACGGTGCAGCCGCCCTTGGGGCCCTGGAACGGCCACGGGCAGATGGCGACGTTGTACAGCAGCCGGTTGTACATCTCGCTGCCGTCCTCGATGTACATGTGGGCCCCGCGCACGTCCGTGAACACGTTGTGCTCCACCGTCGCGAGGTGTGTCCCGTGGACGACGACCCCCCGCTGCTGGCCGTTCTCCACGGCGTTGCCGCGGAACAGGCACTCCGGGCACGCCCCCATCCGGTGCAGGTGCAGGCAGTACTTGGCCATGACGCCCCGTTGGCCGCACCGCTCCAGACGGGCGTACTGCATCCGCATCACCGTGCCCTCCCCCATCATGACCGTGTGCAGCCCCATCGTACACTTGGTGTGCGAGCAGGTGCACCCGTCGGCGCTGGAGGTCTGGTGCGGATCGCACGCGACGTGACGGAAATCATCGCCGGTCACGACGACGTTGCGGCCCACGTTGATGACCTCGGCGCTGCGCAGGCCCAGACCCGCGGCAGTGGCGAACGCCGAACCCGCAAACGCTTGGCCGGTGGTCGCGGTGCGTGGCGCCGCGCCGGGGCCGGACGCCAGCACAATCGTGTTCCCCGGGCCGAACCCCCCGACGAACACCGCCTCCGCCGTCCCCTGCAATTTCGCGGTGGTGGGGGCGATCACCAGCCGGTCCCCAACGCGCCACCCCATGTCCTCGGGGCTGTGCAGCAGCGGGAGCTCGGACGCCCCCACCGGGACCGGGGCGCTGAGGAGGCTCCAGGTGCGCGCAAGCGGCCGCCCGCTGACGTCGATGCGGCTGCCGGGGCCGACCCCTCCGAAGGCGCGCGTCCGGAGATGCGGGTGGGTGGCGCCGTTGTCCTTGAGGTAGACGTACGCGGTGCGGGCGGAGACTTGCAGTCGGAAATGCCCACCCTCGACGGCCACGTACCCGGCGCATAGCCACGAGGTGGGCTGGGCCTGCGTACTGTCGGTCCAGGTTAGGGTGCCGCGGATCACGAGAGCGGCCAGGTCGAGGGGCGCCGTCATATCCACGCTGGCCGTCGCGGGGATCACGCACACGGACGCGGGGCCGCAGCGGGCCTGCAGCTGCTGGGAGGTGGTGACGCCCTCGGCAATGACCTGGTCCGTAGGATTGTCCCCGACACCCCGGTTCCGACAGTGGGCCACTTCCGTGGGAAGCGGCATCGAATAAGAATCGCCGATGACTTCATCCCACGCGGCCAAGTACTCGGCCTCACTGCCTTGCATGAAACCCACGGCGTGCACACAAATGTGGAGAGCTACGAACGTCATCCACCAAAGGAGGAGAGCGCGCGACATCCTCTCAATTGTTGAAGAGACCGTGCGCAAGTCGGGTCCGCTGAGTCGTTGCAAAATGGTCCCAGAGAGCCCCGCGCGACAAAACCACAACCAAAGGTTGCAAAAGAGATAGACACTCTGAAGGTGAGGTCTGTCAACAAAAGAGGACAAAGCTTGTCGACAAAGGTGCGCAGGGCAAGGCGGTACTGGCGAAGGTCTGCCGACAAGGTCCGTTGACAACCGTCTCGGGTCCGCGCCCTCACCTCTGTCGACCAAGACCTGGTGCCAAGGGGCTGTCGACTCGGGTGCGTGGGCAAAGGTCTGACAACGGTGCGTTGGCAAAGAGCTGTTGACAAAGGTCTGCCCGCAGAGGGCCACGAACAAAGGTGCGCCCACGAAGGTCTGTCGACACAGGAGCGTCGACAAACATGTTTCGGCAGACGTCCGAGGACGGAGCCGTGACGACAAGGGTTCCTCGACAAGGGTCTCCCGACAAACGTCTTTCGACAAAAGGTCTATCGACAAACGTCTCTCGAGAACTGTCTATCGACAAACGTCTATTGACACAGATCCGTCGGCAAAGGGCTGCCCAAGTGGTCTGTAGACCAATGGTTGCCGATAAGTGCACTCCACCCTACCTGGGCGCGTGCAACCCAGTGGGCTGGTCAACAGGCCTTGGGTCAGCAGGGCTGATCAGCCAGTTCCCTGCAAAGGCGCTGGATGGCACTGCACTCAGGCCTTGGCATCGCCGACCCTGTGGCTAGGCTACACCGAAAGCTCGGTCGCCAGTCCCATCCATAGATGCACTCATCCTTTGGCCCTACCCCAGCAGTGTATCAGGTTGTTGGACGCCACTGTGCACTGTCAGAAATTACCATTCATGACCAAATCCCGTAGCATCACAATTCCAGAGGGTTCCCAGCCCAATTGCCGTATCTATCGCTAGGGGGCTCAGCCATGGCACAGCCATAGCAATAAGCGTGAGGGGACCTAGCGCCTCCACTACCAGTGTCCAGTCCATCTGCATGCAATCATACCAAGAAATACACAGTGGACACCCCCCCTGTTATAGACCAACATCTCTGGGGACCCATACGGCATATGGACACACGGCTGCCGACGAAGGTCTGTCGACAAACGGGCCTAAACAAAGGTGTGCGGAGGAAGGTTTGGCAGCAAATATACGCCGAGGGTGGGTTGTCGGCCCAGGTCTGTCGACGTAGGTCTGTCGATGAATGACTGCGCACAGAGGTCCGCCAACAAAGATGTGTCCGAAAACGTCGGTCGACAAAGGCCCGTTGACAGAGGTTTGCGGACGAAGGCAAAAGTTGTGCGGCAACAAAGGGCTGTCAACAAAGATTATGTCGACAGAAGGCATGTCGATAAAGGACTGTCGACAGAAGTTTGTTGACCACAGCTTGACAATGTTGGCAATGGCCCCTGGATCAAGGTCTATCGACAACGGTGCTGTGGCAACAGTCCACGGACGAAGGCCTGTAGACAAGGCTATACTGACAAGGTCTGGCGACAGACGTTGTCGACAAAAGGCCGCATTGCACAACAGATGGGCCAGCGTCCTTTAAGAGGGGTCCGCTCACAAAGTCTTGTCAACGAAGGTCCAGTGCCGTTCATTTGTTGGCAAAGGCGTGTGGGCAAAGACCTGTGGACACTTCCGGTGCAACGAGCGCCCCGTCTCTTGACGCACATGGGGGCGCGGGGGGGCGCAAACGACGCACGAGTGGGGTGGGGTGGCCGTTTACCAGTGCACGGTATATTGGTGATGCACGACGCTTCTGCACCATTGGGAACTGGGTGCAGCAAGGTATATTGGTTGTGCGCAACGATGGTCGTACATGGGCAAGGTGAAGAGGCAGTATCAGGAAAGGAGGCTCACAGCCCCCTTCCGAAAAACGACCATGTACTTTGTAGCGTCGCCTGCCACGGTATACACCGTGTGAAAAAAACAAACCACACACATTGCAATTGTTGCCTGAATAGTGTTGACGCAAAGAGACAATATTAGGAAACGGAGCCAAGAGTGGCCTTCTAAAACCGATTCTGTACTTTGCAGACATTATCTGAGTTTATTGCTAATTAATCCCGATGCCAATCCGGAACAATTTTTGGGTTCATTCCCAGATAAACCCCATGCCAGTTTGAACCACCCTTTCAGTTAATCTCAACCCAATCCCGATGCGGATGTGGATCCCTATTGGGGTTAATATCCATGCCGATTTGCACCACTTTTTGAGCGAGTCACCAGCTCATCCCGATGCGGATCTGTGTGTTAATTGCAAGGTAGTGGCAGCGCCAGTTTCAGGCCACTATTTGGGTAAACCCGAAATGAATCTCCGAGCCAATGTGAACGAAATTTTTGGTTGATCCCAAGCCATTCCCGATGCAGATTTGGGCATCATTTTCGTCCTCAGCTTAATTCTCATGCAAATTCAGACCACTTTTTGGGCCAATCCTAAAGCTAGCCTCCAAGTCGATTTAGACCACTTTGTCAGGTTAATCCCAAGGTAGCCCCCATGCAGATTTGGACCAGTTTTGGGTTGATCCCAACCATTACTCAACCAGCATAGAATGGGCAATATCTGCAAAAAAAGGTCAGGTTATTTGCAACTGGAAACAGTGCCATTGCAACTGGCGTGGGGGTTTAACTCTCGGTGTCCATGCACAGTATGATGCAACAATGTTGTGCACCACGAAAACACCATTACACACCTGGTGCACAAGGGCACACAGCCGTTGTGCACAAGCAACATGCTATTGTGCAACCGGGGAACAATGATGCACAACCATTGTGTACCGCCAATGCACCATTGTGCACCTGCTGCAGCATGGTTGACGTTGTGGGCAACAGTGTACGACCGTTGCACACAATGGTGCTCCAATCCAACCCTCTGCACAATTGTGCGTGGCCGTTGGGCACAACGAAAAACCGTTTTGTACCCGATTCACAATGGTGCACACCGTTGTCCACCCGATTGACAAGGTGCAGCCAATATAATTGTGTGTACCCAGTGCACAATGGTGCCGTGGTCACCACTAGGGCACTGTTGTGCACCCAGCTTTCTGCACCACCAATACCATTGTCTAGCAGCTGCAGCAACAGTGCACGACCGTTGTGCACCGCCAATATGGCATGGTGCAACAGGTACAACAATGGTGCACGGCCATTGCGCACCACCACTCTTCCAGTGTGCACCCGCTGCACACTGGCGCATGATTGTTGTCCACAATGGTCTGCAACTGGCGCATCAGGAATTGTGCATAACCATGGCGCTCCCGGTGCGCAATGGTGCACCACTCGCCATTGTGAATCTGGTGCACAGTGTGCATCCGATGCACAACAGTGGATGGCCGTTGGCACAACCAAGAGACCATCGTGCGGCCAGTGCACGGTGGTTCACGACCGGTGTGCAGCACCACAATACCACACCCGGTGCTGGTTAAGAGCCATCAAGCAGCCGTTGTGCACCTGTTGTGCTCCAGCACGCACCGCTAGTTAATGGGATACGCGTGCACCCTCATGCACTTGCCATTCATTGTTGTTCGGTACCCTGCACTCATTCGGTTGAACTCCGGTTCGAAAACCTACTGAGCTGCTCCTTATCTTTGGGTTGGTGCCTGTGTTGCTTTGGTGTTGTTGCCAAATGGAGTGTCGTGGCTCTCTGGCTACTGGGTCTGCCCACCATGCACGAACCAAAGGGGAGAAAGCGCGCGTCCCGTGCACGCAGAGGATGCTCCATGGTCACATAGCAATGGCAGAGCAACGGACACGAAGACGTGGGCCACAAATGGATCCAGGTGTCGTCAGGTGCAGAGCCGAGAGTGAGGGCAATACCCACAGAAAACGCGTGGATCATACATCATCAGATGACACAACAGCAGCACAGCGGGCACAAAGGGCACCTGCAAGGGGTGGGTGGGTAGGCTTGAGGCTCCTTTTCTGGACTCCTCCCCGTAATTTGAGGCTTGCAAACAGGCAATCTTGTGTGTTCTATGCACCGCTGCTTTGGCCCCGAACGGGGGGTTGTGGGGCAAACCGTGTTCACTTCTTTCCCAGATGTTCATGAACTCTTCGATATATATGTGGCATTCAGGCGTCCGTTGGGCCAATCTGAGGGGGTAGAAACCCCGGAAAGGGAGGGGGCTGGAAGAGGTGGCCTCGGAATTGGATTTTGGGTCTCGTAGCCCAACTCACGGCCTCATCTTGGTTCGGGGCGGTTGCGTGGCAAATGATGCCAAAAACGGGCAAAAATGCACCGGTAACGAACCCGAGTGCCACTCGCCATCCCCAACCCGATTTCCAGTTTGGACGTGATAGCGTGCGGAACGGGTCCTCGGTCTTCGTCCCATCTGTCGCCGCTTGCAAAGGGGTGGCGAAAGCATCATCAGAGAAGGCAGCGACTTCTCGAATAGGGAGTCGAACCCACTTGGGGGCTCAACGTTGATCAAATGAATAGTGCACAAACAGGGAACAATTTGAAAAAACAACTTCAAAACCCACAGCAGGGCAAAGCGTTCTCGAACTGTAGGTGCTCAGTCCCGTTCGAGTCTCTGCTCCCCACGGAAAACAGCTTAATATCCACACGGATTAGGACCTGCTGGCCTGAGCCAGACCTGCGTACTGCTCCCCATTGTTGCTGTAGTTCTGCCATCACATGCTCTGTCAGCCGGGAGAAGCGGCTTGCATTCCTTTGGGGGGTGAGGCGGGATACTATGCCAACACCAGGGACCACCGCCAAATGCCATCTGGCGCAGGTCACCGGGGGCTCCCACTCGGGTGTGTCAGCATCAGCGAGTGAAAGAACAGCGCCGTCAGCTCCTCCTGCTGGACGATGAGCGCCTCCCTCTCGAGGGAGGAGTCATGGAGCTTCCGCGTGCTGATCTCCTCGCACACGTCGATGAAGGCGTAGGGGTCCCAACCCCGCGACGGCACCTGCACCGCCCGCCCAGGGACGTACGAGAATGTGGGCTTCTCGGCCCCGGCCTCGTCGAACACCTCCACCGGCACCGTCTGGACCCGGCCCCCCTCGGGGGCCACGCAGCGGCCCGCGATCAGCGGGGCCGCGGTCTGCACGTACTGCGCCAAGTGGCAGAACACGGGGTGCAGGGGGTCCAGGCGGCTGAACCAGATCTTCGCGTTGTCGAACCCGGTCAGGCCGAGGCCGTCCGCCTCCAGGGGCCCCTCGTAGCGGTGCAGGGCGGAGTGCAGGAACACCTGCTCGGGGCTGACCCGGTGCTTCTCGATCCAGCCGTCCACTTGTAGGTCGTCGACGAAGGCCGAGATGGCGGACTGGTCGGTTGGGGGCCCGCTGAGGTTGTACGCCCCCAGCGCCACCTCGTGGGCCGCGTCGTACTCCCCCGTCAGCCACATAAGGCATGCCGCCACGGACCACGAGGCAGTCGTGCTGCCAGTGCAGCCAAGGAGCTGTGGGTGGTCGCACAGCAGTTGCATCGGGCCGGAGGGGGCCGCGGCGTTGCGCTCGGCGATGGCGCTGTGCTTCTGGAGGAGCTGGTAGTCCATCGGGTGCTCGAGGAAGAGGCTGGAGCCCCAGACCTTGAACCTCTGCCCCCCGGCCCCGAGGATCTTCTGCACGTTGGGGGGCAGCTTCGACACATCTCGGCTGAGCATTGTCTGTGGGAGGGAGGCGGGTGGGCGGGGGGCTGCTACTCCCAGATCCCCCCACCCCCCCCACACACACGAGCACATGCTTCATCGCGTGGCACTCAGTGGGTAACCCGTGCCCCCTGCGATGACCCGAGCCCCTCGCAAGAGGAGCCTTTTGCGGGAGTGCGGAGTAGGGGTGCCCACAAAAGTGTGTTTGGGGTTAGGGTCCGCCACTGCCTTGGGTACGACGTTTGCTAAGAAGGCAACACGGGTACGGGTAGTGCGCTGGGGTCGAGTCCCAGATTCACAGGCATTCCGTTGTCAAAAATTGCAGCTTTCGGCTCCAAGATTGTCCTGCTCCAAAACCCAAACATGGGGGAGGCTCCAGTTGCGCCCGCACGCACAGCAACAATACCTTGTGCCCAACTCCACGACTGCCAGTCGTTGCTGCAAGGGCCACGGCCTCGGCACGGTGACTGAGAACCGCTCGGAGGGCGAAAGCAAAACTGAGGAGCCCCAGGAGCAAAGCGGAAAAAGACGCCCAAAGGGCGACGGGTGTGTGGGGCCACAGGTCGGCCATGTTCGGGGGGTTGGGAGGCAGAGCAGCCGGGGCAGCATTGGTATGGGACTCGGGATGAACGCCGGCGGTCGAGGGAAAAGCTACCTCAGCTTGGGGGGCAGCAGTAGGTGCGACACCTCCATGGGTGAGCGGCTTGGTAGCGGTGGCTGCAATGTAGCCGGAGACCGCAGTGGTTGAGATGGGGTTCAAAGGAAGAGCTGCACTCGTCACCATCCAAACGAGGGCAGTTGTAGTGGCAGCAACGAGGACCCATTTGCGGGAACCATTGCCTTGGGGCCCAACCAAGGGGCTTTGGTGGGTAAGGGACATTAGTGTGATGTTCTTGCAAAGGCGGGGTTTTTGTGCCTGCGCATGAATGGGTTCTCGTGGCTTATGTGATCGACTCAATATCCCCCTTGCCCGCTCTAGTGGAAATGACTCCCTGCATCACGAGGCATCACGAGGGGTGCAATTCCACTCTCCGCAAAGCTATTCGAGAGTCGGGTTGGGGTGCCCCATACAAAGAACTCAACAAGGCGAGGTGGTAGTGAACGGCCTTCACTAGAAAGCAAGACCGAAACAATTTCTTTCTAGGGGAAGAGGACCCACCGTTCCAACCCAAACCACTGAAGGACCTCCTTTTTTGGAAAAATGGATTTCTAAGGAGTTATGCATCCCCAATCTGTCTTATTTGCTGCTCTCAACCTGGATCTCGTCAACGGAGGCCTGGAACGTTTAACAAACCTCCTTTACTTTCGTCCCACAGTACCCACAGAGCAGGGTATGCAAAGCACTCAAAGCAATTCAGCACAGCCCGCAGCGTACACGGTTCACAGAGGGATAAGAGAAGGGTTCATAAAACCTTAGCCCGGCTGGGGCTTTCAGAGAAACAGAGCACCGTTACAACAGTTGCATATTCCTCGGAATATGTACACACGCATGCAGGCTCTCGGGCCGTCCTGCATGCCATTAGCACGGTCTGAGGGTCAAGTAGTGAGGTCAGGGCGCTGTGTGGGTCCGAAATTCTGTTGGGCAAGGAACACTGTCGTGCACGAAGTACAACCAGAATTCAGGCCTAGGGTAGCCCCGGAAGACAAGGTACTCTGGCAAACAAAGGGGGGACGTCAATCAGTCAACATGAGGCTTATGGCCCTGGGTGAACAGGCGTTTGCTCACAGAACCGGGCAGGTGAGGCAGAGACACAAGTAGCGCTGCTTGCAGCAAGTCTAGCAAGTCTAGTACACCCATTGCCTCTGCTCGTTTCAGAAAAAACGGTCTCCACCAGGATGGGGGGTAGCAAAGGCGCAAGGGAACGGTACAGCGGATGAAGTTTGTCAGGATATCACTATGATCAAAAGAGTACTTGAGGCATCTGCACTGGCTTGTGCAGGTGCGGTCCGTCAGGCCACAAGCACGTATAATAAAGTTCAGGGTGCTGGCGAGCGCCGCACTTGGTTCAGGATCTTGCGACTGACTCCCCATTTCTCCAAGTGTCCTCGGAGCCTAGGGTACCTAGACGCCGTGGAATAGTTTTTAAAAGCCAAATCCCTTTGCACCATTGAAATGTTGAAGCGCAGATCGTCAAGGGCTGACCTATAGTGCACAATGTCCTTTGCCAGCCTGGGTACCAAACTGCTGAGTGTGCGGGATGCTGTGGGTGTTCCCACATCACGGTAACAATACACATTTTGGAAGATGTGTGGAAACTTTTCCAACTTGCGGCAGGGTTGCCGACCTCTAATTTCCAGGGTAGTCAAAGCGAAGGCGATACCGAGCCCTGTCCCTCAACCTACTGCTCAAGTACATGTCTGCAAAAGGGCTTCTTCATTGTGTCCAGGGAACGGGGCACGAATTTGATTCCTACAAGATTATTCATATGGTGTTGGTGCAGTGCAAGCAAATGCAATGGGTGCAGGCCTATCTACGCCTCGGGTGCATATGGGCGCACATGCGCATAGGATTCATTCTCCTTTGGGATACAAAAGCAATTCGTAAAGGGGGCCTAACCCGTCCCCGCTGTGGCCCCGCCGCTGTCGCATGACAGAAGAGCCAAAGACAAAATATCATGGCATACAAGTTGAACTTGAGAAAACACAGTATTTTAGACAAAGGGAACCCTTGCCGCCGACCCCGTCTAATTTTCTGTCCGCCTTGTTCATGAAAAACACCAACTCTTTTCGCCTCGCTTTCCTTGTCGTTTTTGACTAGAGAGCACAGCATCGTGTGCTTGTTGCATAGCACATAACGCTTCATCTCTATCCAGAGACGGATACATCTGCAAGACATCCAACTCGCAAAATTCCACTGGAAGTCCAAGGGTTTGGGGGTCGATTCCAACACCTAATAACAGCCAGCAAACCCTTCATGTCACGCACATTCAGGGACGGCGTGATGTCTTCGGATGCACGGACCATCCGATTCAGGCATCGGCCAATCCACCTGCCCCACCAACGTAGTGGGTGTGGGTAATAATGAAGCCATGTCCTGAAGCCTAGCTTTTCGGCATCCTTTTGGGGCGTTGAATCGCTTGAAACGTCTCTCTGTTACGGTCACGTCAAGGTTGTTTTCTACCTATTTTGAGTACTACGGTTGCATCTCAAAACATGGAACATTGTAACTTCCGGGAAACCCAGCTGGAGGAGAGGTTGTTCCGGGGGCTTCCGACCAACACATGCCCCACCTCAAGCGCGGTTTCCAACTCAAAAAGGGGGGTTTCTAAGTTGGAAAGTTTATGGGGTGTGTGACTTGGAGAAGCACGGGTTTCCAACTTTCTAGAAGTCTTGGTGAAACTTGAAAATGGTTGGGAGGGTGATAGTGCGCGGGTCGGGGCACGGGCACATGCTATAGGGTGGATCGTCCATGCGCTTTGGGTGGTTGGGAACCTGCTTTCACTAGCACCACCGCTTCTTCGTCCAATTAGCAACACCATGCGGCCATACCAAGTTTGAAGCCCCCTTTCGAAATTCTTTTTGAAATTGCATGTGCACACAAGAATGTTGTCCATATCCTTCGCCTCTTCCATGTTAATAGTGCGTCTCCCTACTTTTGAAGCTGCACATTTTTGCCACATGCCCATTTCAATCATACAGACAACATGGATGACACCCATGTTGTCCCATGTGGTGCAACCCAGGGCTCTCGTAGGGACAAGCTTCTTGTTTAACGGCTTTCTGGCACCGAACAACAAAAATTCCATACCATGACCTTTGGATTGCAAGGTGGTTCTCGAAGTAGGGACCACGCTACGAAGCAATTAATTTGTCCCTAAATAAGTTAAACTGCGGTCAGTGATTAAAATGACGTTCGCAAGTGCCTTCACGCAGAGACTATGGTTCTCAACCCAAATTATGCAAGTCATGATTCACTTTCCCTTTCCCACAAAGCTTACACACACACGAGCGTCTGGGTTTCTATGTTTAGCTCATAAGATTGGGGCGTTCATACCCCTTCGTGATGCCAAAGGATCGTGGTGTTGAGCCTACCACTTGCGATTGAAGAAACCACATAAAATAGGTTTGGGAAGTACTTTGCTGTTACTGTTTATTCCTTGCTTCATGGCAGCCCCTATCAACTCGGCTAGGGGCAGGGTCCAAGGTAGAGACTACATGTCATGATTGGACGGATACAAGGGTTGGTTTCGGCGGAATTGAAACAATTAGCCCATGTGCATGCTCTAGTATGCATCCAAACGAATAGTGGTGGCCAAGGAACATTGAATGTTGCGGGGATTGTCACACAGAACTCCAAGAAATGTGCCCACAAATGACACAACCTTAGCGAATGTCGTGGGACAAAACAAAGTGTCCTTCACATATGATAGTTCAAGTACTATGCCAACCACATGAAGAAGAAATGGCCCGACAATCACATCGGTGCCTTAGCCCAAGGCCAATACTTTGCACTACAGAGCGATCGCGCTCACTTGCTTCAAACACATCAACCAGTTGGTAGGGTTGTGGGGAAGAAGATGACTCTTGGGAGCCCCTTGCGAACTTCACAAGCTATCAACACAATGGGTTGCCACAATGAAGTGGCTTACTAACAATCCTCTATGCCTCAAACCTCTTTGGTTAAAAAAGGAAAATCAACAAAAGTGGGCTCAATGCGTTTCGGTGGGTCTAAAAAGAGGTCACACCATGTTCTAGGATTAAAACATAAGAGACCTAGTACACTTTGAGGGCTTTGACTCTGGGTGAAAAAATTAAGAGACCCGGGGTCCCCCTCGCGGATGTGGTTGATGTGGCACCAATCGCCGGCGCCTTGCGAGCCCCGGTTGTGGTGGTTCTTGTACTCCTTGAGCACTTCCTCACCCACCCAATCCTGCACATCGTCGCATGTCATCCTCATGGGAATGGTCTACAGATGGTGTGACCCTACACCTGGCTCTCATCCGGGGGCGGGGGGTTGGTAAACGAGGACCAACAGGCACGCAATTTGGTGCCTTACAACCCACGCCAAACATGGGGTTATTGACACATAGGTGGAAACAAGATGCACAAGTCCACCGAACCAAGGCCGTGGCGTGGCCCACCAAAGTCCACCCGGATGGTTGGGCAACCCTAATAGACATGGTGGCGGAGTTCCACTTGGTTCTCCCTTTGTTCTGATTTGACACGGTTCCTGTGGCATCCGTGCTGCTTATCTTGCGCCTCCGGTTAACAGGACGGTTGGGCGCCGCTTGTGTGGACTCTCCCCCCGGATGCCGACCCTCATCATTGGCGGAAGGAGTGGAAGCGGCACCCACAATTCACCGTGTAAGCAAACAAAATGGAAACCTCCGGATCCAATGCATGGAAATCGTTTACGAAATCCGCAACCTGCGACTGGTGCGACGCGGAGGGCAGTGTTCTCTGCAGTTGATTTTGGGAAGATACAACAGGCTTCAAATGCAGACGTTACATGTACAGGGACTTCTATTTTAGATATTTAAAGTATTGGAAGTGTGTGATAAAATGCATTCAAAAAAATGAGAATTTGGTGCTTGGGTTCGAGTAACCCCCCCCCCCCCCCACTTCAAGGTGCGGGTGTGAAATTGGGGGAGCTGGTACACACCGCTTGCCGAATGCTGTTGAGACAGACAACTGTGTTTGGGACAAAATGCTGTGCACGACTGAGTTATGTGCAGTGACAACCGTGGTGTTTGTGTACCCGTTTTAAGACTTGAATTACTGAGATCTGGTCGCTTCGTTATGTTCCAAACAACCGTACTAAACGAGCAGAAATTTTTCGCAACGCTGGACCCTTTTATTTCTCTAGTGGATGCTCCACACGTTGCTTTTCGCCACACGAGCAGTCCGAATACAAAGCCGCCCAGCGTTGCACAACTTTTCCTCTTCTTTGAAGCGTAAACGAATGGCTGCCGCTCCGGAACCAGTTGGAACCAACTTTGTAGCGGATATCATTGATGAGGTATGCTGTACGTTTTCTGGCACGTGTCCACCACTACGCACAAATGCAGATGCCACCTCTGCTTTGCCAACTCGATGTGGCAATTGCCCTGGACGGGACTTGCACAACGGGTCCATCCAGCGCGTACGCACGCCGCGCACGCACAACGAACGAGGCGTGTTCGTTCCCTCCCTTCGTTAAACCAGGAAATTAAATCGGGCAAGCACGAACATGGCAAGATCGTCACCCGTTTCCCGCCTGAGCCCAATGGATACCTGCATCTGGGACATGCAAAGTCTATTTGCTTGAATTTCGGGCTGGGAAGAAAGTACGCCGGGCGAACTCACTTGAGGTGTGATCCACGTTACACCGATTTTCTACGCCAACCAGGAGCTGCCATGATTGTCACCTTATTGTTTGCGCCAGATTCGATGACACGAATCCCACCAAAGAGGAAACGGAGTACGTGGAATCCATCATGGAAGATGTGAAGTGGCTTGGCGGGGATTGGGGCGACCGCTTGCATTATGCGTCCGATTACTTCGACACATACTACGAGGTGTGCGCTGACATAACTGGGCAATAGCAGCAGCAAAGTCGGCCTTTCTCTGGTTCTTCTTCGGGAGTTCGAACCTTTTAAACCTCAAGTAATATCGGAAGCGGTTTTTTTGCCCTGGGATGGGAGCGATCACCAACCAAGATTCGCACCCCAACTCTTTCGAACCTTGTGGGGTCAGTTACGTTCCCCTGTAGAATGTTGACAACGGTGCACCTATCTCAACTAACCCAACAACAACGGCACAACAACAGCTCCAGGCTCCAGATTTCAAACCAGCACAAATTCTGCCTGGTTGGGCGTGCCTTCAAACTCCAACTGGCGAGTAGTGCACCCACCACCTCCTGCTCTCAGAATGGCCCGAACGGCACGTACTGAGCTGCCAGAGCATCCCCAATTGGTCAATCGCTCAAAGGGATATGCTTTGCCCTCGTTTCAGAAATGGACCAATAAACCTACAGGGGGCCAACCCAACTTGGTGAAAACTGCTTGGGCCGCCCTCGCTGAGTGAACACAAGTTGGAGAACTTCTAGGAACGAGAGACGAAGAAAATTTGAGTAGGAACCGCAAGTTCGCTTCGCGTTACACACGAAACGAATTGGGTTATTGCTTGTTGTGTCGTAATATGGAGTGCCACGCATTGTCCTTGTTGTAGTGGGCTTTGCACATGATCAAGAACGGTGATGCATACGTTGATAGCCAAACGCTGACCGAAATCAGGGAGAACCGCGGCAGTGTGTCGGAGCCCGGCAAGAATAGCCCTTATCGGGAGAGGTGTGTTCAATCAACGGCCGGGGATTTCATTTGTGTATCCTCGCCCCTCCTCCCCTCCCGTGCTTTTCATGAATTTTCTCACGATGAAGTTTTGATTTGACCTCTTTTGCTCCGGCTGTTTGGATGTTCAGGTCGGTCGATGAAAACTTGGCGCTTTTCGAGAAGATGAAGAATGGCGAATTCCCGGACGGACATTGTGTGCTGCGGTATGGGAGTAATGAATGTCAAGCCTTGCCTCATGCTCATGAGTGTTTTGTTGCATATGTTAGCCCTTTGCTTGTGTACCACCATCTCCGCTTCAAACCCCCTGGGGACGGTCTACACGTGTACCACGCAAGTAGCGGTGCATAAGCAACACCCTTGTCCAAGCAACACTAGGCGTTGATTCCATCAATTTCTGGTCATTTACCTTTGCTTGGACAAGGGGAGGGGGGGGTACGCACATATGTACCTCCCTGTGCACACACACATGCCTCGCTATGTGCACAAATGCCCCCATTGCGGCTTCCTTGCTAGCTTTATCCCCCCCGCCCGCCCCAAGAGGCTTCCTCGCTGGCTGCGCTCGCTCAAGGTAACTGCAAGCTGCAGCGCAAACAGCTGCAAACATTGTACCCCTGTATGCACACATTGTCCCACACAATTGCACATTGCCTCCCCCAACACATGTATGGACACACAGGCGCACAAACCCTCTGTTGCCACAAACAAAACCCTATGCCCAAAATGTATCCCCGCTGTGTGCGCGAATATAGGCGGCCTTTTGCCTGTGACGTTTCCCTGTTGAAGCTGCAGCAGCGCAGCGAGCGAGGAAGCATCTCGAGCAAGCAAAGCAATCAACCTACTGTTATGTTCACGGGTTTTCATGGGTCTTTGCTTATAGGTTCTTTCCCGGGGCAGTGTATCTTGTGGCTGTTTGTGGGGTTCATGTTGCTGTTACTGTGAATGTGAATGCAAATGCCAATGCTAATGCCAATGGTATTATGTCAAGTTAGCGTCATGTTTTGTTGATGTGATGTTATGTTCCGTCAACGTTGCACTACCTTACGTTACGCTACGTTTTCGTTTATTTCAACGACACTGTTGGTGTTCGTGTGAATGGTAATGTTCTGGTTGCTGTTGATGTCAATGTACCGTTATGTTGTTGTGGTATGTCCTCAGGGCCAAGATTGATATGGCCAGTCCAAATATGAATATGAGAGATCCAGTTGTTTATCGCATCCAAAAGGCTCACCACCACCGAACAGGTGTGCACTCATGCAGACGCGTTCTGGGCCAATGGCTGCTTTCCTCAGCTTTGTACCGACCCTTTGCAGACGTTTTGGGAGAAAATTGCCCCAAAAGTGTGTGATTCAAGATGTAGAAAGGCCCATCAAGTTCTCTTCTGCTGATGCACACTGGGTGGAGGCTCATATGGGGTTGCAATTTTTATTTCCTTTTTGGCCTTTGATTGTTGGGACATCGCTGGCGTATTGCCATTGACAAGGAACTATGGTTCATTCAATAATGAGGGCCGCTGGGCTCATTTTCACATGGTTTTGAATCCAAACCAATTCCCTGTGTAGGTACAGTGCACTTCTTGTGCAAGCACGAAGTACGTTTAACAGGATCGGTTTCGTTCCGGCGGGAGGAAGGGCTGTCTGAAAAGACCGCTGTTATTCCGCATGTGCAGGTGACAAATGGTGCATCTATCCCATGTACGATTATGCCCATGGCCAGGGAGATGCCATCGAGGGTATCACCCACAGCGTCTGCACTTTGGAATTTGAGCTGCACCGACCTCTTTACGAATGGTATGTTGCGACGTTTTTTCGTTGCGGTTGCAGACATGCAATCGGTTGAATTTCTATTTGTTTGGCATCAGCGGCACAGCACCCTCCACAAGAGCCGAAGGCCAAAGGCCGAAGGCGCCAAAGCAAAATTTTGGCTGCCAGCCTCAAACATCGGAAGGGGAGGGGGGGGTCGCATGGGAGGCAGCGACAATAAAGGGGATGGCTTGGCCAGCCAGCCCCGTCGCTACCGGGTGCCAGGGCAACCCCTGCTCAACCGGCATCAGGTGGGGGTGTCTCCCGCAGCCCAGATGGGCTGTTTGCGCAACAGGAGCGGGAGCCCATCAGGGGCAGACCAGCAGTGAGGGGAAAAGGACATATGGTGGAACGCCGGGACAGCGCGTGGAGGAACAGGGCACCTGGGCCTCACGTACACAGAAACACAGCGAGGCAGGCTACGGATGGCCTGTGGACAGAGGTGTGTGGACAGCAAAAACAGTCAAACGACCCCGCCAACAACCAGCACATCCTCAATACGCCAATTATTGGGCGCCGCTGACGCGCAAACGGCACACCATGCCACATTCAGCACAGCCCCAACACATCAACTACTGGGCTCCGCGAACGCGGAAACGACACCAGCAAGAGCACCGGCCGCAGCGACCGACAGAAAGCAGCAACCCGACGCAACATGCGAAGGGAAGAACGGGTGACTGTCCAGGGCCCCATAAAGGAGCAACAACCAGACGGAATGTCACACAGGGGGGGGGGGTCCAGCCCCCCCCCTCTTTCTATGGTGTACGGCCGTTCTAATACACCCCCCCCCCCCGCCCCCCAACCGCACTGTCGGACATGATATTTTGTCTTCCTGATTCAGACACAGGTGTGTCAAGAGGGTTAACCAGGTCAGGCATAGAGAATAAAGATGCACTTATGCCTGATTGTGGAGTGCATTGCCTCAAGTTTGCATTTTTTGCAGCACTGTCTGTCTGTTTTTCAATCAATCTCATTCAATCTAATTAGGTCTCCCCCCCCCACTCCCGATCAAAAAAAACCAGCACCCAGCTATAAAAATCTAAAATTCGAAAATTTGTAGAATCATGTTGCAGAGGTTGTTCGATCAAAACCACGCAGGGCCGCATATTTGGGAAACTGCCATTCTCCCCCCCCCTTTTGGGCGGATTTGTGTGTCCTATCCCAAGGGATTGAAATGTTGGGAAAACGGTAAATCATTATTTTGGCCATTTTGGCCAATATTTGGCTATCCCTAATGAGTTGGGTCGGGACCCCCCCCCCCCCCCCCAAACTGAAACCCATTGTTGTTGGGGGGTGGTATCAGGGTTAGTGTAAGGAATGTCACGAATCTTTTGGTTTTTTTCCATTTTGAGCCCAAGAGGTATTCTCCTATCCCAATTCCATGGGGTTTGGCTCTACGGAGTGGCAGCGCTTCTGCAGTTTATGCCGTTTTCAGCCATTTGTTTTATGTCAGCGTTTTTGGCGGCTTTAGTGACCCTTTGTACATGGGTGGGATTGAGGATGTCGTCACAGTATGCTCGTGCTGGGATGCAAAAGGACAGCTTCTAGCCCTGCTTAGGGCCGGTCATGGTCCGTTTGAAAGACTTAAATCATCGTCGTCGTTTTCACTCTTGGGTTGGCTGAAAAATTCATTTTTTCTGGCAACCCTTGACGACTGTCTGGGACCCTTTGGCCAAGCTTGGGCGATCATTTCGTGGCAATGGAAGTCCATATAAACCCATGGGCTGCCGTGTAGCACCGATTGGGCCCTCTTGGTGGTGCTTCTTGGTCCCCAAAAGTAAAGGCAACTAATTTTTCATGCATAAAAAGCAGTGTTCCAGCGAACATCCCTGAAGCAGCCCTCAACCGGAGCACAACACACTTATGTTGTCCTCCTCTTGTTTTTGGACATGGTGTTGGCCCTCTTCATGTTCCCAAGTTCCGAACCATCTCGGTGACTGCATTTCATCTTTGCAGGTTCTTGGACCATCTCCCTGTGCCATGCAAACCGAGGCAGATTGAGTTTGCTCGCCTAAATCTCACATACACGCTTATGAGCAAGCGGAAGCTCTTGGAACTTGTCCAGGAGAAGGTTGTGAGAGGTGCTACCCCAACCATTTTGGCGTGGCTGTTCACGCATGGGTCGGTTTGGAAGGAGCCCGCAGAATTGTGTGAGGGAGTATCTGAAGCATTCACCCTGTCGTTTGTGGTATTCAGGGTACTGCTTCAAAGCAAAACATGGCTCACACAGCATTTGACGTGGTTGAACGGTGCCTGACAGCGCCTGGACAGTGATTGGCGACGCTTGAACGGTAATGACGATGTTTGGATGGTAAATGACAGCGGTTGAGCAGATAGCAATCAAGCAGTTGCTTCGTGACATGTTCTTGGTGACTAGTTGGTTATACCTTTCCTGCAGTGTCAGCAAGCATGCGTTTGACAGGTTCACTGAGCATGGTCAGAAGCCCAAGCTGTTTCTTAGCCTATAGTAAAACAACAGCCAACAGGTCTGAGAATTTTTTTTGCAGCACCTGCAGTGCGCAACTTGGGAGATTGTCTTTAGACTGGGGAAATTGCAGTAGTGCGACATTGAGGTGTCTGTAACATGCCAACCCTTTTGATGAAGCCCTTGCAGGCCTTTGTTCGGTGCTGCGGATGCCCACGGGAGGGGGACATGTTTCCGTCGGTGGGTGGGTGCTTGGGAAATGACCTTTTCAACAATTGATGGCTGGAGACCTGTCATGCACCAGGTGAAGTCAGATCTTGAGCAGCCATAACGCCAGCTTTGAGAGTGGTGTGTGGCATGCAGCGTCAAATTCACCCCTTGCTCCAGCTGCATTAAAACAAAGCCCAGAAACCTGAGGCGCAACAGTCTCTCAGAGAGCGATGGTGTCAATAGATTGAGGTGCACGTCTGGGGGGTTGCCGAGGGCTAATTGCGCTGCCCATGGGCACAGTCAAAGCGTCCTCTCTTTTTGTGGTGCCCTGTGCAGGTTGGGATGACCCACGAATGCCCACATTAAGCGGTTTGCGCCGTCGAGGCTACCCAGCTGAAGCAATTCAGAAGTTCTGCGAAATGATTGGAGTGACAAAACGCGAAAGCACAGTAGAATTAGAAGTGCTCACCAACTGCCTGGAGACTGTTTTGCAGGTCTATGGTTGTATTGGTGGTGTGTTCGGTGTGTGGTGTGTGTGTGTGTGTGTGTGTGTGTGTGTGTGTGTGTGTGTGTGTGTGTGTGTGTGTGTGTGTGTGTGTGTGTGTGTGTCTGTGTGTCTGTGTGTCTGTGTGTCTGTGTGTCTGTGTCTGTGTGTGTGTGTGTGTGTGTGTCTGTGTGTGTGTGTGTGTGTGTGTGTGTGTGTGTGTGTGTGTGTGTGTGTGTGTGTGATAGATCACCAATCGAAAGCACGCTGTCCACACAGACGCAACGCTCATTTTCACTGGGGTTCTGCGGAACACACTGCCCGCCCTGGGCAGGGACATGTTTAGGCCAGACGCTCAGGGCGTGTGCATGGCTGCAGGTAGCCGTGGTTTCAGGATACCGCAGAGCCGATGCGATGCATGCCATGCATAAAGCAGTAGCCAGAGCATACGCCTGCACTCCACATGCCTGATGCGTGGCAGTTCGAGCTGTGGGGATATGGCTGGGCAGACATGCCTACTGGAGTGACAACCTCTGCTCGTCTTGGATCCTTCCCCGAGATCTGACTGTCGATGGGACATGCGGTGCATGGAATTTGGATTGTCAGTCGGTCTACACCCTGATCCAAGAGTGCAGGACAACAGCTGTCGGTGTAAAAAGTCCTAGGAGTCCAATGTGTGTGTGTAGTGCACCAATGATGGTGCATTCCGTTTCATGCTTTTCTGGTTTCCTTCTTCCCCTTGTTGAACTGAGGATTCCACAAACCTCGGAGGGTGGTGAAAGTAGTACAGGGACATGGAGGTGAGGGCCCCGAAATATTCCCACAGCCTACTACTGAACCTGCTTAACGTCTGTGTCTGTCCTTTATAGGCCCTTGGCTTAGCGCTCTGCGCGGCTGCCGAGGGCTGGAGACCTTCATGGACGGGTGCGGGATGTGCCCCCTCCTCTCGCCCTGTACTGTAGAAAGGCGCCTACTGGCGTTGAACATGCTTTGTCTTGTTTGATGACCAGCTGACGAGGAATTGACATCCGGACTTGGCGTTGTGCTCGTCTGTTTGTTGACAATTGTGTGTGTGTGTGTGTATCTGTGTCTGTGTCTGTGTCTGTGTCTGTGTGTGTGTGCACAACGGGAGTCTCCGCCCCAACCAGGGGAACCATTGCGGCGGAGCCACAGTTGCGGCGTGGGTGACGCTTTCGGGCCCCTTTACCTTGGGCTGGGTGTGACTGGCCTGATCCCACTGGTGACATGCAGACATGTGAACACGTGTTCACACAATGTCTGCTGGGTATGAGCTAAACCCGGGGCTGGGACACAGGCTATGGGAACAGTTCCAAAATTGATGGCCTGCCAGGTCTGCCTCTTGCTTACAACCATGGGTCGGTGGCGCTACATGGCGGGAGCTGCCTCCTACGGCCTGGTCTATCCCTACGGTTGGCAGTCCTCCATGTTGTTTGTTTATGTTTGGCTTCGGTTCGGCATGCGCGAGTTTGGCGCTGTGACCCTAAGCTTGAGCTGACTCCTAGTCCTGATTAAAGGCAGCTGCTATATGAGCGCTTGGGGTAAACAAAACGAAAGGTGGGGCCGTAGGCTAACGATAGCGAAATGCGCGTGTGCATGACGCAGATGTTCTTGTGACCTGTCCTAGTGGATTGGAGTTTGGCCCGTATACTTTCCGCTAGGGAACTTGAGCTGTGCTTACTGTCGTGTCCTACAAACCTCCGGCTGTTGAGAAGTTTTGTTTTTGCTTTGCCCACGTTGTTCTGCCGGCCTTGCTCCCCTCATAGCGACCTTGCGTGTGTGTCTGTGTCTGTGTCTGTGTGTGTGCCTGTGTGTGGGGGGGGGGGGGGGGGCAATATCGGACACGGGCCACGGGCGCTCCCTGGGTATTTCGATGACGGTGGGGGGCGGAGTGGGGATCAGTTCAGCACATCCATCGTCACTCACCGGCACATGGGCGCTCAGACACGGGAAACCCCTCATCACCCCCTACCTGGCAAGCGACTATAACCGCATGGTCGTCATGCGAGCCCTGCATAAAGCTGTGCGCCGTGTGTGCTATGCATCCCCGTGGGGTGCGGAAAATACTATGCGCGCGGTTTACGCGATTGCCCGACACCAACCGTGCGCCCATGTTGCAGTAGTCACCAGGCTCATTCACTGGCTTACCCGGAACGCAGGGTGGGATGGGACACAATACACTAACACCGTCATTCCCAGTGCATTCCAACTTGAAGGTTACGAGCCGGCCTGGTGTGGAGACATGCACCTAGTGCTGGCCCTCTCCTCCATATGATCCCCACGGCCATTTGTGTGTGTGTGTGTGTGTGTGGTTGGGTGGTTGCACCGAACACAGGTTGACATTTTGGGCATTCATAAACACTCCTCCAAGGGGTCTTTCCTGGTCTGTTATATGGTGCACAATTGAACATTGGAGTAGGTGAGGGCCAGGCACAGTCTGCATCACGCTGAACCCATTGTCCAGAACTGCACTTGCTCATTCTCTACTAACAGACCAAAAGACGTTTGGGGCAGCTCTGCTGTTGGTGAGGAGTTTTCTTTCACTGCTTTTCTTGCTCTGTTCTTGTTTGCGGTTCTCGTCGTGTGTGTCTGTGTCTGTGTGTCTGCCTGTGCGTGTGTGTGAGTGTCTGTGTCTGTGTCTGTGTGTCTATGTGTCTGCGGTCTGCAGTCTACGTCTGCGGTCTGCGTCTGTGTCTGTGTTTGTGCCTGTGTGTCTACGTCTGTGTCTGTGTGTGTGTTTGTGTGTTTGGTACATCACACACGATGCCTCGACAGAAACGGTGGATTGGGAAATGTCAAACAACACATGTATCATCAGTGCTGGAAGCTATGGACTGGGGGGGGGGGGGGTTCTCAGAATTCCGTAGGGAGTTTCGGAAACCCCCCCCCTTTTTTAAAAATGGTACATGGGGGTTTTTTAAGGGGGGGTTTTTGAGCAAGCACACCATTTCTGCAAAAAAACATTTGGTGATATTCTTTTGGGCTGTGTAGGTGTGAGGCAGCCAATTCTGATTTTTGTCCCCTTTGTTGGGGATCTCTGAGAATGCAGGGGTGACGTAGCAATTCCGCCCACTTGTGGGCCCCCGAGAAGGCAGGGGTGAGGCAGCCAATTCTGACTTTGTCCCATTTGTTGGGGACCCTCGAGAATCAAGGGGTTACGTAGCAATTCCACCCAGTTTAGTTTTTTATGGTGCACCGTTGACGGTGCACGGGTATATGGTCTATTTTTGCCCTTTGTTGCAATGACCAATGATCTGACCTTGTTGCCGTGGACGGGACAGTTTGATCTGGAATGTGAGTTTCGGAATGGGCACGTGGTTTTTTTGGAGGCCCAAATGGATGCCCATGGTCGTTGGGTCATTCGAGTGGGCACCCTGTTTGCCTTGGTGAAAACCACACAAGTGCCAAATTGTCCCCAGTCGCGTGCATAGCGGTATGCTGGTGTGGTACATACCAGTGTGCGGCCCGCAGAAGCAACAGAATTTTGTTGCGTGGGGAGTGGCCATTGCTTTGGCAAGGATGCGCAATCATGTGGCACTGCATTTGCAGAAGGGAGAGGTGGTCACAGACCGAAGGATGCGTGGTGAGGCCGAACCCTGCGGTTTCTGTGGTCGCAGTCTAAGCACGTGCGCCACAAGTATTGTGCGCAAGAAAATCAGCTGCACGTGCCCGTGTGTAGTCACATTGAAGCACGCAAGGCCATGCACAAACAAGAAACCATGCCCGTAAATGTCCTATTCATGGGTGCAGTGCCACCCCGTGGGTTTTGAACATCAAAACACACTTGGCACGTTGCCATCCCACCGTGGCACCAAACACCGTTGATTTGACGGAATAGGTTGTAGTTAGCCAAGATGATGAGAAAAAAAAGGTGCGAGCCAAAAAAAAAATCCCCATGTTGATGAAGCCCAAGATCACTTTGAAGGTGGCACAGGCGGTTGGCAATGAGGGTGCATCTTTCCGAAGCCTCTCTTGGCTGCTCGGATTGGGAATGGAAACCAGAGGAGAATGCAAGCTCTGCGGAATCTGGGTCTTCAACAGATGAAGATTCGTCCAGCGGCAACAAGAGTTCCGCATCTTCTAAAGATGGTAATAGCTCCTCTTCTTCCTCATATTCCTCCTCTTCTAACTCCTCTTCCGGGGTGGAAGTTCTCCCGAAAAAGAAAGCTGTGCCACCAAGCGGCCCATCACCACTCCCAAGCAAAGTGCTAAGAAGTGACGCAAGGTGAAGACGTCAGCGGGCAAGAAGTAGGTGGAGCTACACGCACACACACGACACAAATTAATACTTCCTCCACCCCCTTCACCTCATCGCTCTCCCTCTCCTTCCCCTGTAGTAGCATGCACAATAGGACGAGAAGGCCCACACAACGGCGCGGGGAGGGAGGCCTTAAGGGCCTCCTGAGTTGCGTCGGCCGAATAGTCTTGTCAGTGGTGTATTTCTAATCCCATGGTGCATTCTGAACCCCATGACCGCCTTTGATGCGTTTCAACCCCCATGCTGCATTTCTAACCCCACGGTGACCGCCTCAGAGACCCACAGTCCCGAGGTTTCTAGTACCCATGGCCGGAAATACCCAAGCCGATGAAACCCTACCATAGACATTGGTACGGGCAGTGCGAATGGTCGGATCACACCTAGGCCGCATACCCCACTGTTCAGAGGTGCCCAACACGATGTATTTCATTTGGTGTGGGGTTGGGGTTGGGGGCGGGGGGGGGGCTATTGACAGCCTGTGGACAGAGGCGCTTGGATAGCAAAAACAGTCAAACGACCCCGCCAACAATCAGCACATCCTCAATACGCCAATTATTGGGCGCCGTTGACGCGCAAACGGCACACCATGCCACATTCAGCACAGCCCCAACACGCCAACTACTGGGCTCCGCGAACGCGGAAACGACACCAGCAAGAGCACCGGCCGCAGCGACCGACAGAAAGCAGCAACCCGACGCAACATGCGAAGGGAAGAACGGGTGACTGTCCAGGGCCCCATAAAGGAGCAACAACCAGACGGAATGTCACACAGGGGGGGGGGGGGGTTGCCCTTCCCGCAGACGATACCCCCGCGCAGCGAAAAACCCCGTTAACCCCCCCCCCCCAAACTGTGCAGTGGTCCGGGGATTATCCACAGGGCTGCATGATTGCAACGAAACAGTGAAATTCCTATACCGCAGCGGGCCCCGACGGCCATGCGCCATAGTCACAACCCTCAGGTGGCTGTGCCGACACGCAAAGTGGCGAGGACACGAGTACAGCAACTGGTCCTTGCCCGACAAGATTTGAGCACTGGGCCCTTTTCAAGTGCTTGTGTGTTGCATCTTAGGTGTGTGGGGGGGGGGGGGGGCTGTCCTCCATTTTTTTGTTCGGCCTCTCAAGAAGTTCATCGCCCAGTGCACGTGCCCTGCTTTGCTTTCACCAGGGTTGTTTTGTTGGATCGTAGCATGCGCGTGTTTCCAAGTGATTGTGTTTGTGCACACCCCTAGTTACAAGGTTATTCACAGAACTGGGCTCCCTCCGCTTTTGCCGAAGCTTGTGGCTAACTGTCTTAGTGGCTGACCATAGGCAACAAAGAGACCCTGGCTAGCAGCAAGGGCCCGCTTGGTGCTGAGAGTCCATTTGCGCACCCTCTCTTCGTCCATGTAGGTTCTCGGGATACACCAACTTGCATAAAGGTCATGGAGTCACCTCGAAGAGAGGTTGTTAGATCAAGCGCACGCGCGGGCGTCGTATACCCCCCCCTTTTGGCGGGCCATTTGCGTAGCATACCCCAAGGCATGATATTTGATGTCCCCCTTGTAAAATCATTTTTTTGCCCAATAAGACAATCCCCCAATGCATTTTTTGATTCTGAGGCCTCTACCCCCTTTAAACTGGATATCACTTTTTTGAGGGGGGGGGGGGTCAAAATTTTTCGCCCGGAAGGCTCCAAGCAGTGGGGAGGCTCAGGGCTGTAACATCAAGCCCCGGTCCAATGGTAGTGCGGCCGCCTGCAATTTTTAGGTCGGCGGTTCGAATCCTAGTCGGTGGGCTGTTAGCGGCGCCGCCGCCTTATTCACCCGACCGGGGTTCGAACCGCTGACCAAAAAGTCTTTGGTCGGCTGCATTACCATTCGGCCGCTGCGTTCCCTGGGAATGGTGGTCCTCCCCGCTGCTTGGAGCCGCGTCTGCCATTGACAAAAAACCCAAACTGTGTGTTTCTGTCTGACTGACTGCTGGCCTGGCTAACTGACTGATTGGCTGGCTGTCAGCCTCTCTTTGAGGTGCACTGCCGAAAGCAATGAATTTCTTGGGATACAACCACCTGCATCTGCATGGAGGCTCTTGGTATATAACAACCTCATGGAGGTTCTGGGGATATCACAACCATGGACAGAATTGCAGTCCTCCCCACACATTGTTTGACGTCAATGAATTTTTGAACCACACACATAGGGCAGTGTAGTAGAATCACATGCACACACAGGAAAGAAGAGGGAAGCAGCACATGCACAGACACCGAGAGAGCATAATGTGTACACAATAGCAAACAGCCGTCAGATACAATATAACACCACATAGATACAGGTACAGGCAACATGTTGCACATCTGTTTTTGACATGAACCCATGACCCGCGCAACTGTACCATACTGTAGTGGAGCATCCCAACCAAGAAGGGTGCCATATGATTGATGAACCATGTGGAATTAATGGAAGGGCTAAAATTGTCCATGGCGGAGGTGTTGAGTCAATCAAAACCGACCAATGAGCCCCCATGGAGGTTCTTTGCATGGAACAATCTTATTGGAGGTCTTGGGATATAGTAACCTGCATGGAGGTGTCAGACACACAACCACATCCATGGACGTTCTTGATCTACAACAACATCCATGGACGTTCTGGAGATATAACAACCTCTGTGGAGGTTCTTTGCATGCAACATCCTTGATGGAGGTGCTTGGGAAAGAAACACCACAGATGTTTTTGGGATACCACAACCTCCAAGAAGGTTTTTGGGATACCAAAACCCTTAGGGGGGTTCTTGGGATTTTGCAACCTCCAAGAAGGTTCTTGGGAAATGAAGGCCTACATGGAGGATCTTTGGATACAACTTGATGGTGGTTCTTTGGATATAGCAATCTCCATGGAGCTTCTTGGGATACAAAAATATGCATACAGGTTGTTGGGATACACTAACATCCCTGGAGGTTCTCGACCTCCATGGTGGTTCTTGGGATTGAACAACCTCCATGCATACAACAACCTTGATGCTTGATGGAGGTTCTTTGGATACCACAACATCCTTTGAGGTTATTGCGATACAACGATTTCCGTGGCGGATTTTGAGATACAACAACCAACAACCTGCATGGACCCTCAGAACGCCGCAGCACTTCCTCACGGAGGGGCCACCGCCGCAGTTCGCACCGCCTCCGCCGCAGCCCATCTTCACGGAGGCATACGAGCAGCTCCACGGGCCGCCAGCATTGCACTTCGCATCGCCTCCGCTGCATCCCATCTTCATGGAGGCATACGAGCAGCTCCACGGGCCGCCAGCGTCGCAGTTCGCACCACCTCCGCCGCAGCCCATCTTCACGGATGCATACGAGCAGCTCTACGGGACGCCAGCATCGCAGCTCGCGCCGCCTCCGCCGCAGCTCATCGTTACGATAGTATACGAGCAGCTCTACGGGCCGCAACCGTAGCCGCCGCCCATCATCACGGAGGAGTATGAGGAGAGCTACGGGCCGCAGTGGACGCCAACACCGGATAAGCCACGAAAATCGGCGTACCGCAAAGCCACCTGCACACACACACACACACACACACACAAACACACATGATGTGTGGACAACAGTCCTCATCTGTGTGCACTGAACACACGGAGGCGTACCCAATGGAATTCTTGTTGTCCCGCTTCGTGTGTGTGCATGTGTGTGTGTGTTTGTTCTTCGGTTCTTGTGTGTGTGTGTGTGTGTGTGGGTGGGTGGGTGGGTGGAGGCGCTGCCTTCCTACAGTATGGTGCCTATTGGCGGTGAACATGCCCTGTCTTGTTTGGCGGTCCAACTGACGAGGAGACACTCAGTGGTGCTTGTGTTGTTTGGCAATTGTGCATGGGTGTACTCAGCTCCTACGGGTTTGTGTATTTTTGCGCTGCTGTGGGCGTGTGTGTTTTCCTCTCTGCTTCTGTGTCCAGGAAAAGTGCTCTCGGCGGCTGGCAGTGCTAGACCCCCTCTTGGTTACCATCACCAATTTCGACAGCGAGGTGGAGTTAGATGTGGATGGCCGTAAGCTCGTGCTGACCCGCGAAATTTACATTGAGCGAGAGGATTTCATGGAGAACGCAGATAAAAAGTTTTTCCGTTTGAAGCCAGATGGAGAGGTGCAGTGTGTGCCCGCCCTCTCATTGATCAGGAGGCTTTGATGAACAGTTTGGTCACAATCACCACGATGCCTTGGGGAAGCAGGATACTTGAGGTGTTGCGCAGTGCAAAGGGTCATAACAGTGTGTGGTCCCAGGGCCACATTTCAGGGCAAACAATTTGTGGATTTCTTGCCCCTCAGGTACGGCTTCGTCACGCGTGCATCATCAAGTGCACCAACATCATCAAAGATGGCGAAGGCAACATCACGTCTTTGGAAGCCACGTGGGATCCAGAGAGCAAAGGGGGCAATCCGGCTGATGGCAGGAAGGTGTGTGACCACTCCCCTGCTTCAAAAAGCGTGCGGTCCAACGGAGGCCTCAATTGTCCATCTATGAGCCTTGCCATTTGGTTTTTGACGGTGGCCAGGTGATTCTAGAGTGGGGACGGGGCTGGGAATCCGGGTCTCCTGGACCTGCGACCACCTCAAAGGGGGCAAAAGATATTTTTCACCCAAACAATTCTGAGGCTCATCCCCCATCCCCTCTCATCCCCCAAAGCAAGTACATGGGGAGGGTCGACGTAGCAAGGATCCTTAAGCTGGCCACTGAAGCACGGGACAGGGCAGAGCCCACGTGACAGTCCGCTGGGGGGCAGCCCATGGAGGAGAAGCTGCTGTGATGGTCCATGATCAAGATGGCATCAGTTGTGCAATACCGGCCCTCGTGCACCGGTCACTCCAGGGCGTGCCACGGTCAGTCCGGGGCGTGCCCAGGTTACTCCGGGGCGTGACCCGGTCAGTCCAGGACGTGCCCTGGTTACTCCGGGACGTGCCCTGGCGGTCGGCCGCCCCAGTTCACTGTCCACTGTCATTCAACAGCCACACACCATCGCTTGACCGTGAGTCCTTGAAGAGGGGGGGAAGGGCTTCAGGGGCCCAATGGCGTGAGTACAGCAGCCCCAGAGCCCATCAGGTAGGAGCTCTGGTATGACGGGAGCTGTTTCCTCAGGACCATTTTTCAACAACCCTCATGCCATTCCATTAGCCGTGGTAGTCAACCTTTGGCGTGCTACTCTCCATTTGCTTGCTTTGGTGGATGAATAATTCTTGGACCCAGAATCATTTGGGCCAGAAATGTGTTTTGCTCAGCCCGACATTTTGCTCTGCACACGTTCCATTCCACACCCTCGAGGTGGTCGCAGGTCCAGCAGACCCGAGCCCTCCCCGCAAGCCCCTCGTCTTATGCCCCCCCCCCCGCCTTGCGACAACAACGCTTGTGTTAGACGAACAGTAGGTGTTGTTTCCGTCAAATATTGAGATTTTAGTGATGCTCTCGCCAGGGGGGTTTTGGCATGACCCTCGATGGATTGCTGTCTGAAGACGGCAGCGCCCATTGGCCTCTCGCCACTTACCCTTGTCTTTTCCTTCAACCTTCTCCCTCCGTCGCATCGGCCACTCACCACCGAGTGCCCTCCCTCTCCCTGCCTGGCCTATCCCTGCCTCCTTCGCAGGGGTGGGTCAACCATGTTCCATGGGGACAGCCCCCTGGCCGGTCTCCGTATGAAACACCAATCTATGAGCTCCACACACAAATATTTGTGTGCTCGCGTATCATCCCACGACTCATACACCAGGACCCTCTGCACTGCAGCATGCCGTTTTCCACGAGCGAGCGGGAGCCTCAACCCCCCGCTTCCCTGCAGTACACCCTGCTCAGTACCCCCAGTCCCTCCGGGTGCACGTTGTTGAAAGTCTTCCGTGATTCCTGGCCCTGCATGGAAGTGGGGAACAGGGTGTTCACGGCGGTGGCCCCTGTGGCATCTGTTTTTCTTGGGTGGAAAAAAAATGCCGAAAAACATAAGGGAAAATGAGAAAAGCAATTGAAGTCAGTCATGCGCCCCTGCGTGAAGTGGTTCCAGAAGCTGCTGGTGGACGGCTCTGTTGAACAGGGTCAGCGCAACTGGCGGATGCATAGTCCTGGCTATGCAAGCCGGCCCACCCGACTCACCCTGGCCGTGCACACACAAACACACGCACACACAGGGTGCGGTAGGAGGACAGCCCAGCCCCTCTTGGTGCATCGTCTGGGCGTCTCAGCCCAGTTGACAGCCAATCAGAAGCCCGTTGGTGGGGCGCAAGAGCACAAGAGCTCATGGTTCAGCCATGTAGCAGTCAGACGTAGTTGTTGAACCTCGCAGTTTGAGCATGATTTTGAATGATTTGGGCGTCACACATGCATGACGACTGTCCATAGTCTTCGTGTCGTGCTGAGACGGGGAAAGGCCGCGACGGGCGGAAAACCCGAACATTAGCGCAGTGCGAACAGAGGCATAGAGTGGTGATGTATCATAGCGACCTCTGTTGCTTTGGTTGAAATCATTGGGCGTCACACACACAACACACACACACACACACACACACACACACACACACACACACACACACACACACACACACACACAGACACTGGCTGTTTCACGGCACCGGCGGGCTGCGGCCTCAAGAGTTCTTGCGCTTGAGGGAAACCGTGCATTTGGTGCTGCCGTGCGTGATTTCCTACAACGCGCCGCTTTGTTCCCTCCTGCATTTCCCGCTGCATCCCTCCGGTATCCTGCACGCGCTTTTGCAGGTAAAGGGGACCATTCACTGGGTGAGCAAGACCAACAACGTCGCGTTGGAGGCCCGCTTGTATGAGAACCTGTTCAACAAGCCCGTGCCTAGTGGGCTGGAGGACGTGAACCCTGATTCCTTGAAGGTGGCCTCCGTGGTGGGATGAATGCAAGGATGAGGGTCCATTAGATGATGCCGAATGAGTTTTGAGTCATGGGCATTGTGTGCCACGCAACCCAAGGACCCCCCCCCCCCCCCTGTGCCCCGAGGGCCCTCTGGGCCCAGGATAGTGCCACTCGGCCGAGACTTTCAGGCCACCTCTTCCCCCAACGTAGGGATCCTGAGATGGCACGGGGTATGGGGCCACTCCGATTCCTCTCCACACGGCAGACAGCAGTAGTTATGCAGCCTGTTTGCCTCCTCCCCCTCTTGGGGTCCCCGAGACGGCAGGGGTTGTACCCTCCCCCAACTCTTGCCGGGGCCAACGGCTGCCTCCCCCCAAGACATAGCCCCCTCCCGGAAGGTCCTCGTGGCCCCAGGATGGTGCAGATCAGCTGGCTCTGGGCCTCCTGGGCCAGGCTTCCCGTGACATTTGTGTGCAAAAAACGCCATTTCCTCTGTTGAGCGCACGTCAGGAGTTAAGACACACGGTTGCCGACTGCGTTGCACAGGGGCAGGGGGATTCTGCATCGGGCAATATCGCCTTGGGGGAATTTTCGGTTTTCAAAAGGGTGCTGACATTCCTCGGGGTCCTCGGCCGGACGCGGTGCGTCCCCTGCCCTGCGCCGGTGCGTGCTGTTGTGCTGCATATCCCCGTCAGGACCGAAGCAGACATGAGCCTTATTTATGGCAGTGTGCGGTGGGGCTTCGCGACCTGGACCGCGACAAGGAGGCGACTCCACGCGGGCCAGTGAGACTGTACACTGACCCCTCCCACCCCTGGTTGGACGGAATGAACCGGCGGTACCCTCGGCGGCGGTTCGGCTCGGCCGGTTAGGTTCCGGCGGTTCGGCTCGGCGGCGGTGTCGGCCGGCCGATTCGGCCGGCCGGACCACCGGGCGGCAGTTCGGCCGGCCGAGTCGGCCGGCCGGACCGCCGGAACCTACCTGGCCGGTGGTCCGGCCGGCCGGCCGGCCGGCCGAACCACCGGGCCGTTCCGACGCACCCCCCCCACCACCCCCCAAGGATCCCCAGGTTAGGCACCCTTTTTTTTCACCCACCTTCACAAATTGGGGACCGAGAATGCAAGGGTCCTTGGAGGCGGTGCACACAAAAGGCGGCCTGTGGCCACCGCAGGAGTCATGTTATTTAAGGGGCCACAGGCAAGGCGGTACACACAGAAGGCGGTGCCTACACAAGGCGGTGCACACAAAAGGCGGCCTGTGGCCACCGCAGGAGTCATGTTATTTAAGGGGCCACAGGCAAGGCGGTACACACAGAAGGCGGTGCCTACACAAGGCGGTGCACACAAAAGGCGGCCTGTGGCCACCGCAGGAGTCATGTTATTTCAGGGGCCACAGGCAAGGCGGTACACACAGAAGGCGGTGCCCACACAAGGTGGTGCACACAAAAGGCGGCCTGTGGCCACCGCAGGAGTCATGTTATTTAAGGGGCCACAGGCAAGGCGGTACACACAGAAGGCGGTGCCTACACAAGGCGGTGCACACAAAAGGCGGCCTGTGGCCACCGCAGGAGTCATGTTATTTAAGGGGCCACAGGCAAGGCGGTACACACAGAACGCGGTGCCTACACAAGGTGGTGCACACAAAAGGCGGCCTGTGGCCACCGCAGGAGTCATGTTATTTAAGGGGCCACAGGCAAGGCGGTACACATAGAAGGCGGTGCGCACAAAAGGCGGCCGGCGGTTCGGCCGGCCGACTTCGGCCGGCCGGACCACCTCCCGGCGGTTCGGCTGGCCGGCCGGCCGTCCGAACCGCCGGAACCTACCCGGCCGGCGGTGTCGGCCAAATTTTCGGCCGAAATCCTCAGCGGCGGTCTCGGCCGGCCGATTTCGGCCGGCCGGACCGCCGCCCGGCGGTTCGGCCGGCCGAGTCGGCCGGCCGAACCGCCGCCGAGTTTTTCGGCCGAGGACCGCCGCCGAGCCCCACCGCCGTTTCATTCCGATGAGCTCCCACCCCTGCCCATCCCCTGCAGCGGGCCAACCATGTAACCATGTTCGTGTGGCCAGACCGAGTGAATGGCGCACCAATTTCCCATGAAACAATGGCAAACAGGTTGTGGTTTACGTGAGATTTTTGGGCTTCCCCGACGTTCTCGCTGGGGTCTGGTGGCGCGGGGTGGGGTGGGGGTGGAGGGGGGGTTCTTCATTGTAATACCATATTTGCGATCGCTCAGCATAGACTGCACAAGTGGGGGCATCGGTGCAAAGATTGAAGGCCTCTTCTCTTTGCAGATGGTGCCCCGAAAAGCACTTTTGCTTTGGCCCGCCCTGGGGCGCAGAAGGCGTTCTCATTGTCTTCAGTTCGCTCTTCCTGATGGCGGCTTCAAAGGGTGTCGCAACAGGGTCACTCCGTTTGACGAAGGGAAACAAGGGGAACAGCCAATCAATGGGGAAACACCAGAGCCCTCATCCTGCGGTGCACCTGGGGCCTACAAATGAGCGTCATCTGTATCCAGTTTCCACAGCCAAAGTTGTCCCCACTGACATTGACCATGCACTGAAATTCCTCCTCCTCCAGAGCGTCTGGGCATCATATCTGCAACACACAACCCAGGGTTCTCAGATTTCGCCCCCAGCCACAACCCGTTTGAGGTGAAGGGGTTGTGATTTGGCTTTGCCTCCTCCTTTCAGCATGCAGATGCATCGCGTTCTGTGTTGCAGGTGGTTACGGCGTACGCAGAAGCGAGTCTGGCAGGCAGCAAGCCTGGGGACCAGTTCCAGTTTGAACGCAAGGTGTGCCCGCCGGTCCTTTTGTGTCTTGGGTGTACGTAGTTCATCCTATGTCCCTTGCCTTTTGCGCTATGGATCCACCATGGCATCATTTCCATGGCATTGCCGGCCCCACTTGCTGACGGGGAGGCTGGCACCCATCGACGCCCTAACTGCAAAAGGGTCACACCCCTGTGTGGCATTGCGTCCTTTGGATACACTAGCCGCCCCCCCCTCTTCCCCCACGGAGTCCTCCATCTGTCTGTTCTCTTGTCATCCTTCACTGGTCTTTTTCGTGACCCCACATGTCTCAAAAGGTGAAAAAAGTGTGTTTGGAACGAGCGCGACGAGGGGCTCTGGAAAGGTCATCATTTGTTTGGGATTTAGTATTATTTTTTTTTGACCTTTTTGACCCCAATAATTCTCCTGGGTGCCTTTGTGTGAAGCATCGCCGGTGCTGGCATGGGTTATGGCACGACGGTACGACATGAGGTAACGCATGCAAATGGTTGGTCCGCTCGGGATGGCAGGCCCCTCCGCTATGGGAAACAGATGTGTGTGTACATGATCCTGCACTGATGGACGCGGGAGGAGTCACACGAACAAATGCACAAGAATCAGAGATCTTCAGTGACATTTCATGGGCGCCGATGATTGCAGCAAACAACATAACGAACAGCGGCAACTCCTTCCTGCACCTACAGCCCTATGCACTATTTGGTCGGTGCAAAGCAGCACAGGATGCCGCCAGGCACCCGCCATAAGCATCATAACGTCAAACAGCAGTGCGCCCCTCCCCGGCTGTGAGATGCAGATCCAATGCACAATTTTTCTGTGAATTCGAAAAGCCGAGGCCAATGGATGAGGTACCAATCAACAACATCAGACACATCAACAGAGACACTCATTCATCTAAGGCCGCCAAGGAGCAGAAGCAGTACATGTGAGGACACCTGTCCCACTCTCACCAACCAACAACACTCTTCCCCAGTGGCTTGAGCAATGGAAACAATTTATTCCGACAGACTCAAACTAGTGCGCACACCCCAAGTACCAACCGGCACATGTACTCAGCCTTTATGGGAAAACCTCTCTGGGGGGGGGGGGGGTTCTACGACCCACCCTGTGCTGGCCGCCCCCGCCATGTGCTCATGGGAACCCAACAGCACGTCTTGATTTTGCGCTGTGATGCGTGCCACCAGCCCCTTTGAACATGAAGAACATCCTCATCAGTCAGCGGCTGCTTCGGTGGTTGCCGCGTCACAGCGGTGGTTTTTCCCAACGTGCAGTGTATTTGGCAGCTTCTTGCGTCAGGGTACGTGTTGCCCTGGTGGACAAGCCACCATGTAGTAACAGGAGCAGTTTGTCTGCCGGGGATTCGATCGGCAGAGATGGTCCGAGTTTGTGGCACTGGGTACCTTGACACCGCTATACAGCCTTGTCTTGTCGTCCCTCAATTGTCTACTTTGCCAGGGGTACTTCACTTGCGACAAGGACACAACTGCGGATTTGATGGTGTTCAATCGGACGCTGAGTCTCAAAGACTCTTACACGAAAGGTAAACAGGAGGGTGCAGTGTGGCAATGATTCGCTTGAGGGTCCCTCAGTGTCGATCTTGGTGTCAGCCGGCCGACGGGAAGGGTGCCGTTGATGGCCGTGGCGTTTATGAAGATTTTGTCACTGCACGGGTCGGGGCTTACAAGCACAGGACTCGCCTATGCCTGCCTCCGGGAGTTGCAGGCTCTGCAGAGTGAACCGAAGCAACCCACGGCCGCTGATGGCAAGTGCATTAAACATAGCACACGATGTTCGAGCTGGGTAGGCGGCACGCAGATAAAGAGCGAGCAATCCCCTTGTCCCCCCTTCCTAAAGATCCTTAGCCTGTTGTCCAGGAAAGTGATGGGGGCCGACGGGGGACGAAGGGGGGCCGAAGGGGGAGGGGAACCCACCGCTTCCACCCCATCCCCCCGGCACGTTTTGAAGGTGAGGGCCGAGAGCAGGGTGTCAGGGGGGGGGGTCGTTCGAGCCCTCTGAAAGAGGGAAGTGGGGGACGGGGAAAGGGGCTCAGATGACAGGACTGTTGTTGCAACATCAAGATTTTGCTGAAAGCGCCGGAAGAATTGATTTGAAAAACAATTCCCCAACATATGTCCAGGCAAAATGGTTGTGGGGACGTGGGGAACCGCACATGTTGGGATCCCCCCCCCTCCCCGCCCTCCGCGTCCAGACCCCGGCAGCCCGGGGTATGGTGTATGTCCGCGTCACCCGAGCCCTGAAGGGGAAGGGGGAGGTCTGAGAAAGAGGCACCAACGACCGCGCACACCTTTTTTCTTCCAGCCTAATATGGGGGAAACAAGCGGCCCGCAGCCATGTTATTGACATCTTTTTCCGCCCCAACAAAGTGCATTGTGGCGATATTTTCGCGGGATTCCTTCTGGGGTCTTCACCCCCGTCCATTGCCCGCTACCCCACCTCCCGATGCCCCCATCCAAACTCCTTCCATGGGTTTGGGTGAAATTATCCCGGGAGCGGCCTCGGACCGTGATGAGTTTTACCCCTTGTCATTCCTACCTCTTGTATTTTTTACCCGGGCTGTACGCATGAGTTCCAGGAGATGCTTTGGATGTTTCGACGATTGCTTTCAGCTGTTTCTGCTTCATTTCGGCTGCTCGAGCTAGTGCCATGCAGCAGGCAGAAAGTGTTACAGTCTGCCAGGCATACCATTTCTGTGCTCACCCACAGAGACCGGAGACAAGCCTGCGGAGAACAAGCAGCGCCTCAGTAAGAAGGAGTTGGCTGCCCAAAAGGCAAAAGAAGAGGAGGGTATGCCCCCTGTTGAGCGCTTTGACCTCTGAAGTGGGTTTGGGTATGGTCTACGTCGCTTTGTTGAGCGTGGTCGTGGATGCTGGCCTCCCGTTTGCATGCTCTCGAGACGGATCATCATTGCCTCGATGACTGTGTGAGGAAATAGTTTCAGTCATTTTCCCAAAAGAAACCAACAGAGGCGCGCAAGCGACCCAAACAAAATTTTTGCTCAAGTTTTCGTATGGTAGTTTGAGGGTCGTTGAGGTCTGCAGCATGCTGTCATTTGAACGGTTGTTGAGGACGCTGAGCATGCTGGGTATTGTTGGAGATGGGTGATTGTTTCGTTGATGCAGAGGGTGATGTTGAAGGCTGTGAGCAGGTGAGGGTTTGTGAAGAAATTCACACCAATATTTGCAGAGGTTTTGCGGGGCATTCAAGTTTGGAGGGTCGGGGGTCTACCAGTCGGGGGTCTGAAAGCACGCCTGCAAATCGTCATTGCGGGGTGTTGAGGGTGGTGCAGTGCTGCCCACAGTGGCGTGGGCACAGCAGACACCGACAGCAGTGTCTAATGATCATGGTGACGACAATTTAGGAGACAGAAACGGATGATTTCTCCTCATTGGTGCGCGAATGCACGAGGGAGGGACGTCAGCACTCGGAAGGTCCCTCCCTCTTCTTCTGACACTGCAATGCTCTGCTCCAACCGACTTTCCCAAACCGGTCCGCCCCTGCGCCTGCCACTCTCTCTCCCAAGAACCAAGTCATTGAGTTCCAGGTTTTGTGGGTAGTGCTTGTGGGCAAGGATAGGCACTGACATGTAAAATAGTCCACTGCGTCTCTGCATTGCTGAGCATGCAATCCTGTCTTGTCGATGCATGGTGGGCGTGGGCTCTGTGCCCCCATCAAGCACCAGGGATTCAGGCGATGGGGAGGTTCAGGCTTGCGGTCTGTGATCGGCAGTTCAGTGTGCCCTTTTGTTGACAATGTCTTCAGCATTCTTGTGTGCAAATGTGTGCAAATGCAGGGTGACCTCTTGGGCTCCTCATGTGTTGTACTTTTTTTCTCGTTGTCCTGCAGCCACCGGATCGCCGCTGTCCCAGTGCAATTTCAAGGTCGGCAAAATTTTGGAGTGCAAGCCTTTGGAGGGGTCTGAGAAGCTGTACGTGGAACAAATTGATTTGGGGGAGGTCCTAGCCCTGAAGCCCCTTACGAACCCATATTGTTCTGGCAGATTATTGCACAGACTGTGGCTCAGTGCTGTGGCCACCAGATCCAATCTGGGAATCGTGCGCAGCTGTCCACCACGATTGCTTGTTAAAATCTGGACGCCACTTGCATTTGCATCCGATGCAGCATACTGGACTCCTGTGTCGCCAGTCTGCGGGGCGCTGGGATCTTTGCATTTTCACGGACAATTGTACCCATTTCGAGAGGTGAAATTTTGCCTGGTGAAACTTTGAGGGTCAGGTTCCGTGCCAGAGATTTGACAGCAAGGCGCGACTGCAGTTGGCAAAGATTTAGACCTGTCACTGCTGCAGGTAGAATTCAGCATGTGGGAACGATTGCGCTGCGCATCTCTTGTGGCAGGCGTGAGGGGTCTGTACTTGACTGCATGAAACGACTGCGTTTTGTACATTGCTGGTATCCTTGGTGTGTGCTTCAATTAAAAGACGGCAGTGCGAAGGCTTGACATTGCGTGCCTGCTGTCATTTCAGCCAGCCTTGACCCGGCTACAGATTTGGTGTAATCTGGGGCGCCCCTTCTGCTGTTGCAACATCTGCATCTGTTTTCTCTCTGCAATGCTTTACTTCCTGTCCCAGGGTGAACCACGACAGATTCTGAGCGGCCTTCAGAAGCACATCGCGCTCGAAGAGATGCAGAACAGGTACATGCCAAGAGCATGTTTTGACTGTCTACCTGACCGTGCATTCATCGTGTGCAGCAGCCTGGCCATAACGGTCTGTGTTCATATTCAAATATGCAAGGAAGGGTGAGTAGGGTTTGCATGATGTTATGCTTTCTGCAGATTGGTTGTTGTAATCTGCAACATCGAGAAAAAGAAGTTGGCAGGGGTTCCATCTGATGGAATGGTGATGTGTGCTAAGATCGGAGAAGGTGATGATGAGAAGGTGGAGATCATCGACCCTCCAGCTGGTTCTGTTGTTGGTATGCCTGCTCAGGACCTTAAAACAAGGCCGTGGAACAGGGATATGTACCAGGATTGTATTGGTCATCGCAGGAGATTGTCGACTGCTATATACATATATGTATATATGTATATAGATATATATATATCTCTCGGGGACATTCATAACATGCCACCTTTCTGGGGTTTGGCACTTTTTGGCAATTTCTACAACTTTTGCTTCCATGTGCAAACATGTCGTCACCCGGGGCGGGGGGGGGGGGGGTATGTGTATACTTTTTGAAATCTGCAAGAAAACGCCATTTCAGAAATGTATGGATTGGGGGAGGGGGGGGTTGCCATTTTTCAGCGTAGCACAACACATTGGACGGTGCACACAAACATGGCACTGCACCGTTCATCCATTTTTATTCAGAATCACTGTCATCGTCACTGTCAGTGTTCCTTTTTTCAGGCAGGGCTGGGACCCTATTAGGGCAGACACCCCCCTGTTTGTGGACAGGGATATATTTCTTCAATTTTTGCTGATCCTGCAACCTCCGTGCTTTCACTGGCACCCAACCTTCGTTAAGGGGCATGGCCCACAGGCCATCAGTTGTGAGGTCCACGTTTTGTTGTTTGATCAACCCCACCCTGCGCCAGGGAATGGTCTCACTGTATCCTGATTTCAGCCATACATAACCAGGATGGGGCTGCAGATGCACTGCGTGTCAACGGCTTTTGTGGTGCATCCGGGGAAGCAACAGCCCGCGGTGTGAATTTATATGAAGACATGGCAGCTGCCTGTTGAAAAAAAGAGGCAGCAAGCAACACATGCACTGTCCGAAACGGACAAAAATCTCAAACATGTCGTCAGTACAGCATGCAGACCCAGGGTGTTCGAAATAGCCCTTTTCAAGGGTCTTCCAAATATACCCCACATACCCTACCTCCGGAACACTCAGTGGGCACAAATGAGGCAACAATGGCACCGACCCCCAAAACCCAGAAAGTTGGCATAATCGGCACCGTCCCCGAGAGATATATATAATGTGGACTCGATATGGCACATAAGGTTTTTCAAAATGAAGTTTCCAAGCGAGGTTTTGGTGGCAGCATCACGGTTGACCGCCAGCATTTAGTCATTCCTCTGTTTGACATGGCATCGGGTGACATCACATGCATAACATGGCACAGCGTGCAGCCATGTTCACGGGATATGGCAGGGTGTGTGTGGGAGGGGGGGGCTTCGAGTGTCCAATTTTCTTGGGAAAGGTACCTATGGCCCTCCCTTCCCTCGTCCCTTCCCCTCAGGATGGCCAAGATGTTAAAGGCCACTGTCCCTCGTCTGTAACCCATGAAAGAAATTCCCACATGCATACCACATTGCTATCCTCAAAATGCATGGAATGTCATGATTCCAAATCTGAAATTGTGAGACTGTTATCACCCAAACATCATCCCTCTGCCTGAGCCGTTTTGATACCTCGCTGCTGGGGGACCGGAGGCAGCAGGGGTTGTGTTGGCCATATTGATTCCCCCCCATGTTTGTTGCACTGAGGCATGCCCTTTTGGAAGGCAGCACTGTTGTGCATCATTTGTGTATCATTTGGTGATTTTCTGCGTCTGCGTACATTGCTATGCTGATCCAGGGGAACGGGTCATCTGCAAAGGGCACGAAGAACCACCTCTTGAGCTCATTAAAGGTGTGCTGTGCTATGCTGTGCTGCACTGTGCTGTGCTTTCGTGCCGCGACATATCGATATGGTGCTCTATATCACCTGCGTTGCGTGTGCCGAGAACATGATATTTGTCCTGTAGGCAAGCAGCTCAAGAAGATCTTTTTGCCTGTGGTTGATGAATTGAATACAAGTGACGGATGTGTTGCCCGATGGAAGGATTTGGAGTGGACGACCAGTGCAGGTTACCCCCCTGGCGCAGTTGCGTGCTTTATGTATTTGCACACAGCGTTGTCTAGTCACACACAACTGCATGCGTTAGGACAGTTCAGGGGTATTTTTGAATGGAAGCTGTGCAGCCTCTGCCTCAAATTTCTTTTGTGCTACAGAACAGTTCTGGCCTCGAATTTCTTGAGTTGCGACCAAATATCGAAAAAACAGACGACAATTTTCTTTTACAGAGCTGTGACCATTGAGACCAGTGCTTACATTATGTTGAGAAACGGAATCCAGAGCTCACTGGTGAATAACCAGAGTTCTCAACAGCACACCACCAGTGATTCAAAGTTTGCCCCTGCCATGTTCGCCTCTTCGTGCCACAGAACGGAGATGTTTTTGGGATCGCTTTTTCCACCTCTTGTGATCTGCTTGTGCAGCATGTTGTGCTGACGCCGCTTCAACCAACACACACGTGACAGCTCACACGTCACCATACGGGGGTCAAAAGTTTGTGGTTAGAAGGATTTGAACCAGGGTCTAGTGTAATAAGGGCTTGAGGTTGATCGATCGGCTGAGCCGGCGATCGCCGATCCGCCGGCCGGGAATCGAATCGGTGCTAGGCGAACCTTCGGCCAGGTGTTCAACCACTCGACCACTGAGTGTTCCTGCATACCAGGGGTTCCCCAGCGTTTGTAGTTGTAGTCCGCAACTGATAAAAAGCCAAACTGTGTTTCTCTCGGCCTGTCTGCCTGCCTGCTTGCCCGACTGAGTGCCTGACTGACTGCTTGCCTGCCTGACTGACTGATTGGCTGACTGTTGGCCTCTCTTCGAGGTGCCTTGCCGAAGGCAACAGAATTTGGCATTGAAAAACGGGGGAATACGGGCGGGGGACGGGGAAGCTTGCTTAACAGAGTTTTGGTTGCCAAATGCTCTGCTTTGCAGGGTGTTCTCTAAGTTGTTGTTGTGGTTTGCTTTGCTGTCTGTGCATCATGTGGGTAGATCATGCAAGATTGTATACGCCATGGAAAATGCTTAGTGGATTTTGCAGGCAAAGCACCAGTTCCCGGGAGCGCTCGGCTGTGTTGAGACATTAGTGCCCCCCCCCCCCCCGCTGTTCCCCTACCCAACCCCCTTTTCCCCACTTTTGCCTTGCCCCCCCCCCCCCCCCCCCGGTGCGATTGCCCCTCATTTTTCTCTGGTTGCCCCCCTCCCCCCACACTCCTTTTTCCTTCTTGGCAGACAAAGTTCCTTGGGCACGGATACTATCGCCCCCTTGGTACCCACATCCACACCCGCGCACAGTTGTTTGCAATCCCAAAGCCATGGCTTTGTGAGATTTTTAGAGCTGACCATGCTGTTCCTGCCCATTGAACCGCGGGCAGCCCCCGTGTTTTTTTTCCCTCAAGGAAATGCCGGGAAGGAAGCCCAGAGGGAGCGAAAGAGCGCTTTGAGAATGGTGGCAACCACATCTTTTGCTCCAGAAATCAGTGCGACACCCACCGTGGTCAAGTGTTCTGTCGGGAGCCCTTTGCCCAGAGCCACCTTATAGGCCTTCTGCAGGGCAGGTGCCATGCTTTTTCTTGGTGCCTCGCCTACCCTACCTCGCGGGGGGGGGGGGGGTGCCTGCCTTTTTCAGAGCGGTTGGGTCCCTCCTTCTGATGGGACACCCCCCCAAGTGCGCTAATAGTGGGTTGGTGGTCATGAGGGGAAGGGCTATTTCCCAGTGCTAAAGGAGCTAGAAAATCACTCGAAGAGAGGTTGTTAGATCAGGTGCGGGCCTCGTATACCCCTATTTTTGGGGGTCGTTCGCGTAGCATACCCCAAGGTATGGTTTCTGACGTCTAACCCCTTGTAAAATCATCATTTTAGGATCAAAAATGATCCCCCAATGATTTTTTGGATTTGGACCCCCGTACCCCCCCCGCACCTGGGTACCCCTTTTTTGGGGGGGGGCTGGGGGCGTCAAAACTTCTATTGTGGCTGCTGTAGCGTATTGTGGCCGCTGTGTGTGTATTTGGACCTGTGTCCTGAAGAATTTTTTTCTTGTATATGGACCCGTAACCCATGGGGGGGGTCCCGGGTCCCAACTCCGGGTACCACCAGTCGCCCCCCCCCATTATGGCCCCTTGCTAGTGAGGACTTAGCTGGCCGTTTTCACAGTGGGTAGGCTGTGTAGTGACGCCTGAAAATTTTAGGTCCAGTGCTGTGGGTGCCTGCCAAAAGTGGGTGCGTCCCCTTCTCATACTGCCTCCCCTCCCGTTGCTAAGAACGACCATGGCAGGTGCCCCCCCCCCGCCCCAACTGGACAGTGAAGCGGGTTGTACTGTGAGCTGCCAGTGGCTCACCACCATTGCCCTAATTGGCCTAGCCTTTGCTGGATTTGGGAGACCACCGTTGTCATGGGAGCCAAACACGGTTTCGGATTCTTGGATTTCACCATCACCACGCAACGTGGAATGATTCGGCTGCTAACAACGTGTGCTCAGATAGAGGCAGTTTACCTCATTTGGTTTATCGCGGTGCTGAATCCCGAAGTCTGATTCCTGTGGAAAGTCTGAGTATTATGAGCCGTGCCAATTCCTCTCTGCTACGCTTGTACAGCTGTATGACTACCCCTCCACAGAATTGCACTGTGCTGTGGTGTCTCAGGTGTCTGCACATGCAAGTCCATCAAAGGCGGAGGCATCTCATAATGGAGTTGCACTGAGCAGTGTGCCTCAGCAATTTCTGCATGCTTCCTTGACCTGAGATTCGTGCGACTGCACCGCTACTTTTGTGCCAACAAGAGAGGTGAGTTCAGTGGCGGAATACCACGAAAGTGAGGTTTTTTTTTGGAGAATGCGATGACGTTGGTTCTCCTGCCTGGAGGGTATTCTGTTGCCAGTGTTACGCACCAAGGTGCCGCAAAGTATCTGGCACAATCCAGCACGGTTTTTTCGATTTTGTATCTGTGTGTGTGTGGGGGGGGGGTTCCTGCCTAAAATGCCCATGGAGACCGAATATATGAAGGACAGCTGCGCCTCTTACATCAGCAAATAGCTTGCTGAAAATCAAAGCAAACTTGGGCCACAACCTTGCTGCCTTAATGGTAGGATTGCAGCTGTTCATTCACCTTTCTCTGCAATTTCCTCACTGCACACTGAGGGGCTATCCACACCCCGTTGTGATTCAGTTCCAGTCCCAGTCTCAGTTGCTGCAGTCCTGACAAATTGCACAACACCCACAATCCTTGATGAAGATGGGGCTGTGCGTTATTAGGAACAGAACGTCTGCATAAAGCCGTATCAGGGCCTGTTAAGCGATTCAGGGGATGTTGGGTGGGCTTAGGGAATTGCGCTGTGGAACCGCAACTGTAGCAACAGCCACAGCCATCAATACAAAGCCAAGGGCATTGGAGCTTCTCTCAATCTTGTGGGCAGTGATGCGCTTGAGGGGGGAGGGGGGCTAGAGGAGGGGCCAGAGACCTCCCCACAACACTTCCATCTTTGCTTCCTATACCCAAAGAGGCCAATACTAGGGCCACTGATCATTTTGAGTCATATTAAAGGAATTTGTTGTACCAATATTGGTAGAAGGACATGGGTAGGGTTTCAATAGTGTTCCAAAAGCAGCCACCTGCAGTTGTAAGGGCAGGTGGGAGGCGGTTTCTGGTGGGAATACACTGCTTGGTGGGCCATTGGGGGGCGGCCGCAAGCGGTTGGCCGGGCTGACTGTCACCCCAAAGAGAGGCAGGGGGTTTGCTGCCCTCCCGTTCCCTTCCCTTCAAGCGCAAGCCTGCCCCTGGGCTTCTCACACTCCCAGCCACATGGCCCTGTTTGCATGGACTTGTGGTGGCATTTGGAGGTGTTGCGAGGACATGTACATTGACCCTTGAACATGGTGGCGTGACATGCCCATTAGCCTTTGAATATTTCATATACTACAGAAGCGTCCAGTGGGTTACATTGTGACCTGCGAGTGCTGCAGGGCTCTGACTGTCAACAGAGAGTCTCATGTGCTGTAATCGCACCGCATCGATGGCTTGGATTGGAATCTGCAATGTGGGGCTGGGAGTCATTGCAGAGACAAATCACGCGGACCTGGTTGCTGGATTGTCTTTGCGGACAACCACAACATCAATAGGTACCCTCTGATGGGCATTGTCCAGGGACCTCAGAAGATCAGCGCAAACAGATTGTGCTGTATCCATGTTGCACAGGGCAGCCATGGAGGTGGTTTATGTACTGTGGAGACTGTAGAGACTGTAGAGACTGGTCGGTTGCACATCCCACATGTATTTTGACACGTGCTGCCCCAAGAAACCTCGAATTCACAATTCATTTGGCAATTATGTGAACAATTACGCTCATGCAGTGTATCTTGCGTGGGGTTGGGACTTGCTGTTTCCACAGGGATGTTGTAGCGTTTTTCATTGGCCATTTTGTTGGAATTTGGAGAGTTATCTGGGCTGGGTGATCATGATTGCTGTGACTGCTGCCCTGCCTGTACACTATCCTGGCCAGGCTTGGGAAAACAAAAGTTGAAAATCCAGGGCGCTGCACATCTGACCCTTTTTGTCCTTCTTTTGCTGTAAAGCACAAATCGCCTTGCAGAGAGTTTGTTAGATCAAGCGCAGGCGCGGGCTCCATATACCCCCCCCCCTCTTTTGAGTCATCAGCGTAGCATTTCCCGAAGCATGATATTGGATGTCTAGCCCAGGATAGGAAGGACTCACAGGCCTGCGATCCCCCACCTGTGTGAGGCCCTGTCTCAACCCAACCCAAATACCCCCCCAACCCCCAGAAAGGGGATACCCAGCTACAGGGGGGTAAGAGGGGTTGAAATTGAAAAATCCATTGGGGATCATTTTCTGTCCTAATATGATGATTTTGCTACATGCTCTGGAATCCCTCCAACCACCTCGGCGGCAGCCACAGGCGATGGGATGTAGGCTGTGGGATGCACGCCCCAGCCATCATGCAAGACCACTTATGGTGTGCAGCAATCAAGGAGTGTGAGGCCTCCCCAATCGGACTTCATCCCCACCTGCCCTGTGCCCGTGCAGTCATGTGGCGGCCCGGTAGCATGTCTTTGTGACCTAGAGGCTGTGTTGCCTCTACCCCCTTGATGGGCTCAGCGTCAGGCTCCCCCAACCTCCCCAACAGGGCCCGGAGCACTCGGCAAACACACTCCCCAAGGCCCGCTCTCCAGGGGAATGTTTGCCCCGCGCGCTACTTTTCTATTAACTATCCCGACTTCAGCCTCAGGGACAATGGCTACATCACCCCTACCTTCTCAGGGTCCCCATGGTGGGGAGAAATCAATAGGGCTACATCACCCCTGCCTCCTCGGGGTCCCAATGGTGGGGAGAAATCAACATGGCTGCATAACCCCTGCCTAATCGGGATCCCCATGGTGGGGAGAAATCAATATAGCTACATCACCCCTGCCTTCTCGGGGTCCCCGTGGTGGGGAGAAATCAACCTAGTAAGGAGTGGATGTCGTGCGAGCAAAAAATGGATGAAAACGGGTGAAACTGGGTGAGAATCCAAATGTACCATCTCCCCAATGTGAAAGAAGCATCAAAATAACCGTTTTCAAACAACAGTAATGCCCATAGTATCACAAAGTATGGGGTTCTAGGACGGCTAGACGCCCAAATAGTTGCATTGCACGCGCGTTGCTCCCTAAAAGGTCACCGGTGGGGCACGGGTCAAAAAAGATGCCTGGCGCACTAACGCTCCCCCTCCCACACACCACCGCGCGCACGCGCACAGAGATGACCCCAAACCCTCGTGCACACCCGCCAACACACACAGGCACCACAATGGTGTCTCCCGCTCACATGCACTACGGCGGGTCCAAGTCAGCTGTCCTAAGCCGCTCGGCCTTGGAACCGGTCAGCCAGGATTGGGGACCAGTGCCAAGCAGGAAGGATGCGCGCTCCCCTGCCCTTGGGACTGGCTGGGGATGTCCTAGTTGCAACCCCCGGCGCCTGTAGGCAAGGCACAACACTTGAAGGCCCCCTTTGGGGGGGTGGGGGGTAGATCAATTTTTTTTTCCGGATTGTGGCCTGTGTGTTGATCCCCCCCCCCCCTTTAGACCGGACCCGGGGCAATGTGCAACAGCTATGGGTATAGTAACCCAATAGGCTATCAGACTTCAGACTTCAGACTTTTATGGACCATCACCCCCAACCCCCAACCCCCCAAGCCCCCCATGATAGGCCTTTGCCCCCCCCCCCCCAAATATCAGACATGCGCTTTGCCCCCCATATTAGACTTGCCCCCCCCCCCCCCTTTTCTCTTGCCCAATTCTGCACCTTGCTTCCTTGACCATGGCCGTAGGCATGAACTAGGTATGTGAATACAACAGGGTCAGTTTTGCTGGTGGGCCACCCCAACGCTCAACCCGAAACCCCCCATCAGGCTTTTCTCCCCCCCCCCCACCCACCCACCAAGTGCTGTTGGGGGGCGAGGTCGGACAAGAAACTGCCATGCTACTGGGAACAAGTGGAAAATGGGAAAATATGGAACCTAGGAAAACGTTCAACATGCGGGAAAGTCAGGGACCCTGGGTATAGTAACCCCCCCCCCCCCCTTTTCGAACTGCTTGGTATGTGCATGTCATCAACTTGCACATGTGATATGATGTGATGTATTGTGGTGTGGTGTGATGTGATGTGATGTGATGTGATGTGATGTGATGTGATGTGATGTGATGTGATGTGATGTGATGTGATGTGATGTGATGTGATGTGATGTGATGTGATGTGATGTGATGTGATGTGGTGTGATGTGATGTGATGTGATGTGATGTGATGTGATGTGATGTGATGTGATGTGATGTGGTGTGGTGTGATGTGATGCGATGTGATGTGATGTGATGTGATGTGATGTGATGTGATGTGGTGTGGTGTGGTGTGGTGTGGTGTGGTGTGCCGAAGGCGCTGTTACCAAAAGGCAAAGGCCGGGATGTCTACCCACGGGTACAGGTAAACGGGCTGGGCTGTGTGTGTGGTGTGCGCGCTGTGTGTAAGTGTGTTGTGGCATAGCCGGACCAGTGCACTCTCGCACTTGGCCGACGCTGCCTTGCCGACGCCTGCGCGCAGTCACACAGGGTCTCATTTGCCCACTGCACCCTGCGTGCCGCGCTGCACCACCAGTGCCTTCTGTGTGGTGCACTCTGCTTGGTGCTCTGCACCACACTGCACTGTGTGTGCCCTGCTGCACTGTTGTCGTGGGCAGGGGGCAGTGGGCAGTGGAACTCCTGCAATGCACTGCCGCACTGCCTGGGGGCAGTGGGCAGTGGACCTCCTGCAATGCACTGCCCCACTGCCTGGGGGCAGTGGGCAGTGGACCTCCTGCAATCCACTGCCTGACTGCCTCGGGCAGTGGGCAGTGCAATTCCTGCAATGCACTGCCTCACTGCCCGGGGGCAGTGGGCAGTGCAACTCCTGCAATACACTGCCCCACTCCCTTGGGGCAGTGGGCAGTGGACCTCCTGCAATGCACTGCCTCATGGCCTGGGGGCAGTGGGCAGTGGACCTCCTGCAATACACTGCCGCACTGCCTGGGGGCAGTGGGCAGTGGACCTCCTTCAATGCACTGCTCCACTGTTTGCGGGCAGTGGGCAGTGGACCTCCTGCAACACACTGCCTCACTGCCTGGGGGCAGCGGGCAGTGGACCTCCGTCAATGCACTGCCCCACTGCCTGGGGGCAGTGGGCAGTGGACCTCCTGCAATGCACTGCCTCACTGCCTGGGGGCAGTGGGCAGTGGACCTCCTGCAATGCACTGCCTCACTGCCTGGGGGCAGTGGGCAGTGGAACCCCTGCAATGCACTGCCTCACTGCCCTCGGGCAGTAGGCAGTGTACCTCTTGCAATGCACTGCCTCACTGCCTGAGGGCAGTGGACAGCGCAACTCCTGCAATGCACCGCCCCACTACCTGGGGGCAATGGGCGGTGCAACTCCTGCAATGCACTGCCCCACTGCTTGGGGGCAGTGGACAGTGCAGCTTCTGCAATGCACTGCCTCACTGCCCTGGGGGCAGTGGGCAGTGGAACTCTTGCAATGCACTACCCCACTGCCTGGGGGCAGTGGGCAGTGCAACTTCTGCCATGCACTGCCTCACTGTCCTGGGGCAGTTGGCAGTGGAACTCCTGCAATGCACTGCCTCACTGCCTGGGGGCAGTGGACAGTGCAGCCTCTGCAATGCACCGCCTCACTGCCCTGAGGCAGCGGGCAGTGGAACTCCTGCAACGCACTACCCCACTGCCTGGGGGCAGTGGGCAGTGCAACTTCTGCAATGCACTGCCTCACTGCCCTGGGGCAGTTGGCAGTGCAACTCCTGCAATGCACTGCCTCACTGCCTTGGGTCAGTGGACTGTGCAACTCCTGCAATGCACTGCCTCACTGCCTGGGGGCAGTGGGCAGCGCAACTCCTACAATGCACTGCCTCACTGCCTGGGGGCAGTGGGCACCGCAACTCCTGCAATGCACTGCCTCATTGCCCTGGGGCAGTGGGCAGTGCAACTCCCGCAATGCACTACCTCACTGCCTGGGGGCAGTGGACAGTGCAGCTTTTGCAATGCACTGCCTCAATGGCCTGGGGCAGTGGGCAGTGGAACTCTTGCAATGCACTGCCTCACTGCCCTCGGGCAGTGGGCAGTGGACCTCTTGCAATGCACTGCCTCACTGCCTGAGGGCAGTGGACAGTGCAGCTTCTGCAATGCACTGCTGCACTGCCTGAGGGCAGTGGGCAGTGGACCTCCTGCAATAGACTGCCCCACTGTCTAGGGGCAGTGGGCAGCGCAACTCCCGCAATGCACTGCCTCACTGCCGTGGGGCAGTGGGCAGTGGAACTCCCGCAAAGCACTGCCTCACTGCCTGGGGGCAGTCGGCAGCGCAACTCCTGCAATGCACCGCCCCACTACCTGGGGGCAATGGGCGCTGCAACTCCTGCAATGCACTGCCCCACTGCTTGGGGGCAGTGGACAGTGCAGCTTCTGCAAAGCACTGCCTCACTGCCCTGGGGGCAGTGGGCAGTGGAACTCTTGCAATGCACTACCCCACTGCCTGGGGGCAGTGGGCAGTGCAACTTCTGCTATGCACTGCCTCACTGTCCTGGGGCAGTTGGCAGTGGAACTCCTGCAATGCACTGCCTCACTGCCTGGGGGCAGTGGACAGTGCAGCTTCTGCAATGCACCGCCTCACTGCCCTGAGGCAGCGGGCAGTGGAACTCCTGCAACGCACTACCCCACTGCCTGGGGGCAGTGGGCAGTGCAACTTCTGCAATGCACTGCCTCACTGCCCTGGGGCAGTTGGCAGTGCAACTCCTGCAATGCACTGCCTCACTGCCTGGGGGCAGTGGGCAGCGCAACTCCTACAATGCACTGCCTCACTGCCTGGGGGCAGTGGGCACCGCAACTCCTGCAATGCACTGCCTCATTGCCCTGGGGCAGTGGGCAGTGCAACTCCCGCAATGCACTACCTCACTGCCTGGGGGCAGTGGACAGTGCAGCTTTTGCAATGCACTGCCTCAATGGCCTGGGGCAGTGGGCAGTGGAACTCTTGCAATGCACTGCCTCACTGCCCTCGGGCAGTGGGCAGTGTACCTCTTGCAATGCACTGCCTCACTGCCTGAGGGCAGTGGACAGTGCAGCTTCTGCAATGCACTGCTGCACTGCCTGAGGGCAGTGGGCAGTGGACCTCCTGCAATAGACTGCCCCACTGTCTAGGGGCAGTGGGCAGCGCAACTCCCGCAATGCACTGCCTCACTGCCGTGGGGCAGTGGGCAGTGGAACTCCCGCAAAGCACTGCCTCACTGCCTGGGGGCAGTCGGCAGCGCAACTCCTGCAATGCACCGCCCCACTACCTGGGGGCAATGGGCGGTGCAACTCCTGCAATGCACTGCCCCACTGCTTGGGGGCAGTGGACAGTGCAGCTTCTGCAATGCACTGCCTCACTGCCCTGGGGGCAGTGGGCAGTGGAACTCTTGCAATGCACTACCCCACTGCCTGGGGGCAGTGGGCAGTGCAACTTCTGCTATGCACTGCCTCACTGTCCTGGGGCAGTTGGCAGTGGAACTCCTGCAATGCACTGCCTCACTGCCTGGGGGCAGTGGACAGTGCAGCTTCTGCAATGCACCGCCTCACTGCCCTGAGGCAGCGGGGAGTGGAACTCCTGCAACGCACTACCCCATTGCCTGGGGGCAGTGGGCAGTGCAACTTCTGCAATGCACTGCCTCACTGCCCTGGGGCAGTTGGCAGTGCAACTCCTGCAATGCACTGCCTCACTGCCCTGGGGCAGTTGGCAGTGCAACTCCTGCAATGCACTGCCTCACTGCCTGGGGGCAGTGGGCAGCGCAACTCCTACAATGCACCGCCTCACTGCCTGGGGGCAGTGGGCACCGCAACTCCTGCAATGCACTGCCTCATTGCCCTGGGGCAGTGGGCAGTGCAACTCCCGCAATGCACTACCTCACTGCCTGGGGGCAGTGGACAGTGCAGCTTTTGCAATGCACTGCCTCAATGGCCTGCGGCAGTGGGCAGTGGAACTCCTGCAATGCACTGCCTCACTGCCCTGGGGCGGTGGGCAGTGCAACTCCTGCCATGCAACGCCTCACTGCCTGGGGGCAGTGGACGGCGCAACTCCCGCACTGCACTGCCCCACTGCCTGGGGGCACTGGGCAGTGCAACTCGTGCAATGCACTGCCTCACTGCCCTGGGGCAGTGGGCAGTGCAACTCCTGCAATGCACTACCTCAGTGCCCTGGGGCAGTGGGCAGTGCAACTTCTGCAATGCACTGCCCCACAGCCTGGGGGCTGTGGGCAGTGCAACTCCTTCAATGCACTGTCTCAGTGCCCCGGGGCAGTGGGCAGTGCAACTCCTGCAATGCACTACCTCACTGCCTGGGCGCAGTGGGCAGTGGAACTCCTGCAATGCACTGCCCCTCTGCCTGGGGGCAGTGGGCAGTGGAACCCCTGCAATGCACGGCCTCACCGCCTTGGGGGCAGTGGGCAATGCAACTCCTGCAACGCACTGCCTCACTGCCTTGGGGCAGTGGGCAGTGCAACTCCTGCAATGCACTGCCTCACTGCTTGGGGGCAGTGGGCAGTGCAACTCCTGCAATGCATTGCCTCACTGCCTGGGGGCAGTGGGCAGTGCGACTTCTGCAATGCACTGCCTCACTGCCCTGGGGCAGTTGGCAGTGGACCTCCTCCAATGCACTGCCTTACTGCCTGGGGGCAGTGGGCAGTGCAACTCCTGCAATACACGGCCGCATTGCCTGGGGGCAGTGGGCAGTGCAACTCCTGCAATGCATTGCCTCACTGCCTTCTGGCAGTGGGCAGTGGAACTCCTGCAATGCACTGCCTCACTGCCTGGGGGCAGTGGGCAGTGGAACTCCTGCAATGCACTGCCTCACTGCTTGGGGGCAGTGGGCAGTGGAACTCCTGCAACACACTGCCGCACCGCCTGGGGGCAGTGGGCAGTGGAACTCCTGCAATGCACGGCCTCACTGCCTGGGGGCAGTGGGCAGTGGACCTCCAGCAATGCACTGCCTCACTGTTTGGGGCAGTGGGCAGTGCAACTCCTGCAATACACTGCCGCACTGCCTGGGGGGCGCTGATCAGTGCAACTCCTGCAATACACTGCCGCACTGCCTGGGGGCAGTGGGCAGTGCAACTCCTGCAATACACTGCCGCACTGCCTTGGGGCAGTGGGCAGCGGAACTCCTGCAATGCACTGCCTCACTGCCTGGGGGCAGTGGACAGTGCAACTTCGGCAATGCACTGCCTCACTGCCCTGGGGCAAGGGGTAGTGGAACCCCTGCAATGCACTGCCCAACTGCCTGGAGGCAGTGGGCAGTGTGACTCCTGCAATGCACTGCCTCACTGCTTGGGGGCAGTGGGCAGTGGAACTCCTGCAATGCACTGCCTCACTGCCCTGGGGCAGTGGGCAGTGGACCTCCTGCAATGCACTGCCTTACTGCCTGGGAGCAGTGGACAGTGCAACTCCTGCAATACACGGCCGCATTGCCTGGGGGCAGTGGGCAGTGGAACTCCTGCAATGCATTGCCTCATTGCCCTCGGGCAGTGGGCAGTGGACCTACTGCAATGCACCGCCTCATTGTCTGGGGCAGTGGGCAGTGCAACCTCTGCAATACACTGCCGCACTGCCTGGGGGCAGTGGGCAGTGGAACTGCTGCAATGCACTGCCTCACTGTCTGGGGCACTGGGCAGTGCAACTCCTGCAATGCATTGCCTCACTGCCCTCGGGCAGTGGGCAGTGGACCTCCTGCAATGCACCGCCTCATTGTCTGGGGCAGTGGGCAGTGCATTTCTGCAATACACTGCCGCACTGCCTGGGGGCAGTGGGCAGTCGAACTCCTGCAATGCACTGCCTCACTGTCTGGGGCAGTGGGCAGTGGAACTCCTGCAATACACTGCCTCACTGCCCTAGGGGCAGTGGGCAGTGCAACTCCTGCAATGCACTGCCTCGCTGCCGGGGGGCAGTGGGCAGTGGAACTCCTGCAATGCACTGCCTCGCCGCCTGGGCGCAGTGGGCAGTGGAACGCCTGCAACGCACTGCCTCACTGCCTTGGGGCAGCGGGCAGTGCAACTCCTGCAATGCACTGGTGACCTGGCACCAGTCTAAAAACCCTTAGGATGGTAGCTGTAGGACGGATTGCCTACACGCACTGCCGCGCTCGAAACCATTCGTGAATCGTCGTGATAGTCGTGCCACCACGTGACTCAGCTCTGCCATCGTGGCCCCCTCTCCGCTCAACTCCGCCCGTATGGTGCACTCTCTCTCTCCCTCTTAATCCCGTGTCTCCAAGGGCTGAGTGCCGCACCTCAAGTGCGTCCCTCCCCCTTGCTAGCCGTTTCCTGCTCACAGTGGGCACGTCGTTCTAAGTTCGGCTCTGGCAAGACGTCGACCTCGCCGTGGCAATCTTCCAGGCCGCTACGCGGGGAGCCGCGACGGGGACTGCATTCGACGTATCCGCCGCTCAAGCGTGACGCCTTGTGCAGGGGTATCATCAGTCGTCCGATTCGTCGTCCCACCGTGGGGCCCCTCTCCCCCGTGCGCCACTAGGGTTGCAGCACCACGCGCCAGCGCGGTGCTCCCCTCGCACCCCCGCCCTCGTGTGTCCTGGGACCCCCGCTCGCCGACCCGGTCCGCCAGGCGGCCCCATGTTACTCCGCGCCATCGCGCCATGCTCTTTGTTTCGTCACCCTATGGCCACGCTCGTGGTACCCCTTGTTTCTTTCCTGCGCGCCCCATCCGATTGGGGCTGCCTATGATGTCGGTGCACCTCCGTTTACCAACACCTCGATCTGCTACCCCCCCCGACACATTGCGGCCACAGGCCACCCGCTCTTTTCTTGCCACAGCCTACCATGTCAGACCGCTCAACACCGTCCCAGGACACCCCCTCTCCCGCCCCCGACACCGGTCGAGGCGGCGCCATTCGTCGGGGGCCGTTCCCCATGTTTCTGATGGACATCGCCCAGTCCGAAGATGCTGACCGTCTCCTGCGAGAGCTGGACATGGTGCGCACAGAACGAGATAATGCCCAGCAGCAGGCCCAGCGCTGCGCCGCGGCACAGCGGGAGGCCGAGGCCGTTCGGCTCAACAACTTCATCAGGTCGGTTCCCCCCCTCGTGTCCATCGCCACCAGACTCCACGGCCTCCAGTCTACGCCGCCGACGTTCGCCAACGCCGTGCGCAGTACCGTCCCGGCTTCATTCGAGCTGCCTCCCCCCGGCTCTCAGCAGTTCCTGGTCCTCGTGCCGGTCATACTCGCCGCAGCAGTTCTCACCTCGCCCCAGGCACCCAACCTCAAGGAGTTGGCTGACGTCTATAGGGCTATGGCCGCGCCAAGCGCCGTGCCGGTCCCGGAGACCCCTGCGCGTGCACCCGAATTGTCGTTCGCTGTCCCGGACCCGATCCCTAAGCCGAGGGCGGTCTCTGCCTTTCGGGCACCGGGCGCTACGGCCCAGCCGCCGTCGTCTGTGCCGTCGCCTGCTGATGCCGCCCTGACCTCCCTGCTGGAGTGGATCCCGGAGATCCCCAAGGGCTGTGAGGACGAGGTTGCGCACGCGCTCCACCTCCAGCTCTTCCGCCAGTACGGCGCGAACGTCAACACCCTCCCGCAGTCGCCGATTCGGGAACAGTGGGCCTGGGTCCACAGCCACGCGCCCAGCCTGCCCGGCATCGCGGAAGTCCTGCGCTCCTTCCTCTCCAACCCCCCTGCAGTCCAGCGGGTTTCTGACAGCCCAGCCACGTCCCCAGCGGAAGATGCAGCCTTCAACCAGGCACAGGGCGCAGCGAAAAAGAAGGGGTATACGCCCCAAAAAATTGATCCGCAGGTTTTCTCGAAAGCCCTGTGGGTCGGCTGGCAAGAAGTCGACGATCCGCCGTCCGGTGAAGTTGATGCAGGACTCCTCGGTGGTATCCTGAGGGATAAATTTGGCGCAGGCCTTTCCTCCATTACTGAAGACCAATTGAACCATACATCCAAATTCACGATTGTCGGGGTCCGACCAGCAGAGTACGAGCGAGGCATGCGACTGACCAGGCAGCACACGGCTCGTGGCTGGCGAGTGACATGGGCCGAATCGAACCAGCAACCGTTCACGCCCTGGGTGCCTGACCCTGACCGAGACCATCCGCCCCGGAAAACTCATCGGGGAAGCCGCGGGAAGCAGCGCCGTCCACGGGACCCTGACGATCAGGTGGACCTTACGGCAACGTCAGGATCGGACGGAGAACCGGACTCCAAATATCAGCGCAGGTACAGCCCCCGCCGCTCGGACCGGTCCCCGTCCCGCCGCCGCAGCCCAGGCCATCGCCGCGACAGCCCGCCGCCGAGGCGTCGTAGCGCGTACCGCGATGAACCCCAAGCGCATTCCAGCCGCCACGACCACCATGCAGCAGCCCCCCTCCAGCCCTACCCGTACTCGGGGGACCCCCACGACCCCCGGGTGGCCATGGCCCACAACCCCTACGCTCCCCCGCCTTGGAGCCCCCCAGCCGACCCCCACCGCTACCAGCCGTACTTCGGTCGGCATCCGCGAGACCGGTAACCCGGGACATGGCGGGGCGCAACGAGGACATCCCTGACGCTGTGTCTCAGCTCCGCCACTCCCACCTCGACGGCGTCCCCCACGTCCGGGACCTGCACCTGGGCGCATACACTCCCAGCTCCCCCCCCAGAGAGTGGGGCCTGGTACCGGTGCCGGCCCCAGGCACTGCCCAGTTCATCACGCCCCCCTACGCCCTCGAAATGTGCCTGCACCTGCCGGTGGTTGTGCACTATTACCGGGCGTGCAGCGGGGCGGACCCCTGGCCCCGTGACGTTCTGTCGTTAGTGGGCGCCGTGCACTGTGTGCAGGTGGCGGGCTCCCATCAGTTACAGCTCTGCCGCAAGGGCCTGCCACCCACCTCTTTCATCTTGCCCGAGCACCACCACGTGGTTCTCCCACAATCCCTACACAGCCGTGTCTCCATCACAGCCACAGGCCTCACCCGGGCCAGTGTCTTGGCGATAGCGGCCACGTACCACCACCGGCACCTCCGCAAGTGGGTGCGAGGCCTGCCCCGCGCCCTCCCCGCAGCCGTGGACCGCAAGCTAACCCAGCACTCCACCGCCGCCGGCTCCTGCCCTGGTCCCCCCTTCACCGGCCACGTGTCACCCCGCCCGGACGTGATGACCCTCAACGTGCAGATGTCCTTGCGTCCTAAGCTCCGCGCCCTGGACGTCCTGGTGCGCGAGTGCCAGTACCCGCTAGCCCTGCATGTTCAAGAAGCGGGACCCCTGATCATCCAACGGGTGCACCCCCTGTACCACACCATCCAGGCACCAGCAAGAGTGGCTGGGGGATGTGCCACTCTCCTCTACAGGACCCCGGACCTGGTCGTGACCAGCCACAGCGCCCACCCGTCGGGACGAGCCCTCGTCACACACTTCACCATGGCCGGCGTGACCCACTGCCACGCCAACGTGTATCTCCCCGCCGACGGGAACCTCGACACCCTCCAAGAAATCCTGGATTGGGTATACCCGTACCTCCTCCTCACCCCGGCTAGAGTGGTTGTCCTGACAGGGGACCTGAACGCCAATTGCCGCTGGGTCTCGCACCTCCCTGTCTCCCCTGCCTCCCTCTGTGACCTCGTCCTCCCCACGCTCACGCGCCTTGGGATGCGCCGTCTGCGCCCCCTTGCGGAGGCCCCCACGTGGGTGAGCCCGCAAGGTTTCGCCGGTGCCCTGGACCACATCTTCCTCCGCGCCCCTTCGGAAGCAGCCCACACCACGGAGGTGCGCTCCGACTCCAGTTTCCCATCTGACCACCTACCCGTGACTGCCACCCTCCATGACCTCCCGCCAGCGCCCCAATTGGTGTGCCCTTCGAAAAAGGGCCGCTTCCCCATCCCGCGGGAGCCCCTCGCCAGCCAGCTCCGCGCCATCAACGACACTTTTCGGGCCGAACTCACTACGCCGCCCCCAGGCGCGCCCCGCGCGCAGCCACGCTATACCGAGGTGACCTCAGCGCTATACGCCGCAGCTACGGCTGCCTACGGCCCCCCCGTCCCCGGCCAGCCGGTACCATTGACAATACGTGTCCACGTCACCAACCTTCAACGCTACACCCTCGCCTACCCAGATTGGGCATCCCAATCGTCGCACCTCGTGGAGGTCGCCCGCCTCAAAGAACGCATCCGAGCGGCCTGGGACGTTCTCCTTCTGGAGAAGGATGTAGGGCTAGCGCCCCTACCCGCTGCCCCTGGCCAGCCCACCAAGGTGGACTACCGCCGCACGTTAGGGGCGCGCTATGTACCCCCAGTGGATCCGGTCTACGTGGTAGGCGTCCCGGTGCCTCTCCATCAACAAGCCGCCGTTGCGTTGGACCAGCTGCGCCAAAGGCACCTTGCCCCTCTTGAGGCACTCTCACTCGCGCGCGTCCGGACCATCACGGGATGGGAGGGCAGGCCGCTCGGCCCACCACCCAACGCCACCATCGCAAACCTGCGAGCCATCATCCGCCGGGCGGCGGCCACTGTGCCGTACCACGATTTACTGGAGTACCGGCTGTTCGGACAATTGGAGGATGCCCAATTTGCGACGATCGTGGACCTGATCAACAGTATTCTCCGTGGGGTACCCGTGCCTCAGGCACACTGTGCAGATTTCATCAACCTTCCGAAAAAGACGCCGCACGGCCCCATTGCAAACGGCAGGCCGCTGACCAATCTGGTCACGATATGGAAGCTCGCGGCCGCCCTCATCAAAGACCGCTACCAGCCCCGCCTGGTTCAGGGCGGCATCCTGCCGCCCTACCAGTTCGGGATGTCCCCGCACTGCTCCTCCGTGGAGCTACTCCGCGTCCTACACGATGTATGGTGGGACCGCTGGCGCAGGCACCTCGAAGCGTGGGATCTGTCGGACGATGTCCGCTACGCGTATGGCTCCATCAACCACACCACCGAGTACGCCGTCCTAACCGCCGCAGGGATCTCCCCAGCCGACGCCGCGACCCTTCAGCACCATGACCGCGCCCTTGAGGTGCACATGGGGGGGGCTGACGGTCGCTCTCCGTCCTCCACCCGGCTGGGGGCCGGCACGGGGCAAGGGTGCCCCGTGTCCGGCATGAAGTACTGCATATATGGCGAAGTTCGGGGACACGAGGCCTGCCGTTCCGTCCCCCCCGCCGACACCCCCGCGGGCCCGGTAAACCGGGTTCTCCTGATGGATGATACCCAGTGGCTGCCCGGCGACCGTTGCCACTTGCCCGCCCTCGCCAGCGGCATTGAGAGGGCAGGCCGCCTCACCAACCTCCACTCTGACCCGACCAAGACAGTCTTGGTCGGCACCGACTTGCGCGATGGTCGGGTCCATTTCCTCAACGACACGGTATACCTCAATGGTCACCCCGTGCGCTGTGCCACAAGCCAGGACTACGTCCGCGTCCTTGGCCGCCATGCCCTTCCCCACCTCTTCCATCCCGTCGACTCCAGGCGCCTGTTCTCGGGCACCCGCGCTGCGTGCCGAGCGCTCCGCGCCCCACGACTCCCCGCCCACTACCCCCTCGCCATGTATACCGCCAAGTGTCATGGGACGGTCAACTGGTTTACCAGTGTCCGCCCCCCCTCCTACGGGGCCCTGCGCGTGCTGGACGCCATGACCGCCTCGGCCATACGCGCCACCGCTGGGTGGGCCCTCTCCGCCTCTGCCCACTTCCTCCGCGAGGTCCCCGAAGGGGGAGTCGGTATCCCCCCGGCGCCGGTCGTTGGGTTTGCTAACTTCTTCGGCGTCTACATCCGGCACCTGAACCACCCCAACCCCCTGGTCTGCCGGTCCACGCGCCACGGGCTCCTGACTGCCCTCTGTCGGTTCCATCCTTCCCAGCCCTGCCTCACCCCAGAGCTCGGGCTCCGGTGCACTGCACACCCCACGGACCACGATCTGTTTGTCGCCCTGTGCCACCGGTGCGACATCGCCATCCACTTGCCCCCTGACAGCCATTTGCCACACCACGCCCCCCATGTGCTGGCCCTGTCGTCCCCCGGACTCGAGGTCCAGGACACCCATGCGTGGATGCTTGCAGGCCATCGCAGTACAGAGGACGCGCGACGGAAGGGGTGGCCCCGTGCTTCGCCCCGCCCCACTCCGCCGGTCGGCACCGCCCCCCCCGGTTAGGCGTTGCCAAGCGGTGCCTGCGAGAGTCCCCACGTTCTCCTGGCTCCCTGAGAACTATGGGATCCTCCACGACGCGTCGTGGTGCCCGAAGACCCGGCGCTGCGGCAGGGCAGTGGCGGTGTTCTGCCCCGTCACCCTCCGGTACCAGGTGTACCCCGTCCCCATCCCCTTGAGGCTGGACAACGCCTACACGGCGGAGCTGTACACGGCATGGGTGGCCCTCACCGCCAGGGGGCCTTCAGCCGACCCTGCCATCGGCTTCCGATCCGGTGCGTGGCACTTTGCGGACTGCAAAGGGTACATCACAGCCCAGGAAGGGCGCCGCGAGCCGGAGGACTCGCTACAAGGGGATCTCATAAGAACGTGTCGCGACATGGCCCACGGTCACGCCCCTCCCCGTCACCTCTATTCCCATATCGCCGGCACCTGGCTCGATGCCCTGCTGGACCAGGTAGACGAGGCGGCAGGGCGAGCTGCGGACACCTGCCCAGACGCCGTGGGATGGCTCGGCCCCCTACAGCAACCCCGCGTCTGCTTCTCCCACGCGGGCCTCCAGGTCCACGACGCCGTGCCCCACGCGCGCCGCGCCTTGCTCGCCTCCCACCACGCCTACTCTGCGTCCCCCCCGCCTCAGCGCCACCCTGCCCTCAACGAGTACGCCAACGTCGTCAGCCACGGCCTCATCACATGGGGGGACCACCTCACGGTCACCGGCATCCGCCTCTCCCTGTTCCCCCCGAGGGACACGCCCTGCCCCCTCTGCAACATGCCCGCCTCCGGGGACCACATCCTCTCATGCCCGCTAGACCCGCTAATCCGCGCCCACTACCATCGGTGGCTTGCGGCCCGACTCTCTCAGAGGTGCCATGCCTGGCGCCACTGTACGCCCACTGCTTGGGGCACCCTCGTCCTTTGGGGGGACGAGCCGTTCATACTGGCTGTGGATGGCTCCCCGGCCCACCACACCATCGCAACATACACTATTGGTCGTCTCGGAACCATCTCCACGCCACACAGGGATGCCCTGCTGCACAGGGGTCTGCGTCCTGCGCATCTCCGTCGCCTGCTCTGCGACGTCGTTCTTACTACCGTCCTCCTACATAAGCGGCACGCGGTGCCCGTCCTACCTCTTGCCGACCACTTCTCCCCCCGGAAGGGAGGCCCCGTGAACCAATCCCTCACCGGCCGCCCTTCGCGGGCGTGGTATCACGTGGCCAACTGGGCCCCGACGCCTGGATCGCCCAGGTGGCCGGCCTGGGACGTCCTCCTAGGCCTGTGGCTGTCCGGGGACCTCCTCCTGGCCCCCAAGGTGAGGGCCGCCAATTCCACCCGGAGCAAGTGCAGTCCGTACCGAGTCCTGTATGTGTACCTCGAGAGCAACCAGATACCACGCGACATCCAGCAGGACATCGAGATGGAAGCCCACGATGTGGTCGTGCTGGACAGTCTCGGCCGGCACGGGCTTAACCCCCTTTTCCCGGACCGACGCCGCCTCTGGGCCATCCATTACGGTGGCAACGGACGGAGCCTGGAGGCTGGCTTCCGTGGACATGTGATCCCCTCGTGGTGTGCCGCCCTGCATTCGGCGTTCTCAGCCATCCTTACCGCAGCTTCCCAAGGCCCCCGCACGGTCTTCAAGGACATGCGGGTGGCCATGGGTCGGCCCGTCCCGTGGCCATGCCCCCGCCCGTGACCCGCCCTCGAACTCCCGCGCCCGGGTCGTCCCGGTACAGCGCGCAGTCGTGCCGGGCCGCGCTCCTTGTCCGGCGGCGTCCTAAGTCGGGGGTGATGCCCCGGGAGACCCATACCTTCTCAGCTCACGTTGATCTTGGAACGCTGACTCGGGTGGATCCAGGACAGTTCGGGGCAGTCGGTGGCCGGGACCGGAGAGCAGATCGGACCGTAGCGTTGTCGTACACCGACGTTGTGACCCGGACGGCCTGCTGGGAGGAGCGTTCTCACGTGTGCGACGAGATTCGTCTTGCTCTAGCGGAGGTAAGACGGAGGACTCCCTCGGCAGAGCCTGCGTGGGGCCCCCGAGGGACGACGCCAAGGCTCACCGTACGTGGGACCGCGGCAGGCGCTCCTCCTCCTCCTCCTCCTCCTGCAATGCACTGCCCCACTGCCTGGGGGCAGTGGGCAGTGCAACTCCTGCAATGCACTGCCTGACTGCCTGGGGGCAGTGGGCAGTGGAACTCCTGCAATGCACTGCCTCACTGCCTGGGGGCAGTGGGCAGTGGAACGCCTGCAACGCACTGCCTCACTGCCTGGGGGCAGTGGGCAGTGGACCTCCTGCAATGCACTGCCTCACTGCCTTGGGGCAGCGGGCAGTGCAACTCTTGCAATGCACTGCCTCACTGCCCTGGGGCAGTGGGCAGTGGAACTCCTGCAATGCACTGCCTCACTGCCTGGGGGCAGTGGGCAGTGGAACTTCTGCAATGCACTGCCCCACTGCTTGGGGGCAGTGGACAGTGCAACTCCTGCAATGCACTGCCTCACTGTCCCAGCGCAGTGGGCAGTGGAACTCCTGCAATGCACTACCTCACTGCCCTGGGGCACTGGGCAGTGGATTTCTTGCAATGCACTGCCTCACTGCCTGGGGGCAGCGGACAGTGCAACCTCTGCAATGCACTGCCTCACCGCCCTGGGTCAGTGGGCAGTGCAACTCCCGCAATACACTGCCGCACTGCCTGGGGGCAGTGGGCAGTGCAACTCCTGCAATGCACTGCCTCAGTGCCCGGGGGCAGTGGGCAGTGCAACTCCAACTCCTGCAATGCACGGCCTCACTGCCTGGGGGCAGTGGGCGGTGCAACTTCTACAATGCACGGCCTCACTGCCTGGGGGCAGTGGGCAGTGCAACTCCTGCAATGCACTGCCTCACTGCCCCGGGGGCAGTGGGCAGTGGAACTCCTGCAATGCACTTCCTCACTGCCTGGGGGCAGTGGGCAGTGGAACTCCTGCAATGCACTGCTTCACTGCCCTGGGGCAGTGGGCAGTGCAACTCCTGCAATGCACTGCCTCACTGCCTGGGGGCAGTGGGCAGTGCAACTCCCGCAATACAGTGCCGCACTGCCTGGGGGCAGTGGGCAGTGCAACTCTTGCAATGCACTGCCTCACTGCCTGGGGGCAGTGGGCAGTGCAACTCCAACTCCTGCAATGCACGGCCTCACTGCCTGGGGGCAGTGGGCGGTGCAACTTCTACAATGCACGGCCTCACTGCCTGGGGGCAGTGGGCAGTGCAACTCCTGCAATGCACTGCCTCACTGCCCCGGGGGCAGTGGGCAGTGGAACTCCTGCAATGCACTGCCTCACTGCCTGGGGCAGTGGGCAGTGGAACTCCTGCAATGCACTGCCTCACTGCCTGGGGGCAGTGGGCAGTGGAACTCCTGCAATGCACTGCCTCACTGCCCTGGGGCAGTGGGCAGTGCAACTCCTGCAATGCACTGCCTCACTGCCCTGGGGGCAGTGGACAGTGCAACTCCTGCAATGCACTGCCTCGCTGCCTGGGGGCAGTGGGCAGTCGAATTCCTGCAATGCACTGCCACACTGCCTGGGGGCAGTGGGCAGTGGAACTCCTGCAATGCACTGCCCCACTGCCTGGGGGCAGTGGGCAGGGCAACTCCTGCAATGCACTGCCTCACTGCCGGGGGGCAGTGGGCAGTGTAACTCCTGCAATGCACTGCCTCACTGCCCTGGGGGAAGTGGACAGTGCAACTCGTGCAATGCACTGCCTCGCTGCCTGGGGGCAGTGGGCAGTGGAACTCCTGCAGTGCATTGCCCCGGTGCCTGGGGGTATTGGGCAGTGCAACTTCTGCAATGCACTGCCTCACTGCCTGGGGGTATTGGGCAGTGCAACTTCTGCAATGCACTGCCTCACTGCCCTGGGGGCAGTGGACAGTGCAACTCCTGCAATGCACTGCCTCACTGCTTGGGGCAGTGGGTAGTGCAACTCCTGCAATGCACTGCCTCACTGCTTGGGGGCAGTGGGCAGTGGAACTCCTGCAATGCACTGCCTCGCTGCCTGGGGGCAGCGGGCAGTGGAACTCCTGCAATGCACTGCCTCACTGCCTGGGGGCAGTGGGCGGTGGAACTCCTGCAATGCACTGCCACACTGCCTGGGGGCAGTGGGCATTGGAACGCCTGCACTGCACTGCCACAGTGCCTGGGGGCAGTGGGCAGGGCAACTCCTGCAATGCACTGCCTCACTGCCTGGGGGCAGTGGGCAGTGCAACTCCTGCAATGCACTGCCTCACTGCCCTGGGGGCAGTGGGCAGTGCAACTCCTGCAATGCACTGCCTCGCTGCCTGGGGGCAGTGGACAGTGGAACTCCTGCAATGCACTGCCCCGGTGCCTGGGGGCAGTGGGCAGTGCAACTCCTGCAATGCACTGCCCCACTGCCTGGGGGTATTGGGCAGTGCAACTTCTGCAATGCACTGCCTCACTGCCCTAGGGGCAGTGGACAGTGCAACTCCTGCAATGCACCGCCTCGCTGCCTGGGGGTATTGGGCAGTGCAACTCCTGCAATGCACTGCCTCACCGCTGTGGGGGCAGTGGACAGTGCAACTCCTGCAATGCACTGCCTCGCTGCCTGGGGGCAGTGGGCAGTGGAACTCCTGCAATGCACTGTCTCACTGCTTGGGGGCAGTGGGTAGTGGAACTCCTGCACTGCACTGCCACACTGCCTGGGGGCAGTGGGCAGTGGAACTCCTGCACTGCACTGCCACACTGCCTGGGGGCAGTGGGCAGCGCAACTCCTGCAATGCACTGCCTCACTGCCTGGGGGCAGTGGGCAGTGCAACTCCTGCAATGCACTGCCTCACTGCCCTGGGGCAGTGGACAGTGCAACTCCTGCAATGCACTGCCTCGCTGCCTGGGGGCAGTGGGCAGTGGAACTCCTGCCATGCACTGCCTCACTGCCTGGGGGCAGTGGGCAGTGGAACTCCTGCACTGCACTGCCACACTGCCTTGGGGCAGTGGGCAGTGGAACTCCTGCACTGCACTGCCACACTGCCCGGGGGCAGTGGGCAGGGCAACTCCTGCAATGCACTGCCTCACTGCCCTGGGGGCAGTGGACAGTGCAACTCCTGCAATGCACTGCCTCGCTGCCTGGGGGCAGTGGGCAGTGGAACTTGTGCAATGCACTGCCCCGGTGCGTGGGGGCAGTGGGCAGTGCAACTGCTGCAATGCACTGCCCCACTGCCTGGGGGTATTGGGCAGTGCAACTTCTGCAATGCACTGCCTCACTGCCCTGGGGGCAGTGGACAGTGCAACTCCTGCAATGCACTGCCTCGCTGCCTGGGGGTATTGGGCAGTGCAACTCCTGCAATGCACTGCCTCACCGCCTTGGGGGCCGTGGACAGTGCAACTCCTGCAATGCACTGCCTCGCTGCCTGGCGGCTGTGGGCAGTGCAACTCCTGCAATGCACTGCCCCACTTCCTGGGGGCAGTGGGCAGTGCAACTCCCGCAATGCACTGCCTCACTGCCCTGGGGCAGTGGGCAGTGGAACTCCTGCAATGCACTGCCTCACTGCCTGGGGGCAGTGGGCAGTGGAACTCCTGCAATGCACTGCCTCACTGCCTGGGGGCAGTGGGCAGTGGAACTCCTGCACTGCACTGCCACACTGCCTTGTGGCAGTGGGCAGTGCAACTCCTGCAATGCACTGCCTCACTGCCTGGGGGCAGTGGACAGTGCAACTCCTGCAATGCACCGCCTCACTGACCTGGCACCAGTCTAAAAACCCTCAGGATGGTAGCTGTAGGACGGATTGCCTACACGCACTGCCACGCTCGAAACCATTCGTGAATCGTCGTGATAGTCGTGCCACCACGTGACTCAGCTCTGCCATCGTGACCCCGTTTCCGCTCAACTCCACCCGTATGGTGCACTCTCTCTCTCCCTCTTAATCCCGTGTCTCCAAGGGCTGAGTGCCGCACCTCAAGTGCGTCCCTCCCCCTTGCTAGCCGTTTTCTGCTCACAGTGGGCACGTCGTTCTAAGTTCGGCTCTGGCAAGACGTCGACCTCGCCGTGGCAATCTTCCAGGCCGCTACGCGGGGAGCCGCGACGGGGACTGCATTCGACGTATCCGCCGCTCAAGCGTGACGCCTTGTGCAGGGGTATCATCAGTCGTCCGATTCGTCGTCCCACCGTGGGGCCCCTCTCCCCCGTGCGCCACTAGGGTTGCAGCACCACGCGCCAGCGCGGTGCTCCCCTCGCACCCCCGCCCTCGTGTGTCCTGGGACCCCCGCTCGCCGACCCGGTCCGCCAGGCGGCCCCATGTTACTCCGCGCCATCGCGCCATGCTCTTTGTTTCGTCACCCTATGGCCACGCTCGTGGTACCCCTTGTTTCTTTCCTGCGCGCCCCATCCGATTGGGGCTGCCTGTGATGTCAGTGCACCTCCGTTTACCAACACCTCGATCTGCTACCCCCCCCGACACATTGCGGCCACAGGCCACCCGCTCTTTTCTTGCCACAGCCTACCATGTCAGACCGCTCGACACCGTCCCAGGACACCCCCTCTCCCGCCCCCGACACCGGTCGAGGCGGCGCCATTCGTCGGGGGCCGTTCCCCATGTTTCTGATGGACATCGCCCAGTCCGAAGATGCTGACCGTCTCCTGCGAGAGCTGGACATGCTGAAGGATGACGCACTGGAAGCAGCAGATACAGCTATCCGGGCCACCGACCCCGCCCTGGCTGACTTGTGTGATGCCCTGCGATGGACGGCTGCCAACGGCGACATCCAGGCTATTACAGCTGTGACGGGGGTGTGGACGCCGCGGGGGCTCCTGCTCACAGCCACCGTAACAGTCGCCGCAGGCCCGTTTGACACAAAGGTCATCGAACACGTCCCCCTGTCGCTGGTACAAGGAGGCCCACTGCTGGAGTATGTCTCCAAGGACCCTGAGGCCCTCGCAGCGGCACTCGTCGCGCGGTGGAGCCCAAGCCATGCTCCAATCTCAGCGTCACGCCTCCGCAGCCAAGTCTTCAAGGGCCTGTACACGGCCCGCGAACAGCCGCCGCCCGTCGACACTGCCGTCCCTCCAGACATCCAAAGCCAGAAGGTCTCTCACAAGATCCACAATCCCATCAGCCAGTTCCTTGCCCCCCACCTCAGACCGTCATGGGACCGCCTCCGCACTCGAGAGGTGGTTGCGGCCTTTTGGGTGCTGCCCAACGGCGTGCACGCGGTCCTGCGAGCAGCCCATATCCCGACGGCACACCCCGTCCCGCTGAAGTTCGGACTCCTGGCGTGGGCCTCCTCCGTCTGCCTCACAGGGCAGTACACGCCAGCCCCGGTTCCCACGCCCCCCGCCCTCGCCAACAAGGGCATGTGGACCCCCGAGCAGCTGCGGCCGCTGCTCGAATGCTCGGTCCTGCCGATCCGCAGCGTGGAGCTGCTGCATCAGATCGAGCAGGCGGGCGAGCACTCCTGGGCCACAGCCCCCACTTTCGCCCTGCTGCAGGCCGGCATCGCTGACACCGCCAGCCCGCCCCCGCTCACACCGCCCAGCCACGCGCCTTACCTCACCAAAGGGCAAGCAGCGCCCAGCCCCGCCGGCACTCTGTTCGCCACGACGGCGTTCACCCCAGCGTCAGCCCTGTACAAGTCCCAAGACAAGCCCACCCCTTCGGGGTCCGAACCATCGCCTTCATCACTGTTGCCCGAACAGACAAGGCTTTCTTTCAATCTCCCAGAGCCTGCCTCCCAGGTACCACCGGCTGCCGCGGACCCCACGCCTCCGGAGTCACCGGCCCCGGCCGTCGGGTCAGCCCCCCCCCAGTCCCTCCCAGGTGGGGGAGCCTTTCGTCCCGGACCTGGATGTCACGGCCTACTCCACCGACTACGCTCAATTGCATGACGAGTACCTGGCCCAGCAGCGGGAGCTGGCCGTGGCACGGAGCGACCTGGAGTCCCTCACGCGGGATCTGGACATGGTGCGCACAGAACGAGATAATGCCCAGCAGCAGGCCCAGCGCTGCGCCGCGGCACAGCGGGAGGCCGAGGCCGTTCGGCTCAACAACTTCATCAGGTCGGTTCCCCCCCTCCTGTCCATCGCCACCAGACTCCACGGCCTCCAGTCCACGCCGCCAACGTTCGCCAACGCCGTGCGCAGTACCGTTCCGGCTTCATTCGAGCTGCCTCCCCCCGGCTCTCAGCAGTTCCTGGTCCTCGTGCCGGTCATACTCGCCGCAGCAGTTCTCACCTCGCCCCAGGCACCCAACCTCAAGGAGTTGGCCGACGTCCTCCGTAGGGCTATGGCCGCGCCAAGCGCCGTGCCGGTCCCAGAGACCCCTGCGCGTGCACCCGAATTGTCGTTCGCTGTCCCGGACCCGATCCCTAAGCCGAGGGCGGTCTCTGCCTTTCGGGCACCGGGCGCTACTGCCCAGCCGCCGTCGTCTGTGCCGTCGCCTGCTGATGCCGCCCTGACCTCCCTGCTGGAGTGGATCCCGGAGATCCCCAAGGGCTGTGAGGACGAGGTTGCGCACGCGCTCCACCTCCAGCTCTTCCGCCAGTACGGCGCGAACGTCAACACCCTCCCGCAGTCGCCGATTCGGGAACAGTGGGCCTGGGTCCACAGCCACGCGCCCAGCCTGCCTGGCATCGCGGAAGTCCTGCGCTCCTTCCTCTCCAACCCCCCTGCAGTCCAACGGGTTTCTGACAGCCCAGCCACCTCCCCAGCAGAAGCTGCAGCCGCCAACCAGGCACAGGGCGCAGCGAAAAAGAAGGGGTATACGCCCCAAAAAATTGATCCGCAGGTTTTCTCGAAAGCCCTGTGGATCGGCTGGCAAGAAGTCGACGATCCGCCGTCCGGTGAAGTTGATGCACGACTCCTCGGTGGTATCCTTAGGGATAAATTTGGCGCAGGCCTTTCCTCCATTACTGAAGACCAATTGAACCATACATCCAAATTCACGATTGTCGGGGTCCGACCAGCAGAGTACGAGCGAGGCATGCGACTGACCAGGCAGCACACGGCTCGTGGCTGGCGAGTGTCATGGGCCGAATCGAAGAAGCAACCGTTCACGCCCTGGGTGCCTGACCCTGACCGAGACCATCCGCCCCGGAAAACTCATCGGGGAAGCCGCGGGAAGCAGCGCCGTCCACGGGACCCTGACGATCAGGTGGACCTTACGGCAACGTCAGGATCGGACGGAGAACCGGACTCCAAATATCAGCGCAGGTACAGCCCCCGCCGCTCGGACCGGTCCCCGTTCCGCCGCCGCAGCCCAGGCCATCGCCGCGACAGCCCGCCGCCGAGGCGTCGTAGCGCGTACCGCGATGAACCCCAAGCGCATTCCAGCCGCCACGACCACCATGCAGCGGCCCCCCTCCAGCCCTACCCGTACTCGGGGGACCCCCACGACCCCCGGGTGGCCATGGCCCACAACCCCTACGCTCCCCCGCCCTGGAGCCCCCCAGCCGACCCCCACCGCTACCAGCCGTACTTCGGTCGGCATCCGCGAGACCGGTAACCCGGGACATGGCGGGGCGCAACGAGGACATCCCTGACGCTGTGTCTCAGCTCCGCCACTCCCACCTCGACGGCGTCCCCCACGTCCGGGACCTGCACCTGGGCGCATACACTCCCAGCTCCCCCCCCAGAGAGTGGGGCCTGGTACCGGTGCCGGCCCCAGGCACTGCCCAGTTCATCACGCCCCCCTACGCCCTCGAAATGTGCCTGCACCTGCCGGTGGGTGTGCACTATTACCGGGCGTGCAGCGGGGCGGACCCCTGGCCCCGTGACGTTCTGTCGTTAGTGGGCGCCGTGCACTGTGTGCAGGTGGCGGGCTCCCATCAGTTGCAGCTCTGCCGCAAGGGCCTGCCACCCACCTCTTTCATCTTGCCCGAGCACCACCACGTGGTCCTCCCACAATCCCTACACAGCCGTGTCTCCATCACAGCCACAGGCCTCACCCGGGCCAGTGTCTTGGCGATAGCGGCCACGTACCACCACCGGCACCTCCGCAAGTGGGTGCGAGGCCTGCCCCGCGCCCTCCCCGCAGCCGTGGACCGCAAGCTAACCCAGCACTCCACCGCCGCCGGCTCCTGCCCTGGTCCCCCCCTCACCGGCCACGTGTCACCCCGCCCGGACGTGATGACCCTCAACGTGCAGATGTCCCTGCGTCCTAAGCTCCGCGCCCTGGACGTCCTGGTGCGCGAGTGCCAGTACCCGCTAGCCCTGCATGTTCAAGAAGCGGGACCCCTGATCATCCAACGGGTGCACCCCCTGTACCACACCATCCAGGCACCAGCAAGAGTGGCTGGGGGATGTGCCACTCTCCTCTACAGGACCCCGGACCTGGTCGTGACCAGCCACAGCGCCCACCCGTCGGGACGAGCCCTCGTCACACACTTCACCATGGCCGGCGTGACCCACTGCCACGCCAACGTGTATCTCCCCGCCGACGGGAACCTCGACACCCTCCAAGAAATCCTGGATTGGGTATACCCGTACCTCCTCCTCACCCCGGCTAGAGTGGTTGTCCTGACAGGGGACCTGAACGCCAATTGCCGCTGGGTCTCGCACCTCCCTGTCTCCCCTGCCTCCCTCTGTGACCTCGTCCTCCCCACGCTCACGCGCCTTGGGATGCGCCGTCTGCGCCCCCTTGCGGAGGCCCCCACGTGGGTGAGCCCGCAAGGTTTCGCCGGTGCCCTGGACCACATCTTCCTCCGCGCCCCTTCGGAAGCAGCCCACACCACGGAGGTGCGCTCCGACTCCAGTTTCCCATCTGACCACCTACCCGTGACTGCCACCCTCCATGACCTCCCGCCAGCGCCCCAATTGGTGTGCCCTTCGAAAAAGGGCCGCTTCCCCATCCCGCGGGAGCCCCTCGCCAGCCAGCTCCGCGCCCTCAACGACACTTTTCGGGCCGAACTCACTACGCCGCCCCCAGGCGCGCCCCGCGCGCAGCCACGCTATACCGAGGTGACCTCAGCGCTATACGCCGCAGCTACGGCTGCCTACGGGCCCCCCGTCCCCGGCCAGCCGGTACCATTGACAATACGTGTCCACGTCACCAACCTTCAACGCTACACCCTCGCCTACCCAGATTGGGCATCCCAATCGTCGCACCTCGTGGAGGTCGCCCGCCTCAAAGAACGCATCCGAGCGGCCTGGGATGTTCTCCTTCTGGAGAAGGATGTAGGGCTGGCGCCCCTACCCGCTGCCCCTGGCCAGCCCACCAAAGTGGACTATCGCCCACGGGGGGCGACTGCAACCGGTCCTGATGCGACATACCCCCCAGCTATCTATCAAAACTCGGGGGGGGGGGGGGGGGGGGGGGGGGGGGCAGGTTGGGGGGGGGTCCGGCCGGGGGTCGGGGGGGGTCCGGCCGGGAGTCGGGGGGGGGGGGGGTCCGGCTGGGGGTTGGGGGGGGGTCCTACCAGGGGTCTGGGGGGGGGGTCCTGCCGGGGGTCGGGGGGGGGTCTGGCCGGGGGTCAGGGGGGCGTCGGATGGGGTGAGGGGGGGGATTAGGGTTGGGGTTGGGGTTAAGGTAAGGGTTAAGGTTAGCCCTAGGGTCAGGGTTAGCCCTAGAGTTAGGGTTAGGGTTAGGGTTAGGGTTGCTATTAGGGCCTGCAGCCCTCCTATAGCCCAAATATGAATTCTCTACAAAATTTTGAGCATTTTGAGTATAAACACATAGTATGAAAAAAAAAAATGGCGCCTTCGGCGCCGGACAGTTTTCTCTAGGGACACTTGCTGGTGGCCGACCCGGCACCACTATCTTTCAAAACCCGGGGGGGGGGGGGGGGGGGTGTCGCATACAAGGACCGGACCCGGCCGCCCCCCCGTGCTATCGCCGCACGTTAGGGGCGCGCTATGTACCCCCAGCGGATCCGGTCTACGTGGTAGGCGTCCCGGTGCCTCTCCATCAACAAGCCGCCGTTGCGTTGGACCAGCTGCGCCAAAGGCACCTTGCCCCTCTTGAGGCACTCTCACTCGCGCGCGTCCGGACCATCACGGGATGGGAGGGCAGGCCGCTCGGCCCACCACCCAACGCCACCATCGCAAACCTGCGAGCCATCATCCGCCGGGCGGCGGCCACTGTGCCGTACCACGATTTACTGGAGTACCGGCTGTTCGGACATTTGGAGGATGCCCAATTTGCGACGATCGTGGACCTGATCAACAGTATTCTCCGTGGGGTACCCGTGCCCCAGGCACACTCTGCAGATTTCATCAACCTTCCGAAACAGACGCCGCACGGCCCCATTGCAAACAGCAGGCCGCTGACCAATCTGGCCACGATATGGAAACTCACGGCCGCCCTCATCAAAGACCACTACCAGCCCCGCCTGGTTCAGGGCGGCATCCTGCCGCCCTACCAGTTCGGGATGTCCCCGCACTGCTCCTCCGTGGAGCTACTCCGCGTCCTACACGATGTATGGTGGGACCGCTGGCGCAGGCACCTCGAAGCGTGGGTCCTGTTTGTCGCCCTGTGCCACCGGTGCGACATCGCCATCCACTTGCCCCCTGACAGCCATTTGCCACACCACGCCCCCCATGTGCTGGCCCTGTCGTCCCCCGGACTCGAGGTCCAGGACACCCATGCGTGGATGCTTGCAGGCCATCGCAGTACAGAGGACGCGCGACGGAAGGGGTGGCCCCGGGCCTCGCCCCGCCCCACTCCGCCGGTCGGCACCGCCCCCCCGGTTAGGCGTTGCCAAGCGGTGCCTGCGACAGTCCCCACGTTCTCCTGGCTCCCTGAGAACTATGGGATCCTCCACGACGCGTCGTGGTGCCCGAAGACCCGGCGCTGCGGCAGGGCAGTGGCGGTGTTCTGCCCCGTCACCCTCCGGTACCAGGTGTACCCCGTCCCCATCCCCTTGAGGCTGGACAACGCCTACACGGCGGAGCTGTACACGGCATGGGTGGCCCTCACCGCCAGGGGGCCTTCAGCCGACCCTGCCATCGGCTTCCGATCCGGTGCGTGGCACTTTGCAGACTGCAAAGGGTACATCACAGCCCAGGAAGGGCGCCGCGAGCCGGAGGACTCGCTACAAGGAGATCTCATAAGATCGTGTTGCGACATGGCCCACGGTCACGCCCCTCCCCGTCACCTCTATTCCCATATCGCCGGCACCTGGCTCGATGCCCTGCTGGACGAGGTAGACGAGGCGGCAGGGCGAGCTGCGGACACCTGCCCAGACGCCGTGGGATGGCTCGGCCCCCTACAGCAACCCCGCGTCTGCTTCTCCCACGCGGGCCTCCAGGTCCACGACGCCGTGCCCCACGCGCGCCGCGCCTTGCTCGCCTCCCACCACGCCTACTCTGCGTCCCCCCCGCCTCAGCGCCACCCCGCCCTCAACGAGTACGCCAACGTCGTCAGCCACGGCCTCATCACATGGGGGGACCACCTCACGGTCACCGGCATCCGCCTCTCCCTGTTCCCCCCGAGGGACACGCCCTGCCCCCTCTGCAACATGCCCGCCTCCGGGGACCACATCCTCTCATGCCCGCTAGACCCGCTCATCCGCGCCCACTACCATCGGTGGCTTGCGGCCCGACTCTCTCAGAGGTGCCATGCCTGGCGCCACTGTACGCCCACTGCTTGGGGCACCCTCGTCCTTTGGGGGGACGAGCCGTTCATACTGGCTGTGGATGGCTCCCCGGCCCACCACACCATCGCAACATACACTATTGGTCGTCTCGGAACCATCTCCACGCCACACAGGGATGCCCTGCTGCACAGGGGTCTGCGTCCTGCGCGTCTCCGTCGCCTGCTCTGCGACGTCGTTCTTACTACCGTCCTCCTACATAAGCGGCACGCGGTGCCCGTCCTACCTCTTGCCGACCACTTCTCCCCCCAGAAGGGAGGCCCCGTGAACCAATCCCTCACCGGCCGCCCTTCGCGGGCGTGGTATCACGTGACCAACTGGGCCCCGACGCCTGGATCGCCCAGGTGGCCGGCCTGGGACGTCCTCCTAGGCCTGTGGCTGTCCGGGGACCTCATCCTGGCCCCCAAGGTGAGGGCCGCCAATTCCACCCGGAACAAGTGCAGTCCGTACCGAGTCCTGTATGTGTACATCGAGAGCAACCAGATACCACGCGACATCCAGCAGGACATCGAGATGGAAGCCCACGATGTGGTCGTCTTGGACAGTCTCGGCCGGCACGGGCTTAACCCCCTTTTCCCGGATCGACGCCGCCTCTGGGCCATCCATTACGGTGGCAACGGACGGAGCCTGGAGGCTGGCTTCCGTGGACATGTGATCCCCTCGTGGTGTGCCGCCCTGCATTCGGCGTTCTCAGCCATCCTTACCGCAGCTTCCCAAGGCCCCCGCACGGTCTTCAAGGACATGCGGGTGGCCATGGGTCGGCCCGTCCCGTGGCCATGCCCCCGCCCGTGACCCGCCCTCGAACTCCCGCGCCCGGGTCGTCCCGGTACAGCGCGCAGTCGTGCCGGGCCGCGCTCCTTGTCCGGCGGCGTCCTAAGTCGGGGGTGATGCCCCGGGAGACCCATACCTTCTCAGCTCACGTTGATCTTGGAACGCTGACTCGGGTGGATCCAGGACAGTTCGGGGCAGTCGGTGGCCGGGACCGGAGAGCAGATCGGACCGTAGCGTTGTCGTACACCGACGTTGTGACCCGGACGGCCTGCTAGGAGGAGCGTTCTCAGGTGTGCGACGAGATTCGTCTTACTCTAGCGGAGGTAAGACGGAGGACTCCCTCGGCAGAGCCTGCGTGGGGCCCCCGAGGGACGACGCCAAGGCTCACCGTACGTGGGACCGCGGCAGGCGCTGCTCCTCCTCCTCCTCCTCCTCCTCCTCACTGCCTGGGGGCAGTGGGCAGTGCAACTCCTGCAATGCACTGCCTCACTGCCCTGGGGGCAGTGGGCAGTGCAACTCCTGCAATGCACTGCCTCGCTGCCTGGGGGCAGTGGGCAGTGGAACGCCTGCAATGCAGTGCCCCACTGCCTGGGGGCAGTGGGCAGTGCAACTCCTGCAATGCACCGCCTCGCTGCCTGGGGGCAGTGGGCAGTGGAACTCCTGCAATGCACAGCCCCACTGCCTGGGGGCAGCGGGCAGTACAACTCCTGCAATGCACTGCCCCACTGCCTGGGGGCAGTGGGCAGTGCAACTCCTGCAATGCACTGCCTCACTGCCCTGGGGGCAGTGGACAGTGCAACTCCTGCAATGCACTGCCTCGCTGCCTGGGGGCAGTGGGCAGTGGAACTCCTGCAATGCACTGCCCCACTGCCTGGGGGCAGTGGACTGTGCAACTCCTGCAATGCACTGCCCCACTGCCTGGGGGTATTGGGCAGTGCAACTTCTGCAATGCACTGCCTCACTGCCTGGGGGCAGCGGGCAGCGCAACTCCTGCAATGCACTGCCTCACTGCCCTGGGGCAGTGGGCAGTGGAACTCCTGCAACGCACTGCCTCACTCCCTGGGAGCAGTGGGCAGTGCAACTCCTGCAATGCACTGCCCCACTGCCTAGGGGCAGTGGGCAGTGCAACTCCTGCAATGGGTGGTCCGAGTGTAGTGCTGGGCCTGTGGGGATGTACTACTGGGCGCACCGGCCTGGGGGGGACGGGGAGTCCTGCCCAGGGGGTAATCGGAGCCTCCTGCAAGGCCAATCGGGGGCCATCTGCTTCGGAGAACCGGGCGCACCGGCCTGGGGGGGACGGGGAGTCCAGCCCAGAGGGTGTTCGGAGTCCTGCAAGGCCCCTGGGGAGCCATCATCCCTCAAGAACCGGGCGCACCGGCCTGGGGGGGACGGGGAGTCCAGCCCAGGGGGTGGTCGGGGCATCCTTCAAGGCCAATGGGGGGCCATCTGCTTCGGAGAACCGGGCGCACCGGCCTGGGGGGGACGGGGAGTCCAGTCCAGGGGGTTTTCGGAGCCTCCTGCCAGGCCAATGGGGGGCCATCTGCTTCGGAGAACCGGGCGCACTGGCCTGGGGGGGACGGGGAGTCCAGCCCAGGGGGTGTTCGGAGTCTCCTGCCAGGCCAATGGGGGGCCATCTTCTTCGCAGAACCGGGCGCACCGGCCTGGGGGGACGGGGAGTCCAGCCCAGGGGGTGTTCGGAGCCTCCTGCCAGGCCAATGGGGGGCCATCTTCTTCGGAGAACCGGGCGCACCGGCCTGGGGGGGACGGGGAGTCCAGCCCAGGGGGTGTTCGGAGCCTCCTGCCAGGCCAATGGGGGGCCATCTTCTTCAGAGAACCGGGCGCACCGGCCTAGGGGGACGGGGAGTCCAGCCCAAGGGGTGTTCGGAGCCTCCTGCCAGGCCAATGGGGGGCCATCTTCTTCGGAGAACCGGGCGCATCGGCCTGGGGGGGACGGGGAGTCCTGCCCAGGGGGTGTTCGGAGTCTCCTGCCAGGCCAATGGGGGCTCATCTTCTTCAGAGAACCGGGTGCACCGGCCTGGGGGGGACGGGGAGTCCAGCCCAGGGGGTGTTCGGAGTCTCCAGCCAGGCCAATGGGGGGCCATCTTCTTCAGAGAACCGGGCGCACCGGCCTGGGGGGGACGGGGAGTCCTGCCCAGGGGGTGTTCGGAGTCTCCTGCCAGGCCAATGGGGGGCCATCTTCTCCAGAGAACCGGGCGCACCGGCCTGGGGGGACGGGGAGTCCAGCCCAGGGGGTGTTCGGAGTCTCCTGCCAGGCCAATGGGGGGCCATCTGCTTCGGAGAACCGGGCGCACCGGCCTGGGGGGGACGGGGAGTCCTGCCCAGGGGGTGTTCGGAGCCTCCTGCCAGGCCAATGGGGGGCCATCTCCTTCAGAGAACCGGGCGCACCGGCCTGGGGAGGACGGGGAGCCTTGCCCAGGGGGTGTTCGGAGCCTCCTGCCAGGCCAATGGGGGGCCATTATCTTCGGAGAACCGGGCGCACCGGCCCGGGGGGGACAGGGAGTCCAGCCCAGGGGGTGTTCGGAGCCTCCTGCCAGGCCTACGGGGGGCCATCTTCTTCGGAGAACCGGGCGCACCGGCCTGGGGGGGACGGGGAGTCCAGTCCAGGGGGTGTTCGGAGTCTCCTGCCAGGCCAATGGGGGGCCATCTTCTTCAGAGAACCGGGCGCACCGGCCTGGGGGGGACGGGGAGTCCAGCCCAGGGGGTGTTCGGAGCCTCCTGCCAGGCCAATGGGGGGCCATTATCTTCGGAGAACCGGGCGCACCGGCCTGGGGGGACGGGGAGTCCAGCCCAGGGGGTGTTCGGAGTCTCCTGCCAGGCCAATGGGGGCTCATCTTCTTCAGAGAACCGGGCGCACCGGCCTGGGGGGGACGGGGAGTCCAGCCCAGGGGGTGTTCGGAGTCTCCTGCCAGGCCAATGGGGGGCCATCTTCTTCAGAGAACCGGGCGCACCAGCCTGGGGGGGACGGGGAGTCCAGCCCAGGGGGTGTTCAAAGTCTCCTACCAGGCCAATGGGGGGCCATCTTCTTCAGAGAACCGGGCGCACCGGCCTGGGGGGGACGGGGAGTCCTGCCCAGGGGGTGTTCGGAGTCTCCTGCCAGGCCAATGGGGGGCCATCTTCTCCAGAGAACCGGGCGCACCGGCCTGGGGGGGACGGGGAGTCCTGCCCAGGGGGTGTTTGGAGTCTCCTGCCAGGCCAATGGGGGGCCATCTTCTTCAGAGAACCGGGCGCACCGGCCTGGGGGGGATGGGGAGTCCTGCCCAGGGGGTGTTGGGAGTCTCCAGCCAGGCCAATGGGGGGCCATCTTCTTCAGAGAACTGGGCGCACCGGCCTGGGGGGGACGGGGAGTCCAGCCCAGGGGGTGTTCGGAGTCTCCTGCAAGGCCAGTGGGGGGCCATCTTCTTCAGAGAACCGGGCGCACCGGCCCGGGGGGGACGGGGAGTCCTGTCCAGGGGGCGTTCGGAGCCTCCTGCAAGACCCGTGGGGGGCTACCTTCCTTCAAAGCCCCCCACCCCCAGTCCCACTATGCTATGTAGCAAGGCAGTAGGGCAGCAGTACCGGGGGTCATAACCCCGGGGTAGCAGTAGCAGGGACTCAACGTGAGTCCTCTTAACCATGAACAACCCCAAATACCGCCGGGGCTTAACTCCCGAACGTAACGGTATTTGGGGCCCCCGTGGGCCTTATGAGCCCACGGAGTGTACTGAGGCGTGGCTACCAGCACTTAAAGTCTGGCCTGCCATACCCATTGCTGGGCTCGCCTGAGTACGGCCGGTCGGGTCCGGCTCTGGGGGCTGCGCACTAAACTGGCACCGGGGGAGGGCCATTTACCCGGTGAAGCATTATTTATGGCGGTAGGCACTATTTATTACATTAGGCAGTTACTCAGCGCAATTGGTTACCCCGCAGACATGCCCCTTCCAGTGGTGCGCTCACCTTTGGGGCTGCCTTTGGGGGATCGGGGGCTGTCCCCCTCCCGGACGCCCTCTGTGGTGTTGGCGCCGGGGTGGTGGCCGGGGGGCCTTATACCTTACCTCAAAGGATGCTGGATACCCTTACCGGGGCGTCCAGCCGGACGGGTGCCCAGGGGGGGCAGCCAGATTCTTGTTATCTTCATACGCGTACACATCACATAGGCCAGCTGTCAGTTGGAAAAGACAACTCCACAGGGGCGCCACTGGCCCTCCTCTGCAAACTCTCTGAGAAAGCGTTCTGAGTATCACCAGTTAAGACCCTGGTGGTTTCCAGGCACCGCGCCTCCGCTAGGGCGGGGGCCCCTCACATGCACCCTCCGGGGCCCTTTCCACCTGCACACCTGGACGCTTGCCATGAAGACCCCGCATTGGAGCCTCCTCGGTGGCGCGCCCGGGCCCAGTTGTTCACGCGGCCGGCCGCCGATGCGGGGCCCTGGAGGCGCGCCGCACGGGCGCTGCCAGCCTGTGAGAGGGGCAAGGGCAGGAGAAGGGGGTGGGGGGGGGGCCTGTGGGCAGGGGAGGCGGCACGGAGTGGCTGCGGGAGGTAGTGCATGGGGGGCACTGAGAGCTGCATGGGGGTGTGTGGGATGGAGTTGGGGCAGAGGGCCCTGTGGGTGGGGCAAAGGCGTTGAGGGGAGATGGAGGGGGAGGCTGTACCAGCCGTCCTCTCTAGGGATCGCTGGTCCGTTCCCGGGGCCCTGGCGGCCGGTACTAGGGGGCCGCGGGGTCCCTGGGGATGGCGCTTGGCACTGGGACGTGCGCGCACCCGACACTGTTAGTACACCGCCTATTGGCAGTGCCCGGGCCCTGTCGTCCGGGGCTTCGCACCCGGCACCCAGCCCGTGGGTAGAGCTGGGGAGTACTCAGGGTGTGGTGTGGTGTGGTGTGGTGTGATGTGATGTGATGTGATGTGATGTGATGTGATGTGATGTGATGTGATGTGATGTGATGTGATGTGATGTGATGTGATGTGATGTGATGTGATGTGGTGTGGTGTGGTGTGGTGTGATGTGATGTGATGTAATGTGGTGTGGTGTGGTGTGGTGTGGTGTGGTGTGGTGTGGTGTGGTGTGGTGTGGTGTGGTGTGATGTGATGTGATGTGGTGTGGTGTGGTGTGATGTGGTGTGATGTGATGTGATGTGATGTGATGTGATGTGATGTGATGTGATGTGATGTGATGTGACGTGATGTGACCCCCACTGCTGCCTAGGGGCGCGTGACCTCACCGTGGTGTGGGGGTGTAACCGGGGGGGGTTCTCCCCCCCGGGCTAACACGCAATCTGGGGGGTGACCTGGCCGAGCCGCGGCGGCCGGGTCACGGGATTCAGCGCCTCACCCCTCGCCGACCACCGTGGGTCAGCCACGATGGCACAGGGCGGGCTCCACCGGGGGGTGGCGGTAAGCAAGTGAGCCCCGGGTCTCCCTGTGGCCCAGCCCTCTCCAGGGCTTGTGTGTCCCCCCCCACAATGCTCCCACCCACGACACCGTGCGTCCCTGCACAGGTACGTCATGGGTGGGGGCCGCATACGAGAATCCCCGGCCAGGTCTGGGGTTACAACACAATGGCCTTCGGTCAGGGGTCTGATGTCACGGGGGGCTACCGGTCCTGCCCTGCGGTGCAATGCGGGACAACCGTGACATCAGACCTTACAACCACTTACCCAGTGAGCACCGGGAGCCACGATGGCACAGGGCGGGCTCTACCGGGGGGTGGCGGTATGCAGGAGTAACCCGGGTCCCCTTGTGACCCAGCCCTCTCCAAGGCTCTTGTGCGCTCCCCTACCCCAACCCACTGTTCCTTGTGTTCTGCACAGGTACATCATGGGGTGGAGATCTCGTCCTATCTGACGGGACCGGAATAGGGAGGCGGTGGAATAAAGGGGAGTCAGCGCCGGGGCGGAGGTAAGGGCCAGCGCCTGCCGCTACGGTGCTCACTGCGCCGGGGTAATGGCACCTGCCTGCAGCCTCGACGTCTGGCTCCCAGGAAGTGCTGTGACAAAAGGGGAGGCCCCCCGTCCCTGGTCATTTGCCCGTCGGGGCGAGGAACCGATACTTGGAGTTGTGGTTTGAAATAAGGGGAGACCCCCCAGACCCGTACCTGAATGGCTGTACTGAAATAAGGGGAGGCCCCCCGATCCCTGGACCTCTGCCTACAAGGGGCGGAGGAATTTTGAGATGCCAGAGCGGGAATGAAATAAGGGGCGGCCCCCCGGTCCCGGGTCCTCCGCCCATGCAGGGTGGAACGACCTTGATATGCCGATGCAGTTTTGAAATAAGGGGTGGCCCCCCGGTCCCTGGTCTTCCGCCCAGGCAGGGTGGAAAGACATTGATGCACCGATACAGTTCTGAAATAAGGGGTGGCCCCCCCGTCCCTGCCTCTGCCATGGGGGGCGACCTCGGAACGGTCCCGAGACGATAGTGAATCAAGGGGAGGCCCCCCGGAGACGAATTTGTTTGGAACCAAGGGGGGGCGCCATCCCCACCAGGCCCCAGATGTGTATGTATCAAGTAATGTACGTACGTTACTGAAAGAACCACAGTATTGTATAATGTACGCCTCCGGCCAACAGCCAGGGAGGGCCGGAGGTCCGGGTAAAAGCCCCGGACCCCCCAACGGCAGCCCCAAAGGTGAGCGCACCACTGGAAGGGGCATGTCTGCGGGGTAAAAACATGCGCTTAGTAAACATCTAACGTAATAAATAGTGCTTACTGCTGTAATTAATGCTTAACCGGGTAAAAGGCCCTTCTCCCGGGGCTAGTTTCGTGCACACCCCCCAGAGCCGGACCCGACCGGCCGTGCTGAGGCGAGCCCAGCAATGGGTATGGCAGGCCAGACTTTAAGTGCTGGTAGCCACGCCTCAGCACACTCCGTGGGCTTATAAGACCCACGGGGGCCCCAAATACCGTTTCGTTCGGGAGTTAAGCCCCGGCGGAATTTGGGGTTGTTGATGGTTAAGAGGCCTCACGTTGAGTCCCGGCTACTGTTACCCCGGGGTTATGACCCCCGGTACTGCCTGCTTACTTGCCTGCTGCTGCTAAGAGATAGGAAGGGGTTAGGACCGACCCCCCCCCCCTAGCCACCTACGGCACTGGGACACCCCCACAGCGGCCGCAAGGGCTACGCGTGGGCGTCTCCCCTCCGTGAATTATTTGACCCCTCCGTGAATTGTTTGACCCCTCCGTGAATTATTTGACCCCTCTGTGAATTATTTACCCCCCTGCGTGAATTATTTCACCCCTCCGTGAATTGTTTACCCCCCTCCGTGAATTATTTGACCCCTCCGTGAATTATTTACCCCCCTCCGTGAATTATTTGACCCCTTTGTGAATTATTTGACCCCTCTGTGAATTATTTGACCCCTGTGTGAATTATTTCCCCCCCTCCGTGAATTATTTGACCCCTCCGTGAATTATTTGACCCCTCCGTGAAGTATTTCCCCCCCTCCGTGAATTATTTGACCCCTCCGTGAATTGTTTACCCCCCTCCGTGAATTATTTGACCCCTCCGTGAATTATTTACCCCCCTCCGTGAATTATTTGACCCCTGTGTGCCAGCATGAACTCATCTTTGTTCATGTGCTGAGGATGCTCAGCATTGCCATTGAGGCCTGGTTCCACTTTGAAAATCCGCACCCTGCTGCATGGCCTGCACAGAATTGCGATATGCTGGTGTGTGTAGCATTTGGGCGCTGAAGACAGGCAGTGACCAGCATGAACTCATCTTTGTTCATGTTTTGCGGATACAGAATCCCTGGGGGGGTTGATAAGCAATGGCTTGGTCAGCGGTGCCTTCCAGCCTTGAGTCCAATGCAGGGTGGTCTGCGATTCCCCTGCAGGTTTGCATCCGTGTGTTGGTGACAAGGTACCCTCCAGACCGTGTCAATACGTGTGCTTAAATGCTTACCCACCCCTGCACACAGGGAGTTCAGGAAAAGCCAACAAAAAGTCAACAATTTGGAAGTGTCAAGCAGTTGTGCTGTAGACCTGCTCACGCCATGCCTTTCTTCGAATTCTTGACTGCCCTCACTCTAATAGTGACACCATCTGTAACACTACCCTCAAATCCCCCCCCCCTGGCGGCCAAGCGCATTCCTGTACTGACCGAATGTCCAAATGGGAATGTGAACAGCCTCCGGGATGTTTGTGCTGTGCATCTCCCTGCATGTCAGGTGGTTGGTCTTCTCCTGTTTTCACTGTTGACCAATGCCGCGCCTCCATTCGTCGCAGCAGATGTCGGCACCGTGGGCTGCTCAGAGCAGCCCCCCGCCCCTCTACCACGACGACGTCGCGCGGTTCCACACGTTGGTCAAGGAGAACAAGCTGGTCCACCCGGTGATCGGGTTCTACGAGTCCGAGTGGATGCAGGACCGCGCTGCCCCCACAGCCGCCGATGAATCTTTGGGGCCTGCCGCTGCCGGCGGCACGAGTTCGACACCGGCGGCAGACGACGCCCTGCCGCCGGTGATGTCCTTCGCCGATCTCGCTGCCGGGCTGGCGTACGCCTGCACCGACGCGCGCGCGGTCCGGCATCTCGGGGCGCAGGCCGACGGCCGCAAGCTCCCGCGCGACCTCGACGCTGCGCGCCGCATCGGGCGGCGGGTCAACCGGAACCGGCACGTGATCTTTGTGCTGTGCGACGGGATGGGGACCGCGGTGCTGGAGCGCCACCTGCTGGGCGGCGGGGCGCCCTCGTTCCTGCTCGCCCATAACCAGCCCTCGCGCCTCCGGTCCATCTTCCCGGCGACGACTCCTGCCGCGCTCACGACCCTCGCGACGGCGGTGTGGCCAGGGCAGCACGGGGCACCGGGGTGGGACCTGCGGGACCAGTTGCGGGTGGAGTACCCGAACGAGGCCGGGAAGTACCCGGAGAACCTGTGCCATCCGGTGCAGCTGACGGTGCTTGACGCGGCCGTGGCCAACTACAGAGCCGCGCGCGGGCCTGAGGGCGGCCCGGCACCGGAGAGCCGGAGCCTGGCCGCGCAGTGGGGGAGGGAGATCGCCGCGGAGGTCGCGCGCGATGGCGGCGCCGAAAGTACGCAGACGCACTCCCGCAACGAAGCGATGAAGCGGATTTTTGTGGCGGACCCGGCGGTGTGTCATAGGGACCGGACGGGGCGGGAGGTGCTGTACATCTCGGCGTACGAGAAGTCGGAGTTCTCGCGGTTCACGCGGGCGGAGTTCAGCGGGCGCGCGGAGTCGCATCCGGGCGCCGTGGACGGGACGGCCGCGCCGGGCGCGACGCTGCACCGCGCCGGGCCCGGAGATCGCGCGGACCCCCCTGAGGCACTGGAGCCCGCGACGGAGGGGCAGCTGGAGGACGGCTGCTGCGACAACATCGCCTCTGCGTCGATGGCGGAGGTGTTCGGGCGGGGGACGCTGGAGTCGCCGGAAGGCCCCGCGAAGGCAGTCGCCGCGTTGCGGGACGCGGTGGACCAGGCCATTCAGCGGGTCCGGAAGGCGGAGGGCGGGGGGAAGCGCACGTTCACGTACATCTACACCGCGCACCCAGACAAGCACATGCATGCCCTGGGGGTGGAGCACGCGCACGTGCGGGAGGTGGTCCGCGGGTTCGACCGGGAGCTCGCGCGGCTGTGGGCGGCGGTGTCCGCGGCCGACGGCGCGCGCGGCGCCCCCGACGTCTGCCTCCTCGTGACCGCGGACCACGGGCACATCACCGTCGACACGGCGCGGGACATGGTGCTACTGCCCGACGACGTCACGCCGTTCCTGGACTACGCCTGCGTGGGCGCGAAGGGCAAGGGCCGGCACGCGGTGTTCCACTGCAAGTGCGGGCTCCAGGCCGACTTCCACGAGGCGTGGCGGCGCCACCCGGAGCTGGTGGAGAACTTCCTGCTGTTCCCGACAGACGTCGCGGCGGGGGAGCTCGGCCTCTTCGGCCCCGAGCGGTTCATCGACCGGCGGGTGCGCCCGCGGCTCGGCGACTTCGTCGCGGTCGCGCTGAACGCGCGGACGCTGGTGTTCCCCGCGGAGCGTGCGCAGTACGAGCGGGAGGGCGTGGCGCGCGTCGGGGCGCACGGGAGCCTGACGCCGGAGGAGGTCCGGATCCCCTTCGTGTTTCTGGAGACGCCGTGAGGGCGGATGTTTGGAAGCGGATTTGCCACTGGCGTCCGGCGCCTCAGACATGATCAGGCGGAGCTCGGTCCTCTGGAACGGTGCACAGGATGCGGCAGGGGAGAGGGGAACAGGGGTTGTTTGGTGGAACAGGGGTTGTTTGGTGGGGTTCGAGGCCCCTTACCCCCCGCAGGGGGGGAGGGGAGGGGCTCCCGCGACAGAGCCCTGCCTAAAAATAGTGGCAGTCTGAGGGCCAGTCCTGGCTCAGACATCGAGCGAAAGAGAAATAAAAAAAGGTTGAAAAAATTTCCCCACAATGTATACCTCAAATGATAAGCACGTCGTGCCGCGCCTTTTGAGATTTATATGTTGGGGTAACCCCCCCCCCCCCTCGCCCTCCCTTGCGGGCCCGTCTGGGGCTGGGAGCCACTCCAGAGGGTGGGGGGCTCAAATGACCCCCGCCCCCCGCAAACCTTTTTCCCCTCACCCCTGGTTCTTACTAAGTTCTGGATGTGAACAGGGTCGGCATCACCAAGTCGCTCCTGAGACGGGGCCAGTCCTTAGCCAGATACAATTTCCCTGCCGCACACCAATGGCTTGTCTGGTTGGAAGCCGTGCGCATGGGTGGGAGGGCGTACTGCCGTTCGTGCGCACGGCTTTCGCTTTGTATTTGGGCCGCTGCGGCAGGTGCCGCGCCTGCTGGTCTTTCTAAACTTGAATGTGAGATTGCGCTTGTGCATGGTATGGTGCGGCAGTGAGGATCGTGCGCATAACAATGACGCGCGCGAGTAAAGCGCAGCTGGGCCCCCAGACAGCGCATTGCTTACCTCAAACTCGCAAATCTGAGGTACACAAACTGCGAAGCCCGACGAATCCTCCAGTCCTGGCACAGGGGATCGCTGCTGCCATCGCATGTCAGCACCCCTGTTTTCGACCCCGAAGCCTGCGACCAAGTCATAGCTATGAGGCTCGTTGCAGTCTCAACAGCAGCAGCAGCAGCACTAGCAGCCCAACAGCGACTGTGCATTGCATGACGACGTGCATGTCCCTGTGCGTGAGGCACTGCGGGAGGCGCCGCTGGTTGAGAGGACAAGTATGCGAGGAACTGTCCATCTGCCGCACACATGGCCTGTTTGTCCATGATGACAAGGCCAGCGAGGGCGCCTCCTTTGTGCGACCCCCCACCCACCCCCACCCTGGCCATCTGGGGCGGCACAGTTGGCCCGGCCCGGTCCGAACATGACCGTCGGAGGGCTCATTTGATGGATGGCGATGGACGCCAAGACTGTCTGTGGTGCATGCGTGTGCAGTGCATGTCGTTGGCACGGCAGTGCGTGTGTGCTTGTGTGCCCCCCGATCCGGCAGGGGTTGTGTGCAGCCATTTCTGTCCTTTTGTAGTCTGTTTGTAGGCTGCGGGATGGCTCCCCGCAGCCTTTTTGGGCAGGGGAACAGGTCCTAACCTCGCTGGCTGATTTTGGGCCTGCCCTATCTCTGCAGGGGGAGTAGGTTGAGGCGTGGTTTGTTGAGCCCAGCAGCAGGGCAATCGAACATGAACATTTGGTTTGCTGCAATGGTGAGAACCTCGCAGTTTGGGCAGCAGTTGAATGAACGCATGGCCCCCAAAAGAAAAAACAAAAGGTTTGTACCCAAGCATTTGTCCCTCAAAATGATCAGCGCGATGTGGCAATGATTTTGAGGTGTATCGGTTGGGGCTGCCGTCCAGGCCCACCGCCCCTCAAAGGGGCCCGCAGAGCTAACCGCAGATTGCCTCACTGTACATAACATAGTGGAGCACCCCAGCGAAGAAGGGGACACGTGCAATGAATGAACCTTGCAGTACTGCTGGACTAACGGCTGGAATTGTCTATGGTGGGGACATTCAGTCTATCAGAACCGACCATTGATCCCCTCAAAGGGGCCCTTGAAGGCAGACAGGGTACCAGTGTGATGTACCTTCCTTACCCGAGTCGTGACCTTTCCGTAAGCACACACTTTGATGGTCGCGGGACAGGGTGTCCCCGTGACCCGGGGTGCCAGTGCATGATGCCTCCCTGTCCGCAGAGTGCTGTCCCTCAGGTGTGCAGTGCTATCCTGATGGGACCGCCATGGACCTTGGTAGTTGCTGACCAGTTGCTGACCAGTGCTGGCCCCATTTCTGTTCCGCATGGAAGGAGTTCAGATGAGCAGCGGGGGATTGCGTCCGTTTTCAGTTGGGGAACGTACGTTTGCCCCCGTTTTGAATTTCGGGTGCCCCGGTCACTGTTGCTAAGGCCAAGCTTCTTAGCCCCAGCCCCAGTGCGGACAGCGTCCCGGATATGGACCGGATGGTGCCCATCTTCAGCAGCCTCCACCGTGTTTGGTGTGGGAAGAAGGACTCTGGACCCAACATATTCTGCAGGTATACTGCATCTATGGATGGCGAATTCTGGTGCTTGTCTGAATGGCCCACCGGAGAGCGCGATGAGAATCACCGCTGTCAGTTTGGGCAGCATTGCTTAAGGGTGTGCCTGCGCCGCCAATGGCCCTTGTTGTTGTGGAGCAGGGCCTGCAGAGGAGGATGCGCGGTGCAACCGGCCTATTACAGCAAGCAGTATGAAATGGGGTTCGAATGGTGCGTTGCCCCAAGTATCCAAACCAAATGCAAACAGGCACCGACGGATCCCCGTTCCTGGGCTCGACCTGTTGGTTGGTCCGGCGGGGGGGGGGGGGGGGAAAGCCAACCCCCTGGCCAAGGTGAGGTCTCATTCTGCTTCGGCACAGTGGCGTGACTCCTTTGGGGACCGCAGTACGGTGACGTGATCGAGGACAAGGACCAGACGCAGGTACCTTTTCCTCGGCGCCTTCCGAGTTCGAAGAAGACTGCCTAACTGTAGATTGCCGAGGTGACGGGGCTCAGCTGTCACAATACATGACGACTGACGGGTGTACCGGAGTTGGAGTCCAGGGGGGGCACGAACAACTACGCTCAGGCCGTCCTTGGTGCTCGGGTGTCCTCGGTGACCTCTCGAGCCGGAAGAGAGCAGCAATGGTTCGCTGGTGCCTGGAGATCACCCGGGTACTCTACCGTATATTCGTAACCCCTCCCCCCCCCCCGGGTGTCTAGGAACCGCCTTGCGCAAGAACCGCCCCTGTCCCGCGGCTTTTTTCTTGCGCTACTTTTTTCCCCCATGGAATTGGGTTGTTCATGGTTGTGGTGGATGCCGGACTGCTATTCAGGTATGCAGGACAACATTTCATGTGTGTTGCATGGCAATGCATGCACTTGCAACGCAAGTTGAGGCACATGGGACCAAATTTGAGGTATTTCCAAGGACATATTTGCTTTTGTACCACTTCTTCCATTCCCTGTTATGTACCATTGACGTCCCCATGCACACTGCCGGTGAGGCTGTCTTCTATCGGCGATCTGATGGCACTCTTGTTCCAGCCACTGTGTTGGGTCCTGGTGCCCAGTCTGAGACAGTGCAGGTCAGGTGAAGATGCTTCTGCGAATGACCAACGTGTAGATATCATTTGGGCAAAGGCAGCCAGGATGGTGTGCCACAGGAAGAAGGGTTTCGCGTCGGAACCAGTTGAATATGAGATCATTCCATGCTCGTGGGAAGGCGCACTGCAGCCCAGATAGCTGAGATTCAGTCCTTCAGTGTTCATTTGTCGATGCGTTTCACTGTGGGAAAGGAAAGGGCATACATAGCCCAGTGCAACGCGCCGGAAATTTTTTCCCCGCGGCACGGGGCTGCTCACGGCCGTGCGCAAGAACCGACCCCTGGTTCCGCGTTCAAGCATTGCTGGTTCTTAGACACAGCGGGGGGGGGGGTAATCCCTTTGTGTCCTACTTTTGGGCTCTGTAGTGGACCGCATCATCTGATGGATTCACTGTTATCTTCCTCTGGACTTTTAATTTATCCCGTTTTTGGGTAGTCTTTGCCTGGCAATGTACTTGCCACGTACTGCCTCGGTGCAAGACCGACGTGTTGCATATGCCATGGATCACCACAAAATGTATTTTTGTGCTTCATGGGATAAACATGTCATTGGCAAATCATGGCAGTGCCATGGCGCCACTGAAATTCTGGGATGCACTGTACTTTGGTCCCTGTGGATGGCACAAAGCGGCTTGGGTCAGGGTTACCGAGGGTTACTGTTTGCAGGATGCAGGGGGGCGGGGAGGGGGAGAGTTCAACTGCCATTGATTAAATCACTCCTGCCTGCTATCAAATATCCATGATTTTCGCCACTGTTTTTCAGTGTATTTATGTGACAGGGTATATGCCTTCCGTGCAGTAGAGCAGGAGTCACAGACCATAGAGCCAAGCCAAATCCTTCTGGAGTACCCAACCACCAGGGCAGGGCTTAAGTTGCAATGGAGCTTGCGTTCTTCGCCAAAATGCCAGAGGACGCAGGCTGTGGTGGCACCAATCGGGTCCGTTTACTTTGAATGTTGTGATTTTACCAAATGTGCCCCTCGCCCCCCCCCCCCCCCCCCCAAAAGCAAACCGCATTTGGCCATAAAACTGGCCAGACGGCTCCAAATCGCGCGAAACTTTCCATCGAATGCGCATTAGCATCTATCAGCTTTTTGTCCGGCGGCCGTTTTGGTGAAGAAATGCGTCGAGCACTGGGAAATTGCGATCTTCTGTATTTTGGGGTTGCTTTGGGTAGCTTTCGGCCTATTCTGGGCAGTAAATCGGCCATAAACCGGGCTAGACGGCTCGAAATCGAGCGGAACCTGGTCCATGGGATGCGCATTAGCATCTATCAGCTTTCTGTTCACTGGGCCCTTTGGCGAAAAAATGCGTCTAGCACCGGGAAATTGTGATTTTCTGTATTTTAGGGCTGCTTTGGGGCTGACCAGGTAGTGAGTGACCAGTGGCACCCCCCTACGGTCACATGTAGCATAGAACCGAACCACAAAAGACTAAAATAAACACACCTCAGTCCGAATTTTGGCCTGCCTTCAGCGCCTATTACGGAATGCAGGATGCCCTCTTCATTCTTCTCGGGCATCGACATTGCTCTTGAGATTGCACATGTGCTCCACATCCACGCTGAACTTCTCATCATTGAAGAAATGCCTGTGATGCTCCCTCAAAACAATCCCCGTTCGTGTTATATGTCATGGTGTTGCCGCCTGACCCCACCCCACCCCACCCCACCCCACGCAGTATTAACCGCTTCCCCTCCCCCGAGGGATGCATTAGAAGGGAAGGCACCTCAGGGGCGGCCCCAGAAGCGGTTGGATAGGCGGTCGGAGGAGGTTGCCAAATCGGTTGGGGGCGGTTACTGTCGGTTACAAATGCCATTGAAGCTGGCAGTTGCCGCCAGGGAGACGTAGCTGCCCATAGGCCCCCCCCCCCCCCACCTCTTCCAATGCATAAGCCCCCCCCCCCCCCCCCCGCGGGACAGCCCCTCCCGGTTCTTGCCAGCGACCAGCGAACATGCAGGTGCAGACCCATGGCAGACCCTCAGACAAAAGGACGGAGAAGAGAATGACAAAGAGGACCGACCGACTCCGTGTCAGTTTTCATTTGCATTTTGCGTGTGCATGGGGACGAGGGATGCCAGCGGAAGGGGGGGGGGTCCTGAAAATCATTTTTATACTGCAAGACTGGGGGGGTCCTGAAAATAATGTTTGTACTGCAACACAGGGGGCCGGGGGGGGGGTCCTGAAAATGATGTTTGTGGTGCAAGACGGGGGGGTCCTGAAAATGATATTCATACTACAAGAAAAAGAGGACATCCAAGGGGATACACCTGCTGTCCAGAGTGAGGGGTGCACAAGGGGGCTTCAGCCGGCGAACGCACATCATTGCCACTCTGGTACAAGCCGCAGCCCTATGGGGTACCCCGGGGGCGGAGGTATCCCGGAGGGATCTACAGAGTCTGGAGACGGCAGTGCTCCACAGTTTGTGGGGCACCTCGAGGCCGGGTAGGGCGAAGGAGATCATCTTCGTGCTGCTAGTACAGGGACACCGAGTGTCTCCTCACATGAAAATCACGTATGACAGGGTATGTTGGCTCCTCGCGGTGGCGCGCACGCCAGGCACCCTTCAGGTTGTGGTGCAGTCGTGCATTGAAGCTCGGCAAGCGCAGGTACGACCCACTACATCAGGACCGGTTCAACGAGCCCTCCTGGAGTTGGAGAGCCTTGGCTGGAGGCAGGCGGATCATTGGTGGGTCTGGAATGTGCCCGGGGTGCCCGAAGAAATAGACATGACGCTCATAAACGAGGACAAATTCAAGCATATCCTGCGGGACTCCATCAGGCGGCGGGCCCTGCTCTCGCTGGAAGATCGTCGACCGCGACAATTTCAAGGCATCTTAGGGGCCCTCGACAGGGAGGCATGTCAAGTCCTTCTATCAGAGGGCACATAATTTGATAAGGCGCTGCTGCGGGGCTGGCTCACAGGGGCGTTATGGACGGCTGCCAGGGCGCATGCGAGGGGCCTCAGGGCGACACCGCTATGCCCATACTGCTCGCGGCAACAAGAAGAAGACGACGAACACATCTTGTGGGCCTGCCCAGCCTGGGGCATACATCGATCCGGTGCCTGGCGCTCGCTTATGAGAACGGCGAGGGCACTGGGGCTATCAGACCAGATCAGTAGTTGGCCCACGTGCTTACGGATCTGTGGCTTGATGCCGGAACACCTGTCGCACGGCGTCCCCAAAGGTCAGGTGCACGACTTCATGTACGGTTTTCATAGTATGGTGCTGCAAATTCTGCGGGCGCGGGCACACCGGGAAGATGTGCAGCTCTTTGACCAGCCTAAGACGAAACAAGGCAGAGGGTACCCATTCTGGCAGTTCATCGGGCCGCTACCGCGGCCGGAGCACAGGGAGAAGCTGCGGATTCGCCAACCCACAGCTCAAGAGTGGCGGTTGGACTCCGACTTTCGTGACGATCTGCTACGATGGGTCAACGAGCTGGTCTGGATACCAGTGAAAGGGCAAGTCTCCTTCATGGAGCTAGCGATGGACTTTGAGTGCTTCGCGGCGCGCACCTTGCCGGCCTCACCCCAGGCTGTGTATCAGGCGACTGCCCTCCCGCTACCAGAAAGGGCAAGGGTTCTAAAGCTTGCCCTAGCGACCTTGCAAAAGCTGAGCGTGGCTGGGGCCGTGCTACCAGGTGGTGTGCTTACCAAATGCTCCTCCCTAGTCCCACTGGGGGCCCCCACAGTAGTGGGTGTGTCTGCGAGACCATACTTCACACGGCGCCCCGACATGTTGAAACTCCTACAAAACTTGCAAGAGTACTGTGAGCTGCGCTGGACGGCTGTGCTACAGGCACCGCCCCCCTCACCGGACACGAGACGGAGAAATGCCCAGCGGGCCAAGGAACGACGGGAAGCAACGGAGTCCAGCCCCAGCATCAGGGAGCGCATTCCCAAGCTCAAGTACACATCGTCGCTGCTGCCTGCTATGCACACCCCCAGGCATCTCACCGGCAGAGGAGGAGGTAAGAAGAGCGCCACTTTGTTTGCGGCTGACTACTTTCCAGCACACCGCAACCCTGGAGCTCCCCCCACGCGGCCCTACCGGTTGCTCTGACCTGCCAAGCAGGCGGCCCCGCCTCCACCTGATGTAGCTGCAGTGGGCTCGAGTCACCAAGCGGCACTGCCGGCGGGGCGAGCGGCAGCGCCCAGCGATTTTTCTCAGCGCGTAGATGCGCTAACTCCCCCGGATGCACCTCTAGGATGGGCTCCGCTGTCGCCGTCACCCCCGGTGCAGATGGAATACACCTCGGAGGAAGGGCCCTCTACCCCGGAGGTCTTCTCCTCGTCGTCCTCGTGGGAATCTGAGCCCATCAACACCGGGGGACGCTACCGACGAGCGACAGCGGGGCCCAGATGCGGCCCCGCGCGGTCCTCACCGCCACACGCAGTGCCCCGCACACGCGCTCCCAGGGCCCGATCCCTTCACCGGTCAGGGAACCCGGCGCTGAGGAAGTCACGGCGTAGGGCACCACCTGCGCGGGTGCCCCGAGGGGTCAAAAGGCGGCAGTCGGTCACAGAACGGCCGGGGAGCCCACGACGCAAGCGACCCCAGCTACAGCAAGGGGATGCGCGGTCACATACGGCCCTGGAGGCCCCAGACCGTCACGGGAGCCCAGCCGGAGCTCCCCTCCCCATGTCCAGGCATGCGCTCTCATACCTACAGCTCACAGGAGCTATCACTCCTGAGCGTGCGTCACGCATAGTGGTGGTAAGCACCCCAGAGGGGCAGCGCACCCCACTACCGACACGAAGCCCGGAGCAGCCTCCACACGAAAAGGGACGCGACATCCCCCCAGGGATAGCAAGGATGTTGCAGCAGATCCGAATGCCTCAAGCAAGGCCACAACCGCTACAGCCCCGAAGGGAACCACGGCCCAACGCGCGGACTTCACGCACCGCCGTCCTGCCCACCGGCCCTCCGATGGGGTTCAACGTAACTAGCACCCCGTCTCCGCGGGTGCTGAGTAGGCCAGGGCAATTCTCGCCATCTCCGGCATGGTCGCCGGCGGTGACTTCCAGTTGGCACTCAGTGCGGCACGTGTCCCCAGAGCATTGGTCGCCCGCATGCACACCAGGGGGGGGATCTGACTGACAGCAGGATTCACCTCACCTGCCCCCCGTCCTGCTGGCGCCCCTATTTGAGAGCGCCATGTCTACCCCGCGAAGGGACAGCACTCAGAGTGCGTCTGATGAGGACGTGCAACAATATGCCGTCCGATGTTCTACCCCCCCCGATCTGCCCCCCACCCTGCTGGCGCCACTTTTTGAGAGCGTGATGTCTGCCTCACGAGCGGGCAGCACTCATCGTGAGTGCGATGAGGACATGGGTCAGTACGAAGTCCAGTACTCTACCCCACCCTCCGTGGGGGAGTGGCCCCCTAACCCCTTTACCTTTCCCTCCCTTCGCGGAGCACAGCGTCTCTGCACGGAATTGCCTGGCATGGCCCGACAGGGCCAGGGGTGGGTTCGTGACCCCCATGCACGACACTCCACCATGCTGTACAGCATGCAGGAGGGTGCTCTGTCTTCCAACAGCGCGGAGGGGCTCATGAAGCATGGACGGGCCTCACGTGAGGCAACCTAAAGGACGGAGGGGGGAGCCTCTTGTCATACAGGGCGGCAGCTCTCCAGAAACCCGCGCGACTTGCCCCTTGGGTGAGTTTGGGGGCTGGAATGGGTAGAAGCCCCATGGACTATTGCTCCTTAATATGATTTCCTTCCTTCCTGATATTCATACTACAAGACAGTGGGGGGGGGGGGGGTTCCTGAAAAGGATTTTTGGTGCAAGACAGGGTGGGGGGGGTCCTAAAAATGACACTGCACGAACGACAAGGTGGTTGAAGGTGAAGGTCCAGTCCCCAGTCATGAAGACGTAACAATATATTTCTACCTCTATTGGGCCCCACTGAAGCGGCCAGGTCAAATGGCATCTATCAACTTTTTGTCCAACAGCCGTTTTGGTGGACAAATGCGTGTAGCACCGGGAAATTGCGATTTTCTGTATTTTGGCGTTCCGGGCAGTAAATCGGCCAAAAAAACGGGCTAGATGGCTCGAAATCGAGCGGAACCTGGTCGACATGACGTCCACACGTCCTCCAACTGCCCCAAGAGCAGGCATTGAATACATTCCTCAGTACGGTCCGGGGGCTTTATAGGGCTCTCAACGACGAGTCCCAGGCAGATAGTCCCACTGCATTCAACTGTGAATGGGGCCCTGAGGCAGAGTCAGGAGCAGGGCAATTATTTGACCCCTCCGTGAATTATTTACCCCCCTCCGTGAATTATTTGACCCCTTTGTGAATTATTTACCCCCCTCCATGAATTTTTTGACCCCTCCGTGAATTGTTTACCCCCCTCCGTGAATTATTTGACCCCTCTGTGAATTATTTACCCCCCTCCGTGAATTATTTGACCCCTCCGTGAATTATTCCCCCCCCTCCGTGAATTATTTCACCCCTCCGTGAATTGTTTGACCCCTGTGTGAATTATTTGACCCCTCCACGAAATATTTACCCCCCTCCGTGAATTATTTGACCCCTCCCTGAATTGTTTACCCGCCTCCGTGAATTATTTTACCCCTCCGTGAATTTTTTTTTCCCCCTCCGTGAATTATTTGACCCCTCCGTGAATTGTTTACCCCCCTCCGTGAATTATTTGACCCCTCCGTGAATTATTTACCCCCCTCCGTGAATCATTTGACGCCTCCGTGTATTGTTTACCCCCCTCCGTGAATTATTTGACCCCTCCGTGAATTGTTTACCCGCCTCCGTGAATTATTTGACCCCTCCGTGAATTTTTTTTTCCCCTCCGTCAATTATTTGACCCCTCCGTGAATTGTTTACCCCCCTCCGTGAATTATTTGACCCCTCCGTGAATTTTTTACCCCCCTCCGTGAATTATTTGACCCCTCCGTGAATTGTTTACCCCCCTCCGTGAATTATTTGACGCCGCCGTGATATGTTTACCCCCCTCCGTGAATTATTTGACCCCTCCGTGAATTATTTGACCCCTCCGTGAATCATTTACCCCCCTCCGTGAATTAGTTACCCCCCTCCGTGAATTATTTGACTCCTCCTTGTGTTTTTTACCCCCCTCCGTGAATTGTTTACACCCCTCCGTGAATTATTTGACCCTTCCGTGAATTGTTCACCCTCCTCGGTGAATTATTTGACCCCTCCGTGAATTGTTTACCCCCCTCCATGAATTATTTGACCCCTCCGTGAATTATTTGACCCCTCGGTGAATTATTTACCCCCCTCCGTGAATCATTTGACCCCTCTGTGAATTGTTTACCCCCCTCCGTGAATTATTTGACCCTTCCGTGAATTATCCCCCCCCTCGGTGAATTATTTCACCCCTCCGCGAGTTATTTGACCCCTCCGTGAATTATTTACCCCCCTCCGTGAATTATTTGACCCCTCCGTGAATTATTTGACCCCTCCGTGGATTATTTACCCCCCTCCGTGAATTATTTGACCCCTCCGTGAATTATTTGACCCCTCCGTGAATTGTTTGACCCCTCGGTGAATTTTTTGGCCCCTCCGTGAATTATTTACCCCCCTCCGTGAATTATCCCCCCCCTCCGTGAATTCTTTCACCCCTCCGTGAATTATTTGACCCCTGTGTGAATCATTTACCCCCCTCCGTGAATTATTTGACCCCTCCGTGAATTATTTGACCCCTCCGTGAATTATTAACCCCCCTCCGTGAATTATTTGACCCCTCCGGGAATTGTTTACCCCCCTCCGTGAATTATTTGACCCCTCTGTGAATTATTTCACCCCTTTGTGAATTCTTTACCCCCCTCCGTGAATTATTTGACCCCTCCGTGAATTATTTCCCCCCCCTCCGTGAATTATTTCACCCCTCCGTGAATTATTTGACCCCTCCGTGAATTATTTCCCCCTTGTGTGAATCATTTGATCCCTCCGCGAAATATTTACCCCCCTCCGTGAATTATTTGACCCCTCAGTGAATTGTTTACCCCCCTCCGTGAATTGTTTGACCCCTCCGTGAATTATTTACCCCCCTCTGTGAATTATTTGACCCCTCCGTGAATTATTTGACCCCTCCGTGAATTGTTTGACCCCTCCGTGAATTATTTGACCCCTCCGTGAATTATTTCCCCCCCTCCGTAAATTTTTTGACCCCTCGGTGAATTATTTCCCCCCCTCCGTGAATTTTTTGACCCCTCCGTGAATTGTTTACCCCCCTCCGTGAATTATTTACCCCCCTCCGTGAAGTATTTGACCACTCCGTGAATTCTTTACCCCCCTCCGTGAATTATTTACCCCCCTCTGTGAGTTATTTGACCCCTCCGTGAATCCCCCCCCCCCCCGTGAATTATTTGACCCCTCCGTGAATTGTTTACCCCCCTCCGTGAATTATTTGACCCCTCCGTGAATTGTTTACCCCCCTCCGTGAATTATTTGACCCCTCCGTGAATTGTTTACCCCCCTCCGTGACTTATTTACCCCCCTCGGTGAATTATTTGACCCCTCCGTGAATTGTTTACTCCCCTCCGTGAATTATTTACCTCCCTCCGTGAGTTCTTTTACCCCTCAGTGAATTGTTTACCCCCTTCCATGAATTATTTGACCCCTCCGTGAATTGTTTACCCCCCTCCGTGAATTATTTGACCCCTCCGTGAATTATTTGACCCCTCCGTGAATTGTTTACCCCCCTCCGTGAATTATTTGACCCCTCTGTGAATTATTTACCCCCCTCCGTGAATTGTTTGACCCCTTTGTGATTTGTTTACCCCCCTTTGTGAATTGTTTGACCCCTCCGTGAATTATTTGACCCCCTCCGTGAATTATTTGACCCTTCCGTGAATTGTTTACCCCCCTCTGTGAATTATTTACCCCGCCTCCGTGAGTTATTTGACCCCTCCTTGTGTTTTTTACCCCCCTCCGTGAATTGTTTACCCCCCTCCGTGAATTATTTACCCCCTCCGTGAATTATTTGACCCCTCCGTGAATTATTTGACCCCTCCGTGAATTGTTTACCCTCCTCCGTGAATTATTTGACTCCTCCGTGAATTTTTTACCCCCCTCCATGAATTTTTTGACCCCTCTGTGAATTGTTTACCCCGCCTCCGTGAATGATTTGACCCCTCAGTGAATTGTTTACCCCCCTCCGTGAATTATTTGACCCCTCCGTAAATTGTTTACCCCCCTCCGTGAATTATTTGACCCCTCCGTGAATTGTTTACCCCCCTCCGTGAATTATTTGACCCCTCCGTGAATTGTTTACCCCCCTCCGTGAATTATTTGACCCCTCCGTGAGTTATTTGACCCCTCTGGGAATTGTTTACCCCCCTCCGTGAATTATTTGACCCCTCCGTGAATTATTTCCCCCCCTCCGTGAATTATTTGACCCCTCCATGAATTGTTTACCCCCCTCCGTGAATTATTTGACCCCTCCCTGAATTGTTTACCCCCCTCCGTGAATTATTTACCCCCCTCCGTGAATTATTTCACCCCTCCGTGAGTTATTTGACCCCTCCGTGAATTGTTTACCCCCCTCCGTGAATTATTTGACCCCTCCGTGAATTATTTCCCCCCCTCCGTGAATTATTTGACCCCTCCATGAATTGTTTACCCCCCTCCGTGAATTATTTGACCCCTCCATGAATTGTTCACCCCCCTCCGTGAATCATTTGGCCCCTCCGTGAATTGTTTACCCCCCTCCGTGAATTATTTACCCCCTCCGTGAATTATTTGACCCCTCCGTGAATTATTTGACCCCTCCGTGAATTGTTTACCCTCCTCCGTGAATTATTTGACTCCTCCGTGAATTTTTTACCCCCCTCCATGAATTTTTTGACCCCTCTGTGAATTGTTTACCCCGCCTCCGTGAATGATTTGACCCCTCAGTGAATTGTTTACCCCCCTCCGTGAATTATTTGACCCCTCCGTGAATTATTTACCCCCCTCGGTGAATTATTTGACCCCTCCGTGAATTATTTGACCCCTCTGTGAATTGTTTACCCACCTCCGTGAATTATTTGACCCCTCCGTGAATTTTTTACCCCCCTCCGTGAATTATTTGACCCCTCCGTGAATGGTTTACCCCCCTCCGTGAATTATTTGACCCCTTCGTGAATTGTTTACCCCCCTCTGTGAATTATTTGACCCCTCCGTGAGTTATTTGACCCCTCCGTGAATTCTTTACCCCCCTCCGTGAATTATTTGACCCCTCCGTGAATTATTTACCCTCCTCCGTGAATTATTTGACTCCTCCGTGAATTTTTTACCCCCCTCCATGAATTTTTTGACCCCTCTGTGAATTGTTTACCCCGCCTCCGTGAATGATTTGACCCCTCAGTGAATTGTTTACCCCCCTCCGTGAATTATTTGACCCCTCCGTGAATTATTTACCCCCCTCGGTGAATTATTTGACCCCTCCGTGAATTATTTGACCCCTCTGTGAATTGTTTACCCAACTCCGTGAATTATTTGACCCCTCCGTGAATTTTTTACCCCCCTCCGTGAATTATTTGACCCCTCCGTGAATGGTTTACCCCCCTCCGTGAATTATTTGACCCCTTCGTGAATTGTTTACCCCCCTCTGTGAATTACTTGACCCCTCCGTGAGTTATTTGACCCCTCCGTGAATTCTTTACCCCCCTCCGTGAATTATTTGACCCCTCCGTGAATCATTTACCCCCCTCCGTGAATTATTTGACCCCTCCATCAATCCTTTACCCCCCTGCGTGAATTATTTGACCCCTCCGTGAATTGTTTACCCCCCTCCGTGAATTATTTACCCCCCTCCGTGAATTATTTGACCCCTCCGTGAGTTATTTGACCCCTCCGTGAATTGTTTACCCCCCTCCGTGAATTATTTGACCCCTCCGTGAATTATTTTCCCCCCTCCGTGAATTATTTGACCCCTCCATGAATTGTTTACCCCCCTCCGTGAATTATTTGACCCCTCCATGAATTGTTCACCCCCCTCTATGAATTATTTGGCCCCTCCGTGAATTGTTTACCCCCCTCCGTGAATTATTTACCCCCTCCGTGAATTATTTGACCCCTCCGTGAATTATTTGACCCCTCCATGAATTGTTTACCCCCCTCCGTGAATTATTTACCCTCCTCCGTGAATTATTTGACTCCTCCGTGAATTTTTTACCCCCCTCCATGAATTTCTTGACCCCTCTGTGAATTGTTTACCCCGCCTCCGTGAATTATTTGACCCCTCAGTGAATTGTTTACCCCCCTCCGTGAATTATTTGACCCCTCCGTGAATTATTTACCCCCCTCGGTGAATTATTTGACCCCTCCGTGAGTTATTTGACCCCTCCGTGAACTGTTTACCCCCCTCCATGAATTATTTGATCCCTCCGTGAATTATTTCCCCCGCTCCGTGAATTATTTGACTCCTCCATGAATTGTTTACCCCCCTCCGTGAATTATCTGACCCCTCCGTGAATTATTTACCCCCCTCGGTGAATTATTTGGCCCCTCCGTGAATTGTTTATCCCCCTCCGTGAATTGTTTACCCCCCTCCGTGAATTATTTGACCCCTCCGTGAATTATTTGACCCCTCCGTGAATTGGTTACCCCCCTCCGTGAATTATTTGACCCCTCTGTGAATTATTTCCCCCCTCCGTGAATTATTTGACCCCCTCCGTGAATTATTTGACCCTTCCGTGAATTGTTTACCCCCCTCTGTGAATTATTTACCCCCCTCCGCGAGTTATTTGACCCCTCCGTGTGTTTTTTACCCCCCTCCGTGAATTATTTGACCCCTCCGTGAATTGTTTACCCCCCTCCGTGAATTATTTCCCCCCTTTGTGAATGATTTGACCCCTCTGTGAATTATTTGACCCCTCCGTGAATTCTTTACCCCCCTCGGTGAATTATTTGACGCCTCCGTGTATTGTTTACCCCCCTCCGTGAATTATTTACCCCCCTCCGTGAATTATTTGACCCCTCCGTGAATTCTTTACCCCGCCTCCGTGAATTATTTGACCCCTCAGTGAATTGTTTACCCCCCTCCGTGAATTATTTGACCCCTCCGTGAATTATTTACCCCCCTCGGTGAATTTTTTGACCCCTCCGTGAATTATTTGACCCCTCTGTGGATTGTTTACCCCCCTCCGGGAATTATTTGACCCCTCCGTAAATTGTTTACCCCCCTCCGTGAATTATTTGACCCCTCCGTGAATTGTTTACCCCCCTCCGTGAATTATTTGACCCCTCCATGAATTATTTGACCCCTCCGTGAATTATTTACCCCCCTCCATGAATTATTTGACCCCTCCGTGAATTATTTCCCCCCCTTCGTGAATTATTTGACCCCTCCATGAATTGTTTACCCCCCTCCGTGAATTATTTGACCCCTCCGTGAATTATTTACCCCCCTCTGTGAATTATTTGGCCCCTCCGTGAATTGTTTACCCCCCTCCGTGAATTATTTACCCCCCTCCGTGAATTATTTGACCCCTCCGTGAATTATTTGACCCCTCCGTGAATTGTTTACCCCCCTCCGTGAATTATTTGACCCCTCCGTGAATTATTTGACCCCTCCGTGAATTATTTCCCCCCCTCCGTGAATTATTTGACCCCTCCGTGAATTATTTCCCCCCCTCCGTGAATTATTTGACCCCTCCGTGAATTTTTTGCCCCCCTCCGTGAATTATTTGGCCCCTCCGTGAATTGTTTACCCCCCTCCGTGAATTGTTTACCCCCCTCCGTGAATTGTTTGACCCCTCCGTGAATTTTTTACCCCCCTCCATGAATTATTTGACCCCTCCGTGAATGGTTTACCCCCCTCCGTGAATTATTTGACCCCTTCGTGAATTATTTGACCCCTCTGTGAATTGTTTACCCCCCTCCGTGAATTATTTACCCCCCTCCATGAGTTATTTGACCCCTCCGTGAATTGTTCACCCCCCTCCGTGAATTATTTGACCCCTTCGTGAATTATTTACCCCCCTCCGTGAATTATTTGACCCCTCCGTGGATTGTTTACCCCCCTTCGTGAATTATTTACCCCCCTCGGTGAATTATTTGACCCCTCCGTGAATTATTTACTCCCCTCCGTGAATTATTTACCTTTCCCCGTGAGTTATTTGACCCCTCCGTGAATTATTTACCCCCCTCCGTTAATTATTTGAACCCTCCAGGAATTGTTTACCCCCCTCCGTGAATTATATGACCCCTCCGTGAATTCTTTACCCCCCTCCGTGAATTGTTTGACCCCTCGGTGAATTGTTTGACCCCTCCGTGAATTATTTACCCCCCTCTGTGAATTATTTGACCCCTCCGTGGATTGTTTACCCCCCTCCGTGAATTGTTTGACCCCTCTGTGAATTATTTACCCCCCTCCATCAATTATTGGACCCCTCCGTGAATTGTTTACCCCCCTCCGTGAATTATTTCCCCCCCTCCGTGAGTTATTTGACCCCTCCGTGAATTTTTTACCCCCCTCCGTAAATTATTTGACCCCTCCGTGAATTGTTCACCCCCCTCCGTGAATTATTTGACCCCTCTGTGAATTTTTTACCCCCCTCCGTGAATTATTTGACCCCTCCGTGAATTGTTCACCCCCCTCCGTGAGTTATTTGACCCCTTTGTCAATTATTTACCCCCCTCCGTGAATTATTTGACCCCTCCGTGAATTATTTACCCCCCTCGGTGAATTATTTGACCCCTCTGTGAATTGTTTACCCCTCTCCGTGAATTATTTACCCCCCTCCGTGAGTTATTTGACCCCTCCGTGAATTATTTACCCCCCTCCGTGAATTATTTGACCCCTCCGTGAATTATTTACCCCCCTCCGTGAATTATTTGACCCCTCCGTGAATTATTTACCCCCCTCCGTGAATTATTTACCCCCCTCCGTGAGTTATTTGACCCCTCTGTGAATTATTTACCCCCCTCCGTGAATCATTTGACCCCTCCGTGAATTGTTCACCCCCCTCCGTGAATTATTTGACCCCTCTGTGAATTTTTTACCCCCCTCCGTGAATTATTTGACCCCTCCGTGAATTGTTCACCCCCCTCCGTGAATTTTTTGACCCCTCCGTGAATTATTTGCCCCCCTTGGTGAATTATTTGACCCCTCTGTGAATGGTTTGACTCTTCCGTGAATTATTTGACCCCTTTGTGAATTGTTTACACCCCTCCGTGAATGATTTGACCCTTCCGTGAATTGTTTACCGCCCTCCGTGAATCATTTGACCCCTCTGTGAATTATTTACCCCCCTCCGTGAATTATTTACCCCCCTCGGTGAATTTTTTGACCCCTCTGTGAATTGTTTGACCCCTCCGTGAATTGTTTACCCCCCTCTCTGAATTATTCGACCCCTCCATGAATTGTTTGACCCCTCCATGAATTGTTTGACCCCTCCGTGAATTGTTTACCCCCCTCCATGAATTATTTGACCCCTCCGTGAATTATTTACCCCCCTCCGTGAATTGTTTGACCCCTCTGTGAAGTATTTCCCCCCCTCTGTGAATTGTTTGACCCCTTTGTGAATTATTTACCCCCCTCCGTGAATTATTTCACCCCTCCGTGAATTGTTTACCCCCCTCCGTGAATTATTTCACCCCTCCGTGAATTGTTTGACCCCTCCGTGAATTCTTCTACCCCCCGGGGAGGGTTGTACACTCCCTCCGTGGAATATTTATCCACCGTGGAGGGGTGTACACTCCCTCTGTGGAATATTTATCCACTTGAAAGGGGTGTACCACCTTAGTGGAATAATTATCCAGAGGGGGGTTGTACACCACCTCAGTGGAATATTTATCAAGAGGGGGGGCGTACACCACCTCAGTGGAACAATTATCCAAAGGGGGTCCTACACCACCTCAGTGGAATATTTATCCACAGGGGGGGGGTACACCACCTGAGTGGAATGTTTATCCAGAAGGGGGGTGCACACCAGCTCAGTGGAATATTTATCCACATGGGGGGGGGGTGCACCACCTCAGCGGAATATTTTTCCTCATCAGGGGGGGGTACACCACCTCAGTTGAATATTTATCCAGAGGGGGGGGTACACCACGTAAGTGGAATTCTTATGCATAGGGCGGGGGGTGCACCACCTGAGTGGAATATTTATCCTGAGGGGGGGGGGTACACCACCTCAGTGGAATATCTATCCAGAGGGGGGGGGTACACTAGCTCAGTGGAACATTTTTCCACAGGGGGGGGGGTACACCACCTCAGTGGAATATTTGTCCACAGGGGGGGGGGGGAGGGCACCACCTCAATGGAATATTTATCCAAAGGGTGGGGGTACACCACCTAAGTGGAATATTTTTCCCGGCCTCCCATTTTCCCCAATGCTCCATTTTTCCACCCTTTTTTTTTCTTTGGGGGGAGCTGTTTCCCTGTGTTGCATGGTCTCCCATTCTTCCCAACTTTCAATTTTCATGATGGTTTTTTTTCTGGTGGGTGGCTGTGTTGCGGGGGGGGGGGGGGGGGGTGGCAGACTTTTCCTTGTCCCTTTCTGAGATGAAGGAAGGAAGGGAGGGGTCGGGTACCACACTTTTATCAGACTTTTGCTGAGATGTGTTGTATTTTATGTCCTTGACACGAGATGCCACATCAGACTTCAGACTTCAGACTTTATACACATAGCTGTTGCAACATCCACTACCGGGTGCTCAAATTGTTGTAGTGTAGAGGGGCTATTGACTGGAATTTTGCGGATTGGTTGCGCGGTATCTCCTTAATTAACGGCGTGTGGCACCCCTACAAACATGTTTGCAATATCATGTGGCGTAAATTCTTTCCTTTGTCCTCGTATCTTAGCGCCCCCGTGTTTGGGGCCGGTGCGCGCATATATAACCACCCCAGACTCATTGTCATAGAGAAAACTATCGCTGCGCCTTTACTCGCAGCCCCGGACATGCGGGCACAACTTCGGCACAAAATTACCTTGTTTCAGCAACGTGCCGACCAAGCAGCCCTAAACGCATAGGATGGGTTGTGCACCCGTCGGGGCTTGGAATCACTCCTTAATTATTACCTCCCAGCCATCTTTGTAGTGGAAAACTTAGTTCCTGGTTGCACTTGGGCTTGGCACGCCGACGGATCGGGTATAGTAGCCACATGTGTACTTCAGCGCTGTGTGGGTCTACTTGTTGACCTTGCCGGTCCGGCTGCAGCGAAAATGGACTATGTCCGCACCATATGTTGCGCACTTATGTACAATACGCTATGGCACGACGACACGCCTGGTGCCACCGATGTGGAGGAACATTGTGACGCCCTGCTCGCAAAATTGCAGGCACGGTGCAAGCAACACCCCGACAAGCACACGGCGGATGAGGTTGGTGACCTTTTCCGCACCATGCCCCCCCCCCCCCCATCAGCAGGCACGTGCAATGGGGTTCCTCTCCGAAAGTATGTGTGTAGAGGTGCGAACAGGGTATGGGCACTCATGCGTGGTGCGGGATGGGAGGAGCACCCCACTGTGCGATGGCCCTCGGGTCCAGTCAGTGTCCTTGAGGCAGAAAGAGACACAACGTACGTGTTCCCCAAAAAGGGAACCGGGGGTACGCTAACTGTTGTGTTTATGAATTCTATTCTAAAGCGCTTTTTGCGCACCCTGCTAGGTGCACAAGGGCTCCGCAATGATGCCATGGATTACAATGGGCAACATATCCCACCTAGGCCACCTGTGAACCGCCGCGAGGCCCGGGCAGCTGTAGAAATAGTTGGGTTCATACCAGTTGCAATGGACCACATTGTTCCCCAAAGGCCAAATGCAATGTTCATTGATCATGTGCGTGCCCCCCATGAGGATGGTGTACCTGTGATCCAGGCCATGGATGCTGTAGATGTTGACGCCCCCTCAGATGGCCATGTACGTGTTGTGCTCAATGAGGAGTTGCGTTAACTTGACCTGATAGATAGAGACTGAGCGCGAGGGTGGTGGCAATGCAGAACCCCCCCCCCCCCCCCTAGACAGCCCAATTTGCATTTGATGTCCACACCCCTATTATTGTTGTCCCCCAAATGTGTGGGCTCTGCAAAGCCCACTTTTGAACTGAGTTTTGATGGGTTGCACGACTGGTTCTTGTTACTCTGGGCTTTGCAGAGCCCAGCTTGTCACCATTGCCCGATATGTACCCCCATCTGGTCATTTTTTATTGTTTTCTTAGGGCCGGGCCACTCCTGGACCATGCCATCAACATGCTTTGATATGTGCACACATCTCCATGCTTTCCTATTGTAGTGTGCACCCACTCCGTCAGCCTATGTGACCCTCGAAGAGGTGTGCCTTGCACTGGTGCACTGATACACGGTTAAGATGTGTGAAGGCAAAACCTCACAAGCATGTTTGGCTTTGGTGTTGCAGGCCATTTGGACAGGCCCAATGTTACTGTTACTCTGTACCTGTGTCAACGAGGGACATTTTGGTGGGTTCGTTTGATGCTGTGACCAACAGCGTGCACTGGACATTGTATTTGAGACGCCTCTTCAATGATTAGCTGCTTTGAAGACAGTTCGGCCTATTTCACCCCCTGTGGGTGCCGAAATGAATGCTTTGTTCCGGCCAATTTGCTGTGCAATTCTGCCATTTGCCGTCATTGTTGCTTTGAACCTCGTGATTGTTGTGCTGTTTTCACTAACTTGATTTGTCCTATAAAGTTCGTGTGTTTCTGAGACATGTGTGACATACCAAACCACATTACCATGGATGGCAACGCTGGTGAGACCCCAGCGATGGACACACTGGAAGCCGAGAAAGTGGACGCACCGCAACCGAAACCCTCCATAGAGGAAGCTGTACAGAGCAACACTGTTGCTAGGGCCAGCTCAGCCAAGTCAATCCACCTCGCAAGTGGGGAACAAGTCTCGTGTCGCAAGAAAGATGGTTAGCAGCAAGGACCCCACAAACGTACTGGCCATTCAAAACTACGTGGAGGTGAGGAGAATGAAGTTGCCGCGCAAGGAATTGAAGATTGACAGCTGCATGGAGTACGGGCAATCGCGGCTTATCGATTCGGGCCATGTGGCAAAGGTAAAGGAGCACACACTTGCAAACCGCCCTGATGGCCGACTGCAGCTTCTGGTGTAGGACGACAAACGTATGGGTGTGTCGCGTTGCCGTTCGATCAACGTAACGGGCTCCTTTGCCTGCCCTGTGTGATGTGCCATGCCGTTGTATACAGTCGGAGCCTTGTCGGTTATTGCAAGCCAGCACGGCGTTGCGGTGTGTGATCAAATTTGCAAGGATGTGACAGCAAGGATGGGCCAGCTCGAGGACTCCATGACTAACTTTGACGTGCGCATCATCAAGTTTGATGCGTCCGTTGAGATCAGGCGAAAGCTGGCTTGACAACAAAATAGGGCACAACACAGTGGACGTAAGGGCACTGCACCCCAACTGTTCAACAATTTCCTACAACTCGTGGCTGAGGACACATATTGTAAGAAGATAATTGTCACCTTGATGTGTGAGGCAATCGTGGAGCCGGGGCTGACTGCGAAATCTGGCGACACGGAGACAATCATCAAGCAAATGAGGCCAGCTGCCCATATGCCCCTGACGTGTGGTACCACCTTCACGGACGCACTCGGCAAGATGGTGAAACGCGAGCAGGTGATTGCCCTTTATACAATGTGATGCTTCGCTAGAATGCAAACTGAAAATTTGTGGCGCGTATGAAACTACATGGCCTCGCCGAAGAGTACAGTACCGGGCTTCGAGAAGCTGGCAAAGGAGGTCCGCACTAGGGAATGGTGGTGGTATTACTTTGGTCATCTGACGTTCTGGTTGAGTGCATCCACCCTTCAAGAGGTATGCGGTTGCCTTGTCAGCCCCCTGCCTTTTGTTGTGAGACATTGTAATGCAACTCCGATTCAATGGGTCGCTGTGACTGGGAGCCTAGATGAAGTGTAATGACCGTTTTGAGTGTGACACCAAGCAAGTTGAGTTTGCTTGGCTCTGCAGACCGAGGATCCCATGGGATGCAGATTGACTGGATCTACAGAGACGCTGTGCTTGTTGGAACTTCCGCAACTTCACTGATGTTGATTTGTGCAACCTTGCCCGATGATGTCCAAAGAACCCCCCCCCCCCCAAGACACTCCATATGCCACCATTTTGTTCGTGCTGGGCTCCGCAGAGCCCAAATCCAGCACATTGACCGATTTCAGCCGTCAAGTTACCAAATGGAGAGTAATGGGCTCTGCAGAGCCCAGGATCCCATGGGATGCAGATTGATTGGATCTACAGAGACGCTGTGCCGGTTGGAACTTCCGCCACTTCACTGCTGCTTGCTGGTGCAACCTTGCTTGATAATGTCTAAGGACCCCCCTCCCCCGCCGGACACCCCCTAATTCACCATTTTGGTCCTGCTGGGCTATGCAGAGCCCAGATCAAGCACATTGACCAATTTCAATACAACGAGTCCACGACGTGGCCGACGCTCCCGCGCTGTAGAAGGTACGCCTGCGGGTGGACGATTGAGAAGATGTTGAAGCACATCGCAGACTGCTTGTGAGACCACTGTTGAACCCGGCTGTTGAGGTGTCTTGTGGCGAGGTGGCAAAGGTCAATGTCCATACATTGACCGCCTGTGAAGAAGGTGTACCCTAGAACAACAAAGAACAACACCTATATGAAAGGAGGGTGCAAAGTAGCATTTTTGAAAGGTTGGGCTATGCAGAGCCCAGAACCATGAAGTTCATCAAAAACAGGGTTAATAATAGAGGGTTGTACACCAAGCCAACAATGTACACGCCAACAGGTGGTAACAGGGCCTAGAATTGGGAATTCCTACTGGTTGGGCTCTGCAGAGCCCCACTCAATAGAAACAACAGAAAGCACACATGAATTACGATAATGATAAACACACCACACCACCAGTGTGGTAATGGATACCATAAGTGACGCGGTGTATGGTCCTGCCCCCCCCCCCCCCCCCCCGGAAATTGCAGTCCCCACATATGCCAAAGACCACCACAGCACGAGTCATAGCTAAATCCCGAGCGAATGAGGAAATATGAATCTCTGGTTGACACCGACGAAAACCAGTCACAAATGGCACCAAAAAATGTATCATGGCACGGTGGGAAGTGGCAAAGCGGTGCCCAACATACGCAGTGTCAACCGTTGGGGAAATGAAAAAAAACTGGCCCAACAGACCATGACAGCGCCAAATGTAACGTGGCCCAGCGAATAGTGGCAAACCTATGGCCGGTATACACACTGGAGATTGGACTGTGGGCATACCACGTAAACTCAAAATGGCAGACACATTCGGCTGAGCTCTGCAGGGCCCAGGAACAGGTAACAAACAATGTCATGCTTCAATCGGGGGGTTGGGGGTGTCCTTGCACATCATGTGGCAAGGTTGCACCAGTCAACAACAGTGAAGTTGCGGAAGTTCCTAAATGGACAGTGTCTGTGTAGATCCAGTCAATTGGCATCCCATGGGATCCCAGGCTGTGCAGAGCCCAATACTCGGCAAGGGATCAGGATCTGGAGAAATTTGGGCGTACGAGGGATTAGTGACCGCAATGAAATCTAAATGCCGAGGTACAATCTCGTCGTTGTTCAAGTCGCCCGGCGAGCAGGGTGGATTTCCGGTGCGCAGATCGTGCGTGTGCTGTCTCAAGGGGTACTTGGCGCCTTTCATGGACACCATGGGGATTTGGTCGCTGTGGAACAACACTTACGTTGGTAATTGGAAGATTTCTACCAAGCAGCTTCGCACATGGCTGTCTACCATTCGGGACGCACAGAAGAAGCATATTTGTTCGAGCAGTCAACTCTGTTGCTTGTGAAGACCCATGGTCTGGGCCCTGCCGTGCCGCACTTCCTCACACAAAAGTTGTTCACTGAAGGTGTGTGGCTGGGTTTGGCTATCTTGGGGTGGTGGATGAATTTGCTGGAGGACCCCAACGACGACACAGATGACACGCACATGGATATTGATGCATCGCGCTGCCTTTCGGTACTGTACCACGGCCGCCGCCCTGACGTGATGAGTCCGGGCTGTATTCACTTGTTTGTTGCGTTGAATTGCGCATGGGGTGTATTATGTGATGGTCCCTACAATGCAGCTGATGTGGTGAACCTGCTGAAGACAAGTGTCCGGAAAGGGGCCAAGGAGGAGGATGTTGAATGGCGGAGTGTCACGCACTCGGCAAGCACAGACCAGCCGCTGTTCGAGCAGCAGGAGTTCCCTGACCCGGCAGCTGACGCGGACACTAGTGAGTCAAAAGTCGAGAAGGTGCCGGATCCGCAAAGTCCCAAACCAAAGCAGGAAGCGGATAAACAACGGCAGAAGGAGCAGGAGAAGGCTGAGCGCAAGTTGCGGAAGAAAGATGAAGCACGGGAGCGGCAACGTAAAAAGGAGGAGAAGGAGAAGGGAAAAAAGGCCAAAGATGACGAGCCAGCAAATCGGAAGAGGGAAGAAGAAGAGCATAAGTTGGCAACGGCAGCCGTTGCGGCATCCCCATTCCAAAAAAAAGGGGCAGATGAGGGCCTCGGGTTGGCTTATCCAAGAGCAAAGGCAAGAGCAACGGCAAGTGACTGGAAGCCCCACGTAACGCTCCATGATGACTGTGGCTGGACCATACTCGACATACAACCACCCACATAAGCTGTTTGCCTGTGCTGGACTTGTGATGGCCTTATGTGACCGGGCCTGTCCTGTGCAGTCCCGAACAGCCGTGGGACGGTAAATGATGTGTCCTATTTGTCTTCGTACGTGTTTGTGACTCAATTTTAATGTCATTCTTTTCAGCTTGCACTGAGCTGGGCTCTTCAGAGCTCAGCCTTCCAGATTTGATTGATTTGCCCCCGAATATGACGATTTTTGTATTGCTCCGCTGTGTAGAGCCCAACATGCTGGTTTAGTCCAATTTGCATGCCATCTGGAGGATTACAATGTTGCCCTCATTTCAACAGTGTAGTAGTGTCCCACAGAGTTTGCTTGTAAGCACGCAACATTTTGATATGGCATTTCTTTCGGTACGTCCCTCGTTGACACATTGTATGAACTGTCGAGTTAGATCCCAATTTTGGTGCATATACGGTGCCAAGTTTGTGTCTGGAAGCCCGAGATGCTTTGTTTATGTGCTATTTCTTCAACAGCCCATGCACTACACACCCCGGATGCAATGCACCAAAATTCGCCAGACGCTGACTAAATTTCTTGGAAATGCCACTTCAGTCTTAGTGCCTGTGTGCACACGAGCCATGGAGGAGAGCACGTTGCAACATGATCTAGCGATGCACCAAGTCACAGCGATCTGGCACAACGCTAATTTGCACTCCTTGGGATCCTGGGCTGTACATAGCCCAGTACTCTCAAATTGGTAATATCAAGGCTGAAATTGGTCAATGTGCTTGATCTCGGATTTGCAACAGCAGCATGTGCCGTCGACAAATACGTGCTCCATTGGTCATACTAGACTCTGCAACATAGTTTTATGGCGGTGCTGGTCCATTTTGTGTATTTCATACCTCCAAAATGGGAAGAAACAATGGCTGTGCTCGTATGCTATGGGGGCCCAAAATGGTGCGTTTTTGCTACTTCGCACCCCTAAATTGCGTGTCGCTGCTCCTCCCCATACACCCTGGCTGCGAAAAACCCCTCCATTGCGCTTGGCTATGCAGCGGAGAGGCTAGGCTTTGTGCACACCAGAATTTTTTTCATAAAATCATAGGGGGCACTATCGGCCTCGTAAGGCTGTACCGTACCTTGCTTAAGCTTAGCCGCCGTGACAGTGCTCGGGCCAATTCGCCTTAGGACACAATAGGGGTGTGCGAAAAGGTTCGTGTTCAGCTTGCAAGCTACGGTCTGCATTGAGCCGCCAGGCCTCTGTGGCGATGCGTGTAGATATATGTGAGCGGGAGGTTCTATGGATGTTGCAACAGAGGGGGAGAACACTTGTCGCCTGGGTAGACCAATTCAACAAGGCCCGGTACTCCAAAAACCTGGTCAGAACCCGTGACATATCACTGTCCACTGCTTCTATGGCACTTTTTTCCATTGGTAGCCTGAGCGGACGTTTTGCGGGGCGCCCAACGCCTAACTCCCGGTAAGGTGATGTGGCTCCACATGTTAGTGACGTAGAAGTGGCGTGGCCGGCGTTTACCACCTGGGCAAAGTAGGTTGTGCTCCAAGACATGTGTTTTTGGAGCATTTGCGATGTCCTTTGGATGTTCATCGCAGGGAGGTGCTGGTCACTCTATGGTTCCCCTAAGGCATACCGCATGTACCTATTTCCGCTACTTTTGGGTGTCACCAGGCCATGTACGGTGTGCTTTAGTTGGCTAACAACACGTGTGTTACCTATGCTATGCAACATCGCCATTTATTTCAGCTACGTTAAAATGTTGTAAAGCTATTGGATGCAGCCACTTCCATTGCGGCATGTGTATGGTTCTAGTCGTCTTTTATTTGGTGTATGGCATGTGTATCAGTACTGTAGGGATCACTCATATAGTGCTTTCTAGTTGCTCATGGGGGCACTTGAATACGAGGGGTTCCTAAAGATCCCAGATGCAAGACATCTTTATGCCTATCCTTCCTTTGTCGTTGAAGGGCGCTTTTTGCTGGCGGTGTTCCTTTCCATGTGAGGTATACGAGCACACTTCGGTTCTACTGCTGGCAGCAGAACCCTCAAATACAAACCATTGGCAGGGTTATGTCATCTTTTTTTCTAGTACGCCCCAGCGTTATTTCACCTAGGCATTGTGGTGCGTGACTGTTCATGGTACCACTGTACCTCAGGTACAGGTGATGCTTCCAAGCGGTGCGTGCACATTTGGCTCTACCTCATTAAGAATTTAACCCACAACACAAAGACAGTGGTTACAAGTGTGCTTTACACTTTGCACTGCGGATGTGGTCCTCTTACCACTCTTCTCTTCTCGAATGTGCCTTCGTGGAGGATAACGGTCAGGTTTGTTGTCCCGTTTGGCACAGGCAGCTGCTTCGGACGCCGGCATTACCAGTGTTGTGGACTACCGCAAAACATTTGGTAGCCTGCGCCACCAGCAGCCACGAACCGAGAAGCATCTCATGAGTCCCCACATCAGATGGGAAGTAGTGCGGGCCGTAAGCATGCACGTGACACGGTTGCTAGCACACGTTCAAGCAAGTGCCGTTCTGTTTGTAAGAACGATGGGTGTTAGGCAACGGCAGATGCGCGCGCCGCCAATACTCTGCGGGCTACCATGGAGTTGCTGGGGACCCCGGTTTTGCACCATGCTTGACTACCCCGGTCGAGCATGCAGCGCTCCTCTATTGGTCGTACCGTGGATGTGTTGCTTTTTAGTGAACCTAGAGCTGAAAGGCAGCCTAGGTTGCCGCCGCAAGGGCACATCTGCCTCTTGATGTGGCCTAGGCAGCTGGGCACCTTGCCTTCCGTGACTTCAAGCAGCAATTCATAAATTTTTGTGCCCATTTTGGGTACACATTTCGCATCCCTTGCCCCTTGCCGGGGATGTTGTGGCTGAATCCCCCCCCCCCCCCCCCACCTCCCCCAAATGTGTTGGCATGCGCGGCAGTGCCCCCCCTCCCCCCCACTGCAGCATATAGACCCACCGTTGCAGCAGATCCTTCACCTGCACACCCGTGGTCCCTGTGATGGTGACGTTGCCTTCAACGGTGATGTGTCATCATCTGATGTGTCCAGCTTGACCTGTGCTGTTGTGGCAAAAGGTAGGTTAGATAGTGTTAAAAGTGTGATGGTGACGACTGGGCTCCGTAGTTTTACTACCAGCAGTAGAAGACCATGGCTATGGTCATTAGTGCCCTTGGTAATTCACTGCCTGCACCCTAGGCACCCACGACAAATCCAATATGTTAAATCTTTAATTTAAGTTTTTGAAAGGTGTTAAATGTCGAACCGATAAATTTTAACATGTTAAACGAGAATACCTAGTATTTTCTAGATTTAAAACAATTTGCGCTGTTAATTGCATGTGTATGCTAGGGTCTTGAGGGGGTTTCATGTGGTAGAATGTTGCCCAATGGGTTTGTACAGATGTTGGATTGCCTAAGGGTTGGGGGTCCAACCCTTAGTCCTCTTCTTTGGGCCCACCGCCAACCCCACTCCGTACCCCCTTTTCTCTTGTGTAGCACTTGTTATGCCTTTCCCCGCGGACACTATTCTCGAATTTAGCATGATGCTTGTGGGTTTGAGTGGAGCCAAGAGTTTGCAGGACCCTTTGGTCTCCCAACTCGTTGGTGAGTGGGTGGCTTCATCTCCCTTGGCCCCGGGCCCGATGGTCGGAGGCCGCGGATGTTGGCTACGCCTCCCTTGTTCATACTAAGCAAGTGGAGGCAGTGATACAATACACCTCCTCCCTTTTTACGGTGCCCGAGTTTATTGAGCCCCTCATGGACGTCAATGTCACAAAGACGGGGTTCCGCCACCTCTCCGAGTTCATGACCTGGCGAGGAATTGACTATACGGCCGCTACGGGCCACAATTCACGCGACCAATCCAACGTGGCAAGCCTTCTTGGACACGGGGAAGCAAAAGGCTAAGCCGCTAGAGTTGCGCCCCCCCCCCCCCCCGTGAACGTGGACGACCCGCCCGCTTGTGGCCGCAGTTGGCCCATGCACTCATGGGCCTGCTACATTCAATCGCGGCCACCACTAGTGGACACCATTGATTGGGACTGGCCCCTCACGTTTATTGTACGTGGGGATGCCTACCCATGTGCGGGTGGGGGCTGGACCCAATTGTCTATTGGGCTCCCCAACCACTACCTGGTGTGCATGCAGCACTGGGTAGCCCCTGGTTGGTGCCAACAGTGGCGGCAGGGCAAGTTAGTGCACTTTGCACAGGTCTGGTTTGCCCTGCTGGCCCTGCCCACCCCCCCCTACGCTGCTGAACACACCCCCATGCGAAAGAAGATACACATGACAGGGGGATACACAAAGGAGAAGAAGAGTGGAGTGCATGGTGCCATGGTGCAGATACCCCATCGTCGTAGCTCAGTGGATACACCACACCTCTTCTGTCCCGTGGAGGATGGTTCGAACCCCGGGGGGGATAGAGATGCACCGAACAACCAGAACCCCCTTTTTGGGCGCGAGAGAGAGGGAGAGAGAAACAGAGAGAGAGAGAGGGTAGAGCACATTGGGAAGGGAACAGAGAGGTGCAACAGGAGAGAAAGAGCAGGGGAGAGCAAGAGAGATTGGGAGGGAGAGAGTAGGAGAGAGACCCACAGAGCAAGAGACCAAGGCTAACCGGCGCAAAGGGAGGTGGTGGGTTCGAGCTGACCAGGGTGGGTTCGAGCCGACCAGGGCAAAAGGGACGCCACGACGGCACGGAACAGTCAAGAAATGAAAAAGCAGGGCGCCGTAGCGCCCCTGAGCCACAGGCTCGACACGTTGTCACGTGTTGAACAGCCGAAACATGACTGGGGCTGCGAGAGTGCGGCCCATGTGAGGATGACGGAAGCAAGTAGGCATGAATGTGTGGGCAGCATGCGCATGCATGGTGTGGAGCTGAAGTGGTATGTGCCACACGCAAAACAGCAATGATCTGTTGCGTTGCCTGACAGTCGGAGCACATGCTGAAATGCTGAGACGCCTTTGCGCCAACCAAGGCGCCTTTGCGTCCCTGAGGATCGAGTATGACACGTCCTCACAAGCCAGAGAGCAAGTGCATGACAGGGGCACGACCTGCAGGGCAAGGGTTAGAGACTAACCGGCGCTGTGGGTGGGTGGTGGGTGCGAGCTGACCTCAATGTCCAGAGGACCAGTGCCAGTGCACAGCCAGCAGCCACCTGGTGTGGTACAGAACCGGTCTACGTTGCAGTGCAGCAAGCAAAACACTTAACAATGTGGTTATGACCATGCGCCTGTGACACGGGGGCGTATGCGAGCCCAGTTTCCGTTGCCTCATGGCCCTACGATCCCGCGGCCGGAAACACACTCACGAGGGGCTCGTGCCTCAGTTGCGGACAACCCGCGGGTTGGCGGCCATCACTCGGACACCCCCCCCCCCCCGGCAGAGGACGGGGGGTACAAGTGCCAAAAAAGGCAAAATGGGCATCGGTTTTGCCGGGCCTGCTGCAGAGAATTGACGCTAAAGCACAGCAAGGATGGGATGTGGCTTTTGTTGATGGGTCCAAGCAGGAGACAGGTGGTGTGCATCATGCAGGCTATGGTGTGTGGTTTGGGGACAATGACGCTCGCAATGAGGAGCTGCCGCTATTGAACACAGAGCGGCAATCTATAACTCGGGCAGAGCTGAGAGCAGCCCTTCGGGCTGTATATCATAAATGCCCAGGACGGCCTCTCCTGGTGGTGACAGACTCGGAACTGGTGTATAAAGGGTTAACAGGAAAATGCAACAAGTGGTCCAGGCACAAATGGGTGGGCTCCAGGGGACCGCTGGCGCATGTTGATCTGTGGGAGGATTTGTGGGGGCAGTGGCAGCTACTAGGGGACAGTGTGGATGTGCTATGGGTGCCGTCACATGTGGGGGTCACGGGTAATGAGCATGCAGACGCCAAGGCGTCCAAGGGAGCAAGAAAGGCATATGAATGTGTCATGAAACAAAAATCAGTGCAGGATATCTGGAGGGAGTTGGGACTGCAGGAAATGCCTGACTCGTATGACACGGACTCAAACTGCTCGGGGGGGTCCCACATTTCAGAGGAATTAAATGAGGACAACTCAAAGAACTGGCCCAAGCGGTGTCGGTACAGCTAATCGGGGCCATGGGGAGGGCAGAGCGAGGTGACCTGCGAACAATGCTATGTCTGTGAACAAACAGTGCTGCAGTGCAGCAGAACAATGTTGTTGGCGATGACCTATGACCTGTGTCACGGGGGTCATATGGTAGCTGAGTATCCGTTGCTTCACACCCCGGCGGCCGCCATCGCCGCCAACAATGCTAACCCCGCCGACCCCGTAGAGGCCCCAAGCCCGGCCTCCAGCTTCATGCAGGCGATGGGGGTGCTACATGCCTTGGGGTGCCCCGAATTTCAGAAGGTATGTGTTTGTATGCGTGTGTTTGCGTGTCTTTAATTTTTCCGACGCTTCGTTTAAAACTTATGGTTTAATTTTTCAATTTTTGATCGGCGCTTCAAAAACTAAAAATTAACGTTAAAAATTGAACTTAAAATTTCAAAAAGTTGTCCGAAAAAATTAGTTTGTCCCCCGAACCACGGCCTCCGCCTGTTTTGTTGCATGTCAAGGACGTGGTGGTCTGCAGGGGTGATGCCCGCTCCGTCCGTGTCGTTTGGAGCGACAAGGACGGGGATCGGAGCGTGTGGTTGGGGGGGCTCCACAAGTTTCTTGCTCAAGACCCCGCGCTTGCGTTGGCTGTGCTCCGCCGTTTGAAGGAGTGGGAGCACGGCTGCCAGGGCTCGGAGCTGTGGGGGCCCTTGAGGCCCTACAAGCCCATTCATCGGGCAGACTTGGGGGATAGGGTGGTTTGGGTGTGAGAATGCGGGCTTTGGTGGGGGATGGGAGTTGGGGAGGCAAGGTGTACCCAGTGCGAACGGAACTTTTGAATGAGTACGCTCACTTTGTTGATTTTTTGCTCGTTTTGCCCGTGGTGCCTTGTGTTTGTGCCCGTTTGCTATGCTTACTTCGCCAAAAAATGATAAAATTTCAAACAATCTGCTTTGTAGCTTGAATCGGTCATAATCTAGCTTAAATTCACAAAAGAAACTTAATGCGCGTTCGAATTCGCAACCTAGTGCGCAATCGTATTCGCATCCGTATCCGCCTTCACATTCGCGCGAACTTCGCGCGAATATCCATTGGTTTGTGCATGAGCATGCTCTTCTTGTCGTATGTCTTTTGTTCAGACCTCACCTTCGCTTTCTTTGTGAAAATGTCCACTGAACAGTCTCATTCCCTTTCCCAGATTGGGTCACACTCACTCCCCGACCCGTCCACTGGCACCCTGGGCCACTACCAGAGCATCCCGCTTCGCCCCGGCGCATTGGAGGAGGCCACGTACACGGGGGGCCTGGCAGTGGAGGAGGTGGTGGGGTGGGCGAAGGGGTTGGCCACTCCCCCCCAGTTGATTCATGTTGACATGCGTACAGCCGAAAGGGCGCGATGGTTTGGGAAAAAAGGTTGGGCCACTCCCCTTTTTCGGGAGTTGCAGGTGGCCCTCCCGGGGTTGCAGGCCGTCCGGCTCATTCCCGCCGGTTCAACCGTGAACAGCCTTTTGGGAATCATGGCCATGCACACCGTGGCAGGCAATGCAGGCCCAGTGTTGGGACGATCTGGGCATCTTGCCCATCCACCCGACCGTGCCCCGTGCCCACCACATTCCCCATATCACTCTGCCCACTCTCCATTGGATGAAGGGGCACAATTGGTATCGGGGAATCACGGACCCCCCACCCTTCATTACGCCCGAGCCACCCTTGCGCAGGGGACCCCTGCAGGACCCCCCCTCATATGCCACTGCCAACCCCTCCGTTTTGGCTGACCGCCTGGCCCCCCCGATGGCTCGTAACTTCGTGGACGGCCTCGGGTACACAGTTCACCGCGATGTTCTTCTCGCGGAGGACTGCAAGACCCAGCTATGGGTATAGTAACCAAATGGGCTATCAGACTTCAGACTTCAGACTTTTATGGACCATCACCCCTACCCCCCCCCCCCCCCCCACGCCAACACCCTTTCTACCCCCCCCCCCCGTGTCAGACTTCGCCCCCCCCCCATGTCCCCCCCAATATCAAACTTGTCCATTGTCACCACACCCTTGAGGTGTAGAAGTGGGTTGTGGTCTCGATCCTAGCGTCTGAAACCCAACCAGTGCTTGCAACCCCCTCAATGATGGTACGTGCCCCCCCCCCCCCCCCACCCCACCCCACCCCACCCCATCTCTCTGACTCAAACCGATCGGGGGGCTCATATGTGACTGAAGACAAGTGGGAACAGAATCCTGATGTCTAGCCCAAGCAACCTCACCTGAGCTAATCGGGTCGGTTTTGCTAGTGGGGTGGGTGGGTGGGGGTTCATCGGGTTGGGCCGGAACTGTGGAGAGGGGGGGTAGTGGGTTTCGAGTACGGCGCAGCACAGCACGGCATAGCACAGCAAATCACAGCACATCACACCACACCACAGCAGAGCACAACATACAGCATAGCGCAGCATATTACAGCACAACACAGCACAACACAGCCCCTACGGCCGCCCAAGAGACCCTCCCTCCCTCCCTCCCTCCCTCCCTCCCCTCCCTCCCTCCCTCCCACCCTGTCATTTCCCTTCTCGTGTGGTGAGGTTAGGGGGGGTATGCCTATTTTTCAGTTTTCAGGTTTTCTTTTATAGTAGAGTGCTTTCCCGCTTGCAAGCTTACCAAGGTCCGAACCCCCCCCCAAAAAATAGGAGGTATGTTACTCCGTTCCTTAGTTAGTTCCGGTTGACCCCTCTGTGAATTGTTTACCCCCCTCCGTGAATTATTTGGCCCCTTTGTGAATTGTTTACCCCCCTCCGTGAATTATTTACCCCCCTCCGTGAATTATTTGACCCCTCCGTGAATCATTTAGCCCCCTCCGTGAATTGTTTACCCCCCTCCGTGAATCATTTGACCCCTCCGTGAATTATTTACCCCCGTCCATGAATTATTTGACCCCTCTGTGAATTATTTACCCCCCTCCGTGAATTATTTGACCCCTCCGTGAATTGTTTACCCCCCTCCGTGAATTATTTGACCCCTCCGTGAATTGTTTACCCCCCTCCGTGAATTATTTGACCCCTCTGTGAATTATTTACCCCCCTCCGTGAATTATTTGACCCCTCCGTGAATTATTTACCCCCCTCCGTGAATTATTTGACCCCTCTGTGAATTGTTTACCCCCCTCCGTGAATTATTTTGCCCCTCTGTGAATTATTTACCCCCCTCCGCAAATTATTTGACCCCTCTGTGAATTATTTACCCCTCTCTGTGAATTATTTGACCCCTCTGTGAATTGTTTGACCCCCTCCGTGAATTATTTGACCCCTCCGTGAATTATTTACCCCCCTCCGTGAATTATTTGACCCCTCTGTGAATTGTTTACCCCCCTCCGTGAATTATTTGACCCCTCTGTGAATTGTTTACCCCCCTCCGTGAATTATTTACCCCCCTCTGTGAATTATTTGACCCCTCCGTGAATTGTTTACCCCTCTCCGTGAATTATTTGACCCCTCCGTGAATTGTTTACCCCCCTCGGTGAATTATTTGACCCCTCCGTGAATTATTTACCCCCCTCCGTGAATTATTTGACCCCTTTGTGAATTGTTTACCTCTCTCCGTGAATTATTTGACCCCTCTGTGAATTGTTTACCCCTCTCCGTGAATTATTTGACCCCTCCGTGAATTGTTTCCCCCTCCCCGAATTATTTACCCCCCTCCGTGAATTATTTGACCCCTCCGTGAATTATTTAGCCCCCTCCGTGACCTGATTACCCCCCTCCGTGAATTATTTGACCCCTCCGTGAATTGTTTACCCCCCTCCGTGAATTATTTGACCCCTCCGTGAATTATTTACCCCCCTCCGTGAATTATTTACCCCCCCCCCCGTGAATCAGTTGACCCCTCTGTGAATTCTTTACCCCTCCGTGAATTATTACCCCCTTCCGTGAGTTTTTCGACACCTCCGTGAATTATTTACCCCCCTCCGTGAATTTTTTGACCCCTCCGTGAATTGTTTACCCCCCTCCGTGAATTATTTGACCCCTCTTTGAATTGTTTACCCCCCTCCGTGAATTATTTTGCCCCTCCGTGAATTATTTACCCCCCTCCGTGAATTATTAACCCCTCTCCGTGAATTATTTGACCCCTCCGTGAATTGTTGACCCCTCTCCGTGAATCATTTGACCCCTCTGTGAATTATTTACCCCTCTCCGTGAATTATTTGACCCCTCCGCCAATTGTTTACCCCTCCGTGAAATATTTACCCCCCTCCGTGAATTATTTGACCCCTCCGTGAATTGTTTACCCCCCTCCGTGAATTATTTACCCCCCTCCGTAAATTATTTGACCCCTCCGTGAATTGTTTACCCCTCTCCGTGAATTATTTGACCCCTCCGTCAATTGTTTACCCCCCTCCGAGAATTATTTGACCCCTCCGTGAATTGTTTACCCCCCTCCGTGAATTATTTGACCCCTCCGTGAATTATTTACCCCCCTCCGTGAATCATTTGACCCCTCTGTGAATTATTTACCCCTCGGTGAATTATTTGACCCCTCCGTGAATTGTTTACCCCCTTGCGTGAATTGTTTACCCCTCTCCGTGAATTATTCGACCCCTCTGTGATTATTTACCCCCCCCCCGTGAATTATTTGGCCCCTCTGTGAATTATTTACCCCCCGCCGTGAATCGTTTACCCCTCTCCGTCAATTATTTGACCCCTCCGTGAATTATTTACCCCCCTCGGAGAATTATTTGACCCCTCCGTGAATTATTTACCCCCCTCCGTGAATTATTTGACCCCTCCGTGAATTGTTTACCCCTCTCCGTGAATTAATTGCCCCCTCCGTGAATTATTTACCCCCCTCCGTGAATTATTTGACCCCTCTGTGAATTATTTGCCCCTCTCCGTGAATTATTTGACCCCTCCGTGAATTGTTTACCCCTCCGTGAATTGTTTACCCCTCTCCGTGAATTATTTGACCCCTCCGTGAATTGTTTACCCCCCTCCGTGAATTATTTGACCCCTCTATGAATTATTTACCCCCCTCCGTGAATTTGTTGACCCCTCTGTGAATTGTTTACCCCCCTCTGTGAATTATTTGACCCCTCCGTGAATTGATTACCCCCCTCCGTGAATTATTTGACCCCTCCGTGAATTGTTTACCCCCCTCCGTGAATTATTTGACCCCTCTGTGAATTATTTACCCCCCTCCGTGAATTTGTTGACCCCTCTGTGAATTGTTTACCCCCCTCCGTGAATTATTTGACCCCTCTGTGAATTGTTTACCCCTCCGTGAATGGTTTACCCCTCTCCGTGAATTATTTACCCCCCTCCGTGAATTATTTGACCCCTCCGTGAATTATTTGACCCCTCCGTGAATTGTTTACCCCTCCTTGAATTGTTTACCCCCCTCGGTGAATTATTTACCCCCCTCCGTGAATTATTTGACCCCTCCGTGAACTGTTTACCTCTAACCATGAATTATTTGACCCCTCCGTGAATTGTTGACCCCTCTGTGAATTATTTGACCCTTCCGTGAATTATTTACCCCCCTCCGTGAATTATTTGACCCCTCCGTGAATTATTCACCCCCCTCCGTGAATTATTTGACCCCTCTGTGAATTGTTTACCCCCCTCCGTAAATTATTTGACCCCTCTGTGAATTGTTTACCCCCCTCCGTGAATTATTTGACCCCTCCGTGAATTACTAACCCCCCGCCGTGAATTATTGGACCCCTCTGTGAATTATTTACCCCCCTCCGTGAATTATTTGACCCCTCTGTGAATTGTTTACCCCCCTCCGTGAATTGTTTACCCCCCTCCGTGAATTATTTACCCCCCTCCGTGAATTATTTGGCCCCTTTGTGAATTGTTATCCCCCTCGGTAAATTATTTGACCCCTCCGTGAATTATTTACCCCCCTCCGTGAATTATTTGACCCCTCTGTGAATTGTTTACCCCCCTCCGTGAATTATTTGACCCCTCCGTGAATTGTTTACCCCCCTCCGTGAATTATTTGACCCCTCTGTGAATTATTTACCCCCCTCCGTGAATTACTTTACCCCTCTGTGAATTGTTTACCCCCCTCAGTGAATTATTTGACCCCTCCGTGAATTGTTTACCCCCCTCCGTGAATTACTTTACCCCTCCGTGAATTATTTACCCCCCTCCGTGAATTATTTGACCCCTCTGTGAATTATTTACCCCCCTCCGTGAATTGTTTGACCCCTCTGTGAATTGTTTACCCCCCTCCGTGAATTATTTGACCCCTCCGTGAATTATTTACCCCCCTGCGTGAATCATTTGACCCCTCTGTGAATTGTTTACCCCTCTCCGTGAATCATTTGACCCCTCTGTGAATTACTTACCCCCCTGCGTGAATTATTTGACCCCTCTGTGAATTGTTTACCCCCCTCCGTGAATTATTTGACCCCTTTGTGAATTGTTTACCCCCGTGCGTGAATTTTTTGATACGTCCGCCACTTGGGAGGCGTGCGCAGTCCCTCCATGAAGTATTTATCCAATGGGGAGGGCTGTACAGTTCCTCCGTGGAATATTTATCCACTCGGGAGGGCTGTACACTTCTTCCATGGAACATTTATCCATTGGGGAGGGTTGTACACTCCCTCCGTGGAATATTTACCCACTTGAAAGGGGTGTACCACCTCAGTGGAATAATTATCCAGAGGGGGGTTGTACACCACCTCAGTGCAATATTTATCCAGAGGGGGGGGGGTACACCACCTCAGTGGAATGTTTATCCAGAAGGGGGGTGCACACCAGCTCGGTGGAATATTTATCCACATGGGGGGGGGTGGCACCACCACAGTGGAATATTTATCCACATGGGGGGGGGGGGGGGTACACCACCTCAGTTGAATATTTATCCAGAGGGGGGGGTACACCACGTCAGTGGAATATTTATGCATAGGGCGGGGGGTGCACCACCTCAGTGGAATGTTTATCCTGAGGGGGGGGGGTACACCACCTAAGTGGAATATTTATCCAGAGGGGGGGGGGTACACCACCTCAGTGGAATATCTATCCAGAGTGGGGGGCATACACCACCTCAGTGGAACATTTTTCCACAGGGGGGGGGGGTACACCACCTCAGTGGAATATTTATTCCGAGGGGGGGGGGTACACCACCTCAGTGGAACACCTATCCAGAGGGGGGGGCGTACACCACCTCAGTGGAACAGTTTTCCACAGGGGGGGGGGGGGTACACCACCTAAGTGGAATATTTGTCCATAGGGGGGGGAGGGGGCACCGCCTCAGTGGAATATCTATCCAGAGGGGGGGGCGTACACCAACTCAGTGGAACATTTTTCCACACGGGGGGGGTGCACCACCTCAGTGGAATATTTATCCTAAGGGGGGGGTGTACACCACCTCAGTGGAATATCTATCCAGAGGGGGGGGCGTACACCACCTCAGTGGAACATTTTTCCACAGGGGGGGGGGTACACCACCTCAGTGGAATATTTGTCCATAGGGGGGGGGGGGGGGCACCTCAATGGAATATTTATCCAAAGGGTGGGGGTACACCACCTAAGTGGAATATTTATCCAGAGGGGGGGGGGGGGTACACCACCTCGGAGGAATATTTATGCAGAAGGGGGGTGCACAGCAACTCAGTGGAATATTTATCCACATGGGGGGGGGGGTACACCACCTCGGTGGAATATTTATCCAGAGGGGGGGGGGGGTACACCACCTCAATGGAATATTTTTCCCGGCCTCCCATTTTCCCCAATGCTCCATTTTTCCACCCTTTTTTTTTCTTTGGGGGGGGCTGTTCCCCTGTGTTGCATGGTCTCCCATTCTTCCCAACTTTCAATTTTCATGATGGTTTTTTTTCTGGTGGGTGGCTGTGTTGCGGGGGGGGGGGGGTGGCAGACTTTTCCTTGTCCCTTTCTGAGATGAAGGAAGGAAGGGAGGGGTCGGGTACCACACTTTTATCAGATTTTTGCTGAGATGTGTTGTATTTTATGTCCTTGACACGAGATGCCAAATCAGACTTCAGACTTCAGACTTTATACACATAGCTGATGTGCAATGGTTGGGATGCAGCCCACTGTGGAAGAAATCCTTGACGTGGTAAGTGGCACTCCGGCACCCTACATGGGAGGCTTGCCTGGTGCCCGCAATGGCGTGATGTGTTCGTGCGCAAAACTGCAAACCCTCTGCCACAGTGGGATGGCCTTGGCGACCGGGGAAGAAATGCTACACATCGCCAGGCTCCGCATTCTGGGAACCTTAGTCGAAGCCTTAGTCGAGGAAATGTATGATTTTCGGTACGTGGTTTGGCATCACTGCCTGCATCTCACGGACACCGTTCTAGTATTATTCTCATCTAGGCTTGAACTTTCTAGGCTAGAAGTCCTAGCCTAGAATGAAATTGGCCGTCCAGCATGTACCAAGTATATACCCAAATAGTGCCAAAATTTGGAACTTATTTTTTCAACAGGCGCGCGCGGTGCGACGCGCAAAAAAGTTTCTATTTTCACCGGGGACGACACAATAGTCTTTTTGTGTCCTTCTCGCTATGCACAATGGGACTGCGCGGAGGGGGCTACGAGCAAAACTCGCCGACCTCCTCACCATCGCTGCCCGCTACATGTGCGGCGCGAGAGAAGGACTCTCACGCCGGGGTTAGGTTTCCCTCGATGCCCCGCCGTACCCCTGCCTGGCGTGGTGGGGGAGGGAGTGCTGCCCCTTGTCGTCTGGCGCCCCTTTGGGCTGGTGGGCCGGCCACGGGATGGCTGGGGCGCGGCCTTGGCCAGCCAATTCCCGGCCGGGGGGGTTGCCCCATGGGATGAATGGGCAGGGCCACAGGCCCCCACTTGCGGCGCACTGAGCGCGAAAAAATCAAATCACCTCGAAGAGAGGTTGTTAGATCAAGCGTAGGCGCGGGCGTTGTGTACCCCCCCTTTTTGGGGGTCATTCGTGTAGCATACCCCAAGGCATGATATTTGATGTCCAACCCCTTGAAAATTCATTATTTTGCCCAATAAGGCAATCCCCCAATGGATTTTTTGATTCTGAGGCCTCTACGTTGTGCGCCTCAGATCCGGACCCCGGTACTTGGGTTTTAGCCTCCAGTCCTTGGGTTTTAGCCTTCGGTCCTTGGCTTTTAGCCTTCGGTCCTTGGGTTCTGGCCTTCGGTCGTTGGGTTTTAGCCTTCGGTCATGGTCTCGTCCAAGGGGATGAAGTCGCACCCACAGTCTTCCAGTGCCCACACTGGGTGCACGGTGCCCACGGGCAGCCGGATAGCCGGCACTCGCCGGGGGGCCCCCTGCAGAGATGGCAGTCGGCGAAGGCGTGGGCGATGGCAGGCTCCTCCATCACGGCCGCAATCGGGGGTGGGCGGCTCGCCCAGGCGTAGGCACGGCACTGGCAAGAGCGCCACGTGGTGGGGGCTACAGGGGGTGCCAGGCTGGCACCGCCTGGAGGCATCCATTGTTTGCCCTCGGCTGGGCAGTGTTGCCTTGGGCAGGCGGCAAACAAGACACCTTTCAACGGGAACGAATTTGGGTGGATTCTGCTTGCTTAAAATTCGAGGAAAAAGTATATACAAAATTTTGGGTCGAGTTGCGGTGTTCCCCGTGATGTACCCAAATAGTTCCAAAATGGCACTTGCTTGACCACGTGGCCGGAACTGATTTTTTCAACATGCGCGCGCGGCGCGATGTGCAAAAAAGTTTCTGTTTTCACTGGGAATGAATTTGGGTGAATTCTGCTCGCTTGAAACGGAGGAAAAAGTATATAAGAAATTATGGCTCAAGCCTGCGAGGATCTGGATACAGCACCTTTCTCCACACACATGCGCGCACGCTCCCTCGGCCCGCCTTGCCTCGCCAAGCCTAGGCAAGGCATGGCTGGCCTGGCATGGCATGGTTTCGTATGGTGTGCTTGTGACTTGTCATCTCATTTGTCATTTTGGAAGCTGGTTACCCCAAAATTGTTTCGCGACTTACGGGGGTGGGGTCAAAAGTTTCATGCATAGCAGTATTCAAACCCTGGTCTGTAAAATGGATCAGGGTGAAAAAGCACCGCCCTGTCAATTGAACTGGGAATCGATCCTAGGTGTGCCGCACATCATGCATGCGTCCTCAGCCACGTCCTTACCTCCCGGCAGTCAACCAACTGCAGAGCGACCCAACGGTGTTTGGTGGGCCACTGACAACAACCTTTTCGGCCCGAAATCGAAAAATTCCAAAGTTTCGTGCTTTTGAGCAAAACAAAAGACTACAAAATTGTCTTCAGACTCGGACGCACACGTGCCCTGCCCTTTTCAACTAATTCTTTTCACGCCAGCCTGGCTTCGTGAAGGCACTAAAGTCGATGAAATTGGAAAGTGTTGCGCAGTCGGAGTTGTCTGTTCCACGGCACGGCACTCTCTACTCTGCTGCCACGTGTGTGTTTCAGCATTTGCCGAACGCCCAATGGTTCCCCTCGGGGCAGCGGTTGATCCCCAGCGCTGCAACACGAGATCCTGTTTGTGATTCGATGTCCAAGGTCAGCCGCAGCAACAAGGGGAAGCACGTTGCCCAGCAACGGGCCCCTGAGCTGATCTGGGAGTCTGATGACGAATCCGTGGCGAGCACAACCGAAACGAAACAGTCGCGGAAGAGTGGCACGCAGAAGGTGACAGTGGCTGGCAGGCCGGCTCATGCCAGAAGGAACAGCGTCGGTAGTCTGCCTCGCCCTGGGCAAGGGTTGGGAGCAGCACCTGTTTTTACGACCCCCCCTCTGTGGCTGGGTGTCCGAGAGCAGGTCAAGGATGGTCTTCAAGGATACATCTGCCTTGACCTGGGGGCAGATTTCTTGTTCAAAGGGGGTGGTTAGCAGCCTCAGTCTCCGATTTCCTCCAGAAACTACAACGGTCCAAGGGATCGGCATTATTCACGGCCCTTTGGGTGTTGGGGGGGGGGAGGGGGGGCAAAAAAGGGTGGTTGCTTGCCACGTAGTACAAGTGGTGCCCTGTGCCATGTCGTTTGTATAACCTGCTTTTTTGGTCAAGGTCAGTCGTGTTGGCGCCATTCGAGTTGCGGGCAACTGGTGTATGTTGCATCGTTGGGGAAAAGTAGCAGCAGTTGGCGAGGCGGCACCGTGCGACCAAACCTCATGGCTTTCGGTCCCATCTCTTCTTGGGGTAGCACTGGACCGCCTGACCCATAAATCGTCCACTGGGCCAGTGAAAGTACCCCCCCCCCCCCCTGCGAGAGCGGCAAGGTAAAACACTCTGCGGTTGCAGAACAGTTGAACTGAGTTGAACTGAGTGAGTTTGGCATGAGGGCAGGATCGTGCCGGTCATTTCAAAACCTCACATCATGGCTCTTGAGTGAGCAACGCCCGTGTCAGAGCAACAGTGGGCGTTGTTTCCGCAACTTTTGGAACCGTGTCCTACTTTGCCCTCCAGAAATACGCCCCTGTGTCAGAGCAACGGTAGGTCTTGTTTCCGTCAAATTTTGGGATTTTGGTGTTGCTCTCACAAGGGGGGCGGGGGGGGGGCACCTTTGGAATCTGCATGATGAGGAAAGCCATTGCCCGTTTGAGCACGGCTGGTTCCCTGATGCCCCCCGCTTTTCATTTGTGCCTGTCCTCACACACACAACCATTCCATTCCACTATGTGCAGTGGGGCAGTCTGTGATTGACACAGACCACATTAGGTACCACATTAGCCAAGTGAGCAGGTGGTTCCCAGACACGTGGGGCTCTCTCTACGTTCAGTTCAGCTCCCTCAGGGGAACCCTTAACTCGGATGTGAACGACAGACTGCAGCACCCCCCCCCCCCCCCTGTCAGTGCAATTTTCAGGGCCTCCTGAAGTTCGGTGGTGCACCTGCTGTACCTCAGCGATTGCTGCCAACCTTTGGTTCCAGGACCCGCGCAGTTTTGCCTGTGCCATGGAGCTCATCCTTTTGCAAATCTAGCATCCTTAGCTCGCCACACTGTGGCACAGTTGGTGATGGGGGGAAACTGTGGATCCCCCTCCAGGGGCTGTGCAGGGAAGTATCAGAATGGCCTTACACTGTTGGAGGAGCCCCCCCCCCTCCAAAGCGAAAAACCGAAATTTACAACAGGGAAAATCTGTCCGGCCATTTTGGTACCCAAACTTTTGGGTCTCAGATCTGTCTCCCCCCCCTTCTAACACTTCCTTTGGGATGTGGCTCGAGCTTGCAGACTTGGTTTTCTGTGACCTGCAAATAGAAAACCATTGCCCTTTGCAACAGATCTTTTGGAAGCACAAGCATCCGCGTTAGTTACCCTCCATAAAGAAGTGTCGAGGGTGGACCATGCGCTGTGCACATGCTGAGCATAAATTCAACAGGGGGCTTCTGCTCCAGCTCCATGGTGAGTAATTGAGTGGGGGGCCTGAAACGCATAAGTCCTCTAGTGTCCTCCCACACGAACTGCAGACCACACATCCGCATTCACCCCCTTAGCTGTGCACGGAACGCGACAAGGAAGTGACAAGAACGTCCGAAGCTTTTGGCCTTTGCATGTAGTGTTTTGAGTATCGGTGGTGCTGGTCAGGCCACTGCTGAGTGGGCAAAATGCCCAACCCCCGGGGGGGGGGGGATTACGGAGGTGGGTGGGTAGGTTGGACTCAAATTCTGGCATTTTGGGCCACCAGACACCACCCCCCCCTCCGGGGGGATGAGGGTGCGCTTTTTTTGGGTCTTGGGTTCTGAGATGGTAGTCAGGAATAAAGGACTTTAACCATTGGCTGTGCTTTGTGAACTTCCTCAACCTCGCCCTCTTCTGCTGATTGGGAGGTCTCTCAGTGATGCAATTCATGAGCATTACCAACAAAATCATCCTGGGGCATAGGGGACAACAAGTACCCGAACGGCGTGGCGTCCTTTCTCTGAGCTACAGCCAATTGGGGTTACTCAATCAAGTGATATATGTGACTGCGTGTAGGGGACAGAACCCCCCCCCCCCCCCGGGTTGTTGGGTGGGTGGATGGGTGGACGGCTGGGTGGGTGGCTGAGCCCTTGCCGAGGCCCAATTTAACACCCCCCTGGGTCACTGGTACAGGAACCCCTAAAACGGGAGGAAACGCCCCCTTGTGCATGCTCCCCAGAAATGAAACAAGGGACACCTGAGGCATTCATTTTGCCACAAAATGCGTGTTGACCTGATAGCAACCAATGCACAAAGGTGTCGCATGTGAAGTGCAGCAAAATGTGTGTTGCTGCTTTGGCATGGCTGCTACCACCACCTCTTGCGTCGTTTGCTATCTTCTCCAGATAAAGCGTCGTCCGTCAGCCTGGCCTCTCTCAAACCCGGCCTTAGTCCCGTGCACGTGCCTGTGCAGATCAACAATTTCGACATCGAAGGGCTGCCGTACGATGGGCACAAGCCCAGTCCCTACCTGTCAGTCCGTGTGGGGTGCAACATGCGGACCACCCGTACCCACCAGGGGACCGTGACCCCGCACTGGGGCGAAACGTTCCACTTTGCGATGGGCGCTGCAGACACGCTGTATTTTACCGTTTGGGATGATACAACCAGCGAGAACCTTGGGGAGGTTTGGCTGACTGCAAAGGTATGAGGGCGTCTGGGTGCCAGGGCTGTCTGTGAGCACATGGTTTTCTTATTTTGCATTTTGTTCTATTTTGCTACGGAGCACCTCCACAAGAACCGCGTTATTCCCTTCCAATGCCGTCGGTTACCCCCCAACTGCCGCCGGTTACCTTCCAATTGCTATTGGTACCCTCCAACAGCCATCAGCTGCCCTCCAAGTTCCATCGGTTGCCCTCCAACCGCGCTCTGTCACCCTCCCGCGGCTGTTGGTTACCTTACAACCGCAAGGCTCAGTGCAGCAGACGCCGCAATTTTTTGTCGTTGCTGTCACCGACCGCCCTGCTGGGGGCCAGGGTGCGCATGTATGTGTGCGCGCCAAACACGTGGATGTCCGTTCCTTCAGGATTTAGTGCAACGGCGCTCCCAGTCCCGTGTAGTGGATGGAAAGAGACTTGTTACGAGCAATTTGGAGGGGCCTCTGGGGCCCGCAGGAACCCTCGCTTTTGATGTAGCCGGGCTTGATGAATTGGCCTCACTGTGTGGGTATGCGCCCCTGCAACTGGTGTCCTCGCTGTCCCTTGTTCAGCTGCTGTGGGCCCCACCACCACAGCGACAGCATCCGCACCAACACCCGCCACCCAGGGATGCATCAGAAGGGACCTCAGAGGCGGCCTCAGAAGTGGTTCGAAAGGTGGTTGGAGGAGGTTGCCAAAGCGGTTGGGGGCGGTTATTGTTGGTTACAAATGCTATTGAAACTGGCACTTCTCGTCAGGGAGCCAGTGGCTGGGCATGGGCTGGGCGCCCTTTGGAAGGGGGCGGGTAGACCCCTTTCCAATGCATCCCTACCCCCCCCCCCCCGGGTATCGGGTGGTTGTATGCTTCCCTGCAGGCGCTGGACGACGCCAGCCGCACGCTCCAATGTGTGACCGTGAGTCCGGCCAACACAGAATTGAATTGAGACCCGCACCAACAAAAAGTATCGGCTGTCTACAGCCCAGCAGCATGGGATGGGGAAAATTGGCTTGCGCCCGGGGGGGGTCACGGCTGTCGCCTGAAGGAGGGGGGGGGGGTTTGGGAAATGGACACCTGTGACAGGACCTATGTATGGTCCTCATTGTCAGTCTTTTTTTTTTTTTAGTATGCTATACACTCTCTGATTTTTGATTTTAGCCAGATCCTGACTTAGCTTAGTTGGTAGCAGGCCTAGACTCTGATTCCAGAGTCCTGGGTTCAATCCCAGATTCATGTAATGTTTTTTTCCCTCCGCTTTTTTCGTCTTTTTTATGTCTTCATGTTTGCATGTTTGCATGTGCATGCCCCCCCCAAGACAGTTTTCTACAGGTCCCCCCATCAGGGGGGACCCTTTGTGTCAGTCACAGGCACACATACCCCTTAAACCCCTCCCCCCTGCTCTCAACCCCTTCCCCAAAGCAACCAGCCCCTGACAAGGAAACAAACAAAAGTCAGTTAAACACAGGGGGCCACATGTTCTGATTCTGATTCATCGGAGTCCTCTGATGTGTCTTCCTTGACATCTGCATCAGACTAATTTGCCAACGGGAGGCCATGGTGGGGCGTTGCATCCCCCCCCCCCCCCCGTGCTATGGGATGCAACCGGAATAGACCGGACATAAATACCACCACCGTTGGGGGAAGGGGGGGGGGTATGGGGGGCTGTGTATACCGGTTGTCACTGCCCCGTCACGGCGGGCCAGAAGGGGGGGGGGGGTTTGGGAAATGGACATCCGTGACCCCCCGTGGGCGCAAGCCAATTTTCTCCCACCCCATGCTTTCCCAAAAGCGCAGGCAAATCTTGGCCTGATTTTCACCCCATTTGGCCATGAGCTGCCGGGGTGGGTTCCTTCCAAGGGACCAGTGCACAACCTGCTCATGCAGTTTCAGCCTCAACAGCTCCCAAATCGTTCCAAAACTGATATTATGATAATGTACATCGTTCAAATGTCCCATGTTTTAGACCATCTTTATGTGGTTTCACGTGCATTCAACCGGAAGTGCCAGGCGGCGCACCATTCTCCACCTCCAGTGGTCCCCCGCCTGTTGAGGGCTTGGGATGAGCGGCACAGGAGCACAGAAATAGCAGAGTGAAAGCCTGGCCCCTGATAGGCCCCCACTTGCCCAAGTGGCCCAAGTGGCAGCTCTGCCTCAGGAAGCCCATGCGGTCCGGCTGGTTCCGTCCTGAAGGTTGGGAGGGTAGCATGGGTGCAGGGGTAGCACGCCGTTGGTTTTCTGAAACAGGCGCAGTCATATCACAGCGCCATCAGTTTGGATGGCGGTTGCCCAAACGAAGCAACCGATTGGACTACTCTACTCACAGTTGGGCGGCTCGGGAGTATGGCTGTTCCCAATTACTGGAGTGCGGGGACACACTTTCAGCACCAGCATGGTTCTGAACGCAGTTGAGCTGTGCACCTACAAACAGATGGACAATTTGGCAGAGTGTTGGCCGCTATACACTGGCTAGCGTGGACCCAAACAGTGGAAGCAGCAAACAAATTGGTTTTACTGATTTCGGCTGCAGCCCGGGATTTCATCTACATGAACACTTGGACTGTCCCTGCGCGCTGGCATGGGAGGGACACCAAGGGGCACTGCCTTCTGGGAGGGGACCCCAAAACAGCAGGGGTTACCGTTTGCTTCCCTCCTGCCGTTAGAACCCCGAGACGTTAGAACCCCGAGACGGCAGGGGTTATGTAGCCGATTGCAGCAGATGCTGCTCCTCTCACCCACTGAGGACATGTTTCCCCAGTGACTTGGGACAATGTAACAGTTTCCTCCCACAACCCAAATTAGTGCGCACACCCGAAAGTACCAACTAGCACATTTACTAAGCCGTTAACGCAGCCTCACATCCCATACTCGTGCTGGCATGGGCCAGCGAAAGCAACAGCTGGACGGGGATCACGTGCCCAAACGAATACCTGGCGATGTTGGAGCTACATTGCCCCGGAACGTGTACATTGCTTGCAGTGAACCGTCGAAAGGGCCTGCGATCGAAGAGCCCGTACGAGTTCTTGCTGCGAGCAGAGAGGACGGCGGCAGGATACCATTGAAATTGATAGTAGTGGCTGCTGAAGGCTTGAGTGCATTCCATCCATCTCCCAGCCCGTTTGTGACCATTCGCGTTGGGGGCACAGTGAGATGGACCGCCGTGCAGCAGCGATGTACAGACCCGGTCTGGAATGAAACGTTCTTTTTCAGCGTCACGCCGGACGCACAATTTTTGTTCCAAGTGGTCAACGATGGTATGCCCGTCTGCATGCAATGGCACAGCGGACGGCCAAGGGAGATGAGGACAGCTATTGTTCCAGGATTCCCTGCGGCTGCTGCTGCTGTTGCTTATTACAAACCCTCCCACTCTTGCAGCCTCTCGTGATGATGATGCAGTGGGCACCAACCAAGGTGACACAGAAAAGAAAGCGGGAAGACACGCCGGGACCCACCATGGACACGGAGATATGGTTCTATGAGGCACGATGTGCCAACGATAATGATGCAGTACAATGGTTCACAAGAACCATTCTGTAGCAATAACCAGCTGAACCACCCATACCTCCCAAGAGACCACGTACCAACCAAGCGATGCTGCACGACAGATGGACCCGTCACAGGGGCTGACTCGAGAACCTGACACACCACGCACGCCACGGGCTTACCCACCCGCCAGCCCCTGACGGCGGGTGAGAGGGATGAAGCGACAGAGGGAGCCCCCCCCCCCCCCCCCCCGCCCCCCAGGTATGGCCCGGCAACCGCCAGCGCTTGGCGCGCCCAGTGGAACGGCACGGCCGCGCGGGCACTGAAGTGTCATAAATACCCCCCCCCCCCCCAGAGAGGCTCTGGCCTAGGCGAGGGCCGCATGCGGGGGAGAGGAGCCCTCTTTCCACCCACCGTGAGGTGCGGGGGCTCATGTGCGGGCGCTCCTCCCTCTTTTTCAGAGCAAGCGGCCCGTAGACCCATGCAGGTCTACCTCTTTAATACGGCATCCCTTTAATACGGCATCCCCCCGCATCGAGAACCTGACGCACCTACACGTGCATGCAGTAACTACAACATACATGTATGTGTATGGACTCGAACGCACCATGGATCACATCAGGGTTTTGAAAGCAAGTTACCTGTGCAGACACAGCAAAGCACAGTTACCACGCAGTAGTGTCTGCATACCCACGTCCCCGCAAACCCAGAAGGTGCTGAGTTTGAGGCCAAGCTACAAGAGTGTGCTGCAGAGAGTACTGCCAGGGCACAGCAAAATGCTGCCACAGCCAAGGGGTGTTCCCCCCCCCCCATTCAATCCGTTTTCAAGGAGCCGCAACCCAAGGATAAAGGGCAGGGTGGCGGCTGTTGCCTTTGCACTGTCGTGTGTGCTCCCCCAAGGCTGGCGACCACCCTTCCATTGCAAACGGGGGCTTCTCCTTGGGGCAAGGCGGGTGTTTATCTTTGCCTCTTCCTTCAGGTTTGCTTGATTATGTGTGTCAGGTTTGCTGCTGCCCACCCAGTACTTTGTGTGTGCTTAGTGTGGTGGACGCCCTAATGCAGGGGTGGGTGGGTGGCGTACACCATAGGAGGAGGCGGGGCTCCCCCCCCCCCCCCCCTCCCCAGACCATAGTGACCATAGTGGGAAAAAAATCACCTCGAAGAGAGGTTGTTAGATCAAGCGCAGGTGCGGATACCATACACCCACCCTTTTTGTGGGGGGGTCGTTCGCGTAGCATACCCCAAGGCATGATATTGGATGTCAAACCCTTGTAAAATCATTATTTTGCGAGACAAAATGATCCCCCAATGAATTTTTTGATTTTGACACCCCCCCCCCCCACCTGGGTACCCCTTTTTTGGGACGGGGGTGGGTGGTGGGGTGGGGGTAAAAGGTTTTTGCTTAGTGGGATTCGAACCTCGGTCTGCAAAACTGCTGAGGGACAAACTATCTCGCGGTCAGCTATCCGGTGGAGGATTCGGACCTGCGCTCGGCCGGCCATCCGCCAACTGTTTGTCCACTGGACCACTGTCTTTGGCTGCACAGATGAGGTTCACCATCGCTTGTAGATGTAGGCTGCCACCAAAAAAGCCAAAATGGGTCTTTCTGCCTGCATGCCTGCCTGCCTCACTGACTGACGGACCCCGCCAACAACCAGCACATCCTCAATGCGCCAATTATTGGGCGCCGCTGACGCGCAAACGGCACACCATGCCACATTCAGCACAGCCCCAACACACCAACTACTGGGCTGCGCGAACGTGGAAACGACACCAGCAAGAGCACTGGCCGCAGCGGCCGACAAAAAGCAGCAACCCAACGCAACATGCGAAGGGAAGAACGGATGACTGTCCAGGGCCCCGTAAAGGAGCAACAACCAGACGGAATGTCACACAGGGGGGGGGGGGGGGGGGGGCATAGCTAATTGCGGTGAAGCAAACCTGACCCATTGTGCCCCCATAAAAGGAGCCCTGTGCCCCAGTGCGGTCCTGCCTCCACATCACATCTCCGCTGCTGCTGTTCCCAGATGGGGGTGTGTCACTGGCGGAGTTCATATGTTCGGCAAAGGAATTGCAGCGGAACACCTCCCAGGGGCCCTCAAGCCTGAAGTACAGCCTGAGCAGTGTGCGGGTTGGGGGATCGCCTGCGTATCTGATCATTCGGGTGGTCAAGGTGGACGAGCAGACGGGGGTCGTGTCCAATGACGCCGTCCACAGAGTCACGACCAGCAGCGGCAGCGGCCACGCCACGAGGGAGCCTCGCTCCATGGCAGCGACAGGTATTACAGTCACCCGCAGTGGACCCCCGGGCCGCGAGTACATCCGCGTCAAATCCCCCGGGCGTGTGCGTCCCGTGGCCACGGAATATGTTGCCGCCACACGCCGCGTGTCACCCCTCAGCTCTGCCCGCACCGTGTCGCCGCCGCCCCGGGCCCCGCAGTTCGTCCGCACGGTGTCCCCGCAGCGCGTGCGCTCCGTGGCAACGGAACGCGGTCGCCACGTGTCTCCTCCGCGGCGGTCGGCCACGCCCCAGCGACTCGTCAGCCCTGGCAGCACTGCGTTACTTGGCAGCTCTTACAATCACGCATACCCGGTCCAGGGGGGCTACACAGGCGACCCGAGTGTGCCGTATGTGGGCTACCCCGCGTACAAACCTGCGAGCAGCCGGTCTTCGACTCCGATGTGTGTGTACGAAGGTGTGCAATAGAGCCTGGGTGTGGGTCCCCCCCTCCCCCGACACTTGGCACAGGCACACGAGCCTCAGCCTTGGCCGCGGGCACTGTAATCCTTCACCTTGGGTCCTTTTCAAGAGAACGCATCTTCCGGGATGCAAAGGGGCGATGTGCTGGGAAGGGGGGGAGGGGGTGCCATGAAGGCGGAGTGAGTATGCCGGTCACTACCAGGGATTTTTGTGGGTCCATGGCACGAATAATCACAATCACGAACTAGCACAACTATGGGCCATTTTCAAAATCACAAATGATTGCGAATGCAATTTTTCCTGATTCTGAGTGATCACGAATAACCACAATTCTATTTTTTTCTGGCCCCCTGTTTGTTCAGGCTGTTCCACCGCACAGGGCAATGACATGCTCTGCAAAATGGTGCTGGGCAGTGGTGGAATGGGATGAAACATACGTAGAATCTCATTTGAAGAGTTCGTTTGAAGAGAAGCAGAAAAGGGCCACAGAACAAGCTGCCAGTTTTGTGGAGAAACCCAGTGCATCAGCCATCATTTTGATCTCAGCTCAAAAAAAAAAGAAAGTTGAAGAGGTGCCTGATGTTGCGAGCCCTGCAGAGCCTGCTACTACTCCTACAATTGTGCAACAAGCAAATTTCAAGGCTTTTGGCACACAAATGAAGAGGGAAAAGATTTCTAGTGAGCGATTTGCTGGTTTCCTCCATGCCGGTCTCCCCTCTTCCACCCCTCCATCTGCGGTTTGCTGTCCAAATTGTGCATGAGAACAGAATTTTCACTGAGAGAATGGTGTCAAAAAGTGGCAAAAATTGCCGGTCTGTAGGCAGTGGGGATTGAACCAACGCTTTGCCAGTAGGCCAGTGCAGTGATCTACCACTGGGGTAAATGCTACACTGCTGTTCAAGGACCGCATAGTGACTGAAGGACAAATTTTTTTTTGGGCAAATACACCAGGTTTTTGTGTTACCAGCTGATTGTAACAGCACAGACCCCCCCCCCCCCCTATGGGGGGGGTAGGGGGGTCTGGGTGGGGGGGTGGGTGGGTCAGCTTGGGTGGGTGGGTGGGCTGCCTGGTGGTCCAAGCTTTTTTTTTAGATGCGAAATCTTAATTTTTAGCACTTATCTTATTTTTTAGCATAAAAAAAAAGATTTCGCGCTAAAAAAAAAGATTCCACGCTAAAAAAAAAGATTCCGTGCTAAAAAAAAAGATTGCGCGCTAAAAAAAAAGATTTTTACATGATCATCATGTATGTCTCAAAAAGTTGCACGGGGGGGTTACAAGGAGTGCTACTGCATCAAGCCAACCCCTGCCCATGTTCACAACTTCATACAGTAGGGGAACGTGGGTTTCGGGACTGACCCAATATGCACCCAGTGGCCCTCTTTCCTTGTTGCCTGCTGCATGCGGTGAGGAGGTACCCTATGCAGGGATGTCATGAATGTGGAAGGTTTTGGGTGCATTACGCAGAACTTGTGTTTCACAACAGGGGTGTCCCTTTGGAGCTGGGGGGCCTATGGGAATGCCATGCACGCAGTGCGCACGCAGTGCAAAGTTTTGGATGTCGGCAAATAATCGAACCCTAGTTTTGGCCCCTTTTCAAAAGTTTTTGGTTCCGTACCAGGGTTTTTTTGGCTTCCCAAGCATTTGGGATGTGGCATATTTGAATTGTCAACCATTTCCCCCTAGAAGAGGCCCATCGACAAAGTGTACACAGTCGACACGACCCGGATCTCGACGTCGTCATTGTCGACACTGCAGCGAGCCTCGTATCCGTAGAGGCGGTTCGATTCGCCCTGCAGAGTACTCTTCCGGACAGATAGTACGTGCACCAAAACCTTGGTCGACTTCAAGGTGATTCTCGAACCGAGATGCTCAAGATCATCGATCAGTATGGCCACGTCCACAACTGCAAAGAAGTCCACGTGGTCATCGTCGCTCGAAGGCTCTCGATCGCCGATACTCGATGGTGGTGAGTCGACACCAGGACCGGACAGTTCTTCTTCGACGATGCTGTTGGTTATAACTACAACCAGAAGTATCGATGGACACCTGGCCAACCCTATGGTATTGACACCTTTCAGTCTTCCCCCTAGTAAACAGGTGACAGGTATTCTTGGGTGAGTATCCTAGCCTCTGCGTGCACAATATGCACGCAGTGCGCACGCAGTGCGCACGCAGTGCAAACACTTAGCCTATGCAGAGAGTTCATCGGAGAGGATCACAGGTAATGTCTGAATGTTGTAAAGTAGGGTACTCAGCCACCTTGGCCAGAGCCCATGTGCACAATTTCATCTGCTCAGAGAACAGGGGTTTCCCTTCGCCATAGTCATCAACTCCTGGGACATTTGCATCCCAACACATCCGTTCCTGCATTGTATGCTCATTTTCTGGAGCTTTGGCAGTCTGCCCAGTCAGTCCCCAGTTCCAGATTCCTTGCTCAGATTTTGTTCACAGGGAGGTTTTTTCGCAGTTTTTTTTTGCGCATTTCTTCTGCAGTGCATTGTGCCACCCACGTGCCTGTGCTGCAGTGTCTGCCAGCCATAGTGATCAACTCCTGAGAACCCTGCATTCAACACTTCCGTTCCTGCATTATATGCTCATTTTTTGCAGCGTTTGTTGTCTGCCCAGTCAGTCCCAGCGTTCAGATTCCTTGCTCAAACTTTGTTTAGAGGCATTATTCGGTGCACAAAGCCGAGTGGCATTGCCTCGTAGAGGTTGTTTTCAACCACTACTCAGTGGGTGCACAATTTTGCCCATAATTTCATGCTCAAGTTTTGCTCGTTTCAAATATCTTCAGGTGTACACAGGGAGGGATGCTGCTTCTGTATTTGTTTGGCATTTCCAAAAATCCACGGCATTTTAGCCCTTCTCCACAAGGAAGGCGTCTTGTGCATCAGTTGCACAGTGGCATGTCCCGACGCCATCAAGTGGGTTACATCATCGTCACGTAATGTAGTGTGTACTGCAAAAGCACGTTCTGCAAGTGCTCAGCCATCTGCTCCGGTCTTGTTGGCATTCTTTACCGTTCTTTGCTTTGTGCCTTGTTTTGCAGGGTTCGCCTCAGGAATGTGGATGATTCGTCCAGTGGGGTGCCCCTAGGAACTGCATTTCTGCCTCCCCTCCCCACCCCTGGCTTTGTGTTCTCTTAGTTTTACCAAAATCTCACTTTTTACCTGGCCATCTAAAAAAAAAGATTCTGCTTTTTTGACGTTTTTAAACATGCGAATGACTTTTTTTTTTAGATTTTGGGTTTTGTTGCAATCTTTTTTTTTAGTAGGGAATCTTTTTTTTTAGATGCGAAATCTTTTTTTTTAGATGCGAAATCTTTTTTTTTAGATGTTTTTGCTCATTTTTTAGCTGTTTTTGCTCATTTTTTAGCGGTTTTGACTTAAATTTTAGCACTTTTCTTAAATTTTAGCGCATCTAAAAAAAAGATTTCGCATCTAAAAAAAAAGATTATCCCCTGCCGGGTCCTGAGGCAGCCCCAGAGGGACCCCCCCCCCCCCCCGTGTTGGTAAGCAAAGGTCTGGATGGGGCCATCCAGATCCCACCAGGTAATAACAACCATCCACCAGAAAACAACAGCAAGCGGCCTTAAACCAAAAATTTCCTTCATTTCTAAGGAGTAATGCCAAGTCCCCTCCCCCCTCCCCCTAATATTGGCCCTCCCCCAAAAACCCCTCAAATTATTCCCCCGGTGGTGTGTGCAGTCCTGGCCACGCTGCCTCCTTTCCCTCTGGAGCTCTCTGCGCTCCTTAACGGGCCCATCAGGAGATCCACAGTTGTTTGCAGCAAGGACGACCCCAAGAGACCGCTCTGAGTGTCAAACGGCCGTCGGTTCACCTCCAGCCGCTGTCCGTCACCCTCCAACTATCGAGCTGGGATTGACGAAACCAGCAAACCAGCAGAGTTTTGTTTTTGTATTCTTTCGGCCCGTCTTGCCCCGTATTCTTTGAACTGACCTCCAAATCACAGGCAGAGAATTGCAGCTGGAGGTGTGCAAGGCTGCCCGACTCATCGGCATCACCAAAGATCGCTTGTTGGTGGTGGTGGCTGCTGGGCTGGAAACAGCAAAAACGACTGCCCAGCCCGTTTTGGGCGGCGAGGTGGTGTGGAACGAGATGTTGCTGGTGGAACCTGATGCGTCAGGGGCTGTGCAGCTCACTGTGCACGAGGCCAGGGGGCAGTCCCTGGGTGTGGTGGGGAGCCTGGTCCTGCATCCATTGGAAATGCTGCGGGGACGACCATCGTACGAGACGTGGGTGAAGTTTGGGGAAGAGCATGGGAGGGTTGCTGGAGGTCAGCTGCTGGTGCGCTTGATGGGCAGGCCCAGGGCATCGGCTCTGGGCCAGGGGCTGGCCACAGGCTGCACAAACTCTGCGTCTGCTCCAGTCTTCGGCTCAACACAGCCTCGGAGGTGGGACAAGGACAAAGGAATGTGGGTGGATCAATGACATGCTGGTTCCATGTTGACAGCTGCAATATGTAAAGCCACCTGTGCACTTGGGTGCAGTTACGTTTGATGGGACCTTGATGTACTTCATATTCGTGGACCCGCCGATCACCCGTTTCTTGACCTTTCCCTTTGGCATATCTTCGTTGAGCTTTTTGAAAACTTGAGACATATTGGCGGATTTGCTGTTGTTGTTCAGCAGCAGAGCCATGGTGTTTTTGCACTCATGGTCATCAGTGCCAGGGTCATGTCTGTTATTTCGCTCAACATCCCAGGCCACATTGATTGCTCAACCTCCCAACAGGATTTCTTTCAGGTAAAAAGAAGGCCACTGTTGCCTATTCGCAGACGGCGTGAGCATGATTGGGGGCGTCCACCGTTTTTGTGCGATGCACATCCTGAAGTGGCGTGAGCCCAGTCGCAGAACCCACATGAAAGCTCTGCAAAGGCAGGCCACAAACAGGTCACTTGAAACGCACGATCCTCTGTTCGGTGGCAGGCTGTTCTGACCGCAGGCTGCAGCTGCACTCATGACCATGCCGGCAGATGGCACATAAATTCACGGCATTTGGCTGGGAACTAATCATTTTACACGTCTCAATAATAACAGCAGCCAGCCTTTTCCAACTTTGAGCAGATCCAGAAACATGCCGCTAACATGTGCAGCGCTACATGTCACGATGCAAATCACACTGTTCAGGTTTGGTCACACAAACAGTTACATCTCCCCGCTCACAGATGCATTTCAGCACGTTCCAAGGAGGAAGGTGCTTCATCATGTCCAGCAAGCAGATCAGCTTGACAGTGAAAGCAATGCCCGAGACCACCGTAAGTCAAGTATCACACGAGTGGAAAAATAAGGGACGAGAAAAATCACCTCGAAGAGAGATTGTTAGATCAAGTGTAGACGCGGACACCATACACCCCCCCCTTTTTTGGGGTACCTGAAGGCACAATATTGGATGTCCAACCCCTTGTAAAATCATTATTCTGCCTAACCAATTCCCCAATGGATTTTTGATTCTGAGGCTTCTACCCCCCTGAAACTGGATACCATTTTTTTTAGGAGGAGGGGTGGGGGGGGGTCAAAAGTTTGTGGTTAGAAGGATTTGAAACGGGGTCGAGTAAAAAAGCTGAAAGGTCGATCAGCGCGCGCCGACGCTGGCTGACTGGGATTGGAACCGGCGACAGGTTGGTACCACTCAAATACCGACTGTTCCTACGCACAGCAGGTTCCCCACTGTTTGTAGACGTGGTCCCCGAGTGAAAAGAGCTTAACTCTGCCTGCCTGTCTGCCTGCCTGCTTGCCAGACTGACTGCCTGACTGACTGATTGGCTGACTGTCAGCCTCTCTTCGAGTAGGCTTGCTGAAGGCAATAGAATCACCTCGCAGAGGTTGTAAGATCAAAGCCAGGCAGGCGTATATATGGGAAAACACTACGTACCCCCCATTTTGTGCCTTTTTGGGCCTATTCGCGTATCCTATCCCAAGGGGTTGAATTGTTGGTTTAACCGTTTGTAAAATCATTATTTTGTCCAATAAACACATCCCCCAATGAGTTTTTGGTCCGAATCCCCCCCGACCCCCCCCCCCCCCCCCACTTGAAACCCACTTTTTTCAGGTTTTCAGGGAGGTGGAGGGGGGGTGGGGGGGGGTCAAAAAATTGACCCCCCCTTTTTTTGGGTCAAAAATCATGAATCTTTTGGTTTTTTTTCGATTTCGAGCCGAAAAAGTGTTTCCGAGTCCCAACTCCATGGGGTTTGTATGGGGCGGAGTGGGACGAGCGCTCATGCAGTTTATGCACTTTTCAGCTCAGCGGTTTTGGCAACCTCGCCGACCCCGTGGTACCCACTCTGAGGGGTGTGAGTGGGGATGTTGTGACAGTATATTCCTTCTAGGATACGGAAGGACATTTTTTGCATTCTCTAGCCTTGCTGAGAGCCAGTCACAACCCGTGCCAAAGACGCGAAATGACTGTTTCCACCAATAATGGCTTAGTGATATGGGCCGGTACACAACCTGTTTATGCAGTTTTTCACCCTGTAGAGCTCAAGAATGGAAGTTTTCGAAACTTGTTTTCATGATATTGTGACCACACGATATGCCCATCCAAGGTATGTAAAGCATGTTTTAGGCCGTGTTTACGTGTTTTTCACCCTATTTGGGTATTAGGTCTAGGGGGGGGGAGGGCTCCCAAGGGATGGGTGCACAATTTGCTAATGCAGTTTTTTCGCCTATACAGCACAAAAATCGAAGTTTTTCGGAACTTATTTTCTTGATATTGTGATCACTTCAAATGACCATCCAAAATACGTGAAGCATGCGTTAGCCCGTATTCATGTAGTTTTTACCCTATTTTATTTGTGTGTTGTTTGTGATAGATCCTCTGGGAGGTGGATTTGCTGAAGGCAATAGAATTTTGCCGCGAAAATCTTTTGAGTGTGATGTGAGCACTCACGTAATACTCGAAAAGATACAAAAAATGTATTGCTGTAGCTTTTTCCTCTGAAAATCTGATCTAGCTAGAGGCCTGCTTGTTCTTTCTGTTTTGGCCCATAATCTGTTTTAACATTTTTGGGTTCAGCGTGGCCATCTTTTGTATCGATATTTGGTTTACCTGAATCGTGAGTTTGAGCCTCCAACTGGCAGCACTCCAGGGCCCAGGCGCCGCGCCAAGAAGTGCCCTCCCAAATCTTCGCAGACTGTACGGGGGAAAACAGCCATTTATGAAGTGTTGTTGCTTGCTTGCATGTGGCTTGTTTGTGAAGGGATTTACAGGGGGTACCCCTGCACCCTGTCCCGTTAAATCTAGCAAGCAACAACATGCAACACAAAGCAAGCCAAATGCGCAAATTTTGGGGCCATTTGGGGTAATGTCCGGGCCTTTTCCTGGTTGTAGAACAAACGGCTCTTTGACACAAGGAAACCAAGCTGGTAGCAGCGTATGCCACTAGTTTGCCTTCGTTCGTCTGTTTTGAACGGGTCTCAGTGAAATTTTAGGCATATCGTGTGAAAAACTACTCCCTCATAGTGGTCCGGCACCAGCCAGCTGCAACCCCTGCAGGTGGCATTGCCAAATTGTGAGTTTTAGCCAACCACCGAGTGGTAGCAGCCAGGGGCACTGGCTACAAGTTGGAGGTCTGCTGTGCAGAGTTGGCCCATATTGTGCCATTTTGGGCAAAAATGGACCCAAAACTGTAGTTGTGGTGACATCACTGACTCCACCAAACACACTCTCTTTCATCGTTTGAAGGAAGGTTGTTTGCTTGGTAATGCTGTAATTTATGTCCATGCAAAGCTTCGAAATGGCCCAAAAACGACCTAGATCTGCTGCCGTTTGGTGAGTAGCATTTGCAACAAAACCAAACTCGTACCTTGGGGTATGTGGCTCGAAATGTATTTCTGAGGCCACCCAATCCTCTAAGAATATACTCAAGGTAGGAAAAAAAGTTGCTCGTTCTTTGTCAACGCTAATCCCTGTCCTTGATAGGACAAGAAGCCATGGTATCTTCTGACAGTGTACCTAGATATGGAGATTGATTCGTACAGCTGCAGGTGTACAGCAGAATTATTACAACTTTGTAAAAATAAAAAATGCACTTCTGAGGCCAGCCAATCCAACCGCAATCCCCAATTTTTTGTGGTTTCCACCCCCTGAGGATGGCCCAAGTTGATTCATAGACCCCTTAGCGAGCCAACCCTAGGTGCCCACATGGCATGCAGCGTGGCCATTTTTGGTCAAAATCGCCACAAACCATACTAGAACAACCAAGCCATCATATTTGATTGTGACTCCAACGATTGTTTTTTTTTTTTGTGCGTGGAGGTACTCTCTCCTGAGTTCATATAGGGGGTGTGATGGCAGTAACTCGGGAAGATTTGACTCCAACGATCCAGCTTGCTGTATTTATGTCACGGAAGGTTGTTTCGTTTTACGACTCGGTGGCATGTCCATGCGGTGCCCTAAAAATGCCCCAAAATGGCCGGAGCTGACCCCAAGAAGCATATCCCATATCTAAGGCTACGTGGCTCAGAACCCAGTTCCAAAAGCACATTGTCCACCCGCAAATCCCAGCACTTTGAGGTTTCTGGAAATGGACACATGGACCTCCGTACTAGGGTGCTTGGCCCCAGTGAGCCAGCATTCGTTGTGGCTGTGGTGAGGAGGAGGGTGTAGATTGATGAATGAATAAATAGGCGTAATGCTGGAGGGAGGGGTGCATTTGGCTAAAACCACACAAAATGGGTGCTTTCTTCTCATTGTCGGGATTGCGTCATGATATCAAGACACATGTTTGGTGAAGCCATATGCCCCGTTTTCCAATTTGGGACATGGAGACATCAAAGGTCAATCTTTCACCATTGGCTCGGAATTCGATTTTTCACGATTTCGCTTGTGTCAAGTCACTTCCGATGGATTTAATATATTTGACGTGAAGAAGCCAGGCTGCAAAGTGACCTTTTTAACTCCCTCATGCTGGCTAATTTGACCAACAACCAGCGGCTTATTTGACTGAAACTACTTTGCACACCAGAATTTGGGATTGCAGTCCTTACTTTGGATGGAGTCCATTGCACAAATATGCAAACCGAGAAGCAAAAGTGTTGTGCGATTCCAAAATCTACCAAACAATGTCGGGAACATGTCGCGGAGTACTAGAAGACGGGATCCAGATATTTTTTCCATTTCTTGCTCTGTGTTCGCATGTTGCACATGGCTCAAAGTGTTATCATTTTTTGTCAGTGTGTTGAGGGTTCGTGCACATGCTAGTTGAGAGCTGAGATGGCCCAAGAACGTTGTTTTCTCATTCATTGGTCATGAATTGTGCGGCACATGTTGATCATTTGGACCAAATAAATCAATTGATCATTGTTCGGTGTTCTTTTTTTTTTTTTTTGCAAAAAAAAAATGAATGGGTTTGCTCTGGAAATTTTCAGGGTATGGTGATGGTGCTGGTGGTGGTGTAGGGGAGTGGGCAGATAGCAATAATCTGGAATGTCCAAAACCCAAATGTCCTGTCTTCCATGCCGCAAAACAGTTGGATTTCTCAATTTTCCATGTCGTATTTGAAGTATTTTATAACTGTGATGTTCGCTCTGACAGCGGTGCAAGCAGTTTCTTGCTTAGGCGGCCGAAGCAGTTACGCTTTTGTACCGGGGTCTCTACAAATTTGGTAGGGGTAATTTGCCCGATTTACCTACTTTTTTCTACCACAAAATTTGACTAAGGTAAAGTAGCCAACTACTGTACCAAATCAATGCTACTAAAATTATAGGCCGCAATTAAAGCTAGCAGCTCTAAATTGACAATGTTTTAGGTCAAATCCTGAAGTTTTAAACTGTTTTTCGTTCAATATGCAAAATCTAATTGGTCCTGCAGAAATCGGTGCCAGACGGGGCCGCGCAGAGATCACGGGATCGCGGTCGCGCCTCTCTCTGTGCCAGCAAAGGAGAGAGAAGATCTCAGATATTTTACGACAAAATTCATAATAAATTACCGAGAAAGCTGCGAAATTTAGTTTTCTCCGGATTGATGTGTTCAGATGCGTGACAGCAAAACAAGGGCACGCCAGTGGATTGCGGAGGTAACAAAAACCAAAACACAACGCACACGAAGCACGCGCCAGATGACCGTGGTCCCGAAGCCTCCCTCCCAGGTCGTATACATCCTTCCACTATGGGAAAAGCCGTCAGACATGGAACGCGTCGCCGTCGACTGCCTCATCAAAGCCAAGAGCGTTCGCAAAGGTGCGACTGAAACATTCTCCTCCTCAGCGTATCCAGCACTGGGACCTCCTTGCCTGCCCTGCTAGCCCTATTCACAGCATTGATGCATCGCAAAATCCTTCGCAAAACTCTTCGCAAAACTATTCAACAGCTCCATCTCAGGTGTCAACGAAAAGCGATGCTTCAACACAGTGCAGTGGCAGGGCCATCAGTGCGGCCACGCGGGACGATCCTTGGTCGCTGCGCCTCAGGGGCTTTGTGACAGCCCAGGATTCTTTGGATAAGGTCAGTAAAAAAGAAAATGGTGCTGCCCCAAAACCAGCACCCAAACGGAGGGCACGGCGAGTGGGAGTGCCTCTGAGACGGTTTGACAGACTTGCAGCAAAACGTCCTGCCAAACCAGGGCCACGCCTAGCCCCAAAACCCAGAGCTGAGAAACGCCGAAGGGTTGATTACCCTGCCCTAGAAGCAGCCCTCGGTCCCGACGAAGCACAGTCTTCCTCCGACGAAGGGGATGGTGCAGGAGATCCGTTTGATTTGTATGTTAGCTACCAAAGTAGTTGTTAGTGTCTTCGGGTTGGAAAGTGTTTGTCAACGCGGACGACTGAAACAAAATGAACCCGGATCGGCCTGATGAATGGTGCAACAATAGTGCATTGGCAGTGCTGTGAAAAGAATTGACAACGCAAAGGAAAAGGTACCGCCTTGCACAGCGGCGGGAAGGCTACCACAACTTTTCAGAAAAAAAAGTTTTAGAAAATTGTTTTTTTGAGAAAAAATGTTTTTTTCAAAATTTTCTTTGCATGAAAAAGGGGATGTATACGCACAAAAACACATTGCTAGGCCAAAAAATATGGTTTTCCTTTGGGCATGAGATACAAACAGGTGATGCAAAGGCGTTGGCACTATGAATAGGAGTTTCACGGGCCTAGCGGACCTCATTTCCAACAAACATCCAAATTTTGCTTGATTTCTTGGTGAGAGCAAAAAAAGGGAAAATTATTATAGGAACCCTCTAGGAGCTTGCTTGACCCAAACTTGTGTTAGACAATCGGATTTAGGTGCAACCAAGCATACCCCAATGGTAAGGCACCCTTTAGTATTGCTAAATCCTACAATAAACACCAAGTTTTCATGTGGAAAGTGTGAAAAAGTTATGGTGGTACAACAACTAGTGCCTGGTACAAAAACTAGCTCCTTTACCTTACTCAGTTTTTTGGCCCAATTACCCACAAAAATGCGTGATTTTCCTCCAAAAAAGCTTTCACAATCCTTGCCATTTTACCCACTTTTCTCTAAACTGCACCACATTTTAGGGGTTCTCGAACTAGAAAACCTTTTTTTTTGTTGTTCTCCTCTGCATGCTTTTTTCTCCTGCCTTAAAAATTCACTTTTTACGCCTCTCGTTTCCAAGATGCTGCAAAATGACACCATTTTCCTATTCGTATTGCGAGGCTTCGCAATACGAAACATGCAACAACGCAATTCACTGCAATTACACACAGCTTCAGAGCACTCAGAAACAAGCAAAAACAGAATGTAGAGTATCAGTACATTCTGTGCGTCGAGACTTGACGCTTTCGGAATGCGAGGCCTCGCAATACTGACTGTCGCCTTAGGGTCAGTATAATCGTCATCTCCGGATGACATCTCTGAAAACAGAGCTGAAATAGCAAATTGCCTAAACTACAATGCGAGGCCTCGCAATGCGAGACAACATATCACGCAAAATAGGACTGCAACGCCCTTTAAGGCTTCTTCTTCTTCTTCAATCCCGCTGCCAACATCTTGCTCCGCACTGCCAAGCCCACTGCTGTTCCGGAATCCGGAATGCTCAGCGTCCTCTTCACTCCCTGGGGCTGCGTCAGTGTCGTCTGCTTCGGCTCAGCTGCCGCTTGGGTCTTTGCTTTTTCAGCTTCGGCGCCTGGCTCGCCCTCGGCTCGTCCTCATTTGCCTCGCCGGCTTGGAACACCCGAACTTGCGTGGACTTTCGAGGAGATCGCCGATCAGCGCCTGTCAGCAGCGGTTCATCGTCATCGTCCCCAGGCTCATCTACGTCTTCGTCTCCACCTTCTGCATCGGCATGCTGACTTGGTTCCTCTGCTGCCGCGGACACCTCGAGACGTGTATACCCCACGTGCTCGTCCTGAACCCACATTGGCATGCCGAAATGGATCCAGAGCTCGCACTGCGCCAACCTGGTCTGGTCAATTCCCGCCTGCACGTGCTGCGTCACCTCGTGATGGTAGCTCCGTGCCCAATCCGACCGCTTCTGTTTGGTCAATTGCAGAGAACAAACTTGCGGAGCATCATCCAACGCTGCCATTTTCGCCGCCATGTGCACATCGCGATCGAAGATCATGACATTCTCTGTGCGGTCTTTGGTCCGCATCAGCGTTGCCATCCACGTATAAAGCACAAGGGGCATGAATGTAATAAGTCAGGGCATTTAGGCCTCTCAGAAGCTTTTTGGAGGATCTATACTAGACCTCCCCAAGCCTCAAGATCCTAGAACACTAGGATATTTGCTCATATTTGGCTTGTATTGCAAGCCTATAGCTTACTGCTAGAGTCTACTGCTCTTAGATACACTACAGAGAGCAGAGATCTAGGATACATTAGTAGCCATACATGAATAATCACATTTCATATGTTTATAATGTGATTTAATCATGTTTTATGACATTTTAGAAGGTTCTAATGTATTAGAAGCTATTTTGAAGCTATTTCGAAGCTTCAGATGGCCTGTCGCGACCGTTGCCGTCTTTTGCCGCCGACAGCAATTTACGTAATGTTGACAAGGCCTGTGATAAGATAGACTACTCAGAAAGTTGATAAAATATAGGTTTTATTGCCTTTTCAATGAGAATTTATTGTTATATCAATTTTCTTGTTATTTAGGCATGTGAACCCGTATTACTGGACCAGCGTAGTTGGTCCACCTCAATGTTCGTTCACGACTTCGTCTTCTTGCTGTTGCCTACTTTGTGCTTGCCAAGGGAATCAATTGGAATAAAGAAATTTATTTAAAACAATTTGATTTTAAAGCGCAAGACAAGGACAAAAGGCTTTATTGTGCACCCTAAGTAAGTTGGCAATACAGTTTAAGTACAAGCACAATACAGTCCCGTAATCTGAAGTTCCAGCACGTCGACGACGACGAGGACGCTAGGCCAGCGTACGCTGTTCAAGTAAAGTGAGTTCCTTGCTTGAATGGATCAAAAAGTTCAAGAAACCTTCAAGTCTTGAAGGTATACTTCCTTGTACCTCAAAAAGAAGCTTCAAATGAATTCGAAACTGGAAGAGCGCAGCCCCAGGCGCCCTGAAGCGACAACAAGCGACGACAGAGGCCGCAGCAGACTTCGAAAAGACGCACAGAGCCCTTATTTCATTGAGTTTGGTGAAGATTTTGAAGCATTTTAGCTTAACAAGAAGTTTCAAAAAAGTGGTGAACTTGGACTACACAAAGCGCCTTTCCAGAGCTTCAGCGACGACGACGACGACTTCTACGACGACGACGTGTTGCAAGAGGGCTGCCAGCAAGCTTCTGCAGGCTCTGTTGAGGCTCTTTGAGTCCTAGAGCTATTGATTGTGTGGCTTTTGTTTGCTACATTTTGCATGCTTGTTGTTTTGCTTCTCAAGGCTTTACTTCTCCTTGCTTACGGTCCCTCTGGTTGACCCTATGTCAAGGGAAGGGGCAAAAGTGACGGTCCGTGACTATAAATCCCCACCCCAGTCCCTGTGCACCCTCCTTGGAGCCCAAAAGCCTTGATTTCTTCATGATTACTTCCCTCTCTTTGATCTATCAAAAGGCCAAAAATGTCGAAAATGGCCTACACCATTTCACGCGTACCTTCGCGCCAGTGCGTCGAATCGCGTCAACTAAAGCGCTATCGTAAACTGGAGAGCGTTGGCTTATAAATACGCTTTTCACTTTGTTTTAACTCCTCAAGGGCTATTTTCTGTGTTTTTTTCAAGATGACCCATGAATCACTTTTTGCCCAACCCTCTAAAACACCCCCAAAGGACATTTGGTGTTTTACGCATATCTGCGCACCACTGCGCTGAAAAAGTCTGAACCAAGCATTTTTCGAAAGTAGACAGTGGTACGCTTCTAAACCATACTTCACTTTTTTGAAATCAATTTTTCTACTATTTTTTATCCCCAACAAAGTCACCCATGAACCACACCCCAAAGACCCCTCAAAAGTGCCTTTTGTGCTTCCTTCATATCTCTCAGAGAAACAAGGTTTGAGGTTCGACATTATTCTTCTAAACAACACTGAAGTACGTGCTTTCGAATCTTGAGTCACTTTCATTTTCAGAAAATGGGAATGGCTATGGTAAAAATGCAACAAGTTACCGGACAAACCACTTGGTCAAAAAACATGAAAAATGGTTTCGAAGGTTTAATCATTTCTCTGGGACCATGGTGAGTTCGAACCTGAACCAAGGTGTTTGTGAACACTGGAGTATGAAGTTTACGACAAATGTTTACTTCGAATTTCTGTGGTCAAGAATGGATTTTCCAGAGGTGGTCAACTTAGTGCATGAAAGCATGTTTTCAATTTTTGTGTTCATGATGCTACAAGAAAAGACAGTTTTATAGTGATTTCAACACTGTGTTTTTGTTGTGCCTCTCCTGCTGCTTGCTGCTGGTGTAGGGTTCCTGCTGCTTGTTTTTGATGAGGAAAATGTTTTATTGTTGAAATACAACCAACCCAGGATAACCCAAGCCAGAGATAAGCAAGTAGAAGATAAACAGGATCAAAGCATGAAGGGTTGCAGTCACAAAGAGTTAGATAAAGACAACTATCAACAATAGACCACAGCAATTAGCATACATTGCAACTCAGGATGAAATATTTTACATGTTTGAGAAAAACTGATTGGAAAACTGCCCCAAGGGCTCACTCTCATCGATAGTGCCATCTTGAGATATGCACTCTTTTTTTTTGGGTCCCATAGGTGCTGAGGTGGCATGGCGTGTGGCGCTGAGGTCACTGCCATGTCACAAGGGATAATCCTACTTAGCTAGGCTGACTGGGTATTGAACCCAGGACCTCTCAGAAAGAGGTGCCCCAGCCCCCTAGGGTGCATACAACTAGGATAGCTAAGAATTCATGAGAAAACATAGATAAATTCATAGGCTCTGCCCTCAGTATATCAGTGCCTCAGTAACCCAGGAAAAGATGTTTTAGTGCCTATAGCTTGGGGTTTAAGGGGTCCACACTACATCCTGATTTACTGTTTGGTTCCATAGGTCAAAATGTGTTATCACCCATTTTTGTTGGCCCAATACCAAGCGGCCCTGGGGGAACGCGGTCAACCCTTAGCAATGGACACCAACATGCTCCACGACGCCACGCACAAGTACAAGGCCAAGAACATCAAGAACAACGGGTAGCACGTAAGACACTGCAGCGTACATGGTCTTGCTGCACGCGAGTGTGTTGGGTCGTGTATAATTTCATTTTAATTTCAAAAGCCAAAAAAAGAAGAAAAACATATTTTACGAAATTTTGCAGCGGTTTTTCAAGTAGGTACAACAGGAGACGCACAACACGACACCCCAGGGCGCACACGGCACAAAGCACAACGGCGAACAACACCACACAGCGACACACCACAGCAAAACACACACAGCGCGGGGGGACAAGACAGAACACGGCGCCAGAAGGCACAGGACCCCAAGACGACGGACAGCGCCCCAGGACACAACACAGCGCGCGGCAGCACCAAACAGAGCAAAACGAAACAACACAGCGCACAACAACGCAACGCCAGGCGGCACAACGCGTAGCAACACGCCGCAGCACAGCACCCAGGAACACACCACAGCACGCCACAGAGACACAACACCAGGAGCCACCAGGACCCACCAGGAGACAACAGAGGAGAGCGCGCCCAACAGCAAACACACAAACACAACAGGGAACAACACAAAACACCAGCCAGCCCGGCGAGGGCAAGAGAGCAACGAACAGAGAGCAACGATGCAGGCACACCAGCACAGCACCGCACAGGCAGAGCACAGAAACAGAAACGACCCGGAACCGGCCCGGAGCCCAGAACCAACAGGGAAGAACAGGAAACCAGCGCCACCGGCAAGGAGAAAAACAAAAAAAAAAGAAGACAGGGCACCACAGCACAGAACCACACGGCAGCACAGCGCCACAGGACACAGCACAGGGGAGCAGGACACCACAGGGAAGACGCCGAGCGACGGCCAGACCAGACACGGGCACCAAAGCCGACACACACCACCAAACGACAACGCCGGGCAACCAGAGCCACCAGCAGACCCCGAACAAAAGGCAGCGACACCGGAAACCAACAACACCAGCCACGAGAAACAGCACAGACGACGCGCACAGCACAACGAAAGGGCACCAGCACAGCGCAGCACAGCACCGCACAGGGCGGAGAGGACAGGGAACACACAGCACGACACCCCAGAACACACACGGCAGACGCCCAGCGGCAAGAAACAAATAAGAGGCACAGGCAACGACGCAAACAAACGGCAGAGAACGACAGCACACCACCACACGACAGTACAGCGCAAAAGAACACAACACAGGGCAGCAGAACACCAAGACACACCACGCCGAACCACAGGGCGGCGAGCCACGCGGCCAGACAAGGACAGCACCACCGAAGCACGACACCAAGACCCACCGGGAGACAGCACAGGACAGCCAGGCCCAACAGCCAACACCACACAACACCGGCCAGCGCACACAGAGCAACGACAGGGACAGCACCACCGAGGCACACGCGGGCACACCCGACGGCCCAAGACGCACAAACCCGCCCCGCAGCGCACAACCGGCAAAAAAAAAAAGAAGGGAAAAAAAGGGGGGGGGGGGGGCGCAAAGGCCCAAGGCAGCCGGAAAGCAGGAAACGCCAGAGACAACAGGGGGGGGAGGGGCAAAAAACAAAAACAAAAAAAAACCAGGGGGGGGAAGGGGGGGGGGCAACAAGAGGCCGAGGCCCAAGGCACCAGAGGCCGGAAAACACGAAAAGCAGGAGACAACGGGGCGCACGGAGGGGGGGGGCGGGGAAAAAAAAGGGGGGGGGGGCAACAAGACGCCAAGGCCCAAGGCACCCGGGGCCGGAAGACACGCAAAGCAGGACACAATGGGGGCGCAACAAGGGGAGGAAAGGGGAAAAGCAAAAAAAAAAACCAAAAAAAAAACCCAACAAAAACCACAAACGGGGCAACCCCTGCCCGGAGGCGGCCGAACAAGCAAAGAGCGCACCAAGAATGGCCAAAGGAAAGGTGAGGCGCACCAAAACGCGCCCGGGAGGCCGGCCCGCCCGACCCGGCCAAGAAGAGCACGCACCGACACACGCGCGGGACCTGGGTGTGGCGTCCTCCGACCCGAAAGGGGCAGTGTCGGCGTCCACACAAAACAGCCCCGGTGCACCGGCCGAGTCCCCCGTCGAAAGACGGACGGTACGGGAAACCGGACGCGTCAGTGACCGGGTCCACACACGCCGAACCACCGCAGCGCACGCAGCCCAAGACCGAAGCCGGAGGGACCCGCCAGGGACAACCCCATCGCGGGGCCCCGAACGGGTACGACGCGGAGCGCGCCTAGCGCCCTTGCCTCAGCAGGGGCCAGCGGCAGGCACAATGAGCCCGGTTCTCGGCCGGCCTCCACGTGCCCCGCGCAGCCACCCAGTAAAGCCGGGGGCGACAGCCCCTGGGGTGGGGGAAGGCACCACGGCAACAGGAAAGCCGACCGGAGCACCGAGAGCGACCAGACCGGACGAGGAGCGGCGCACCAACGCGGGGCCACGAGGCACGCCAGAGAGGCACGCCGCCGGCCACAACCACGGCACAAGGACAGGTGCCAAGCCACAACGGCCACCGGGTGCCGCGAACCCGGGAGGCGCGCACAACACACGACGAACCGCGGCACGGGACAAGGTGCCAAGGACAGCCGGGCCCCCACGCCCGCACACCGCACCCACGGCCATCGGGAAGCGGGCCCCGGCCGCACGCCCTAAAGGACGAGTGGTCGGGGGAGGGAGAGCGCCCGACCCCGGACGCCCCACACCCAGGCAAGAGGCGCTCCCCCCGGGCGCCCTCGTGCCGCTCCCACAGCGCGCAAAGCCAGCTCGCAAGAGCGCGCGCTGTGGGGTTGGTGAGCCAAAGACAGCAAAGAGAGTAAGAAACATGAGGCCCCGGATTGGAGCATCCGGGGCGGAGTGGAGCACGACCCGAGCCCCCGGACTGGATCGTCTGGGGGTGAACCCGGTGCCACGGACTGGAGCGTCCGAGGCAACGGAGAGAATACGACAAAAAGACGCCCCGGATTGCAGCATCCGGGGCGGAGCGGAGCACGGCCCAAGCCCCCGGACTGGATCGTCCGGGGGAGAACCCGGTGCCATGGACTGGAACATCCGAGGCAACGGAGAGAATACGAAAAAATGACGCCACGGATTGGAGCATCGAGGGCGGAATGAAGCACGGCACTAACCCCCGGACTGGATCGTCCGGGGGTGAACCAGGTGCCACGGACTGGAGCATCCGAGGCAACGGAGAGAATACGTTAAAAAGACGCCCCGGATTGGAGCATCCGGGGCGGAATGAAGCACGGCACTAGCCCCCGGACTGGATCGTCCGGGGGTGAACCCGGTGCCACGGACTGGAGCGTCCGAGGCAACGGAGAGCATACGACTTAAAGACGCCCCGGATGGGAGCATCCGGGGCGGATTGGAGCACGGCCCAAGCCCCCGGACTGGATCGTCCGGGGGAGAACCCGGTGCCACGTACTGGAGCGTCCGAGGCAACGGAGAGAATACGACAAAAAGACGCCCCGGATTGGAGCATCCGGGGCGGAGTGGAGCAGGGCACAAGCCCCCGGACTGGATCGTCCGGGGGGGAAACCGGGGCCACGGACTGGAACATCCGAGGCAACGGAGAGAATACGGCAAAAAGACGCCCCAGATTGGAGCATCCGGGGCGGACAGGAGCAAGGCCCAAACCCCCGGACTGGATCGTCCGGGGGTGCCCATGGTGCCGCGGACTGGAACATCCGGGGAAGCAACGCACACGGACTGGAACGTCCGGGGACGAAGCGGCCCGGGAATGGAAAGTCCGGGGCAACAAACAAGGAGAAGGAGACGGCGGCGGAGAGACACGGAGAGGAGAACAAGAACAAGAGCAAGGAACGGATGGGGGATGACAAGAAGGAGAGAAGACGTGAAGCGGGAGGAGAAAGAGAAGAAGGTGAAGCAGCCAAACACATGGAGCCTGGATGGGAACAACCGGGGAAGCAACGCAACCAGTCAAGATCAACCGGGAGCGGGGCGGCACAGGAAATCATCAAGCGAGAGCGGCCGAGGCTCCGTGAGGAAGGAGCAGCGGCGGCGGCAGGAACCGAAAAGGAGTGCATGAACAGGAGACAGGAAAGGTGGAGAGAGAGGACGAGAAAAACAACAGACGGGAAGGGGGAGGAGAAAGGGAGGCAGGCGCACGGAACCCGGACTGGAACATCCGGGGAAGCAATGCGCCCGGACTGGAACATCCGGGGGGCGGAAGCCCTGGACTGGAACGTGCAGGGCGGCAACGGCCCGAGAGTGGAACATCCGGGACCTCAGAAGGAGGAGGAAATGGCGGCGGAGAGAAGCGACGAGGAGCATGTGAACAGCATGGACCAGCATGGACCAGAAGGGGAAGGACAAGACGGACGAGAGAAGGGAAGTGGGAGGAGAAGGAGCAAAAGGAAAAGCGGCCAACCACGTGGAACCCGGACGAGGACAAACGGGGGAGCAGCGCACCAGGGCAGGTACATCCGGGGGCGAGGCAGCCATGGAAAGGAGCGTCCGGAGCTTCAGGAGGAAGAAGAGGCGGCAGCGGCAAGAATTGACAAGGGGTAAGGGGTGCGTGCACGAGAGTCAGGGTTCGGTGTAGAGAGAGGACGACAAGAGCAAGAGAAGGGAAGAGGGAGGAGAAGGAGAAGCAAACACGTGGAACCCGGACTGGAACATCCGGGGAAGCAAAACACCCGGACTGGAACATCCGGGGGGCGGAGGCCCGGGACTGGAGCGTCCGGGGAAGCAGCGGCCTGGGATTGGAACGTCCGGGGCTGCGAAAGGAGGGGGATACGGTAGCGGAGAACAACGGCGAGGAGCGGATGAACAAGGGCAAGGACCAGATGAGGAAGGATACGACGAAAGAGAGACAGGAAGCGGGAGGGGAAGGAGCAGATGGAAAAGGGGCCAAACACGTGGAACCCGGACGGAAACAACGAGGGAAGCAGCGCACCAGGACTGGAACATCCGGGGGCGAGGTGGCCCTGGATGGGAGCGTCCGGGGATCCAGGAGGAAGATGAAGCGGCCGCGACAAGAAACGGCGAGGAGAGCAAGTACAAGAACCGGGGAAGGGGGAGAACGAGGACAAGAAGAGCAAGACGCGGGAAGCGAGAGGAGAAGGAGAAGAATGAGAGGTGGATGGGCACATGGAACCCGGACCCGTGTGGCTAGGGCCACGCGACGGCCCCAGGGGACTAGGACAGTATGGGAGGCGGCACAGGAGAGAGGGGCGGGGGCGGGAGGGGAGCGACCCATGCTAGGCGCACAAAACGGTCCCCGGATGGATGAGGATCCAGTGGGCCCGCGCCACAGGGTTGCTGGCGGCCCGGTGGGGTATAAACACGGGATGAGGGATGGGATGGGGCCGCACAACAGCCCAGGGGATTACGCCGGGGCCGCGGCACAAAGGAAAAGGGCAGGAAGGGAGCGACCCGTGCTAGGCGCACGAAACGGTCCCCGGATGGATGAGGATCCAGTGGGCCCACGCCACAGGGTTGCTGGCGGCCTGGTGGGGTATAAACACGGGATGAGAGATGGGATGGGGCCGCACAACAGCCCAGGGGATTAGGCCGGGGCCTCCGCAGAGGGGAAAGGGACGGAGGCGGGAAGGGAGCGACCCGTGCTAGGCGCACGAAACGGTCCCCGGATGGAAGAGGATCCAGTGGGCCCGCGCCACAGGGTTGCTGGCGACCCCATGGGGTATAAACATGGGATGATGGGACAAGGGGACGGGGCGGGGAAGGGCGTGTGGCTAGGGCCGCACAACGGCCCGACGGGGTAGGGAGTCCATGGGACGCTGGGAATGGGCCGGTGCCGGGATGAGGCAAAGGGGAATGGGACATGGGATGGGCAGGGAGATCGAAAGCGCCAAGCAACAGCCCCATGGGATTGGGAAACCAGTCGCCATGGAGTGGTGAACCATGGACCAACCATGGGGAACCTGACCACGGGAAGTTGGGAAAATGCCCTGAACTCCGGGACGGCCGTGAGGTGTCTGCAGGGTTGAGGGTTGACCTTGAGATCCCCGGGTCAATGGCCTGAGTACACGTAGGTTCACGCGTGAGCGAGACCAGGGGGAATGTGGAAAGGGTCGCCCCCTGGCCTCCAGCCGTGGATGGACGACACCCAAGTGCATCCGGGAGCCGAGTGGGTACTCCAACCCGTGAGGGATGGGGAGTGGTGGAATGTGGTTGACAGAGAGAAATGCTCCGCTGTCGGCGAGGGCTATCCACAGGAAACCCGCCTGCAGGCGCCAAATAGGCTGTGCTAGGGGGCGAAGGCCGGGGGATCCTTCAAAGGGTGACCGGAAGGTGCTGAAACCGTGAGGGCAGCGACTGAAGGGAGCCTACCGCCGGTCATGCCCCAAGGGAACCTGGTTGAAGTTCTCGGCCGTGAGGTGACACAGGGGTCGCCAGGGGAACTGATAGTGGAGAGCTCTCCTTCCCGCCAGAGGCGGCCACCATGTAAAACAAACAAGGAGATGTCAGATGAGGCTGCGGACGCGGCCGCCCTTACTTACTTACTTACTCAACTAAAGCGCTATCGTAAACTAGGGAGCGTTGGCTTTAAAATACGCTTTTCACTTTGTTTTAACTCCTCAAGGGCTATTTTCTTTGATTTTTTCAAGATGACCCATGAATTGGGTTTTGCCCAACCCTCTAAAACACCCCAAAAGGACATTTGGTGTTTTACGCATATCTGCGCACCACTGCGCTGAAAAAAACTGAACCAAGCATTTTTCGAAAGTAGACAGTGGTACGCTTCTATACCATACTTCACTTTTTTGAAATCAATTTTTCTACTTTTTTTTTTATTCCTAAACAAAGTCACCCATGAACCACACCCCAAAGACCCCTCAAAAGTGCCTTTTGTGCTTCCTTCATATCTCTCAGAGAAACAAGGTTTGAGGTTCGACATTATTTTTCTAAACAACACTGAAGTACGTGCTTTCAAATCCTGAGTCACTTTCATTTTCAGAAAATGGGAATGGCTATGGTATAAATGCAACAACTTACCACACAAACCACTTGGTCAAAAGACATGAAAAATGGTTTTGGAGGTTTAATCATATCTCTGGGACCATGGTGAGTTCGAACCTGAACCAAGGTGTTTGTGAACACTGGAGTATGAAGTTTACGACAAATGTTTACTTTGAATTTCTGTGGTCAAGAATAGATTTTTCCCAAGGTGGTCAACTTAGTGCATGAAAGCACGTTTTCAATTTTTGTGTTCATGATGCTACAAGAAAAGACAGTTTTATAGTGATTTCAACACTGTGTTTTTGTTGTGCCTCTCCTGCTGCTTGCTGCTGGTGTAGGGTTCCTGCTGCTTGTTTTTGATAAGGAAAATGTTTTATTGTTGAAATACAACCAACCCAGGATAACCCAAGCCAGAGATAAGCAAGTAGAAGATAAACAGGATCAAAGCATGAAGGGTTGCAGTCACAAAGAGTTAGATAAAGACAACTATCAACAATAGACCACAGCAATTAGCATACATTGCAACTCAGGATGAAATATTTTACATGTTTGAGAAAAACTGATTGGAAAACTGCCCCAAGGGCTCACTCTCATCGATAGTGCCATCTTGAGATATGCACTCTTTTTTTTTGGGTCCCATAGGTGCTGAGGTGGCATGGTGTGTGGCGCTGAGGTCACTGCCATGTCACAAGGGATAATCCTACTTAGCTAGGCTGACTGGGTATTGAACCCAGGACCTCTCAGAAAGAGGTGCCCCAGCCCCCTAGGGTGCATACCACTAGGATAGCTAAGAATTCATGAGAAAACATAGATAAATTCATAGGCTCTGCCCTCAGTATATCAGTGCCTCAGTAACCCAGGAAAGGATGTTTTAGTGCCTATAGCTTGGGGTTTAAGGGGTCCACACTACATCCTGATTTACTGTTTGGTTCCATAGGTCAAAATGTGTTATCAACCATTTTGGTTGGGCCAATACTAAGATTAAAATGCATGAGTGCTTAGAGCACCTCTAATACAACTAAAGTATACTCTAAAGCATTGGAAAAGCACTTTTTCTTACTCCCCCCTTGTGCTGTGGTGGGCACCACTGTCGCATTTTCAGGAAAAAGGGATTTTTTCTTGGCGTTTCCTTGGTTCCCACGCCTACTTTAAAATACCTATAGCTTCCCATTCACCGGAAAAGAGCCCTTTACCATGGCCAGCGACTCTTGCTGCATTGTTAATGATAATTTCCAACAGAAAACTCAGCGCTCTTGGCGCTGCAGGGGTTCCTCTGGCTTGGTGGGGTTAGAATAGGGCATGCCAAGACCATATGCATTGGCATCCCTCCCTCCAAGCTGCAGCGTAACACAACCCAACGCCAGACTCTCATAGGACGCTCGACCCAAGTCTCATTGAACCTGATGTAGGAACCTGTCCTGGTACTGGGGCGAGGGTGCGCTGATTTAATTAGAATTGCCCCTTGGAGGGGTCTTCATTCTGGTTCAGTCTCCTGCTGCTGCTTTTTGGCCCGAACAGCGGCCTACTCAGGGAGGCTTCGCGAGGATGTCTGTACAACAGAAGAATGGAAGGATGAGGGACGAATCCACGCAAAAGCGAAGCGACAACACCTAAATCCGTCAAATGACGGCCTAGAATATTTCTGAAGGCACACACCTGAACAGAATCCAATTGTGCATCAGATGCACATTTTTATAAAATTTGTAGTCATCTGTTGATTTTTTAAATCAAGAAATCTTACGCAGAAAAAGGCGGCGCGCAGGAGCGGCTCCTAGCGAAGCGCCGGAAAATAAATATTGAATAAGATTATAAACGTATGTTACGTACAATGACAAAAATGACGAGAAATAAATTAATAAGTAAACATAAAAATTCCACCCACACTGACAGTAAGAATCATAATTCAAGAACTCAAAAATCCACGAAAAGACTTCAATGAATCAGGTATAAACCACCAGTGTGCTCGTCTCGTATGCAGCATGCACATTGCTCGTCTCGTGTCTCCGTGAACGTGCCTTGTAGCAGCGCTAACAAACGATAGAGGGATAGATTAGAAAGATTGCAGATGATTAGAGGTAAGTCCAGGGTGATTAGACATACACACCTATGCATAGCGTCGTTTCTCGCTTGTGTCTTGCTTGTCCCTCACCTTGCTTCACTCTCCAGCGGTGAGTAAGGTAGGTAAGCCCAGGTGGGGCCATGATTGTGGGTAAGATTAGGAAGAAAAACAGTGGTTGCCCCAGATTGACGGTAAATTCGTGCATGCCTGTGCATTCACACACACATTAAAGGGTAGTGAAGCGATACCCAGAACCCGTGGCCCATGGCCCGGAGGCCCGGAAGCCCATGGCCCGGAGGCCCGGAAGCCGTCACACCCGCACGGACGCCGTCAACACCGTCCGTCAGCGGGAGATCCCTTTTCTCTGATCAGCGGGATCCAGAATCTGATCCCTAACCATTACATCGATGTAGAATTACCATAATTTCACTTTCGTGATCGATTTTTGGTTAGAAATCGGTGAAATACCCGATTTCTAACGCGATTTCTAATTGCCGTGAAATTGCCGCCTGTTGTTGCCTGTTCTTGCGTTTGCGTCGCTTCTCCGTGGCGAGTTTTGCGAGGGATTTTTCTCCTGCACCTTTGAGGTTCTCAGGGAAGTTAAGGGCTGGATCTGGAGGGTTTTGAATGTACTTTCATTTGGTGTGTTCACCAGAATTCTTCGCCGTGGCGTCTGCGAGAAAATGAGCGCGCAAGGTTTTACGTTGATAGCTCGAAATCATGGATCTCAAGGACCATGAGTTCAGACGGTACTCCACATCTCCCCCCTATGCCTATCATCCATGCCCCTTTCACGAGGGCATATCACTTGGTATAGGGAAGCGGGCAATAGGGGTGTTTTAGGCAGGTTATGGGTGTCGTGAACCCCAGTTATTTGCGTGCGCAAACGCTAACTTTGTGTGCTTGTGAGCATGCACGTTAATCACCAAACACAATGCTCACAAGACCAAATGCCCTAGGCCATTTTCGTTTTTTGAGCCAACTCAATGATGGCTCCACGCAATTCAATGCGTACCAAAACTCATTTTTTGGAAAAGGACAAAGTTTGGTCGAAAATTAGGCCAAGATGGCCAATCCCCCGAGGCTCGTACTCGAAAGCCTATGGGGAGTTGAGCCTTGAACCAAGGCAATATGTAAAGTAGAGACTACGAAATACATGGTGGATGGCTTGATTGATTTTTGCAACCTTGCCTTCCATTTTATATAGCGTCGCCTTGAGAGCACGCGTGCCATACTGCCTCTTTGCACAGGCGCTCATATGCAAACGCTAATGACATGGGTGGGCGAGGACAATCTAACCATAGTGGGCATATTTGAAAGCACTTACTATGGGCCTACTCCAAAAATGTTTGCTCATATTTTTGTTCGTCAATGACCCATAGATATATGCATGCCAATATCGCCGATATATGCACTTTTTCCCTTAAATGGTGTGCTTCAAGGATGGAGGTGTTAAAAATGTTTCCATAACGCTTTGAGCCCCAACCCTTGTCGCAAAAGGGAAGCAAAGCTTTGGTTTGCATCCATGCAAAAGCCCAAGGCCTATGTCTCTTGTGATACGGAGATACAATTTTTCGAGTGACCACTTTTGGGTGAATTTTGGCCGTTTTGCCCAGAATGGCCACATACCCCGTCTCCCCCTTAATGTTCGGTCCAAAGTTGCGTGCCACTTGACCAAGGGTAAGGGCGATTCGGAGAGGGAACATAAACCCGCATCGAATGGGGTGTGTCCCCATATGGCCTCTCCTCGTGAAGGGAGAGTTGGGAGTCACCCAATTTGGGGCATGTTGCCATTCTGCCCCATTTGCGTGTCATTTTCCCTCCAAGGGGGAAAAAAGCTAAAGGCAACTACGAGGGTTGGCAAGTGGCATATATTGGGACCTAAGTCCCATGTGTCTATAGCACCTTTGGTTGGAAGGATCCTCGCCATGGCCATGGAGATATGGAATCATGAGTGCGGGCCATTTCGGACAAATTTCGCTGTTTTTGCCATTGTATGCCATATTGGAACTGCCATATCTCCATGGGGCAAGGGACTTAGCAAGGAGGGAAGGGCAATGATTGTAGCATATGACCAAGAGTTGATTGCCATTGAGTTTTGTGTTTGCTCCTCCGGCTCATCTGGAGTTATTCAACTTTTGATGCGACCCATGTCCCCCCCCTTTGCACCGCACGCTGCTTTCTGCTCCATCCGCGTGACCGTCCCCTCGGTGAACAGTAAGCAACCAGTGTGACAGCAAGCCAAATCCCAAGGCATGGGACCAAAGGGGATATCAAGGGCCGTGAATCAAGGCTTGGCGCGACAAGATCGCCAAGACTTTCTACGCAGGACGGTCGCCCGAGACGGCCGACTCTGCCATTTTGGCAATTGTGGACCCAGTTTGGATCGTCACCACGCCGAGGCCCATGGAGATCCCTGAGCGCCAAGTACATGTGAGTCTCTGTTGGACTCCCAGTGGGTCGCATATGGAACGGCAGATCCGATCTCCAAGCCGGCGTGGAGATATGCCATTGGGGATACCCTCAATTTTGGCCCAATTTCAGCCCCCCGTGTGGTCAATTGGCGGCCCCATATCTCTATGCCCATGAGAACCCTGGACCCAATTTCAAGTCCTGAACTCAGATACAAGTCCCAGGTCCTGCGCCCTATCCTCTGAACCATTGGCCTTGCCCGGGCTGGGCGAGCCACCCATGGGGATGACTCCATATTTGGTCATTTTGGCATCATGACCCCACATGGCGAACCCGTGGCGCCCTGATGCCGGGGACTCAGATGGAACCAGGTTGGGTGAAGGCTCCAGTGAGTTTTTACTTGAAGGGCATAGGGTCAGTCGCCTCGTCCCTACCTCTGCCTGGTCTGGACGAGGGGTCAATGTTGGAGTTTTCGAGCTAATGTCAGTTTGGGCTGAAACAGCCCATCTTCAGCTACCAACTCCTAGGGGATAATGGCGGGGCCATATCTCTGGCTCAGAAAGAAGAGTTGGGACCTGCTGTTGAGGGAGCATAGGAAGCCACTGTCGGTTGGCCATGGAGCTCCTTGGTTCCCAGGAACTCGCCTCTGGCTGGGCGGTACACACCCGCCTATTGGCAGGGTTTCAGGGTCCGGATGGAGCAGGGTATGGTTTGTGTTTGAGCCCCCGCCCCTGCCAGCCACTGAGAGGGTCGGACCTGGGATTGGGATATGAGTTGAGACTAAGTGTCTATTGTCCTGTGATGTCCTTACCCCAGTCCAGTCTTAACCCCAGGTGTACATATCCTGATGTGTTGCTGTACGTACTGTCGTTCCTTTGTTTCAGAGTGGCAAGGATCCTGAAACGCTTTGTCACATGACCAGAGCATGATGATACCCTTGTGAGCGCAGTGCTTTGCCTGCCTGCTTGCTTGTGCGTGTCCGGCGCAGCGTCCTGTGGCCAGGCCCCCGACGGGAACGCGTCAAAAGCGCTTCACCGCCGCGGGGTTACCCATCCCTCGCGTGCCACTGGGGGCCGCCTGAACCCCGAGTACCACGGGCTTCGCAGCGCCGCCCGGAGCATCGCCCCGAGTACCTGCAGCAGCGCCGAGTCCCTGAAGGAAGTGTAGCGACCAGAACTGCGACGTCGGCGAGTTCCTTCGGCCGACCAGTACTGGCCACGCTCCCAGCTGCATCACCCACCTCCACAACCACCATCGGGCGTCTGGGTCCCAGCCCTGTAGAGAGAGTGGACCTCAGCAACCGCTTCAACAGCCACCCCCAGGACTAGCCCATCGAGGGGAAAGAGCGCCCACCGAGGACCTCAAGATCCACTGCGGCACCCGCTCCCATGGTGAACTGGCAAGAGGCGGGCAAGACGTGGCCGCAGTCCCACCCCCATGCTGTGTACCTGCTGGTTGGATTGGTGTGGGGTCAACATTACCGCCACAGCAACCCCTGGTGCGAAGGCGGCATGCCCGGGAGCTTCCAGCTCCGCGAGGATATGGGCGCCGACCGCCTGCAGGCAGTGGAAGACTGGGTGCAGGCAGAAGGATACGCCTACCGCTTCCGCCACAAGCGCTGGAGGGTCTGGACCCGCCCGGACAGGCCCGGCGAAGGGCTGCGCCCTGACGGGATCGAGGATGATGAGAACCCCAACGAGTACCCGTCGGGTGCTACAATCAACGTCTCCATATGGGACATGATCCAAAAGAAGTTCCGCGAACCGGGCGAAGAGCGCACGCTGCAGGGCAGCAGCAGCGCGTCTCGCGGGAAGGAGAAGCGATCCGCCGGGGACAGGAAGCGGGACAAGAAGTGGCGGGAGTACCATGAATCCCTGGCTGCCAAAGCCACCCAAGCCGCTGAGAACGAGACCAAGGGCGGAACCCCAGCCCCCAGCCCCGAACGGGCCAGTGGCAGGCACCACCCCGGCCACACCACCCTTGGCGACTTCCTTGAAGTCGCCAAGAAAGCCAAGGCCAAACCCGGTCAGCTGCACCTGAGGAAGTCAGGCTCCAGCAGCGACGTGGAGTCGGCCCACCGGGGAAGAAGGCGGACCAACGAGGCCAGCTCCAGCAGCAGTGTCTCCCCCAACCAAAGGGACGTGGCCCCCGCCTGCGAGCGTGCCTGCGGGGTGCCCTGCAACCTTCGGGTTGCCCGGCAACGGGCCACGGAGCAGAACGCTGCCGTGGAGGGCGCCGTCGGCATCGCCCAGCAGGAGGCTGCAGAGTGGGGCAGAGGCATGGCCTTCCATGCCTCGGCCGTGGGGGCCATTGCGGCGGGAGTCACGGCTGCAGCCGCACAGGAAGCAGCGGCTTCCAGGATCAGGAGTGAGGTGGAGGCAGCGGCGCAGGAAGCGGCGGCTGCCCAAGAAGCCCGCCTGGCCCAGGAGGCCATTGCCCGTAAGGAGGCCGAGGTGAAAGCGTTCAAAGAGGCGCTTGCCCAAGAGAGAGGGCAAGGAAGGAGGCGGAGGAAAGGGCCCATGCCGAGGCAACGGCCAAGGACCAAGGGGACGCCGCCGAGAGGGACGCCATCGAGGCCGCGCGACGGAAGGTCGCTGAGGATAGGGCCAAGACAGAGGCGGAGTTAGCAGCGTTAGAAGCGGAGAAGGCTCGGCTGCAGCGGGCTCGGGAAGCTGAGGCTGCCCATGCCCGAGAAGAGGCCAAAAGGCGAGCTGCCGCAGCTACAGCCGCCGCAATGGAGGAGGCGGAGGCCCAGTTCAAGCGCGAAACACCCCCGGGAGGATCCAGAGTAGAGACCCTTCGGAAGCTCTTCGAAGGAGACTCCTCCTCCAAGATGAAGGTGGACCTGGAGGAGGACGACACCAGCAGCAGTGGGGACAGTGGCCCCACTACCTACCGACGAAGGAGGGGTAAGGGGAAGACCCCGGAGAGGGCACGGAGGCCCGCGGATGGACATCCCCACGACCCTGATCCCTTCTTCACCGCCAGCGATGGGGACGGACGAGACCGCCGACATTGCCCAGGAATGGCTGGTGGAGGAGGCGGGGATATCCCCATGGAGCCAGAAGGTGAGGGTGAGGATCCCCCTCCTCCGTACCGGAGTTCGGAACCCAGCGCGTGCGGGACCGAGACGGCCAGGTGGGGCGACATGGACGAGGATGATGACATGGACTTCGGCTACACGGAGAAGCCCCCATCCTCGGACCCACCGAGGCGACCCCGCAGAGACCCACCAGGACCCCCTGGGGGAGGCCCGCCGGGACCCCCGAGTGGGGGACCCCCTGGAGGACGTCCACCAGGTGGACCCCCCGGAGGCGGACCCCCTGGCAGGGGAGGACCCCCTGGACCGGGTGGGTCCAGCGGAGGGCCTCCTGGAGGACCCCCTGACGACCCCGACGGGGCACCGGGAGATGGTATCCCGGAGGCCACATGGCGGTGGATCGTCTACCACCGCAGGAGGGTCCAGGCCCTCGAGCGCAAGGTGGACAGGGGCAAAAACGAGATGATCCGCATCGCCGGGGTCGCCGCAGGTGCCCAGAAGGAGCTGGATATCGCCAAGACGGAGATGGTAAAGCTCGCCAAGGTCGCCACCGCCGCCCAGAGGGAGCTGGACATCGCCAGGGGCGAGACCAGGCTGCTGAACACCGTCATGAACGGCCTGCAGCAGAGGCTGGACAGGCTGGAAGGCCGGGGAAGCGTCGGCAGCGACCTCCCACCCCTGGAGTCCGGCTCGTCGGACGGCGGCTGGGGACCTGGATCGCGTCCGGGCAGAGCCCACGCCCCTGGCGGAGCCCCCAGGAGTCGCCCCAGCGCCAGTGCCCCCTCTCACAGCGCCCCCTCTCATCACAGCGCGAGTCGTCACAGTGAGCGTGTGCCCTCCAGCAGTGGCAGTGAAGAGTGGCGTGATGAGTGGCTCAGCGCGGAGTACCACAGCCGCCATGCCCCACCGCGGACACCGGTACGCCCCCGACGCCCCGCACTAGTCCCAGATCCAATCCCAACGGCAGGGGGGCGATATGGTGGACTCAGAGATGCGGTCCCCGGAGGGGACGTGGAGTGGGATATCGGCGGAGGCGAGGAAGACCTGGAGGAGTTCGGCATTACCCCGCCGCGTGGTGTATGACGGGAGGCCGCTGAACGCAGCCGCTGGCGCCGTGATGAGGAGGCATACATGGAGGGAGGACGGCGCAAACATCTAGATTCAGCGTACATGGAGGAAGTACGGCGTGGCCACATGGATACCGCAGAGGAGATGGAAGTGGCAGCCGTGGGAGTCCGTGGGGGATGCTGATGGGAACCTCCGTTGACCTCGCCGCCGGTGTTCATGGTCTCTAAGGCCGCGGATGCCGCCGTGTGGGAAGACCTGAAGGACATCAAGCCCCCCACGTACGATGGCAACCCCCTTAACCTCGACCGCTTCTTAGAGAAGCTGGACGATTGGGGGATGACCGTCACTGAAGACATGGATCCCGCAGAGGCGGAGAAATATGTCTTCAAACGGTTTAGGTGGCGCCTGCCGGAGGTGCTCCAAGAGCTATACTTTGTGGCGACCAAAGAGGGGGAAATCAAGACCCTCAAGGAAGCCAAGAAGTGGCTCAACGAGCAGGAGCGGGTAGACGCTCCGCAGGTGGCTGCCAAGCGGTGGAAGGCCATCAAGCTTCAGCATGATGGTCGGGAGATCCGCCTACGAGATTGGCGGGACTTCCGGGGGCAATACACCCTCTTCCGCCGCAATGTGGAGGACTGGAATGAGGGTGACGAGCAGGCCCGCCTGCTCTCCATGCTGCCGGAAGCATGGATCAAGAGAGTCACCAAGGAGGAAGCCAAGAGAGCCAAGTCCAACCACACGGTCAAGATGATGCTCCCCAAGGAGTATCATAGGAACGTGTTGGCTTCGACGAAGCGGCACGTGGCCCCGGATGTCAAGCGGCACTCCCTGCGGAATGCTCTCCTCAGCACCGTCACGGGCGATCGTGAGAAGACCGCGATGTGGCGCCTTGATGAGTGTGAGGTGGCTGGCCAGACCATCTGTCTGCAGGCCATCCCGGCGCGGATGACCTGCGTTGAGGTCCTGGAGTGGGTTGGAGAGGAACTGCTCAAAGAATACAGGAATCTCCACCACACCCGGGGGTTGAAGCCCGGCGACCGTGACGTCAACTATGTTGGCGAAGCGTCTGGCGGGGAAGCTGCCATGGAACCAGCGGGAGCCGAAGGCGGTGAGGCCCTCGACGATGATGACGACAACGATGAGCCCGCCGAGATGGCCGTTTGTGCCTTCGTAGCCAACAACCTGAATGCGGGGAGCAACCGGGGAAGCTGGAAGCCCCTGCAGAAGGGTTGCAGGAAGAAGGAGAAGAAGGAGCCCCGCCGCATGGGCGACCCTCCGCTGTCCTTTGGGGAGTTCATACGAGCTCACCCCCAGGGCTGTTTTGTGTGTTATGGGAGGAACAAGCGGTTCGACCATGACCACCGGACATGCTCTGTCCACAAGGCCGACACGGAGGCTTATAGGAAGGTGCACAGGTCGAAGAAGTGTGCACCCGCCAGTGTCCGGGAGGCCAAGGTGGAGGTCACCAAGGACGAGCTCTCCAAGCTGATGTCGGTGGGGACCGAGTTGGCGAAGAAAATCCAGGAGATCAAGAGGGCCTCGGTCCCCGAGTCGGACGACAAGAACAAGGACAAGGAGAGGAAGGGTAAGAAAGGGGGAAGGAAGAAGGGCATCAACGAGGTTGACGCGGAAGAGAATACCCCTACTCACACAAGCGACGCCCCTTAGCGGAGCCCCTGCAGCCAAGGGCCCCAGCTAGGGCGGTCGCAGGATGGTGTTGTGGGAAGCGCCACACCATCCCATTCGGGACATTCTGAGCACAATGGGCTTGCCGCGGGCAGAAGGGCCGATCCGGCGCCCAAGACAAAAGACGGTCGCAGTGGCAGGGTGGGGGCAAGTGCTGGAGGGATAACCGCCCTGGGTGGATCCTCGTGTCCTAGCAAGGTCCCCGGTGAAGGTACGAACCCTTGCACCCGGCCATCCTTCGCGACCAAGAACGTGTTTGATGTGCTCCAAGATCTTTCCGAGAGTATCGGAGGATCACCCGGACCGCAGCTGGATGCTGCAGATGGGCAGCCTGAGCCCATTGTCCACGACCTGCACCAGTCGCTAATCGAGCTTCTGGAACGGCCGGAGATCCTGAGCTTGCACGCCGTGCGCCGTGTCGGGCGGGACCGGCAGTTGCATCTTAAGGTCCGTGCCCTATGCGGGGAAGTGGAGAAGTTTTTCGACGTGTTGGTCGACACGGGCGCTCAGGTCAGCCTGGTCAAGGCTGGCCTGCTTCCGCCAGATTGCTTGACCGACAGTCGGAGGCCTGTCAGGCTGAAGGTGGCAAACGGCCAGTACATGGTGGGAGGCACGAAGGAAGCGGCCATTGGGCTGCAGTTCGTGAACCACCGTGAGCTGAGCCGCCCGGAATTCGGCAAGGAAATCCGCCTGCAAGGCCGCTTCTATGAGGCCCAGATGGACCGGGACATGATCGTCGGATACGACTTCATGATGGAGACGGACTCCGGCGTTCTCCCGGCCCAGGCCTCCATGACCCTGTATCAGGACGACCAGCTCTTGTGGCTCTCGTCACCTGAGCACCATGTGGAATGCCAATGGATCCACCCGGACCGCAATCAGCCTGAAGTAGCCGTGCTGGGCACTGAGCCAGCTGGGCCGGCAAACCAGGAGTACGGCGTAATGCCGGAAGTGGCAAAGCGAGTGGTTGCGGACCTGGGAGCCTCGGATCTGGCCCTGGATGCGTTCTCCTCAGGAACCTCCGCCCATCTTGGGGTGTGTGAGAAGTACTGGAGCGCCCAGGACTCTGCGTGGAAGAAGCACTGGGGTCCGCATCAGGGTTTGATGTGGATCCATTGCCCCCGATGGTACATCCCAAGGGCGGTAGCAAAGATCCGCAAGGACCGCTCGAAGGCAGTGCTGGTCGTTCCTATGGGATGCACCGAGGAGGAAAGTATCCGAGATTGGGTGGTCTCACTGACCAACATGACCTTAAACAAGGTCGTCCTACCGGCTGGAGAGAGTGTCTATCAGGACGCTAAGGGACAGCCCATGCCACCCCAGAGATGGCCAACGGAATTCAACTATGTGGATGGGGGCCTTGAACAAGCCGACGCCACGGACTTCGTGTGTGTCAACCGCATCATAGCGGAGCCCGGGCGGCAATGCTTTGCGGTTTCCCCCGTCGACATAGGAGAATCGGAGGACCTCCTCACTGAAGAGGAGCTGGACCTGGTTCAGGGGTATATGGATCAGCCCTTCCACGACTGGGTAAGCCAGCGTGAGGGGAAAGGCCAGGACAGAGCCTGGTGGGAAGTAGACTCCATCGTTTCTGGTTCCTATAATGAGAACACCTTCGTACAGAGGGTGCTGGACCATATGTCCAGCCAGGACGAGCCAATCGGCGGAAACCCACCCACCTACGGTGACTTGTTCCGAGGCAACACCAGAGATGGCCCTTTGGGCCACCTGGGAAGAGCACCAGAGCCGAAGCCATGCGGAGTGTTGTAATGGGCCGGCCTGGGCAACTAGGACAGGGCTGCAGGAGCCCTACAGCGATTGCGCATTCGCGTGTCGCAGGCGCAAATGCCAGAGTGGAATCAGAAGAGAGAAAGAAAGAGAGAAGCTCTGTGTTACGTTATTTTGTGGTTGCTTATTTATGATTAATTCTGTGCTTGGCATTCTTTTGGTTGTCGTAGATATGTTGCATGGAGGGGTGCCAAAGTCCCCAAACTGCCCACGCTCGTGACGCCGGCAGTGACCACTCAGGCAAGCAAGGGACTCCGTGCTGAACAACGACAATGGAGATCAAGACTGCTTGGTGCTTATGAAGCTGCAGGGTTTCCGTGCGGGATGAGTAGATCAGTGCATGCACAGCGCAAAGTACAAGGAGTGCAGAACAAGCAGGATCCAAGGAGTGCAGAACAAGCAAGGAAAAGCAGCAACCACTAAGGGGAACGAACGTCAAAGGTTTTGAGAGTTTGAATAAATAAGGGAATAAACAATGAGAACGGGTTTTGGAGAAATCGCAAGAGTTTTGGGTTACCTCCGCCGAATGCCTTACAAAACTCTCAGCTAAGTACGAATGCCCCGATGCCCCCTAACTGCAGCGCTGAGGCAGCCCCGCGAGTGCACAGTGCGGCGATCGAGCAGCAGGGCAAAGCCAGCTGAGTGGGGGGACGCGTGCAAGAAGAACAGCACCAAAATTGGTACGATACCAGCGCTGCGCTACAGCGCTGAGAGAGACTCGAAGTATGAGCGCGGCGTTGAGCGCTGAGAGGGAACCGAAGTACCAGCGTTGCGATACAGCGCCGACGGAGGCTCAGAGAGACTCACGAAGTATCAGCGTTGCGCTACAGCGCCGATGGAAGCTCAAGGAGACTCGCACAGTACGAGCGCTGCGCTACAGCGCTGAGAGGCAACCGAAGTACCAGCGCTGCGCTACAGCGCTGAAAGAGACCTGAAGTACCAGCAGCGCTACAGCGCTGAGAGAGACCTGAAGTACCAGCGCTGCGCTACAGCGCTGAGAGAGGACTGAAGTACCAGCGCTGATGGATGCGTGGACCGTAGCAGTGCTTTATGGACGAAGGCTGACCGGGGAAGGGTGCCAGGCTCGTGAGCAAAGTGCAGCGCCAGCGTTCCGGCGAATACCGCCTCAAGGCTTGTCTACGCCGTGTGCAGGGGCAAGGGTAGCGACACAGCAGCCGGATTAATGCAGCTCGGATGAGCGGATGACCACCTCCTCTTCCGGCGAGATTACGCATTCTAAATGACGCAGATGACAAAATGAGTTTGTCACTGAGGCGCTGACAGCCTCGGTGACGTTGGTTTTTGCTATATATGCATCGACTATAAATGCACCTTTGCCCTGGTTTGTCTTGGTGGAGCCTTTTTTGTTGTATAGTAAAGGCACCAGGACAACAGGGCAAAGGTGCTACGAACGGCGGGGTGTGAGACTGCTGGGCGGGTGGTAGGCTGCAAGGTGTGTGTGTGATTGCCTAGTTGAGGCCCCACCCACTGGCGGGCGAGTGCATGGCTGGTGGGGTGCTGTGTGTGGTTGTGGGTACGCGTAAGGGTCAGCCTCTACGACAGGGGTGGTGGGGGAAGTGGTCCACGTAGGACGTATGCAAGGGGTGTGGTCGAGCAAGAGTAGCTCCCTTCTAGCCCCAATCAGTATCCCCCAGAAGCCGGATGCCTTTGGTGCCCAGGCCAGCAAATACTCCACCATCAAGACTGCAGCTCTGCAAGCAAGCATGCAGCCGCAGCCCGCCCCCACGCCCGAAGTTATGCCTTTTGTAGGTTTTGTTGCCCAGGCCCGCCATTGGTTTTGGCTTTATATCAGACTCTCCACGCTCCGTGTAGTCTCTTAGGAGGGGAGTGTAATAGGCCGGCCTGGGCAACTAGGACAGGGCTGCAGGAGCCCTACCGCGATTGCGCATTCGCGTGTTGCAGGCGCAAATGCCAGAGTGGAATCAGAAGAGAGAAAGAAAGAGAGAAGCTCTGTGTTACGTTATTTTGTGGTTGCTTATTTATGATGAATTCTGTGCTTGGCATTCTTTTGGTTGTCGTAGATATGTTGCATGGAAGGGTGCCAAAGTCCCCAAACTGTGCACGCTCGTGACGCCGGCAGTGACCGCTCAGGCAAGCAAGGGACTCCGTGCTGAACAACAACAATGGAGATCAAAACTGCTTGGTGCTTATGAAGCTGCAGGGTTTGCGTGCGGGATGAGTAGATCAGTGCATGCACAGCGCAAAGTACAAGGAGTGCAGAACAAGCAGGATCCAAGGAGTGCAGAACAAGCAAGGAAAAGCAGCAACCACTAAGGGGAACGAACGTCAAAGGTTTTGAGAGTTTGAATAAATAAGGGAATAAACAAGGAGAACGGGTTTTGGAGAAATCGCAAGAGTTTTGGGTTACCTCCGCCGAATGCCTTACACGGAGGTACCCCGCAAGTAAGCTCAGTGGTTCAGGTGCCCGGAAAGGCCAAGGCAGAGTCCGATGAGTGCCCCAAGATCCAGGCATTGAGGGCCAGGCTGAAGCAGAAGTATGGTGAAACCTTCTTCAGCGGAAAACCTGTGTTTCCCCCAACGGTGCAGGGACCGTATGGTGAGGCCAAGATACGACTGAAGCCGGACCCCCGAGTGTACAGGCACCGGGAGCTTTCCCTGAGAGGCGAGAGGAAGGAGGCAATGGAGAAGATCCTCCGTGAGTTCATCGAGAGGGGCTGGCTTGAGCCATGCCACTCCGAGTGGGCCTCCCCGTGCTTCGTCGTCCCCAAGAAGGTGGCCGGGGAGTGGCGGCTCGTGGTCGACTACCGCGGCCTAAACGCCCAAAGGCAGCATGACAGCTATACGCTGCCCCTCATTGAGGACATGCTGCAAAAGCAACACCGGCGGAGGATCTTCACGGTGATTGACCTGAAACATGATTATCATCAGATGCCTCTCGCCGATGAGTCCCGTGCCTGCACAGCCATGAGGACCCCACTGGGACCCCTCCAGTGGAAGGTGATGCCCATGGGCGTTACCAACGGCAATGCGGCTTTTCAGCGGATGCAGGACAACCTGCTTGAGCCGGTGCGTGACTGTGCGGACCCCTTTGTGGATGACGGGATCATCGCGTCCGGGGACCCCAGTCTGAGCTATGATGAGCTCCTGGAAGAACACGAGAGGGACGTCACCAGAGTGCTGGACCTCCTGGTTCGGCACAAGCTCACGGGCAGCAATGACAAGGCCACCATTGCGGTAAGCGAGGTGGTCTTCGCTGGCCACGTGGCTGGGAACGGGCAGCGGAAGCCCATACCCGGCAAGGTGGCTGCAATTGAGCACTGGGAGAAGCCCAAGACGGTCTCTGAGCTACGGGCATACTTGGGGTTCTGCAACTACTACTCGGGGTATATCAAAATGTATGCCGAGTATGCGGCCCCCATGACGGCCATGCTCAGGGGCAACCGAGAGGAGACCAAGAAGGGGTCCAAGAACGCTCTGCTCTTGAATGATGAGTCTGACCGTGCCTTTGAAGGGATGAAGCAGGCGCTGCTATCCGCAGTGGGTCTGCACCTCGTGGATCCTGACCGAGGGTTCGTCCTGCGCACCGACGCTTCCGACTACGCCATTGGCGCTGTGTTGGAACAAGTGCTTGATGATGGGAGGCACGTGCCCGTCGCCTTCTGGAGCCGAGTCCTGGCGGAAGTCCAGAGTCGGACGTGGACGCCCCGAGAAAAGGAGGCGTATGCCATTGTCATGGCTCTCCGGAAAAGGGCGGGGTACATTGCCCTCCATCCCGTCACCGTCTGCACCGACCATCAGAGTCTGCAGTTGTGGCACAAAGAGCACGTGGACACCCCCTCTGGTCCGGCCTCCCGACGGGCAAGATGGCATGAGACCTTGGCCATGTTCGACCTCACGGTTGTGTATGTTCCTGGCAAGGACAACACCGTGGCGGACTGTCTCAGCAGGTGGGCCTACCCCGCCAGCAAGGGCATGACGGATGTCTCCGCCCATGGCGATGAGGCCGAGACCACTGGGGCCAAGAGGATCATAGAAATGGAGCGCCTGATGGACGAGGAGGGTGTTAAATGCTTCGTCGTCATGGCTGCGGATGCCCTTCTCGGAAGGAGGATGGGCAGAGCGGTCAGTGTACTCGCTACTGAGGGAGCTGAGTCCGACAAGCACCTCTTCCCTGGATCGTGCCTCCAGGACGGCTGGACCGACGACTACGCCAAGTCCGAGCCCTTTGAGGGCGAGTATAGGGCTGTGACCGACCCTGATGACGGGCACAGGTGGCCAAAGGGGCTGACTGAGGAGGATGGCAAGCTCTACCAGAATGGTAAACTGCTGGTCCCGGATTCCCGAGTGCTCGAGCTATGTGAGGCTTGGCACCACCACATGATGCACCCAGGGGTCCGAAAGCAAGCCCTGGACATGCAGCGCTGGTTCCAGATCGACCAGATCGGCCTCTACAACGCCATCAAGACGGTCAGGAAGGGTTGCTCGGTCTGTCAGGCCTGCAATCCCGACAGCCGGAACGTCACGGGGGAAGCCCAATGGACTCCGGTACCCGACCAGCCCATGGAGAGCGTGGCCATGGACGTCTTCTCCATGCCCGAAGTCCACATAGGCAAGGAGACCTTCGACTGTGTGGTCCTTTGTGTGGACCGCCACAGCGGCTACGTAGTGGCCGTTCCGGCACGGTAAAGGGGGTTGCTAGCCAAGGAAGTGGCAGTCATGATGATTTGTCACTGGCTGACCGTCTTTGGCATCCCCCACACCATTTGCAGTGACTGAGCACCCCAGTTTACTGGCGGCCGGTTCAAGGCCATGTGTTCCCTCATGGGGATACGTCATGCCAAGAGCGTCGCCTACCTCAGCCGGTCCAACGGCCGGGCTGAAGTGGCTGGAAGGCAGCTGTTCGAGAAGCTACGCAAGATTCACCTCACCAACCCACATCGAAACTGGTTTGAGGAGATGTGGCCTGCCCTAAAGGCCCATCATGACACCCCCACTCCGGGTGGATTGTCCCTTCACCAGATTTTGTTTGGCAGGGACCCCCTGGGTCGGGGACCTCCCTTGTCAGGTGAAGGTATGGCCATGGACGCCAAGGAATTTGTTGCGCGGCAGGAGGCAACGGCGCGGGACATCCGCCAGCAGCTGGAGAAGGAGCATGCTGTGCGTCAGAAGTCCGCCCTGAGCTCGACAGCGCAAAGGTTCAGGGTGGGAGACCCGGTGTGGGTGATCAGACCCCGCCCCATGGGCACCAACTGCACCAAAACCTGGTTCACACCCGGAGAGCTGGTCCGCAGGATTGGTGAGGACACCTACCGCATCAAGGTGGGTCACGGACAGTTTCGGGAGCGCCACGAAAGTCAACTCTGTGTGTGGGAACCCGATCTCCGTGGCCAACATGTGTCCCTAGACCACTTCGCACATGAGGCTGATTCGGACGACGACTACGCTGAGCAGGACGACTATACCGTCGAGAAGATCCTGGCCCAGGGTCCGAACGCCTCGGCACCTGGAGACCTGGAGAAAGATGTCCTTGATTAGTGCCCTGGATGTTTTGATGAAATCCTGCAGGTTTTGAAGTTGAAAACCCAAACCAAAGCAGCAAGTAGAGCAAGAACAGGATGTAGAACGAATCAATGAATAGTTTTGAAATCCAGTGTAACACAGAAGGGCTGCAGATAGACAAAGCAGGAGAAAGATGTCCTTGATTAGTGCCCTAGATATTTTGATGAAATCCTGCAGGTTTTGAAGTTGAAAACCCAAAACAAAGCAGCAAGTAGAGCAAGAACAGGATGTGGATCGAATCAATGAATAGTTTTGAAATCCAGTGTAACACAGAAGGGCTGCAGATAGACAATGCAGGTATAAACACAAAGATTCAATCACAAATGGATAATACAAAAGATTTTAAATGAAAACTGGACTGACTCTGGCCTCCAAGATAGCATCAGGCACTTCATGTGCACTCTTTTTGGTGAAATGGTGCTGGTTAGGAATGTGGGGCATAGATGTCAGGCCAACACAGAAAATGACTTGGCCAAGCAACCGAATTCAGAAAAAGTTAAAAAGTAGAACCACAATAAGTGGTAGAAACAATTGAGTATAGGGGTCTTGGGGTGGGAGACCACTAGGCTTAACCTCCAAGGCCTAAAGCATGAAATGCCTATTTTTTTTGGTATATCCTCCATGAAGGAAGGTACCTCCGCTCAGTTGAGTGGTAGGGGTGAACTTCATGGGGGGGCTAGGGTTACTACCCTAGTTACTTTGAGAAAGTGTACTTTAGGCTTCAAAAGAGAGATAAAAATACTTAAGTTAGTCTTAGCATCAACAAAAGGGTTTTAAGGGGGGCTTGGCCTGGATCAAGCCCTCCAAGAAAGACATGGCAGTGACTTTTTCTTACTCCCCCCTGGAGTACTAGTTAGCTAAGCTAGTAGGACCAAGGAAAAAGGCTCAAATATTCCCAAAATTACCTCAGAAAATGCATTAAACGTACCAAAAACATCCTCATCAGTTCATAGAAGCCTATCACACCGTAGGTACCCTCGAAAAACAGTGTAATGTACCGTGAATGATGTCCCTTCGATGGGGCATTCCCCAAAAGTCGCCGGCGTGCGACCAAAACGTTTGGTAAAAATTTGGGGGTAGTGGGGTCGCACCCAGGACTCCCTCCCTAGAGCACATATGCTTGCCCACTAGGGTACAGTCGAACGCTCTACTGCGGACGGCTATTGCTGTATAAACAGCGTTTTAGTAAACGTCCTGACCAAGGGCCAGGGCGGAGCAATACTCCCGATGGAGGACACAAATCTCCAGGAGCTGAAAAAAATAGATAATGTAACCAACAGGGAGTGATTCCTGCGGTTTAGCGAAAGGGGTAGCGATTTAACAAGTCAAATCACTAAAAATTGACGAAATCACGCGAGACATCGTCATTTTTACACCAAAACTCAAAGTCGCAGACAAGCGCAACACACGCGGACTTCAAAAACAAGGTTGCGCAAGCGTAAACGGCTTTTGAAAGAGAAGGTATGAGCCCTAGTTTTTAAAGTTCTAAAGGAACATTTTGCACAGTTGCATTAAGATTTTGATAAACTTTAGGGAAAAGTATTCAAACTCAGCCCACACCACAGAGCAGGTGGACAACCCACCTCTCAGGTATGCCAGTGTCATCTCACACGCATGCATTGCGTTTGTGTTGGTTGCTTCGTTACAACGTTAGGGTTGTCAACGCTGTGTTTGTTGGGGGTTCGGGCGCTCTCATCTCGTTTGCTCTGCACAGGTCAAAACAGGAATGAAACGTACGCGATGCGAATGGAGCGCGCAGCGCGCACGTAGGGTTAGAATCTGCGCTGTGCTCGCGATGCATGTGCCTAATTGAGGCATTCACACGCTGTGACGCTTTTCCTGTACCCCAATTCATCCTTGTTCTCTCTTCACAGGTAAGAAAAGAAAGTGTTTGCTCGTGTGTAGCCGTAGCGTTAAAGTAGGGTTGCTTAAAACGCTTAGGCTTGTTTATAACTCGCAATAGGGTCGTTTTGCGTTGGCTTCAGTTCGGCATTCATACGATGCATGGTGAGTAAGGTAGGTAAGCCCAGGGGGAGCTCACCTTCTGGTTGATTCAGTGTGGTTATGGTTCCGCCTCCCTTCCCTGCATGCGTGCACACGATGCATTAAAGGGATTTGACAGTAGGCCACGCGCTGTGCACGCGACATGAACCCTTGCCAGGTTACCCAGGGCTTCGCCCTACGTTCCATAAGGGAACGGGCGAAGTCCTTAAGCTTGCTTGCTTGCAACTGGGTTCAGGAACAGTGTATTATAGGGCACACTAAGAAGCGTATAATACGTGGAGTGTGTCTTGGTTCCTCCGTCCTGAACCCAGTTCATTGGCCTCTGTTGTACAGGTGGGAGAGGTTCAGGGTGACTGGTGCACGCAGCAGCTGCCTTCGGCGGCTATCCCATTTTTCTGCCCCAGCTAAACAGGGGCGCTGATCACACAATCAATTGACTGCGCCTCAGCCAGGAGTGGCGAGGGCAGTTCGACTCCATGGACATCCGCGCTGTGCACGCAACAAGAGCACCCCTTCCCTCCAAGCCCTAGTAGGGAAACGTGTTGTGACGTCCCTGTTAGACCACAGTTGCTTAGCAGCGCTGTGTTCTCTTGTCTTCTTTAGAGGAGGGTCATTAGGACCCGAGACCTCATTGACAGCAACACCAAGTAGCGTGTGTAGGGGTTAGGGTCAGCAGGCCTGGCAGGAGTTGAGTGCAGGTGATGAGTGCTCACCCTGCCTTCGAAGGCCGGTGCTGGCGTTAGTGAGTGTAGTGTAGTGGTGTCTCCTGTCCCGCGTGCTTTTCCTCGTGGGCAGGGGAGTGCGTTAGCTTTTGGCCCTTAGCAAAAATGGTCGTTTTGGATGCCCTTAGCACCCTTGGCCACGCCTCCCCTCTAGTAGGTAGGGCTTTTGCCGTCTTCTCCCAAGGATAGGCGTCAGCACAGAAATTGGGCGCCATAGGAGTGGTAATAGTACCTGATTAGGACCTTCGGTCCGACGTCAGCGAAGCCCGGTCTCCAGCAGCCACGCCGGGGAGAGAGGTGAGACACACACAGACATACGTAGCACAGATAGGGGTATGGTAAACCCTGTAAGGAAGGGTAGAACCCCATGGGTCTGGACCAGTCAGGGGTCCTAACTGTGGGCACGCTTGTCCCCAAGGAGGGAAGACACACCTTGCCTCATAACACCTTGCTTGTCATTCCCCCCTGGTGTAGTAAGCCACCGTTCTTCGTTGGCTCTCCAAGGTCATTACATCAGGGCAGTCCCCATGCAACACATGGTCAACAAGGCATACAATCGCTGGGTGGCTGCAATCCTGATTTGCGGCCACCTGGCTCACGCTGGAAACCATAGGCATGGGTCTGCAGGGCACAGACAGGGTCAGTGCAGTGCTCAGTAAGTAGTAGTCTGTGAAAAACCAATGGCCTTCGGCCAGGGAGTGGTTGTCACGGGGGGCTAACGGTCCTGTCCTGCGATGCAATGCGGGGCAACTGTGACAACTGCTCTTACACCCATACACAGGCACGTCTGCACAAGAGTGCTCACTGCACCTGTCAGTAGACTGACACAGGGAAATTGGTTTCGCTTTCTACGCTGGGACATAGTCTCAGCACGGGTTAGGAGCTGCCCCTCGTTGTTCTCAACGAGGTAGGTGCGGAAGACCGGGTGGATACTCCCGTCTGGTTGTATGAAGGCTGACATAGGTTCCCAGGTCGCCTCAGATAACCCATAGCCATCCCACAGGGTTAGGAATTTCCAGCCCTGTTTATACTCGTGGCGAGCAATACCTGCAACCACGTAGTAACCATCGACTGCCATCTCATCGGCAGTCATCTCTTCGAGGTCGTCTACCTTCTCTGGACTGGCAGCGTTCTCTAGGTCCATACGCTCGACCTCACTGTCGCTGAGGCGCCACTCATCCCAAGACAAATCGTCAGGGGAGTGATGGTGGCTCAACTGTTTAGGTGCACACAGCAGTTCACCACCTAGACGTGGACTGCACCTGACAGGGATTCTGGATCCATCTATCCTGATGATACGATAGGGTCCAAAATAAGGGTTCTGTAGGCAGTTACGTGGCCACCAGGGTAGGGGTGAATGGTGAACCAAAACAAAGTCACCAACCTTGAAGGTGGCAGGTCGCCGTAGGCGGTTCCGTCGGCTCAGTTCACGGTCACGAATGTGTCTCAGGTTAGTCCCAGCCTGGTTAGCCAGAGACTGCTTGTGTTCCAGCCAATCTCCCACAGGCCTCTTGAAGTCCTCAGAAAAGGGGGTTTTGAAGAACCAAGCAGGTCGTCCTCCATGGAACAGTTCGTGGGGGGTGGAACCCGTAGAAGAGCTCCGCTGTGAGTTCATGGTCAGCACTGCCCAGGGCACTAGGCGTACCCAGTCCTTGGTACGCTCCTGTTTCATCAGGATTCTTAAGTTTTGCTCCACCACACGGTTCTGTCTCTCACAGAGAGGGTTAGACGTGTGGGTATAGAGCACACCTGTGGTTACCTCCACGTTGAGGGCATTTAGCACTCGTTTGTACCACCCAGTGTCACTGCGGATGCATACATCCTCATCAGAGTGCACCTGCTTAGGTGCTCCATAGGGTTCGAACCATTGTTCGACCAACAGTTTCACAGTCTGCTCACCTGTGATTTTCTTATTGCAAGGGAACACACGGGTGAAGCGAGATAGGCCACAGGTGACCACTAGGCAACTATCATAGCTGCCGAAGCGTGGTAGGCCCGGGATGAAATCCACGTAGAGAAGAGAGTTAGCACAATAGGGTATGGGTAAGCTGGAGATCAGGCCCCTATCCCTACTGTCGCTCTGCTTGCTGGCATGACAGCCACAAGCATCCACAATGGTCTGCATACGCGACCTCAGTTCAGTCAGGGTTAGACTAGAGTAGAAACACTCACGGAAGAAGTCCACTGAGCGATTAGCGCCAGTGTGGCCGGAACTGAGATGGGACCACTGTAGGCACCCATCCGGTCGTGCCTCAGGCACCACAATTTGGTCCTCGTAGAAGAGGTACTGATTGCTTTTATACCACTGGTGCCCGTCAATGACACGGGGTTCGAGACCAGTGCTGAGGGTTTGGAGAATTTCTTTATACTCTGACTGATAGTCGGTTAGATTCCAACCCTCCAGGATTCCAGCAGTGCGCATGGACAGGTCAAGCTGGACATCCATACGCTGGAAAGCCTCTCTGGCGAGCGCCTCAGAGCTCTCACCTATGAGCGCATCGAAGTTGTTGCGCGATATATAGTCAGACAGTTCATTCTTTATTCCGGGGATATGATGCACTGTCAGCCTGAACTGGCTCAGGTAAGTCCACCACCGCTTTAGCTTAGCTTTCTCTGGTGGTGGGCCCTTCTGAAAAGACTTCACAGGTTCCTGGTCACACACCCAGACAATAGGGTTAGATCCTAGGAGTCGGGACTGTGACGAACGCACTAACATACCGGCCAGGAGTTCCTGGTCATAGGTGCTGTAATTGGAACGCGCTTGGTTCCATTTCCAATTCCAGTGTCCCAGGGGCACCAGTCGCCACTCACTGGTAGGATAGTCATGTTTCAACGAGCCATCACGGTTCAGTCCACTAGTACGATGATGGCAGTGGGTCAGTTCAGCGGGGTTAAGCTCCTGCCATTGGTAGATGGTACCACCCCCCCCTACATCACTGACATCAGTGATCAGGACTATCTCGCCCTTAGGGCGGGGTACTCCCAGGCAGTTGGAGGAGGCAATCTTCTTCTTCAACTCCTGGAAACACTCTTCCTCTCTGGCGGTCCACCTCCAGGGAGTAGTTTTCTTGATTAGGTCAGTGACGGGCGCAGAGGAGTAAGTAAAATTGTGGATGTGACGCCGATAGTGAAGCGGTAGGGTGACCTCCACCCTACCTTCTGGCGCCACAGTGATAGTGGTGCTTGGGGATGCTGAATTTCAGCATCTCCCACTGAGATCTCACTGATTTCTTGGGGAATTCTTGTAAAATACCCCAGAAATCATCATTTTTCGTCATTTTTGGGCTGGCGCCGACCTTCGTCGCCTGCGCGTCGCAGCCCCAGATCGAAGCTCTACTTCTCGATTTACGAAGGTTTTAATCAATTTTATTATTGATTTATCGTTTTCAGAATTATAGAAATGAGCCGTGACCATTTTTGCCGCGTTCCGCGAGGGTCAATTTTTGAGGAAATTGGTCACGTAAAAGATTTTTCCAGAAAATCCCGAGGCGATACCAGGAATCAGCCAGGCGCCCAAGGCGTGGCCCAACAGTGGCCCTCCTCATATATAATATGAATTGGGAAAGAGACGCGTCGTGTCGGCTACACGACGCGTTGGGGGGGAGACACGCGAAATGAGTGTTTTTGACTCAAAAATCACCATATTTCACTGTTTTTCGCCCAAAAACCACTGTTTGGTCCAGTTTGGGCAGGATCTCAGTGGAGATCCTGATGGCGACGACTCGTAGCCGTCAGTTATTCTGATGGCGGCGACGCCGCCGCCTTCGTTTCGTACCTTTTTCTCAGCTATTTTATAGTTTAGAGGTGATACATATACATTGTACATGTCATCGCATTTGTTTTGTTACATATACCTTCTCTTTGTCCATAGACGCCAGATTGTGTCCGCGGACGCTCCCCGTGGGGTGAGCAAGGATTCCAAGACTATTTACGCAACTCCAATGGAATCCAAGTTTGGAATAGACTTCATGTAGTACTTGGAGAGGTTGGGGTGATGGGTTGAAGGATTTTCGATTTTTCAGTGGACGCACGGACATAACCCCCGCCGAAAATGCTTCAAAATGGTCTTGGCGCTGTCCACATGGTTCAGTGGTGGACCTGTCGATGACTCCCACGACGTTGAGGCGCCGATCTGCTGCCTGGTTTTCGACAACTCCCGCAGCGCAACAGACTGCAGCCAAAGGTATTGCACTCGTGGAAATACAGTGCAAGAAGGGGCGCCTGGGCCAAGACTGGCCCCTAAGGCAACAGCAGCGACGACGACAGCCCTGAGATCAGCTCCAGGAGCTCCTGCGGTGACGACGACGATCCCAGCAGAGGTCTTGAGGAAGTCTGGACCCTGCAGCAGCTTGACAAGTGGTGTGGATGGCAAATCCCAAGAGCAACGACAGCAGGTTGCGCGGAGAGCGCCCCGCGTCCACCAGTAACCAAATCAGGCGCGTTAATTCTTCGCCTTGGGTTGGTAACAGACCCTAAACAGGCGCGGGGCGCCTTGGGTAGGAAATGACCCTAAATGACTCTAAATGCAGGCGGTGTGACGGCCTGCGGACGGCAACGACGCCCAGACTGCAGGAGAATTGTCGACGACGTCGACATCTGCAGGAGCTAAGGTCCAGGGCATCAACATGATGAGTAAGAAAAAGTCACTACCATGTCTTTCTTGGAGGGCTTGATCCAGGCTAAGCCCCCCTTAAAACCCTTTGTTGATGCTAAGACAAACTTAAGTGTTTTTATCTCTCTTTTGTTGCCTAAGGTACACTTTCTCAAAGTAACTAGGGTTGTGACCCTAGCCCCCCCATGAAGTTCACCCCTACCACTCAACTGAGCGGAGGTACCTTCCTTCATGGAGGTCATACCAAAATAAATCAGGCATTCCATGCTTGTTGGCCTTGGAGGTTAAGCCTAAGTGGTCTCCCACCCCAAGACCCCTATACTCAATTGTTTCTACCACTTATTGTGGTCCTACTTTGTAACTGTTTCTGAATTCAGTTGCTTGGCCAAGTCATATTCTGTGTGGTCCTGACATCTATGCCCCTCAGTCCTAACCAGCACCATTTCACCCTAAAGAGTGCACATGAAGTGCCTAATGCAACCTCTGAGGCTAGAGTCTGACCAATTGGCATATAAAACCTTTTGTATTATCCATTTGTGATTGAATCTATGTGCATAAACCTGCTTTGTCTATCTGCAGCCTTTCTGTGTTACACTGGATTCCAAAACCAATCATTGATTCGATCCACATTCAGTCCTTGCTCTACTTGCTGCTTTGGTTTGGGGTTTTCAACTACAAAACCTGCAGGAATACATCAAAAGACCTAGGGCATAATTCAAGGACATCTTTCTGATGTCCTTGAATTATGCCCTAGGTCTTTTGATGTATTCCTGCAGGTTTTGTAGTTGAAAACCCCAAACCAAAGCAGCAAGTAGAGCAAGGACTGAATGTGGATCGAATCAATGATTGGTTTTGGAATCCAGTGTAACACAGAAGGGCTGCAGATAGACAAAGCAGGTTTATGCACATAGATTCAATCACAAATGGATAATACAAAAGGTTTTATATGAAAATTGGTCAGACTCTAGCCTCAGAGGTTGCATTAGGCACTTCATGTGCACTCTTTAGGGTGAAATGGTGCTGGTTAGGACTGAGGGGCATAGATGTCAGGACCACACAGAATATGACTTGGCCAAGCAACTGAATTCAGAAACAGTTACAAAGTAGGACCACAATAAGTGGTAGAAACAATTGAGTATAGGGGTCTACGGGTGGGAGACCACTTAGGCTTAACCTCCAAGGCCAACAAGCATGGAATGCCTGATTTATTTTGGTATGACCTCCATGAAGGAAGGTACCTCCGCTCAGTTGAGTGGTAGGGGTGAACTTCATGGGGGGGCTAGGGTCACAACCCTAGTTACTTTGAGAAAGTGTACCTTAGGCAACAAAAGAGAGATAAAAACACTTAAGTTTGTCTTAGCATCAACAAAGGGTTTTAAGGGGGGCTTAGCCTGGATCAAGCCCTCCAAGAAAGACATGGTAGTGACTTTTTCTTACTCCCCCCTGGAGTACTAGGTCATGAAGCTAGTAGGACCAAGGAAAAAGGCTGAAATATTCCCAAAATTACCTCAAAAAAATGCATTAAACTTACCAAAAACATCCTCATCACTTCATAGAAGCCTATCACACTGTAGGTACCCTTGAAAAACAGTGTAATGTACCGTGAATGATGTCCCTTCGATGGGGCATTCCTCAAAAGTCGCCGGCGTGCGACGAAAACTTTTGGAAAAAGTTTGGGGGCAGTGGGAATTGAACCCAGGACGCCCTCCCTAGAGCCAATGTGCTTGCCCACTAGGGTATAGTCGAACGCTCTAATGCGGACGGCTATCGCCGTATAAACAGCGTTTTAGTATACGTCCTGACCAAGGGCCAGGGCGGAGCAATACTCCCAATGGAGGACACAAACCCCCAGGAGCTGGAAAAAATAGAAAATGGAACCAGCAGGGAGTGATTCCTGCGGTTTAGCGGAAGGGGTTGCGATTTAGCAAGTGAAATCGTTAAAAATCGACGAAACCACGCGGGAAATCGTCATTTTTACACATAACTAAAAGTCGCAGACAAGCACAACAGAAGCGGACTCCAAGAAAAGGGTTGCGCAAGGGTAAACGGCTTTTGGAAAAGAAGGTATGAGCCGTAGTTTTTAAAGTTTTAAAGGAAATTTTTGCACAGTTGCATCAAAATTGTTATACACTTCAGAGTCAAGCATTCAAATTCAGCCTACACCACAGAGCAGTTCAACAACCCGTCTCTCAGGTATGTCTGTGTCACCTCACACTCACGCATTGCGTTCGTGTTGGTTGTTTCGTCAAAACGTTAGGGTTGTCAACGCTGTGCTCGTTGGGGGGTCGGGTGTTCTTCTCCCGTGCTCTGCACAGGTAAAAGCAGGAATGAAAGGTATGTGATGCGAATGGAGCGCGCAGCGCACACGTAGGGTTAGAATATGCGCTGTGCTCGCGATGCATGTGCCTAATCGAGGCATCCACACGCCGTGACGCTTCACCTGTATCCGAAATTCATCCTTGTTTTCTTCTTCACAGGTAAGTACAAAAAGCGTTTGTTCGTGTGCGGCCGTGGCGTTAAAGTTGAGTTGCTTAAAACGCTTAGGTTTGTTTTGTGTTCGTTTCAATTCGGCATTCACACGATGCATGGTGAGTAAGGTAGGTTAGCCCAGGAGGAGCTCACCTCCTGGTTGAGTCAGTGGTTCAGCCCCCCTTCCCTGCGTGCACATGATGCATTAAAGGGTAGGCCACGCGAATTGCGCACGGTAAACCTTGTTTAGGTTACCCAGAGGCTCCTCGGTACGTTCTTTAAGAGAACCCGAGGAGTTTCTTAAAGCTTGCTTGCTTGACAGGGGTAGCTGATCCGTCAGCGTGTTTGCGAACAGTGTATTATAGGTCACACTGAGAAGGGTATAATACCTGGAGTGTGGCTTGGTTCCTCCGTCGCAAACACCCCTTCATTTGCCTCTTTTGTACAGGTGGGAGAGGTTAAGGGTGATTGGTGCACGCAGCAGCTGCCTTCGGCGGCTACCATTTTTCTGCCCCAGCAAAACAGGGGCGCTGATCACAAATCAAATCACTGTGCCTCAGCCAGTACTGGCGAGGGCAGTTCGACCTCAACGACATCTGCGCTGTGCACGCAACGGGAGCACCCCTTCCCTCCAAGCCCTAGCAGGGGAAACGCGTTGTGGCGTCCCCTGTTAGGCCACAGCTGCTTAGGAGCGCTGTGTTCTCTTGTCTTCTTCACAGGAGGGCCATTAGGGCCTGAGTGAACTTCCACAGCAGCACCCAGTAGCGTGTGTAGGGGTTAGGGTCAGCAGGCTTGGCAGGAGGTGAGTGCAAGTGATGAGTGCTCACCCTGCCTTCGAAGGCCGGTGCTGGCGTTAGTGAGTGTAGTGTAGTGGTGTCTCCTGTCCCGCGTGCTTTTCCTCGTGGGCAGGGGAGTGCGTTAGCTTTTGGCCTGTAGCAAAAATGGGCGTTTTGTATGCCCTTAGCACACTTGGCCACCCCTCCCCTCTTAGTAGCTAGGGCTTTTGCCGTCTTACCCCAAGGATAGGCGCCAGCACAGAAATTGGGCGCCATAGGAGTGGTAATAGTACCTGATTAGGACCTTCGGTCCGACGTCAGCGAAGCCCGGTCTCCGGGAGCCACGCTGGGGAGAGAAGTGAGACACATACAGACATACGTAGCACACTTAGGGGTATGGTAAACCCTGTAAGGAAGGGTAGAACCCCATGGGTCTGGACCAGTCAGGGGTCCTAACTGTGGGCTCGCTTGTCCCCAAGGAGGGAGGACACACCTTGCCTCATAACACCTTGCTTGTCATTCCCCCCTGGTGTAGTAAGCCACCGTTCTTCGTTGGCTCTCCAAGGTCATTACATTAGGGCAGTACCCATGCAACACATGGTCAACAAGGCACACACTCGCTGGGTGGCTGCAATCCTGATAAGCGGCCACCTGGCTCACGCTGGAAACCATAGGCATGGGTCTGCAGGGCACAGACAGGGTCAGTGCAGTGCTCGGTAAGCAGTAGTCTGTGAGAAACCAATGGCCTTCGGCCAGGGAGTGGTTGTCACGGGGGGCTAACGGTCCTGTCCTGCGATGCAATGCGGGGCAACTGTGACAACTGCTCTTACACCCATACACAGGCACGTCTGCAGAAGAGTGCTCACTGCACCTGTCATTAGACTGACACAGGGCAATTAGTTTCGCTTCTTACGCTGGGACATAGTCTCAGCACGGGTTAGGAGCTGCCCCTCGTTGTTCTCAACGAGGCAAGTGCGGAAGATGGGGTTGATACTCCCATCCGGTTGTATGAAGGCTGACATAGGTTCCCAGGTCGCCTCAGACAACCCATAGCCATCCCACAGGGTAAGGAATTTCCAGCCCTGTTTATACTCGTGGCGAGCAATACCTGCAACCACGTAGTAACCATCGACTGCCATCTCATCGGCGGTCATCTCTTCGAGTTCGTCTGCCTCCTCCGGACTGGCAGTGTTCTCTAGGTCTATACGTTCAATCTCACTGTCGCTGAGGCGCCACTCATCCCAAGACAAATCGTCAGGGGAGTGATAGTGCCTCAACTGCTTAGGTGCACACAACAGTTCACCACCTAGACGTGGACTGCACCTGACATGGATCCTAGATCCATCTATCCTGATGATACGATAGGGTCCAAAGAAAGGGTTCTGTAGGCAGTTACGTGGCCAGGAGGGTAGACGTGAATGGTGTACCAAAACAAGGTCACCAACCTTGAAGCTGGCAGGTCGCCGTAGGCGGTTCCGTCGGCTCTGTTCACGGTCACGAATGTGCCTCAGGTTAGTACCAGCCTGGTTGGCCAGAGACTGCTTGTGTTCCAGCCAATCTCCCACAGGCCTCTTGAAGTCCTCAGGAAAGGGGGTTTTGAAGAACCAAGCAGGTCGTCCTCCATGGAACAGTTCGTGGGGGGTGAAACCCGTAGAAGAGCTCCGCTGTGAGTTCATGGACAGAACTGCCCAGGGCAATAGGCGTACCCAGTCCTTGGTGCGCTCCTGTTTCATCAGGATTCTTAAGTTTTGCTCCACCACACGGTTCTGTCTCTCACAGAGAGGGTTAGACGTGTGAGTATAGGGCACACCTGTGGTTACCTCCACGTTGAGGGCATTTAGCACTCGTTTGTACCACCCAGTGTCACTGCGGATGCGTACATCTTCATCAGAGTGCACCTGTTTAGGTGCTCCATAGGGTTCGAACCATTGTTCGACCAACATTTTTACAGTCTGCTCACCTGTGATTTTCTTATTGCAAGGGAACACACGGGTGAAGCGAGATAGACCACAGGTGACCACGAGGCAACTATCATAGCCGCCAAAGCGTGGTAGGCCGTGGATGTAATCCACGTAGAGAAGAGAGTTAGCACAATAGGGGATGGGTAAGCTGGAGATCAGACCCCTATCCCTACTGTCGCTCTGCTTGCTGGCATGACAGCCACAAGCATCCACAATGGTCTGCATACGCGACCTCAGTTCAGTCAGGGTTAGACTAGAGTAGAAACACTCACGGAAGAAGTCCACTGAGCGATTAGCGCCAGTGTGACCAGAACTGAGATGGGACCACTGTAGGCACCCATCCAGTCGTGCCTCAGGCACCACAATTCGGTCCTCGTAGAAGAGGTACTGATTGTTTTTATACCACTGGTGCCCGTCAATGACACGGGGTTCGAGACCAGTGCTGAGGGTTTGGAGAATTTCTTCATACTCTGACTGATAGTCGGTTAGACTCCAACCCTCCAGGATTCCAGCAGTGCGCATGGACAGGTCAAGCTGGACATCCATACGCTGGAAAGCCTCTTTGGCGAGCGCGTCAGAGCTCTCACCAATAAGCGCATCGAAGTTGTTGCGCGATATATAGTCAGACAGTTCATTCTTAATCCCGGGGATATGATGCACTGTCAGCCTGAACTGGCTCAGGTAAGTCCACCACCGTTTTAGCTTTGCTTTTTCCGGTGGTGGGCCCTTCTGAAAAGACTTCACAGGCTCCTGGTCACACAGCCAGACAATAGGGCTAGATCCCAGGAGTCGAGATTGTGACGATAGCACCAACATACCGGCCAGGAGTTCCTGGTCATAGGTGCTGTAGTTGGAACGCGCTTGGTTCCATTTCCAATTCCAGTGTCCCAGTGGCACCAGTCGCCACTCACTGGTAGGATAGTCATGTTTCAACGAACCATCACGGGTCAGTCCAGTAGTACGATAATGGCAGTGGGTTAGTTCAGCGGGGTTAAGCTCCTGCCATTGGTAGATCGTACCTCCCCCCCCAACATCACTGGCATCAGTGATCAGGACTATCTCGCCCTCAGGGCGGGGCACTCCCAGGCAGTTGGAGGAGGCAATCTTCTTCTTCAACTCCTGGAAACACTCTTCCTCTCTGGAGCTCCACCTCCAGGGAGTAGTTTTCTTGATCAGGTCAGTGAGGGGTGCAGAGGAGTAAGTAAAATTGTGGATGTGACGCCGATAGAAATTACAGGCGCCCACAAAACTCCTCACATCGTGTAGACCCTTCTTAGGGTCATCACGAATCTGCATGTCCTGTAGGGGCTGCATCTTAGACGCGGCTGGTTTCCACCAGCCATACCCCACGTCGAAACCCAAATACTCCATCTCCTCTTTCATAAACTCAGATTTTTCGAGTTTGATTCGGAGATGGTTTTCTTGACAGACAGTGAAAAATTCACGGAGGAGAAGGACATGGTCCTCTTTGGTATTAGTACCCAAACTCACGTCGTCGATGTGAGCCTCCATTTCTGCACCCCGAGAAATCAACTCTTGTACTAGAGGCCTGCGCCTCAGTATGTACAAAATTTTGTTCATAAGCTCCTGGAAGAGCGCCGGGGCATTAGCCACCCCGAAAGGCATAACCTTCCATTTGAAGACACGACCCTTAGGGGTTATAAAGGCAAGCAGCTCCTGAGCTGCGGCGGTTAGGTCAACCTGCCAGAAACCAGAGCGTTTGTCCATTTTGGTCTTATACCTGCATTTGGCAATACGCTCCAGGGTGTGTTCCATGTTAGGAATACTCCCTGAGTGGTTCTGGGTTTTCTTGTTGACCTCACCATAGTCTACAACAAGACGTAGGGCAGTCGACCCTGGTTTAGCAACAAGGAAACAGGGACTGCAGTGATGGCGATAGTCCCCGTGTTTATACTCTTCAACGAGGCCAGCATCAATGCATTCTTGGATCTGGCGCTCGATTTCTTCAACCTGTTCCTGTGGAGCGGGATAGGGACGACGCCTCACTCGCGTCTTTTCGAATTCTGGTTTCAATTTCAAGTCCATCTGGACCAGTTTTTTACAAGAAAGGGGAGGCGGCAAGGCGCCGAACACCTCCTCATAGGTCATCAGCAGTTTCTTCAGGCGGGGGTCAAGGTTAAGACTCTCCAGTTTCTGAAGGAAATCCTCCTCAGCATGGAGGTTGCTTTTTCCATGTTCTTTCTTTTTATGCCGATCAGCAGTTTCGGCAGGTACAGTACCATCGTCCCACTCAGGGGGACATTGCTGTCCATAGTGTAGAGAATACACTAGAGGTATCTCAGGATCAGGCAGCGTATAGGACTCATCGTCCTCCTCAGACCAGATGGAGTATTTCCAGGTCTGTCTGAGGTATTGCAGCCGCTCTTGGCGCTCAATACCTTCAGCCTTCAGGTACAACAGCCGTCAGAGTTCTTGCGTGTCATGCTCAGACAATGGCATGTTATTAGCAGCAGGCCGTGCCAGAGCATCAGCACTCCGGGCCACGGGTTCACCTGTGTGCACAGGCTGCATGTGTAGCACTGGTTTCCCAACAGAGGAAGCGGGTTCAGAGGTTGACTCTAGATCTACGTCCTCTAGCAACAGCTGGGCCAGGAAAGCACTATGTTTTAGGTCAACACAGCTGGGATCAACAGAGGGAATAGTGCTGGCGATCTCAGACAGTTGGTCGTCAGCATCCTCTTTTACAGCTGCAGGCTCCAGATAGTCATCAGGAGACTCACACCCTGTAAGTGTGGCAGATAGGTGCTCAGGAGATCAGTTTTTGAGGTCATAAAGGGTCAGGCCACGATTTTCGGCCATGACCTCTTTTAGTAGCACCTGGTCCAGGTCACACAGGGGTACAGCATTGAGAGATCCATCGATGATGGACAGGAAACTGGCCCACTCAGGGGCCTGCATAGCTGTGTCTGAGTCCTCAGGCACATAGATGGGGCCGTCGGGGAGTTGCACTCTTCCCACGGTCATTCGATCTAGCATACAGCGCCAGTAAGCATGTTCACCAGAGCAACCCCAGTCAGGGGTGCACATAACAACCCTTCCTCCCTCATAAGCGGTCTTGGTTAGAACCTTCGCGAGCAGGGAGAAGGGAGGGTTAGCATACGCTTCCCATTGCTTTCCAGAAGAAACGGAAAGCATTGTTCATTTGTTTCGAGCAGTACAACTGCATGATGTGCTGTTGTTGGCTCGCAAACAATTCCACCTGGATCTCATCCAGGTTTACCTGAAGGGCCCCCAGTCCATTTTCGAGAACATGACGGGCCAGCTGGTAGTTTTCAGTACGATAGTTCGTCTTGGCTGCGTAGCGCAGCCCAGACTCTTTTCGTCCTGACAGCTCCAAAGGAACGGAGAATAGCCCACTGCCAAAGTCGCCGTGCTAAGAGTAAGGACGCTGTAGGGACAGCATTTTTACCTGGGGGTTTCTTCTCAGAAAGTCGGTGCCAATGACGATGTCAAAGGCGTCAGTGTCCAACACTCTGTAGTGTTGGGTCACGGTTTCGTCGCCCAGACATATGGTCACATCGACCCCCCCCAAGGAATGGATGGTACGCCCATCCCCTACTCTTATGGCCACGGTCTTAGTTTTCCTGAAAGTTTTAAGCAGGCGCCGGGCCACTATGGAAAGTGTTGCACCGGTATCAAGCACTGCTCGGAAAACCTGATCCCCGATTTTCACGAGGATCCAGAAAACCAAGTCCTCCTCTTCGGAGCCGCCCCCCTATTCCTCATCAGGGAATTTCACATCCACCCCTGCAGCCATGAGGGACTTGGCCATCGGGGCCAAGCGCCTCTTCTTAGAATTATTCCCCTCAGGGGTAGCGTTATCCCCTTGAGGGCGCTTCTGGGGGACACCTGCGGCAGGAGCGGGTGTAGCAGCAGGAGTAGGTGTAGCAACGGGCGCTGATGAGCGCCTCTGGGGGTTAGGGGGTCCAGTTTTGCCACCCCCCTTGCCACCTCCTTTACCTTTATCCCCATTCGGGGGATTTCTGGCGGGCGTCTGGGTCTTCTGGCGCTCCGCCTCCGCACGCTTGAGTTTGTCACTCTCACGTTTCTTGATGTGGCACTCGTCCTCGTAGTGACGACGTTTGCCACAGTAACCACAGGTGATGGTACACCTGAAGTGGTCCTGATGGGTCACCTGTTTCCCATCTTTGGTGTGCTGCTGACGTTTCATCTGCAGCATACAGCCACTGCGGAGATCGCAGTCAGAGGCATTACAAGGTCCCCCCTTGTCATTGACAGGTCGGCAGTAGAACAGGGGGGGTGTGCCTGCATCAGGTTGAACCCCGTTCATGGCACGTAGGTTGCCCCTCCCTTTACCACCTCCCTGGTTGGTGTTTGTGGGATTTTTATGCCCCTTCCCTTCGCCACGTTCGGGGGTAGGCGTACCACCTCGTCCCAAATGCTTCTTGAGAAACTTCTCCATGTGGGAGTCGTTCTCTCTCTCAAGAGCTAGCTCAATCAAGAGATCCACCAGTGTATCGTACGAGTGGGTCCTGCTCTTCCTCTCAGAGGTGGAGCGGCAATCATCCCACGTACGCTGGGGGATCTTACTCACGAGCCACACGTGGGGCTCAGTGGCTCCGTAGGAGCCCACATTCATCCTCGAAAATAAGTACTCCAAGTCGCACACATACTCAGAAATTCGCGCAGCGGATGGAAACTCCGGGAGCATAGGTAGCTCCTCGATCTGTGTGCGTACGCTGAGGTCAGTCTCATAGACTGGAAATGTTTTCTCTAACCTCAGGAGTACCTCTGCCCAAGTAGAACAGGTTTTCACAATCTGTTTGACCTGTTTTTGCAAAAGTTTCTTTTTGCATGAGCGTTTTAGCAGTGAACATTTGGTGGCCACATCCACATGGGATTGGCCAGTCAACAAAAGGAACTCTGCAAATTCTTCTGCCCATTCAGGCAGATTTTTGGGGTCGAACTCCGGCAGTTCCAGCTGGATGTTCGCCTGGGCAATTGGTCTGCCCGTCTTCCCACCCCCCGGAGTTAGGCCTGAAGGCGACACGCCGGCAAGAGGGGCCAGGGCTGACAGCCCTCTTCTCTCACTCTCTGTGACAGGTACGTCCTGTAGGTCCCCCATAGGCACAGTCCTGGCACGGGGGTGAAAGGGGCTGGGGCAGGTGACCTTAGGCAACAGCCTTGAGACCCTCGATGTCTTGAGATCTTCGGCCAGGGTACTCAGCCCTGGAGAGAGAGAGAGCAACTCAGGCTTGGGTAAGGGTTCTGCAATACCCACTTTAGCCTTAATGGCCTCCGATAAGGCCGTCACATCTGGATCTTCTGATCCAGACAGGAATTTGGCCAACAGCTCGGCCGTTTGATCCAGGGCTCCGTAGGTTGGCCTTGGATGATGTTGTTCTTCGACTCGTGTTGGGCACACTTCGGGAGCCCTTGGGGTTGGATACTCAGGTCTGAGTCCTCTTGGCAGGGATGCAGTGGACGGAGGACCAGAGTGTGCGTAGGACCCTAGATCTGTACGTGGTCTGGATCCATGTACAGCCAACGGTTCCTCTCCATCTTCCCCACGGATGGATTTATAGTACTCCTCATGCATGATGTACTCATCCATCTTCTTCTTCAGCTTCTCATACTCCTCAGGTCCTTCAATGGCAGTTGAGGATGAAGCTGGACAATTGGATCTTGATACTGAAGCAGCCACACGTCTGTGGAGGTGACTGAAGCTGTCTCCACCGTGTGCTGCTAAGGCCTCGGTTGTAAGGCCTTTATTCTCTTCCGCCCTTCTGCGTTCTGGATCTCCTTGGGACCCAGATGCGCCACTGAGATGATGTGGAGCTCGGTGAGGTGGTTCACTTATTGGGTGGGCCATGCTGCCCATTTGTACTTGGACAGTTCGGATAGGCCAGGTCCTGACGCTTGGCGTGGACATGATGAACTTGTTGTTGAGCTTTTGTTCTGCACTTCTTCTCAGGGTCGGTTCAAAAGGTCACAAGGGACTGTCTCTGCTACCGGAAAGATGTCCTTGAATTATGCCCTAGGTCTTTTGATGTATTCCTGCAGGTTTTGTAGTTGAAAACCCCAAACCAAAGCAGCAAGTAGAGCAAGGACTGAATGTGGATCGAATCAATGATTGGTTTTGGAATCCAGTGTAACACAGAAGGGCTGCAGATAGACAAAGCAGGTTTATGCACATAGATTCAATCACAAATGGATAATACAAAAGGTTTTATATGAAAATTGGTCAGACTCTAGCCTCAGAGGTTGCATTAGGCACTTCATGTGCACTCTTTAGGGTGAAATGGTGCTGGTTAGGACTGAGGGGCATAGATGTCAGGACCACACAGAATATGACTTGGCCAAGCAACTGAATTCAGAAACAGTTACAAAGTAGGACCACAATAAGTGGTAGAAACAATTGAGTATAGGGGTCTTGGGGTGGGAGACCACTTAGGCTTAACCTCCAAGGCCAACAAGCATGGAATGCCTGATTTATTTTGGTATGACCTCCATGAAGGAAGGTACCTCCGCTCAGTTGAGTGGTAGGGGTGAACTTCATGGGGGGGCTAGGGTCACAACCCTAGTTACTTTGAGAAAGTGTACCTTAGGCAACAAAAGAGAGATAAAAACACTTAAGTTTGTCTTAGCATCAACAAAGGGTTTTAAGGGGGGCTTAGCCTGGATCAAGCCCTCCAAGAAAGACATGGTAGTGACTTTTTCTTACTGATAACGCTACCCCTGAGGGGAATAACTCCAAGAAGAGGCGCTTGGCGTGGATGGCCAGGTCCCTCATAGCTGCAGGGGTGGATGTCAAGTTCCCTGATGAGGAGTAGGGGGGCGGCTCCGAAGGGGAGGACTTGGTTTTCTGGATCCTCGCGAAAATCGGGGATCAGGTTTTTCGAGCGGTGCTTGACACCGGTGCAACACGTTCCATAGTGGCCCGGCGCCTGCTCAAGACTTTCAAGAAAACTAAGACCGTGGCCATAAGAGTAGGGGATGGGCGTACCATCCATTCCGTGGGAGGGGGGTCAATGTGACAATATGCCTGGGCGACGAAACCGTGACCCAACACTGCAGAGTGCTGCACACCGACTTCTTTGACATCGTCATTGGTACAGACTTCCTACGAAGAAATCCCCAGGTAAAAATGCTGTCTCTCCAGCGCCCCTATTCTTTGCACTGCGACTTTAGCAGTGGGCTGTTCTCTGTACCTTTGGAGCTGTCAGGACGAAAAGAGTCTGAGCTGCGCTACGCATCCAAGACTAACTATCGTACTGAAAACTACCAATTGGCCCGTCAGGTTCTTGAAAATGGACTGGCGGCCCTTCAGGTAAACCTGGATGAGATCCAGGTGGAATTGTTTGCGAGCCAACAACAGCACATCATGCAGTTGTACTGCTCAAAACAATTGAACAATGCTTTCCGTTTCTTCTGGAAAGCAATGGGCCTAGCGTATGCTAACCCCCCCTTCTCCCTGCTCGCGAAGGTTCTAACCGAAATCGCTTATGAGGGAGGAAGGGTTGTCATGTGCACCCCTGACTGGGGCTGCTCTGGTGAACATGCTTACTGGCACCGTATGCTAGATCGAATGACCGTGGGAAGAGTGCAACTCCCCGACGGCCCCATCTATGTGCCTGAGGACTCAGACACAGCTATGCAGGCCCCTGAGTGGGCCAGTTTCCTGTCCATCGTCGATGGATCTCTCAATCCTGTACCCCTGTGTGACCTAGACCAGGTGCTACTGAAAGAGGTCATGGCCGAAAATCGTGGCCTGACCCTTTCTGAACTCAAAAATCGATCTCACGAGCACCTATCTGCCACACTTACAGGGTGTGAGTCTCCCGATGACTATCTGGAACCTGCAGCTGTAAAGGAGGATGCTGACGACCAGCTGTCCGAGATCGCCAGCACTATCCCTCCTGTTGATCCCAACTGTGTTGACCTAAAACACAGTGCCTTCCTAGCCCAGCTGTTGCTGGAGGAGGTAGATCTAGAGTCAACCCCTGAGCCCGCCTCCCCTGTTGGGAAGCCAGTGCTACACATGCAGCCTATGCACACAGGTGAACCCGTGGCCCGGATTGCTGATGCTCTGGCGCGACCTGCTTCTAATAACATGCCATTGTCTGAGCATGACACTCAGGAACTCCGGCGGCTGTTGTACCTGAAGGCCGAAGGTATTGAGCGCCAAGAGCGGCTGCAATACCTCAGACAGACCTGGAAATACTCCATCTGGTCTGAGGAGGACGATGATTCCTATACGCTGCCTGATCCTGAGATACCGCTAGTGTATTCTCTGCACTATGGGCAGCAATGTCCCCCTGAGTGGGACGATGGTTCTGTGCCTGCCGAAACTGCTGATCGGCAGAAAAAGAAAGAACATGGAAAGAGAAACCTCAATGCTGAGGAGGATTTCCTGCAGAAACTCGAGAGTCTTAACCTTGACCCCTGACTGAAGAAACTGCTGATAACCTATGAGGAGGTGTTCGGCGCCTTGCCGCCTCCCCTCTCTTGTAAAAAACTGGTCCAGATGGACCTGAAACTGAAACCTGAACTTGAAAAGACGCGAGTGAGGCGTCGTCCCTATCCCGCTCCACAGGAACAGGTTGAAGAAATGGAGCGCCAGATCCAGGAGTGTTTTGATGCTGGCCTCGTTGAAGAATATAAGAAGGGGGACTAACCCCATCACTGCAGTCCCTGTTTCCTCGTTGCCAAACCAGGGTCGACTGCCCTACGACTGGTTGTAGACTATGGTGAGGTCAACAAGAAAACCCAGAACCACTCAGGGAGTATTCCTAACATGGAAAATACCCTGGAGCGTATTGCCATATGCAGGTACAAGACCGAAATGGACAAATGCTCTGGTTTCTGGCAGGTGGACCTAACCGCCGCAGCTCAGGAGCTGCTGGCTTTTATAACCCCTAAGGGCCGTGTCTTATGTTATGTCTTAGGTTATGCCTTTCGGGGTGGCTAACACCCCAGCGGTCTTCCAGGAGCTAATGAACAAATTTTGTACATACTGAGGCGCAGGCCTCTAGTACAGGAGTTGATTTCTCGGGGTGCAGAAATGGAGGCTCAAATCGACGACGTGAGTTTGGGAACTAATACCCAAGAGGACCATGTCCTTCTCCTCCGTGAATTTTTCATTGTCTGTCAAGAAAACCATCTCCGAATGAAACTCGAAAAATGTGAGTTTATGAAAGAGGAGATGGAATATTTGGGTTTCAACGTGGGGTATGGTTGGTGGAAACCAGCCGCGTCTAAGATGCAGCCCCTACAGGCCATGCAGATTTGCGATGACCCTAAGAAGGGTCTACACGACGTGAGGAGTTTTGTGGGCGCCTGTAATTTCTATTGAAGCATTTTCGGCGGGGGTGATGTCCGTGCGTCCACAGAAAAATCAAAAATCCTTCAACCCATCACCCCAACCTCTCCAAGTACTACACGAAGTCTATTCCAAACTTCGATTCCATTGGAGTTGCGTAAATGGTCTTGAAATCCTTGCTCACCCCACGGGGAGCGTCCGCGGACACAATCTGGCGTCTATGGACAAAGAGAAGGTATATGTAAAAAAACAAATGCGATGACATGTACAATGTATATGTATCACCTGTAAACTATAAAATAGCTTAGAAAAAGGTACGAAACGAAGGCGGCGGCGTCGCCGCCATCAGAGAAACTGACAGCTACGAGTCGTCGCCATCAGGATCTCCACTGAGATCCTGCCCAAACTGGACCAAACAGTGGTTTTTGGGCGAAAAACAGTGAAATATGGTGATTTTTGAGTCAAAAACACTCATTTCGCGTGTCTCCCCCCAAACGCGTCGTGTAGCCGACACGACGCGTCTCTTTCCCAATTCATATTATATATGAAGAGGGCCACTGTTGGGCCACGCTTGGGCGCCTGGCTGATTCCTGGGATCGCCTCAGGACGTTCTGGAAAAATCTTTTACGTGACCAATTTCCTCAAAAATTGACCCTCGCGGAACGCCGCAAAAATGGTCACGGCTCATTTCTATAATTCTGAAAACGATAAATCAATAATAAAATTGATTAAAACCTTCATAAATCGAGAAGTAGAGCTTCGATCTGGGGCTGGGACGCGCAGGCGACGAAGGTCGGCGCCAGCCCAAAAATGACGAAAAATGACGATTTCTGGGGTATTTTACAAGAATTCCCCAAGAAATCAGTGAGATCTCAATGGGAGATGCTGAAATTCAGCATCCCCAAGCACCACTATCACTGTGGCGCCAGCGGGTAGGATGGAGGCCACCCTACCGCTTCACCCCCCTCCTTAGAAGGCTTGCCTACATCCAAAGGAAGGCAAGTCCAGCTTGGGTCTTGGTGACCCATGTGGCAAAAACATGGATTTTTAGGGCCTTTTTATGTTAACGTTCATAGGGCAAATGCCCCCCAGGCGACAGCAATGGTCCCTGGCACTCCCTGTGGCCTGTAGTTACATGAATGGAGGCGCTGCAGCCTCTCTGGACCTGCCTGGAGGTGCTGAAATATGCAATTTTGCCCTTTTTCTCCATGGGCATGGAAACATAATAATTCAAGAAATTCAAATAAAAAATTATTTAGGGTCTTTTCCAAACCCAAGGCGACGAATTCCTCGCGCCTGCAACCTCTTCCAGGTTGTGGTGGTTCGCAGATGGCGTTGTCGTCGCTGTGGTCGTCGCCCAGAGGAAGAGATAGACTTGGGGGCTCCATAGGGTCCATGGGGGGACCAAGGTGATACCCATTGTAGGAGTCAAGGAATGGGGGCGCTTCTTGGGATCACCTGCGGCAGGAGGGGGTGTAGCAGCAGGAGTGGGTGTAGCAACGGGCGCTGATGAGCGCCTCTGGGGGTTAGGGGGTACATTTTTGCCACCCCCCTTGCCACCTCCTTTACCACCTTTATCCCCATTCTGAGGGTTTTTGGTGGGTGTTTGGGTCTTCTGGCGTTCGGCCTCCTGACGCTTGAGTTTATCACACTCGCGTTTCTTTATGTGACATTCGTCTTCGTAGTGACGACGCTTGCCACAATACCCACAGGTGATGGTACACCTGAAATGATCCTGATGGGTCACAGGTTTCCCATCCTTGGTATGCTGCTGTCGTTTCATCTGCAGCATACAGCTACTGCGTTGATGGCAGTCAGGGGCATGACAAGGCCCCCCCTTGTCATTGACAGGTTTGCAGTAGAACAAAGGGGGTGTACCTGCCTCAGGTTTAACCTCATTCATGGCACGTAGGTTACCCCTTCCTTTACCACCTCCCTGGTTGGCGTTAGTGGGATTTTTAGGCCCCTTTCTTTTCGCCACGTTCGGGGGTAGGGTTACCCCCTCGACCCAAGTGCTTCTTGAGGAATTTCTCCATGTGGGAGCCATTCTCCCTCTCAAGAGCTAGCTCAATCAAGAGGTCCACCAGTTCATCGTACGAGTGGGTCCGACTCTTCCTCTCAGAGGTAGAGGGGCAATCATCCCACGTACGTTGGGGAATCTTACTCATGAGCCACAGGTGGGGCTCAGTGGCTCCGTAGGAGCCCACGTTCACCCGCGAAAACAGATACTCCAAGTCGCACCCGTATTCAGAGATTCGCGCAGCGGAAGGAAAATCAGGGAGCATAGGTAGCTCCTCTATCTGTGTGCGCACACTGAGGTCAGTCTCATAGTGAAGCGGTACCCAGAACCTATGGCCCATGGCCCGGAGGCCTGTGAGCCGTCACACCCGTTATGGCCCATGGCCCAGAGGCCTGCGAGCCGTCACACCCGTGCGGAAGCCGTTGACACCGGCTGTCCCTGTTCTCTAACCCGTGAAATCTGGAATCCGATTTCTAACCAATAAATCGATGTAGAATTACCGTGATTTTATTGTCTTGATCGATTTTCGGGCAGAAATCGGTGAAATACCCGATTTCTACCGCGATTTCTAATTGTCGTGAAATCGCCGCCTGATGTCGCCTGTTCTCGCGCCTTCGTCGCTTCTCCGTGGCGAGTTTTGTGTTTGACTTGTCTCGAGTACCTGTGAGGTTGTAAGAGAACTTAAGGGCTGAATCTAGAGGGTATTTAATGTACTTTCATCTGGTGTGTTCACCAGAATTTTTCGCCGTTGCGTTTTCGAGAAAATCAGCGCGCAAGGCTTTCCGTCGATCGTGCGAACTCATGCTTCTCAAGGACCAAGAGTTCGCACGGAACCCTACGTCTCCCCCCTATGTCTCTCATCCATGCCCCTTTCACGCGGGCATATCATCTTGCTTAGGGAAGCGGGCAATGGCGGTGTTTTAGGCAGCCTATGGGTCTCGCAAACCAAAGTCGTTTGCGTGCGCAAACGCTAACTTTGTGGCCTTGTGAGCATGAACGTTAATGACCGAACACAATGCTCACAAGACCAAAAGCCCGAGGCCATTTTCGTTTTACGAGCCAACTCAACGATGGCTCCACGCAATTCAATGCGTACCAAAACTCTATTTTCAAAAGAGGGCAAGTTTTGGTCGAAAATTAGGCCAAAATGGCCAAACCCCCGAGGCTCGTACTCGAAGCCTATGGGGAGTTGAGCCTCGAACCAAGGCAATATGTAAAGTAGAGACCACGGATGACATCGTGGATGGCTTGGTTGATTTTTACAACCTTGTCTTCTATTTTATATAATTTCGCCTTGTGAGCACGCGTGCCACATTGCCTCTTTGCACACGCGCTCATATGCAAGCACTAATGACACGAGTGGGCGGAGACAATCTAACCATAGGGTGCATATTTGAAGGCACCTACCATGGGCCTACTCCAAAAGTGTTTACTCATATTTTTGCTCCTCAAGGTCCCAAGGATATGTTCATGCCAATATCGCCGATATAAGCACTTTTTCCCATAAATAGTGTGCTTCAAGGATTGAGGTGTTAAAAATGCTTTCATTGTGCTTTGAACCTCAACCCTTGTTGCAAAAGGGAAGCAAAGCTTCGGTTTACATCCATGCAAAAGCCCCAGGCTCCTTTCTCTTGCGATACGGAGATACGATATTTGGAGGGACCGCTTTTGGGGGAATTTTGGCCGTTTTGCCCAAAATGGCCACAAACTCCTTCTCCCCCTGATTTCACCCCCGAGATTGCGTGCGCCACTTGACCAAGGGTAAGGGCAATTCGGAGAGGGCACATAAGCCCACGTCGAATGGGGTGTTTCCCCATGTGGCCTCTCCTCTTGATGGGAGGGTTGTGAGTCACCCAGTTTGGGGTATGTTGCCATTCTGCCCCATACGTGTGTCACTTTCCCTCCAATGGGAAAAATAGCTAGAGGCGACCATGAGAGATGGCAAGTGGCATATATTGGGACCTGAGTCCCATGTGTCTATCGCATCTTTGGTTGAAAGAATCCTCGCCGTGGCCATGGAGATATGGAATCATGAGTGCGGGCCGTTTTGGCCAAATTTCGCTGTTTTTGCCATTGTATGCCATATTGGAATTACCATATCTCCATGGGGCACGGGATCTAGCCAGGAAGGAGTGGCGCATATTGTAGCATATGACCAAGGGTTGAACGCCCTTGAGTTTCGTATTTGCTCCTCCGGCTCATCCGGAGTTATTCAACTTTTGGTGCGATCCACGATCCCCACCTTTGCACCGCATGTTGCTTTCTGCCCCGTCCGTGTCGTCATCCCATCGGTGAACAGTAAGCAGCCGGCGTGACAGCAAGCGATAGCCCAGGGCATGGGACCAAAGGGGATATCAAGGGTTGTGAATCAAGGCTTGGCGCGTCAATATCGCCAAGATTTCCTACCCTGGACGGTCGCCCGAGACGGCCGATTTTGCCATTTTGGCAATCATGACCCCACGTGACGAACCCGTGGTGCCCTGATGCCGGGACCTCAGAGGGAACCAGGTTGGGTGAGGGCTCCGGGGAGTTCGTATGCGAAGCGCATAGGGTCAGTTGCCTCGTCCCTACCTCTGGCGGGTCCGGACGAGGGGTCAATTTTGGAGATTTTGAAGCTAATATCAGTTTGGGCTGAAACAGCCCATTTTCAGCTACAAACTCCTGAGGGATAATGGCGGGGCCATATCTCTGGCTCAGAGAGGAGTTGGGACCTGCCGTTAAGGGAGCATAGGGAGCCACTGTCGGTTGGCCTTGGAGCTCCTTGGTTCCAGGAACTTGCCTGTGGCTGGGCGAGACACCTCCCCTATTGGCAGGGTTTCAGGGTCCGGACTGAGCAGGGCATGGGTTGTGTTTGAGGCCCCGCCCCCACCAGCCACTGAGAGGGTCGGACCTGGGATTGGGATACAAGGTGGGAGAGAGTGTCTATTGTCCTGTGATGACCTCACCCCAGTTCAGTCTTAACCCCATGTGTACATATCCTGATGTGTTGTTGTACATACTTTTGTTCCCTCTTTGCAGAGTGGCAAGGATCCTGAAACGCTTTGTCACATGACATGAGCGCATTGATGCCCCTGTGAGCGTAGTGCTTTGCCTGCCTGCTCACTCGCGCGTGTCCACCGCAGCGTCCCGTGGCCGGCCCCCCACGGGAACGCGTCAAAAGCGTTTCCCCGCCGCGGGGTTACCCAACCCTCGCGTGCCACTCGGGGCCACCAACCCCGAGCAGCGCGGCGCAGCTCGCAGCTCGCAGCGCAGCGCAGCGGCTCGCAGCGCAGCGCAGCGGCTCGCAGCGCCACCCAGCGACAGCGCCGAGTTCGTCACGGAGCCAGCAGCGCCTTCGAGAGCATCGCCCTGACCGCGCCGCGACCGTGAAGGAAGTGGACAGACCAGACCCATCGGCCGACCAGCAAGGCCGCGTCAACCACTTCCACAACCACCGGCTGACCAGCACCAGCCGCACGCCCAGTCAAGTGCTGCAGCACCCGCCTCAACAACCACCACCAGTTCGTTGAGTTGAACGAGTGCATACCAAGGACCTCAAGACCAACTACGCCCCCCCTGCCATGGTAAACTGGCAGGAAGCGGGTAGGTTGTGGCCGCGGCCCCACCCCCATGCGGCACGCCTGCTGCGTGGGTTGGTTTGGGACCAGCAGTACTGCCACAGCCACCCCCAGTGCGAAGGCGGCATGCCCGGGAGCTTCGAGCTCCGCGAGGACATGGGGGAGGACCGCCTGCGGGCAGTGGAGGAGTGGCTGCGGGCGGAAGGGTACGAGTACCGCTTCCGCCGCAAGCGCTGGAGGACATGGACCCGGCCGGACAGGCCCGGCGAAGGGCTGCCCCCTGACGGGATCGAGGAGGACGAGACCCCCAACGAGTACCCGTCGGGGGCCTCGATCAATGTCTCCCTGTGGGACATGATCGAGAAGAACTTCCCGGAACCGGGGAGCGAGCGCAGGCTGCCGGGCAGCAGCAGCGCGTCTCCGGGGAAGGAGAAGCGGTCCGCCGGGGACAGGAAGCGGGACCGGAGGTGGCGGGAGTACCAGGAGTCCCTGGCCGCCGAAGCCGCCCAAGGCGCCAAGGGCGGAACCCCAGCCCCCAGTCCCCAACGGGCCAATGGTGGTCATCACCCCAGCCACGCCACCCTTGGTGACTTCATGGAAGTCGCCAAGCAGACCCAGGCCAAGCCCCGTCGGCTGCTCCTGAGGCCCCAGCAGGCCCCAGCAGGCCCCAGCAGCGACGTTGAGTCGGCCCACCGCGGGAGGATGCCGGCCGACCAGGCCAGCTCCAGCAGCAGTGCCGCTCCCGCCCAAAGGGACGTGGCGCGTGCCTGTGAGCGCGTCTGTGGGGTGCCCTGCAACCTTCGGGTTGCCCGGCAACGGGCCACGCAGCGGAACGCTGCCGTGGAGGGCGCCGTCAGCATCGCCCATGAGGAGGCCACCGAGTGGGGCAGAGGCATGGACTACCACGCCTCGAGGGTCGCAGCCATCGCAGCCGGTCTCACGGCTGCGGCCGCCCATGAGGCAGTGGCTGCCCGGATCAGGGCAACCGACGAGGAAGCCCGCCGGACGCAGGAGGCCATTGCCTGCAAGAAGGCCGAGGTGAAGGTGCTGGAAGAGGCGCTTGCCCAAGGGAGGGCAAAGAAGGAGGCGGAGGAAAGGGCCTACGCCGACGCGACGGCTAAGGCTTAGGAGGACGCCGCCAAGAAGGACGCCGTCGAGGCCGCGCGACGGAAGGTCGCTGAGGAGAGGGCCAAGACGGAGGCGGAGCTGGCGGCGTTGGAAGCGCAGAAGGCGCGGCTGCAGCAGGCCCGGGAAGCCGAGGCGGCTCGTGCTCGGGAGGAAGCCGAAGTGCGGGCTGCCGCAGCCACCGCCGCCGCAATGGAGGAGGCAGAGGCCAAACTCCGCCGCGAGACTCCCCCGGGAGGATCACGAGTGGAGACCCTTCGAAAGCTTTTCGAAGGGGATGCGTCCTCCAGGATGACGCTGGATGAGGCGGACACGGGCAGCAGTGAGAGCAGTGGCCCCACCGCCCATCGACGGAGGAAGGGTAAGGGGAAGACCCCCGAGAGGCCACGAAGGCCAGCAGGTGGACACCCCCACGACAGTGACCCCTTCTTCACCGCCAGTGACGGGGATGAACGAGGCCGCCGACATCGCCAAGTGGTGGCTTGGACGGGCGGAGGCGGCGGAGACGTCCCCATGGAACCGGAAGGTGAGGATGAGGATCTCCCTCCTCCCTACCGGAGCTCGGAGTCTTCCGTGACCCAGACGCCCAGGTGGGGCGACATGGACGAGGATGACGACATGGACTTCGGCATCACGAAGAAGCGCCCATCCTCGGACCCACTGAGGCGACCCGGCGGAGACCCACCGGGACCCCCTGGCGGAGGACCATCAGGACCCCCTGGAGGACGCCCACCAAGTGGACCCCCTGGAGGCGGACCACCGGGCGGGGGAGGACCCCCTGGACCGGGCGGACCCGGCGGAGGCCCTCCTGGAGGACCCCCTGGGGACCCCGACGACCCACCAGGGGACGGCGACCCGGATACCACCTGGCGGTGGATTGTCTACCTCCGCAGGAGAGTCCAGTTGCTCGAGCTGGAGGTAGACACGGGCAAGGGCGAGATGGCTCGCATCTCCAGGGTCGCCGCGCGCGCGCAGAAGGAGCTGGACATCGCCAGGGCCGAGACCAAGTCGCTGACCAACGTCGTCAGCGGCCTGCAGCAGAGGCTGGACGCGCTGGAAGCCCGTGGGAGCGTCGGCAGCGACCACCCACCCCTGGAGTCTGGCTCGTCGGACGACGGCTGGGGACCCGGACCAGGTCCAGGCAGACCCCACGCCCCCGGCGGAGCCCCCAGGAGTCGCCCCAGCGCCAGTGCCCCCTCTCTCACCGCCCCCTCTCACCACAGCGCGGGCCGCCGCAACGAGCGCGTGCCGCCCGGCAGTGGCAGTGAGGATTGGCCTGATGAGTGGCTCAGCGCGGAGCACCGCAACCGCCGTGCTCCACCGCGGGCACCGGTACGCCCCCGACGCCCCGCACCAGCCCCGGAGCCAATCCCCATCGCTGGTGGACGTTATGGTGGACTCAGGGATGAGGTCCCCAGAGGAGACGTGGAATGGGATGTCGGTGAAGGTGAGGACCTGGATCTGGACCTGGAGGAGTTCGACATCAGCCCGCCGCGTGGTGTACGACGGGAGGCCGCTGAACGCAGCCGCCAGCGCCGTGATGAGGATGCGTACATGGAAGCAGTACGGACCAGGTTAGGGTACATGGAGGAACCGCGGCGTAGCCACAGGGATTCCATGGAGGAGATGGACGTGGCGGCCGTGGGAGTCCGTGGGCGAGGCCGATGGGAACCTCGGTCGACCTCGCGGCCGGCGTTCATGGTCTCTAAGGCCGCGGACGCCGCCGTGTGGGAAGACTTGAAGGACATCAAGCCCCCCATGTACGACGGCAACCCCCTCAACCTCGACCGCTTCTTGGAGAAGCTGGACGATTGGGGGCTGACCGTCACTGAAGACATGCCTCACGCGGATGCAGAGAGATATGTCTTCAGACGGTTCAGGTACCGCCTGCCGGAAGTGCTCGGAGAGCTATACTTCATGGCGACCAAGGAGGGGAAAATCAAGACCCTCAAGGAAGCCAAGAAGTGGCTCAACGAGCAGGAGCGGGTGGACGCTCCGCAGGTGGCTGCCAAGCGGTGGAAGTCCATCAAGCTTGAGCATGATGGACGGGAGATCCGCCTGCGGGATTGGCGGGACTTCCGAGGAAAATACACCCTCTACCGCCGCAACGTGGAGGATTGGAACGAGGGTGACGAGCAGGCTCGCCTGCTCTCCATGCTGCCGGAAGCATGGATCAAGAGGGTCACCAAGGAGGAATCCAAGAGGGCCAAGTCCAACCACACGGTCAAGATGATGCTCCCCAAAGAGTATCATACGAACGTGGTGGCTTGGGCGAAGAAGAACGTGGCCCGGGATGTCAAACGGCACTCCCTGCGGAACGCTCTCCTCATCACCGTCTCGGGCGATCGCGAGAAGACCGCGATGTGGCGCCTTGACGATTGTGAGTTGAGCGGCCAGACCATCCGTCTGCAGGCCATCCCGGCGCGGATGAGCTGCGACGAGATCCTGGAGTGGGTTGGCAAGGAAGTACTCAAGGAGTACCGAAACCTCCACCACACCCGCGGGTTGAGGCCCGGCGACCGCGACGTCAACTACGTTGGCGAGGGACCTAACGGGGAAGCTGCCATGGACCCAGCGGGAGCCGGCGGCGATGAGACTCTCGTCGACGATGACGACGACGATGAGCCCGATGAGGTGGCTGTTTGTGCCTTCGTGGCCAAGAACCTGAGCTCGGGGAGCAAACCGGGAAACTGGAAGCCCCTGCAGCAGGGTTGGAGGAAGCAGGAGAAGAGGGACCCTCGCCGCATTGGCGACCCTCCGCTGTCCTTTGGGGAGTTCATACGAGCTCACCCTCAGGGCTGTTTCGTGTGTTATGGGAGGAAGCGAGGCTTCAACCATGACCACCGAACATGCCCCGTCCACAAGGCCGACACGGATGCTTACAAGAAGGCGCACGGGTCGAAGAAGCGTGCGCCCGCGGGTATCCGGGAAGCCAAGGTGGAGGTGGACAGGGACGAGCTCTCCAAGCTGGTGTCGCAGGGGACCGAGTTGGCCAAGGAGATCCAGGAGATCAAGCGGAACTGGGTCCCCAGGTCAGACAACAAGAACAAGGAGAACAACCAGAACAACCAGAACAAGGACAAGGACAAGAAGCCTACTCGCAGCGAAAGAAGGAAGAAGGGCATCAACGAGGTTGATGCGGAGGAGAACACCCCTTCTTCCACAACCGACGCCCCCTAGCGGAGCCCCTGCAGCCAAGGGCCCCAGCTAGGGCGGTCGCAGGATGGTGACGTGGGAAGCGCCGAACCATCCCAGTCGGGAGTCGATAAACACAAGGGGACTGCCGCGGGCGGAAGGCCCGGTCCGGCACCCAGTCGCGGAGGCGGGGTGAGGGCAAGTGAAGGCACGAACCCTTGCACCCGTCCGTCCTTCGCGACCAAGAATGTGTTTGATGTACTACAAGATCTTTCCGAGAGTATCGGAGGATCACCCGGACCGCAGCTGGATGCTGCAGATGGGCAGCCTGAGCCCATTGTCCACGACCTGCACCAGTCGCTTGTTGAGCTTCTGGAACGGCCGGAGATCCTGAGTTTGCACGCCGTGCGCCGTGTCGGTCGCGAGCGGCAGTTGCATCTTAAGGTCCGTGCCCTATGCGGCGAAGTGGGAAAGGTTTTCGACGTGTTGGTCGACACGGGAGCTCAAGTCAGCTTGGTCAAGGCTGGCTTACTTCCACCAGAGTGTCTGACCGACAGTCGGAAACCTGTCAGGCTGAAGGTGGCGAACGGCCAGTACATGGTGGGAGGCACGAAGGAAGCGGCCATTGGGCTGCAGTTCGTGAACCATGGTGAGCTGAGCCGCCCATACCTTGGCAAGGAAATCCTCCTGCATGGTCGCTTCTACGAGGCCGAGATGGACTGGGACATGATCGTCGGGTACGACTTCATGATGGACATGGACTCCGGCGTCCTCCCGGCCCAGGCCTCCATGACCCTGTATCGGGACGACCAACTCTCGTGGCTTTCGTCACCTGAGCACCATGTGGAATGCCAATGGATCCACCCCGAACGCAATCAGCTCGAAGTGGCCGCGTTGGACACTGAGCCAACTGGTCCTGCAAACCAGGAGTACGGCGTAAGGCCGGAAGTGGCGAGCCGAGTTGTCGCGGACTTGGGAGCTTCGGATCTGGCCCTGGATGCGTTCTGTTCAGGAACCTCCGCCCATCTTCGGGTGTGTGAGAAGTACTGGAGCGCCCAGGACTCCGCGTGGAAGAAGCACTGGGGTCCGCATCAGGGCTTGATGTGGATCCACTGCCCCCGTTGGGACATTCCAAGAGCGATAGCGAAGATTCGCAAAGACCGCTCCAAGGCAGTGCTGGTTGTTCCTATGGGATGCACCGAGGAGGAAAGTACCCGACATTGGGTAGCCTCATTGACCAACATGACCTTAAACAAGGTCGTCCTACCGGCTGGAGAGAGTGTCTATCAGGACGCTAAGGGACAGCCCATGCCACCCCAGAGATGGCCAACAGAATTCCACTATGTGGATGGGGGCCTTGATCAGGCCGACGCCACGGACTTCGTGTGTGTCAACCGCATCATAGCAGAGCCCTGGCGGCAATGCTTTGCGGTTCCCCCTGTTGACATCGAAGAATCGGATTCGGAAGACCCCCTCACTGAAGAGGAGTGGGATCTGGTTCAGGGGTATATGGATCAGCCCTTTCACGAGTGGGGAAACCAGCGTGAGGGCAAAGGCCAGGACAAAGCCTGGTGGGAAGTGGACTCAATCGTCTCCGGTTCCTATGACGGGAATACCTTCGTACAGAGGGTGCTGGATCACATGTCCAGCCTAGACGAGCCGCCTGGCGGTAACCCACCCACCTACGGCGATCTGTTCCGAGGCAAGACCAGAGATGGCCCTTTTGGCCACCTGGGAAGACCACCTGAGCCGAAAGCGAGCGGAGTAGCTACCCCTCAAGTAAGCTCCGTGGTTCAAGTGCCCGGAAAAGCCAAGGCGGAGTCCGACGATTGCCCCAAGATTCAGGCATTAAGGGCCAGGCTGAAGCAGGAGTATGGTGATACCTTCTTCAGCGGTAAGCCTGTGTTTCCCCCACCGGTGCGTGGACCGTATGGCGAGGCCAAGATACGACTGAAGCAGGACCCCCGTGTGTATCGGCACCGGGAGTTTGCCCTGAGGGGCGAGAGGAAAGAGGCCATGGAGAAGATCCTCCGTGACTTCATCCAGAGAGGCTGGCTCGAGCCGTGCCACTCCGAATGGGCCTCTCCGTGCTTCGTCGTCCCCAAGAAGGTTGCTGGTGAGTGGCGGCTCGTGGTCGACTACCGCGGCCTGAACGCCCAAACGCAGCACGACAGCTATGCGCTGCCCCTCATTGAGGACATTCTGCAAAAGCAACACCGGCGGAGGATCTTCACGGTGATTGACCTGAAACATGGTTATCATCAGATGCCTCTCGCCGAGGAGTCCCGTGCCTGCACAGCCATGAGCACTCCACTTGGACCTCTCCAGTGGAAGGTGATGCCCATGGGCGTTACCAACGGCAATGCGGCTTTTCAGCGGATGCTGGAGAACCTGCTTGAGCCGGTGCGTGACTGTGCGGACCCCTTCACGGACGACGTGATCATCGCGTCCGGGGACCCCAGCATGAGCTACGAGGAGCTCCTGGAGGCACACGAGAGGGACGTCACTCGAGTGCTGGACCTTCTGGTTCGGCACAAACTCACGGGCAGCAGTGACAAGGCCACCATTGCGGTAAGCGAGGTGGTCTTCGCTGGCCACGTAGTCGGGAACGGGCAGCAAAAGCCCATACCTGGCAAGGTGGCTGCGATTGGGCACTGGGAAAAGCCCAAGACGGTCTCTGAGCTACGGGCGTATCTGGGGTTCTGCAACTACTACTCGGGGTATATCAAAATGTATGCCGAGTATGCAGCCCCCATGATGACCATGCTCAAGGGCAACCGAGAGGAGACCAAGAAGGGGTCCAAGAAGGCTCTGGTCTGGACAGCTGAGTCCGACCGTGCCTTTGAGGGGATGAAGCAGGCGCTGCTATCCGCAGTGGGTCTGCACCTCGTGGATCCCGACCGAGGGTTCGTCCTGCGCACCGACGCTTCCGACTACGCCATTGGCGCTGTGTTGGAGCACGTGCTTGACAACGGGAGGCACGTGCCCGTGGCCTTCCGGAGCCGAGTCCTGGCGGAAGGCCAGAGACGGACGTGGACGCCCCGAGAAAAGGAGGCGTATGCCATCGTCATGGCTCTCAGGAAATGGGCTGGGTACATAGCCCTCCATCCCGTCACCGTCTGCACCGACCATCAGAGTCTGCAGTCGTGGCACAAGGAGCACGTGGAAACCCCCTCAGGTCCCGCCTCCCGACGGGCAAGATGGCATGAGACCTTGGCCAAGTTTGACCTTACGGTTGTTTATATTCCTGGAAAGGATAACACCGTGGCGGACTGTCTCAGTAGGTGGGCCTATCCCGCCAGCAAGGGCATGCAGGATATCTCTGCCCATGGCGATGAGGCTGAGACCGCTGAAGCCAAGAGGATCATCGAAATGGAGCGCCTGATGGAGGAGGAGGGTGCTAAATGCTTCGTCGTCATGGCTGCAGATGCCCCCCTCGCGTCGAGGGTGAGCAGAGCGGTCAGTGTACTCGCCCCTGAGGGAGCTGAGTCCGACAAGCACCTCTTCCCGGAGTCTTGCCTCCAGGACGACTGGACCGACGACTACGCCAAGTCTGAGGCCTTTGCGGCCGAGTATAGGGCTGTGACCGACCCTGACGACGGGCAGAAGTGGCCAAAGGGGCTGACTGAGGAAGAAGGCAAGCTCCACCGGAATGGTAAGCTGCTAGTACCGGAGTCCCGGGTGCTCGAGCTTTGTGAAGCTTGGCACCACCACATGCTGCACCCAGGGCTCAAGAAGCAAGCTCTTGACATGCAGCGTCGGTTCGAGATCGACCATATCGTTCTCTATGCCGCCATCAAGAAGGTCAGGAAGGGTTGCTCGGTCTGTCAGGCCTGCAATCCCGATAACCGGAACGTCAAGGGGGAACCCCAATGGACCCCGGTTCCTGACCAGCCCATGGAGAGCGTGGCCATGGACGTCTTCTCCATGCCCGAAGTGCACATTGGCAAGGAGACCTTTGACTGTGTGGTTCTCTGTGTGGACCGCCACAGCGGCTACGTTGTAGCCGTTCCGGCACGCAAAAAGGGGTTGGTTGCCAAGGAAGTGGCAGTCATGATGATTCATCATTGGCTGACCGTCTTTGACATCCCCCGCACCATTTGCAGTGACCGAGGGCCCCAGTTTACTGGTGGCTGGTTCAAGGCTATGTGTTCCCTGATGGGGATACGCCATGCCAAGAGCTTCGCCTATCTCAGCCGGTCTAACGGCCGTGCTGAAGTGGCTGGACGGCAGCTGTTCGAGAAGCTGCGCAAGATCCACATCACCAATCCACGTCGGAACTGGTTTGAGGAGATGTGGCCTGCTCTGAAGGCCCATCATGACACCCCCACTCCGGGCGGTTTGTCCCCTCACCAGATTCTATTCGGCAGGGACCCCCTGGGTAGGGGACATTTCTTGTCTGGTGATGGCATGGCTATGGATGCCAAGGAGTTCTTCGCGCGGCAAGAGCAAACGGCGCGGGACATCCGCCAGCAACTCGAGAAAGAGCATGCTGAGCGTCAGAAGTCCGCCCCGAGCTCGACAGCGCAGAAGTTCAGGGTGGGAGACCCGGTGTGGGTGATCAGACCCCGCCCCATGGGCACCCACCGCACCAAGACCTGGTTCACACCCGGCGAAGTGGTCCGCAGGATTGGTGAGGACACCTACCGCATCAAGGTGGGTCACGGACAGTTCCGGGAGCGCCACGAGAGTCAGCTCCGTGTGCGGGAACCCGACCTCCGTGGCCAACATGTGCCCCTGAGCTATCCCGCACATGAGGCTGATTCGGATGATGACTATGCTGAGCAGGACGACTATACAGTCGAGAAGATCCTGGCTCAGCGTCCGAAAGCCTCGGCACCCGGAGGTCTGGAGTTCAAGGTTCGTTGGCGAGGCTATGGGCCGTCCCACGATACCTGGGAACCCGTCTCCTCGTTCGTGCCGCGGGTCAATACTCCCTTCATGGAGTACATCCGCAAGCACAAGACCAACATCCATGTCTCGGACTTGGCAGCACTCACCCGGGCGATTGCAGCCAGGGGTGCCTGATCAGCGCCCTGAGCTCTCCCCTGATGTGCTTTAAGGCGCTTGTGAGGCCGACGGATCGTCCCTTACTTGCTTGCTCTCTTACATCTTCCGGTGACCTGCCATCAGAGTGGCCATATACCCCCCCCTGCTGTATCCAGAGGAGGATGGCCCCTCTCTTCTTCTATTTGTCACTCCCCCCCCCTGCTGAATCCTTGGGAAACCAGGTAGGGCGACTGACCTTCATTTTTCTGAGCTCTTGGGGCCTTGAAGCCCATACGACGTTGCGCAACGGATGCCGCTGTCATCGGCATTGCGATTTTTGGTGTGTGGTCTGGTCCCATGGCATTTGCGGGATCCAGACCAGTCGACGTGTGTCTCGAGACTATATATGGCCTGAACTCAGGCGTTTTCCTGTCCACCCTCCTGCATATGCCTTATCCTAACCAGGGCGTGGTTTGGCACTCTGTCCAGAGTGTGTTTACACGCCTGTTTACCCGATTATTGTTTACTTTTTCTGCCCTCCAGGATATGTGCATCTGTATGTTGCTGTCTTCAGCCCATCACCGGAGTGTGGACTGTTTTTCCCCTCCGAAGGGATGCGAATCTGTACAGAATCATATACAAAGGCGCCTTGAGTCGCCGTGTACATGTTCTTACAGCCTGGTCCAGCCTGGACCAGTACCTGAGTACAGATTCTACTGTTTGAGTGCTCGTGATACCGTGTTGCCCTATTCGCTGTGATGTGTGGAGATCCTGATGGCGCCAGGCGGGAAGCCCAGTTGCCTGACTACACTCCCAGCGGTCCGCCACTGTCAGTCCCAGTGTGAGCCTACCGATTCGCAGACGCACTTGCAGTCGGATGGCGGCCTCCGGTGCTCCTGACCTCGGTCAGTCTGCCTGGGAAACTGGTGGTTTGAGGAGTCGACGCCTCTGCCCACACTGCATGAGGACTCCCTCATGTATGGCCTTCGTGGTAATAGGGCGAGGGAAAAAACGGCCTTGATGCCCGATCCCTTCAGGAGGAGCTCCCTTAAGATCCCTTAAGGAGTTCGGCTGTATCACTCTGGACTCGCGTCGTATGGATATGGACATGGTGCGCCCGAGGAAGGACCCGCGGGGACTCTCCCCAGTCGGCGGGCCTTGGGAAGCTTGGGGTAGCCTGATGGATCTTTGTGGTCGCTCTCGACCTGTGGGACCACCTCGGTCGTCGTGTGTCGCCTATGTTGGCCGTGTATGCCACTGCCACTGTGGTGGTGACCGTAGCAGCCGGCACGCGGTGCGCCTGGTATGGGTTAACGGGTCCTTTGGATGCCGAACAATCGCCGCCAGGACCCGGGACTTGATACTTGATACTATACTTGCACTTACTTACAGTTACAGCATCATACCTGTTTTACCGTGGGATCGCGATGGGCAACCTAACCCGTAAATCAGCCTGAAGTGGGATGTGACACCCCCCCCCCTTCAGGGGATGGTCCTGGGTACCCGCTGCCATGCTTGCGTGTTATCGAGCCCCCCCCAGGGTTTGCTCTAAGGAGGGGGGTGAAGCGGTACCCAGAACCTATGGCCCATGGCCCGGAGGCCTGTGAGTCGTCACACCCGTTATGGCCCATGGCCCAGAGGCCTGCGAGCCGTCACACCCGTGCGGAAGCCGTTGACACCGGCTGTCCCTGTTCTCTAACCCGTGAAATCTGGAATCCGATTTCTAACCAATAAATCGATGTAGAATTACCGTGATTTTATTGTCTTGATCGATTTTCGGGCAGAAATCGGTGAAATACCCGATTTCTACCGCGATTTCTAATTGTCGTGAAATCGCCGCCTGATGTCGCCTGTTCTCGCGCCTTCGTCGCTTCTCCGTGGCGAGTTTTGTGATTGACTTTTCTCGAGTACCTGTGAGGTTCTAAGAGAACTTAAGGGCTGAATCTAGAGGGTATTTAATGTACTTTCATCTGGTGTGTTCACCAGAATTTTTCGCCCTTGCGTTTTCGAGAAAATCAGCGCGCAAGGCTTTCCGTCGATCGTGCGAACTCATGCTTCTCAAGGACCAAGAGTTCGCACGGAACCCTACGTCTCCCCCCTATGTCTCTCATCCATGCCCCTTTCACGCGGGCATATCATCTTGCTTAGGGAAGCGGGCAATGGCGGTGTTTTAGGCAGCCTATGGGTCTCGCAAACCCAAGTCGCTTGCGTGCGCAAACGCTAACTTTGTGGCCTTGTGAGCATGAACGTTAATGACCGAACAAAATGCTCACAAAACCAAAAGCCCGAGGCCATTTTCGTTTTACGAGCCAACTCAACGATGGCTCCACGCAATTCAATGCGTACCAAAACTCTATTTTCAAAAGAGGGCAAGTTTTGGTCGAAAATTAGGCCAAAATGGCCAAACCCCCGAGGCTCGTACTTGAAGCCCATGGGGAGTTGAGCCTCGAACCAAGGCAATATGTAAAGTAGAGACCACGGAGGACATTGTGGATGGCTTGGTTGATTTTTACAACCTTGTCTTCTATTTTATATAATTTCGCCTTGTGAGCACGCGTGCCACATTGCCTCTTTGCACACGCGCTCATATGCAAGCACTAATGACACGAGTGGGCGAAGACAATCTAACCATAGGGTGCATATTTGAAAGCACCTACTATGGGCCTACTCCAAAAGTGTTTACTCATATTTTTGCTCCTCAAGGTCCCAAGGATATGTTCATGCCAATATCGCCGATATAAGCACTTTTTCCCATAAATAGTGTGCTTCAAGGATTGAGGTGTTAAAAATGCTTTCATTGTGCTTTGAACCTCAACCCTTGTTGAAAAAGGGAAGCAAAGCTTCGGTTTACATCCATGCAAAATCCCGAGGCTCCTTTCTCTTGCGATACGGAGATACGATATTTGGAGGGACCGCTCTTGGGTGAATTTTGGCCGTTTTGCCCAAAATGGCCACAAACTCCTTCTCCCCCTGATTTCACCCCCGAGATTGCGTGCGCCACTTGACCAAGGGTAAGGGCAATTCGGAGAGGGCACATAAGCCCACGTCGAATGGGGTGTTTCCCCATGTGGCCTCTCCTCTTGATGGGAGGGTTGTGAGTCACCCAATTTGGGGTATGTTGCCATTCTGCCCCATACGTGTGTCACTTTCCCTCCAATGGGAAAAATAGCTAGAGGCGACCATGAGGGATGGCAAGTAGCATATATTGGGACCTAAGTCCCATGTGTCTATCGCATCTTTGGTTGAAAGAATCCTCGCCGTGGCCATGGAGATATGGAATCATGAGTGCGGGCCGTTTTGGCCAAATTTCGCTGTTTTTGCCATTGTATGCCATATTGGAATTACCATATCTCCATGGGGCACGGGATCTAGCCAGGAAGGAGTGGCGCATATTGTAGCATATGACCAAGGGTTGAACGCCCTTGAGTTTCGTATTTGCTCCTCCGGCTCATCCGGAGTTATTCAACTTTTGGTGCGATCCACGATCCCCACCTTTGCACCGCATGTTGCTTTCTGCCCCGTCCGTGTGGTCATCCCATCGGTGAACAGTAAGCAGCCGGCGTGACAGCAAGCGATAACCCAGGGCATGGGACCAAAGGGGATATCAAGGGTTGTGAATCAAGGCTTGGCGCGTCAATATCGCCAAGATTTCCTACCCTGGACGGTCGCCCGAGACGGCCGATTTTGCCATTTTGGCAATCATGACCCCACGTGACGAACCCGTGGTGCCCTGATGCCGGGACCTCAGAGGGAACCAGGTTGGGTGAGGGCTCCAGGGAGTTCGTATGCGAAGCGCATAGGGTCAGTTGCCCCGTCCCTACCTCTGGCGGGTCCAGACGAGGGGTCAGGTTTGGAGATTTTGAAGCTAATATCAGTTTGGGCTGAAACAGCCCATTTTCAGCTACCAACTCCTGAGGGATAATGGCGGGGCCATATCTCTGGCTCAGAGAGGAGTTGGGACCTGCCGTTAAGGGAGCATAGGGAGCCACTGTCGGTTGGCCTTGGAGCTCCTTGGTCCCAGGAACTCGCCTGTGGCTGGGCGGGACACCCCCCCTATTGGCAGGGTTTCAGGGTCCGGAGTGAGCAGGGCATGGGTTGTGTTTGAGGCCCCGCCCCCACCAGCCACTGAGCGGGTCGGACCTGGGATTGGGATACAAGGTGGGATAGAGTGTCTATTCTCCTGTGATGCCCTTACCCCAGTTCAGTCTTAACCCCATGTGTACATATCCTGATGTGTTGTTGTACATACTTTTGTTCCCTCTTTGCAGAGTGGCAAGGATTCTGAAACGCTTTGTCACATGACATGAGCGCATTGATGCCCCTGTGAGCGTAGTGCTTTGCCTGCCTGCTCACTTGCGCGTGTCCACCGCAGCGTCCCGTGGCCGGCCCCCCACGGGAACCCGTCAATAGACTGGGAACGCTTTCTCCAACCTCTGGAGTACCTCTGCCCAGGTGGAACAGGTTTTCACAATCTGTTTCACCTGTTTTTGCAAAAATTTCTTTTTGCATGAGCGTTTCAGCAGTGAGCATTTGGTGGCCACATCCACATGCGATTGGCCAGTCAGCAAAAGAAACTCAGCAAATTCTTCTGCCCATTCAGGCAGATTTTTTGGGGTCGAACTCCGGCAGTTCCAGCTGGATGTTTGCCTGGGCAATAGGTCTGCCCGTCTTCCCACCCCCCGGAGTTAGGCCAGAAGGTGATACGCCGGCAAGAGGTGCCAGGGCTGACAGCCCTCTTTTCTCAGTCTCTGTCACAGGACAGCACGTCCTGTGGTTCAGCCATGGGCACTGTCCTGGCACGGGGCTGAAAGGGGCTGGGGCAGGTGACCTTAGGCAACAGCCTTGAGACCCTTGATCTCTTAAGATCTTCGGCCAGGGTACTCAGTCCGGGGGAGTTCAGCCGTATGATCCAGGGCACCGTAGGTTGGCCTTGGATGATGTTGTCCCTCAACTCGAGTTGGGCCTACTTCGGGAGCCCCTGGGGTTGGACAACATGCTCTTGGATACTCGGGTCTCGGTCGTCTTGGCAGGGATGCTGTCTCGGCTCTGTCGGACGGCGGGCCAGAGTGCGTGTAGGACCCTACGTCTGTACGTGGTCTGGATCCGGGTACTGCCAATGGCTCCTCCCCATCTTCTCCACGAATGGATTTGTAGTACTCCTCATGGAGGATGTATTCATCCATTTTCTTCCTCAGTTCCTCGTATCCCTCAGGGCCTCCAATCGTTGTTGAGGATGATGCCGGACAGGCGGATCGGGAGACTGAGGCTGCTACTCGCCTTTGGAGATGATGCAGGCTGTCTCCACCGTGGGCCGCTAGGGCCTCGGTGGTAAGGATTGTATTTTCTTCCGCCCTTCTGCGATCTGGATCTCCTTGGGACCCAGATGCGACACCGGGATGTGGAGCTCGGTAAGGTGGTTCACTCATAGGGTGGGCCATGCTGCCCATTTGTACTTGGACAGTTCTTATGGGCCAGGTCCTGACGCTTGGCGTGGACATGATGAACTTGTTGTTGAGCTTTGTGTGCTGCACTTCTTCTCAGGGTCGGTTCCAAAGGTCACAAGGGACTGTCTCTGCTACCAGAAAGATGTCCTTGATTAGTGCCCTAGATACTGTGATGAAATCCTGCAGGTTTTGAAGTTGAAAACCCAAAACAAAGCAGCAAGTAGAGCAAGAACAGGATGTGGATCGAATCAATGAATAGTTTTGAAATCCAGTGTAACACAGAAGGGCTGCAGATAGATAATGCAGGTATAAACACAAAGATTCAATCACAAATGGATAATACAAAAGATTTTAAATGAAAACTGGACTGACTCTGGCCTCCAAGATAGCATCAGGCACTTCATGTGCACTCTTTTGGGTGAAGTGGTGCTGGTTAGGAATGTGGGGCATAGATGTCAGGCCAACACAGAAAATGACTTGGCCAAGCAACTGAATTCAGAAACAGTTAAAAGGTATAACCACAATAAGCGGTAGGAACAATTGAGTATAGGGGTCTTGGGGTGGGAGACCACTAGGCTTAACCTCCAAGGCCTAAAGCATGAAATGCCTATTTTTCTTCGGTATATCCTCCATGAAGGAAGGTACCTCCGCTCAGTTGAGTGGTAGGGGTGAACTTCATTGGGGGGGCTAGGGTTACTACCCTAGTTACTTTGAGAAAGTGTACTTTAGGCTTCAAAAGAGAGATGAAAATACTTAAGTTAGCCTTAGCATCAACAAAAGCGTTTTAAGGGGGGCTTGGCCTGGATCAAGCCTTCCAAGAAAGACATGGTAGTGACTTTTTCTTACTCCCCCCTGGAGTACTAGTTAGCTAAGCTAGTAGGACCAAGGAAAAAGGCTCAAATATTCCGAAAATTACCTCAGAAAATGCATTAAACTTACCAAAAACATCCTCATCAGTTCATAGAAGCCTATCGCACCGCAGGTACCCTCGAAAAACAGTGTAATGTACCGTGAATGATGTCCCTTCGATGGGGCATTCCCCAAAAGTCACCAGCGTGCGACGAAGACGTTTGGTAGAAATTTGGGGGTAGTGGGGTTTGAACCCAGGACTCCCTCCCTAGAGCACATATGCTTGCCCACTAGGGTACCATCGAACGCTGTAACCCGAACGGCGATCGCTGTATAAACAGCGTTTTAGTAAACGTCCTGACCAAGGGCCAGGGCGGAGCAATACTCCCGATGGAGGACACGAATCTCCAGGAGCTGAAAAAAATAGATAATGTAACCAACAGGGAGTGATTTCTGCGGTTTAGCGCAAGATGTAGCGATTTAACAAGTCAAATCGCTAAAAATTGACGAAATCACGCGAGAAATCGTCATTTTTACACCAAAACTCAAAGTCGCAGACAAGCGCAACGGAAGCGGACTTCAAAAACAAAGGTTGCGCAAGCGTAAACAGCTTTTGAAGAAGAAGGTATGAGCCGTAGTTTTTAAAGTTCTAAAGGAACATTTTGCACAGTTGCATCAAAATTTTTATAAACTTTAGGGAAAAGTATTCAAACTCATCCCACACCACAGAGCAGGTGGACAACCCACCTCTCAGGTATGCCAGTGTCATCTCACACGCTTGCATTGCATTCGTGTTGGTTGCTTCGTTAAAACGTTAGGGTTGTCAACGCTGTGTTCGTTGGGGGTTCGGGTGCTCCTCTCTCTTGCTCTGCACAGGTCAAAACAGGAATGAAAGGTATGCGAGGCGAATGGAGCGCGCAGCGCGCACGTAGGGTTAGAATATGCGCTGTGGTCGCGATGCATGTGCCTAATTGAGGCATTCACACGCTGTGGCGCTTTCCCTGTACCCCGATTCATCCTTGTTCTCTCTTCAAAGGTAAGAAAAGAAAGTGCTTGATCGTGTGTAGCCGTAGCGTTAAAGTAGGGTTGCCTAAAACGCTTAGGCTTGTTTATAACTCGCAATAGAGTTTTTTTGCGTTGGCTTCACTTCGGCATTCACATGATGCATGGTGAGTAAGGTAGGTTAGCCCAGGAGGAGCTCACCTACTGGTTGAGTCAGTGTGGTTATGTTCTCGCCTCCCTTCCCTGCATGCGTGCACACAATGCATTAAAGGGATTTGACAGTAGGCCACGCGCTGTGCACGCGGTATGAACCCTTGCCAGGTTACCCAGGGCTTTGCCCTACGTTCCATAAGGGAACGGGCGAAGTCCTTAAGCTTGCTTGCTTGCAACTGGGTTCAGAAACAGTGTATTATAGGGCACACTAAGAAGCGTATAATACGTGGAGTGTGTCTTGGTTCCTCCGTCCTGAACCGAGTCCATTTGCCTCTGTTGTACAGGTGGGAGAGGTTCAGGGTGATTGGTGCAGTCCCTTTGAGCAGCGCTAAAACATGCTGCACAGATCCCACAATCAATTGACTGCGCCTCAGCCAGGAGTGGCGAGGGCAGTTCGAATCCATCGACATCCGCGCTGTGCACGCCATCTGTGCGCCATTCCGCTCCAAGCCCTAGCAGGGAAACGTGTTGTGACGTCCCTGTTAGGCCACAGTTGCTTAGCAGCGCTGTGTTATCTTGTCTTCTTCACAGGAGGGTCAATAGGATCCGAGACCTCATTGACAGCAACATCAAGTAGCGTGTGTAGGGGCTAGGGTCAGCAGGCCTGGCAGGAGTTGAGTGCAGGTGATGAGTGCTCACCCTCCCTTCGAAGGCCGGTGCTGGCGTTAGTGAGTGTAGTGTAGTGGTGTCTCCTGTCCCGCGTGCTTTTCCTCGTGGGCAGGGGAGTGCGTTAGCTTTTGGCCTTTAGCAAAAATGGGCGTTTTGTATGCCCTTAGCACACTTGGCCACCCCTCCCCTCTAGTAGGTAGGGCTTTTGCCGTCTTCTCCCAAGGATAGGCGCCAGCACAGAAATTGGGCGCCATAGGAATGGTACTGAACGGACTAGGACCTTCGGTCCGACATCAGCGAGGCCCATTGAGTTGGGAGCCATGCCGGGGAGAGAAGTGAGACACACACAGACATACGTAGCACACATAGGGGTATGGTAAACCCTGTAAGGAAGGGTAGAACCCCATGGGTCTGGACCAGTCAGGGGTCCTAACTGTGGGCTCGCTTGTCCCCAAGGAGGGAAGACACACCTTGCCTCATAACACCTTGCTTGTCATTCCCCCCTGGTGTAGTAAGCCACCGTTCTTCGTTGGCCCCCCACGGTCATTACATCAGGGCAGTCCCCATGCAACACATGGTCAACAAGGCATACACTCGCTGGGTGGCTGCAAACCTGATAAGCGGCCACCTGGTCCACGCTGGAAACCATAGGCATGGGTCTGCAGGGCACAGACAGGGTCAGTGCAGTGCTCAGTAAGCAGTAGTCTGTGAAAAACCAATGGCCTTCGGCCAGGGAGTGGTTGTCACGGGGGGCTAACGGTCCTGTCCTGCGATGCAATGCGGGGCAACTGTGACAACTGCTCTTACACCCATACACAGGCACGTCTGCACAAGAGTGCTCACTGCACCTGTGAGGTTAGAACACAGTCAGTAGACCGACACAGGGGAATTAGTTTCGCTTTCTACGCTGGGACATAGTCTCAGCATGGGTCAGTAGCTGCCCTTCGTTGTTCTCAACGAGGTAGGAGCGGAAGATAGGGTTGATACTCCCGTCTGGTTGTATGAAGGCTGACATAGGTTCCCAGGTCGCCTCAGATAACCCATAGCCATCCCACAGGGTTAGGAATTTCCAGCCCTGTTTATACTCGTGGCGAGCAATACCTGCAACCACGTAGTAACCATCGACTGCCATCTCATCGGCAGTCATCTCTTCGAGTTCGTCTGCCTCCTCTGGACTGGCAGCGTTCTCTAGGTCTATACGCTCGACCTCACTGTCGCTGAGGCGCCACTCATCCCAAGACAAATCGTCAGCGGAGTGATAGTGCCTCAACTGTTTAGGTGCACACAGCAGTTCACCACCTAGACGTGGACTGCACCTGACATGGATCCTACATCCATCTATCCTGATGATACGATAGGGTCCAAAATAAGGGTCCTGTAGGCAGTCACGTGGCCAGCAGGGTAGGCGTGAATGGTGAACCAAAACAAGGTCACCAACCTTGAAGCTGGCAGGTCGCCGTAGGCGGTTCCGTCGGCTCAGTTCACGGTCAGGGATGTGTTTCAGGTTAGTCCCAGCTTGGTTAGCCAGAGACTGCTTGTGTTCCAGCCAATCTCCCACAGGGCTCTTGAAGTCCTCAGGAAAGGGGGTTTTGAAGAACCAAGCAGGTCGTCCTCCATGGAACAGTTCGTGGGGGGTGAAACCTGTAGAAGAGCTCCGCTGTGAGTTCATGGTCAGCACTGCCCAGGGCACTAGGCGTACCCAGTCCTTGGTACGCTCCTGTTTCATCAGGATTCTTAAGTTTTGCTCCACCACACGGTTCTGTCTCTCACAGAGAGGGTTAGACGTGTGGGTATAGGGTACACCTGTGGTTACCTCCACGTTGAGGGCATTTGGCACCTGTTTGTACCACCCAGTGTCACTGCGGATGCGTACATCCTCATCAGAGTGCACCTGCTTAGGTGCCCCATAGGGTTCGAACCATTGTTCGACCAACAGTTTCACAGTCTGCTCACCTGTGATTTTCTGATTGCAAGGGAACACACGGGTGAAGCGAGATAGGCCACAGGTGACCACTAGGCAACTATCATAGCCGCCGAAGCGTGGTAGGCGGTGGATGAAATCCACGTAGAGAAGAGAGGTAGCACAATAGGGTATGGGTAAGCTGGAGATCAGGCCCCTATCCCTACTGTCGCTCTGCTTGCTGGCATGACAGCCACAAGCATCCGGAATGGTCTGCATACGCGACCTCAGTTCAGTCAGGGTTAGACTAGAGTAGAAACACTCACGGAAGAAGTCCACTGAGCGATTAGCGCCAGTGTGACCAGAACTGAGATGGGACCACTGTAGGCACCCATCCGGTCGTGCCTCAGGCACCACAATGTGGTCCTCGTAGAAGAGGTACTGATTGTTTTTATACCACTGGTGCCCGTCAATGACACGGGGTTCGAGACCAGTCCTGAGGGTTTGGAGAATTTCTTTATACTCTGACTGATAGTCGGTTAGACTCCAACCCTCCAGGATTCCAGCAGTGCGCATGGACAGGTCAAGGTGGACATCCATACGCTGGAAAGCCTCTCTGGCGAACGCCTCAGAGCCCTCACCTATAAGCGCATCGAAGTTGTTGCGCGATATATAGTCAGACAGTTCATTCTTTATTCCGGGGATATGATGCACTGTCAGCCTGAACTGGCTCAGGTAAGTCCACCACCGTTTTAGCTTTGCTTTTTCCGGTGGTGGGCCCTTCTGAAAAGATTTCACAGGTTCCTGGTCACACACCCAGACAATAGGGTTAGATCCCAGGAGTCGGGATTGAGACAAAAGCACCAACATACCGCCCAGGAGTTCCTGCTCATAGGTGCTGTAATTGGAACGCGCTTGGTTCCATTTCCAATTCCAGTGTCCCAGTGGCACCAGTCGCCACTCACTGGTGGGATAGTCATGTTTCAACGAACCACCACGGTTCAGTCCACTAGTACGATAATGGCAGTGGTTTAGTTCAGCGGGGTTGAGCTCCTGCCATTGGTAGATCGTACCACCCCCCCCTACATCACTGGCATCAGTGATCAGGACTATCTCGCCCTTAGGGCGGGGTACTCCCAGGCAGTTGGAGGAGGCAATCTTCTTCTTCAACTCCTGGAAACACTCTTCCTCTCTGGCGGTCCACCTCCAGGGAGTAGTTAACTTAATTCGGTCAGTGAGGGGGGCAGATTAGTAAGTAAAATTGTGGATGTGACGCCGACAGAAATTACAGGCGCCCACAAAACTCCTCACGTTGTGTAGACCCTTCTTAGGATCATCACGAATCTGCATGCCCTGTAGGGGCTGCATCTTAGACGCGGCTGGTTTCCACCAACCATACCCCACGTCGAAACGCAAATATTCCATCTCCTCTTTCATAAACTCACATTTTTCGAGTTTAATTCGGAGATGCTTTTCTTGACAAACAATGAAAAATTCACGGAGGAGAAGGACATGGTCCCCTTGGGTATTAGTACCCAAACTCACGTCGTCGATGTGAGCGTCCATTTCTGCACCCCAAGAAATCTACTCCTGTACTAGAGGCCTGCGCCTCAGTATGTACAAAATTTTGTTCATTAGCTCCTGGAAGAGCGCTTGGGCATTAGCCACCCCGAAAGGCATAACCTTCCACTTAAAGACACGGCCCTTAGGGGTTATAAAAGCCAGCAGCTCCTGAGCTGCGGCGGTTAGGTCCACCTGCCAGAAACAAGAGCGTTTGTCCATTTTGGTCTTGTACCTGCATTTGGCAATACGCTCCAGGGTATTTTCCATGTTAGGAATACTCCCTGAGTGGTTCTGGGTTTTCTTGTTGACCTCACCATAATCTACAACCAGTCATAGGGCAGTCGACCCTGGTTTGGCAACCAGGAAACAGGGACTGCAGTGATGCGGGTAGTATCCCTTCTTATATTCTTCAACGAGGCCGGCATCTATACATTCCTGGATCTGGCGCTCGATTTCTTCAACCTGTTCCTGTGGAGCGGGATAGGGACGACGCCCCACTCGCGTCTTTTCAAATTCAGGTTTCAGTTTCAGGTCCATCTGGACCAGTTTTTTACAAGAGAGGGGAGGCGGCGAGGCGCCGAACACCTCCTCATAGGTTATCAGCAGTTTCTTCAGTCGGGGGTCAAGGTTAAGACTCTCGAGTTTCTGCAGGAAATCCTCCTCAGCATTGAGGTTTCTCTTTCCATGTTCTTTCTTTTTCTGCCGATCAGCAGTTTCGGCAGGCACAGAACCATCGTCCCACACAGGGGGACATTGCTGCCCATAGTGCAGAGAATACACTAGCGGTATCTCAGGATCAGGCAGCGTATAGGAATCATCGTCCTCCTCAGACCAGATGGAGGATTTCCAGGTCTGTCTGAGGTATTGCAGCCGCTCTCAGCGCTCAATACCTTTGGCCTTCAGGTACAACAGCCGCCGGAGTTCCTGAGTGTCATGCTCAGACAATGGCATGTTATTAGCAGCAGGCCGCGCCAGAGCATCAGCAATCCGGGCCACGGGTTCACCTGTGTGCATAGGCTGCATGTGTAGCACTGGCTTCCCAACAGGGGAAGCGGGCTCAGGGGTTGACTCTAGACCTACCTCCTCCAGCAACAGCTGGGCTAGGAAGGCACTGTGTTTTAGGTCAACACAGCTGGGATCAACAGGAGGAATAGTGCTGGCGATCTCAGACAGTTGGTCGTCAGCATCCTCCTTTACAGCTGCAGGTTCCAGATAGCCATCGGGAGACTCACACCCTGTAAGTGTGGCAGATAGGTGCTCAGGAGATCGATTTTTGAGATCAGAAAGGGTCAGGCCACGATTTTCGGCCAGGAGCTCTTTCAGTAGCACCTAGTCCAGGTCACACAGGGGTACAGGATTGAGAGAGCCTTCAACGATGGACAGGAAACTGGCCCACTCAGGGGCCTGCATAGCTGTGTCGGAGTCCTCAGGCACAGAATTGGGGCCGTCAGGGAGTTGCACTCTTCCCACGGTCATTGGATCCAGCATACGGCGCGAGTAAGCATGTTCACCAGAGCAGCCCCAGTCAGGGGTGCACATGACACCCCTTCCTCCCTCATAAGCGATTTTCGTTAGAACCTTCGCGAGCAGGGAGAAGGGAGGGTTAGCATACGCTAGGCCCATTGCTTTCCAGAAGAAACGGAAAGCATTGTTCAATTGTTTCGAGCAGTACAACTGCATGATGTGCTGTTGTTGGCTCGCAAACAATTCCACCTGGATATCATCCAGGCTTACGCTGGGGCCCACAAGAGCAACAAGCGTTTGAAGAGCTTAAAGACAAGGTGGCCAACGCTAAGTGCTTGGGCATGCCTAGGGCACAAGGGGATATTATCCTGGTGACCGACGCCAGCAATGTGGGCGGTGGTGGAACGTTGTTCCAATGGCAAGCACTAGAGAAGGAGGAGTTCGACTCGGCCATTTCTCAATGGGGGACGGAAGGTCTCAACCAAGATGGAACCCTCAAGCACAGCTACCCTGACGACAAGTGGGTCCTAGTACCTCTGGGCCACTGGAACTGGAAATCGAACCAGACCAGGGGGAACTACTCCACTTATGAGCAGGAATTGCTCGCGGGTATGCTAGTGCTATCCTCACAAGCACGACTGTTGGGGAGTAACCCTGTGGTCTGGCTATGCGACCAAGAACCGGTTCGCAGTTTCCAGAAGGGCCCCCCACCTGAGAAGGCCAAGCTACGGCGCTGGTGGACCTACCTCAGTCAACTACGGCTGACGGTACACCATATCAAGGAAAAGAAGAACGAGTGTGCAGACTATATCAGCCGCAACAACTTCGACGCCCTGACTGGTGCCCGGTCTGAAGCGCTAGCTAAGGAGGCGTTCAGCCGTATGGACGTCCACTTGGACCTCAACATGACAATGATACGCCCCCTGGATGGACTTCAACAATCAGAGTACCTGAAGGAGTTTGGGGATATCTACAAGCGCCTGGAGAAACGCCTTGAACCCCTCCTGGTCAACCAAGATCAGTGGAAGAGGGACAAGAGCTAGCTCTGGCACGAGGACCGCATTGTGGTGCCTAGTGACAGAGTCCCAGCGCTGCTGAAGTGGACCCATGAGTCCAGCGGTCATGTGGGTGCTGACCGTACCCTGAGGCTGTTCAAGCAGTGGTTCCACACTACGTGGACTGACGACCAACTGCGGAAAACCCTCCAGCCTATCGTGGACAAGTGCCCGTACAGGTCCTGCAAACCAGGGGATATCAGGGACAGAGGTCTCTACTCGACCCTGCCCATCCCTCACTGTGCTAACAGTGTTCTATACGTGGACTACACGGAGATGCCGAAGTTCGGGGGCTATGACTTCGCCCTAGTGGTGACCTGTGGGTTGACCAGGTTTACCAGGGTGTTCCCATGTACCAAGCACAATACCGGGGAGGAGACTATCAAGATACTCCTGGAGGAGTGGTTTTGTGTCTATGGGGCGCCCAAGGAGATCAACTCCGATGAGGACGTACGAATACGCTCAGATACCGGTTGGTACAAGAGGGTCCTGAGATGCCTCAATGTCCAGGTGTCTACGGCGATTCCCTACTCGCACACGAGCAACCCCCTATGTGATCGACAGATCCGTGTCCTCAAGGAGAATGTAAGGATATGGTGCAAAACTGAACGCACAAGAGACTGGGTGAGACTACTCCATGTCATATCCTTGATGATGAACTCCCAAGAGAGTTCAGCTACTGGCTACTCGCCCCATGAGCTATTCCTAGGGCGCCCGGCATGGTTCCTACATGCCCCCTATCCAGAGGACACCCATTCTTCTGTGGGTGAATGGGTCCAAGAGCAACAAGGGAAGGTGGACAAGGCCAAGGCTATGCTCCAGAGAGTGAGGGAGCGTCAGTGGAACAAGAAGAACAAGCACCGAGTACCGGCCACCTACCAAGAGGGGGACTGGGTGCTGGTGCACCACAGTCAACTACCCGCCTGGCCACGCTCTACCAGCGATGACCCATACTTCGGGCCGTACAAGATTCTATCAGTGGATGGACACCGTATCACCGTGCGATGTTCTCCCCGTCTAGGGGTGACCCTGGTGTGCGCTGCTCAACACCTGAAGCGCTACTATGATCCTGAAGACCTCTGTGGGGAGGAGTGGGAGCTGAACGACGAGGAAATCGCCGCCCTAGACCTGCAAGGGGCTGCCAGCCCTATGGAAGTTGAAGGGGAACTCCCCGACATGAACGACGAGGAGATGGCTAAGGAGGGCTTCTACCTGGTGAAGTCTGTCCTACGCCACCGCTATTGCCAGGGTTGTCGCTTCCTCACCCTCTGGGAAGGCTTTGGAGTCGAAGAGGCCACCTGGGAGCCCTTCCCTGTGTTTGTTGTACCTGAGGGACGCCTAAATTCAGTTCTGGTTGACTACTTGTCCCAGAACAACCTTGGTGAGTTGCTGAGGCTCGCTGAGACGCTTGCCTCCAAGACTAAAGCTAGGGACTGAACCTTACCCCTAATTGTGCTACGTATGTCTGTGTGTGTCTCACTTCTCTCCCGGGCGTGGGTCCCGGAGACCGGGCTTCGCTGATGTCGGACCGAAGGTCCTAGTCAGGTACTGGTACCACTCCTATGGCGCCCAATTTCTGTGCTGGCGCCTATCCTTAGGGGAAGACGGCAAAAGCCCTACCTACCAGAGAAGAGGGGTGGCCAAGTGTGCTAAGGGCATTCAAAACGCCCATTTTTGCTAAAGGCCAAAAGCTAACGCACTCCCCTGCCCACGAGGAAAAGCACGTGGGACAGGAGACACCACTACTCTACACACCGTACCTACAGTGGCACCATCCTGGTGGGCGAGCACTTCTGCAACTGGCTCAAGCCCCCACTCAGGACTACCACTCCTACACGCACACTCTACTGGGTGTGGTTGAAGATCATGTCGTGGGTCCTAATGACCCTCCTGTGAAGAAGACAAGAGAACACAGCGCTGCTAAGCAACTGTGGCCTAACAGGGGACGCCACAACGCGTTTCCCCTGCTAGGGCTTGGAGGGAAGGGGTGCTCTTGTTGTGTGCAAAGCGTGGATGTCGATGGAGTCGAACTGCCCTCGCCACTCCTGGCGGAGGTGCAGTCAATTGTTTGTGTGATCGGCGCCCTTGTTTAGCAGGGCTAGAGAAAAATGGTATGCTGCTGCACCAATCACCCTACCTGCCCACCTGTAAAGCAAAGTCAAATGAAGGGGTGTTTGCGGCTGAGGAACCAAGCCACACTCCACGTCTCAGTGTGACCTATAATACACTGTCCTCAAACACGCCCTGTCAAGCAAGCAAGCGTTAAGAGGCTCCTCAGGTTCTCTTAAAGAACGTACCGAGGAGCCCCTGGGTAACCTAAACAAGGTGTACCGTGCGCATTTCGCGTGGCCTACCCTTTAATGCGTGTGTGAATGCACGAGCATGCACAAGTTTGTGAACAACCTGTGCCAATCGCTGCCTAATCTTACCCACAATCACGAACTCCACCAGGGGGTAGCCCCACCTGGGCTTACCTACCTTACCCAACGCTGGAGAGAGAGAGCAACTGGGAACGTGAAACGAGGCGCAAGCGAAAAACGTCGCTATGCACTTGTGTGTATGTCTAATCACCCTGATCCTACCTCTAATCATCTGCAATCTTTCTAATCTGGCCCTCTATCGTTTGTTAGCGCTGCTAGAAGACTCGTTCACGGAGACACGAGACGAGCAATGTGCATGCTGCATACGAGACGAGCACACCTGTGGTTTATACCTGATTCATTGAAGTCTTTTCGTTGATTTTGGAATTCTCAGGTTTTTGACGCTTCTGTCAGTGTGGGTGGAAGCTGTATGTTTATCTATTAATGTGCGTCTCGTCATTTTCCGAGTTACGTGAGACATACGTTTATAATCTCATTATTTCTGTATCTTCCGGCGCTTCGCTAGGAGCCGCTCCTGCGCGCCGCCTTTTTATGCGTAGGAATTTCTTGATTTAAAAAATCGAGAGACGACTACAAGTTTTATAAAAATGTGCTTCTGATGCACAATTGGATTCTGCTCAGGTGTGTTGTCTTAGAAAAATTCTAGGCCGTCATTTGACGGATTTAGGCGTTGTCGCTTCGCGTTTGCGTGGATTCTTCCATAATTCTCCCATTCCTGCCTCTGCAGATATCCTCGCGAAAGCGTCGCTGAGTAGGCCGCTTTCTGGGCCGAAAAGCAGCAGCCAGGAGACTGAGCAGAACCCAAGACCCCACCAAGGGGCAATTGAATTTCTTGACGAGTCCCTTCGCCCTAAGATCAGGACAGCAGGTCGCCAGCAGGTTTTAACAACCAGAGCGGAAGTCCATACAGAGTCTGGCGTTGGGTTAGTGTCGCACTGCGTCTTGGAGGGAGGGATGCACATGCACATGGTTTTGGCATGCTCCCAAACTAACCCAACCAAGCCACAGGAACCCCGGCAGCGCCATGAGCGCTGAGCTTTCTGTAGGAAATGTCACGAGGAAAGCAGCAAAAAGGCGCCAGCCATGGTGAGCGCCCATTTTTCTGTGTGAGGGAAACTATAGGTATTTTGAAGTAGATGTGGAAACCAAGGAAAGGCCAAGAAAAAATCCCTTTTTCCTGAAAGTGCGACAGTCGTGGCCACCACAGCACAAGGGGGGAGTAAGAAAAATTGCTTTTCCAATGCTTTGAGGCGTACTCTAGTTGTATTAGAGATGCACTGAGCACACAGGCATTTCTATCTTAGTATTGGCCCAACCAAAAGTGGTGATAACTGGCAATAACACATTTTGACCTATGGAACCAAACACTGAATCAGGATATGGAGTGGACCCCTTAATCCCCTATAAATGTGAGGCAATTCATCTTTTCCTGAGTCGACTGAGAACTGACATATCCAGGGCAGAGCCTATGAATTTATCTATGTTTTCTCATGAATTGTTAGCTGTCCTAGTGGTATGCACCCTAGGGGGCTGGGCACCTCTTTTTGAGAGGTCCTGGGTTCAATTCCCGGTCAGCCTAGCTAAGTAGGAAGATCCCATGTGACATAGCAGTGACCTCATCGCCACATGACCTGCCAACTCAGCACATATGGGACCCAAAACAAAGAGTGCACATCTCCTGAGATGGTACTATGGAGATTGAGTGACCATGGGGCAGTTTTCCAACTCTTTTTCCAAAACATTTCAGCTATCTTTGTGAATATGCAATCCGATTTGCCCTGAGTTGCAGTTTCTGTGAATATTCTTTCATCTTTCACTGTTTACACTGCAGCCCTTCATGCTTTGATCCTGATTCTCTTCTACTTGCTTATCTCTGGCTTGGGCTATCCTGGATTGGTTGTACTTCAGCAAACAAAACATTTTCCTCATCAAAAACAAGCAGCAGCAAACCCTACACCAGCAGCAAGCAGCAGGAGAGGCACAAACACAGTGTTGAAATCATTATAAAACTTTCTCCCCGGGGACGCCTTTCCACCACCCCACGGCGAGCAACGCCGGCCTGCAACGGCGCACGCTGTGGGGCCAGTACTGGGTCCCCACGCCCGCACCGACCGCACCTGGGACACACGGGTCGCGGAACCCCGGCTACCCGCCCCAGAGGGCGGGCGGCTGGGAGAGGGACAGCGTCTGACACCAGACGCCCCTCACAACGGTGGCAGGCCACCCACCCGGGGACGGCCCCCCACCATCCCCGCGGCACGCAGCTCCCACAGGGCATGCAGGCCGAGGGGACAGTGCCGGGCCCCCACACCCGCAGAAAAGTTTATAGTGGTTTCAACACTGTGTTTTTGTCTCTCCTGCTGCTTGCTGCTGGTGTAGGGTTTCCTGCTGCTTGTTTTTGGAGCTGAAAACCTTTTGTTTGCTGAAATATAGTCAATCCAGGATAACTCAAGCCAGAGGTGTGCAAGGAGAAGAGAATCAGGATCAAAGCATGAAGGGCTGCAGTGTAAACAGTGAAAGATGAAAGGATATTCACAGAAACTGCAACTCAGGTCAAATCGGAATGCATATTCACAAAGATAGCTGAAATGTTTTGGAAAAGAGTTGGAAAAATGCCCCATGGTGACTCTATCTCCATAGTGCCATCTCAGGAGATGTGCACTCTTTGTTTTGGGTCCCATATGTGCTGAGGTGGCAGGGCATGTGGCGATGAGGTCACTGCCATGTCACATGGGATCTTCCTACTTAGCTAGGCTGACCAGGAATTGAACCCAGGACCTCTCAAAAAGAGGTGCCCAGCCCCCTAGGGTGCATACCACTAGGATAGCTAAGAATTCATGGAAAAACATAGATAAATTCATAGGCTCTGCCCTGGATATGTCAGTGCTCAGTCAACTCAGGAAAAGATGATTTGCCTCAGATTGAAAGGGGATTAAGGGGTCCACTCCCTATCCTGATTGGGTGTTTGGTTCCATAGGTCAAAATGTGTTATCACCAGTTTTGGTGGGACCAATACTAAGATAGAAATGCCTGGATGCTCAGTGCATCTCTAATACAACTAGAGTATGCCTCAAAGCAATGGAAAAGCACGTTTTCTTACTCCCCTCTTGTGCTGTGGTGGCCACCACTGTCGCATTTTAGGAAAAAGGGAATTTTTCTTGGCCTTTCCCTTGGTCTCCACATCTACTTTAAAATACCTATAGGTTTACTCACACAGAAAAATGGGCGCTCACCATGGCTGGCGCTCTTTTGCTGCTCTGTTTGTAACTTTTCCTACAGAAGACTCAGCGCTCATGGTGCTGCCGGGGCTCCTGTGGCTTGGTTGGGTTAGCCAAAATATGTGCATGTGTATCCCTCCCTCCAAGACGCAGCGCGACACAAACCCAACGCAAGACACAATATACACACTCGCATGGGTTCTCGTAAACCTGTCGGCGACCTGTGACCTCTCTTAGGGCGAAGGGAGTCGAAAAAAAATTAATTTGCCCCTTGGTGGGGTCTTGGGTTCTGCTCAGTCTCTCCAGGCTGCTGCGTTTCGGCCCGAACACGGCCTACTCAGCGAGGCTGCGCGTGGGTATCTGCAGAGGCAGGAATGGGAGAATTATGGACGAATCCACGCAAAAACGAAGCGACGACATCAAAATCCGTCAAATGACGGCCTAGAATTTTTCTATGACAACACACCTGAGCAGAATCCAATTGTGCATCAGAAGCGCATTTTTATAAAAATTATAGTCATCTCTAGATTTTTTAAATCAAGAAATTCCTACGCATAAAAAGGCCGCGCGCAGGAGCGGCTCCTAGCGAAGCGCCGGAAAATGCAGAAATAATGGCATTATAAACGTATGTCTCACGTAGTCTCGAAAATGACGAGACACACATTAATAAATAAACGTACAGATTCCACCTACACTAATAGAAGTATCAAAAATTCAAGAATTCGAAAATCAACGAAAAAGACTTCAATGAATCAGGTATAAACTACAGGTATGCTCGTCTCGTATGCCGCATACACATTGCTCGTCTCGTGTCTCCGTGAACGAGTCTTGTAGCAGCGCTAACAACGATAGGACGTGATAGAGGGATTGATTAGAAAGATTGCAGATGATTAGCGGTCAGATCAGGGTGATTAGACATACACACAAGTGCATAGCAACGTTCTTCGCGTGCGCCCCGTTTCTCTCCTCACCTTGCTTCACTCTCCAGCGGTAGGTAAGGTAGGTACGCCCAGGTGGGGCCACCCCCTGGTGGAGTTCGAGATTGCGGTGAAGATGGGCAGGTTTGCCCAACACAGTCGTGCATGCTCGTGCATTCACAAACGCATCAAAGGGTAGGCCACGCGAAGTGCGCACGGTAAACCTTGTTTAGGCTACCCAGGGGCTCCTTGGTACGTTCTTTAAGAGAACCCGAGGAGTCCCTTAACGCTTGCTTGCTTGACAGGGGTAGCTGATCCTTCAGCGTGTTTGGGGACAGTGTATTATAGGTCACACTGAGAACCGTATAATACGGGGAGTGTGGCTTGGTTCCTCCACCGCAAACGCCCCTTCATTTGCCTTTGCTTTACAGGTGGGCAGGTGGGGTGATTGGTGCAGCAGCATACCATTTTTTCCATGCCCTGCTAAACAAGGGCGCAGATCACACAAACAAATAACTCCCCTCTGCCTGTGGCAGAACAGGGAGTCCGACTCCATCGACATCTGCGCCGTGCACGCAAAAAGAGCACCTCTTCCCTCCAAGCCCTAGCAGGGGAAATGCGTTGTGGCGTCCCCTGTTAGGCCACAGTTGCTTAGCAGCGCTGTGTTCTCTTGTCTTCTTCACAGGAGGGTCGCTAGGACCCACGACATGTTCATCAACAACACCCAGTAGAGTGTGCGTGTAGGAGTGGTAGTACTGAGTGGGGGCTTGAGCCAGTTGCAGCAGTGCTCGCCCACCAGGATGGTGCCACTGTAGGGTGTGTAGGACCTGTAGTGCGTGTGTCACTGTCCCACCCGTTTCCTGCAATTTTAGCAGGGTTGGTGGGCTGTGGCAGTGGTTAGGTCAGTGTTTTGGCCACTTAGCAAAACGGCGTTTTCAAGCCTTCATAGCTTTTGGCCACCCCTCCCTGTAGTAGACAGATAGGTAGGGAAAACAATACCTGGATTAGTACGCTGGGTATTCCCCAAAGGTTTTGCGCCAGCACAGAAATTGGGCGCTTAGGGGATGGGAGACCCGGGGCGTACCCCGTGGCATCAATAAGCCAACCCTCCAGGTTTAGCAAGCGTGCAGACTTGGGTATAATTAGGACACCACTTCTGCGGCTTGCTCTCAGGACCTTAGGACTAGCACACTCACACATACGCTTTGGCAGGTAAGGGTATGGTTCAGTCCCTAGCTTTAGTCTTGGAGGCAAGCGTCTCAGCGAGCCTCAGCAACTCACCCAGGTTGTTCTGGGACAAGTAGTCCACCAGAACTGAGTTTAGGCATCCCTCAGGTAGAACAAATGCAGAGAAGGGCTCCCAGGTGGCCTCTTTGACTCCAAACCCTTCCCAGAGGGTGAGGAAGCGCCAACTCTGGCGATAGCGGTGGCGTAGGACAGACTTCACCAGGTAGAAGCCCTCCTTAGCCATCTCCTCGGCGTTCATGTCGGGGAGTTCACCTTCAACTTCCATAGGGCTGGCAGCCCCTTGCAGGTCCAGAGTGGCGATTTCCTCGTCGTTCAGCTCCCACTCCTCCACACAGAGGTCTTCAGGATCATGGTAACGCTTCAGGTGTTGAGCAGCGCACACCAGGGTCACCCCTAGACGGGGAGAACATCGCACGGTGATACCCTGTCCATCCACTGATAGAATCTTGTACGGCCCGAAGTATGGGTCATCGCTGGTAGAGCGTGGCCAGGCGAGTAGTCGACTGTGGTGCACCAGCACCCAGTCCCCTTCTTGGTAGGTGGCCGGTACTCGGTGCTTGTTCTTCTTGTTCCACTGACGCTCCCTCACTCTCTGGAGCATAGCCTTGGCCTTGTCCACCTTCGCTTGTTGCTCTTGGACCCATTCACCCACAGAAGAATGGGTGTCCTCTGGATAGGGGGCATGTAGGAACCATGCCGGGCGCCCTAGGAATAGCTCATGGGGCGAGTAGCCAGTAGCTGAACTCTCTTGGGAGTTCATCATCAAGGATATGACGGGGAGTAGTCTCACCCAGTCTCTGGTGCGTTCAGTTTTGCACCATATCCGTACGTTCTCCTTCAGGACACGGATCTGTCGCTCACATAGGGGGTTGCTCGTGTGCGAATAGGGAATCGCCGTAGACACCTGGACATTGACGGATCTCAGGACCCTCTTGTACCAACCGGTATCTGAGCGTACTCGTACGTCCTCATCGGAGTTGATCTCCTTGGGCGCCCCATAGACACAAAACCACTCCTTCAGGAGTATCTTGATAGTCTCCTCCCCGGTAATGTGCTTGGTACATGGGAACACCCTGGTAAACCTGGTCAACCCACAGGTTACCACGAGGGCGAAGTCATAGCCCCCGAACTTCGGCATCTCCGTGTAGTCCACGTATAGAACACTGTTAGCACAGTGAGGGATGGGCAGGGTCGAGTAGAGACCTCTGTCCCTGATATCCCCTGGTTTACAGGACCTGCACGGGCACTTGTCCACGATAGGCTGGAGGGTTTTCCGCAGTTGGTCGTCAGTCCACGTAGTGTGGAACCACTGCTTGAACAGCCTCAGGGTACGGTCAGCACCCACATGACCGCTGGACTCATGGGTCCACTTCAGCAGCGCTGGGACTCGGTCACTAGGCAGCACAATGCGGTCCTCGTGCCAGAGCTAGCTCTTGTCCCTCTTCCACTGGTCTTGGTTGACCAGGAGGGGTTCAAGGCGTTTCTCCAGGCGCTTGTAGATATCCCCAAACTCCTTCAGGTACTCCGATTGTTGGAGTCCATCCAGGGGGCGTATCATCGTCATGTTGAGGTCCAAGTGGACATCCATACGGCTGAACGCCTCCTTAGCCAGCGCTTCGAACCGGGCACCAATCAGGGCGTCGAAGTTGTTGCGGCTGATGTAGTCGGCACACTCGTCCTTCACTCCTTGGATATGGTGTACTGTCAGCCGTAGTTGACTGAGGTAGGTCCACCAGCGCCGTAGCCTGGCCTTCTCAGGTGGGAGACCCTTCTGGAAACTGCGGACCGGTTCTTGGTCGCACAGCCAGACCACAGGGTTACTCCCCAACAGTCGTGCTTGTGAGGATAGCACCAGCATACCCGCGAGCAATTCCTGCTCATAGGTGGAGTAGTTCCCCCTGGCCTGGTTCCACTTCCAGTTCCAGTGGCACAGAGGCACTAGGACCCACTTGTCCTCAGGGTAGCTGTGCTTGAGGGTTCCATCTCGGTTGAGACCTTCCGTCCCCCATTGGGTAATGGCCGAGTCGTACTCCTCCTTCTCTAGTGCTTGCCATTGGAACAACGTTCCACCACCGCCCACATTGCTGGCGTCAGTCACCAGGATAATCTCCCCTTCTGCCCTAGGCACGCCCAAGCACTTAGCGTTGGCTACCTTGTCTTTGAGCTCGTCAAACGCTTGTTGCTCTTGTGGGCCCCAGCGCCAAGTAGTACTCTTCTTGATCAAGTCTGTCAGAACGGTGCTGGTATAGGTGAAGTTTTTGATGTGGCGGCGATAGAATTTGCACGCCCCAATGAAACTGCGTACATCATGAAGTCCTTTCTTGGGGTCTTCGTGTCGTACCTTGGCATCCATCAGGGGTTTGGCCTTAGAGGCCGCTGGGGTCCACCACCCATAGCCAACATCAAACCCCAGGTACTGCATGGTCTCCTGCATGAACTCACACTTCTCCAGCTTGAGTCGTGTGTGGTTCTCCTGGCAGACCGCAAAGAACTCACCCAAGAGGATTAGGTGATCCTCCTGGGTATTGGTCCCGAGGCATACATCGTCGATGTGAGCCTCCATCTGGGCACCACGGGATATGAACTCCTGCACCTTAGGTCTCCTTCGTAGGATGGACAAGATCTTGTTCATCAGCTCTTGGAATAGAGCGGGTGCGTTAGCCACGCCAAACGGCATAACCTTCCACATGAACACCCTACCCTGAGGGGTGATGAAGGCCAGTAGTTCCTGTGCGTTGGGCGTCAGGTCCACTTGCCAGAATCCGCTCCTCTTGTCCATCTTGGTCTTGTAGCGGCAGGAGGCTATCTTCTCCAGGGTAGACTCCATATTGGGAATGGACCCTGAGTGGTTCAGCGTCTTCTTGTTCAGCTCTCCGTAGTCCACTACCAGCCGTTTGGCTGTAGACCCAGGTTTAGCCACCAGGAAACAGGGGCTGCAGTGTAGGGGGTAGTCCCCGTCCTTGTACTCCAGGACTAGGCCAGCGTCGATACATTCTTGTATCTGTCGCTCAATCTCGTCGGCCCGCTCTTTAGGAGCTGGATAGGGTCTCCTCCCAATCTTGTGACCCACGAACTCGGGTTTCAGCTTGAGGTCCATCTGTACCAGCTTGTCACATGAGGGTGGAGGGGGTAGTTCTCCGAACACCTCCAGATAGGTCCTTATAAGCTTCTGTACCCGCGGGTCCAATACCTTGATCTTGTCCTCCATGTCCTCGTCAGAGTGTAAGTTGCTTGCCCCCTGAATAGACGTCGGGAGGTGGTCCTCTACCGACTCTTCGCCCGTGGTAGTGTCCTTCAGCCCTTGGTAGGCATATAGAAGGTCTTGTTCAACCATCTCCCGTGGACGATGGCAACATAGGCACGCTCGAGGGGGTTCAAATACACATTTCTCCGAGGGGTCGTCCTCCTCTGGGGTCCTCACATGGGCGCCCCACACGCTCTTCATGAGCTTAAGATCTACCTCCCTTTGCCAGGTGGTGATCTTCCGTTCGAGGTCCTCCTTCAGTTGGGATAGGTCTCCCATACGTCCTTGCTTCAGTGGCCATGAGCTGCGGGTAGGCTTCGCGTAGCATAGCTTTTTCGCCACCAACTTCCTCTTGGAATCCACATACTCCCTTAGCCTGGATCGAGGGTCCAGCTCCTCGTCCACGGGGTCTTCCACCCTCATGGAGAGTAGGGGTTTCAGTGGGGCGACGTACTCGGCGTTCTCCACTTCCTCCACACAGGTCTGCACGAAGAAGGCGTCGTGCTCAGTTTCGTCATCTGAGTGGATAGAGCTAGGTAGCTCAGATAGTCCACACTCAGAGACTCCATCAGAAACAGGTACATGACAGGGAGAGTTGGGGGCGTTGGTGTCAGTCACGACGTACTCATCTCCTCCGGGTGTAGTCTCAACAGCATCTTGAGGTCGTAGGCGATCCTTCAAGTCACCCAAGGCGAGTCCATGGCTTTCTCGTTGTATAGCCTGGACCAGAGTCGGGTCCAGATCCTCCCAAGGAATGGAGGTAAGACCTCCGTTCACCACGCTAAGCATACTCCCCCATCCGGGCTTCCCAATAGGCGTCTTGCGTCCTAAAGGCACGTAGATGGCCTCATCAGGCAAACGAACAGAGGTGATAGTCAGCCTGTCCAGGAGGTTTCGCCAGTACTCATTGCCCCCATGGGATCCCCAATCGGGGGAACACAGGACCATACGGGAACGTTCCAAGGCCACCTTGGTCAGCACCTTCCCCAGTTCACTGAACCTGGGGTTCCCGTAGGCCATCCCGAAAGAGGGCCAGTAAAATTTGTAGCTGCAGTTCTTCCCCTTGCTGCAGTAAAGGTCCAATACATGCTGCTTGTCGCTGGCGAACAACTCCACACTCAGGTCTTCTCGAGAGTAACCCAACTCCTTCAGACCTTGGTCTAGGACTTCCCCCAATAGTTGATAGTCCTCAGTTTTGGAGGCCGCCATCATGTTCGAGGGCTCCTCCTTCGATAGCCTCAGGTAACTCGAGGTATGTTCCGACTGCTCCAGTGGCACAGACTCTCTCCCACTGCCGTGGTCCACGTAGAGGAGGTAGGGCGCTTGCAGCGTCAGGGATTGTATCCGGGAGTGCTGTACGAAGAAGTCAGTCCCCAGTACAAAGTCGAAGGCCTCAGTGTCCATCACATAGAACCGATGGGTGATAGTCCGGGAGCCCATAGGTACCTCCACTTCACAGTCCCCGCAGCTGTGCACCACATGTCCATCCCCCATGCGTATAGCAGCGGTTGTCATGGTGTTCTTCAGGCTCCCACAAGGTAAAATTTTCTTGGTCACTATAGATATGGTGGCACCAGTGTCCAACACCCCCAGGTATTCGCGTCCCCCTAGTCGGATACGTACCCAAAACACCAGGTCTTGGGTGCCACCAGAGCGTCCCCGTCAGAACTCCGCGGGACAGGTCACCTCGAACCCCTTGTTTCGCAATTTGCGGGCCATCCTGATGAAACGGCTCCTCTTCTTAGCGTTGCCGTCATCACCACCTTCATGCTCACGCTTGGCTCCTTGTTCTTGCTGGGCCTGCGTTTGTGAGCGTGTGGTTGGACCAGACTGCCCTCAGGAGGGCTCGGAGTTCCCCCCTGGATTAGGGTTGGGGTTGCCTCCGTTCTTGTCCTTGTTCTTGTTGTCGGGCTGGCGGTTAGCGCCTCCTCCTCGTCCACCTTGACCCTTGTCTTGCCCTTGACCACGTCCTTTCGACTTGCCCTTGCCGGAGTCGTTGCCTTTGCCTTTGCCTCCACCTTTGCCTGAGCCTTTGCCAGGATCTTCACCCTTAAGCTTCGCCGATAGGCGTTGCTTATGGTAGCACTCATCCTCGTAGTGCTTCCGCTTCCCGCAGAATGCACACGTCATGGTGCACCTGTAATGATCCGGCAGCTTCGCTCTGGCGCCGGTGTTCTTCTGCTGCTGCTTCCCCTGGACTACGAAGCAGTCTGGCTGCTCGCAGTCAGGGGTGTGCTGCAGGTGGCCCTGCTCGTCTCTGGCATCACACCAGAATAGCTCCTTCACGTTCTCCCTGATACGGGCGTGGGCGTGTTTGGGGGTAGTCCCCTGCCCAGGTCGGGACCCTTGGTACCCTTTGCCATGGCCTCCAGAACCTCCTCCACCAGGACGGTAGTTGTTCAAGTGCTGGTCGCTCTCCTTCTCCAGCGCCAGCTCCAGGAGTAGCACGCATAGATCCTCGTAGCGGAGGGATCTAGCCTTGCGCTCCGCCGTCCAACGGCACTCGTCCCATAGCTCTCGAGGGAGCTTGGCAACCAACCAGAACAGCAGGTCGTCGCTGCTGTAGGAACCGGGCGTCAGTCGTCCAGCCCAGTGATCCAGGTCAGCCAACAGCTCAGAGACCCTGCCAGGTTTGGGGTTGTTGGGCAGCACGGGCAGGTTCTGGATCTCGGCCCTGATGGAGAGGTCGGTTTCGTAGGTCGGGTACTGCCTCTCCAGGGCAACCAACACATCGGCAAAGGTGGCGGAGTTAGTCACGATCTGCCTGACCTGCTTCTCCAGGTACTTGGTCTTGCAGCACTGCAGGAGCAGATCGCACTTGACTCGCCCACTAGCGTGGGTTTGGCCGGTCAATCGGAGAAACCGGCCAAAATTCTCAGCGAACTCGCTGAGGTCCTTGCCTGTGAACTCAGGCAGGTTCACCACGATCTTGGAGGTGGCAATAGCCTTCGCCTCCTGAGACCTGCGTCCCTCAGGGCGTCTGGTCTTCTTCTTCTTCTTCTTCTTCTTCTTACCCCTTGGGTCCTCGGGGTCCTCAGGGTCATCGTCCTCCGAGGGCGAAGTAGAAGTCATCGACGGCGGCTCATCATCGGAGGGGTCTCCGCCTAGATCACTAGAGCCATAAGGCTCCACGTCCACCATTGCCCTTGAGGCTGTCAGCCCCAGCCGGTCTAGCTCGGCCCTCGTAGAGTTCGTCACGTGGCTGTAGGGCGGCTGGGCCGTTCTTGGTACGAAAGGACTTCTCGGTATAGGTGCTGGAGTCGGCATCGGTCGGCTCCTCAGGCTCCCCAGGGTGTTTGTCAACCCTGCCGCGAGGTGGTTGGCCTGTACTCGGTGGGGTGACATTCCCACCGTGGTAGGTGACGCTTGGGGCGGGATCATCAGGGGCTCCAGTTTCTCTCGGATCTCTTGAGTGAGGTCGCCCACAATTTTTGAAGTGGCTCCTCGGAGCACCTCGTTGATCTCCGACCGCGTCAGGGACCTGTTGGAGGATCTTCCCGATCCTCTACTCCTGCCACCAAGAGGTTCAGGTCCTCTCCTCAACCCACTCAAGGTTGCATACCCAGGTGCGTACCCAGGAACATCCACATAGGTTCCAGTAGCGGGTAGTGGATGGGGATATTAAGCCGCATACCATCGCGGCGCAGAGCTGGAAGCCACCGGCTCACTGGCAGTAGTTGCCTCAGGGAGCGCAGTGGTAGGTGGGCCCATACCATAGGCGGGGTAGGGAGGCATGCCAGTAAAGCCTGTGCCCTCTGCCATAGGCGGGTTGGTTATGGGAGTGGATATTGCAGCGGCTGGGAGTGTGGTGGTCATAGGAGAGGGTGATGCGTGGAGACCAGAAGCGCTTCGTGCCCCTTCGAAGGTAGGGTCATTCGCCAGGTCTTGCCCTTGTTCCTCTCCTTCGTCTGCCTCGTCTCCTGCATCCTTCTCGCTCTCTCTCTTCCTCTTCACAGGCTGAGAGACCACCTCTTCGACGGAGAGGGCCCTGAAGGCCGTCTGGAGTCCATCCAACGAGTCTTCAGCCACTTCCACTGGCCCATGTAAGGGCTCCGAAGGTACAGCGCCGCTAGGTCCAGGTCCAGGTTCACCCGGTGCTGGCCTTGCCGGTGCCTCAGGCGCTGGCGCTGTCTTCACGTCGGCGTCCTCCTTCCTTGTGTCCATCTTCGCTCGCCCTTCTGCTTATATGTGACTGCTCGGCGCACTGGCTACCAGAAAGGTTTATAGTGGTTTCAACACTGTGTTTTTGTCTCTCCTGCTGCTTGCTGCTGCTGTAGGGTTTCCTGCTGCTTGTTTTTGGAGATGAAAACCTTTTGTTTGCTGAAATATAGTCAATCCAGGATAACCCAAGCCAGAGGTGTGCAAGGAGAAGAGAATCAGGATCAAAGCATGAAGGGCTGCAGTGTAAACAGTGAAAGATGAAAGGATATTCACAGAAACTGCAACTCAGGTCAAATCGGAATGCATATTCACAAAGATAGCTGAAATGTTTTGGAAAAGAGTTGGAAAACTGCCCCATGGTCACTCTATCTCCATAGTGCCATCTCAGGAGATGTGCACTCTTTGTTTTGGGTCCCATATGTGCTGAGGTGGCAGGGCATGTGGCGATGAGGTCACTTTTTAAGACGTCACAAATTTCTCAGTGCGGAGCCAGTGATACTATCATACAAAGCCAGAAGCTAATGCACAAAGTCATGGACTCGCATAACCCACGGGCCCCAAAGGCGCCCTGCGGTGTCATGTCGGAGCGGCGGCGGTAACTGAGGGGCATTGGGGACCCGCTGGCAGGTGTAGGAATGAGTAATTGAAGGGCAGCACGACTTCAGAGCCGCGCAGCTTGTATTGCATGCACCGAATACGTATGACATACGGGGGGAGGCACATAGGAGCGTTAAGGGTGCGAACACAGGGAGCGATGCATGGAACCGGAGGGGCGCCGTAGGCGCCACAGACCAAGTTAAAATACTTGAGAGAATGATGTGAGGGAAATGTCAAGGCGCTGCCGATAGCGTCTTAATTGTCGGGAGTTCCGAGGTGAAAAAGTGGATGATAAGCGGAAATTCTGTCGGTCTGGACCCTGAAGAAACGCATTTTGGGATGTCCCAGCGCTTGGTTGATGAGAATTGAGCTGATAATTGAATTCAGCACCCCCGAATTAGGGGGGGTGGATACCTGAAGTGCCCTGCCGGGCTCACGAGATGAAAAAACCCATTTTTGGCACCGTTTGAGGGGGGTGGATAAACGGAAACTCTGTCGGTCTGGACCCTGAAAAACGCATTTTAGGATGTCCCAGCGCTTGGTTGATGAGATTGAGCCTCACAATTAAATTCAGCACCCCCAAATTAGGGGGGGTGGGTACCTAAAGTGCCCTCCCGGGCCCACGAGGTGAAAAAACCAATTGTCGGCACCGTTTGGGGGGGGGGCGTGGAGAAACGGAAATTCTGTCGGTCTGGACCCTGAAAAACGCATTTTGGGATGTCCCAGCGCTTGGTTGATGAGAACTAGGCTGATAATTGGACTCAGCACCCCCAAATTAGGGGGGATGGGTACCTGAAGTGCCCTGCCGGGCTCACGAGATGAAAGAACCCATTTTTGGCACCGTTTTGGAGAGATGGATAAACGGAAATTCTGTCGGTCTGGACCCTGAAAAATGCGTTTTGGGATGTCCCAGCGCTTGGTTGATGAGAATGAGCTTCATAATTAAATTCAGCACCCCCAAATTAGGGGGGGTGGGCACCTGAAGTGCCCTGCCGGGCTCACGAGGTGAAAAAACCCATTTTCAGCACCGTTTGGGGTAGGGGTGGACAAACGGAAATTCTGTCGGTCTGGACCCTGATAAACGCATTTTGGGATGTCCCAGCGCTTTGTTGCTGGAAATTAGGCTGATAATTGAGTTCAGCACCCTCAAATTAGGGGGGATGGGTACCTAAAGTGCCCTCCCGGGCTCACGAGGTGAAAGAACTCATTTTCAGCACCGTTTGGGGGGGGGAGTGGATAAACGGAAATTCTGTCGGTCTGGACCCGGAAAAATGCATTTTGGGATGTCCCAGCGCTTGGTTGATGAGAATTAGGCTGATAATTGAACTCAGCAACCCTAAATTAGGGGGGGTGGGTGCCCGAAGTGCCCTCCCGGGCTCACGGGGTGAAAGAACCGATTTTCGGCACCGTTTGGCGAGTGGGGGGGGTGGATGAACGGAAATTCTGTCAGTCCGGACCCTTAAAAACGCATTTAGGGATGTCCCAGCGCCTGGTTGATGAGAATTAGCCTCATAATTGAATTCAGCATCCCCAAATTAGGGGGGGTGGGTACCTGTAGTGCCCTACCGGGCTCACGAGGTGAAAAAACCCATTTTCGGCACGGTTTTTGGGGGGGGGGGGCAAGCGGAAATTCTGTCGGTTTAAACCCTGAAAAACGCATTTTGGGAGGTCCCAGCGCTTGGTCAATGAGAATTGAGCTGATAATTGAACTCAGCACCCCCAAATTAGGGGGGGTGGATACCTGAAGTGCCCTCCCGGGCTCACGAGGTGAAAGAACCCATTTTCGGCACCGTTTGGGGGGGGGGGGGGCGTGGACAAACGGAAATTCTGTCGGTCTGGACCCTGAAAAACGCATTTTGGGATGTCCCAGCGTCAGGTTGATAAGAATTAGCCTCATAATTAAATTCAGCACTCCCGAATTAGGGGGGTCCGGTACCTGAAGTGCCCTCCCGGGCTCACGAGGTGAAAGAACTCATTTTCAGCACCGTTTGGGGGGAGAGTGGATAAACGGAAATTCTGTCGGTCTGGACCCGGAAAAATGCATTTTGGGATGTCCCAGCGCTTGGTTGATGAGAATTAGGCTGATAATTGAACTCAGCAACCCTAAATTAGGGGGGGTGGGTGCCTGAAGTGCCCTCCCGGGCTCACGGGGTGAAAGAACCCATTTTCGGCACCGTTTGGGGAGTGGGGGGGGTGGATGAACGGAAATTCTGTCAGTCCGGACCCTTAAAAACGCATTTAGGGATGTCCCAGCGCCTGGTTGATGAGAATTAGCCTCATAATTGAATTCAGCATCCCCAAATTAGGGGGGGTGGGTACCTGAAGTGCCCTACCGGACTCACGAGGTGAAAAAACCCATTTTCGGCACCGTTTTTTGGGGGGGGGGGGCAAGCGGAAATTCTGTCGGTTTAAACCCTGAAAAACGCATTTTGGGATGTCCCAGCGCTTGGTCGATGAGAATTGAGCTGATAACTGAACTCAGCACCCCCAAATTAGGGGGGGTGGATACCTGAAGTGCCATCCCGGGCTCACGAGGTGAAAGAACCCATTTTCGGCACCGTTTGGGGGGGGGGGGCGTGGACAAACGGAAATTCTGTCGGTCTGGACCCTGAAAAACGCATTTTGGGATGTCCCAGCGTCAGGTTGATAAGAATTAGCCTCATAATTAAATTCAGCACTCCCGAATTAGGGGGGTTGGGTACCTGAAGTGCCCTCCCGGGCTCACGAGGTGAAAAAACCCATTTTCAGCACCGTTTGAGGGGGGGGGGGGGGGACAAACGGAAATTCTGTCGGTCTGGACCCGGAAAAATGCATTTTGGGATGTCCCAGCGCTTGGTTGATGAGAATTAGGCTGATAATTGAACTGAGCACTCCCAAATTAGGGGGGGTGGGTACCTGAAGTGCCCTCCCGGGCTCACGAGGTTTGGTACCCGGGGGGGGGGGGGGGTAGAGGTCACATCAAATTCAGTTCTTTATGCTTCATGAACAAATGTAGCTGATTGGAAGGGCGGTTGAAGGATGCGTGAATGACGTATGTATGTTGTCGACTGGCTGACTGATTGACCGAGTAGTAGGCGAAATTAGAGTGAGAGTGCGTGATTTTTAAGTGGATGCCCGCGAAAAGTGGTGGATGACTCGAGGCGGTCGGTGGGGACGGCTGGAATGAGGTGGACGTTGTAGCCCCATATTCGAAGTTGTGTCGAGCTGCGTAGAGCGTAGTGCTGAACGTCTTGGTACCCGCTGAAAGGTGGCGGAGAAATCGAGGTGGTCGGTGGGAACGCCTTTGATGGAGTGGACGATGTAGCCCCGTTTGGTCGAAGCTTTGCCGTTGTCGTAGTGCTGCGTGAAGTGGCCTGTAGGAGATCCTGCGGAGGAGGGTAACGCGGACGGGGAGGGGTCCGGGAATGGTGCTGACGGGCCCGAGATAAGAAGCGGCTAATCGCCAGGCTGACGCCTCCGCCCGTCTTTTCGGGCGGGCTTACGAGGGAGTACCGTTTGGCAGGGGCGGCTAAACGCCAGGCTGTCGCCTCCGCCTGTCACTTCAGGCGGGCCAGAGTGGGCGGCTTAGTAGCCAGAGCGTCTCCAGCGGTCGTTTCCGCTGGGCCCACGTGTGCGCGGATGAGGGCGCCACTGTTGTCTGCCGGTGCTATCCATGCTGTCGACGTGGTGGGCACGGTGACCGTCCCGCACGGAAGATGGTTGTGCGTAGGTCTTTGGGGCGACGGGTCCTGTAGCGAGAGGAGGGGGGGCGGGGAAGGGTGGAAGGGGTTGGAACTCCGTTGGCTTTGGAGGCGTAGGCGGCCGATGGGAGCCATAGTGCAGGGGTTGCTGCGGCGAGGACAGAGGGGCGCCTTGCTGGTTGAGGTACGGCTGGGATGGCCTGACGTTCACGTCGTCATCCAGATGGACCATGAGGGACCCGGGCTGGACTTTGTAGGGGGCTTGTGGCGGCCGGGGCGCAGATGTCGCGAGCCACTTTGGATCGCGCTGGATGGTGTCTTCTTGTTTTTCTGCTTGGGTTTCCTCGGTAACCTTCCGGCCTATGTTGACCTTTAGCCTCTTGGGCACCGGCATAGCGCCAGGGCTGCGCGTGCGCTTTAGTTCGTCTTGGAGCCTACGTACCTTTTTCCGTAGCCTCTGGTTTTCTCTTTCCGTGGTACGATCCGATGGCCCTCTAGCTTGTGGCTGCAGTGTGACTGGAGGCAAGTACGGGACCGGCATAGGCATCATAGGCATGAAAGGAGGCATGGCCGGCTGCATGGGCATCGGTGAGACCCATGGGGCAAAGGGCATGCCATACTGCGGGCCCGATGGCTGGGGCCAAGCGGGCTGGCTTTCCGGGCGTTCCCGGGGAGCGCGCGGCTTATAGCCCTGCGATTCCTCTCCCGAGGATGAACTCACCGAGCTCCGGTCGGTGGAGGGGGAGCGGGATCGGGATGATTCATCCGACGGAGATGGTGATCTACGTCCCATGTTTATGCTATGTGGAGAGTGATCAGGGAGGTTGTTGGGCTTGGGGAGGGGATTGGGACTGGCAAAAGCGCAGGATGGTATTATGGGGCGCCGCCGCGGGTTTGGGGGGGATCCCTCTTCTTGGGGGGGGGCAGGAAGCGCTTTGGCGTCTTTTGTTCTGCGGTTTCGGCTTTGGCTTGCTCGGAACATCATTAAGTGTAGAAGGGAGGGGGGATGGATCAGGATGCGTGATAGGTGCAGGAGAGTAAGACGTGCTGTAAACTCCATGGTGTTGGAAAAACGTGTTGGGGCCTTGCCCCACTATACGGTCTGGGGGGGGCTGGTCCCGGAGCCATTCAAGGTAGCTTTTAATAGCCGAGGTGAAGCGAGTGCGTCTGGCAGGCATCGTGTCCCATATAAGCGCTCTTGCCTTTGATTCCTGTTGAGGGGCGAGGGTGGAGATCATTTTGTTCAACAGGGACTTGGGGACTAAGGAGCGTACAAAGAGCCTTTTCTCCCACCAGGGGCACTCAAGGAGCCAGTTTCTAACGGCCGGGATGAGCCGGGCATCCCAACTAAGGATGACGTTTTCACGATGACTGTGAGTAAGGTCACAGAAGGCGAGTCTGGACGCCGGATCCTGGGGGTGGTAGCGGCAGCACGCATTGCAGTAGTAGCTGGTAGTATCGAAGAAGGGGGGCTGGTCTTTGACTCCTTGGACACCTAAAGCCCATTTAGTGGCGAACGAACTGAACCACGAGTGGTGTGCAACCCAGTCGAAAGAGAGTTTAGTGTGAATGTTGAGGTGGTCGTGCTTTGGCAGGAGGTTCTTTCGGTGCGTATTGCCGCACTTTCCGACGACAGGCTTGTTTTTGTATGTAATACCCTCTAGGGGGGGGGGGTGCAAATGGGGAGGGGTCACCACGAAGCTGAGCGCACACCATTTGGCTAACGTGTCGGCCAACTCGTTTCCATGAAAACCGACGTGTGCCTTAATCCAATAGGGGGTCCATGAGAAATGTATGTACAGCTGTAGGTCCTCCAGGATGGAGGCCCAAGTTCCGTGGTTGGACGTGGAAGGGATGGGGAGAGACTTCCCAAGCACTTTGTCAGCAATTCGGACCACCTGGCTATTATCAATACATATGCCAATGCTTCCCCTGAACCCGGTTTTTATGAGGTGCCGCAAGAACTGTACTAATGCCCAGAATTCGGACTCTTCGGATGTATCGTAGGGGCAGGGAAATGCATAAGCTTTTGTGGTGTCCTGGTAAGCCACTACAGCCGCTGAGCCTACTTTATCCCCGTTGAAGGAGAAAGCAGAACCATCGAGGTAAGCCCACACGGAGTGCAGTTGCACTGGTAGCCGTCGTGCTTCAGCCAGGGCAGTGCAGCCCCACTGCTGAAGTGTTTCTGGGTCTGTTGGGACTACTTTAGTGAGAACCGTCAAGCTGACACCCAGGTCATCTGTGGATTCTACTGTAAGACCCATGGGAGGAGGGATGCGCATGGGAGGTAGGAAGGCAAGGGGAGGACACAAAGATTGGTGTGTTGGGTCTGGGTACTGAGGTGACGGAAGAGTGGGGGGTGAGGTGAGGGTGAAGTAGTCGTGGTCGGTTAGCACCGCCTCGGATTTGTCGACCTCGAAACTTACGATTGTGGACCTGGGGCGGTGGTGAACAGTGCCAGTATGGTATTCTTCTCCGAAGGGGACGTACACTGTTTCTCCTTCCGTTAGCACCGATATTTTGCAGGGGTTGAGTCGTCCAAAGCCGTGGACCCTGTACCCTAGAGCATCGATGCTAGCGCCGAAGTTTTCTTGAAGGATATTTGGTTCAGGCGACATCAGGGCTTCAACCACGCCTTTTTGTGTTTGGGGGGGGCCATCTCCTACGTAGTAGCGCATGCCATAATTGAAAATTTGGGCATGGTATGAGAGGCGAAAGTGGGTGAGATTGTAACCGGACTTCTGTTTGGGCTGATAGATGTCTTTTGCTGATGTGTTGGCTGGGACTTTCCCGTGCTTGGACAAGTTTTTCCATATGAGTTTGTGGAGCACTTCGATGTTGTCTTCGGGGAGGGTGCTCGCCAGTAGTCGGAAAAGGAGTGTGGGGATGAGCTGGCAATTTGTAAGGGAGGTGAGTTCGGTCATGGTCAAATTGAGGGGGGAGAGTCTGTCGAAAAAGGACCTGACGTTATTCGCAAGCAAGCTGTACAGCTCGTTGGGGTCTTCCGAAGTGAAAAAATAGACACCAAGGTATTTGTAAAATTTGTAGGGTTGGCCCGTATCAGGATCTATTGTGCTCAATTGCGAGCCCGCAGAAGATTCGATGGTGGTCTGTGGAGCGCCGTAGAGGGCATGAAGTTGTGTTTTGGACACATTCATGTCCATACCAAAGGCCCGAGCCGTGGTGTCGAAAAAGTTAAAAATCATTTCCATGTCCTTTTTTGAATTGCTTCGGAAAAGAATGTCGGCGACAAAAGCATGCAAGCTGGAGTGGGGGGATTGAAGTGGAAGCTGGTCGATGTTAAAAAGTAACACATTGATGAATAAAATGAATAAGGTTGGACTTGCCGGGCACCCTTGACGGACACCACGTTGGAGTTTGTAGCTTGAATGAGGGGTGCCGTGTACGACTGGTTTATCAACAGGATTGGAATAAAGATTTTTAAAAGCCTCGATCATGGAGTCGGGTAATTGGTAGGCTCTTAGGACCGACCATAGCGTTTCATGCGGGACACTGTTGAATGCTTTGTTAAAATCAATGTACAGATGATAGGCCGGGCCTCCCATTTGTATATTGCGAGCTACTACATCGTAGATGTGGTCACCACATCTGTGATTTTTGAGACCCCCATGTTGGCTTTTGTGAATGAGAGAAAATTTCTCAGAAAATTGTACGAGCTGGTCATTGAGAAAAGCAGCTGTCAACTTTTGGAGACTTTGGATGAGGCAGATAGGGCGATAATTCTGGGGGTCTCTGGGGTCTCCTTTTTTGAATAAAAGTGCGAGAAGGGCGTGTGACCATTCAGGGGGGGCGGTGTTCTTGAGGACAGCATGCATGCATGAGCGCAACCAGGAGAAGTAGGAAGATCCGGCAAGTTTCAGAACATAGTAGTTCAAACCATCTTCTCCCGTGGCCTTTGTGGAAGGGCCACGGTTCAGTTTGTTCTGGAGCCACTCGTCGGTGATTTCAGGAAGAGGGAGAGACGTGGTTTCTTTGGGGCAGCTGGGGAGGTGGCGGGTTAGATTACGCACAAGGTCAGGACATGGGCGGAAATTGGGATCGCCTCCGAGGTTGGCCATTGCTTCGGCAAATATTTTTCCAACTTGAGCTGGTTCAGAGGCCACCGATTCGTGTTCGGATGTCTCCCATAATGTTACTCTGTCCCTGGTAGGGGGGTTGAGTGTGTCTTGAACCGTTTTTTTGATCCTCCTATGCCGTACCAGAGAGAAGTGTAAGCGCTTTTTCTGCTTTTCTTGTATTTTCTTTCTCCACTTTACTGCGAGTCGTTGCAGAGCATCCAGAGCTGTTGAGCGGTTGCTTCCCATCGAGGGTAGGGATGAGCAAGCTTTGGCAAATTCCTTTTCAATTTGTGTAGCTCGGTGCTTTTGGTGGGGGGCGGTTATGCTGTGGTATGCCCGGGAAATTTGTTGGAAAATATGATTGGCATGTGACGACCATTCTTCCTGGGAGAAATGGGACGGGGGATTGTTTTCCACCCACTCGGTCAGCGGTTGGATGGATGTTTGGAATGCTTGGGTTTCTTTTGAAGTGAGGCCACGGAATCTGGTGGGATTATGCATATCAGCATCGTCTAGAGGGGTGAGGGGTAGCTGCGCAACAGCGTCCACAGGATAATGGTCGGATGTTTTGTCTTGAAGGATGGATGCACTATGGAGGGAGATTCCAAAGTGGGCCAAAATGTCTTCTGAGAAAAAAATGTAGTCATTGCGAACTTGGGAGCTGTGTATGTTGTTGGGGTATCGTGTGTAGCTTTTGCTATCTGGGTGAAACATGCGAAAGCTATCCTTTATGTCGCCATCAATGAGCACATGTTCCCGAAGCCACGGCCAAAAATTTGGAGTGACCGCCGTGGTGTCGATTTGTTGAACAGCACAATTGAAATCGCCGGCCCACACAAAATTGAGAAAGATGAGCAGCAACCTGTCCAATTCCTTTGCTATGGCTTCCCTTGCAGAAGGGTCATCAGGTGGAGCATATATGGACGCAATCAAGAGAGGGTGCATTCCTGGTAGATGTAAGGCAACCGCACAAATAAGCCCAGGAGTCGTATGAACCTCGACTTTAGCTGCGAAATGAGACACCTTGGACCCAAGTACAATGGTCGCTCCCCATTTTTTGTCCGGATGTAATGAAGAAAAGGTTTTTATATCCTGATTCTTAGAGTTCCATACAAAGGGAAGGTCCGGCTTTCGAATGGTTTCGCTTAGGCAGAGGACATCATACCCTTCGTGGAGCCACGATATGATTAAGCCTTCCAGTTTCTTTGTTTTCCTTGTGTTGTGAGAAAGGAAGCGCATGAATTTGGAAGTAGTTTTTGGCGGGGACGAGGTGAGTGGTTGAGAGGGAAAGATGGTAGGTGGGGGTGATCGGATGTTACTGACTTCGTCACCTTTAGCCGAAGTACTCGTAAGACCTTCTGGGATTGTACGAGGTTGGGAGGCTTGAGTTGAATTCTCGAACCACTCGTTCAAAGCATCCTTTGTTTCAGAGTGAAGAGATTGGAGGAAGGGCGGCGGGACGGTTTCACCAGGTTTATGACTAGGCGTGGTTTGAACAGCATTGGCAAAGATGGCAGGCACAGGAAGGGAATCGGGCAATACGGTTCTCAGGGATTGGATAGAAGACGGTTGCGGGGGTGGTGGATTCGTGACTTGGGGTTGAGGGTGCGTGGTGGCGAGGGAGTGGGGGCTCGGATTGTTTGCTCTTGAAAATTTGACCGAGTATTTGCGGGCGGGGCGGGCGTGTTTCGTTCTCTGTATGTAAGGTGCATAGAGCTCATGGGTTTTCAGGGCTTTGGTGAGGAAGTTATGACCCGCTCGTCAGGGTCGGTGCAGATTGAGGCATTTGGTTTTTTGCTTTGATGAACTTTTGCCACATGGAGCTTGTCCACTCGATGTCTTTGAACGGGAGGTGAGTTCCCAATTCTTGCATGTGAGCCTCATTTGATTCTTTCCTCTCAATGTGCCCACTCAGCTTGTTTGGGGATTTTGGATCATAGCCGAGACCTGCGTTGTGTATTTGCCTAGTGTTGCTCGGAAAATCGGCCTTGCCTTGAGTGATTTGTGTGAAGTCCGTTTGAATGATGTTAAAAACATCATCTAGTGACTTTAACCAAACGCACTCTTCGTTCACTTTGAACTTTTGCCACGCAGAGGGGTAGGGGTCGTCACTCAGTGTCATCGTCATGAGGGATGGGGCTGTCTCGTGATCGGTGTCATCAATCGCAAGGGACCCCCATCCTCGATGGGTGACGGATCTTCGGGACAGGTGTTTGGGATCTTGCAGAGAGGAACCGTGCGGGACATGTGATTTCAAGATGACCATCACTTCTTTAAGGTTCACCGTTGTTTCCTCTATTTGCACCGTGGTTGCTTCAATGATGATCCATAGAATGAATGCCGTGAGCCCTTTTGCTTTTTTGGTTGCTTGAGCTTCTACATCAATGCCCCACATCCATGTCATGTCAGTGTGCGTTGGAAGGCCACCGATCACTTTGCCACCTCGGTCTCGAATCAGGAATGATACCTCTTGCTTTTTATCTTCTTGTTCTGTTTGGTCTTCTTGTCTTTGGCTGCCCTTGTCATCCACATTTTCTTCGGGAGGGCCCTTCTCTCCTTTTGGCTCCTTTGGAATAAGGGCGGGACCTTGCAAGATACTTTTCATTTGCTCATCCGCCCCAAGCTTGATGCCAGCCCGTATGATCATGAGCATTTCGTCGTTTGCCTCGTTTTCGTGTCCTTGTGTTTTTGCTTCTTCTTTCATCTCTTCGATGAGCTTGTCTCTTGCTAGGTTGTTGGGACCTTTCCTTCCCGCAAAGGAGATGCCATCTACATTGAGCCCGTCGCAGAGATAGACGCTGTTCGGAGAGTTGTAGTGGATTTCATATACCTGCTTTGTGAAGATGGAGGCTGCGGGCCGGCGTGCATAGGTTTTTTCAAATAACCCAAAGGCTGCGGCGGTGAGGAGGATATCCAAGTGGGTAGTTGCCTTGTTAGCCTCAACCAATGCCACTGAGTCACTCTTGAGTTTCTCTAGCTCGTTTTGGAGACTGAACTTGGGAGCTTGTTCCTTTATAGGTTGATCATTGGCGTCGTGTGTTACGGCGAATGGTTTCATTGTATGGGCATTGACACAATACAACCCGGCTTGGATCAGAGACCAGTACACTTTGAGTGTGGGCGACTTTGCCTCGAAAGTGTCATGGAGCATTGAGTTGTCAAATGCTAAGAGCACCGACCAAGGTGTCCGGGGGCACAGACCTATACAAGCTCCATAAACGGTTGAATTTTTGGCCATGTCGATGAGCTCTAGCATGGGAATGCGGCCTTTGTCATTCCTTGCGGTCTTCACCCTTTTCATGGCAATGGCATAGACAACCGTATAACCCTGAGCATCATTTGGGAGCGTGAGGAATAGTGGAAACGCAAATGTTGGCTCGGCTTTGTCCTTGGTGAGAGAGATGATGTCTTTAGCACAAGACAAAGCGTCATCTTTGGACATCTCTATGTCCACACGAACGTAGTTGTTTCCAAGAAGGGATGCCTTTTGCCATTTTAAGGACCCTCGTTGGAATGCCGCATTTTCCGAAGTTACGGTGACATCATCCGGGGCTCCCCCATAATTTTTGTTGAACCATTGGTAGGCATCCTCATGGACTGGTTGTTGGTCGAGTTGACCTAGAGCTACTGCCGAGAGTGAGACCCTGAGGTACGTGGGAGGTTGATCCGGGACTTGATGTACTTTGCGGATTTTTGCTCGTGAGAGGGTGCGGAAACCTTCCCTTTCGGGGGCTTGTAAAATGGTGGTGATGTGTTCTTGTCGTTGAGGCTGGAATGCATATCGAGGGCCCGCGTTGTTGACAAACAAGAGAATAAGGTTCCTATCCGCGGCCATGTTGGAAGGACGTAGCTCAACCTCTTGTTCCGTTACAAAGGCCCGATTTAGGTGCACATTGCTATAGATCTTGACATTTTCGATGAAGGGTGCAAATTTTTGGATGGAATTTCGGTAATCGAGGAGCATGAGATTGGCCGGAACGCATCGGTCGTCAAACCCGGGTAGTGCAACAACCCCTTTCACGTTGTGAGGTGTGGAGGAGAGCGCGAGCACAAAATCATCGACATCTTTTTGCATAGTGGGAAGATTGTCTTCTTTGGCTTGTTCGTAGTTGTTGTCCGTGCAAGGTACAAAATAGAAAGACCGAAGATTTGGGTTGTTGAACATCTCAATTATGGATTGAGCTCGGTTTTGGCCCCATGCGATCGAGGGGGATAGGCTGATGGGCTTTGTGGCAATTAGACTGTTAGCCATTGAATCGTTGAAAGGATAATTCACCTCGTCTACCCCTCCGGCACAAAGCGTGAAATCTGTTTTTGAATGCGCATACTTCAATGCTTCTAGAGGAGGAGTGTAGTGGGCCGTGTTGTAGGTTTTTTGATGCACCGTTATCCAGTCCTGCCCTCTTTTGCCCATGGGAAGGCTGGGGACTAGATCCTTTAGAGGACGATCGTCTTTGTTGTTGGGGACGGGAAATGCGCTGTTTGAGTTATCCATTGGCCGAAATCGAGCGGCTTTTGCGTCTTTGGACTTGCTTGTTGAAAATGAAATACAAGTTGTCTTTTCGAAGATGGTGGGTAGGTGAAATTGTAGAAGTCCCCGGAAATTGAATACTGCCCAATGAACGATTTGGATGCTTGAGTAATTCCACAGGGATGCAGTTTTTTGCGATGGGTCATGCCCAGGACCCCAAATCCATTGTCCATTTTTCTGAATCGAAAAAAAATAGACACTCAGAAAGTGATGGCGATGAGGTCACTGCCATGTCACATGGGATCTTCCTACTTAGCTAGGCTGATCAGGAATTGAACCCAGGACCTCTCAAAAAGAGGTGCCCAGCCCCCTAGGGTGCATACCACTAGGATAGCTAAGAATTCATGGAAAAACATAGATAAATTCATAGGCTCTGCCCTGGATATGTCAGTGCTCAGTCAACTCAGGAAAAGATGATTTGCCTCAGATTGAAAGGGGATTAAGGGGTCCACTCCCTATCCTGATTGGGTGTGTGGTTCCATAGGTCAAAATGTGTTATCACCAGTTTTGGTAGGACCAATACTAAGATGGAAATGCCTGGATGCGCAGTGCATCTCTAATACAACTAGAGTATGCCTCAAAGCAATGGAAAAGCACTTTTTCTTACTCCCGCACACCCGCGCCCACAGCATGTGGGTGGCGGACCCCGACAGCCCGCCCAGTGGGCAGGCGACCGGGGGAGGGACAGCGCCTGACACCAGACGCCCCTGACAACGGTGGCGGGCCAACCCCCCCGGGGACGGCCCCCCACCACCCCCGCGTCGCGCGGCCCCCACAGGGCATGCAAGCCGAGGGGACAGCGCCAGGCCCTGACACCCGCACACCCGCGCCCACAGCAAGAGAGGATGACGGACCCCGACAGCCCGCCCAGAGGGCGGACAGTCGGGGGAGGGACCTCAGACGCTCCTCACAACGGACACGCGGGCCGCGAAACCCCGGGTGCCCGCCCCTCAGGAACACAGGGAATACGGGCCACGGGGACAGCGCTGGACCCCGTACCCGCGCACCCGTGCCCACAGCACGTGGACAGCGGGCCCCGACAGCCCCAAGGAGGAGGGCAGCTGGAGGGGGAGGAGCGCCCGGCCTCGGACGCCCCTCGCAACGGGGCCGCCACGGACCGCGGGGGGGGAGCACTTAATGCCCACACACACACACGAATGCCGCCCCGCGGAACCGGCGTACGAGCTCCCCCACCCACGCCCCGCCGCGCCCACAGCACGTGCACCAGCCACGGGAAATCCGCACCCCACCCGCTGCTCTTAGGCACAGCAACACAACAATGGCGGAACCCGCGGCCCCACGCAAAACACGCCCCCGATCTCGGACGCTGGACGCAGCACACGAGGTCATCAGGGCGCTTGGACTCAGAGGCGGCGAAGGAGACCCCCCACAAGAGGACGCGGGCACGGACTCCGACCTGGAGGAAATACCGGAGCCCTCCACGGGCAGCACGCCCGCGGAACCTGCGCCACCAGCGGGCAGCGTGCCCACCCTCTGCCCCGCGTGGAAACGGGGCCACTGCACCGGCGAAGGCCGGTGCCCCAAACAGCACCCCCAGCCCGGCCCCGATGACGGAGCGCTGCCCAAGCTGGGACGCGCGGCCGCACGCGCCGCCCTACGCTACGGGGTGGCGCAGGGCTGGATCCTGGATGAGACCGCACGCGGCAGCGTGAACATCCAGGAGGCCGTGGACCAAGTCGCCCACACAGGACAAGCGGCAGTGGCCTTGCACATCCGGGGCCGCCACGGCGGAGCCGCAGAGGGGATCATTGTGGAACCCTCGGGAATGGTGCTGGTCCTGGCGGCGGACATGGTCCGAGGGGTGCTGCACGCATCCCACGTGCGGCGGGCGCGACCACAGTGGACCATCCAGGTGTGCACCCCCACCGGCGTGGCCCTTCTCCACGTGGGCGGTGCTCGCCGTCATGTGGCACCTGGCACCAGAGGACGCCCCCACAGGAACCGCGGAGGAAATCGCCCGGGAACTCCACACCTGGCCGGCCGGCCAGGATTACCCCTGGCGCAGGCCCCGGGGCGGCCTCCCAGTGGCAACCGCGGCAGAAGGGCTCAGCCTCGCGGCAACCCTCCAACGGCACCCCGACAAGAGGGCACGCCACTTCCTGCAGACGGGCACGGTCCCGGCCGCCCCGCCAGACTCCGAGTGGCGATGGGACCCAGGGGAGGCGCAACCGCTGCCGGGCCCCTGGGTCCTCCCGTTGTGGTATTTGCCCATGGGCACCCTGACCCATGCCACTCAAGCCGTCAAGGGGGCTTTCCTGCAGCCGCTCCTCCCCGGCGTGGCCCTGCTCCGCAGCCTGCAGGCGGGGGCGGCCTGGGTACGGTGGAGGGAAGAGGGCGGGCCCCCGAGCCCCTATTTCCCCCTGGTCCAGGGCCAGGCGCTACTCCACGCCGAGGGCATCGGGACCGTGGAATGGAGGGCGACCGTGCCCGGCACGGCATGCAGGTGGATCACTGCGGCCGCCCCACAGCCCATGCGATCACCGCCGGCGTGCTACTGCCTCCTACGGGCGGTCCCCTCCTTGGCCCCCCAACACGCCCTGACGAGGGACGTATGGAGGGCCATGCTGAGCCACACCAGGGAGTGGTTAACGAACCCGGATGCACGGTACCCGCCGGGGCCGGTGCTCGAACAGCTCACGGCCCCCACACCCGGGGTCCGCCACGCCCTGCACAGGGCGTCGGCCCTCACGGAGCAGCTCAACGACAAGGTGCTAGACCTGGCGCTGGAGCCGCTGCAGGTGCTTTACCCGCAGACCCACATCCCACGCGCGGGCACGTCCAACCGCCTGGGCCGCCTGGGTTTGCAGCGCCGCGTCGGGGCCGCGCACCCGGGGGGCGTGGTGGAACAGTGGCTAACGCTCCGCAACCCGTCCGCCGCGCAAGGCCACTGGTACCTACACCAACTCCTTCTCCTACCCCGGGCGGCCCCGGAGCACCGCCCGCAAAACCCGTACCACACGCACCCGGAGCGCCGAGGCGCGCAGAGCTTCCTGCAGCCGGTCTCGCCCGCCCTCTCGCCGGGGCAGGGCCCCGAGGCGCTGCAGCAGGGCCCCCCGCTCGACACAGCCACCACGGTACAGCAAAGGGGAAGCAACGGCGCGGATGGTGCCGAACCGGACCGCACGAAATGCGGAGTGGTAGCCTGGACGGCGGCCTGCAGGAACCTCGCCCGAGATACCACGGGGCTCAGGCAGTACAGGCCAGCGGACCGCACGGCGCTGGCGTCCGTGGTTGCGGCTGTCACCATGGGTCTCGTGGCGGCGTGGCCGGCGCAACTGCTGCCCCACGTCCCCTGCCGCAACACGCAGCCCCGCCAGCCGGCCGCAACGCACGCGCCGACGGCACCCCTCACGGCGGAGCAGCTATACGTCGTCGCCGCGGCGCTACTGGCAGAAGGCGGGGAGAGCTTCATCCACCACCAGGGCCCGGCGCGGATCGCGGGAAGCATACAAGGGCCGCAGCGCGATGCAGCCCACCCGTGGCACGCCACACTCCGCAGACGCACCCGCGTCTGGGATGCAGGCGGCAGCACACCCCCTCCCGGGCCTCAGCAGGGGAAGGCACTGGTGCTGCAGACGGCAGGCTACCAGGCCATCCTACACGGCCACGCCGGAGGGTACCGGTCGCACGTCCTGGCCGGGGGCCGCTGGACTGTCTGGCACAGCACCGCCAGGCAAGGGGCATTTCCGCCCCTGCCCCATGTCGACTGGCAGCAGGGGCCCACCCAGGCCTACTATATGTCGGCAGACCCCTGGCCGCTAGCAGTCCTGCTACATACCGTCAGCGCCCCCAACAAGAGGCAGGAACCGGGATGGGTCAACCCCCCCGCACTGGTGTGGAGCCCCGACCAGGAGGAACATCTACGGGCCGCGTGGCAGGGAGACGCCATCAGGGCCACAGACGTCCCGGACCTCCACGCGGGGCCAATCACGCACGCCTGCCCGGCGGCTACCCTAGCGGTGGCCCGACGGGGACAGCAGAACCCACAGTGGGTGGTCTGCATGTTCAGCCCGGCGGACGCACACATCGTCGTCTGCGACCCCGAGCGCCTGCCAGGGCCCGAAGCCGTGGTCCGCGTGGCAGACTGTACCCGCATGATCGTCAAGGCGCTACGGGAGGGCGAACACCACGCCCTCCTGCTCCAGGTCCGGCTGAAGGACAACGCCCGGGCGGCGAGGCCGGGGGTGTGGCCGGCAGCGGCGCAACCCGCCGACCTAGAGCTCCAGCTGGCGGTCCCGACCACAGTGTACCACTGGCTACAAGCCTTCCACGACCTGCGATGGAGGGGCAGCCCCGACCGCCAAATCGGCTCCACGCCCTGGCAAGCGTGGCTGCAGGCGGACGTGCAGCGCGATGCCGTCCGGAGTCTCGGGCCCGCGCCCGCAACACGAGCCCTCGATGCGGCGGCCCCGGGCCGCGCGTTGGCGCCACACACGGTTCCACTGGCCAACCTGCCCTTGGAACCAGCGACAGAGGGCGCCATCCGGAAGTCGGTGCCGCTCCCCCCGGCGCGAGGGGCCACGGAACCAACGAAATGCCCCCTGTGTGCAGACAAGTACTACACAAGCGCAGCAACGCTGGAACACCTGGCGTGGCACGCAGTGCATGCTGCAGCCCCGGTGGACGACAAGGAGGCGGCCTCCAACATCCTGCAAGGCGGGGCACGGAGGTCCCGATGGCATGCCCAGGACGCCTGGCGCCCCCTGCCCCAGGCGGCCGACCACGCAGACGGCGACGAGGAGGCACCCGGAGCGGCCCCGGCGACTGGCGGTGCGGGCCAACAAGGGTCCATCCCCGCGGGGCTGGCCCCCCTGGCCCCCCTGTGGGCCCCGCTGGGAACGGGCTCTCTGCACCCCATGGCCCCGGCGCACCCGGGAGCCCTGGCTGCCCCAGCGGACCCAGAGGCGATGCCGATGCGGGACGGCTGACTCCAGGACGACACAGCGGAGGATGCCCTATGGCTCCTCCGGTGGAACCTGCGCAACAGGGTTGGTACAATACAGTACGTGTAATGTATTGTATCGTTCCGATACAGTACTGTAATGTAATGTATTGTATCTCAAATTTTTCTGACAAAGTAGTGTTTTAGTTTACAACCTGCAATGGTTTGCGAAAACAGTTTTTTGCCTTTGTTTACGTTTTCTGGATACCTTTTGTTCTACATTTGTTTATGATGTTTAAGACAGAGTTTGGATTAACAAACGTTGCTTGTTAATTTTTCTTCTGAAAATTAACGAACAAACGAACGAACGATGAAAATAAACGAACATGGTTTGTTAATTTTTTCCTTGGTCATGTTGTTTCGGTTTGCTTCTAATGGTTTACTTGCTTCTATTGTGCCCCTTCCTAGTGCTTTTTCAAAAAAAGTAGACTCACAATGTTCTTTGTTGACAAAATAATGTTTCGGATTTTTTTAAAAACCATTGTGCTTCTTTTGAAAAAAGAATAATTCAGATATTTTTGAAAACCATTGCGTTCGAGATCAAGGCCCCAGGAATTCCAGCCTCACAAAGGCACCTGTCCCCAGGCCGACCAGCAAATGGCCAAAAATGGCAAATGGCAAAAAGCGAACAACCAGCAAAAAATAAAGCAAGCGCATGTATCTGTACAGCTGCTGCAGCACACATAACAGGTCCCTGGCGTCACTTGAAGCCTCTGTGCAGAAGTGAAATTTTGAGATTCAAATGACATCACTGAGATGCAGCAGCAAACTGACTGAGTCCACCATAAAGGGTCATATAAAGGACAACGAAGGCTCACGCAAAACTGTCGAGACAACAGAAGCGAGCGCGACGAACACTCAAACGACACTCACAGCACGCGCCGACACTCAAATGACACTCACAGCACGCGCCGGCACTCAAATAACACTCACAGCACGCGCCGACACTCAAATGACACTCACAGCACGCGCCGGCACTCAAAGGACACTCACAGCACGCGCCGACATTCAAAGGACACTCACAGCACGCGCCGACATTCAAAGGACACTCACAGCACGCGCCGACACTCAAATGACACTCACAGCACGCGCCGACACTCAAATGACACTCACAGCATGCGCGAACACTCAAATGACACTCACAGCACGCGCCGACACTCAAATGACACTCACAGCATGCGCGAACACTCAAATGACACTCATAGCACGCGCGAACACTCAAGTGACACTGACAGCACCTTCTTCCTTTTGTGCTCCTTCTTCGTCTTCTTTGTCTTCACTCCTCAGTCTTCTTCGCTGCTGCAGCTTCTCGATCTTCTTCTGTCTTCTTCTTAACGTCTCTTTGATCTCCTTCGCCTCTTCCGCTTCTTTCTTCTGTTCTTTCTCTCTTCATATTCTTCCCTCCTGTTCTTCTTCTCCTTCTTCTTCACTTGCTTCTTGTGTCGCCTTGCAAACGCAAGACAGGCAGAAAAATTCAACCACCAATGTTAATGAAACGAAATTCAAATTAAAATCATTGCAAATTCTATAAAGTACCTCACATTTGCACTGTTAATCCTTGGCAATGTTTGTTTGCTCAGCGGCGCCCGCGGCTGGCGCCAGATGCTAGCCTAGGAACAAGACGCGTACTGTATTGTATTCTCGCGATACAGTACGCGTATATATACGTTACGCGTATATATACGCCGTCCTTTCCAACCCTGCTGCGCAACGGCCTCGTCCCGCCAGACCGGTCCCTCCGGGACACGCTCCGGCGACGCCGGGGGCCGGCGGCCTGTACCAACAAGGAGCACCTCATCACCGGCATGCTACCCCAGGAGGGGGGCTTTGCCATCATGCTCCAGGAAACAGGGATCGCCACCCAGGCGCAGGAGATGCAAGTGGCCGCGGCGCTCCGGGACAAGGGGTACACCCCCTTCTTCAGCAGCCGGCTGGCGGAGACGGGAGCCACTTCCACCTCGAGAGGGGGAGGCCTCCTCACCGCGGTCAGCAGCAAGTACGCGGCGGAGCACGAGGTGCTCAGTTTCACGGAAATCGTCCCCGGGAGAGCCGCGGCCCTGGAGATCCGCACGGACGGGGGAGGCCTCACCCTCATCAACGTCCACGGGGCGCAAGCAGGCTGCTCCCCGTGGGCAGGACGGGCGGCGTTCTGGGCGGACATACAAATGTATGCCGCGGCAGGCAGCCTCGATGGGAGACACCCGGTGGTCATCGCGGGTGACACCAACGTCTACATGTATGCCGCCCCCGACCCGGCCACGGAGCACTTCCGCGCGGGCTGGGAGGCCTACGGTTTCCGGAGGGCCACAGCAGGCGGCGAGGAGGACATGACCCCCACGCTCCATCCGTCCCGGCAGAGGGTGGACACCATCCTGGTCAAGGAACCCCTCCTGCCGTGGTCCCTGCGGGAAAGCGTCTGGGCTCGCGGCATAGCACACCCCCAGGTGGTCAGCTGGGACCACCTCCTGGTCCGCCTGGCCTTGCCGGGCCTCCTCAACGCGGCGGGGCACGCGGCGATGCCCACCCCCTACAGCCACACGGAGGGCCGCCTCCTCCGGTACGACGCCGAGGCCGCGCCTGTCCAACACTGCCTGTGGGCGGCGGTCACCGCCGCGCAGGATGAACCCTCCCTGGCGCCCTGGCTGGGTCCCGCAGAGCAGCACGCCTACGGGTCCATGCCCGCGGCCGCGGTGGACAAGGTGTTCGAACACCTCCTCGCGGCGCATGACGCCCTAGCACGTGTGGTGGGACGCGGGCAGCCGCCCCTGGCGGGGACGGACCCGGCGGGGGGGGACCCCCCGGAGAGCGGAAAGCGGCTCCAGGCGGCGGTCCTCCGCAATGACATCCTGGAAGCGTGCGCGCCGGCGGCGTACCAGGCGGACGCCGCACGGCATGGCATCCGGTCCAAGGCGTGTAACGGCAGCAGTGACAGCACTCAGATTATACATCAATGTGATCAGAATTTCAATGATTCTCAGATGTACATTAGTGCAGTAAATTTTCCGCTTTTTTTCGTTTTCCGTTCGCCGCCAGATGTCGCCTGTGAGCGCGTGTCGAGTCGCATTTGTCTTTCGTAATTTCCCAATCGAATTTTTTTAAATTATTTCGAATGATTTCACGTTGTGTCATTATGTGCGATGAATGCGCAATGAGATTCTATGTCTGCTCCATTTTTGTAGACCGGGTTTTCTGACTATTCATATTCCACCATGGAGTTCACTGGACTTACAAGTGCTTCGCATATGTCGCTCCCAGAGGCTGGATATGGGTCTGAAGAGGGTCATGTGGGTTCGGAGATATCAGGGGCAGTGTCGGGCGTTACGACCCCTGGGGCATCAAGGCTACAGGCTTCGCAGTTACAAGAAAGATCAACCACTATGCAGCGGTTACATGGTAGCAGAGGAAATCATGACTCTGCTTCTGGAATCTCCACAGACACCCTTAGATCATCGGACTTTAGCGGGGCTATTACTCGTTCTGGGTCACTGCGTGTTCCCCCTGAGGTTACATTCGTGGCATCTCCCCAGCGAACCGAGGATCAACCTTCTGAATGTCCTTACTGTGGCCATAGACATTGGCCTGGAGTTCATACTTGTGCTGATTGTTGTGTGAACGCCCCACCCAGCCTTGAACCCGGTCGAGAATCTCCGACCTGGAGTGAATCTGGTTCCTCCTCTCACGCTCTACCTGATCTTGAAGACAGCAGCAGCGAAGGAGAGCAGTCTGATACTGGAATTAGTGGTGATTACTGGGAAAACCACTTCCAGCAGATCTGGAATGAGGAATTCCTGCACCGCCAGAATTGGCTGTTGGCGGAGGCGGGCTATCGTGGCCGCCTGAGGGACTGGTTCAGGGCGTCGTGCCTGTTCATCAGGGACAGCGGCCGGTTGCGATTCTACGCCCAATTGCAGGAACAAGAGGACTGGGAAGAGCCGATGGACCAGTTCGACCACCAGGCCGCCGTGATGGTGCAGATGGCCATCATCGCCGAGGAGAGACGCCAGAATGTGCGTCAGCACGCTGGTCCGTCGGGCGCCTGGGGTCCGAACGACGACGAGGTCGACGAAATGAGGTGTGATTTGACACATTCTCACCTCTCCAGGGAGCAACTGTCCAAGCTTCCCAACTCCAACTCCAGTGTTGACAGCTGGGTTGATGAAGTGAGAAGCAAGGGAAAAGGTACGAGATGCCCGTCATGTGGCGAGTGTGCCAAGGACTGCTCCTGTCGACGCCAGATTTCGTCGCTGGAAGACAGGGTGAAGGGGCTGGGAAAAGGCGCCAAGGGGAAAAAATGGGATGATGACAGCAAGTGGAAGGAGATGGAGCAGAAGCTGGAAAAGCTGACGAATCTGGTGCAAAATCTGAGCACTACTGGGCTCACTGGACCAGCGCCTACAATGGCAAGCCACCCAGCACCTACCTCCTCAGCTGCACCTGCATCCACGCCTTACGGCGTTCCACATTCTCCGGCACCCCCAGCTTTTACTGGTTCACTTCCAGCTTCTACTGGAAATTCTGGTATCCCCCCTACTGGATTTGGAAGTCCGATTGGGTGGAATCTGGGTACCGAAGGAGGAGAATCTTCGTCGGAGAGGTCTATACTGTCTGTTGGTACTGTCAAAGATATTGATGGAGAAGCAAGGACCACCGTGAAGGAGAGATCAATGGCCTTGAAGAAGAAGGACCGGCAGCAGAAGGAAAACGAGGCCAAATTGAAGGAGAAGAAGAAGAAATTGAAGGAGATGAGGCTGCATCAAGCACAACCGACGCCGTTTGTGCAGCCTACTGTGGACCAGGCGTTGCTGGCGGCCGCGATTGCGCAAGCACAGGCCATGGGAGGCGCTGCCGTCAACCCGGTGTTCGTCAATCCGGTTGGCACATCCGCAGGTTTCAACCTGAACCACCTGCTGAACCCTTTGCACATGAGGCTTCGAGGGTCAGTAATGAAGCAGCCGAAGTTCTCAGGGCACCCAAATTACTGGGCGTCCTTCGAGAGGCAGTTCATGGTGTGGCTGCAGACGGAGAAACTGGACAAGGAACTCTGGATCCTTGGGTTGATGGACTGTTTGACTGGCAAACTCAGAGAAAGTACATATAATCTCTATGTGGAAAGACAAAATCAAGGAGATCCCCTGACTTATGAAGAGTTGTATCGAAGTCTCAAGAAGAAAGGCTCTCGACTTCCTGAAGATCATTACAGGAACCGACTGGAGAACTTCAGGGCGATCAAGAAATTGTTTCTGGAAGAGATCCAAATAGCAAGGCAAGATTGGGAGTTTTTGGTGCAGGAGGCGGAGAACTCTGGAGAAGGCCTTTCTGAAGGCGAGATGAAGAAGATTCTTCTGAGCAAGCTCATGCCGGAGACCAAGCGGAGATTCAGAGACTCTCAGGCGGACCAAAAAGTCCTGGGCAACTGGGTTGAAGTCCGAGGATTGCCGGAGACTATGGGAAAAATAGCAGTTCGTGAGTTGCTACACTCTATCAGTGCTACTGGATTGAAAGACATCACTATTCGTGAGGGCAGATGGAGAGTTGGTTTCCATGATTCTGAACAGTCGGAGTTTTTCTGTAGCATGGTGGATGGCAAAGTGAAGTATAAGGGAACAGTTTTGAAGGTACGACCGTGGATCTTCTCGTATGGAGTTGAGCAGATCTGGGACCAACTTGAAAAGTATGCAAACTTAGAACGCCAGAAGTCACAGGATGCACAAGGCTTCGGAGGCAAGGTCAACGCCGTTGGTGAGAAGGGATGCTCTGTGTGCATTGCCCTTGGAAAGGAAGGTCGAGCGGCGACTCACACGACCGCAGATCACAGATGGACGCCCTCAGATCTCAAGACAATTCAGTCCAAAATGGATGGAAAGGAAAATTCTCTCCAAAATCCCCAGCAGGATGGAGCACGAGATGCTGACCAGCATGGAAGGGGAAAGGGTGAAGGGCAGTCCAAAGGAAAGAACAGAGACTGGACACCAAAAGATTACTCGCAGCAAGGCGGAGATCCAAGTGGCTCAAGATGGACCGATGCTGGTGGAAAATCTGGTGGAAAATCTGGTGAAAAAGGTGGAAAAGGCCAAGGAAAGTCCGGGAATCAAGATGATTCCAAGGTGAATGGCAACCCCCTGTATACGGAGACGCCAGCAAACAAGACCTTCGGCAACAACAAGGATACTGGAGGTCGAGGCAAGGGCAGATCCAACGAATCCAGCCCGAATTCCAACACCTCCAACAACAAAGGCCAAGGAGGTAAGAAAGGTGGTGGTGGAAAGTCATTTGGTGGTCGTGGACGTGGAAAAGGAGTGAATGCCGTTGAAGCAGGAGAAGAATGGGTTGACGAAGGACAAGTACAGGACGTGCAGGCGAACGACGAAGAAGAATGGCAATAGGGAAGCCAACTTGACCCAAATCCCAACACTGGGGTTGAGTGGCAGGAGACAAAGCCCATTAGGGTAGTTGGGGCGGTGGATGGACGCTGCTGGGACCGGCTGGCGCGTTCCTCCGGCCTCCTGTACCCTGCTTGGGCCCTCAGCGCTGTCCGGCGAGGCAAGCAGCGCCAGTTTGTCTGCTGGATCCAGGTCAGGACAACAGATGGTAAGGTTAAACTTGCCAAATGTCTGATTGACAATGGTTCAGAGGTCAATCTGGTAAGAAAAGGCTTTCTGCAGGAGGATGAGGCGAAGATGTCCTCGACACCCGTCCAGCTGGAGGGAGTCAGCAGACATCGCCTTGACGGTGGCAACAGAGAGGCAGAATTGGCGGTCAGATTGGTGAAACAATCTGTGTGGAGCGTGGAAGAGACGGTCACGGAGGAGTGGTTTGCTGGAAAATTCTATGAAGCCAGCATAAAGTATGATTTATTCTTGGGTCAACCCTGGCTTCACGCTCACCGTGTGTCGCCCATGGGACACAGGACATGCTTCCTCCAGGATCCGTCGACCAGCGACCCGTCTGACTTGTATTATCTGCACCCATATACCAAGAGTATACACCAATTCAAGGAGCGAAAAAAGCTGCATATTCAGCAAGATGGGCAGGAATGGACAGGGAATCAAGAAGAATTCGACGAAGGAAACGTGGAATCATTGAACTGCAAGAAGTGGAAGTCAGTTTGCTATGGTGTAGTCGTCAAATGGCGGGACATTCTGGTGGATTATTTCGAAAGGAACTACAGTTTTCGTCCGCAAGTTGATGCTTTTGCAAACAAAAAGAATAAAAGATTTCCGAAGTTCTACGACGATGCCTGGAGTGAGGACTGGTCTGAACCTCTTTGGATCAATCCGCCCTTCGACGTATTTCCTCGTGTGGTGCAGAAGCTGAAGCAATCAGGCGCAAAGGCGATTTTAATTGTCCCCAACTGGCCAAGACAATCTTGGTTCAAGGACATTATGGACATTTCAATCGACATTGTCGAGCTACCTCACAAGGGAGTGAAGCTGTATTGCGAAGACAATGGCAAGCCTTTGTCACAGCGTTCGTGGAGCACGTTGGCGTGCTTAGTTGACGGGAATCTGGGAGATTATTGGCAAGATGACAGTGAAATGGGAACAGAAGAGGTCATCTCAAATTCCTCAAGAATCGACGAAATTGAGGTGGATGAAGACGATCGAGAGCGGAATCCCGACGTATCGTCGCGGAAGGAGGGAAGGACAATCGGCGTCCCTCAAGAGAACGCCTCCATCCATTACAATTCGTCCCCATCAGACAAGAATCAAGCCAAAAATGTCACGATTTCAAGCAAGAATGATGACAAATCTCCAAGAATCTCGCCTGAATTGACAGGAATGCAGCTGAATTCGTCCGACCATCCCTTCAAGACATTTGTGGACCCCCTTCATTGGTGGGATCCCACGGAGGAGCGAGCTCAGGTGAGCTTCATTCGCCAACAATGCGACGAAGAAGTTTGGAATGAACTGGCGAAGAATATGAGACCACGACCAACAATTCGCAAATTGGTGGACATAATGTCGGTGATTAAATGTGGGAATCAGGTCGACGGAGACAAGATATCTGCAAGAAGGGACGCAGTGTTCGAAGATTATCAAGATGACGTGCTGAGTGGGACGTTGTGGAAAAACCCCCCAATTCGATGTGAAAATGGGGAAGCCAAGATTGACATAATCGAAGGCTCAAAGGTGCACAAACAACGTCCATTCTATCTACACGGCAACAAACCAGATGCGCAATCTCTATGAGTTCGGTTGGTTGGAGGGCTGCATGAGTTCTGAGTGGTGTTGAGCACCATTTACTGTGCCAAAGCCCCCACCTGCTGACCAATCCAGCATAGATGCTTGGCGTCTAGTGGTGGATTACAGAGCCCTGAATGCCGCCACGGTACCAGACGCGCATCCTCTTCCTTTAATCGAGAAGGAGATCGCCGCGAGAGCCAAAGGTAAGCTCTTTACTGTGTTGGATTTGCGCCATGGCTTTCATCAGATGCCCCTTCGAAAGGAGGATAGGCATTTGACGGCAATTTGCACGCCCTGTGGCACTGTCCAGTGGACTGTACTGCCGATGGGTCTAAAGAATGCGCCGTCCATGTTCCAGAAGATGATGGAGACTATTTTTTTTCAGAAGCACAAGTCTCTGGATTTACAAGAATTCTGCAGCATCTACATTGACGACCTTCTGATTGCCACGCCGTTGGGAAAAAACTTTGATGAGTGCCTGAAGTTGCACGAAGAACAAGTTTGCAAAGTTCTCGAAGTCGTTCAACAAGAGAAGCTCGTGTGTGGACCCAAGAAGGGCAAAATGTTCGTCCAGAGTGTGGAATTTTGTGGCTCTGTCTTGGAGGATGGGACAAGAAGACCAGGCCCAGGAAAAATGGCTGCCCTGCAGCTATGGGAAAGGCCTAAAACCATCACGCAGCTTCGTGCCTTTTTAGGCTGCTGCAATTACTACCACGAGTTCCTTCCTCTCTATGCCAAGTTCTCTGGTCCCTTGACAGAGTTACTCAAGGTTGGCAAAATAGAAGGAAAGAAGGGATCTCAAGTCAAGCTCAAGTGGACGCCAGAATGTGAAGAGGCCTTTACTGGCCTCAAGGAAGCACTGGCAAATGTGGTTACATTAAAGACTCCGTGTTTGGATGGAAGACCATTTTATATTCGTACAGACACCAGTTGTTACGCCATTGGTGCTACGATCGAACAAGTCGATGACGAAGGTCACCATCATCCTCTGGCTTTCTGGTCTCGCAAGCTTACAACAAGACAGCAAAATTGGAGTCCAAGGGAACAAGAAGCCTACGCACTCCTTTGTGCCTTACGGCGTTACGAAGGTTGGATCTTGGGCCATCGCGTTGAGGTACTGACTGACCACAAGTCACTGGAGAGCTGGAGGACAGAACATGTGGATACCCCTGGTGGACCAGCTGGGAGGAGAGGCCGTTGGCATGACACTCTCAGCAGATCTGACCTCCATGTGACTTACATTCCGGGTCGCTACAACACAGTGGCGGACGCCCTGAGTCGCTGGGTCTACCCAGCCTCAGAGGCTTACTCTGAAGTGAGTCTTCATGGGACAGCGACGGATAAAGCTGAAGTGATCGAGTTTGATAAGGAAGAACAAGCACTGATCAAGAAACATTGTCTTCAATCTTCGATTAAGAATCGGATGAAGGTTGAATTGGTCAGATGCAAGGACATTACCAAGGCAGATCAGACTGCAGGAGTTAACTCTGACTCTGAGTCGGCGCTGCCACTCCTTAATGTGTTTCCAGTGACAAGATCCAAAGCGAAATCCACGCTCCCTCAACAACAAAAGGACAAGGAAACTTCCTTTCTCTATGTGGATTGGACGAAGATGTACAAGGAGGACAGGTTCTTTGGGTCTGTATACCACAAGTTGAAAGGGGACAAGCCTTACGACTCTGAAGGGACGTCTGATTTCAAAATCCAAGGCGACAAGTTATTTTGGCAAGGACGGATTTGTGTTCCTGATTGTCTAATTGACCAATATGTCAAACATTGGCATCGGAATGAGACAGCCCACACACATTCTCGTGTTCTGGAGCAGGAGCTACGACACAGAGTGTAGACACGGGACCTCAAGAGTGCCTGTGAGCGAGTTGCCAAAGGATGCAAGCAATGTCAGGCGACCATCCCCAAGAATCAAAAGGCAGAAGGACTACTGAAGGGATTACCAATTCCTGAGAGGTTGTTCGACAAGGTGACGGCGGATGTCTTCGAGTTGGGACAAATCCAAGAGGAATGTCTGTACACGAGGAAGCCTATGGATGGGGTTTTGTTAATTCAAGACCGCCACAGTGGCTACATCCAGGTCCTCTCTTGCAACACGAAGCATCTCACCTCTGAAATGGCTGCCAAGTGGACTGCAAGTCAGTGGATGAGTAACTGGGATGTACCCAGTGAAATTCTGACGGACAGTGAAAAAGAGTTCATTGGGACTTGGTGGGAGAACATGTGTGCTCTATTGGGAGTGCATCATCTTCGTGCCCGAGTCTACGACCATCGAGCCCTCCCTGCTGAACGCGCTGGAGGAATGCTTATCAACATTCTGAGAAAATTCCTGGCGACTGAAAAAGACTACAATTGGTTGGAGACAATTTACTGTGTCTTGAGGAGATACCATCGTACCAAGAATTACACTGGATTAAGTCCGAATGAGCTTGTTTTTGGTCGTGAGAAGATGGGTCCAGGACCAGTGATGTATCATCCAAGGCAGTGCTACGACGCCTCGCAATGGTTTGAGAAGATCAAGGATTTAGAGTCCAAGTGGATCCAAGCCAAAGTGGAGAGTCAAGCAGATTGGTTGAATTTCAAAAATAAGTCGAGAACGCAAGGAAAACCCTTCGAGAAAGGCCAGCAAGTTTGGCTTCGTAAGTCAGACGAGACCCTGAAGGACGACAACAAATTGTTACCTTTGTGGGATGGCCCATTCCAAGTCAAGAGTCAGCTAAGTGAGACTACATTCAACATTGAAATTGAGCCAGGCAGGCATCAAGAAGTACATCGAGACCGTTTGAAGGCCGAAGTACCCTGCTGCAAAGGAAGGTTCAAGCCTCTCTGTTGGACTTCGAAGTACCTGAGCGACAGGAAGATGGTCACAAGCAGTTTCGAGTTAGAAAAGATCCTTGATTACAAGAAAAATGCTCGGAACAAGTGGTACTTTCTGTGCAGATGGAAAGGATTTGGTCCAGAAGAAGACAAATGGGAGCCAGCTTCAAGCTTCATCCATGGGTATACGGACACTTTCATCAAGTTCCTGAAGAAACACCCTGAGATTGACCGTGAGCTCTCGCTGATCAAAGATTGTGTCACCAAGGAGGACTTACAAGCACAAGAAGAAGCTCCAATTGTGGCAGAATCCATTCGAGACAAGATCTGATCAGAATTCGGTTCGCCGAAACTTTCGAAAAGGTTTACGGTCGACATATACCCTTGGCATGGGGACAAAACAGTCCTGACGCATCGTCTATGTGGTTCGATGTACAGATGATGGGACTTTCTGGGGTCATCCTGGTCATTCCATCCATCATTCTCATCATGGTCATCATGTGAATCATGTGCTTCATTGTAGATGATTCCAATCCGAAGATCCGAAAGACCTTTATCCTCAACCACGACGACACTCTCGTGTTTTGCTGTCGACTGGGCCCCTCTACTCGCCTTGGGAAGGACTCGTTCGAGTTCGTACGCATTACAGAGATTCAGGCAGATGACTGAGTCTGATTCATTTCATGTGTTTGACGGATCTGCTGAGAATGTCATTTCAATCAGCTCTTACATTGAGACTGTTGGTTTGTTTTTCAATCGACCGCTGTCAAAGGGCTTATATAGACCAACTGACAACGATGGTGTTCTTACTTGTGTCGACTCGCTGTTCATCTGTGGATTGTGTTGGAATCCCCCTCAGAATCAGCTCAATTTTGGCAAATTCCTGGTACCAAGCATTGAATGCTTATACATGCTGGGCCTATAATGAGTCAATTACCCCTTCTGGCTCATACTGGATTAAGCATGAAGCCCTGGAGACAATACTGACAGTGTGGTCGCCACTCACTGGGTTTTCTTGGCTCTCATTACTTACATGATTGAATTTCCATCATGTGGATTCATCATCATCATGAGGATTTGACCTGGATTGGCTATGAATGAGAACTGGATTTCCGTTCAGCACAACACACAGTGTCTATCGACAATGAATTGGACCAATATTGGCTTGCTGGAACTTCGGCGCCCTCAATCCGTGTGCGATTCACTGATTTTGGTCTCAATTCAGTCACATTTTGTACCATAATCTGGCATCTGGTCTCATGACTGCAAATGACACCGACCAGTTTCACATATCTTGGACTCCATGAAGGGATACCCTATTTTTTGGACGCTCGACGACATGGCAACACTCGTTTTCTGTTTTCTGGCAGTGGAATGTCAGATCCTGATTTCATCATGGATCATGGATCTTGATCATGCATGTACATTCTTCACTCAGACTTTCAATTTCCAATTTTCCGAGCTTGAATGAAGCTTTATCTGTGTGCCCTAAGGTACCTATGCGTTTCATTCAAGTCGATGGCCATCGCGAAGCACAGATCTTAGCACAATTTTGCTCAATTCAGCTCATTTTCTCACATTTTGCCTTACATTAGTCGGTTTTTGGTCACTTTCGCCGTTTCGTTCACTTCACTTGACCCAGCCTGACATACTGGCGTATGTTTTCAGAGGGGGAGTGTAACGGCAGCAGTGACAGCACTCAGATTATACATCAATGTGATCAGAATTTCAATGATTCTCAGATGTACATTAGTGCAGTAAATTTTCCGCTTGTTTTTATGTTTTCCGTTCGCCGCCAGATGTCGCCTGTGAGCGCGTGTCGAGTCGCATTTGTCTTTCGTGATTTCCCAAACGGATTTTTTTCCATTCTTTCGAATGATTTCACGTTGTGTCATTATGTGTGAGGAATGCGCATTGAGATTCTATGTCTGCTCCATTTTTGTAGACCGGGTTTTCTGACTATTCATATTCCACCATGGAGTTCACTGGACTTACAAGTGCTTCGCATATGTCGCTCCCAGAAGCTGGATATGGGTCTGAAGAGGGTCATGTGGGTTCCGAGATATCAGGGGCAGTGTCGGGCGTTACGACCCCTGGGGCATCAAGGCTACAGGCTTCGCAGTTACAAGAAAGATCAACCACTATGCAGCGGTTACAAGGCGGCGCTCCGGCTCGCCGAGGAGCTGCGGGGTGCGTCGCCCGGGTTCCGCCCGACCACACAGGGCGAACTACAGGAGGAGCTGGAGAGGCAAGCAGCCGCCCTCGGAGAGGACATCCGCCAACTCCGCGCACTCCTGGTGGCAGAATGCAAGCGCGCCATCAGGGACTTCTGGCGCCGCCACGCCCCCGACATCGCCCAGCGGTGGAAAGCCGTGCGGGGATCCATAGAGGTAGAGGCCCTGGGCCCGTCAGGCCTCTGGAACGTGCGGGTCCCCAACACTCAAACGCTTCTCACGGAGGCCAACGACGTGATGTTCGCGGTTTGCGCCTTCTGGGGGGAACTGTATGACAAACGCCCGGTGGACCTCCCAGGCTTCCAGGCGGTCCTCGGCCTCCATGTCCCCGGGGTCCCTGACGGGGCCTGGACACAGGTCCAGCAGTACTCCATGCAGGACCTCCAGTCCGCCCTGGACAAGGCCGATGGCAAGGCCCCAGGTCCCAACCACGTGGAGGCCCATTTCATCAAGGCCCTCCCGGCACCCGTCCAGTGGCTCCTGGTCCACTCCTACCGGGCCATCCTCCGCGGCGCCCCGCCAGGGATGCACTGGGGGGACGCGCACATCTGGCTCAGCCCCAAGGTAACGGGCTCCGCCGGACTGGACGACTACAGGCCCATAGCTCTGGGCCAGGTGGACATGAAGCTGCTCACGGGTCCCCTCACCCAGCGCATCACGGAAGTGCTCACACGGCACGGGAAGGTCAGCGACTGGCAGCAAGGGGCCCTCCCTGGCTCCAACACAGGCCCCCCACTATTCATGGCGCAGCGGCAGCTCCAACGGGGAAGCCCCAACTACGTTTTCTCCTTCGATGCCCGCAAGGCCTTCCACACCGCCCCGCGGGGCGCCCTCCACCTCATCCTGCGCCACCTCTCCGTGCCGCCGGAGGTCATCGACCTCCTGCTCTTCCTCCACACGTGCACCAGGCTGCGCATCGTCACCGCACACGGGCTAACGCAGCCCGTCCACATGCTGCGCGGCGTCTGGCAGGGCAACCCCAAGAGCCCCCTGCTGTACGCGCTCCTCCTGGAGCCCCTGCTCAGGGTGCAGGGGCACCGCCTGCGCCCGCCGGGAGGGGCCGAGCAGGGCCTCATCCAGGCCTACATCGACGACCTGCTGGTGGTGGCCCACACGCTGCAGCACTTCATCGAGGGCGTGGAGGCGGTGGCCGCGTACCTGGGGATGATGGGCATGGAGCTCAACCCCCGCAAGTGCGCCATGGCCACCACGGAGGGGGTCCCGGGCCTGCAGCTGCGCCTCTGTCCCCACCTGGAAAACCCATGGCACTGGGTACCAGCGGCGGACTCCGTCCCCTACCTGGGACTCCAGCTGCAGCCGGACGGGGAGTTCTCCCTGCAGCGCAAGCACCGGCTGCGCCTGGCGGCGGTGCACCACTGGTGCCTCAACACCCTCGCGCCACCGAAAGTGGTGAAGGACGTCATCCTGGCGATCCTCGGGGGGGTGACACAGTACGTCGCCCCTTTCATCGCCGACGACTCCGACACCGCGCGCCACCTGGACCACATCACGGTCCAGGTCGCGAAGGACAGGGCGCGGTACGCCTTCGACGCCTCGCGGGACAGCCTGCAGGTTGACTGGCCCCCGGGGCTCACACGGGTACCAACGCGGTGCCAGCAGGCGGCGGTGGCCCTCGTGGGTACACTCGTCCACCACCGCTCAACCTCTGGCCGCGCCGAGGTCACCAAGATGTTCTGGAAAATAGCCGGCGCGCACAGAATATGCCCCGAGGTGCACTACCCCGTCCCAGAGTTTGCAACTCTAGCGGAAGGTGACTGGGTCAACCGCATACCCCGGGCCCTGGCCGCCCTGGGGCTGGGGCTCTACAACCCCATCGCGTGCCCCAGGGCAGCTCATGTCCAACTACAGTCCCCACCGGGCAACATCGTCACGCTGCGCACCACCAAGCTGCGACACCGCGACACGTGCCGCCTGACGGTGCCGCACACGACGCCGTGGCATGGGCACCACGGGCCACACCACCCCTTCACCAGGGCGCCTTGTGCAGCACGGCGTCACTGTGGTGCGAGGTGGCTCGGACGTACCAGAACGGGTGCCCGGCGTGTTGCCCTTGCGCGCACAGGCCGTCCCGGAGCCACCGAAGGGGCATCTGGTTGACCACCTTCGCTGGGCCCGCGGGGACCCCCGTGGTCCGCTCGCGATCTGCGTGCCGCAGGAGGTGGAGGATGACTTCGGCGTCCGCCGTGTGGACCCACGGCCGGTGGGCACCGTATTGTAGGGGAAGGGAGGCGGCCACCCCCTCCCCGTCGGGCACCGTGCCCGAGATGGCCACCGCCCACGTGCGGGTGAGGTCGGCGGCGAGAGCGACGCTGGTGGCGTGCTTGCAGGGTCCGCCCCCGGACGCGTCGGAAGAGGTGTGGCCCCAGGCCTCCGGGATGCAGTAGTACCCGTGGGGCTGAGCCACCCCGCGTTGAGGTCGGCGGAGTGCCACCGGACGTCGGGGTGGCTGGGGGTCAGTCGGTCCACGCTCAGCGCCCTGGTGTCGCCGGGGCTGATCGCCCGATGGTCGTGCAGCCGGATCTCCGCTCGGGCGATCGTGCTTGCCCAGGACCGAAGTGCCGTCACATGTTCCTTGAGCCACGCCGGGCCTCCGCGCTGCTGCACCACCAGGTGTCCTGTGTCCTCCGGCTGGTCTTCCAGAGCATGCACCGCCATGTGTGGGTCGTGCGGCACTCCGTAGCTACCAGCAGGGCGGTGCCACGGGGGAGCCCACGGGGTTTGGGCTGGCCTGCCCCCACCTGCACTATTACCCACTCGGCCCGGAGCTGCGCTTGCCCCGCCACTTGGGTGCATTGGTCGTCCGTGGTCACCAACCACAACGGCGTCGGCGCGTGGGGCCGGGGGCGCAGGGGCTCGGGCCACGCCACATCCGCGTTAGGCCCTTGGTGCTCGCTTTCCGCGAGTACATCGCGGAGGATGTACATGAGGGGTGCCGGCGGGTGGTACGCCGCCCCCCTTGTGCGGGGGGATAGGCCGCCCCGGTGGCGGTAGCCCCCAACATGGAGGTGCAGGCCGTCCGGGGTCACCCGTGGGCCGGTGTGGGCGTCCTGCTTAGCCCTCGTGGGGTGAACGAGTCTCAGGCGGGGGTCCCGCGTGCCGGTGGTGTGGAAGAGGTGGACCAAGGCGTCGCGCCACCCGGGGTGGTTGGTGGGCTCCTGCTCCCGGCGGCAATAGTGGAGGTGTTCATCGGCGCCTTGGTTGAGGCATTCCCGCACCACCGTCGGCCACGGGTGGTCGTTGTCGGGGAAGGGGTGGCGTGGCCCGTGGTGCCCATGCCACGGCGTTGTGTGCGGCACTGTCAGGCAGCATGTGTCGCGGTGTCGCAGCTTCGCGGTGCGCAGCGTGACGATGTTGCCCGGCGGGGACTGTAGTTGGACATAGGCCGCCCTGGGGCACGCGATGGGGTTGTACACCCCCACTCTCAGGGCGGCCAGGGCCCGGGGTATGCGGTGGACCCAGGCACCCCCCGCTAGAGTTGCGAACTCCGGGACGTGGTAGTGCACCTCGGGACACATTCCGTGCGCGCCAGCTATTTCCCAGAACATCTTGGTGACCTCGGCGCGCACGGAGGTTGAGCGGTGGTGGACGAGTGTACCCACGAGGGCCACCGCCGCCTGCTGGCACCGCGTTGGCACCCGTGTGAGCCCCAGGGTCCGGTCATCCTGCAGGCTGTCCCACGAGGCGTCGAAGGCGTACCGCGCCCTGTCCTTCGCGACCTGGACCGTGATGTGGTCCAGGTGGCGTGCAGTGTCGGAGTCGTCGGCGATGAAAGGGGCGACGTACTGTGTCACCCCCCCGAGGATCGCCAGGAGGACGTCCTGCACCACTTTCGGTGGCGCGAGGGTGTTGAGGCACCAGTGGTGAACCGCCGCGAGGCGCAGCCGGTGCTTGCGCTGCAGGGAGAACTCCCCGTCCGGCTGCAGCTGGAGTCCCAGGTAGGGGACGGAGTCCGCCGCTGGTACCCAGTGCCACGGGTTTTCCAGGTGGGGACAGAGGCGCAGCTGCAGGCCCGGAACCCCCTCCGTGGTGGCCATGGCGCACTTGCGGGGGTTGAGCTCCATGCCCATCATCCCCAGGTACGCAGCCACCGCCTCCACGCCCTCGACGAAGTGCTGCAGCGTGTCGGCCACCACCAGCAGGTCTTCGATGTAGGCCTGGATGAGGCCGTGCTCGGCCCCTCCCGGCGGGCGCAGGCGGTGCCCCTGCGCCCTGAGCAGGGGCTCCAGGACGAGCACGTACAGCAGGGGGCTCTCAGGGTTGCCCTGCCGGACGCCACGCAGCATGTAGACGGGCTGCGTTAGCCCGTGTGCGGTGAAGATGCGCAGCCTGGCGCACGTGTGGAGGAAGAGCAGGAGGTCGATGACCTCCGGCGGCACGGAGAGGTGGCGCAGGATGAGGTGGAGGGCGCCGTGCGGGGCGGTCTCGAAGGCCTTGCGGGCATCGAAGGAGAAGACGTAGTTGGGCCTTCCCCGCTGGAGCTGCCGATGCGCCATGAACAGTGGGGGGCCTGTGTTGGAGCCAGGGAGGGCCCCTTGCTGCCAGTCGCTGACCACTCTGTGCCCTGTGAGCACTTCCTTGATGCGCTGGGTGAGGGGGCCCGTGAGCAGCTTCATGTCCAGCTGGCCCAGGGCTATGGGCCTGTAGTCGTCCAGTCTGGCAGAGCCCGGTACCTTCGGGCTGAGCCAGATGTGCGCGTCCCTCCAGTGCATCGGCGGCGGGGCGCCGCGGAGGATGGCCCGGTAGGAGTGGACCAGGAGCCACTGGACGGGTGCCGGGAGGGCCTTGATGAAGCGGGCCTCCACGTGGTTGGGACCTGGGGCCTTGCCATCGGCCTTGTCCAAAGCGGACTTCAGGTCCTGCATGGAGTACTGCTGGAACTGTGTCCAGGCCCCGTCAGGGACCCGGGGGACATGGCGGCTGAGGACTGCCTGGAAGCCTGGGAGGTCCACCGGGCGTTTGTCATACAGTTCTCGCCAGAAGGCGCGAACTGCGAACATCACGTCGTCGGCCTCCGTGAGGAGCGTTTGGGTGTTGGGGACCCGCACTTTCCAGAGGCCTGACGGGCCCGGGGCCTCTACCTCTATGGCTCCCCGCACGGCTTTCCATCGCTGGGCGATGTCGGGGGCGTGGCAGCGCCAGAAGTCCTTGATGGCGCGCTTGCGGTCCGCCGCCAGGAGTGCGCGGAGCTGGCGAATGTCCTCCTCGAGGGCGGCTGCTTGCCTCTCCAGCTCCTCCTGTAGCTGGCCCTGTGTGGTCGGGCGGAACCCGGGCGACACACCCCGCAGCTCCTCCGTGAGCCGGAGCGCCGCCTCGGACCGGATACCATGCCGTGCCGCGTCTGCCTGGTACGCTGCCGCCGCGCGCGCTGCCAGGGTGTCATAGCGGAGGACCGCCGCCCGGAGCCGCTTTCCGCTATCCGGGAGGTCCCGCTCTGCCGGGTCCGTCACCGCCAGGGGCGGCTGCCGGCGTCCGACCACACGTGCCAGGGCGTCGTGCGTCGCGTGGAGGTGCTCGAACACCTTGTCCACCGCAGCCGCGGGCATGGACCCGTAGTCGTGCTGCTCTGCGGGACCCAGCCAGGGCGCCAGGGAGGGTTCATCCTGCGCGGCGGTGACCGCCGCCCACAGGCAGTGTTGGACGGACGCGGCCTCGGCGTCGTACGGGAGGAGGCGGCCCTCCGTGTGGCTGTAGGGGGTGGGCATCGCCGCGCACCCCGCTGCGCTGAGGAGGCCCGGCAGGGCCAGACGGACCGGGAGGTGGTCCGAGCCGACCACCTGGGGGTGTGCCATGCCGCGAGGCCAGACGCTTTCCCGCAGGGACCACGGCAGGAGGGGTTCCTTGACCAGGAAGGTGTCCACCTTGTGCCGGGAAGGGTTGAGCGTGGGGGTCATGTCCTCCTCGCCGCCTGCCGTGGCCCTCCGGAAACCACAGGCCTCCCAGCCCGCTGGGAAGTGCTCCGTGGCCGGGTTGGTGATGGCATCCATGTAGATGTTGGTGTCGCCGGCGATGACCACCGGGTGTCTCCCACCGAGGCTGCGTGCCGTGGCATACAGTTGTATGTCGGCCCAGAACGCCGCCCGTCCCGCCCATGGGGAGCAGCCCGCTTGCGGCCCGTGGACGTTGATGAGGGTGAGGCCTCCCCCGTCCGTGCGGATCTCCAATGCCGTGGCCTTCCCGGGGACGATTTCAATGAAACTGAGCACCTCGTGCTCCGCCACGTACTTGCTGCTGACCGCGGTGAGGAGGCCTCCCCCTCTCGAGGTGGAAGTGGCTCCCGTCTCGGCCAGCCGGCTGCGGAAGAGGGCAGTGTACCCCTTGTCCCGGAGCGCCGCGGCCACGTGCATCTCCTGCGCCCCGTTGGCGATCCCTGTTTCCTGGAGCATGATGGCAAAGCCCCCCTCCTGGGGTAGCGTGCCGGTGATGAGGTGCTCCTTGTCGGTACAGGCCGCCGGCCCCCGGCGCCGCCGGAGCGTGTCCCGGAGGGACCGGTCTGGCGGTACGAGGCCGTTGCGCAGATTCCACGAGAGGAGCCACAGGGCGTCGCCCGCCGTGTCCTCCTGGAGTCAGCTATCCCGCATCGGCATCGCCGCTGGGTTCGCAGGCGCAGCCAGGGCATCCGGGTGCGCCGCATCCGCTGAGCCCGTTCTCAGCGGGGCCCACAGGGGGGCCCGGGGGGCCGGGGGAGTCAGGGGGGCCAGGGGGGCCAGCCCCGCGGGGATGGACCCTGGTTGGCCCGCACCGCCGGTCCCCGGGGCCGCCCCGGGTGCCTCTTCATCGCCTTGTGCGGTCGGCCGCCTGGGGCGGGGCCGCCGGGCGTACGGGGCGTGCCATGGGGACCTCCGTGCCCTCCCTTGCAGGATGTTGGAGACCGCCTCCTTGTCGTCCACCGGGGCTGCAGCGTGCACCGCGTGCCACGCCAGGTGTTCCAGCATTGCCCCGTTTGTGTAGTACTTGTCTGCACACAGGGGGCATTTCGTCGGCTCCGTGGCCCCTCGCGCCGGGGGGAGCGGCACCGACTTCCAGATGGCGCCCTCCGCCGCTGGTTCGAAGGGCAGGTTGGCCAGTGGAACCGTGTCCGGCGCCAGTGTGCGGCCCGGGGCCGCCGCAATCGAGGGCTCGTGTCGCGGGCGCGGGCCCGAGACCCCGGATGGCATCGCGCTGCACGTCTGCTTGCAGCCACGTTTGCCAGTGTGTGGAGCCGATTTGGCGGTCGGGTTCGCCCCGCCATCGCAGGTCGTGGAAGGCTTGTAGCCAGTGGTACACTGTGGTCGGGACCGCCAGCTGGAGCTCTAGGTCGGCGGGGTGCGCCTCCGCCAGCCACCCCCCCGGCCTCGCCGCCCGGGCGTTGTCCTTCAGCCTGACCTGGAGCAGGAGGGCGTGGTGTTCGCCCTCCTGTAGCGCCTTGACGATCATGCGGGTACAGTCTGCCACGCGGACCACGGCTTCGGGCCCTGGCAGGCGCTCGGGGTCGCAGACGACGATGTGCGCGTCCGCCGGGCTGAACATGCAGACCACCAACTGCGGGTTCTTCTGTCCCCGTTCGGCCACCGCCAGGGTAGCCGCCGGGCGGGCGTGCGTGATTGGCCCCCCGTGGAGGTCCGGGACATCCGTGGCCCTGATGGCGTCCCCCTGCCACGCGGCCCGTACATGCTCCTCCTGGTCGGGGCTCCACACCAGTGCGGGGGGGTTGACCCACCCCGGTTCCTGCCTCTTGTTGGGGGCGCTGACGGTGTGTAGCAGGACTGCCAGCAGCCAGAGGTCCGCCGACATATAGTAAGCCTGGGTGGGCCCCTGCTGCCAGTCGACGTGGAACAGGGGCGGGAATGCCCCTTGCCCGGCGGTGCTGTGCCAGACAGCCCAGCGGCCTCCGGCCAGGACGTGCGACCGGTACCCTCCGGCGTGGCCGTGAAGGAGGGCCTGGTAGTCTGCCGTCTGCAGCACCAGTGCCTCCCCCTGCTGAGGCCCGGGTGGGGGTGTGCCACCGCCCGCATCCCAGACGCGGGTGCGCCCGCGGAGTGTGGCGTGCCACGGGTCTGGTGCATCGCGCTGCAGCCCTTGTATGCTTCTCGCAATCTGCGCCGGGCCGTGGTGGTGGACGAAGCTCTCCCCGCCGTCCGCTAGCAACGCCGCCGCGACGACGTATAGCTGCTCCGCCGTGAGGGGTGCCGTCGGCGCGTGCGTTGCGGCCGGCCGGCGAGGCTGCGTGTCGCGGCAGGGGACGTGGGGCAGCAGTTGCACCGGCCACGCCGCCACGGGACCCATGGTGACGGCCGCGACCACGGACGCCAGCGCCGTGCGGTCCGTTGGTCTGTACTGCCGGAGCCCCGTGGTATCTCGGGCGAGGTGCCTGCAGGCTGCCATCCAGGCCACCGCTCCGCAGCTTGTGACGTCCGGTTCGGCACCATCCGCGCCGTCGCGTCCCCTTTGTTGTACCGTGGTGGCGGTGTCGAGCGGGGGGCCCTGCTGCAGCGCCTCCGGGCCCTGCCCCGGCAGGAGGGCGGGCTGGACTGGCTGCGGGAAGCCCTGCGCGCCTCGGCGCTCCGGGTGCGTGTGGTACGGGTTTTGCCGGCGGTGTTCCGGGGCCGCCCGCGGTAGGAAGAGGAGTTGGTGTAGGTACCAGTGGCCTTCCGCGGCGGACGGGTTGCGGAGCGTTAGCCACTGTTCAACCACCCCTCCAGGGTGCGCGGCCTCGACGCGGCGCTGCAACCCCAGGCGGCCTAGGCGGTTGGACGTGCCCGCGCGTGGGATGTGGGTCTGCGGGTAAAGCACCCGCAGCGGCTCCAGCGCCAGGTCCAGCACCTTGTCGTTGAGCTGCTCCGTGAGAGCTGACGCCCTGTGCAGGGCGTGGCGGACCCCGGGTGTGGGGGCCGTGAGCTGTTCGAGCACCGGCCCCGGCGGGTACCGCGCACCCGGGTTCGTTAGCCACTCCCTGGCGTGGCTCAGTATGGCCTTCCACACGTCCCTCGTAAAGGCGTGTTGGCGGGCCAAAGAGGGGACCATCCGTAGGAGGCGGTAGCACGCCGGCGGCGATCGCATGGGCTCTGGGGCGGCCGCTGTGATCCACCTGCACGCCGTGCCGGGCACGATCGCCCCCCATTCCACGGTCCCCATGCCCTCAGCGTGGAGCAGCGCCTGGCCCTGGACAAGGAAGAAATAGGGGCTCGAGCGCCCGCCTCCTTCCATCCACCGTACCCAGGCGGCCCCCGCCTGTAGGCTGCGGAGCAGGGCCACGCCGGGGAGGAGCGGCTGCAGGAAAGGCCCCTTGACGGCTTGAGTGGCATGGGCCAGGGTGCCCATGGGCAAATACCACAGCGGGAGGACCCAGGGGCCCGGCAGCGGTTGCGCTTCCCCTGCCTCCCATCGCCACCCGGAGTCTGGCGGGGCGACCGGGACCGTGCCCGTCTGCAGGAAGTGGCGTGCCCTCATGTCGGGTTGCCGTTGGACGGTTGCCGCGAGGCTGAGCCCCTCTGCCGCGGGTGCCACTGGGAGGCCGCCCCGGGGCCTGCGCCAGGGGTAATCCTGGTCGGCCGGCCAGGTGTGGAGGTCCCGGGCGATTTCCTCCGCGGTCCCTGTGGGGGCATCCTCCGTTGCCAGGTGCCACATGACGGTGAGCACCGCCCACGTGGGGAAGGGCCACGCCCGTGGGGGGGTGTACACCTGGATGGTCCACTGTGGGCGCGCCCGCCGCACACGGGATGCGTGGAGCACCCCTCGGATCATGTCCGCCGCCAGGACCAGCACCATTCCCGAGGGTTCCACAATGATCCCCTCTGCGGGTCCGCCGTGGCGGCCCCGGGTGTGCAAGGCCACTGCCGCCTGTCCTGCGTGGGTGACTCGGTCGACGGCCTCCTGGATGTTCACGCTGCCGCGTGCGGTCTCATCCAGGATCCAGCCCTGCGCCACCCCGTAGCGTAGGGCGGCGCATGCGGCCGCGGGTCTCACCTCGGGCAGCGCTCCGTCATCGGGGCCGGGCTGAGGGTGCTGTTTGGGGCACCAGCCTTTGCCGGTGCAGTGGCCCCGTTTCCACGCGGGGCAGAGGGTGGGCACGCTGCCCGCCGGCGGCGCAGGTTCCGCGGGCGCGCCTCCCGTGGAGGGCTCGGCACTGCCTCCAGGTCGGAGTCCGTGCCCGCGTCCCCTTGTGGGGGGTCTCTGTCACCGTCTCTGAGTCCCAGTGCCCTGATGACCTCGTGTGCTGCGTCCAGCGTCGGAGATTGGGGGCCTGTTTTGCGTGGGGCCGCGGGTTCCGCCATTGTTGTGTCGCTGTGCCTAAGAGCAGGGGGTGGGGTGCGGACGTCCCGTGGCTGGTGCGTTGGTGCGGTGGTGCGTTGCTCGTTGTAGGGGTGGCGGAAGGGCGTCCCCGGGGGGGGGTGCCTACCATCATTGCGAGGGGCGTCTGGTGTTAGGCGCTGTCCCTCCCCCGGCCGCCCGTCCTCTGGAGCGGTAGCCGGGGTTCCGCGACCCGTGTGTCCCGGGTGCGGTCATTGCGGGCGTGGGGACCCAGCACCGGCCCCACCCGCGTGCTGTGGGCGCGGGTGTGTGGGTGTGGGGGCCCAACACTGTCCCCTTGGCCTGCATGCCCTGTGGGAGCTGTGTGCCGCGGGGGTGGTGGCGAGGCCGTCTCCGGGGGGGGTGGCCTGCCACCGTTGTGAGGGGCGCCTGGTGTCAGGCGCTGTTCCTCCCCCGGCCGCCCGTCCTCTGGAGCGGGCGGCCAGGGTTCCGCAACCCGTGTGTCCCGGGTGCGGTCGATGCGGGCGTGTGGACCCAGCACCGGCCCCACAACATGCGCCCTTGCGGGCCGGCGTTGCTCGCTGTGGGGGTGGCGGAAGGGCGTCCCCGGGGGGGGGTGCGTTCCACCATTGTGAGGGGCGTCTGAGGCCAGGCGCCGTCCCTTCCCCGACTGCCCGCCCGCAGGGCGGGCCGTTGGCGTCCGCCACCCACGTGCTGTGGGCGCGGGTGTGTGGGTGTGGGGGCCCAACACTGTCCCCTTGGCCTGCATGCCCTGTGGGAGCTGTGTGCCGCGGGGGTGCTAGGGGGCCGTCTCCGGGGGGGGTGGCCTGCCACCGTTGTGAGGGGCGCCTGGAGTCAGGCGCTGTCCCTCCCCCGGCCGTCCGTCCTCCGGAGCGGGCAGCCAGGGTTCCGCGACCCGTGTGTCTCGGGTGCGGTCGGTGCGGGCGTTGGGACCCAGCACCGGTCCCACAGCGTGCGCCCTTGCGGGCCGGCGTTGCTCGCTGTGGGGGTGGCGGAAGGGCGTCCCCGGGGGGGGTGCCTTCCACCATTGTGAGGGGCGTCTGAGGCCAGGCGCTGTCCCTCCCCCGACTGCCCGCCCATTGGGGCGGGCTGTTGGTGTCCGCCACCCACGTGCTGTGGGCGCGGGGGTGTGGGTGTGAAAGCCCAACACTGTCCCCTTGGCCTGCATGCCCTGTGGGGGCTGCGTGCCGCGGGGGTGGTGGGGGGCCGTCCCCGGGGTGGGTGGCCTGCCACCGTTGTGAGGGGCGCCCGGTGTCAGGCGCTGTCCCTCCCCCGCCCGCCCGTCCTCTGGAGCGGGCAGCCAGGGTTCCGCAACCCGTGTGTCCCGGTCAGTGCGGGCGTGGTAACCCAGCACCGGCCCCACAGCGTGCGCCCTTGCGGGCCGGCGTTGCTCGCTGTGGGGGTGGCGGAAGGGCGTCCCCGGGGGGGGGTGCCTTCCACCATTGTGGGGGGCGTCTGAGGCCAGGCGCTGTCCCTCCCCCGACTGCCCGCCCACTGGGCGGGCTGTTGGGGTCCGCCACCCACGTGCTGTGGGCGCGGGTGTGTGGGTGTGGGAGCCCAACACTGTCCCCGCGACCTGCATGCCCTGTGGGGGCTGCATGCCGCGGGGGTGCTGGGGGGCCGTCCCCGGGGGGGGTTGCCTGCCACCGTTGTGAGGGGCGCCTGGTGTCAGGCGCTGTCCCTCCCCCGGCTGCCCGTCCTGTGGAGCGGGCAGCCAGGGTTCCACGACCCGTGTGTCCGGGGTGCGGTCGGTGCGGGCGTGTGGACCCAGCACCGGCCCCACAGCGTGCGCCCCTGCGGGCCGGCGTTGCTCGCTGTGGGGGTGACCGAAGGGCGTCCCCGGGGGGGGTGCCTTCCACCATTGTGGGGGGCGTCTGAGGCCAGGCGCCGTCCCTCCCCCGACTGCCCGCCCACTGGGCGGGCTGTTGGGGTCCGCAACCCACGTGCTGTGGGCGAGGGTGTGTGGGTGTGGGAGCCCAAGACTGTTCCCCCGGCCTGCATGCCCTGTGGGGGCTGCATGCCGCGGGGGTGGTGGGAGGCCGTCCCCGGGGGGGGTGGCCTGCCATCGTTGTGAGGGGCGCCTGGTGTCAGGCGCTGTCCCTCCCCCGCCCGCCCGTCCTCTGGAGCGGGCAGCCAGGGTTCCGCGAACCGTGTGTCCCGGGTGCGGTCGGTGCGGGCGTGGGGACCCAGCACCGGCCCCACACCCTGCGCCCTTGTGGGCCGGCGTTGCTCGCCGCGGGGGTGGCGGAAGGGCGTCCCCGGGGGGGGTGCCTTCCACCATTGTGGGGGGCGTCTGAGGCCAGGCGCCGTCCCTCCCCCGACTGCCCGCCCACTGGGCGGGCTGTTGGGGTCCGCTACCCACGTGCTGTGGGCGCGGCTGTGTGGGTGTGGGAGCCCAACACCGTCCCCGCGGCCTGCATGCCCTGTGGGGGCTGCATGCCGCGGGGGTGGTGGGGGGCCGTCCCAGGGGGGGGCCGCCTGCCACCGTTGTGAGGGGCGCCTGGTGTCAGGCGCTGTCCCTCCCCCGGCCGCCCATCATCTGGAGCGGGCAGCCAGGGTTGCGCGACCCGTGTGTCCCGGGTGCGGTCGGTGCGGGCGTGGGGACCCAGCACCGGCCCCACAGCGTGCGCCCTTTGCGGGCCGGCGTTGCTTGCTGTGGGGGTGGCGGAAGGGCGTCTCCGGGGGGGGGTGCCTTCCACCGTTGTGAGGGGCGCCTGGTGTCAGGCGCTGTCCCTCCCCCGGCCGCCCGTCCTCTGGAGCGGGCAGCCTGGGTTCCGCGACCCGTGTGTCCCGGGTGCGATCAGTGCGGGCGTGGTAACCCAGCACCGGCCCCACAGCGTGCGCCCTTGCGGGCCGGCGTTGCTCGCTGTGGGGGTGGCGGAAGGGCGTCCCCGGGGGGGGGGTGCCTTCCACCATTGTGGGGGGCGTCTGAGGCCAGGCGCCGTCTCTCCCCCGACTGCCCGCCCACTGGGCGGGCTGTTGGGGTCCGCCACCCACGTGCTGTGGGCGCGGCTGTGTGGGTGTGGGAGCCCAACACCGTCCCCGCGGCCTGCATGCCCTGTGGGGGCTGCATGCCGCGGGGCTGGTGGGGGGCCGTCCCCGGGGGGGTTGGCCTGCCACCGTTGTGAGGGGCGCCTGGTGTCAGGCCCTGTCCCTCCCCCGCCCGCCCGTCCTCTGGAGCAGGCAGCCAGGGTACCGCGACCCGTGTGTCCCGGGTGCGGTCGGTGCGGGCGTGGGGACCCAGTACCGGCCCCACAGCGTGCGCCCTTGCGGGCCGGCGTTGCTCGCTGTGGGGGTGGCGGAAGGGCGTCCCCGGGGGGGGTGCCTTCCACCATTGTGAGGGGCGTCTGAGGTCAGGCGCTGTCCCTCCCCCGACTGCCCGCCCGCTGCGCGGGCTGTTGGGGTCCGCCACCCACGTGCTGTGGGCGCGGGTGTGTGGGTGTGGGGGCCCAACACTGTCCCCTTGGCCTGCATGCCCTGTGGGGGCTGCGTGCCGCGGGGGTGGTGGGGGGCCGTCCCCGGGGGGGGTGGCCTGCCACCGTTGTGAGGGGCGCCTGGTGTCAGGCGCTGTCCCTCCCCCGGCCGCACCTCCTCTGGAGCGGGCAGCCTGGGTTCCGCGACCCGTGTGTCCCGGGTGCGGTCGGTGCGGCGTGGGGACCCAGCACCGGCCCCACAGCGTGCGCCCTTGCGGGCCAGCGTTGCTCGCTGTGGGGGTGGCGGAAGGGCGTCCCCAGGGGGGGGTGCCTTCCACCATTGTGAGGGGCGTCTGAGGTCAGGCGCTGTCCCTCCGCCAACTGCCCGCCCACTGGGCGGGCTGTTGGGCCTCGTTGGGCGTGTGCGGTGTGTGTGGTGTCTGTGCCGTGCGTGTCGTGGTGCGCGGTACCGCTCTTCTCTTGTCCCTCTGGTGCTCCCCTCTCCGGTGTCTCGGTGCGGTGTTGTGCTCGCCGTGTGCCTGCCGTGCCCCCTTCCCTGTGCGCGCCCCTTGCTCGGCCGCTGGCTACCCCTTGTTCCTTTCGTGGCTTCGTTGCTCTTTACCCTTTCCTCTACCCTTCTCCCTTGCATGCACTTTTTCCCTGCCTCCGCTTTGGTGCGTGTCTCGGTCTTTTTCCTTGCCGGCTCGTCTTTCTCTCTCGTTGGGCCTTCTCCTTTGAACCTGCGAAGAGAAAGGATGCAAACGGGCGTGCGGCGGCGGGGGTTTTGTCGCGCCATGGCACCTCGTCAGTGCCATCCTCGGTCGGTCTCTTACTCCTGCGGCGGTGTGGTATGTTACCTATTTATGCTTCGTTCGTGTGCTCCTCTCTCCTTTTTCTTACCGTGTTGTGCTTGTTACGGCGTCTTTATTCGTGCGTCGTTTTGCGTAGGTTTATATCCTACTTGCTCTCGACTCGGCTCCACACACCTCTTTGGCCGCCACCTTTGTTCGTTGTCCGTCCCGCGTGCGCGGCGTGACATGCAACATACTTGTTTTTTTCCCACAGTCTTAGTGTGTCCTAGTCCTCTTGCTTTGCCTACGTGTGTAGTACCCTTGTACTACAAGGCCTACGTGCGCGGCGTGACATTTAGGGAATGGCAAATGAGAGACGACGGCACGACGCAAAACAAGCCTAAGCGTCTAAGACAACCCCACTTTAACGCACAAGCAACGCAAACACGAGCACACACTTCTCCTTCGGACCTGTGAAGAGAAGGGAAGGTGGGTGCATGCACAAGGAAGCGTGGCAACGTGTGTATGTCGGAATCCGGCACACGACGCTATGCATGAGTGTGTACGTTCTAATCAGCGCAACAAAACGGGTGGTTTTGATGTAAGAGCAGTTGTCACGGTTGCCCCGCATTGCACCGCAGGGCTGGACCGTTAGCCCCCCGTGACAACCACTCCTTGGCCGAAGGCCATTTGTTTTTTCCCGTCTCGGTTGGTGGCGCGGGCCGGGCGGTTGGCAGCGTGGCAGGACATTGTAACATACTTGCGCTCTTGGTGGCGGTGTGTGGTTCCCCCCTTGCCCTGGTGAACCCTTCACTGTCCTGCAGAACACGCCCCCGGACCCTGGCCACGCCCAACTCATTGTCGCCGGCCGTGACGGCCACCTCGATCTACGGCCCCCCACGATGCGGGCGCTCGGCGAGGTCGCGCAGCGGGCGCAGACGGACCATGCGCTGACGCACCGGGGACACACACCTTTGGGCGCGGCCCACGCCACAGCCTATGTCCACGCCCGGGACCTCACCGCGACGGCCACCGACCGCCGGGCGCTGCGAGCCCGAGACGGCCACACGCCGGTGCAGCGCAGGCTCCGCGTCTGTAAGGAGCGGCTCTCCGGCGTCGCTGTCGTCCCACAACCGTGCCTCCTATGCGGCGGCCCGGAGGAGACCCCGGTGCACATGCACGTGGGGTGCGCCCACTCACGGCTCCTCTGGCCCCACTACCGCCAGGCGGTACACGAGGCGGCCCGCCACCTCCCAGCCGGGGACAAAGCCCTGTGGGTGGCCTTGTGGCGCTCCGCAGGCGCCACATGGACGGAAGTCTTCTGCTCCGGACTGGTGCCCGAGGACGCTGAGGCGCAGCTCCGCGCCATAGCCCGCTACGACCCGCCAGGAGGGACCTCTGTGGACGATTTCCTCCACCACATGCTCCGGCTGGGGGACTTCGCATGGGAGCTTCGCAATAACCGGCTGGACCACCACTTCCGCGAGCCCCTAAGCGCGGCGGCCCGGGCACACCGACGGCTCACTGCGGCAGAGGGCGACCACCCTCCCCCTCCCGCGCGCCCTGACAAGGACTTCGTAGCCTCCCTCCGTTTTCTGAATGACACTCTGGAGTGCCCGCCCCAAGAGGCCCCCCACCCGTACCAGGACCTGCCGGGGGGGTTCGGGAAGCACCTACAAGACGCCCTCTTCCCACCATGGATCATCGGGCGCGGCTCCATGACCGCGTGGGAGGCGCGCATCGTGGGTGAGGAATGGGCGCGCGAGTGGAGCCGGTGGTGCGCCGCCACGCGCGCCCCGGAGACCCCTGCGCAACGATACGCCGCCATCCAACTCGAGGGATGGGGGCCGGACACCCGGCCGAGACCCACCATGATCCACGGGGAGGGACCTGACCGCCCGTGGGACGCGGCGACGGGGAAATGGCTGCAAGCGGCCCCGGGGCCGCAAACAGGATTGACCGGGGACGTGTCCTCACTCGTCAGGACACCCGTCCCCCACCGCATCGTCCTTCACGCCGCCAACGTACTCCGGGCTACGCAGGTACGCAAATGGGGACACGCCGCGGCCACCGTCCGGTGGCACCCCCCAGGGGACGGGGCCGCCCAGCTCTCCGTGGCGCACTTCAAAGCTGGGGGGCCGGTATACGACGACGCCCTGTCCCGGCTGAGCGACACCCAGGGGCCCTTGCTCCTCATGTTCCCCACCAACATTGCAGCCGCGCTGCGCCAGCAGCTGGACGCCTCCGAAGGGCTGCGAGTGGGATGGGAGGCAGTCGCGGATAGAACCCTGCTGGCCCTCCTCCACCGAGACGCCGAGAACGGGTGCCAATGGGATGCGCTGACGCCCCACCTCACCGGGCGCCACGTGTACATGGCAAACCCCCCCCAGGGGCACCCCCGCCCGGCATGGGACGACCTCATCGCCGCCTTCCACGACCATGGGATTCTCCCCGACGACACCTGGCGGGAGGTCCAGCGGAAGACGCTCGGCAGGGACTACTGGCGCCGCGTCCGCGCCCGCCTGCTGGAGATCCGGGACTCCCTCCGACAGAGGTGGGACGACCTCTGGCTCCGCCATCTCGACCCTTGGTCGCCGCCCTCTCACCTCCCACACACTTGCCGGCTCTGCGGGGAATGTGACACGGTGTCCTCCCCAGCGTCGACAGGCGCCAACAGGTGCGCGCGGTGCGCCCAGGTGGCCGCGTGCCCCTGGCCCGAACCTCCCGCGGGCCCGCGCAGGCGCACAGAGGAGGAGGCCCTGCACCGGCGCATCGAGGGAGCACACGCCCCCTAACACGAACGCGCAGGCCCCGCGGGCGCTGCCCTTCTGTGGATCCACGTGCACCTGCGGGACCCCACATCCGTTGCGCACCTGTCGCACGTGTGTGCGCCCTGACCCCCACCCGCCGCCGCCCTTTGCAGAGCCCGCAGTACCATGCCACGCTGACGGGGGGATGGGCCGGGACACGCCAGGGCCCGCCGCAAAGCGCAGGAGGCAGCCGTCCGGGGCCTGGTGGCGGACGCGGTGGCGGAGGCGCACGAGGAGCACGCTGCCGCACGGCGTGACCTGACGGGCAGTGCGAGGGCTTTCCTCGACGAGACCGCCCTCCCGGCCGTCCGCGCCCTGAACGGAGCGGGGGCCCCTAAGCTGCTCCCGGCGATGCACCGGATCGTGAACACTGTCCGGCCGGGGCTCATCAGCCCGGAGGCGGCCCTCTACGGGCACCGGATGGAGTGGCATGAGTCCAACCGGTCGGGCCGGCCCCTGTCCATGGGGGACACCCTGCAGCTGACGGGGGCGGGGTCCGCCATGTCCCTCCGCAGCAACGCCCCAGCCCTGCTGCACCCCCTCAGGACGCGCTACCCCGGGGACGCGGCCCCGTACCTGAACCAGGCGCGGGCCACATACCCGGGGGGAGTGTCCGAGCTGGATGCGGCGCTCCACCTTCTACACCCACCGGACGAGGACCTGGAGGTGGGCGAGATTACGGTGTTCGTGGAAGGCGCGGACGAGGCGCCCGCCCGCCCCCGGCCGACCAACCCGGTGAACGACGGCACCAGGCCTATCCCCCCGTACGCCATCGCATGCGAGGCGTTCCCCAGGCAGCCCACTTGGTGCCCCGCCCTCCCGCTGGCAACGCACGCGCCCCGCGGCTGGGCCAACCCAGACCTGTCCCCCCCCCTCTCCAGGACCAGGGGTGCCCACCACAGGGGGCAGGTCATCTGGCAAGAGTACCCTGGCACCCCCCTGCTCCTCCTCGTCGTCGCGACCCGCGGGGACCCGGAGCGGGTCCTGGGGATCACCTCCACCCACCTCTATGGGGCAGCACCCGTACCCCGCCCCCCCCTCCCGGCGCCCGCGGCGCGGGACGGAGTACACACCTTCCTGCGAACACAGGAGGTCACCGCCGTTACGGGGGTCCACCTGGTGCGGCTCCCCCCGACACCACCCGACGACCCCTGGGGGCCCAGGGCCCTGGGCCCCGCCCCAGACTGGGGGCTGTGGCGCGACGCGTGGGCCGCGTGGCTCCCCCGCCTCCCCTCCCAATGCCGATGGATGGCCGCCGGCCCCCGCCCGTGCGGGGCTGACGCCACAGCTGGCCCCCCACCCCCTCACCCCCTCCCCCCCGCAGAGCACCGCACGGCACTGCCCACGGCACGGCAATGATGCACCAGGAGGTAGTGGGAAGGACGCGCCTGCCACCACGCATGCCTACCAGGATAACAGTGATGGCAGACTCCGATGGCTCTCCCCAGCACCTATGATTTTAGCAGCTGTTTTTTCCCAAAATTCAAAAAGTCAGCAAAAGGCAGATTTTCGCGGGAAATGACCTACTTTTTTGGTTTCTACGGCCCCAAAATAGGGGGGGGGGTCCTCCTACCTGGCTTTTGTCCAAAAATATCAAAAACCCTGAAATTTGGCCTATTTTGGGGTATTTTTGCCTGCTCTGGGCTGGTCCTGCAGAACAGTGCTGCACACCAGTGTACCTGCCTATAGAGGATTTTCGACAGAAATTGCCCTTTTGTTGGGATTCTCTTGCCCCAAAATACGGATCGGGGGGTTCTTCCCACCCGAGCCTTCTCCTAAACCATCAAAAACCCTGGAACTCGGCCTATTTTGGAGTACTTTTGTCTGTTGTGGGGTGGTGCTACAGAACAGTGCTGCACACCAGCGTACCTGTATCCTATAGTATAGGCACAAAAAAACCATGAAAAGAGGTTTTGTACCCAAAAAGACCAAAGGAAACCTTTTTTCATTTATTCTGCACGCTCAAAATAGGAGAGGGGGGTTCCTCCTACCCGATTGTTCTCCAAAAATACACTGTTTTTGGCCAAAAATTGGCATTTTTTTTTTTGGCCATTTTTGGACTAAAGCTGTTTTTTTTCTGTGCTGACGGCCCTGCAACACCCAATAGGTTGCTCCAATACAATTCCAAACACATTTCACTGGATTGGGCACCCTAAGAATAGGGTATGGGGCCCTAAAACTCATGACCCCGGCTAAAAAAACACTATTTTCGGCAAAAAATTGGCAATTTTTGGCCATTTTTGGGCGAAAACTGTTTTTTTTTGTGCTGACGGCCCTGCAACCCCTGATATGTTGCTCCGATACAACTGCAAACACGTTTCAGTGGGTCCTTTCCGACGCCGGCGGTCGTCAATGATCTCACAAACCGTTCGTGCAGTCTTTCGGCAAAAAGTTGGCAATTGCTGGCCATTTTTCGGCGAAAACTGATTTTTCTTTTGTGCTGGCGGCCCTGCAACCCCCGATATGTTGCTCCAATACAACTGCAAACACGTTTCAGTGGGTCCGTCCCCGACCCCGGCGGTCGTCAATGATCCTACAAAACGTTCGTGCATTCAAATCCAAGGAACCACCAACGGTAATGAAAACAAAGGACAATCGCAACAAGCCGCACCACTCTGAGCATCTGAGCATCTGGTTCTCTGAATCAGTTCAACATCGCACAAAGTGCATAATGAACACAGAGCTCAGGCATCTGCACTTCCAGAGATATGATCCTGCCGTATTCACAAACACGGCAATAGATTTAAATCACCAAACTCTAAACAGCACAAAGTTCTTTTTTGGGAGAGGGAAAAAAACAAAAGACATATATGCAGGCGCTGCTAATAGGGCCGGTACATTGGAAAACCAAAGGGCTGCATGCTGCTCATCGTCGAACAAAGCTGCTGCATGGGCTGCATGGGCATTTGGAGCTGGTGCATGTTCATGGCTGGCATTGGCATGGCCATGGGCATGGCAACTGGCATGTTCATTTGCAAAGGACCCATATGCTGCTGCTGCTGCTGCTGCTGCTGCGCCTGCTGGTGCATCTGCTGGTGCTGCTGCTGCTGCTGCACTTGGGTCTGCATCTGCATCTGCAGCTGCAACTGCTGCTGCTGCTGCTGCTGCTGCTGCCGCTGCTGCTGCTGCTGCTGCTGCTCCTGCTGAAACACCTGCCCAGGGGGGTTCGGAGACACCGGTTGAGACACTTGAGACACCTGCTGAGACATGTGCTCTCCTCACTCCCGTTTAACCCTTCCTTTTTTTCGGGTATTTTCACTGTTTTCACCTTGCCCGCGTTTGCGCTTCAGGGGGTTTGTTCGGTTGTTTTGTTGTTGGGTTGTTTGTTGCAGTGCAGCCAAGAGCCGCTGAACAAGGTCAGCCTCTTGTTTTACCGTCCCACTGCCCGTCTCTTCCTTCTTTGGCTGTTTGCTTGGTGGGCTGTTGTTTTTTTGGCCTTTTGGTTTTGGTTTTGGTTTCGGTTTTGGTTTCGGTTTTGGTGGTGGCTTTGCGGTCGAATTCCGTTTCGGGTTCGGTTTGGGTTTCCCATTGGTAGTGACAGATTCCTTCTTCACCGCTGTGGTACTGAGGTTTGTGATCTCAGGGAGACGTGTGCTCCGCCGACTGTCCTCATATGCCAGTTCACGCTTGGCCTGGTGCGGACCGCAGGACTGACACCTCTGAGGAAACTGGAAATAAATGCACTGCCCGGAATACAAACCTTCCATCCAGGTCTTCCCTGCTTCACACCCCTGCTTGTCAGCCAGGGCAATTTCTCTGAGGCTGGATTCTGAAAACCGTAGAAGGGATCTGTGTTCTGCCTGCCCTGCCGTACAGCAAAATGCACAGACGCCGACAACATCCCAGGAAGCCGGATTGGTAGGAATCACGGCTAATACTAAAACAGTGACGCCCCGTTCAAGCTGGACTGTCCACCTGCCTGGGAACAGGGGCTGCCCTTTTCGCGACAGACCGGGACAACGCACAGTGGGCCTCCACAACAATTGGGTGTGCAGCAGAACCGAAGCATCGCTTAGGCCGTCATACATCTGCACAGTGTCACCGTGCTGCAGGTCACTCCAGGTCACACTGGACGGCCGTAAATGTTTGCTGATCCAACAGCTATCGTCGGGCACGAATGGTGCATTTTGCGAATTCGAGAATGGTACAGCAGCAAAAAAATTAATGCCTGGACACAACTTTGGCAGCATCCAGTGCTTTTCAACTGGCAGAAACAAAGTGTCACCTGGTGACAGTGACAGAGGGGTTGCGCTGTACTGAATTGTGTCAAGAGTATGCATTACGCAAAAATGACTGGCCTCTCGGCCCAAGCACACAAGACAAATCATTAGCACGCTCTCCATGTTAGCCAGCTGACAGGGGACCGGACGATCTGTGAGCGTTATCACTTGGGCAGCACCGGGGCAAGCCATTCCGAGCACAGGGCAGATCCGCTCAAGCTGCTTGATGATGTCAGCAGCAGGGACTCCACAGGCCCTTGAGCCCCCAGTCACGTCGTACCACAGACTTCTGCCCAATTTTTGAATTGCGTCAATCAGGGGCTTCATCAACGCCAGCGGCACCCCATTGGCTCTCTTCAATGGATCCTGTGGACGACAGAAGTGGAGAGAGATACAGAGGGGTACTGAAAATATCAGCATGAATACCTTCCAAAATCTACCCCAATCCATAAACAATGAAAGATTAGCAACATTAGCAAGAAATGGCCAAAAATAGTAAATCTATCACAAGCCAAGGGATGTGGTGGCAAGAAGGTGGTATACCGCTAATTGTCAGCTGGCAATTTCGGTTCATGCGTGTACCAGAGAGTTGGAGACAGCCAGCCTTGCCTCCACAGCCCCAACCAGAGCCTAACGTGCTTCATGATCTCCACCAGCCCCACTGGGCATTTCCCTCGTGGGCGAGAGGGGCGTTTTTGCACGATCTTGGAGTGGGGCTGGTGGACATGCTCGCCCCCCTCCGATGACATGCCCACGAGGTTGCCATGTTTGCGTAGCCGGGGGGTGTAGTGCTCCAGAAAGTAATGAATTGGGACTCCAAACCGGCGCAGGGGAAACCCGAGGTCCCAAAAGAGCTGGTGTGCTTCACGGCACATGTCATCACGCTGGTCAACACCCTCCGGACTCCAGCTGTTCAGCTGGACCATCAGAATCCGCATCAGTTTCAAATATCGGTGTATTGGGTCCTGCAGAACCTCACCGTTCCGTTTGACTGTGAGACCATTTGCCGTTCGTGGGAACAGATCAGCTAGGGCTTTCCAAAAAGAATCCTCCTTCAGGATATCCTTCGTGACAATGTTTGGGGGTGACCAGTCCCTTTTGCCAATAGCTTCTTTGAAAGGTGGGTAGTATGGAAAGCGCGTAAAATGTTTCTCCAAAATTGTCTTCAATTGGACAGTGTATTCCTCAGGCAGGTTTGCTCTGGTCCAGAACCACAGGGGGTGGATCACCCCGTTTGCCAACACGTGATTGTTGCAGTGGTGTACATCATACACGCTGTTGAGGCGACATTTCATGAGGCGAAAGAAGGGAGCGCAGCGTGAAGGGTAGTTGTGAAAATCCCGCAAAGGCTGCCGTATCCAATCAGGGTGCTTCCAGAGTTTTTTTGAACCATAGCACTCCACACAACAGCAATCTGCTGTTGGTGGAGGCGTCCCTGTGGTTCGGTAGTAGGCGGCAGAATCAGGAGAAAAAACCAGCTCCATGCTTTCACCACCCCAGCCGCTCTCCAACGCCTTCTCAAGGGCAGGAAGCAGGTCCATGCGCTCAAACTGCGACGAGGTTGTGATGTGATCATCCTGGTCCAGGTATCTCGCAAGGGGAAGTTGCAGAAGGAGTTGGTGTGGCTGACGTGCTTGCGGTAGATGTACGCTCAGCACCTGGCATTTGCGGCGCCCATACATTTCATTGGCGTCAAAAAAGACGCAGAGCTGCGGGGTTCTGACAGCGTCATGCAGGCAGCCATGTGCTCTTGCGAGCTCCAAATACAGTGGAAGGGCGGTACTCGGGTCTAGGTACGCACCTACCGGTGTGGTAGCAATCCCCATGTCGGCTGTCAAAAGCTGCATGAGTTCGGTCACGCCTGTCCTATACACCCCCTGACCATTGCCATCATTATTTCTGCGCGCGCGAATGAAATCTTCCCATGTATCATGGGTCGTACACTTTCTGAGTGTCTATTTTTTTTCGATTGACCCTCAGCATTTTGTTGATGGATCCACCAGTAGTCCAGGCTATTCGGTGATTGGAGAAAATCCTGGGCTGTTCAAGTTCTGGAGTACTTCCCGCAGTTTTCAAATCATCATCTCAATTCCCGAGTTCAAATCCACGCTCGCAATCTTTCAATTGACGCCAAGCCACCTTTTCGTTCATCCCGAAAACACCATGAATTTCACCCTATTTGGAAGCTCCAAAGCCGCCGATGATGGCCTTTCAACGCTATTCAACTATTCTCCGTCACACCTCTTTCAAAAACACCAAGCCTCAAATTCGCCGTTGCAAACACGCTTTCCGTCACGCCAACTTGAAGCCATTGAAGGCAAAATATTTGACACACGCCAGCGCATTTTCGTTCCCGAAGTCTACCGCCGACTACAAGACTACTCCGAGTTTTACCTGGATGTGGAAGGCACCGATATTCAATCCGCCTTCGTTGGGAGCAACTCCACGGAAATTCTAGATCGAGGTAGGGTCTCTTCCGTTGCGCACAATAACTACAACGAGCTCGAAAAGCTTTTGTTCAAGCACAAGCGTTTCTACCTAAAGCCGTATGAGTTGGACTATTCCCAAGCCGAAGCCAAGGAGTCTCCACCCACCGCCACCCCGTGGGCTAAACAATTAAGAACCGTGCTAGATAAAGCCAAAGAAGAGAACAAAGACCTCAAAGGATGGTTCGTTATTCCGGCGTGGGACGCTCAAGTGGTTGCCGCCACCTTTCGCATGCTAGGCTCAACTTCCGCCCTTTTTCCTCTTCTTCCGTACATTTCTAGCGTGATATGTATGCACGGGGCGCAACTCCGGGACGCCTACAAGGTCAAAAGGGACGGCAAAGACTCCTACGAGTTCCGCACGAGCGGCCATCAAACGATGCCGTATGTTGCCTTGCTCCTAAACACCTCTTCCTTTGACGGGTGCCGATATGAAGACATCAATTTTAAGTTTGAACCTTTCCGCTTCGCCGCCAAGCACGCCCATCCAACGGTGCGAGACCTCCGGTTGCACAAAACACTACGTTTTGAGGTGAGCATAGAGTTCCTTGATCACATTGAGCCTTCGCCGCCGGAAGAGAGAGATAAAACTAAACCAAGGCAACGCAAAATTGGAGACGCCCGTGCTTTCATGAAGTTAATGAACGAAATGTTTGTCCCCGCGCTAGCAAACGTATCGGTGAACACCAAAAATGCCTACTACCCGTTTGGCCACATAGTCCCTTCCGAGAGCCCGCATTGGGCCTACTACCGGTTTGATTGGGAACTCCCGTCTCGCTTTGCCGACGAGCTCATGTTTAAGGTCCGAGAGTGCGCCCAATTCCTCACCGGAGAACTCCTTGCAATGGACATGCACGCTTTGCCGACTACCGAAGTGTATCGAGCCGTGATCGCTAGGGACCGAAAGGAAAGAAACAAAGACCTACAAGCTCCGGAAATGCTCACCATGATGATCGCCAACCTGCCCGGTGGACGGGGCGCCTCACCGCCCCTAGGAGCGATGTTCCGGTCTAAAGATTCCTTGGTCGTGGCGATTGACACCACTCACGCACCGTGCGACGTCATGAAGACCGGTGTCCAAACGTTAGCTATCCGCTTCTTCCACTCATGCGGCATTGTTCTCTTTCATGGCATAGATGGGCAATTAGTGCGGTTCTCGTCACGATCCGACGGCAACGCGAGGTCCGCGCCTTCGGGCGCCCCCGAGCGAGCCCACGCGACGCCGGCCCCGCCCTCATACGACTCATCTAAGGCCCCGAAGACCGCCGTGCTCCTAGTGGCCCCAAGATCGGCGCACGCTCTCGACTTGCGCGTCCAAGCGGGGTTCCTTGGCCCGTACGTGTCGTTCGAGCCCACGAGGCCTCCCTACGAACACCAACAAGCCTACCTCGTGGTCTACGAAAAGGGGGAATCCGCGCTGCTAGCGCATGATTTCAAATATGGAGACGCTGCCTTTGCCCCACTACACCGCAACCTCATCGCCCTCGAGAAGATCCTCCCCGCTCAAGACCCGGATGTGGCCGAACACGAGCGACCCATAGTGCAGCGCCTCCAAGCGGGAGCCGCCTTGGGGTCCACGGCCTTCGTGTCCCAACTTGTCACCGCCCTTCGTGAAAGGCCCGCTACGGGGCTGACTGAGCGCATCAGCGAGTGGAACGCGGCACCGGAGGACGCCGGCGCCGCTACGCCAACGCCGGGACCAAGCCGCATCGAAGAGATGTCCGAGACCAGCGTCCCGCTGCTTGCTCCACTAGGAGGCGAGGCGACCACCCTCCTACCCCCCGACCACGGTGCCCCCACCCCCGCCTCGGATATTCAAATCGACCCCCGCCTCCCCGCTGGTTTTTATTACGTCCGCGACGTATTCTCCGAAAGCCAAGAGGAAACGGTAAAAAAGATTCTCCACGACAACACGTGGGAGAAGTACCACGGGCGCTCAGTCCAACACTTCGGCCACGCATACCTCGGCCCGAGCAAAGTCGCCGCCACGTCCCCCATCCCGGAAGAGTTTTCCTCCATCCTCCAAACCTACAATGCCGCGCTGGAGCGGCTAGGCCTCTCACACCCTCCTCCCAACCAAATCACGGGCACAATGTATCTCCCGGGAGAGGGCATCGGCTACCACGGGGACGACCCCGTGCTAGGCGACCCAGTGTCCATTTTTGGTTCCCAATCGGACACCACAATGTTCTTTAAGAACCCCTCCAACGGGGACTCCTTTCGCATCCGCCTGTTTGCCCGCTCTCTCCTGGTCCTCACGGGGGCCGCACGCCATGAGTGGCACCACGGTGTACCTCGACGGAGAGAAGACGAAGTGTTTGGGCTAACCGTCCCTCGTACCGTCCCTCGCCTCGCTCTAATCCTCCGACACATACCACAGGCAAGCTAACCCACGAAAGCCAGAGGGCCGGGTACCCGCCTCCTGCACTGTCCAGCCCCCTCTACCTGAACACAAAAGGGCCAAGATTCAGTGAACCACTGGCCCAGTCACGGCTTCCACCATCACAGGCAAGGGACTAGACGACGAGCTCACCTCGGCCGGGATACCGGCCGACCAAATTCAGCACTTTCTTTGCCTTAGCCAGCCCAGCCAGCCCGGCTCCCCAGTGCCCCCCCAGCCCCCCCCTATCCCGCCCCCCCCGAGATCCAAAACGCGCCTACGGAAGGGTTACCAACGGCCTCACCGCCCCCCCATACCCCTCCCTTCAGAACTGCGTTTTCTATCCCACAACTTGCAGAAGAAACCCATAGTGAGCAGCCAAATTCTCCGACACCTCAAGAACGACTTCGACATCCTCTTCCTCCAAGAAATCAATCACGCCCCCATCCTCCCCCACGTATACGCCTACGGTTCGGGCACTAAAGCCACCATCGTTTCGAATATCAGCCAAGACAAACACTCCAGAGGCGAGCATGGTTCCGTCTTGGTCTGTTCCCCCCGGCTCTCCCGCTTCGTTACCCCCCTTCCCCGACTAGATACAGAAGGGATGCTGGCGGCAGCCGTTCTCACTCTCCCGGGGGCCCCGCCCACCTTGCTGGTCTCGGTATACGCCCCAAGCACGGACGTCCACCGCTCAAAAATTGAAAACATCCTACGGCCACTCATGCATCAGTATCCCAACCACGTCCTCGGTGGGGACACCAATTGCATAATGTGCCCTGAACTAGACGGATCGAACCTCCAAACGGACAACGAATGGCCGTGGCTTCGCAGACAGATCACGAGCGACCCGCCGCGTCTCATCGATACCTTTCGGCACTTTCACCCGACCGAGCGGTCCTTCTCCCGATACCCCACCCCGTACAGGGCAAGCAGTAGCCGCCTTGACCATATTTTGCTCTCCCCGGCGGCCTCGGAATTTTTTGCCCCCACCTCTGCAACCATCCAAACCGACGACAAAACGTCAGACCACCACCCAGTCACGTACACCTCTCAAGTCCCCCCTCACCCTTTCACCGGAGCTCCCACCACTAAGAGGAAAGTTTTCCGAAAACTGACGGAGCGGGAACGCTCCAAGCACCACGACTCCCTTGCCCCCCTGGCGCGGTGGTGCGAGTCTACCCTCCCCCGCTTTGAGTCCTTGTCCTCGGCGGACATCGAGCTTTTCACAGACGTGGTGCTGGAGGAAGTGGCGACCAGTTACCACAGTATCACCACGCCGTCACGCCCTACCTCCTCGGCTCTGGTAAAGAAAATCAAAGAGTCCCTGCAAACCCTGCCCCCCCCCAACCATCCCAACTACCCCGCTTCCATGGACACGCTCAACAAACTCGTCAAGGAGTGGGAAACCACAGTGAACAAGGCCGCAACCACCAAAGTCCATCGGTGCCTAGTGAGGAAAACTAGGATCAAACGCACCATCAACGAGGCGCTCAACCCCGTGGAACGAGGTGAAATAACGCTGAAGCGCCCGGGCACCACACAGCTCGTCTCCACCCCCAAAGAAGTGGGCTCTATTTTCTCTTCTACACTCCTCACCCTGGGGGGCAGCCTCGAATATGCACCGCCGAACACTCTAGTGGATCGCCTACTCGCACACTCCCCCGCCTGCCCCGAACCCACAAAACACGGCCTCCTCCCTGACATTACCTGGGAATCGTTACGCAACACGCTTAAGAGGTCCAAGCCCAACAAGGCGGGAGGGCGGGACTTCACAAACAGCTACACTTTGCACGTCTCTCCCCCCCCTATCCAACAATTCATTTGGAAGGTATGCAACTACTACCTCCACCGGCCGTTGCCCGAGAAATGGCTCGAAGCCAACATTATCTTGCTTTTTAAGAAAGGGGACGTGATGAACCCGGTAAATTACAGGCCTATAGCCTTGCTGAACAGCGTTTACAAAATAATTGCAACACACGCCAACCGAGAACTACTGGCAGCGGCCATTGAACATTCCATCATACACCCCACCCAGTTCGGCGGGCTTCCGAACCGCAGATGCCAGGACCACATTTTCAACCTCTTATCCACGTTTCGGGAATCGGTCGGTAGCTACAGCCTCTACATTGATTTCAATAAGGCTTTTAACTCCGTCCCCCACACCACCCTCTTCACAGTTCTATCCCGCCTGAACTTTCCTACGCCCCTTGTAAACCTCATTCAATCCTTGTACCGTGCCCCTCGCGACTTCCCAGTGGTGTCAGGTCAAACCCACTCCTCACACCTGCAAACCAGAGGCGTTCGGCAAGGATGCCCCATGTCACCAATCCTTTTCTGCCTCTACCTGAATGTGCTCCTCTTCGCCTTGCCGTCCCACGTCACTGCACCCCCCTCCTCACACGAATCGGGCCACGCCTTTGTTGACGACCTCCTCTATCGATCAGAGAATGGGGACCGCATACAGCAAGTTTTAAACTTCTTCGACACGGTCGCCAGGGAGTGGGGTCTAGACCTTAACCTCAGCAAAACCGAGATCCACGCTATGGGAACAGCTCCCCCCAGAACCTTCACCTCCCCCTCGGGCACCCCCCTGTCGACAACAAACCAAAAGACGGGGCAACCACACAATTGCTACAAATACCTAGGGGTATACATCTTCACCGCCAACCATGAGGCACAAACACTGGCATTGGCCAAGTCGGAAATACGCTCATTTTTCACAACCCTCCAACCCCTCCAGCTCACCCTTTCGGAATACATTCTCTTGGTGAACGTCCAACTCATCCCTATTCTTTCCTACCGCCTCATGGCACACCCCCTGGCCCTGAACGAGTTGGGGGCCCTTCAGGCCATGATCTGGCAAAATGTTGCGCATGACCCCTCCCCGGACAGAGCCAACAGGATCTCCCGCCTCGTCTCCCCTAAGGCCCGCTACACCCCTCGCCACCAGGGAGGCTTAGGACTCCGCCACTTCACTTTTTCAATTTGCATGGCCCTGGTAAACACCGCAATAAGGTACCTCAACGGAGACGGCCCGGCCTCGACAAACGAATCTTTTTCCGAAGCAATGCTCTCCACCACACGCAACCCAATCCAAGACACCATCATGGACGCATGCCACACCATAGGCTTCCGATACCACAGCACCGGCCTCTGGGCCTCCTGCCCCCCCTCCCTTTTCCTCCCAAAAGAAAAAGTCCAGGTCCGGTTCCTAGCCACCAAGCCGGCACCACAATACAGCAAGTTCGGCAACAGATTAAAACGGACGCCCCAGGACCTGGGGTTCCACCTAGGTACAGTCACGGAAGTGCACTCAGAATCGGCCACACTCGTGTTTTCGGACGGCACCACCCACACCATCAAAAACCCCGGTCTCCGCCGCAACGAGAAAGAATACACCTTTCAAAACCCAGCCATTTCTGTCCTCCCTCAACTGGCGGGGCGCCACGAACTGCTCACCCCCCCCCTTCTTCACCCTCAAGAATACATCCTCAACCCCCCCCCCGGGCCATACGGCGGGGTCCTACTCGACTCGTCACTGCATGGCGAGCTGTACCGGCTCCCAGATGAACCTCACTCCCTTGACCCCGACGACCTCGAAGAATGGGGTTGTGAAGCAGCCCTTGCCCTCCTCCTCGCATCGTCCCCCGGCACGACATGGGTGTACTTGGATGGCTCAGCGGGCGCCTTGGGCTACGGATCGGCGGCCACCCTGTTTTTTCCAAATGGCTCCAGATGGGTACTGTGCCAAACGTCCCCGTACCAGTCATCAGAGGGATCGGAGTTCTGGGCCGCTATTATGTTCCTACGGTGGGCCCTTGCATCTCACCCGCACCTCACCTTCGCCGTGCTAGGGGACAACCTCCACGTTATCACTGTTCTCTCTCCGAACACCCCCCCAGGCCTCCCATCACGCTCGCCAGCCGGCACGTGGGAATCCTCTCTCCAGTCCATCCAGGCCTCCCTACGCCCAGGGATGATCCAGGGTTGGGGGTGGATCAAGGGGCACGCCGGGTTCGTGGGGAATGAAATCTCAGATGCTTACTCAAAGTGGGCCGCCCACGTGATGGTCTGGGACCCCTCCCTCCTTCCCCCCCCCCCGATAGGGTGCATATCCAGGGGCCCCCTCCCAGTCATACACAAATTGACTACAACCTCAATCAAGCATCTCCTCCCTCGCCACAAACACGAAAACATCCACGCACCGTCCAGCTTCCATTTTTACAATCACACTTCGTGGTTCAAAGGCCTCCCTTTCAAATGGTCCTCCGGAAATTTCAACATGGCGCCATTTGCTTTCCACGACGACTTGCGCCCTCGCCATTGCCACGCTTGCCCCGACCCGCACCCGATGGATGTTATCTCTTTCGTCTCACACTGCCCAACGTGCGAACACCTGGTCCAAACCTACATTCAATGCTGGCGCCCCCCCTTCACCACGGTGGTGTCCCAATGGTGGTCCGCGACCACACACGTGGGGGAGAGACGCAATTTCGTCCGGGGGCTTGTTCCCATGACGCTGTACACCAAACTCACAACCCCCCCCTCCGGCCGAAGAAAACCAGCACACTGTCACGACTTAAAACTCGCCCTGAAGGATCGTGTTCCCCTGCTCCTCAGCGCCCTATACCGCACGCTGGAATGGCTAAAAGACCACCCCCCTCCAGCCCCGCTCACCCCCCCTACGGGCCCCAACTCATGGGGACGCCCCTGGTCGCCCTACAGCACGTCGCACACCGCCCAACAACGCCCCTCCCCCGCCTACCACCCTCCCCCCCCCCTCCCGGACAAAGTTGCACACAAGCCCCCAAAGCGCCCCCGCCCCCCATCTCCTGCGGCACACACCAAAACTCGAAAACACGGCCGCCAGCCCCCAAGGCCCGTCCGGCCTCTATCACTGAAACGCGGTACCGCAAGTCAACCCCAGCCAGAGCCTCCGCCCCCCAAACGGCCGCTCACAATCAGGGACATGTTCAACCTCCCCCCCCCCCCTAGACCAGCACCCCCCCTCGCCGCCTCCGCCCCCATTTCCGCCCCTTCTCCTCGCATAACAAGGTACTTCGCACCAGCCCCCCCCTCCCCCGCGAGCACAAACTCACAATCGTCCTCACACTCGTCCAACGTGTCATCTCTTTGAAAAAACCACACTTACACATTTTCTCACGCCGACCCTCGACAGCCCTAGCGGCGCAATCAATCAGTACTACCACACTGGCACTCACCAGTCACTTCTGCAAATGAATCCCTCCCCCAAGCCACCCCCCGTGCTCAAGCCGTCATGCTCTAACCCCCAATCCGCAACCACACCGCCTTCGGGTATCAAGCAGGGACCCCGGCCTGCGGTTGTCTATAACGGGGCTGCCAAGTCTCTTTGAGATGAAGCAGACGAGGACAGCAACGTGCAGCGGTACTCAGCCCGCGATTGAACTTGATTTCGGGCTCCCGCCCCTCCCCAAAAAAGCTTGGCGCGCAAGAGCCTTTCTCCCCGGCCTGGCCAGCCACAAAAGGCGCCGTTCAGTGCAAAAAAATGTATCATGGGTCGTAAACTTTGCAATGAGGGTATCCCTCAATTGCTCAAATGTCGCCGGTCTTGCCCTCAGTCTGTCTCGATTCAGTGATCGCTTGACTGCATGCTCCGCAATCAGGTGCCCGCAATGCAACTGCTTCGCATACGACCTCACAAGGCTGCGTCTGTTGGCCAGAGATTTCTGTGAAAGCTGCCATTCAGGCAGTTTGGGCCGTCCCGGTCTGGAAGGTTCTACCATCTTGGGAAAAAGAAAATCAAAAAACAGCCTACAGCAACGTGGAGTGGTATGCGAAATAGTTGCTACAACGCTGATTGGTGCCTGCACCCAAGTACCGCCCTACCATTGTATTTGGAGCTCGCAAGAGCACATGGCTGCCGGTCTGGAAGGTTCTAGCATCTTAGGAAAAATAAAATCAAAAAACAGCCTACAGCAACGTGGCGTGGTATGCGAAATAGTTGCTACAACGCTGATTGGTGCCTGCACCCAAGTACCGCCCTGCCACTGTATTTGGAGCTCGCAAGAGCACATGGCTGCCTGCATGACGCTGTCAGAACCCCGCAGCTCTGCGTCTTTTTTGACGCCAATGAACCCTCGCATGGATCCTGTTCTCTGTTGCCAAGGCTTTGAAGAGTTGCTGATGTGGTGGCCGTTGGACAGGCAGATCATCCTACATTTTGCTGAGGGGTACAGTGACAGGAATGCAAAAACCTTGAGAGGCTCTGTTTGCTTTCGGCTGAATGGTGGAGGCGGTGGAAGAGCGATAATGTCGGGACCCTCGCTTTCGATCTTGCGCTCTGATGCCGTGTTGACGTTTTGCGCTTGGCGGTTCTCGTGTCGCTTCTCTGCTTCCTCCCGTTCGGTGCGCTCCTGGGGACATGCAAAAATCTAAATCCTATCTCCGTCAATTGGAAAGAAATGAACACGATAGGTATGCACAGAATCAAGAGAGCGTTACTGCAGAACTTTGCATGGTTACCTTTTGCTGTTGCTCCTCATCCCCTTGCTTTTGACGCTTTGCCGCCTCCGCCTTCTTTCTGTCCGCCTCCTCTCGTTCGGTGCGCTCCTGGGGACATGCAAAAAACAAAATCCTATCTCCGTCAATTGGAAAGAAATGAACTCGATACGTATGCACAGAATCAAGAGAGCGTTACTGCAGAACTTTGCATGGTTACCTTTTGCTGTTGCTCCTCATCCACTTGCTTCTGACGCTTTGCCGCCTCCGCCTTCTTTCTGTCCGCCTCCTCTCGTTCGGTGCGCTCCTGGCGACATGCAAAAAACAAAATCCGATCTCCGTCAATTGGAAAGAAATGAACACGATACGTATGCACAGAATAGAGAGAGCGGTACTGCAGAAATTTGCATGGTTACCTTTTGCTGTTGCTCCTCATCCACTTGCTTTTGACGCTTTGCCGCCTCCGCCTTCTTTCTGTCCGCCTCCTCTCGTTCGGTGCGCTCCTGGCGACATGCAACAAACAAAATCCGATCTCCGTCAATTGGAAAGAAATGAACACGATACATATGCACAGAATGGAGAGAGCGGTACTGCAGAAATTTGCATGGCTACCTTTTGCTGTTGCTCCTCATCCACTTGCTTTTGACGCTCTGCCGCCTCCGCCTTCTTTCTGTCTGCCTCCTCTCGTTTGGTGCGCTCCTGGGGACATGCAAAAATCAAAATCTGATCTCCGTAAATTGGAAAGAAATGAACACGATACGTATGAACACAATCGTGAGAGCGTAACTGCAGAATTCCGTGTGCGCTCCTGGAAGGTTACCTTTTGCTCTTGCTCCTCATCCGCTTGCTTTTGACGCTTTGCCGCCTCCGCCTTTTTTATGTCCTCTTGTGCTCCGTCTCGCGTCTCCGCTTCCTCTGGTTCGGTGCGCTCCTGGGGACATGCAAAAATCAAAATCCCATCTCGGTCGGTCGGAGAGAAATTAACGCGATATGCATGCACAGAATTGAAAGACCCTAACTGCACAACTTTGGAACGTTACCTTTTGCTGTTGCTCCTCATCCGCTTGCTTCGGTCGGTGCGCTGCCTCCGCCTTTTTTCTGTCCTCTTCTGCTCTGTCTCGCCTCTCCGCCTCCTCTCGTTCGGTGCGCTCCTGGGGACATGGGTTCTCTGCCTTTCTGGGCTTCTCAACCTGAGTGGCACGAAGTTACACCAAGCAACGAACTGTTGGCCTATGAAGCGTGTCCCACCGGCCCAAATCCCAGCCAGCGATATTCACGGGTTGTGCCACCCATGCGGTGGGGTGATGGTCTATGTGTGAGTCACAAACATTTAATGCACCGCAAGCAACAACATCAACAAGCATTGAACAGCAATAGATGCCTGTCGAATGCTGCTCATTGATATGTCCATGGGTTTGAAGCTCACTTGCGGTTTGTGCGGTGGAAACAGCTTTTGGATTGTGAAGCCTCCAGTCTTACTTCTGTCCTCAAGCGCTCGAAGAATCTCTGGTATCGTTTTGGAACTCATACCGCTAACACACAGGTTCTCGCAGAGTTTTATCAAATAGTGTTTTGAGTAAGCACTTGCCTGCTTAAACAGCTCCATACGCGTCATATGCTCAGTTGCTTCGGCTATTCTTGATGCCAACGCTTCCTCAGACACATCGGGTGACCTACTCTTTTTGGTATACTTCCTCAACTTTGGGGGCTTCCGTTTAGTTTTCTTGTTCTTTTCCTTTTTGGCTTTGGGTGTGCCACTTGCGCCATCCTCCGAGTTGTCGCCATCGTCACCATCGTCCTCATCATCACTACTTTCATTTTCCGAGCTCTCATCAGAAGGTGCCTCGCCGTAGTCGGATGTTTCATCAGTCGGGACGTGACACCCATCGTTGAAGAAGGCAGGCAATCCAAGAGGAAGGGTTGGGAAGACGTCAGCGCGTTTGAACCAATAGAAGTAATTATTTGGGAACCTCATGCATAGGTCGTTCTTGTTTGGTTCCGGTATTTTTTTCGGTATAATCAGCATTCCGTACCAAAACAAGACCCGCTTTTCACCGGTTTGCACATTGGTTGACATGCCACATTTGATGTAATTGAAGGTCCCGACTTCAACACTTTGGTCTTCCTTAACACAATGCCCTGCAAGGAGCCTTTCTAGCTCCGGGTCCAAACTTTCGCAATTTTCCCATGCTCCGCCTTCTCCTTGTTCCGCCCCATCTTCCACGTCCCCCTTGCCTATATGACAATCGGCAGGCACCAAGGCTGGCATGTCAGGCTTTGGAATCACAACCTTTTTCTTATTGGAAGGAGCCATTGCTTAGCCCTGTGGGTTGTACCAAAGGGAAATCACATTTTGTCGCCATGCATGCTCCCATGACCATTCGTTCACCCTTAGTTCACTATCTTTTCACCCTTTGCTCACCCTACCTAGGAAGGCATAATACACACAAAAAGCACGCAACAAGGGCATGAAGGCAGTAAGACAATCGTTGCTTACGTATGAACCATATGGAAATGGACCACAAACGGTGCATGTTCATCGCTCATCCCATTCTTATGCACATAGTATCATATTTTATGTACAACGATGACACACGGAGAAAGAAAATTCTCAAATGGCTCAAATAGTTCCAAGCCTACCTATGAACCATATGGATATTGGATCACAAACGGTGCAAAATAGGGCCAAAAACACCTCAAATCTTCATCGTTCATCCCATTCTTATGCACATACTATCATATTATATGTAGCACCTATCATACAAATGCTTACAATAACAACCTAAGCCCCAAACATGTGTGTGTACGGTGATAGGCACGCAAAAGCCCACCTATGACCCATATGGAAATGGACCACAAACGGTGCAAAATAGGGCCAAAAACACCTCAAATGTTCATCTTTCATCCCATTCTTATGCACATAGTATCATATTTTATGTAGTTCTTATCATTCAAATGCATACAATACCAACCCAAGCCCCAAACATGTGTGTGGACGGTGATAGGTGATCAAAACCCTACCTATGAACCATATGGATATGGAGCACAAATGGTGCAAAAACGGGCCAAAAACACCTCAAAACTACATTGTTCATCCCATGCTTGTGCCCGTAGTATCATATTTTATTTCTTACCCAGCATTCAAATGCTTACAATACCATCCTATGCCCCAAACATGTGTGTGGACGGTGATAGGTGATCAAAACCCTACCTATGAACCATATGGATATGGAGCGCAAAAGGTGCGAAAACGGGCCAAAAACACCTCAAATCTACATCGTTCATCCCATTCTTATGCACATACTATCATATTTTATGTAGTTCTTATCATTCAAATGCATACAATACCAACCCAAGCCCCAAACATGTGTGTGGACGGTGATAGGTGATCAAAACCCTACATATGAACCATATGGATATAGAGCGCAAAAGGTGCAAAAACGGGCCAAAAACACCTCAAAACTACATTGTTCATCCCATTCGTATGCACATACTATCATATTTTATGTCGTTATTATCATTCAAATGCATACAATACCAACCCAAGCCCCAAACATGTGCGTGGACGGTGATAGGTGATCAAAACCCTACCTATGAACCATATGGATATTGGACCACAAACGGTGCAAAATAGGGCCAAAAACACCTCAAATGTTCATCGTTCATCCCATTCTTACGCACATACTATCATATTATATGTAGGACCTATCATACAAACGCTTACAATAACAACCTAAGCCCCAAACATGTGTGTGTACGGTGATAGGCACGCAAAAGCCTACCTATGAACCATATGGAAATGGACCACAAAAGGTGCAGAATAGGGCCAAAAACACCTCAAATGTTCATCTTTCATCCCATTCTTATGCACATACTATCATATTTTATGTAGTTCTTATCATTCAAATGCATACAATACCAACCCAAGCCCCAAACATGTGTGTGGACGGTGATAGGTGATCAAAACCCTACCTATGAACCATATGGATATTGGGCCCCATGGTGCATGAGAAAGGGATGAATAGCCTAGAATAAAGGCAAAACATCGCTTGTCATGTAGGCTTCTACCAATGGTGATGACAATTTGTTCATATATCACCTCTATACCACCTCTTACAGCCCTGTAAGGCCCTCTATATGGCCTCCATAGACCCTAAAACCATGTAAAAAAGTGGTTTTTGGGTAGAGAAGCGTGAATTTCTCCAAATCTGTGCCTGCCAATCTGGATTTTTTTAGGTCAGCAGCAAGGTATTCATCTCGGGAACACGCTCATGCCTTTACTTTGCTTCCAACTACGAAAAAAAGTGGACTTTTTGGCGATTTTCTATTGCGCACGGCGGTCGGGAATCTGAAACTCGCGTACGCGGCAGTTGCTGACAGTTTATCTGCGGCTCCAGCTTCAGCGACAGCATAATTTTAATAAAAATTTGAGAAAACATAAAAACAACAGTACTACTGTGTACAGTTTGATATCGCGGTTCTGAAAATGCATGATTCTGAATTTTGGGAAAAAACAGCTGCTAAAATCATAGGTGGCGGGACGACCGCCACCACCGCCGGTCCCGCTCCCGCTCCCCCGTCTCCCCGGAGTGGACGGGGGAGACCCCCGCGGAGCGCGAGGAGCAGAGGCTGGCAGAGGCGGCGGTGCTGGTCGTGCCGCAGCCGCCCGCCCAGGAGCCTGAGCCAGCCGAGGTGACCGCCTCCGCCGCCCAAGCAGCAAGCCCTGCCGCCCCGCCTGGGGAGGGGGCCGCAGACGCGCAGGAAGCGGAGACCGCAGCCCCAGCGAGCCACGCCTCGGCCCCGACCGCGGCCCCTGGCACGCCGCCGACACGGGGGGTACCCCCGGCGCAGGAACCGGGCGCATCGCCGGGGGCTGCCGCAGCCGCAGAGGAGAGCGGGGAGGGCGCGCGAGGGGTTGCGACCGCGGCCCCGGCAAGCCGCGCCACCGCCTCGGCCGGCCACGCCGCGACCCCCAGCACGCCGCGAAAGCGGGAGAACGACCCCGCACGGGCCACGGGTGCCTCGCCGGCGGGCGCCGCAGCAGCAGCAGTGGGCAGGGAGAGCCGGAAGTACCGCGCCCACGCCAACCCCACCCACACCCACACCAGTCCCCCGAAGCCGTTCCCCTCCAAGCCCTTCCCCCCGGGGCGGGCGCGGCACGTCCGCCCCCCGGCGCCCGAGCGCTCGCCGCCGGGCGTCACGCTGCCGCAGCTGCAAAGACAGCGGGACGCCCGGCGCGTGATCCAGGAAGGAGGGGACGGCGCGCAGGCAGAGCTGTGTGCCAGCCACGGGGGCGCGGAGCGGAGACAGGAGGCGACAGGGCACGCGCGGCATGGAGCAAGGGCGCAGCAGCGTAGGGGGACAGAGCGCAGGCAGCAGACGGCGCGACTCAGGGCAGGGGGCCGGAAAGGAACAAGGGCACGGAAAGGGCGCTCAGGCGCGTGGGCAGGGCGCCCAGGTGCAGGGAGCGGGGCGAGGGACGGTGGGCGAGCGGGCGGACCAGGGCGTGGGGGACAGGGGGCGGGACCCGCGGCACGGGCAGGGGGCGGGAAAGGAGCCCAAGGGCAAGGGCAAGGGCGCCGCGGGCCCCGAGGGACAGGTGGGACGGGGCATGGGAGCCCGGGGGGGAGGGCGGGCCGAAGGGAGGGGGGCGGGGAGCGGGGCGCCCCCGCAGCCGGACATGCAGCCGGTGAGGTGTATCCCCCCCGGCATCCAGCAGATGCCGGCGCACCACACCCACCACCACCACCACCACCACCACCACCTCTACAACATCGACCCTGACGCCGGCGGGCTCGTCCCCCCCCACCCCCCTCGACCCCCGCACCAGCCCGCCCCCCCCGCGCCGAGAGCGGAGCCAGCGCGGATGGCCTCGGCGGGGGGGGGGCGGGGCGCGGCATCAGCGCTGCAGGCACAGGGGCTGCGGGGGGCGCAAGCGCGGGGGGCAGAGGGGGCCCGGCCCTGGGACCGGGTTTGGGGCACGGTTCCGGACCCTCTGGGGGAGGAGGCCCTCCCCCTAGTTGGGGAGGTGTACGGGTGGTTGTGCTGGGCCAACAAGGGGACCCCCAGGGAGATGAGGAACCGGCCTTTCGATCCCGTGCGCCTCCAGAGGGACGGAGGAAACCGAGAGGTACTCCCGGGGGGATGGGCAGCCCCGGAGGACCATGAGAGGGTCCTCAGGTCAGTGATCCGGGCGGCGTGGGCCGACAGGGAGCCGGCGTGGCCGGCCTTCCTGGAAGGGGGAGCGGTGCTCCGCATCACGGATGCGGACGCCAACAACTGGCTCCCCCGGGCCTTGCGCAGCGCCCTCGCCCACTGGCGCTCCCGCCGGCGCAACCCGCCGCCGCCACAGCCCCAGCCCCCACACAAGCGGCGGCGCAGGTGACGGCCCAGACGGCGGACGCGAGAAAGTGGGGGGGGGAGCTGGGCCCCCCGACCCACGCCCCCCCCACGGTACGGCGTGACGCAGGAGCGCGCGCCACCTCCCGCGGGAGGGAGGGCGGAGACAACGAGCGCGGGGGGGAACCTGCCGCCCCGCAGCCCGCTAACCGCTGACTGCTAACCCTCACGGCCGCCCCCGGCCGGCCAGCACCGCGCGACGAAGGCAGGGGGGATGAGGGACCCCAGCGAAGGCCTGCACGAGGGTCCGGCTCTAGGTAGAGGGTAGCGGGGGAAGGGTGCGACCCCCCAGCCGATGGCTGGCCCCCGGGGCCGGGACCGCCATGCCGCCCCCCCCCGGCCGTCAGGAGGCGGCGCCAGGGGACCAGAGGCCCCCCCCCACCCCCCCCCCCCCCTCCCACTCAGGCCCATGGGCGGACGGAGGCAGACCGAAGAAACGGCGGCCCCGCACCCCCCCCCCAAGAGGCCACTGCACCCGGGGTGCGGGGGCACCACAGCCGAGGCAGGCGCCCGCACGCCCTGCCCGCTGCCGGCCGACGGCGGACCGGCGGCGCCCAGGACGCCGCAAACGGAGCGGCCCTATCAGAGGCCGGCCCGGGGAAGACAGGGGCGCGAACCAGGGCAGGGGGGTTCCCCCCCCCCCCTCCCCCCCCCCCCTCCGCCGCACTGACCCGTTGGCGGCCGACCGGACCGCGCCCGACGCCCGCGGCCGCCCGGCAACCCCCACGGCACGAGTATACCTCGGGGGGGCACGCCGGAGACAACAGATGGCAGGCCGACGCCCGACGGGGCGGGGGGGCCGGGGGGCGGCCCCCCCAAGCCCCCCCCCCCGCCCCCCCCCCCCAGTTTGGGAGCCACAGGAGCGGCCCTCTGCCCCCCCGGAGCCGAGGGGATGCCCCCCCCTCCCAGAAGGGACCGTGACGCGGGGGGGGGGGGGGGGGGTGCGGCTGGACCTGCACACCGCCCGCCCCAGCGCCCCCAGCCGCCTGCATCCGCGGGGGTCGCGGCCGCAGGGCGAGCCCACACCAGCGTGCCGGAGCAACGCGTGCACCAAGCTTTGGGGCGGCGCACGGCGGCGCACCAGTATGGAGGCCGCGCCCTACATGACCCTCCCGTGACCTCAGCCCACTCAGGGAGGGCAGAGGGGGGGTTCAGGTCAGCAGGGGCCCCTGGGGGGGCGGTCCACGGGCCGCCCCTCACCCCCCCCCACCCCGGGGCGGCACCGCGACCCCGACCGCACGCACACGCCGGAAGGGAGTGCACCGACGACACGAGGGGGCCCAGGACTGAGTACCGCAGGCCGCCATCCAGAAGGGGAGAAGGGAGGCCGTGGCGCGACCCCCCCCCCCACCCCCCCCACCGGCCCACAAGCCGCGGGGGCCCCGGCCCCCAGCCCCCGAGGCAGGGGGGATGGTCCCCCCCCCCGCCAGAGATAGGAGCCGGAGCGCGACCCGCCCCCCCGCCCCAGCCGCCGGCTCCCACAGGGGCCGCAGAGAACAAGCAAGCCCGCGCCAACGTGCCAGGACGCCGCACAGATCGCGCCGAGAGAAGGCGGGCGAGCACGAACCGGAGTGGTATGGGGGGCCACGCCCCCCATGGACAGCACGACACCAGTGACACCCGCTTTGTTGCCTGCCCAGGGAAGGCAGAGGGACGGAACGAGGCAGAGCGACCCCCCGCCCTACAGCCCCCCCCCGGCCGCACGAACGGGGGGTACGGCGCACGCCCCCCCCCCCCAGCCCGCCCCCCGGCACACGAACGCCACGGACCCGCCCCGCGGCGCGCAGCCCCCGCAGGGCGTGCAGGCCAAGGGGACAGAGAAGGGCCCCCACACCCGCACGCCCGCGCCCACAACACGTGGATAGCGGACCCCAACAGCCCGCCCAGTGGGCGGGCAGTCGGGGGAGGGGGAGCGCCTGACCCCAGACGCCCCTCGCAACAGTAGACGGCACCCCCCCCGGGGACGCCCTACCGCCACCCCCACAACCCCAAGCCAAGTAGGGGGGAACCGGGACCGGACCGCCCCCCCCCAAGCACGCCAGATGGAGCAAGGGACCGGGGCAGGACACGAGTGCCGGGACCGCGCGAGGTGCGCACGCCACACCACCCAGGAGGGGGGGGAGCGGACGCCGCGGGAGCGCGAGCGCACACACACACGTAAAGGGCACGCGGGGACTACCAGAAGGGCAACCGGACCGAGCGCGCGAAACGCACAGACCGCGTGGAATGGCGTACCAGCGAGCGAGGGTAAGGGACACCCGGACAGGAGGGCCCGCCACACGCAGCGCGGAACACGCGGGGCGGGAAGGGGGAAACGAGAGAGACACAACACCAGGTACCGGCCCGAACCCCCCGCACCGGCCGCGAGCACCGCGCACACACAGACGGGGCAGTGCACCCGCCAAGGCAGTAGTGGCGCACAACCCCACGCCCCAACCCCTAGGCTAGGCAGCCTCCGCGCCAGCCCAAGGGGGTCCCACTGGCGACAAGCCAGTAGCACGGGCCCGGCGGCACCGGCGCCCCGGGCGACCACGCATTAGGGGGGCGACGCAGTGGGTAAGCGCCCGCGGCCACGGCTGCGAATTGATGCACTGACCGGGGAGTGGCGAAACGGGGAAGCCGGGGAAGGACGGGTCTCCGAGCCCTGTGAACCCGGGGGACTCCGCCACCAGGCAGGAGGTGCGTCTTGGAGGGCGCCCCACTAGGACCCGGTGGGGAGGATATCACCTGGCGCAACCAGGTGGCCCCCCGGGGCCGAGAGGCGTCTAGTACCCGCAAAACCAAACCTCAAACCTCAAACCTCACACCACCCCTTCCCCGACAACGACGACCCGTGGCCGACGGCGGTGCGGGAATGCCTCAACCAATGCGCCGATGAACACCTCCACTATTGCCGCCGCGAGCAGGAGCCCATCAACCACCCCGCGTGGCGCGACGCCTTGGTCCACCTCTTCCACACCACTGGCACGCGGAACCCCCGCCTGAGACTCGTCCATCCCACGAGGGCTAAGCAGGACGCCCACACCGGCCCACGGGTGGCCCCGGATGGCCTGCACCTCCATGTCGGGGGCTACCGCCGCCGGGGCGGCCTATCCGCCCCCACGCGGGGGGCGGCGTACCGCCCGCCGGCGGCCCTCATGTGCATCCTCCACGACGTACTCGCGGAAAGCGAGCACCGAGAGCCTAACGCGGATGTGGCATGTCCCGAGCCCCTGCGCCCCCGGCCCCACGCGCCGACGCCGGTGTGGTTGGTGACCACAGATGACCAATGCACCCGAGCGGCGGCGCAAGCGCAGCTCCAGGCCGAGTGGGTAATAGTGCAGGTTGGGGCAGGCCAGCCCAGGCCCCGTGGACTCCCCCGTGGCACAGCCCTGCTGGTAGCTACGGAGGTGCCGCACGACCGACACATGGCAGTGCACGCGCTGGAGGACCAGCCGGAGGACACGGGACACCTGCTGGTGCACCAGCGCGGAGGCCCGGAGTGGCTCAAGGAACATGTGACGGCACTCCGGTCCTGGGCAAGCACGATCGCCGGAGCAGAAATCCGGCTGCACGACCACCCGGCGATCAGCCCCGGCGACACCAGGGCGCTGGGCGTGGACCAACTGACCCCCAGCCACCCCGACGTCCGGTGGCACTCCGCCGACCTCAACGCGGGGTGGCTCAGCCCCACCTGGTACTACTGGATTCCGGAGGCCTGGGGCCACACATCTTCCGACGCGTCGGGGGGCGGACCCTGCAAACACACCACCAGCGTCGCTCTCGCCGCCGACGTCACCCGCACGTGGGCGGTGGCCATCTCGGGCACGGTGCCCGACGGGGAGGGGGTGGCCGCCTCCCTGCCCCTGCAATACGGCGCCCACCGACCGTGGGTCCATACGGTGGACGCCGAAGTCATCCTCTACCTCCTGCGACACGCGGATCGCGAACGGACTACGGGGGTCCCCGCGGGTGCGGCGAACGTGGTCAACCAAATCCCCCTACTGTGGCTCCGGGACGGCCTGCGCGCGCGAGGGCGACACGCTGGGCACCCGTTCTGGTATGTCCTAGCCACCTCGCACCACAGTGACGCCCTACTGCACAAGGCGGACTGGGCAGTGTCCCAGGACACCGTCCTGCAGAACAGGCCCCCGGGCCGAAGCCAGGCCCAACTCATTGTCGCCAGTCATGACGGCCACCTCGATCTACGGCCCCCCCCGATGCGGACGCTCGGCGAGGGCGCGCAGCGGGCGCAGACGGACCATGCGCTGACCCGTCGAGGACACACACCTCTGGGCGCGGCCCACGCCACAGCCTATGTCCACGCCCGGGACCTCACCGCGATTGCAACCAACCGGCGGGCGCTGCGTGCCAGAGACGCCCGTCGGTGCAGCGCAGGCTCCGCGTCTGTAGGGAGCGGCTCTCCGGCGTCGCTGTCGTCCCACAACCGTGCCTCCTATGCGGCGGCCCGGAGGAGACCCCGGTGCACATGCACGTGGGGTGCGCCCACTCACGGCTCCTCTGGCCCCACTACCGCCAGGCGGTACACGAGGCGGCCCGCCATCTCCGACCCGGGTACAAAGCCCTGTGGGTGGCCTCGTGGCGCTCCGCAGGCGCCACATGGACGGAAGTCTGCTGCTCTGGCCTGGTGCGCGAGGAAACAGAGGCGCAGCTCCGCGCCATAGCCTACTACGACCCGCCGGGAGGGACCTCTGTTAATGATTTCCTCCACCACATGCTCCGGCTGCGGGACTTCGCATGGGAGCTTCGCAACCACCAGCTGGAGCAACTCCTCCGCGAGCCCCTAAGCGCGGCGACCCGGGTGCACCGATGGCTCACCGCGGCAGAGGGCGACTACCCCCCCCTCCCCCGCGCCCTGACAAGGACTTCGTAGCCTCCCTCTGTGTCGTGAATGGGACTCTGGAGTGCCCGCCACAAGAGGGCCCCCAACCGTACCAGGAGCTGCCGGGGGGTTTCTCGAGGCACCTGCAAGACGCTCTCTTCCCACCGTGGATCATCGGGCACGGCTCCATGACCACGTGGGAGGCACGCATAGTTGGTGAGGAGTGGGCGCGCCAGTGGGGCCGGTGGTGTGCCGCCACGCGCGCCCCAGAGACCCCTGCGCAACGATACGCCGCCATCCCGCTCGAGGGGTGGGGGCCGCACACCCGGCCGAGACCCACCATGATCCGCGGGGCGGGACCTGACCACCCGTGGGACGGGGCGACGGAGGAATGGCTGCAAGCGGCCCCGGGGCCGCAAACAGGATGGACTGGGGACGTGTTCTCACTCGTCAGGACGCCCGTCCCCCCCCGCATCGTCCTTCACGCCGCCAACGTACTCCGGGCTACGGAGACACGCAAATGGGGACACGACACGGTCACCGTCCGATGGCACCCCCCGGAGGACGGGGCCGCCCGGCTCTCCGTGGTGCACTTCAAAACTGGGGGGCCGGTATACGACGACGCCCTGTCCTGGCTGGGCGACACCCAGGGGCCCTTGCTCCTCATGCTCCCCACCAACATTGCAGCCGCGCTGCGCCAGGAGCTGCACGGCTGCGACGGGCTGCGAGTGGGGTGGGAGGCAGTCGCGGACGGCGCCCTATTGGCCCTCCTCCACCGGGACGCCGCAGACGGGTGCCCATGGGATACGCTGGCGCCCCACCTCACCGGGCGCCACGTGTATATGGCAACCCCCCCCCCAGGGGCACCCTCGCTCGGCGTGGGACGACCTTATCGCCGCCTTCCCCGACCACGGGATTCTCCCCGACGACACGTGGCGGGAGGTCCAGCGGAAGACGCTCGGCAGGGACTACCGGCGCCGCGTCATCTCCCACCTGCTGGAGATTCGGGACCCCCTCGGACAGAGGTGGGACAACCTCTGGCTCCGCCATCTCGACCCTTGGTCGCCGCCCTCCCACCTCCCACACACCTGCCGGCTCTGCGGGGAATGCGACACGGTGTCCTCCGCAGCGCCGACAGGCGCCAACAGGTGCGCGCGGTGCACCCAGGTGGCCGCGTGCCCCTGGCCCAAACCTCCCGCGGGCCTGCGCAGGCGCACGGAGGAGGAGGCCTTGCACCGGCGCGTCGAGGGAGCACACGCCCCCTCACACGAATGCGCGGGCCCCGCGGCCGCTGCCGTCCTGTGGATCCACGTGCACCTGCGGAATCCCACATCCGTTGCGCACCTGTCGCACGTGTTCGCGCCCTGACCCCCACCCGCCGCCGCCCTTTGCAGAGCCCGCAGTACCATGCCACGCCAACGGGGGGGGCGCAGGAGGCAACCGTCCGGGGCCTGGTAGCGGACGCGGTGGCGGAGGCGCATGAGGCGCACGCTGCCGCACGACGTGACCGGACGGGCAGTGCGAGGGCTTTCCTCAACAAGACCGCCCTCCGGGCCGTCCACGCCCTGAACGGAGCAGGGGCCCCTACGCTACTCCCGGCGATGCACCGGATCGTGAACGCCATCCAGCCGGGGCTCATCGGCCCGGAGGCGGCCCTCTACGGGGACTGGATGGAGGGGCGCGAGTCCAACCGGTCGGACCGGCCCCTGTCCATGGGGGACACCCCGCAGCTGACGGGAGCGGGGTCTGCCATGTCCCTCCGCAGCAGCGCCCCAGCCCTGCTGCATGCCCTCAGGACGCGCTACCCCGGGGAAACGGCCCCGTGCCTGAACCAGGCGCGGTCCACATACCGGGGGGGGGTGTCCGAGCTGGATGCGGCGCTCCACCTTCTACACCCACCGGACGAGGACCTGGAGGTGGGCGAAATCACGGTGTTCGTGGAAGGCGCGGACGAGGCGCCCGCCCTCCCCCGGCCAACCAACCCGGTATACGACGGCACCAGGCCGACCCCCCCGTACACCATCGTGTGCGAGGCGTTCCCCAGGGAGCCCACCTGGTGCCCGGCCCTCCCGCCGGCGACGCACGCGCCCCGCGGCTGGGCCCACCCAGACCTTTCCCCCCCCCTCTCCGGAACCAGGGGTGCTCACCACAGGGGGCAGGTCCTCTGGCAAGAGCGCCCTGGCACCCCCCTGCTCCTCCTCGTCGTCGCGACCCGCGGGGACCCGGAACGGGTCCTGGGGATCACCTCCACCCGACTCTACGGGGCAGCACCCGTACCCCGCCTCCCCCTCCTGGCGCCCGCGGCGCGGGACGGAGTACACACCTTCTTGCGAACACAGGAGGTCATCGCCGTTACGGGGGTCCACCTGGTGCGGCTCCCCCCGGCACCACCCGACGACCCCCGGGGGCTCAGGGCCCCTGAGCCCCGCCCCAGACTCGGAGCTGTGGCGCGACGCGTGGGCCGCGTGGCTCCCCCGCCTCCCGTCCCGATGCCGATGGATGGCCACCGGCCCCCGCCCGTACGGGGCTGACGCCACAGCCGGCCCCCCATCCCCTCCCCCCCTCCCCCCTGCAGAGCACTGCACAGCACTGCCCACGGCACGACACTGATGCACCGGGAGGTAGTGGGAAGGGCGCACCTGCCACCACGCATGCCTACCAGGATAACAGTGATGTCGGACTCCGAGGGCTCCCCCCAGCGGGACGACCGCCACCACCGCCAGTCCCGCTCCCGCTCCCCCGTCTCCCCGGAATTGGCGAGAGAGACCCATGCGGAGCGCGAGTAGCGGAGGCTGGCGGAGGCGGCGGTGCCGGTCAGGCCGCAGGCTGGACAGCTCCGGGCGGCCTCTGCCGACACCGGGCCGTTGACCCAGGAGCCTGAGCCGGCCGAGGTGACCGCCCCCGCCACCCAAACAGCAAGCCCTGCCACCCCGCCCCGGGAGGGGGCCCCAGACGCGCGGGGGGGCGGAGACCGCAGCCCCAGCGGCCACACTGCGGCCCCGACCGCGGCCCCTGGCACGCCGCCGACACGAGGGAGTAGCCCCGGCGCAGGAACCGGGCGCATCGCTGAGGGCTGCCGCAGCCGCAGAGGGGAGTGGGGAGGGTGCGCGAGGGGTTGCACCCGCGGCCCCGGCGAGCCGCGCCACTGCCTCGGCCGGCCACGCCACGGCCCCCAGCACGCCACAGAAGCGGGGGACGGACCCCGCACGGGCCTGGGCGCCTCGCCGCCGGCCGCCGCAGCAGCAGCAGTGGGCAGGGAGGGCGCGAAGTACCGCGCCCACACCAACCCCACCCACACCCACACCAGCCCCCCCAAGCCGTTCCCCCCCAAGCCCTTCTCCCCGGGGCGGACGCGGCACGTCCGCCCCCGGGCGCCCGAGCGTTCGCCGCCGGGCGTCACGCTGCCGCAGGTGCAGAGGCAGCGGGACGCCCGGCGCGTGATCCAGGAAGGAGGGGACGGCGCGCAGGCAGGGCTGCATGCCAGCCACGGGAGCGCGGAGCGGGGGACAGGAGGCGACAGGGGAAGTGCCCAGGGGCACGCGCAGGGAGCGGGCCAGGGCACACGCGGCAAGGAGCAAGGGCGCAAACACGGTCGGGGCACCGAGACCAGCAGCAGCGGAGGGGGACAGAGCGCGGGCAGCGGACGGCGCGACACAGGGCATGGTGCCGGGAAGGGGCCAGGGCACGGAAAGGGCGCGCAGGGGCGCGGGCAGGGCGCCCAGGTGCATGGAGCGGAGCGAGAGACGGTGGGCGAGCGCGGGCGCAGCCAAGGGCAAGGGCACGGGCACGGGATGGGCACGGGCGCCGGCAGTGCAGGCCAGGGCGTGGGTGACAGGGGGCGGGACCCTGGGCACAGGCAGGGGGACAGAGGCGTGGGGGCCGGAAGGGGGCCCAAGGGCAAAAGCAAGGGCGCCACGGGCCCCCAGGGACAGGCAGGACGGGGCATGGGAGCCCGGGGGGGAGGGCGTGTCGAAGAGAGGGGGGCGGGGGGCGGGGCGCCCCCGCAGCCGGACATGCAGCCGGTGAGGTGCATCCCCCCCGGCATCCAACAGATGCCGGCGCACCACACCCAGCACCACCACCACCACCACGCCCACCTCTACAACATCGACCCCGACGCCGGAGAACTCATCCCCCCCCAACCCCCACGACCCCAGCACCAACCAGCCCCCCCCGCACCGAGAGCGGAGCCGGAGCGGATGGCCTCGGCAGGGGGGGGGGCGGAGCGGCGCCGGCGCCGCAGGCACAGGGGCCGCAGGGGGAGCCGGCGCAAGGGGCAGGGGGAGCCGGGCCCTGGGACCGGGACTGGGGCTCGGTCCCGGACCCTCTGGGGGATGAGGCCCTCCCCCTGGTGGTGGAGGTGTATGGGTGGTTGAGCTGGCGGCGACAGGGGACCAGAGAGCCCCCCCCTCTCCCCCCCCCACTCCCCCTCAGGCCCAAGAGCGGACGGAGGCAGGCCGAAGAAAAAGCGGCCCCGCACCCCCCCCGGAGAGGCCGCTGCACCCGGGCTGAGGGGGCACAGCGGCCGCGGCAAGCGCCCCCGGTGAACCGCCCGCACGCTCCCGCCCTGCGCGCTGCCGACCGACGGCGGACGGGCGGCGCCCAGGACGGCGCAAACGGAGCTGCCCCTTCAGAGGCCGGCCTGGCGAAGGCGGGGGCGCGAACCAGGGCGGGGGGATCCCCCCCCCCCCCTCCCTCCCCTTCCCGCCGCACTGACCCATTGGCGGCCGACCGGGCCGCGCCCGATGCCCACGGCCGCCCGGCCACCCCCACGTCACAAGTATACTCCGGGGGGGCGCGCCGGAGACAAGGGATGGCAGGCCGACGCTCGACGAGGCGGGGGGGCGGGGGGCGGCGGAGCGGCCCCTCCACCCCCCCCCCCCCCGCTCGCCCCCCCGCTTGAGGGCCACAGGAGTGACCCTCCGCCCCCTCGGAGACGAGGGGACACCCCCCCTCCCCCAGAAGGGACCGCGACGCGGGGGGGGGGGGGGGGGGATGCGGCTGGACCTGCACACCGCGCCCCAGCGCCCCCAGCCGCCTGCTCCCGCGGGGGTCGCGGCCGACGGGCGAGCCCGCACCAGCGCGCCGGAGTGGCGCGCGGACCAAGCCTGGGGGCGGCACACAGCGGCGCACCAGAACAGTATGGGGGCGGCGCCCCCCATGACCCCCCCATGACCATTGCCCACTCGGGGAGGGGAGAGGGAGGGTTGAGGTCTGAAGGGGCCCCCGGGGGAGCGGTCCAAGGGCCGCCCCTCATCCCCCCCCCCCCCCGGGGCGGCCCCGCGACCCCAACCGAAGGCGCACGCCGGGGGGGAGTGCGCCGACGACAAGAAGGGGCCAGGGTAGGAAACCGCGGGCTGCCACCCAGAGGGGGAGCAGGGAGGCCGCGGCGCGACCCCCCCCCCCCCCCCACCCCCCCCACCGGCCTGCAAGCCGCGGGGGCGGCGGCCGCCACCCCCCCGAGGCAGAGGGGATGGTCCCCCCTCCCCCCGCCCGAGAGAGGGGCCGGAGCACGGCCCGCCCCCCCGCCCCAGCCGCCGGCTCCCACAGGCACCGCAGGCAACAAGCGAGCCTGCGCGAACGCGCCAGGACGCCGCACAGACCGCGCCCAGAGAAGGCGGGCGAGCACGAACCAGAGCAGTATGGGGGCCACGCCCCCCATGACCAGAACAACGCGAGTGACACCCGCTTTGTTGCCTGCCCAGGGAAGGCAGAGGGACTGAACAAGGCAGAGCAACCCCCCGCCCTACTGGCCCCCCCGGCCGCCAAAACGGGGGGCGCGGCGCACGGGCCGCCCCCCCCCCGCCCCCCGGCACACGAACGCCACGGACCCGCCCCACGGGAAGCGCACAGCCCCAAGCCAGCTAGGGGGGAACCGGGTCCGGACCCCCCCCCCCCCCAAGCACGCCAGACGGAGCAAGGGACCGGGGCAGGACACGCGGAGGGGCACGGACCACGTGGAACGGCTCTACCAGCGCCCAGTGCTGGGACCGCGTGAGGTGCGCACGCCACACCACCCAGGAGGGGGGGGGAGCGGACGCTGTGGGAGCGCGAGCGCACACACACACGCAAAGGGCACGCGGGGACTACCAAAAGGGCAACCGGACCGAGCTCGCGGAACGCACAGACCGCGTGGAATGGCGTACCAGCGAGCGAGGGTAAGGGACACCCGGATGGGACGGCCCGCCACACGCAGCGCGGGACACGCGGGGCGGGAAGGGGGAAACGGGAGAGACACAACACCAGGTACCGGGCCGAGCCCCCCGAACCGGCCGCGAGCGCCGCGCACACACGGACGGGGCACTGCACCCGCCAAGGCAGTAGTGGCGCCCTGCGCCACGCCCCAACCCCTAGGCTAGGCAGCCTCCGCGCCAGCCCAAGGGGGTCCCACTGGCGACAAGCTAGTAGCACGGGCCCGGCAGCGCCGGCGCCCCGGGCGACCACGCATTAGGGGGGCGACGCGGTGGGTAAGCGCCCGCAGCCCCGGCTGCGAATTGATGCACTGACCGGGGAGTGGCGAAACGGGGAAGCCGGGGAGGGTCGGGGCTCTGAGCCCTGTGAACCCGGGGGACTCCGCCACCAGGCAGGAGGTGCATCTTGGACGGCCCCCCACTAGGACCCGGTGGGGAGGATATCACCTGGCCCGACCAGGTGGCCCCCTGGGGCCGAAAGGCGTCTAGTATCCGCAAAATCAAACCTCAAACCTCAAACCGCCTAATGTAACAATTGTCCATCCAGACGCAAACCTGCCGGTTCTCCATCCATCGCCATGTCTCAAGCATTTTTCCCGCAGACCGTTCCCTCATGGTTTCCTCGCGCAGCCGCAGCAGTCCTGTTCTGCGCAACCGGCGCCTGTTTTGCCGACCGATAGAGGCAAAACCCGGGGCGTCCTCGTCCTGGTGCTGGAGTATGCATCGCAAGCGCAATATTTTGTATAAGTTGAAGAACTCCTCCTGGAAGTGGTTGGCGGCTCGGCTCTCTGGTCTGCTTTTCGACCACCGTAGTGAGTGCCGTGTTTTCCGGCCCAGTCGCAGCAAGCGCACAAAATCAAAAAAGAAAACAGCTCCACTCTTGTTCTTTTCAATGGCAGCCCATAGTGATTCAGCAGTGGTAAACCCGTGTTCCGTTGCACAGAAAGCCCGCTATCGCCTGACATTCCGTTCCAGCTCCCTCTTCGCTCGATGCGCAATGCTAGGTGGCATGAACAATCATCTCAAGGAATCAAAAATGTGCATTTTATTCTACGATTCCACAAAAAACAGGCTCCTTTAACGCTACAGTTAAATAAAATTTCTTGCCAGCAAATTGCTGCACACGCGACACGCGCATATCAATCCTTGCGCGCAAATCCACCGCGCGTGCGCATTTTTGGTTGCTGGTAACGGTCAACTGGTCCCAGATTTCTCTTGTTGATCACATCTACGGTACGCAGTTGCAAACCGCCCACCATAGCTGTCGGGTAGTGAAGCCAGCGGTGACCACAGTATGAAAACTGGAGATGCCGGCGGGAGCTGTATGGGCGCCCATGCAGCAGCGCCGCATCAAGGGAATGCACATGCTGTGTAGTTGGTGGATCTGTGCATTTTATTGTTTTCTGTTCCGTTATTGCGAGGCCTCGCATTTCGATTCTTGAAACTATATCTTTTGTGCATATTTCGAAATGGAATGCGAGGCCTCGCATTCGAAAGTGAATGTTATTTGTCGTAATTACCCTAATGAGAATTTTCCGTGTATTCGCTTCTGGTAAAACAAATGAAATCGAATCCTTGCAGTGCGAGGCCTTGCAATCTGTTGCAGAAAAAAGGGCGTAATAACCGACACGAGGTGCAACACACAGTGGGTTGTCCTTCGTTTTGCCGGATCAGAGTGCGCAGTGTCTGGAGTGTGAGGTCTTCCTCTTGCGTTTCGCGCGGCGGCGGAGCTGTGCAGAGTCGATGCGGTCGCCGGCAGAGTGGGCAGGACCACAAGTTCCAGTGCAGCTGCTCAGTGCCGCTGCAGCCAAGGTCATGCCCACGAAGCGGGTTGCCGTCTTCGTCGTTCACCTCCATGCAGACCCCGCATGGGTTTCTCGGCCGCGGATGTGGAGCTTCACCTTCAGGCATCCTGAGGAGAGGTATTGTTTGTAGGACGATCGGCCCTCTACACGGGAGGGGGCGCGCGCGCTCCGGGCGGCGCGACGGCAGGTGCCTGGCGGTCGCCGCGGGCCCGTGCGTGTTGCTAGTCCCTAGGCTGTGCATGTTGGTAGTGGATGAGGAGGCTATAATACGTGCGGCGTTCGTGGGATGTTTGCTGTGCTTCCTGTGCGTATACATGGACGCGGTGCTGTAACTGTGCGTCCGCCCTCTTGATGGCGGTGAGCTGCATGTGACGTATTGTGGCCCTAGGTTCTGGGGCGTGGTCGGCGATGACCCTGTAGAGCTGGAGTGGCACCGCTCCCCTGAGTACCGCCTCCTTGATCTCCGGTTGCCGCAGCAGGCGCCGAACCTCATTTGCCGGTGGCGTGGCCGGGCCCCATACGGCGTGTTGCGCTATGGTGTTCTCCGGTGTCCACGTGGCCAGTCGGTTTTCCCCTTGGGCTAATGGGCAGTGTTTGAAGTGCTCCCATGTTTCTGGATGTTGGAGATGGCAGGGGCATATGGTGTATTCCGGGGGTATGTCTGTACCTCGCCGGGCATACCAGCGTGCCACCCTGTCTAGGAGGGGTAGTTGATCGAGCAAGAGTTGGGCACGTCGCGTCTGCAGGTGTACCGGTATTAGGGATGGGTCAAGAGCCGAGAAGTATAATGCGGTGCGCATTGTATGTTGGAGATGGCTCAGAAGGGCGTTTTCGGCTTGAGTGCCCCGAATGTGCGCCATGGTGCGGACGGGTTGTGGGTAGTGGTATGCACGTCCCGTGTCGTTATAGATGCGATCAACTGGCACCCAGGCTGGTGGTTCCCCGGGGCGTGGGACTGGCGGCAGGTGTTGGAGGTATGTGTGCATGTGGTCTCGTAGCGGCGGGTCCTCGCCGTCCTACATATGTTCGGCAAGCTAGTTGTGGGCGTGTAAGCCTAGGTGTCCGTTGCCCAGGCTATACGGATGAGATTCTTGTTTGACAAGATGTAAGACGACGTGTGTGGGGAGGCGCCGCAAGGCTGTCCAGAGGTGGAGGGCCTGGGTACCCAGGCTAGAGTCAGTCGCCTTGTGCAGGGGCTGTCGTGCCAACCTGCTGACAATTTGGAAGTCCACCGCTGCGTCTACCACTACCCACACATGGTGCGTGTGGTCACGCGGTTCTTGGTGGGTGTCATTGACCGCGTCCACGACGATCGCCAGTGTCTTCAGTTCCCCGTGAGAGGAGGCCCCGAAGATGGTAGCCCCTGTGAGGTGGTGTTGGTGCAGTCGGCGTGTCGTGTCTACTTTCAACTCCGAAGCTGACCCCCCGGCTGCTGGGGTGAGGCTTGTAGTGCCGGAGGCATCCGCGAAAATGACTGTGTTGTGGTTGTCCGGGTGCGGCAGGCGGCATGGCATCCTTGGTTGGTAAGCATGGATGTGTGCTCCGCGTTCCGTGGTGGCCCAAGGCGTGTTGGCGTCCGGTCGGAGTCTCCGGGTAGCATACACGCCCACCCCCTGGCGGATGATCTCGGTTGCCGCAGGGTTCATGCGGACATAGTCGTTGTTCCTCTTGTGGCCCTGTGTCAGATAGCCGTACACATACTGGAGCAGGTACGCTGTCTGCGGGTGGAATGTGGTCGACTCAACTCTCTGCCAGTCCTGTACTCGGGAGCATCGGTGTTTCACCGGGTAGGCGGGGGCCTCCGGCGTGGCGCCGCGGTGTTTGGCCAGCACCGGGAAGGTGATGGCCGGGTGTTGGGTGTCCCACATTCCCCGTTGGAATCTCCATTCTGCCTTGGCGCTGGGGTCCCACGCCACTGTGGCCGTGTACCTCTCCGCGGTCCGTTCGAAGTGCGTGTGTAGCCACCGGTGTTGTTCCGGGGTAGCGTGGGCCATTGGCATGGGGTGGTAGCGCGCCAGTAACTGGAGGTGGGGCCATGGGATGGCCAGCGCGTGGGGCCCATATGAAAGTGCTGCCCTGGGTCGTTGAGGGTGCCGGAGGGCTCGGGGCCGGCAAGACCAGTGGGGCAGGCACGCGAGGAGTCTCCCTGGACGTTGTTATTGGGGGTAGAACCGGATACTCGAACACCAACGGAGGCGAGAGCAGCGACAACAGAAGCAAGGTCCATGCTGATTGTTATCCGGCAGAAAATCCCAGTCTATGAAGAAAATTGATGCGGATTATTCTAAATACATCTGAGTGTCCAAAACTGTCTGAAAAGATTTAAATAATCCAATTATGTAAAAATGTTTGGCCGATCTGGCCCGCGAGCGCGCGTCAGCGGCAAATGGCGATTCCAGCTAAAATAGCGGAACGCGGCGGATTTACGGGGAATGGACCGCGGAATCAAATCCGGCATATCAGAAATATATAGGAAATATCCTGAGACTGAGCTGCGAGGCGGCGATTCCGCCGAAGCAAAGAAAATGACCAAAATGTAGCCAATCTGGGCAGAATGTCTGAAAATCTGAGCAGATGGGGCTAGCCGCACTTACACTCCCCCTCCAAAAACACACTGGGGTGTGTCGCTACGTCAACGAAGAACGTAGTGCGGGTAAGTCCCAGAAAAAAATAGAAATGTAGCCTCGATGGGGCGAAATCTGCTTGATCTGACCTGATTTGGGCTGAATTGGCACTGAATCAGGATGGATGAACCTGAAATGAGACAGAATGAGAAGTGACAAACAGTCCTCCGTGCAGTAAAACATTAGGTCAAGGGCTAAAAAGCATGTAAACGTATCGAGAATCGATACCAAACCATGCATTGGTTGAGAATGAGGTAGATTATTGGTGGATTGAGTGGGGGGATCAAGAATTGGAGTGACATCTCAGCGCTCTGGCACAGTTTCGCTGTCGCGGGCACGCTACGGTGTCCTCGCCGAACTCTACATCGTGTTAGTCCCGCTTTTCTCGTTCCGAAAAGTGCAGCATGTGCTTCAGATTTGGCGCATCTGGTGGATGATCACAAGATTCAGCAAAATTGAGAGTCAATTTGAGCAGAGATGAAGGAGATGCAATAGTCACAGAGAGGGAAAACAAATACAGATGTAGTCTATAGACCCTAAGTGAACCACAGAAGGTAAGGATGTTTTTCTGTGCACTTAGATCTAAACAGATCTTTGAGGAATCAGAGGAGATGACAAGGAAATCAAGTTGGCAGGTTGAATTTAGGTTGATTCCCTAAGATGAGGGTGAAATGAAACGGAATGTCTAGAACTGAAACTACTAACACCTTCGTTTAGACTAAAGTTAATATATATTGTCGTTTATTCAGCTCAATTGTGCTTTCCGGCACGTTGGTTCGCGAGCATCTAACAGATTCTATGAAAATGTGGATCATGTGATGATGCATCATGATGGGACATGATAGCCCTGGATCCTTGGCATGTAACGCGCCGAAGGTTCGCTGAAGGCGCTTTACTGACAGTATATAACTGAGAGACACCGAAGAGTCCTTTATTTACAGTGGCGGCGGTGTCAATCGACTTGGACAAGGCCAATCTTTTGATTGCGTCCCACAAGACACTTGGATTCACCATTTTCGACAGTTTCAGGTCGGATTGAGCTCACATTGGCGTGTGCCAAAAATACAACGAAGCTTACGGACTTCAGAGGTTACTGTTAGAAGTCCCTAGAGCTCCTAGATGAAGATTGTCTGAACAATTGACGTCTGGCTTTTGCACAACCCTGGCAGAATGATGGACAAAACTGAGAAATTCAAGGCAAATTTGAGGATCCTGGATCTGAATCTGGACTTTGGCTTTCGCATCACGGCAAATGAAGGTAAGATCTAAGTTCCTGGCGTCGCATCTGGTGCAGCCAGTACTACAGGGGGTGCCTGTAGGGGTGAATGTCGCTGGCCAGCGTTTTGATTATGTACATTTGCTTCCATCTGCACGAGTAGCCAAATTCCAAAGATGCACATACCAACAGAGACAAGATTACCCCGAATCTGCCTGAATTAAGCCTGAGTTTGGTTTTTTCTGAACACGGCAGCACACTCCGTGGCTTTCGGTATTCGACTTTCGATACGCTACCGAACGGAGACCAAAGAAAAATTGATTGATTGACGTCAAATTATCAAACATTCGCAGTTCTCCACATCATGACATAAACAGAAAGAATGAACAGTGGATTGAGCAGAATGTGGTAGGATGGCTTCTTCAATTCGGCCAAGCACGAATACATGTGACCACCAACCTGTCTGGCCTGGCCCTCGTACGGCTTGGGCGCTGCAGATCAGCGGCCGAACTCGAAGCTTGGTCCTCATTTGGCTCCTTGGCTGGCCTGACTGCAGGAGGGGGGATCGACGGATCAGCCCTGGAATGTGGCTGCTGAGGGCCGTAAAAGGCTGGATCTCGATTCACCACAGGTCGGTTTCCGTCGCTCTCCACTTGTCTGTCTGGTTTCGACAGACAGTCTGTCAGGAGTACTCCAATTTCGGGGTGCTTCTTCAGGAAGTCGATGAACCCTTTGGTGTATCCATGGACAAAAGATTGGGCTGGTTCCCAGTTGTTGTGACCGGAATCAAAGCCCCTCCACTCACACAGAAATTCCCATTCGCCCTTGGCGTCACGTCTTGCTTCAACAATCCTCTTGAGTTCGTACTTCCCCCCTTCGATGACCCGATCAGACAAATGTTTCGCAGTCCAAAAAAGGGGTTTAACCCGATCCTTGGGGGAGGGGATCTCTCTCTTGAGGCGATCGCCCGAAACGTCAATTTCCCTGCTGACATCCACACGAATCCTCCACCTGTTCGCACCAAGACGCGCTGTAACAGCGAATGGCCCCTCCCACAAGGGAAGAAGCTTGTCATCTCCGTCCAGGGTGGTTTCGGATTTTCGAAGCCAAACTCGATCATCGACTTCAAAATTGTGGGGGTTTTTTCGGCCTTGATTCTGGACCCAAAGCCAGTCAGCTTGATGCTTCTCAATTAATTTTGAGACAGTTTTATCTGCTCGTTGGACGTCGTCCAAAAACAACGAAGCATCTTTACAGGGGCGAGGATTATTCAACGGCATGTTCCACCAACACTTCTTTCGTCCAAAGACAATTTCATTTGGAGAAAGGCCATGATACAAAGGCGTGTTGTGGTACCGGCGAAGCAATGCGAAGAGAACCTCCATCCAATGGAAATCCTTTTCACTCGCGAGCTCCTTACGAAGCATATTAATAATTGAGCGGCCGGCTCTTTCGCCAGGCAGCGCTCGATGCGAGGTGATTTCAGTTCGGAGGTGGTGGATTCCAAGGCGAGCACATAATTCTCTCCACCATTCGGAGGTGTACTCTTTGCCTGAATCCGTCACCACCTCGGATGGGACGTCCCAACCTCCCATCCAGGTCTGCGCGCACCATTTGGCGGCAGCCTTGCCAGTCATCGACTCGATGTTGCAAGGCAACACCTGCATGTAGCCGGAATGACGGCACTGAATAAGGAGCACACCATTGACTTTTTTATTCGTCCAATGGCACTCTTCGTCATCGAGTTCACCGAGATAGAAAAAATCACTGGTGACTCTGTTAAAGAGGCGCTCCGGAATAGGATGAGGCCTCAGATGGCCGTGCTTCTTCGCGCTGGGGGGCGTCGAGACAGCACATTGGGCACATCCGGCGGCTACTTTCATGCAGTGAGTATATAGCCGTGAGCCAAACAACCTATGTTTAATCATCGACCACAGTCGACGGCCATGTGCGTGGGGGGACTCCCATTTGTGCCACCAGTTTAACACTCGGGGGGCCAGGGCGTCTGGTACGCACAATTTACCCTCCATCCACAGCTTCCCCCCATCCAACGAATACTCTGAAAAAATCCCATCCTTGTGAGCATCTTTGGATTTCAGATTTCCAAAGACCTCTTTAAACATGGGATCCTGCAGATAATCGGACGTCCAGTCACGGATGATCAGGGAATCCTTCGGCAGGGGTGGAGGTTTGGCCGGATCTCGACGCTTAATGCCCTGGATCAACCGAAATCGACTTACTCGTCGGGTATAGTCAAACCGTTTCACACTCCCTGAGGAGGGATCGGTGACCTTTTCCACGACTTTCAGTGTTTTGGTGCAGATCTCATGAGCATGCGCCGGATCTGTGATGGCCGTGATGTCGTGACACGGTAATGCGTGCTGTTTAACAGCGCATTGCATGCATGCACGTCGAATGAGCTTTTTTTCTTCCTGATCCCATTCGATGATGACATGGCGGTCCTGCTCCGTACCATGGATGTTGGTACTTTGCAGCCCCTCTGAGGCGGGGTAAGCCCATCGGCTCAGAGCATCCGCTACCGTGTTGTGTTTTCCAGGCAAATACGACACATGGAGGTCAAACAGACTGAGAAATTCGTGCCATCTGGCCCGTCGACCAGCTGGGCTCGCGACAGTATCAATGTGTTCGGTGGCCCAATACTCCAGAGATCGATGATCCGTCAGGACCTCGACTCGATTGGTGCCAACCCACGATTGGTACTTTTTTAAAGCACAGATTATGGCGTAGGTTTCTTGCTCACGCGGCGACCATTGCATTTGGCGTGGGGCTAGCTCCCGAGACCAAAATGCAAGAGGGTAATGATCACCTGTGGCTTCATCAACCTGTTCAAGGACAGCTCCGATCGCGTACCTAGAAGCGTCAGTTCTAATGTAGAAGGGTCGGTCAAATTGGGGCACATGCAACGTGGCGACTTCACAGAGGGCCGCCTTCAAGTGATGGAAGGCCTCCTCGCACTCGTCAGTCCACTTGACACGAACCTTTGAACCTGCCTTGCCCGCATCTCTCCTTCAATAATTCAGTGAGGGGGGCAGCAAATTTGGCATAATTCGGCACAAAAGTGTGGTAAAAATTGCAACAACCCAGAAATCCTCTCAACTCCGTGATCGTCTCAGGGCGCTTCCACTTCTGAATAGCGACGAGCTTCCCTGGACTGGGTCGTCGGGTGCCATTCTCAAGGAGAGAACCACAAAATTCGACTGATTTTAAAAAAATTTTCCCTTCTTTGGCCCACAAATCAGCTGATTGGCGTCAAGAATGTCCAAAACTTGGTTCAGCTGCTTCTCATGTAGGGCCACCAGCTCGGCTTCGGTCAGTCCCTCCCCTTCCGTCGCGATGATTATGTCATCTATGTACACACTCACGAAGGCACGAAGCTCAGGATGAGCTGAAAAAAGCACATCTTCCATCATTCTTTGAAAAAACGAAGGGGCATTCTTCAGGCCCATCGGCATGACTGTCCACTGGACTGGGCCACATGGCGTGCACATACAGGTGAGGGGTCGGCTGTCCTTCCTCAACGGCATTTGGTGAAAGCCGTGACGGAGATCCAGCACAGAAAACAAACGACCTCTTGCCCTCTTGGCGATTTCCTCCTTAATGAGGGGCAGGGGGTGCGAATCCGCCTTGGTTTCGGCGTTGAGATTGCGAAAATCAACCACCATTCGCCAACCATCAATAGTGTTCTGGTCTGCAGGCGGTGGCTTCGGGACTGTGAAGGGTGCACAGCACCATTCGCTGGTCATACAACCCTCAAGCCAACCAAATTCCCTGAGATTTCCCTCGATGATTTTTCTGAGTATCTCATGTTTGTGTCCATGATTTTCATAAGGGCGCTGTTTTTTTGCCTTGTACCCTTCACGAAGCTCGATGAAGGCTTCACCGAACTGCCCACGGACAGGGGGGTCTTTGATCAACTTCCCTGAAAGGGTTGTGTCCTTCCGTTCCTCAAAAATCTTTTCTCTTGTCCTGGAACACAATTCGGTGTCCACCTGATCGCCAGGAATTACTGTCGAAAAAACTTTGGCGACTTCTTCGGCTTTGGCAGGAAGAATCTTCTTACGGATGTCCCTAAACAGGTCCGTATCAACTGCCTCTTGAAGATAGGTGGGTCGTGTGTCGAAATCCCAGAGATTCTCTTCGTGATCCAGCTCCTCGAAAGGATCCCTGAAAGCCTCCACAGGGGGTTTTTCATAAAAAACTCTGAATTTGCGGCGCGATTTCAAATTTTTCTTCGCCCGTGTACTGAAGATTCTTTTGGATGTCGATCATATTGGGGAAGAGGGAGACGAGGCAGATCCATTGGACGTTGGATCACCTTGGGTATCTGACGGACAAAAATCAGAAAAAATAGATTCATCATCAGTACCACGCTCAACCTCAGATTCCGACCCAACACAAGAATCAGTACCAGAATCAGCAGAATTAGAGTCAGAAAGCTTTCCATCCACCAGGAATGCAAGCGAACTCCAGGACCGCTGTGGCAGGGGACCTGTGTCGTCCCTGGCATACAGCTTAATCTTCCTGGGAAGTTCGATGTAATCTACACAAATGTCTTGTAATTCCTGAAACCAAGGCTTGTCGTCCCACAAGGGCACAACTAAAATTGCCTGGGTTTTATCTTGCTTGATTTTGTGGATGACCTGCTGGATTAAGTGAAACGGAGGATTAATCCACAACTTCTTGTCCCATTTGTGGGTCCAAGCGTCGCGAAAGTGCTTGTCAAAGCGTTTGTTCTCGCGGTTAGCAAAGGCATCATACTGTGTCCAAAAGGAATGGTGTTCATGAAAATATTCACAAATTGCATCGCGCCATTTGTCGACAACTCTGTAGGATGAAGAGTGCCAGCGCGAAGGACGTCGTGGCTGGGAGTCCCTACGAAGACATTCTAACTCTTGGGAGTAATCGGCACTCCCATTCACCTCTGCAATGGTGACATCTTCGCCAAATTTTGGTGTAACTTTTTGCTTCAAAAATTCTTCTGCACTTTTAAACCCTGCGTGCAAAAAACGAATTTCAGGACGCTCCAAGGGACCTGACTCCAGCAAAAAACAACGACGATGACCTACGGGCGCTACCCTGTTCTTGCGAAGCCAAGGATGGCCCAAATAAAGGTCATACTTTATGTCGGCACGATAGAAGTAGTCATCCTTAAGGACAACTTCTTCCACATTTTGCTCTTCCCAAAGGTCTTGAGCGACCAAATGAGTCGATATATAACAACCGCGTTGCCCACCTGCGAGAGAATGTCCAGAAACTCCCTCGAGGGTAACAGGATGAGGCGACTCAAACACGCAGTCGTCGGGTAAGAATGAATTGGATTGGAGATTTACCTCTGATCCATTGTCACACAAACAAGTGGCGAGGTGGAAATTTCCCTTGCAATCAGAGACCCACAGCTTTGTGACAAACTGACGGGCCCTGTGCTTGGACTGTACACCAACCTCGTCCACTACAACAGAAGGATCCGCTGCCGGATCCAGGGGAGAGGAGACAAGCGACCCTACATCAAGTAATGGTCGATCAGGAATCTGGGGATCATGCCTGAAATCGCCTGGGGAGGGGCGATTTTCGTGGCTCCCCTAGGCGTTCTGACCTCCAGTGGCTGCGTTAACATTGTGAACACAGCCTGATTCGTCGATCCACTCATCTTGGAACGGATCATCTGCTGGATTCAGGGCATTTTCGACATAATCTCGATCCGCATCGGACACCTGATCTGCACCTGAGACCTGATCCACACGATGGTTGCCCTTTCCACGTCCACGGCCACGGCCGCCGGATGATGGACCACCACCGTCGCCACGCCCTCTGCCCTTACCAGAGAAAGGGGTTCCTGAAGGATTTCCCTTACCTTTACCCTGTGATCCTGGAGCATTTCCTTTGTTTGTACCGGATTGAGGGGTTTGGCCTGGATTTCGATTTCCGCCTCCGGCGTTGCCATTGGGACTTGTCTGGCCGTTTGGCTGCCGACCGGAGCCGGATGGAGTCCGATTTCCTTTGCCTTGGGACCCGCCAGGTCCTCCAGTATTTTTGTTTCCACCGGAGGGGGTCGGATTACCCTTTCCCCCCTTTCCACCATGCACCTGTCTGTCATTCCTGTCTGAATTCTGAGGATTACTGATATTTTCACCAATCACCTTGTGATCGTAAGGAGACCATCGGTGATTACCAGTAGAATGCGACTTAGCTCGGTTCGTAGAAGGTAAAAGAAGGCAGATGCTACAGTGATCCTGAACATTCCGGGTGTCATTCACCTTTTTGTTGCCCTTTTGGGCCCCATTTTGGGTGTTTTGCTGGGTATTCTTGTTTCCCCCAAGACCCTCATGGAAATTTTGATTGGCGGCGTCAGCAAGCCGCTCAACCCCTTCCCAGAGTTCCTGCGGGGTGAACGAAAACACCCAGTTCCTGGCCTTCAGGCGATGGCCGTGGAAACTTACTACCCTGTTGAGGACTTGGACAAACAAGTCCCGATCCTCGTGTTCATTAAACTTGATTTTCCACGTGTTTTCAGTGAATTTCACCTTGGTAAACGACGTGGGGGAACACTTTTGAAGTGCTTCCCTGACGGAAAACCTGTTGGCCGAGGCATCGAAGACATCGACCTCCGCCCACCAGGTCTTGACCTTTTCTTCGGACTGTTTATTCCGAAGGGTGGCGGCAGTTTCGGAGGGGATCTTGTCAAAAATCAGATTTTTCAGCTCGGCACTAGAAAATTTTTCGCCTGAATGTTCAGATTCTTCCACTAGATTCCAGAAGCGCCGTCTCTTGTCTTGCACTTCGTGCAAGATTAATCGCGAGAATGAAGGAAAATTCTTCAACATCTGGTGGTAATGGTCCTCTGGCAGCCGGGATCCACGTACCTCCAACTGTTCCCACACCTCATCAAAGGTAAGGGGGGAACTTGAATCCTCACGATCACTCCAGGTCCTGAGCCAAGTATTGGCCGGCGCTCCCTCAAGGTAGTCCAAGAGGGCCATCAGGAACTGATCATCTTGGAGTTTTTGAGTCTTAACCCACAGTTTAAATTCCCGTTGGAACCGAGGCCAACGTCTGGGGTTCCCATTATACTTCGGTTGCTTGGCAACCTGACGAAGTCGCAATGAAGTAGGATTTAGAAGTGAATCCAGCCCAACACCGGCCGTAATGGCAGACACCTTGGCGGCATCATTAGCCACACCAGCTCCGGCGAGGGTCTGGGCGAGCAACATCTGGGCTAATGCATTGGAATCAGCAACAGGAAGGGCAGTACGGGAGGCAGTTCGCTTGGCATTCTGAGCCTCAGTCCTAGCCTTCGCCGTCCTACTCTGAGATCGAGAGATTGCAACCCTTTCCTTTAGCTTAGTCCTGCTGATCCTTGCATCGGTGGTCTTAGAGTCCACCGAAGGAGCAATCGAAAAAATTTCTGTCGCCTCCTCCGACGGTTCTGTTGTTTGTTCCACCGATGATGCGCCCTCAGACCGCATGTGTGTCTTGAAAAGATCTTTAATTCCCAGCGTTTGAATGATGAGTTGCATTTGATCTTTGAGCAATTGGAGCTCGGTATCTCGCTGGCATCTGCATGAGCAGTCGGCAGGACAGTACATACCGTGTCCTGAAGGGCCTGAGCAGGCTGTCGGACCGCTAATCTCAGTGGTCCGCAGCCAGGAGTCCACTTGGGGAGCTCCTTCAGCCCTAATTTCCAGGGTTGCCTGCCTGGCTGCCTCTAAAATTCCTTCCTCAACCGCGGCGGCTAGATCGTCGCGGATGGAAACAGGGGGATGAGGGGCGGAGGGCCCGGCAACAGGTGCCTTGGTCTTTTCCTTCGGGAAGGGGCTTGCCCCCCAGATCTGCAAAAAAATGGCAAAAGAGTCATCTTCTTGAGAACGCCACCACATCCTGGTATTAATTTCTTCTTGAAGAAGGAACAAATATTCAAATAAAAAATCAGAGGCGATTCTTTCTTGTCCGATCAGCTTAGACGTGGCTAATAGACAAAGGGCCTCAAGCGCCTCAAGGTTACGGGTCACTTCTGAAGACAAATGGTTGTCCCATTGTGCCCAAGAGGCTGGTCGATTATAGGTAGGTACCTCACCTGGACCACCCATCTCAATGTCGTCAATGTCGGCGTCGATGGTCTCAAAATGTGGACATTGGTAAGGAGTATTAGTACCTGCCAGGTCCGTAAGCTCCACCGGAGCGTTGCCATCGGCGTAGGCTGGGAGATTCCAGCTGCTTGATGGCCAATTTCGACTGGGATCTTGATGGTAATCTGGGCCTCCACAGCTGCTGATTTGTGCCCTTCTTGGGCAGCTTGGGCTTGCGCAAGGCATTCCTCTCAAGGCCTCGTTCGCACAGCACCACGGCAGCGTAATTGTTACGTCTCCAGGAGTGGCGGGGTCTACGGGGCCGTACTGGGGAGCTAGCTGTGGTTGGGACACCAAAGGAACAACATTCAGGTAGCCTCTGCTACCATGAAAGTGCTGCCCTGGGTCGTTGAGGGTGCCGGAGGGCTCGGGGCCGGCAAGACCAGTGGGGCAAGCACGCGAGGAGTCTCCCTGGACGTTGTTATTGGGGGTAGAACCGGATACTCGAACACCAACGGAGGCGAGAGCAGCGACAACAGAAGCAAGGTCCATGCTGATTGTTATCCGGCAGAAAATCCCAGTCTATGAAGAAAATTGATGCGGATTATTCTAAATACATCTGAGTGTCCAAAACTGTCTGAAAAGATTTAAATAATCCAATTATGTAAAAATGTTTGGCCGATCTGGCCCGCGAGCGCGCGTCAGCGGCAAATGGCGATTCCAGCTAAAATAGCGGAACGCGGCGGATTTACGGGGAATGGACCGCGGAATCAAATCCGGCATATCAGAAATATATAGGAAATATCCTGAGACTGAGCTGCGAGGCGGCGATTCCGCCGAAGCAAAGAAAATGACCAAAATGTAGCCAATCTGGGCAGAATGTCTGAAAATCTGAGCAGATGGGGCTAGCCGCACTTACACCATATCTCCAGCAAGTGGTGGGGGTGCCCGTCAGCTTGTCTTGCGACAGTGGCGGCGGACAGAAGGGGCGCGCCGTGGGCGGCGGTAGCATCCACAAGTTGCCCCCTGCTCTGCCCGGCCGCAATGTGGCTTTGAGCCTGTTGGGCGCTAGGAGGAGTACCGCTGGCACCGTGGCATCAGCCACATATTCCACTTGCTCCGGTGGCCGGTGGTGGGCCTGGTTCCCTCGCGTTGGCCCCTGGCAGTGGCCGTTTGTGTGTGTTCCAAAACAGGCCTGTACGCCTCACGGACTTCCCCATCTGTTGGTTGGGGGTGCCCGGTTTGCGCATGTGGTTCTCCAGGAGTGTTTTCTTGGGCCATTCCGGGTGTTGTAGGAATGGGACGTGGTGTGTGCCCACTCGTTGGAGGGCTCGCACCTGGTTTGGGGTGACCCGCACGAGGTGGACGTTTGGTTTGGTTCCGGACAAGGCCTGTGCCGAACGCCTGGGCTCACGGTCAGCTCACGCCTCTGTGCCGACACGACAGGGCTAGGCGAATCGTGGTTGTCCGGTCTCAAGGCCTGCCGGACTGTTGACCGCCCCGTACCCCGTGGTGGCACACAGGGGAGGAAGATGCCGCCGTGCCTGTGTGTGTGGCGCGCGCGCGGGCAGGGGGGCAGGGTGTGCATGCTGGTGGCGCATGCAGGGCATGACGGGTCACACGGCTGCGCCGCGCCTGGCCCTTCCCGCTGGCGCTGGTGCTGCTACGGAGTTTCACGCCCCCCCTGCAGCGGCTCGGTCCGTCTGCGTTCGCGGCTGGTGGAGGGTGGTGCCCACCAGGTCCAGAGTGGTTGTGCTTCCCGTTGGTGCACCCCCCATATCGGTGTGAAGGACCGCCAGAGGGCCGGTTTCCCTGCACCGATGGTTCGTTTGGATGACGTGCTGGTGGTGGGGTAGCCGGAGTTGTAGGTGGTTCCATATGCGGGTCCCCACCTTGGTGCCGAGGCCCCGCTGGTGAAGTATGTATTGGGGGCAGGTGTTGCGATGGTATTGGGCCTCCCGCAGCGCTAGCGTGAAGACCTCTCGTACCTCCGGCTCATGATTGTGCATGAGATGATGCAGGTGGGCCGCAGTGTGAGCTGTGTACGCGTTGTTGACGAGGTGATTGGTGTTGTCTCCGTAGTACGGTGGCGATGCCGCGTGTACCGTTGCAGGTAGCGATGTGGGCCGGTGGCCGTGGATGGTCCACGTTCGTCGCACTGTGGTAGCAGCCGCATGCAGCATGTGTTCGGGGGTGCGTTAAGTGCAAGGCCTGAAATTCTATAGCTGCGTTGAGCACGGCTTTTAGGAAGTATGCCAGGGCCTGGGTGGAGAGTGCCGTGATGCGTGCTATGACCAGTGTCCGTGTCACCTGCCGTATCAGGTTTCGTGGTAGGGTGACCCTGCCTGCGGTGGCCGCTTGTTGGACCCCCAGGTAAGTGGCCGTGTTTACTGGATTCATCGGCGGGTCCCCAGGGCGGAGGGGCGGCGGCGGTGCATTGTGCACCATGGTGGCAGATTTGACGTTGTGTACCAGCAGCTGGTTGCCCTACAGATAGGTGGTGACGACGTGGAGGACTTTGGTGGCTCTGGTGGGGTCCGGGGTGGTCGGCAGGGGTTGACGTGCGGTGGCGGTTACCATCGCCATGTCTTCCGCAAACGCCAGAGGCGTGGTCCGTAGGGGATATGGTGCCACATCCGGGTATGCGCGTCGGATGTAAAATGCCAGCGGCAGGGTGACGACTAGGAATAGGAATGGGCCTTCTGCACCCCCTTGCGGGACCCCACTGGCGGGGTGGACCCATGGGGTGGTGCCCACGTCGGCTTTTATGGCGTACATGCGGGTGGCGAGGTACGCTTGCAGGAAGCCCTGCAAGGGGAGTCCCCTGTGCTCCCAGACGGCCCGTAGGAGGCGGTGCGGGCTGTTTGGGAAGGCCCATTTGACATCCAGGGACGTGATGATGAGGCTGATCGGGTCCATGTCCACCACGGTGTCTTGCATAAATATGGCCTCCAATGGCGACATGCCCGGTATGGCCCCCCACATTGTGGGCGGTACAGCCCGGTAAACTGCGGGGGCCAGCCGTTTGAGGATGAGCATCCATATGAGTTTGGCTTCCGTGGTGGCGCACACGATGGGTCTCCAGTTGTCGGGGTTCGCCCAGTCGCCTTTCTTATACAGCGGGTGTACCAGGTTTGCCCAGTCGGGTGGCACGTCCGTTTTCCCGATGAGGATATCCCACAGGCGCGCAGCCAAGTGCCTCTGCAGGTTCAGCGGGAGCCTACTGTAGAGCTCCGCCGGGAGTCCGTCCATCCCCGGGGTTTTTCCCGGTTGTAGTTTGTACAAAACCTCATCGAGTTCCCGAATGGTGAACGGGGTTCGGTGCATGTCTCGTCGCTGTGTCCTGTTGTAGAGTTTCGGCAGGTGGGATATCAGTTCCTCCACGTACGCTGAGAGCTCGCCATCCTCAGTGTTGTGTTGGCGCAGGAAGCTGTTGAGGACTTCTTCCAGGACGACCTTGGGATCGTTGGTCTCTGTGCCATCCTCTAGGCGTACCGCCTTGATGCCTCGGTGGCCCGTCTCCCCCAGGACCTTGTCCACGTGTTTCAGGGATTTGTAGGGTTGGGGGTTTTGAAATTAGCGTTGTTGTTCTTGCGCCAGTTCCTTTGCCCGGCGGATGTGCCATTCTCTGAGTTGCCGGTGTGTGGTGTCCAGTCGTGCGGCGATTTCCTGGGCGTCATGTTGGGCTTGTAGGTCATGCGAGTGCACTACCGTGTGTAGTGCTCGCTTGTCGTGCCATATGGTCGTGACCAGGGATCGTAGGTCTTGATGCGGGGTGGTATCGTCCTGTGTTCTGTGTTGTTCGTTGAGGCCGCATGCCGTGGCTGCTTGTTGCATGGCGAGGTTGAGGTCCGTCTTGTCTTCTTGGCCTAGGATGCGGTGTACCGTGCCACAGTACGCTACCCATTTGTGGGTGTCGTGCTCTCCTGGCGGCTTGATGGGTGGCTGCTCCTCGTGGTCCATGCCATCCCTGGAGGCCGGGGGTACTTGAAGTACCTTGATTTGTATCTTCAGGGGTCGATGTCCGGTGATCTTGGATGGTAGGTCGTGGTATTGCGCCCGTGACATCTCGACGTGTGCCGAGTCCGCATAGCAGAGGTCGATGCGGGAATCTGCCGCGCAAGGTTGTGGTGGTCTGTGCGAGGGCTGGCCTCGTAGAGAGGCTGTGAGGTCCTGCAGGCCCAGATGCTGCATGGCCACTTGCACCGCTGCGTCCTCGGGCGTCTGTCGCCCTCCGTGATCGTCCGCAGATGGGGCTGCATTGAAGTCTCCTATGATGACAGTCGGCCCCATCATGGCAAGTTGTCGGTAGGCCTCCCTGAGGTGTTCGAGGAATGTCTCCGTGGCGTCTCCAAAGGGGACGTGTACGTTGATGACATTCAGTTGCCGTGTTGGGCCTACCAGTTCGTATGCCGCTAGGCGGCCTTCCACCCCCAGCTGGTGGTGGACGTGCACTTTGACTTCACCTTTGTGGGATGTGGGCACTCCCTTGTGCCACGTGGTGCGGTATTGGTGTCCCGTCCTGGTGAGGACGGGCGTTAGGTTGGGGCAGACTGCCTGGATTTTGAGGGCCTGTCCCTGCCACACCATGGCGTCCGGGTCGCATATCGCCATGATAGGTACGTCCTGTGGTTCCGGAGCTTTGGCCGCGTTGTACAGGGTGCCTGGTTCGTTGAGGGACATGAGAGTGACGAGCGCAGTTGTGACCTCGTGGGCTCGCGCCTTGGTGGCCCCTGGGGGGTCCCTGGCGCGGCGTGGTAGTAGTCATTGTCACAGGCGCAGTTTGTGGTTGGTCGCTGTGGCCACCCTTTGTTCCTCCGATATATCCGGCTCCTCCAGCCATGTCTGCGGCACGTCACCTGTCCAGATGGTGCCCGGTGGTACCTGGTTGGCGGGTGTGCGGAGCTGCACCGGGCACTCCGGAAATTGTCTGTCGTCCCAGAGTTCGAGCTTTGAGGTCTCCACTTTTTCGGCCCACTCTGGGAGTGCTTGCCACTTGATTTTCAACTGTAGGTTGCCATGTTGGCCCGGTGTCGCCAGTCTGCCCTGTATCTTGCCCCGGAACCATACAAATTGTTTCGGTTGTCCTCTCAGCCTGGCTCCGTACACTCCCTGTACTTCTGCGCCGTCTGGCCATTTGGGGTGCATGGCGCCACGTTCTGCCGGCGTGAAAAATGGGCACGCTGGGGCCTTCGGCTTCGGTTGTGGATCGGGTGGCGATGGCGCTGGGGCCGCTTTGGGCTCCGGTTTGGGCCGTTTGGCCCGGCGGGCCGAGGCGTCCTGTCCCACCTGGGCGGGGCCTCGGTTTGGGCTGGGGTTGTTCTGGTGCCGGTTTGGGGGCCGGCTTCGGTGCGTCGCGGCGGAATATGCTGTACGCCGGTCCCTGTCCCTTCTGTGGCCTGTGCATACCCCGAAGCTGATTTGCTTGTTCTTGTAGGCTGGCGGTGCGGAGTTTGAGAGTTCGCTCCGTGTCCGTGGGCCAGGACATCCAGCGCTGCGCCTGTGCTGTCCCGTGCTTTCGCACATAAGCTGCCAGGTTGCGCGTGAGTGTAAGCCACGTCTCGGGCAGCGTGGTGTCCGTGGCTGGGGCATCCACTGTCCAGTGCGGAGGGCCGCCCAGTCAGTGACCTTTGGACCTTCGGTTTTCCGGTCGTGCTGCTCCGGTGGGCTGGTCAGGGTCACCAGATGGTTCACAAGGTCCGGCGTGAGGGTGTTTTCTGTGTCCTGTACTCTGTCCTTACGTGCCGTGGGGTGGCCCACGGCAACGTCCCACCCGTCCGTGGTGGCCGCCAGGGTGTTGGCCGCCAGGGTGATGACATCGTCAGTCAGGCCCTCCACGATGAAGTACTTTTACCCCGCCAGGGTGGCCGAGAGTTGGGCTGTTTGTTTCATGGTGAGGTGTAGTAGCGCCCTGTTGGGGCCTGGGGCGTTTGGGTCCACGGGCCTGGGGTCGCGTGTGCCGTGTCTCGCCAACGGGTGCCGTGGTTTGTCGGTGTTGGGTTGTCGTGGCCCCAGGGCCATGTGGTGTACCTGATCGAGAGGGATGGCTTGGTCCGTGGTGTCGCCCATCATGAGGTACACTCCTTTGGCGCCTGTTACCGTGTTTAGGTATATACCTGGGAGTGGGGCGGGTGGTGGAAGCAATGGTTGGAACAGGGCGTGGGGGCAGGGGTGGCCGCAGGGGGGGTCCCCCGGCCGCAGTCCTGGGCAGGGGCCATCCATGCTGTGGGGTACGGGATATAGTATGTAGGGCCCCGCCACCCTGCGTAGTTTTTTGGGGTTTAGGGTGTTCAACCACCTCCCCACCCTGATGGTGACAGAGCCCTGGTTGATCCAGGTGGCTTGGTCGCGGTCAATGTCGTGGTGTAGGGCCCTTCTGATGGTGCCCCACGTTCAGCGGTTGGTGGTGTCATCTGGGGCGGGGCACCCCGTGTCTATGAGAGGCATTCTGGCGTTTGCGAGGGCGGAGTTTATGATGTTGAGGGGGGGTGGGTTGCCGTGGGTGCCGGTGGCGGTGTTCCCCGTGGGTTTGATGCTCTGGCGTCGTACTCGCCTCCCGTGGAGGGGTTGGTGCCAGGACGGGTCCGGGTGCCAGATGGGGGCTGGTAGGTCCCCGTATCGTGCCCAGGTGTACACCGTGTATGCCGTGCCCTCGATGTCGGCCTGAAGTCTGTACGTGGACTTCCGTGCCTCGCCGTAGGTGACGAGCGCATTTGAGGTGCAGACGGTGTAGTTGAGGTGTGTGTGCGCCAGGGCATGCGTGATTTGTACTTTCGTGCCCGTCCGTTTGTCTCCATGGTCTTCAAGTATGAGGTGTACCATCCATGGGCTGTGGGGTTGGAGGTTACCGTCTTTGTCGTGCAGTGGCGGGTGTATTTGGCGTCCAGCCTGCTGCGCTTTGTTGGCGTTGTGGTGGGCGCGTTGCTCGACGAGGACGTTCGGTGTCCAGTCCTACGGGGCACCCTCCCTGTGCGCCATGGCTTGGGTCGCCTTGGCGAGTGCCGTGACGGTAGGGGGCAGTGGGGGTTCAGCGACCTGGGGCACCATGCCGACGTCTGTTGGGAAGTTCCAGTATATTGTGAACATCCCCCGCTGGTGGGCGTTGTGGGTGTCCGGGAGGGTCAGAGAGAGCGCCTCTTTGATCTGGGTTACCGCCTCTGGATGTATGGTAGTGGGGTAGTGCCAGAGGGTGTGCTTGGTGGGGTCCCGGTGTGTTCGGGCGGTACGTCCCGCGGGCTCCATTGTCTGCGGCATGAGGGTATCGTCGAGGGCTACCTCGTCGAGGCGGTTGGCTTCAGCGGCCAACCTTGTCTGCCATTCTGTCAGTGTCGGGTCGTCCTCGGCGCAGTCTAGGGTGTAGGGGATAGCCACCGACTCCGGGTCGGGGTCGACGGTAATGTCGGTACCCGTTGTTGCGTTTATCCAGATAGCTTGTGTGGGTCTTGCCTAGGGCGTCTGGTCGTCGTCGCCCAGAGCTGCGCCTCCCATGGCTGCCGTGCCCTGGGTGGTTAGAAAGAGGTGCATGGCCTGCGTTAGTTGTACTTGGTGTGGTGTAAGGAGGCGCATGGATACCATCGTTGCTATCCTTGAGAGGATTTTCTTCCAATCGATGGTGCCCGTCGGTAGTCGCCATGTCGTTGCCGTGCTCCTTGTGTGGTTCCCCCCTCAGGGTAGTTGGTATTTGTCTGGGAAGTGGAGCAAGGTGAGAGGCTTGTCGAGTTGTTGGACAGTTGCGGCTGCGTTGGGGGGTTCGGCCCTTTTGTGGGCTGCTGGGCTGTGATCTCTTTTGGGGGGCCCATGTTTGTGTTGCGTGGGTGTTTTGGGTTTCGTAGGACTGGGGGGTATGTGTGGCTCCGGTATCGGTTGTGGCATTGTAGGCCGAAGGCTGGTGATGTTGTGTGCTCCGGTGGCTGCATCTTCGTACAGGTAGAACTCCAGCGCTGGCGACCCAATAGGGTGCCACTCGCGTGGGTCATTGTGCGCGGTGTGGAGGTGGATGCTTTGTTGAGTGGACCAGCTGTGGTAGGCCAGGATTGCGTTCGTGGTGGCGGGGTTGCTGTTGTCTCCAAATGGGTGGTCGGGTCTGGAGCATTCTTCGAACGTGGTGCAAACGGTCGTAGCCAGTGCTACGATGTCTCCGTCCGGCACTACTTCGTCCTATGTTGTGCGGGACGTGGCACCCTGTGGGCCCCTGTGTCCCTCCAGGACCTCCGTTTCGTACTTGGTCCAATCTTGTAGCATGCATTCCACGTACGCAGTCCCCGTGTACGGCTGGATACTGTGCTCCGCTAGGGTGCGGGCATGGGCCAGTCGTTGGTACAGGGTCCAGCGTCGGGGGGGCTGGTCTCGGTGGGGGGGTCGCCGCGGGCTCGGGCGTAGGCTCCTTCTTCTCGGTTTCCCTGTGTCCGTGCCGGGTGGCGTGCACCAGGGTGTACTCGTCATCTTCTCGCCCGGGCGTCCATTCCAGGTGGGCTTGCCCCGTGGACGCAGTGGTCGGTCGGCATGTCGCGGTGCGTGCGTAGGGGGGCCCTGTTTTGTCATGCAGGACAATGGTGTGGCCCCGTGTCCAACTGTGTAGGGTTAGGACAAGGGCCGCCGCTGTTTCCTCGAGGGTTGCTGGCAGTGGGGCGTCGGAATCCTGGATGAAGGCCAGGGCTTCCTTCGCGCGTGGGGCTTTCGTGAGGTTCGTCCAGGCTCCAGTTTTGGTCTGCTGTCCCTGCACTACCACTCCTTCCGGTGATTGTTGCTGGGCGTTTTGCATGTCCCTTTGCAGCTCCTGGATGTATGCCCCTGGGTCTCGGTCACTTCCTGTGTCCGTTATCCGTTGGTCCGTTTCGTTGAGTGCCCGGTATAGGCTCCATGTGGGTCGTTGGTGCGCGTCGGCCGCCACCTGCAGCACGCGTTGGGGGCTGTCCTGCAGTGGGTCGTTGTCCAGGTCCATGGGGTGGTGGTTCGCAGAGATGTCAAGGCCACTGGGCAGTGACTCCAGGGGTGGGTCATGGGCCTCAGGAGGGGCGGATAGTTGGGAGTGGGTTTCCATCGCGGTGCCGGATGTGCCACTGGACACGGATAGTCGTGCTTCGTGTGCGTGGTCCTCTGGCGCGCTTGCCTGTGTTATCTTCGCGACCATTGTCGCCGTTTGTGGTTCCGGTCCCAGGAAGTTGTCCCGGTTGTCGTGGCGCGGCGCTTCGTGGTGAGGCGTGCTGCAGTGGTCCGAGTCTTGGGCGCTGTACTCCGTGCGGTCGGGGCTTGGTGTACGCCTGCACAGCGTGGCGTTTGTGGTTTGGTTCATGGTTCGGTCGCATAGTCCGTGTGCTGTGACGGGTTCGGGTCCTGTTCCGGGTCGTAGGTGCCGCCCCGCGTTATGTGGCTGTAGTTTGTGTTTTGGCTATACTCCGTGCGGTCCTGGCTCGGGGTACGCTGGCGTGTTACGGTACTTGCGGTTCGGCTTGTGGCGCTGTAGTCGGTACGTTGTGATGGGGTCTGGTCTGGTTCTGGTTCCGGTTGGCGTCGTGTGGCATCCCCCCTTATCGTCTCCCCCCCGAGGGGCCCGGTTGTGCCGGCAGTGCCGGGGTCATAGTTCGTGTGGTCCTGGGTCGTTGGCTCCTGGTGTTCGCTGTGTAAAGCGTGGGTGGGGCTGGGGGTGGTGTGCCTGGTGCGTGCTTCCGGCTTCCGGGGCCGTCGAGATCATCGGGGCCGGCCGGGCGTTGTGTCCCCCCTTGGGTTGTTGTTGATGGCGTGCTCGGCGTTGCGGGCTCCCCCCGGCCTTCCCCGTCCTGGTGCTCCTGCTCCATCGTGTCCTGTGTTTGTATTGCGTGTGTGGTCTTTCTTGCGCGCCACGTATGTGGGCGTGGAGGCACCGCCAGTACGTGCAGCTCATACTATACCGCTGCGTGTTGTCACATGCGTGTGTGCACCATACAGGATTGGTAGGTGGCATACCTCTTGCCCTCGGCGTCGGCGTCTCCTGGAATCTGTTTGCCCGCTGTAGTGCACGGCACAAATGGAACTCTTTATCGTCGGTCAGCAGCTGCCATGTGGAGGAGCTGCGGCACACAGGCGGTGGGGTCAGGTCGTATTGGGTTGCGGCATTTTGTTTGTGGTTGGTGGCGTGACGTCGCGTAGTCGTGTTGTCATGTTGTGCCGCGTTGGACGCCGTTGGGTTGTGTGGCGTCGCGTGGTTGTGGCGTTGCGTCGTGTCGCAGCGTGTGCTGTGCTGTTTCGTTGTGTGGCGTTAGGTGATGTCTTGTGGTGCCGGGCGTTGGCTGTGCCACGCCGCGTTTTATGTTGTTTTTTGTTGTTGGTTGTGCTGTGCAATATTGTGCTGTGTTGTGTGGTGTTGTGTAGCTGCCGTTGGGCTGTGGTGTCGCCTGTTGTGTGCCGTTGTTGTATAAAGCCGGTTTTTGTCGTGTGCTGCCTTGTGGTACGTTACTGTGTGTTGCCGTGGTATTGCGTGGTGCGTCGCAGTGTGTTGCGCTGTGTTGGGTCATGTCGTCGTGGTGGTATATGGTTGCGTCTGGTTGTAGTTGGTGGTGGTATTTCCGTTGTGTGTAGTGGTGTGGGGTTGTAGCGCGTTGTGGCGTGTCGCTTTTTGTGTTGGTACCTTGCGACCCTCTTTGCGTTGCCTTGTTGTGCAATGTGTCGTTGTGTGCGTGTATTGGGTTGTGTGTTTTGTGGTGTCCGTTTTTGCGTGTCGCGTCGGGGTTGGTTTGGTGTTGGGTTTTGTCGTGTCGTGTTGTGTGGCGTGGTGGCGCGTCTCGTGGCGTTCCGTTGTTGCCCCTTGCTTCGTGGTGTGTCCTGTGGTGTTGTTCACGGTGTCCGGTTTTGTGTGTTGCGTTGGGGTCCATTCGGTGTTGGGTTCTGTCGTGTCGTGTTTTGTGGCGTGGTGGCACATCCTGTGGCGTTCCGTTGTGTCACGTTGCCTTGTGGTGTGTTATGTTGTGATGTTTTGTTGTTGTTGGTTCCAGTGGGGCTCGTTGGGTTGTCTTTCTGCGGCGTTGTTTTGCGGCAGTGGGTGTGGTCCCTTTCAGTGCTTTCCGTTGTTGTGTGGCTCCTTATTGAGGTGCTGTGTTGGTATGTTCAATGCGTGTCGTTGTTGCGTCGTGTGGTGTCGTGTTTCGTGTCGTTGTGTTCCATCGTGTGGTTGTACGGTTCTTGTATTGTGTCCTGGCATGTGTTGTGTCGTGGCGTGTTGTGTTGTCCTGTTGTGTTTTGGTGCGTTGGGTTGTACGTTGGTGTGTGGCGTCGGGCATTGTCTTACGGTGTTGTGCGTTGTTACTTGTCGGTTTGTCGCGTTGTATGGCATGTTGCGTTGCGTACCGTTGCTTAGTCGTTGGTTGTGGATTAGTTTTTCTTGTTGTCGGGCTTGTTGTTGTGTGTTATGTCTCGGCGTTGCGTGGTGTTGTGTTTTTGTTTTGTTGGCTGTGCCCCATTGTTGTACCATGTAGCTCCGTTGGGTTATGTCGTGTTGTGTGGTTTGGTGTGGCTCATCCGTGGTTTTGTGGTGACGTGCTCGTTGCGTCGTTGTGTTGTGCCATGTTGTGTTGTTGTGGGCGGTGTTGTGCCGTGTTGGGGTATGTGTTGTGTCTCGGTACGCGGTTTGTTGCGTTGTCGTGTGGCGTTGTATAGTTGTGTGAGTTGTTTGTGTGTGTTCGTGACGTATAGGGTTATGTCATGTCTTGTTGCCGTGTGTTGCTTAACGGCTCGTTATGCCGTTGGTTCTCCGTCATGTTCGGCGTTTGCTCCATCCCGTGGTGCCGTTCACGTCAGTTTGCTCCGCGGGCCGTGGCATACCACGTGGTATAATAGCCATGGACATGGGAATGAGAGGTTGCACCGGTAGCTAATGTGTCATACTTTACACTTGGTGACTTCACTCTTTGATTTTTGGCGGCGCCCAAGAGTAAGCGCTTTTATGTGTGGTTGTTTGGTGTTTGCTTGCCATGTGCATCCTTGCCGTTCCCGTAGCGTAGCCTTGACTTCGTCTCTTTGTCTTACCGCGTTGGTCTCGTGCTTCTCTGGTGTTGTGTCGTTGCCGTGCGTTGTTTAGCGGTGTGTTGTTTCGTTGGTTCTTCGTCATGTCCGGTGTTTGCTCCGCTCCGTGGTGTTGGTCACGTCGTTTTGCTCCGTGGGCAAGGTAGGCACCATGTGGCATAAAAAGACAAGGGGATGAGAGGTTTCATCGGTTGTTAGCGTGGTATGCTTTATATTCGCTGACCCCACTCTTTGCTTTTGGCGGCGCCCAAGAGCAAGCGCTTTTACTTGTGGTTGTTTGGCGTTTGTTTATCATGTTTATCCTGCCCGCACCCGTAACATAGTCTGGAGTTCGTCACTTTGTCTTTCTCCGCGCTGTCCTTCTGCTGCTTGGGTGTAGTGGTTGCTTGGGGCGCGGCCTTTTCTTGGCGGCCCCATACCTCGCCGCGTCGGAACATACTGTTTTGTTCTCTTCGCCGTTGCTCTTCGTGTCCACGCTCCTTTGGTCTAGTCCTACGACATGCACTTTGCTAGCTGTTTTGGGGCACGCATGGGTTGCACTGTCTTGTCTGGTTCTCCCCTCTGTTCTCGTTGTGGTCTGGTTGTATGGATTTCTCTGCTGACCTCACCAAACAGCGGCGCAAAAATTCATGGGGGGGATTTGAGGTCAGTAAAAACGATTTCTGGGTTTATTTTTTCTTTTGGTCCGTCTTTTTCTTCGTTCCAATTTATTCTTTCCAGGCTGTCCAGCGACACGCGCGACCAGCAACACTCCTTTGGCAGGAAAGCGAACAGGTTACAGGCTGTTGCCGATCACGGTGGGACAGCGTTCGATCGACTGAAGAGTGAAGTATGTAAAGCAATGTTGAACCTTCTGCAGAACTGGTGTCCGCTTGTCCTCTACCTACTGTGGTCTACTGTGGATTTCTCGTGAGACAATGCAACTGGTCTGGATGGCACCCTGGAACCGTGATCGACGCCCAAAATGTTTTGCAACTCGTGTTCGTGCTTTTGATGGAGCTCGGGAGGGCTGCAGCTGAGCCTGTTGTGCATGTGAGGACCATTGGTGTTGCGTTGCTGCATCGGCAGACCTTCAACAGCGGCCTGCCAGGATTGTGCTATGGTGAGGAGTTTGGCGAAGTCATGCTCAGTCGACTGGGTTCCATGAAGGATCGACACACTTGGGCTGTCGCACCCAGCGACGTTGAAGATTGGTTTGTCCAGATCTGCCCTGCGAGAAATAACAGACGCCTGCTGGTTAGTAGTTTGTCCTCCGACATGGAAACCGAGATCCGACAGCGCTTGCACTCGTATGTTATTGACGACCGCCCGAGAATTCGGTACTGTCTTTGAAAGTCAGGTACGTCGACCATGGAGACACACTGGGAGGCTGATCCAGATTTTCGGTCCGACCCTTACAGCGAGCCGGACGTGGATACATACAGAACTGTGTTAACCGATGTTTTGCATACATTTCTGAGGCAGCCCCGGAATTTCTCACCTTCCGTAATACGATTGATGGACAACAAGGTTCCTCTGCGGTCTGATGCGCAGCGCACAAACATCATGGACACAATCTGGGCCTTTACCGATGCATAACATCGGGCTTAGGTTGATTCCCAACTCTGTTGTTGTTGTTGCGCGCACACCGGTGCTTTTGCTCACTACTGCGTGTTCGGCATGCGGGCCCTCGCAATCGTTTTTTCAAAAAGTGCGTTTTTGACTATATGTTGTTACCTTAATGCGAGGCCTCGCAATACGAAGTTGGTAATGGAAGGCAAATACCTATAATGTTAATTGCGAGCCCTCGCAAGCAAAGAATAAATATGTACATTTCTCTCCCTTTCTACAGGCCTGTTTCAACATGGCAGAGAGTTTGACGCCAACAAAAGCGGGTAGAGCATCACCAGACACGTCACAAGTACCATCCACGCAGGAAACGGTGCCAGAGGAGTTCTTGAGGTTCTACAAGAAGCCTTTGCAGGTGGAGGCTGACGTTGGGAGCCTTTCCATCGACAAGAAGAAGAAGTACGGCCAGATCCTGAAGTATCAACAGACACGAGTGGACGAGGTTATGAGAAGTCTTACAGCAAACCCCCCAGAGGAACCCCTGACGGTGACTGCATGGCAATCACCAGGTACGTAACGCGGTCGCACCCCTGCTGTTTCATGTTCATCCTCTGAAACCCATGTTTTCATCTCCAGCTGACGATTGGATCGTCATTGCAAAGCAGCACTGCGTCTGTGCGCTGAAAGCACTCCGAGACCAACGTCTTGAGAAGGGCCTCCACCAACCGCAGTGGATGCAAGTACTGAAGCTCAACCTGTTGAAAACGGAAACCAGTTGGGCTACAAGAGTAGCAATCGCCGGTCAGAAGCGGGCCATCGATCTGGACATCTCCGCCGTGCCACCGTCGGAAGCAGCTGACAACTTCCTTATGCATTTGCGAGATTCGCCGGCTGGGCCTGACGAGATTGCAACAGAATTCACCGCATCATCCCGAAACCCGCGAGCGGAAGTGCCTGGGTTCCACCACAAGTTTCCGACGATGAACTCCAAGTATGTTCCATTGTCGAATGCAAGGCCTCGCAATCAGAATATGGCCACTCATCCTCCTCATGGGCAGAGTTATTCAGTCAAGGCGTTTGGACCGTTCTTCACTTCGGTGTACCATGCGGAGGACGCAGCGGTGACGTCGCTGGACAAATTCGAGAAGATGGACATGCCAGTGACGATGAACCAGCTGAAGTTCTTGCAGGGTCTGTACGAGCCATCGCTCCTACAACGGGTCGCCGCCGACATGTCGAGACCGAAAACGAAAATCAAGGAAATCCAGGACCGGGCTTCTGCCTACCAGAAGTAGCAGTGGATCAATTGGCATTTGGGGGCCGCGCCGGACAGCGTTATCCATCCGACCCGCAGTATGTTCCCCTCACAAGCAGGTAGGCAAACACGCAAACAAGGTAAACGCAACCTTTCCTATGTTTCCAGAGGCCAGTCCGGCAGAGAAGGTACCGTTGCACAACTGGGATGTCCTTTGGTTTCGTATCCATTTGGGGGCTTAGCAGTAGAAACCCGAGGCTCCGTCGCCGAAATGGGAAACGCTCAGCAAGGCGCGATTCTGGACGGCAATGGGAAATACTCATCCGAAGCATGGGTCATCAATGGACCTTAGTCGCCTGCGTGCACGACTGGCATCGCCCTTGACCGAAGTCAAGTCCACGGAGTCCGGAAAAGCGGACGTGGTAAACATTGAGGTCACTGGAAAGGTGGTCAAAATGCTGTGTGCCCCCTACAAAGATCTGCAAGATCCCCTGAAGTTTTTGGAGGCTCTGGACACCGACATGATCATTCTGAATGCAAATCTGGCGGACGGTGCAGATCCTGTGAGTCCTGTTGTGATGGCCAAGTTGATTGACGACCCTGAAACTGTGCTTGTGATCTATGGCGAGGTGGAGAGTGTTTGGGACGCCCTGCAGACAGTTTTGGAGACGCCTGGATATGCGGAGAAAGATTACTGGTATGAAAAAGTGCAAGCTTCTTACTGGCTACCTGGCGCAGGCAAGACAGGAAAAGGCGGAATTCAGGTTAAAGCACTTGCCCTGCTGGCCGGTGTAAAGATCAAGAAAAAGGTATGTACAACGCTTTCGGATTGCGAGGCTTCGCAATGCCTTTGCCATCTTGCTACTCCTCACTACAGATCCCACCATACATCAGTTTCGGTCGCCGCGAACGTGATGAACCAGGGTTCATTGTGTTGTGCTTGTACTTAGACTGTTTTGGCAACTTACTTAGGGTGCACAATAAACCCTTTTGTCCTTGTCTTGCACTTTGAAATCAAATTGTTTTAAATGAATTTCTCCATTCCAATTGAATCCCTTGGCAAGCACACAGTAGGCAACAGCAAGAAGACGAGGTCGTGAACGAACATTGAGCTGGACCAACTGGCTGGTCCAGTAATACGGGTTCACATGCCTAAATAACAAGAAATTTGATATAACAATAAATTCTCATCCAAAAGGCGATAAAACCCATATTTTATCAACTTTCTGAGTAGTCTGGCTTATCACAGGCCTTGTCAACATTAAGTAAATTGCTGTCGGCGGCAAAAGACGGCGAGAGTCGCGACAGGCCATCTGAAGCTTCGAAATAGCTTCAAAATAGCTTCTAATACATTAGAACCTTCTAAAATGTCATAAAACATGATTAAATCACATTATAAACATATGGAATGTGATTATTCATGTATGGCTACTAATGTATCCTAGATCTCTGCTCTCTGTAGTGTACCTAAGAGCAGTAGAGTCTAGCAGTAAGCTATAGGCTTGCAATATAAGCCAAATATGAGCAAATATCCTAGTGTTCTAGGATCCTGAAGCTTGAAGAGGTCTAGTATAGATCCTCCAGGGAGCTTCTGAGAGGCCTAAATGCCCTGACTTATTACACCCCCTTCCTAAGCTTCATGCAAATTCACTAAGAATGTTCATGACAAGCTGATAATCGAAGATAAGGAGGGGTACGGGCATAAGCTACGCTCATATTGAATGTTCTGACTGTATAATGTAGTGTCTTACTACCCCCTTCCTAGAGGTAAAGATGTATCTCCACCTAAGAGGGTAAGGTTCCTAAGTCTTGAACATGTATGGTAGGGCTCAAAATGAAACATGAGAAACACGAAGCAAAAAGCTAGCATACAAAGTATCAACAATGATAACCTAAATCTTCAGGCAAACAATGAGGGTAAGAGTAATACACCTGGATGTAGACGTAGAAATTACATTGAGCTATACGGAAAATCAATCACAATTGAAAATGAAATGCAACATGTGGCGCTAAACTGGAAATTCAAGCTCTGTCCAAGCTGTCTATTGACAGGCTTGTCTTCGTCATCCAAAGAGAGGATATACCACCTTACTCAACGGACGCGTTACATGTGGCTACCTAATGCAATGGATGCATTGCGGTACCTGTTTGATGCAATGGGTTTCTTGGCCTGCATTACATGGACAGGGAAAGCGAGGCAGCATCAGTAATGACCAACTGTTGATTAGTTTAGCGGGTAGTCTCAAAGCGCATCTCAAAGGGTGTGGGGTGGCAGTCACAATGAGGCGTCAACTCATCTGACCCGGATCTGCTCTTTCTTATCCCGGCCATGGGGATTGATCCGTCTGGGGGTATGGGGACTTATACTAATACTTCAACCAAAAAAACGTTGAAAGATATAGTCCGTCATTACCAACCTTTTACTCATACTCTCTGGCTATCTCTAAAACAAAGCTGAAACATCAGAAACCTATCATGGCTAGAAATCATGTACATAAGAATCAATATTCCATCACGGCAGCATAAAGCAATATGCATCGCGATCCCATTGGGTTACATACAGCATTATGCACCACGATCCTCAGAAGGACATAGTCCACAGGAATATAATGAGATATGAAGCTAGAAGAAATTCTGATTTGTGTAGACATGTCCCAAATGACCTAAATTACCAAAGCAAATGATTTGCACGAAGAAGTGAAAATGTAGAAGTGTGTTCATCATGTAAATTCAGAGAAACAAGATGTATGGGTTGTGACAAGGTGCTAAAGATGACAAAACCAATGACTTGTATGTTTGCATGTAGGGGTTGGGTTCACGGGTAGGGGTGGGTTGGTCCCCTGGGGTTGGTTGGAAACGAAGTAGGTAAGTAATAGGTGAAAAAAGCTGAAAGGTCGGATCTTTCATGGAACGCCGATCAGCTCTAGTGCAAGCCAACAGATATCCTACACGACTGGAGGGTCGCCACTGCCTCGTACGCGAAATGTATCATTGTCAAGTTGTCTCAGACAAGTAGAAGTAGTAAATCTCCGAAAAATGCTATGGTAGTTAAAGTGTGTTCTGTACCTTACCGGAAGACCAATCACGGCGAGCCCCTTGCCCAGCAGATGGTTGTACAACGCCATCCGTGCGGGGGCCTGTCTTCCTACATGAGGAGTGAATTCCGCTCAACTGATTTACAGGATGCAGGCTATCCTCTTGGAGCTTAACTCCGCCATCTATCTCTACCGCAAGAGAAGGGGTCTATCCCACTGCAGGGGAAGTACTTATCTACCCGCGCGAGGGTAGAAGCCCATTACTGTAGCCTTTTGGATACCTTTCGATAATCCTTTTCAATGGGCCAACCGTAGTGCACTGCTGGTCTCAGTGGCTACCGGCGTAGGACTCTTCACTAACACATCGCGGAATGCATTGGCCAGGTCAAAGGCTAAGTGACCAACCTTAAACCTGTTCACTTGTGTGACACAACAAAGATGTGGCGGGGTGAGACCAATGCCGCCTCCTGTAAGCGGACACTGACTATCTACACGAAGGAAATGACTTAGAAATCGGCTCGTAGGCAAAAATTTGATGGATGTGGTACTACAGCAATTCCTCAAAGTGTGATATCCAAAGAAATAAATGGAATAATCAAATGACGCATGGTATGTGTTTGTGTGTGTGTTGCATGTGTAGTGTGATGAGGGAGGGAATGTGTGAAAAGTCCAATCAGGTCTGTCATGAATCTGATGGTCTGTTGGGGGGGATAGAGAGTGTGATGTTGTAGACTATGGACACTCAATTGAGCACTCTCAAACCCGGTAATTGAGGCTGTGCCAGGGGATCTAGCGAACATTAACGAAGCCGGACGTACCCGTAGTGGTTCGGTAGCAAATTTGGGGATAAACTAGCTCTTTAGACCAAATGACCTAGGTCAATGATCGCCAGGTTTGGAAAAGAGATTCATTCCTCACAACTTGAGTGAATCAACAAAAGTTGAGTGGATACAAATGGATCTTTCGTGGCTGCGATCCAAAACTCGGGATCTATTGAGCAAAAGTTGCTCATAGAACTACGTAGGGCAGATCAATTACGGACCATATTGCATGTTGAGCAGAATGGGCAAGCCCTTGCAATAAGGAAGTAATGCAATAAGTATGAAATGTAAGATTTGCAAACTGAAATGCAATGAATGAGTGACCCTTCTGAACGAAGAGAATGAAATGCAATCCGAATGGAGAGTAGAATACGTCACTAGTCAAACGCTTGCCTTGACGCCCATGCAGTGAAGGATGAGATGCATGGTAGAGTGAAATGGGGACAAATCACTTCCTAGCTCAAATGCAATTGTGCTCAAATGAAACCGCTTGACAAATTCAGGCTTCCGGAAAGGGTCTCAGCACACGCTTGAGTGGCGGACCGTGACCAGAAGTCATGCAGTCTATGCAGAGTCTCGGCAACCCATGAGAGGGCACGGACCGTGCTCCGAACTACATTGAACTGTGTCAGGTAGTTCAGGTAGGTAGGTAGGTAGGTGCACTCGGTCTTGGAGAGGCGCCCCATGGTTCCCGCTGGCGTTGCCGCTGTGACAGGTACTTCAGTAAAGAGATGAAAATCAGTTAAATGGCATTGCACGGTAACATTCCGGCCTGCACCTACTGGAATGGTTACCTCTATTACAGTACCAGCGCCTTGCGGCACTTCTCCTCACCACCCTGCCCTACAGGGGGGCGACCGGAGACATTAAGTTGCATACACAACCGTTAGCATTGGCGTAATACCATAAAATCTATGCACCTCCTACACTAGCTAGTTAGCTAGCTAGCTAGCTAGAGTAAGTAAGTAAGAGTAAGTAAGTTTTGCAAGCTTCTTCCGCGACCAGTTGCCACCACCAACCTCTCTCATCGGAGGATGGTCACAAGGACCCCGAGAGAGGTCAATGCCAATGGTTTGGCCGAGTGCGGTCTTTTAATGTTTCACTTGGGTGCTCCTGCATTGAGTCTTCTTTCCGCCTTCCGCTCACACCAATATCGCCTCCCTACTCCCTGGTGGCAACAAGCCCCACGCCTTCCTTGTCCCCATGACAACGGGCCAGCCAAAGTGAGCCACTCAGCCTGGGGAGTTGACGGGAAAGGCTTAGACGGTGAATATGGCCGCTGCAAACGGTCTGTTAATGGTTGTGGCCAAGTTTGTTTTGTGGCCAAAAAAAGACAACAAAATGTTTCCCTATTTACTATGTGTCTACAGTAATTTCTAAGGTATCTACCCTTCTGCCTAGGCTAAGCCTGGTCAGAATGAATCAAAACTGATGCAAACAACCACAAACTGCAATATCATACAATGATTCAAGGTTAGAAGACACAAGATTCGCGAATAGCTTAGCAAAAGTTGATGTCCAAAAACCTCTTTTTTTGTTGACAATGCCCAACTGCTGCACCACTTTTCTGTACTCTGCTGCTGAGATGACAGAGACAGAATACGTGCACTGTGTGGGGCATGTCTCCAGGCTTTAGAAACATATTTGATATTGCCCCAACTCATCATAGGTCCAGAGAAACGAAACTTGGGGGGAGACACATGAATCTCACGTGCAACACATGCTGAAAAGCCATCAAAAAAGCATAAGAAGATCGGACCTTTTCACCGTTACACCATTTTTAATAAAATCAAATGATTTAATATCTGCAAACTAGACACCATTACCTTTGCAATACAGCTTTGATGTCTTTTTAACTCACCACAGGCTCTGAGGGAAGCCTTTTTCTAGTAAGAAAAAGTGCTTTTCCAATGCTTTGAAGTATACTTTAGTTGTATTACAGGGGCTCTATGCACTCATGCATTTTTATCTTAGTATTGGCCCGACCGAAATGGGTGATAACACATTTTGACCTATGGAACCAAACACTAAATCAGGATGTAGTGTGGACCCCTTAATCCCCAAGTTATAGGCACTAAAACATCTTTTCCTGACTTACTGAGGCACTGATATACCGAGGGCAGAGCCTATGAATTTATCTCTGTTTTCTCATGAATTCCTAGCTATCCTAGTGGTATGCACCATAGGGGGCTGGGGCACCTCTTTTTGAGAGGTCCTGGGTTCAATACCCAGTCAGCCTAGCTAAGTAGGATTATCCCATGTGACATGGCAGTGACCTGAGCGCCACGAGCCATGCCACCTCAGCACCTATGGGACCCAAAAACAAAGAGTGCATATCGCAAGATGGCACTATGGATGAGAGTGAGCCCTTGGGGCAGTTTTCCAATCAGCTTTTCTCAAACATTTAAAATATTTCATCCTGAGTTGCAATGTATGCCAATTGCTGTGGTCTTTTGTTGATAGTTGTCTTTATCTAACTCCTTGTGACTGCAGCCCTTCATGCTTTGATCCTGTTTATCTTCTACTTGCTTATCTCTGGCTTGGGTTATCCTGGATTGGTTGTATTTCAACAATAAAGCATTTTCCTCATCAAAAACAAGCAGCAGGAACCCTACACCAGCAGCAAGCAGCAGGAGGGGCACAGCAAAAACACAGTGTTGAAATCGCTATAAAAGGTTTGAGGTTTGAGGTTCGATTTTGCGGGTACTAGACGCCTTTCGGCCCCGGGGGGCCACATGGTCGGGCCAGGTGATATCCTCTCCACCGGGTCCTAGTGGGGGGCCCTCCAAGACGCACTTCCTGCCTGGTGGCGGAGTCCCCCCGGTTCACAGGGCTCGGAGCCCCGTCCCTCCCAGGCTTCCCCGTTTCGCCACTCCCCGGTCAGTGCATCAATTCGCAGCCGTGGCTGAGGGCGCTTATCCACCGCGTCGCCCCCCTAATGCGAGGTCGCCCAGGGCGCCAGCCTCCGCCGGGCCCGTGCTACTCGCTTGTCGCCACGGGGACCCCCTTGGGCTGGCGCGAAGGCTGCCTAGCCTAGGGGTTGGGGCGTGGCGCAGTGCGCCATTACTGCCTTGGCGGGTGCAGTGCCCCGTCCGTGTGTGCGCGGCGCTCGCGGCCGGTTCGGGGGGTTCGGGCCGGTACCTGGTGTTGTGTCTCTCCCGTTTCCCCCTTCCCGCCCCGCGTGTCCCGCGCTGCATGTGGCGGGCCGTCCCGTCTGGGTGTCCCTTACCCTCGCTCGCTGGTACGCCATTCCACGCGGTCTGTGCGTTCTGCGAGCTGGGTCCGGTCGCCCTTCTGGTAGTCCCCGCGTGCCCTTTGCGTGTGTGTGCGCTCGCGCTCACGCGGCGCCTGTCTCCTCCCCCCCTGGGTGGTGTGGCGTGCGCACCTCGCGCCGTCCCGGCACTGGGCGCTGGTAGGACCGTTCCAAGTGGTCCGTGCCCCTCCGCGTGTCCTGCCCCGTTCCCTTGCTCCGTCTGGCGTGCTTGGGGGGGGGCGGTCCAGTCCCGGGTCCCCCCTACTTGGCTTGGGGCTGTGGGGGAGGCGGAAGGGCGTCCCCGGGGGGGGGTGCCTTCCATTGTTGCGAGGGGCGTCTGGGGTCAGGCGCTCCCCCTCCCCTTACTGCCCACCCACTGGGCAGGCTGTTGGGGTCCGCTACCCACGTGCTGTGGGCGCGGGCGTGTGGCTGTGGGGGCCCAGCACTGTCCCCTTGGCCTGCACGCCCTGTTGGGGCTGCGTGCCGCGGGGGTGGTGGGGAGCCGTCCCCCTACGTGGCTGCGGGCGGTGCGCCCCCCGTGGGGTGGGTCCGTGGCGTTCGTGTCCCGGGGGGCGGGCTGGGGGGGGGGGGGCGGCCCGTGCGCCGTGCCCCCCGTTTGTGCGGCCGGGGGGCGCCTGTAGGGCGGGGGGTCGCTCTGCATCGATCCGTCCCTCTGCCTTCCCTGGGCAGGCAACAAAGCGGGTGTCACTGGTGTCGTTCTGGTCATGGGGGGCGTGGCCCCCCATACCACTCCGGTTCGTGCCCGCCCGCCTTCACTGTGCGCGATCTGTGCGGCGTCCTGGCGCGTTGGCGCGGGCTCGCTCGCTCCCCGCGGTTCCTGTGGGAGCCGGCGGCTGGGGCGGGGGGGCGGGCCGTGCTCCGGCTCCTCCCGCGGGCGGGGGGAGGGGGGACCATCCCCCCTGCCTTGGGGGGTGGGGGCCGGGGCCCCCGCGGCTTGCGGGCCGGTTGGGGGGGTGGGGGGGGGGGTCGCGCCGCGGCCTCCCTGCTCCCCCTCTGGGTGGCAGCCCGCGGTTCCCTACCCTGGCCCCCCTCTTGTCGTCGGCGCACTCCCCCCCGGCGTGCGCGTTCAGTCGGGGTCCCGGGGCCGCCCCGGGGGGGGGGGATGAGGAGCGGCCCGTGGACCGCTCCCCTGGGGGCCACTTCAGACCTGAACCCCCCCTCTGCCCTCCCTGAGTGGGCAATGGTCATGGGGGGGTCATTGGGGGCGCGGCCTCCATACTGATCTGGTGCGCCGCCGTGCGCCGTGCCCAGGCTTGGTCTGCGCGCTGCTCCGGCGCGCTGGTGTGGGCTCGCACGTCGGCCGCGACCCCCGCGGGAGCAGGTGGCTTGGGGCGCTGGGGCGCGCAGTGTGCAGGTCCAGCCGCATCCCCCCACCCCCCGCGTCGCGGTCCCTTCTGGGGGAGGGGGGGCGTCCCCTCGGCTCCAGGGGGGCGGAGGGTCATTCCTGTGGCCCTCAAGCTGGAGGGGGGAGCGGGGGGGGGGGGCGCCCCACCGCCCTTCTTCCCCCCGCCGTGTCGGGCGTCGGCCTGCCATCTGTTGTCTCTGGCCCGCCCCCCCGGGTTATACTCGTGCCGTGGGGGTTGCCGGGCGGCCGCGGGCGTCGAGCGTGGCCAGGTCGGCCGCAAATGGGTCAGTGCGGCGGGGGGGGTGGGGGAGGGGGGGGGAACCCCCCCGCCCTGGTTCGCGCCCCTGTCCTCCCCAGGCCGGCCTCTGAAGGGGCCGCTCCGTTTGCGCCATCCTGTGCGCAGCCGGTCTGCCGTCGGCCAGCAGTCAGCAGGGCGGGGGCGTGCGGGCGGTTCACCGGGGGCGCTTGCCGCGGCCGCGGTGCCCCCTCACCCCGGATGCAGCGGCCTCTTCGGGGGGGGTGCGGGGCCGCCGTCCCTTCGGTCTGCCTCCGTCCGCTCTTGGGCCTGAGGGGGAGGGGGGGGGGAGTGGGGGGGGCCCTCGGGTCCCCCGGCGCCGCCCCCTGACGGCCGAGGTGGGCCGGCCTGGCGGTCCCCGCCCCGGTGGCCAGCCGTCGACTGGGGGGTCGCACTTTCCCGCGCCCCCCTCTACTTAGAGTCGGACCCTCGTGCAGGCCCTCGCTGGGGCCCCTTGCCCCCCCCGCCGTCGTCGCGCGGCGCTGGCCGGTCGGGGGCGGCTGTGAGGGTTAGCGGTCAGCGGTTAGCGGGCTGCGGGGCAGTAGCTTCCCCCCCGCGCTTGTTGTATCCGCCCTCCCTCCCGCGGGAGGTGGCGCGCGCTCCTCCGTCACGCCGTATCGTGGGGGGGGCGTGGGTCGGGGGGCCTAGCACCCCCCCCCACTTTCTCGCTGACACAGCAGCCGCATAGCTCCTGCATTGGTAACGGGGCGGGGGTTGGCTGTGGTCAGCTGCAGCCCACGAACTGCAGCACGACAGTGGCTGCAGCAGCTGCAGCACACCTGACGTGGTGCTGCAGCAGCACCCCCACAGCCGCTGGATTGCTACCGGGGGGGTTGGCTGCGGTCAGCTGCAGCACATGGACAGCACATGGACTGCAGCGTGAAGAGCTGCAGCTGCTGCAACATGAGGGCTGCACCTGGTGCGTCGCTGATGCAGCACCCCATAGCCCCTAGATTGGTAACGGGGCGGGGTTGGCTGCAGTGAGCTGCAACACGCGCTGCAGCACACAACGAGCCACAGCTGCTGCAACACTCGGGCGGCAGCTGAAGTGCTGCCGATGCAGCTTCCCCCATAGCTCCTGCATTGGTAACGGGGCGGGGTTCAGCTGCACTGAGCTGCGGCCCACTAACTACAGCAAGAAAGTGGCTGCAGCAGCCGCAGCACACCGGAAGTGTTGCAGGTGCAGCAACCCCGCAGCCCCTGCAAAGATAACCGAGCTGGGTTTGGCTGCAGACAGCTGCAGCACGCGTACTGCAGCATGAAGGGCTGCAGGTGCTGCAGCGTGAGGGCTGCCCTTGACGTGCTGCTGACGCAGCACCCCCATAGCCCCTAGATTGGTAACGGGGCGGGGGTTGGCTGCAGTGAGCTACACAACATGTGCAGCAGCATGAAAGGGGAAGCAGCAGCTGCTGCACAACGGCTGCACCTGACGTGCTGCTGGTGCTGCACCCTCGACACCCCTAGTTTGGTAACCGGGCGGGGGTTGCCTGCAGCACCCAGCGAGCCCACCACGTGGTGGCACAAAGCCCAGCGCGTGGAAGCACCGAGTCCACCATGAGGTGGCACGCGGCCCACCGCAAGGAAGCACAAAGCCCACCGCGTGGTGGCACAAAGTCCACCGCGTGGTGGCACAAAGCCCACCAAGTGGTGGCACAAAGTCCACCGCGTGGTGGCACAAAGCCCACCGCGTGGCGGCACAAAGCCCACCAAGTGGTGGCACAAAGTCCACCGCGTGGTGGCACAAAGCCCACCAAGTGGTGGTACAAAGCCCACTAAGTGGTGGCACCAAGTTGCGAGGCACGAGCATGAAGTGCGCGGGGTGCAGCGAGCGGCGCGACACAGAGCGAAACAGCCGGCAAGAAACACAGCGCGTGGAGGGGCCCTTGGGTGAGGGGCCTCTCTAGTGCTAGACGGAGACCTCCCGCCAACCGTCGGGGCGTGCGGCTTCCAAGAAAAGCCTATATCGTCAGGTCACGCTACACCTACACCTACACCCCACTTTCTCGCGTCCGCCGTCTGGGCAGTCACCTGCGCAGCCGTTTGTGTGGGGGCTGGGGCTGTGGCGGCGGCCGGTTGCGCCGGCGGTAGCGCCAGTGGGCGAGGGCGCTGCTCAAGGCCCGGGGGAGCCAGTTGTTGGTGACCGCGTCCGTGATGCGGAGTACCGCTCACCCTTCCAGGAAGGCCGGCCAAGTAGACCCCCTGTCGGGCCACGCCGACCAAGCCTTTTTCTAGTAAGAAAAAGTGCTTCTCCAATGCTTGAGAGTATACTTTAGTTGTATTAGAGGTGCTCTAAGCACTCATGCATTTTTATCTTAGTATTGGCCCAACCAAAATGGGTGATAACACATTTTGACCTATGGAACCAAACACTAAATCAGGATGTAGTGTGGAGCCCTTAATCCCCAGGCTATAGGCACTAAAACATCTTTTCCTGATTTACTGAGGCACTGATATACCGAGGGCAGAGCCTATGAATTTATCTATGTTTTCTCATGAATTCTTAGCTATCCTAGTGGTATGCACCCTAGGGGGCTGGGGCACCTCTTTTTAAGAGGTCCTGGGTTCAATACCCACAAAAAAAAATGCCGACAAGAAAAAGGAGGCAACAAGGGCCACGCCCAACTCCTTGAAGCATAACTCTAAGGCCAAAGGCAACGAGTCCATGCTTGCACACGTGAAGATGCATCTTGGGAACTCTTCGAATCCTAGTGTCTCCAACTCTGAGCCGCCATCCCTTTCCCAACGTGGTGATCCCTTTGCCTCAAGCTCAAGCGTCAACCTTGACACGGAGTTGGGACTCAGGGAACGACCTTTGGTAGGCGATGTGCCGGGAGGGAAAAAAAATCTTGACCCCACCGTTGGGCGGCGCACGACCGCCGGTCCAAGCGCTCTTGAGAAGGAAAAAAAAGCAAAGGAAAAAAATGATGCGACCGAGTGTGAGTTGCTTGACACGAAAAAAAGTGACAACGAAAAAAAAGATGACTCCACAATGGATGAACTTGGCTTAGCCGTAGATATCGAGGTTGGTAGTACGGCTAGCACACATAGCTCCGCGCACCCTCGCACCATGGCTTTAGATCATGATGTCGTTGAGCTTGGAGATGGTAATGCTAGTGGCGCTATCGAGACACCAAAGAAGATCCTTAGAGATGCATTCGTCACGCCTTCCAAGCCGCCCGCCCCACTCGCCGCCCGCCCGGCCGAGCTAGAGTCGGAGCCTGAGTCTTGTTTCCGCGCACCCGCACCAAGGTTGCCCACTTCACCCGTTCATGTAATTTCTAATCCCGTTTTTAGGTCTCACGGGACGCTGCCTACGGGTTTCCCCGAAGCCCGTGACCTTAGCAAGGATGTGCAGGCAGGGAAAATTCCAGTGCGCGGACAGTCTAGGTTTTCGAGGGTTGATGTCCTGACCCCCGCCCCTCTTGCATACCATGATACCACGCCCTTGCCGCCTCCCTGCCTTTTGGCGTCCTTGAGCCCCGTTCCCCAAATACTTCTATACGGAGACGGTCTACCTTATAAAGGGTTCTTGAGATCCTTCTCCATTGCGGATTTGGCCTCCATGGAGTGGACCAAATTCATAGGCCTGACGACTTTTGTCATGTTGCCATCATTCGCCCCTTTCGAAGATGAGCCCCCATTTTTTTCGCACAAAACCATTGTTAGACGAGTTGTATCCTTGCTCCGACAGGCCAAAAAACAAAACAAAACAACCAATGTTTGGTTGGCCTACGTCACCCGCTCAAATGTAGCAGATAGCAGCTTTGCAACCCTTCTGGACCGCCGCATCGACTTGATTCCCGCCCTGTCTTTTCTCTACCTGACGGTCGTTTGTCCCATCATACACCTTGCGTCTAGGGACTCCACCACAAACACCATAGTTGAGAATGTCAGCCCTTTGGACCAACCGCTGATTTTGATGCACCTTACATCCATCCAACTGCCCAAAAAGCACCATGCCAAAACGGTGGAATTTTTCCCGCGCCTCACGCCAACCGAAACAGCAGACAAGGTGTATGAACCCCACCCATCACTCTTCCAATTGAGAATCGACGTGCCCAACAAAGTTGTTCTAGATGTTGAAGGCACCGAGGTGGTTTGGGACATTACCGGCACCCTCCCCCTCATGCTCATGCTCAATGGCCTCGGGCCGGACGACACTTCCACCGTCCTTAGGGACATAGTGGTCCCGAGGATCACCAAAGACCATTGGCCCATACCCGTCAACTCCTCCCCAGACACCCACAAAATTTTTGACTTCCACGTGCCCCTAGATGTCTTGTCCCGTTTTTACGAGGAGCAAGACGCCCTGGGTGAAATGCGAGTCTCCATGGGACTATTGCACGAGTCGGTCAAAGATAACGCACTGGTGATTACCCACCAACCACGTTCCCAAAAAGGCGGCCCGAAAAAGAAGAAAATGCCATCTCCGGAAATTCGGGATGCGATTGAGATGAACTCGTCTCTTAGGAAAAAATTCGCTTTTATTGTCTTGCTCAATAAATACGACATTTTTGCCATGGTGCACGAGCGCATGCTGATCCAGCCCGCCGTGCAGGAAATTGAAAATTTGGGCGACATGATAGTCATTTGTGCCACGAAACAGCAGAGACTGATGGCCAAAGAGGTGTCCAGGACTGTGACCCCGCCCTACACGTTGGTCAGATTCCCACCATCGTATGCCAACCCCGAAATCATGCGATCTGCGGCCACCTTTGGCCCTGTCCAGAGGCACCAAATCTTCCAGCAATCTGGTATATTGTTGATCCGATATCAGTCGGACGTTTCGGCGCGTGCGTCCTACGGGGTCACCCTCCCTGGGCCCGTGTATTTCACGTCCGGAAATCCAGAGAATGATACCACTGAGGGCCTTACACAACGTCTGAGTGCCATATCTCTGTCTGGTCTGCCCCTGCCCGTACTCAACGAGCATAACCTAGCCGCTGTGGCGGGTAGCACTGTGCCGCCCTTCAACGTACCTGATATCCGCACTCGAGGCTCTGCGTCACCAGTGCCGTCGGCAATTCCAGAGGCATCAGCCCCCGTCAGCCCTACTTCAGACGCCAGGCACAGTGACTGCTCATTTCCCCAACCCGCCCTTACACCCTAACACACCCTTTCTCCAATGCTCCCCTGCCCCCATATCCACAGATGTCATCAACGATGCGCCATGCCCACATGGGAATGCCCAATTGCCAGTGCCCTTACACTCCCTGCTGGAGAACGCGCGCCTCCGAGTTTTTTCCTACCACGAGCTCCGAAGTATGCTGCTCCAGCTGCGACTTGGTGGATGGACCTACCCCCACCTGTTTGCGCTGTGCATTCTTTTCAGGCATGTCTACGTTAGGGTGCGTGCTGTCACAGCCACGATACTCAGAGTTTCCGCCCTCCTTCACAGCGTTACCCACTTGTCTGCGCGGCATTGCCGTCTAGTGCCCGCTGGACATGCTGTTGATCCCGATCTCAGTGAGTTTTCGAATCGGCCCCAGAGTTTACGTGTTACCGGAACGGGTTTCGCCGACCCCCAAGCCATGCCATCCTGCCCCCATGTGTCTGCTCAAGCGCCCTGCCTAGACAGTTTCTTCTTTTTTTCTTTCCCCTGTGGGCGACCCACCGCGCCCTGATCGCCCACTGCCACCCCCCCTCCCCCCCACCGGACCCCCTTGTCTCCCGCCCTATGTACCAGTGTTTTCCACGTATGATGGGATACCCGCTCAGGACAGGAACCCGCCCAGACAGTACCCCCAGATTATCTGCCACTGCCCCCGGGCATGGAGTATGGGGCGACCACTTCTGTGATGTCCACTTTGTAGCATAATTTACTACCTTGCATCGTCCCGCCGCCGCCGTGACCCCAGCCTGCCGACCTGCTGACCCTTGACTTGGGGATGTGGGTGACTCAATGTATATTGGGCTGGCCTCCTGAGAACACTGCAGCTGTGGCTTTGGACTTGTATTACAAAAAAAAAAAAAAGAGGTCCTGGGTTCAATACCCAGTCAGCCTAGCTAAGTAGGATTATCCCATGTGACATGGCAGTGACCTGAGCGCCACAAGCCATGCCACCTCAGCACCTATGGGACCCAAAAACAAGGAGTGCATATCGCAAGATGGCACTATGGATGAGAGTGAGCCCTTGGGGCAGTTTTCCAATCAGTGTTTCTCAAACATGTAAAATATTTCATCCTGAGTTGCAATGTATGCTAATTGCTGTGGTCTATTGTTGATTGTTGTCTTTATCTAACCCTTTGTGACTGCAGCCCTTCATGCTTTGATCCTGTTTATCTTCTACTTGCTTATCTCTGGCTTGAATTATCCTGGATTGGTTGTATTTCAACAATAAAGCATTTTCCTCATCAAAAACAAGCAGCAGGAACCCTACACCAGCAGCAAGCAGCAGGAGGGGCACAACAAAAACACAGTGTTGAAATCACTATAAAACTTTTTGTTGGCAGAGGCAGACAGTCTCTGCGTACCGGCAGCAACCCCGTGCCGTACATCCAGTGCGCCGAGATCTGTCATACATAAGCAAGAAGGGCAAATATGGACACAAAGAAGGAGGACACCGACGTGAGGACGGCGTCTGAGGCACCAGCAATGCCAGCACCTGGTGAACCTGGACCTGGACCTAGCGCTGTACCTTCGGTGTCCTTACATGGGCCAGCGGACGTGGTTGATGACTCGCTGGAGGGACTTCAGTCAGCCTTCCGGGCCCTCTCAGTCGAGGAGGTGGACACCAACCCTGTGGAGAGAAAGAGGGAGAGAGAGAAGGATGCAGGAGAAAGCATGGCAGACAAAGGAGTAGTCCATGGGCACAACCCGACGAGTGAGAGTAAGAAAAAGTGCTTTTCCAATGCTTTGGGGTACACTTAGTTGTATTAGAGGTGCTCTAAGCACTCTTGCATTTTTATCTTAGTATTGTGAAGCAGGTCCAGGGTACCGGGGATTGCGTCTACGGATACTTATGGAAATAACTTTCCCCTGGGTCCTTGGTTTCCATCTGTGGGTTTTTCAAACACCCCAAAAGTACCGCCGCCGCAAAAGAACCTCAGTTTCACCACTGCAAAAACCCGAAAGTCCTGCTGTTCATGATTTTTGAAGCCGATGATCTCGAGTCACGCTGCCAGAGTTTCACTTAATCCTGCTTGGGGGACGCATCAGCAGAAAAGCAAATCAGCAGAGCACACGGCAGTAGCGACAGAACACGTTGCACCATACTGCTCCATCACACTGTCATCGTGCTGAACTCGTATTGCCAGCTACGAAAAGTTCAAGGACTTTTGCCAAGTCCTGCTGCTCCATGACACAATCCGAGCTGTGTGCACACAAAACAATAATGCATAATAACAATAATAAGAATGCATAATGCACGCTATATTTCACGCAATACATCGTACAATCTCGATTCAGAGTCCTGATCACGACACGCAAGCGCTGGAGCGTGCGCCTGTATTCTGCGGTGCGCGCGTGTTCTTCGACGCTGTCGGGGCGGCTCTTCGAGTAGCCATCGAGGCAGGACAGACCAAGGGTCTGATTCTGCGTCACCCCCCTCTCAGGAACGAACTGCAGGGTCTGCAGGTCGCTCTGAACTCCCTACCGGCCGACCTAACACCCACATGCCATAGTATACACCTCACAGCACCGACCATGGTGCCGCTCTCGCTCCTCAAGGCTGTCGGTTACCTTGCGGCGTGGTGTGTGGTCATTGCGGAATGTCAGCCGTGGGAGGCTGCACACATACTGTATATTGCGACAGATGAACAAAAGCGCAATATATAATATAATAAAAAACTTGCATCAGGGAACAGACTGAACTCTAGTCCGCACGCGCTGCAGACCAAAGTTGATAATTAAAATCCCAGACATAGGTTTAGCCAAGAGGATGCGTCGGCAACGTCGGTGACAGCTCTTGGTGGATCGAGGCGCTGCTGGTGGCTTCAGGGTCGATGTCCGCCCTCGGTGGCATCAAGGCCCCATCGGTTCGCGGGGGTCAACCAGGCCCGGTTGGCTCCACGGCGGGCGCCGTTTTCTTGGTCAGGTCCTACCTCACGCGCTTAACCGTGCTCCAGGCGAAAATCCACGAACCCGCACGCTGGTCACACTGTGCCGCCAAAAGTCCTCTCAGCGCCAACCGGCGTCGCAGTTGAAGTTGTCGGCGCACCATGATGGACCCAACGGCGATCATCTGGCGTCCAAGGGTGCTGTTCCGAACGATCTTCAGTCAGTTGTTGAGCGCGGAAATGGCAATATATTTGAACTTTTCTGAAGCAGGTCCAGGGTACCGGGGAATGCGTCTACGGATACCTATGGAAAAATTTTTCTCCTGGGTCCTTGGTTTCCATCTGTGGGTTTTCCAAACACCCCAAAAGTACCGCCGCCGCAAAAGAACCTCAGTTTCACCACTGCAAAAACCCGAAAGTCCTGCTGTTCATGATTTTTGAAGCCGATGATCTCGAGTCACGCTGCCAGAGTTTCACTTAATCCTGCTTGGGGGACGCATCAGCAGAAAAGCAAATCAGCAGAGCACACGGCAGTAGCGACAGAACACGTTGCACCATACTGCTCCATCACACTGTCATCGTGCTGAACTCGTATTGCCAGCTACGAAAAGTTCAAGGACCTTTGCCAAGTCCTGCTGCTGCATGACACAATCCGAGCTGTGTGCACACAAAACAATAATGCATAATAACAATAATAAGAATGCATAATGCACGCTATATTTCACGCAATACATCGTACAATCTCGATTCAGAGTCCTGATCACGACACGCAAGCGCTGGAGCGTGCGCCTGTATTCTGCGGTGCGCGCGTGTTCTTCGACGCTGTCGGGGCGGCTCTTCGAGTAGCCATCGAGGCAGGACAGACCAAGGGTCTGATTCTGCGTCAATTGGCCGGACCAAAAGTGGTGATAACACATTTTGACCTATGGAACCAAACACTAAATCAGGATGTAGTGTGGAGCCCTTAATCCCCAGGCTATAGGCACTAAAACATCTTTTCCTGATTTACTGAGGCACTGATATACCGAGGGCAGAGCCTATGAATTTATCTATGTTTTCTCATGAATTCTTAGGTATCCTAGTGGTATGCACCCTAGGGGGCTGGGGCACCTCTTTTTAAGAGGTCCTGGGTTCAATACCCAGTCAGCCTAGCTAAGTAGGATTCTCCCATGTGACATGGCAGTGACCTGAGCGCCATAAGCCATGCCACCTCAGCACCTATGGAACCCAAAAACAAGAAGTGCATATCGCAAGATGGCACCATGGATGAGAGTGAGCCCTTGGGGCAGTTTTCCAATCAGTTTTTCTCAAACATGTAAAGTATTTCATCCTGAGTTGCAATGTATGTAATTGCTGTGGTCTATTGTTGATTGTTGTCTTTATTTAACTCTTTGTGACTGCAGCCCTTCATGCTTTGATCCTGTTTATCTTCTACTTGCTTATCTCTGGCTTGAATTATCCTGGATTGGTTGTATTTCAACAATAAAGCATTAACCTCATCAAAAACAAGCAGCAGGAACCCTACACCAGCAGCAAGCAGCAGGAGGGGCACAACAAAAACACAGTGTTGAAATCACTACAAAGCTTTTTTGTAGCAGAGGCAGACAGTCCCTGCGTACCGGCAGCAACCCCGTGCCGTACATCCAGTGCGCCGAGATCTGTCATACATAAGCAAGAAGGGCGAATATGGACACAAAGAAGGAGGACACCGACGTGAGGACGGCGTCTGAGGCACCAGCAATGCCAGCACCTGGTGAACCTGGACCCGGACCTAGCGCTGTACCTTCGGTGTCCTTACATGGGCCAGCGGACGTGGTTGATGACTCGCTGGAGGGACTTCAGTCGGCATTCCGGGCCCTCTCAGTCGAGGAGGTGGACACCAACCCTGTGAAGAGAAAGAGGGAGAGAGAGAAGGGTGCAGGAGAAAGCATGGCAGACAAAGGAGTAGACCATGGGCACAACCCGACGAGTGAGAGTAAGAAAAAGTGCCTTTCCAATGCTTTGGGGTACACTTAGTTGTATTAGAGGTGCTCTAAGCACTCTTGCATTTTTATCTTAGTATTGGCCCAACCAAAAGTGGTGATAACACATTTTGACCTATGGAACCCAACACTAAATCAGGATATGGAGTGGACCCCTTAATCCCCTAACAATGTGAGGCTATTCATCGTTTCCTGAGTTGACTGAGAACTGACATATCCAGGGCAGAGCCTATGAATTTATCTATGTTTTCTCATGAATTCTTAGCTATCCTAGTGGTATGCACCCTAGGGGGCTGGGCACCTCTTTTTGAGAGGTCCTGCGTTCAATTCCCGGTCAGCCTAGCTAAGTAGGAAGATCCCATGTGACATGGCAGTGACCTCATCGCCACATGCCCTGCCACCTCAGCACATATGGGACCTCAAACAAAGAGTGCACATCTCCTGAGATGGCACTGTGGAGATTGAGTGACCATGGGGCAGTTTTCCAACTCTTTTTTCAAAACATTTCAGCTATCTTTGTGAATATGCAATCCGATGTGCCCTGAGTTGCAGTTTCTGTGAATATTCTAACATCTTTCACTGTTTACACTGCAGCCCTTCATGCTTTGACCCTGATTCTTCTCTACTTGCTGATCTCTGGCTTGGGTTATCCTGGATTGGTTGTATTGCATCAAATAAAACATGTTCCTCACCAAAAACAAGCAGCAGGAAGCCCTACATCAGCAGCAAGCAGCAGGAGAGGCACAACAAACTCACAGTGTCGAAATCACTATAAAACTTTCTGGTAGCAAGGGGCAGACTGTCTCTGCGTACCGGCAGCAACCCCGTGCCGTACAACCAGTGTGCCGAGATCAGTCATATATAAGCAGAAGGGCGAACAAAGATGGACACAAAGAAAGAGGACACCGACGTGAAGACAGCGCCTGAGGCTCCAGCAATGCCAGCACCTGGTGAACCTGGAGCTGGACCTAGCGCTGTACCTTCGGAGCCCTTACATGGGCCAGTGGACGTGGCGGAGGATTCGTTGGAAGGACTCCAGTCAGCCTTCCGGGCCCTCTCAGTCGAGGAGGTGGACACCCATCCTGTGAAGAGAAAGAGAGAGAGAGAGAGAAGGATGCTGGAGACGAAGCAGACGAAGGAGCAGACCAAGGGCACGACCCGACGAATGATCCTACCTTCGAGGGCGCACCAAGCTCTTCTGGCCTCCACGCATCACCCTCTCCTCTAACCACCACACTCCCAATTCCAGACTGAGCCGCTGCAACATCCACACCCATAACCAACCCGCCTATGGCTGAGGGCACAGGCTTCACTGGTATGCCTACCTACCCTGCCTATGGTGTGAACCCACCTACCACTGCGTTTCCTGAGGCAACTACTGCCAGTGAGCCGGTGACCTCCAATTCTGCGCCGCGATGGTATGCGGCTGACTATCACCATCCTCTAACCGCTACGGGAGACTATGTGGATGTTCCTGGGTATGCAACCTTGAGTGGGTTGAGGAGAGGACCTGAGTCTCTTGGAGGAAGAAGTAGAGGATCGGGGAGATCCTCCAACAGGTCCCTGACGCGGTCGGAGATCAACGAGGTGCTCCGAGGAGCCACCTCTAAAATTGTGGGCAACCTCACTCAAGAGATTAAAGATAAACTGGAGCCTCTGATGATACCGCCCCCAGCGTCACCTACCACTATGGGAGTGTCACCCCATCGAGTACAGGCCAACCACCTGGTGGCAGGGCTGACAAACACCCTGGGGAGCCTGAGGAGCCGACCGATGCCGACCCCTGCAGCGATACCGAGAAGCCCTTTCATACCGAAAACAGCCCAGCCGCCCTACAGCCACGTGACGAATCTTACGAGAGCCGAGCTGGACCGGCTGGGGCTGACAGCTCCGAGGGCAATGGTTGACGTGGAGCCCTATGGCTCTAGTGATCTAGGCGGAGACCCCTCCGAAGATGAGCTGCCGTCGATGACTTCTGCTTCGCCCATGGAGGACGACGACCCGGAGGACCCCGAGAACCCAAGTGGGAAGAAGAAGAAGAAGAAGAGGAAGACCCGACGCCCTGAAGGACGCAGGTCTCAGGAGGCTAAGGCTATTGCCACCTCGAAGATCGTGGTGAACCTGCCTGAGTTCACAGGCAAGGACCTCAGCGAGTTCGCTGAGAATTTTGGCCGGTTTCTCCGATTGACCGGCCAAACCCACGCTAGTGGACGGGTCAAGTGCGATCTACTCCTGCAGTGCTGCAAGACCAAGTACCTGGAGAAGCAGGTCAGACAGATCGTGACTAATTCCGCCACCTTTGCCGATGTGTTGGTTGCCTTGGAGAGGCAGTACCCGACCTATGAAACCGACCTCTCCATCAGGGCCGAGATCCAGAACCTGGCCGTGCTGCCCAACAACCCCAAACCTGGCAGGGTCTCTGAGCTGTTGGCTGACCTGGATCACTGGGCTGGACGATTGACGCCTGGTTCTTACAGCAGCGACGACCTGCTTTTCTGGTTGGTGGCTAAGCTCCCTCGAGAGCTGTGGGACGAGTACCGTTCAACGGCAGAGCGCAAGGCTAGATCCCTCCGCTACGAGGATCGATGTGTACTACTCCTGGAGCTGGCGCTGGAGAAAGAAAGCGACCGGCACCTGAACAACTACCGTCCTGGAGATTGAGGCTCTGGAAGCCATGGCAAAGGGTACCAAGGATCCCGACCTGGGCAGGGGACTATCCCAAAACACGCCCATGCCCGTATCATGGAAAACGTCAAGGAGCTCCTCTGGTGTGATGCCAGAGACGAGCAGGGCCACCTGCAGCACGCCCCTGACTGCGAGCAGCGAGACTGCTTCGTAGTCCAAGGGAAGCAGCAGGAGAAGAACACCGGCGCCAAGGCGAAGCTGTCGGATCACTACAGGTGTACAATCACCTGTGCCTTCTGTGGGAAGAGGAAGCACTACGAGGATGAGTCCTACCACAAGCAGCGCCTGTCGGCGAAGCTGAAGGGTGAAGATCCTGGCATAGGCTCAGGCAAAGGTGGAGGCAAAGGCAAAGGCAACGACTCCGGCAAGGGCAAGTCGAAAGGACGTGGACAAGGGCAAGACAAGAGTCAAGGTGGATGAGGAGGAGGCGCTAACCGCCAGCCAGACAAGGACAACAAGAACACGGACAAGAACGGAGGCAACCCCAACCCCAATCCAGGGGGGAACTCGGAGCCCTCTGGAGGGCAGTCTGGTCCTACCACACGCTCACAGACGCAGGCCCAGAAAGAACAAGGGGCCAAGCGGGAGCACGAAGGTGGTGATGACGGCAACGCTAAGAAGAGAAGCCGTTTCATGAGGATGGCCCGCAAGCTGCGGAACAAGGGGTTCGAGGTGACCTGTCCCGCGGAGTGCTGACGGGGACGCTCCGGTGGCACCCAGGACCTGGTGTTTTGGGTACGTATCCGACTAGGGGGACGTGAATACCTAGGGGTATTGGATACTGGCGCCACCATATCTATAGTGGCCAAGAAAAGTTTACCTTGTGGGAGCCTGAAGAACATCATGACCACCGCGGCTATACGATTGGGGGATGGACATGTGGTGCACAGCTGTGGGGACTGTGAAGTGGAGGTACCTATGGGCTCCCGGACTCTCGCCCATCGGTTCTATGTGATGGACACTGAGGCCTTCGACTTTGTATTGGGTACTGACTTCTTTGTGCAGCACTCCCAGTTACAATCCCTGACGCTGCAAGCGCCCTACCTCCTCTACGTGGACCACGGCAGTGGCAGAGAGTCTGTGCCACTGGAGCAGTCGGATCATACCTCGAGTTACCTGAGGCTATCGAAGGAGGAGCCCTCGAACATGATTGCGGCCTCCAAAACTGAGGACTATCAACTATTGGGGGAAGTCCTAGACCAGGGTCTGAAGGAGTTGGGTTACTCTAGAGAAGACCTGAGTGTGGAGTTGTTCGCCAGCGACAAGCAGCATGTACTGGAGCTTTACTGCAGCAAGGGGAAGAACTGCAGCTACAAATTTTACTCGCCCTCTTTCAGGATGGCCTACGAGAACCCCAGGTTCAGTGAACTGGGGAAGGTCCTGACCAAGGTGGCCTTGGAATGTTCCCGGATGGTCCTGTGTTCCCCCGATTCGGGAGCCCATGGGGGCAACGAGTACTGGCGAAACCTCCTAGACAGGCTGACTATCAGCTCTGTTCGGTTACCTGATGAGGCCATCTACGTGCCTCTGGGGCGTAAGACGCCTATTGGGAAACCCGGATGGGGGAGTATGCTCAGCGTGGTGGACGGAGGTCTTACCTCCATCCCCTGGGAGGATCTGGACCCCACTCTGGTCCAGGCTATACAACGAGAAAGCGATAGACTCGCCTTGGGTGACTTGAAGGATCGACTACGACCTCAAGATGCTATTGAGACTACACCCGGAGGAGATGAATACGTCGTGACTAACACCAACGCCCCCAACTCTCCCTGCCATGTACCTGTTCCTGATGGAGTCTCTGACTGTGGACTATCCGAGCTACCTAGCTCTATCCACTCAGATGACGAAACTGAGCACGACGCCTTCTTCGTGCAGACCTGTGTGGAGGAAGTGGAGAACGCCGAGTACGTCGCCCCACAGAAACCCCTACTCTCCATGAGGGTGGAAGACCCCGTGGACGAAGAGCTGGACCCTCGATCCACGCTAAGGGAGTATGTGGACTCCAAGAGGAAGTTGGTGGCGAAAAAGCTATGCTACGCTAAGCCTGCCCGCAGCTCATGGCCACTGAAGCAAGGACGTATGGCAGATCTATCCCAATTGAAGGAGGACCTCGAACAGAAGATCACCACCTGGCAAAGGGAGGTAGATCTTGAGCTCATGAAGAGCGTGTGGGGCGCCCATTTGACGACCCCAGGGGAGGACGACCTCTCGGAGGAATGTGTATGTGAACCCCCTCGAGCGTGCCTATGTTGCCATCGTCCACCGGAGATGGTTGAACAAGACCTTCTATATGCCTACCAAGGGTTGAGGGACACTACCAAGGGCGAAGAGTCGCTGGAGGATCACCTCCTGACGTCTATTACTCAGGGGGCAAGCAACTTACACTCTGACGAGGACATGGAGGACAAGATCAAGCTATTGGACCCACGGGTGCGGAAGCTTATAAGGACCTATCTGGAGGTGTTCGGAGAACTACCCCCTCCAGCCTCATGTGACAAGCTGGTACAGATGGACCTCAAGCTGAAACCCGAGTTCGTGGGTCACAAGATCCGGAGGAGACCCTATCCAGCTCCTAAAGAGCAGGCCGACGAGATTGAGCTACAGATACAAGAATGTATTGACCCTGGCCTAGTCCTGGAGTACAAGGACGGGGACTACCCCCTACACTGCAGCCCCCGTTTCCTGGTGGCTAAACTCAGGAGGCACCCATGCGCCCCCTACAGCACAAATGCCCCACCCTCCGCGGCGACAAAGACGACAAGGAGCGCCGACAGACCATCACATGCCAGAAGTTCCACCCCAATACGGGATACCTCTTCCACCTGATGCACGCGTATATCACCCAGGGACGCCCAGACAGGGGACTCCTCCGCCTCACCGCAGGAGCCAAGGCCATCATCACCCAGGGAATAGGCGTCTATGCAGCGCCACTACTGCAACCCACGCAAATCACCGCCAGAACCGCCCAGGGGAACCCCATCTACGTCTATCACCCCACAGCAATCGCCCGCCTACCCATACCCAGCGACACCGACATCATCTACTTCACTGACACATCCGGCACCCAGCAACGCACCCCCACGGTCGGTTGCGCCTCCGTGCGCATCACCCGGCACGCGGACGGCCTCCACGTGGAACACCACACCGGGACCACCATCTTTGGGGCGTCCTCCCACGGCGAACTGCGCACCATGGCAGACGCCGTCACCGCCACACCGCCACCCACGACGATCCGGCCCCGCAACATCTGGGTAGTCGTGGACGCCACGGTCGACATCCACCTCACCAGGCGCCTTGCGGACCTGCCCCTCCACAAAGCACTCGAGTCCGGCCTCACCACACAAGCGTTGGGACTATGGATGGCCTTCAAGGGCATGCACCCCCAGGACGCCCTACACATTGTCAAGCAGGAGTCACACCGCTACGCATACGGCAATGGACGCGCAGACACGCAGGCCAAACACCAGAACACCAACCACACCCCAGGGCTCGAACGCGTGCGACTGGACACCCCACACCACAGCCACCTGCAGCACCTGCCCCCGATACCCCCGGCCACACAGCCCCCCCAATGGATGCCCGAGGACACGCCGTACACGGATCGAGACAAGCAGTACCACTACCCCACACCCATCCAGCAACTGGCCACCACACTGGGCCACCCAGCGAACACCGAACTCCTCCGACGCCTCGAAGACTCCGTCCACACCCCCCTCTACTACTCCGCCCTGCGCCCGGATAGCCTCCCAGCACACCTACAAAAGCCCCGACTCCAACTCGCCCTCGAACAACTTCCCCTCCTCACCCGATACCACCGATGGTATGCGCGCCGCTCGATCCACGTCCCCGCAGGACACACCAAATGGATCTGCAGCCACGCGGAAGAAGAAACATGGGACCACTTCAAGGCGTGCCCCCTGTACAGAGGACTGGACACCCTCACAGACTGGAACCCAACCCACACCATCGCCCAGCACGCCAAGTGGCTGGCGCAGTCCCCGGCGACCCAGCAACTCACCACCGTCCTCAAGCAGACGGAGGTGCTCGAGGCGGTCCGCAGGGGACTCGTCCCCACTGCCGTCTACACCTTGCTACGCACCCACGCGGAGGACCCCCAGGCCACGGCGGCGCACAGGCAGCGGACGGCCGTTGCCAAGACGGCGGAGCAGCTCACATACCGCGCCCACCAATACCTGCAGCATGCGGCAACCCTGCCCCCAACAGACCAAGCCCAGCTCCTCAAACTCCTGTTCTACTAACCATGAGAACCTACCCCGTGACATACCAACACGGAACCTCCACCACGTCTACACACCGTCCACCGAGCACAGCACTGGCACAGCACACACGGGCACCACAGGCACCGCACACACTCCCACCAGCATGCGCGCGCCACCAGCCCCCATCCCCCCACGCCGCCGTCCGTCCACAGGTACCACCAACCACCAGCCACCGCATGTCCCCTCTGCGTTCGCCAGCGGCTACCACAGACAGCCCTGCCCTGCAACCCAGACCACTGGGTCTGCCTGGGAGCCGCGCACCGCCTCACCCACTGCCCCCACTGCGGGGACCTCAACCCCCGCCACCGCCAGCGGCCCGTGGCCCCAGCCGCACCCCCCCCCGCCAGCCACCCCAGCTTCTTCGGGTTCCTCACCGACACCCTCCGGGACCAACTGGGAGGGTACTACGTGGCGGACGCGGCGGACCACGCATGGACCATAGCCGTGGCCACGGGCAACACACCCCTGCCCCCCCACAGCCCACCCCTACGCCACAGCGGAGGCGGCTTGAACGTGGCGGCCCGCCACATCCTCCTCGCCCTATACCTCCACCACCGAGACCTACACCTCCCAGACCCACAACTCCCGGCCCCCCAAGCAGCAGCCCTGACGCCGGAAGCGTGGGCCGACACGGCACCAGAGGAGATAGCAGCCTACCTCCGAATCACTTGCCGCCGGTTCAAACACGCCCTCGGCCGACGGAAGGGAACACCTTACCCACTCAGCGCACTCCTCTACCCGGCACACCACCCCCACCCCGCACAACAGAAGCCCCCGGAGGGCTGGGCGTCTTTTCGGGACGCCCACCTGGCCGCCCCCGACGAGGCCACCGCCACGCGGATGGGCCTCACGGACCAGGAAACCTACGTCAGAGGCCTCAAGACAAGCCTCCAAGAGGCACACCGCTGGCACGCCCGCTCCCCGTCGCCCCCACGGGGACAGGGGGGTTCACCCGCCCCCGACACCCACCAGGCCAAGAAGACCAAGACAGGTCAGGGGGCCCGCCAACGCGCCCGCCAGCAGGGCGCGACGCCCCGACCAAGGCCCGGGTCCAGCCACACCGCACCGCCCCACGCCCAGACCCCCGGGGCACAACAACAACACCGCCACCGCCAGCGCCCACCACCACCACCGTACCGCAGCACCCAAACCCTGCAGCCCAGTCAGCCACCACCGCCCACACACGTCCACACCATGCCAGGACCACCGTACGCGCAGAGCCAGGGGACATGGCACCACCAACACCACCACCACGCCCCCGTCCCTCCCAACCCCTACCCCCTAATGCCCCCAGGCTACAGCGACCCCCACCAGCTACATCCCCACCACGCCCCAGCACAACCAGGCCCCGCGAACCACCCACCCCACATAGCGCACATCACCGCACCACACCATCACGTATTCCACCACCACCAGCCCCTGCCACCACACCCACCAACGCCGGGGTACCACACACAACCGGCACACCCTCCACACCACCACCACGCGGTCCAGCACCACCCGCCGCCCCCGCTACACGGGCCCACCACATACGAGCCACGGTACACCCCCATGGACCCGCGAGGAGCCGCGCACGCACACGAACAAAACCAGGGCCTAGTAGGAGCGCCCCACCACCACCAACAGCCCCCCCACCCACACCCCATACCAGCGAGTACCATCCACCAGCAGCCACCCATTACATACGGACCACAGCCCCACCCGGACGCTCATGCGGCCGCCTCCCACGCACACCCCGGCACCACAACCAGTCAAGAACCGCAAGGGCCGCACGGCGCACACACGCAACACCCACACGACCCACAGGGACGCCAGGACCCCCAGCCAGCACAACACCCACCCCCGCCCCCCCCACCACCAACAGCGCCACCCCCACACCACCCCCCCCCGCCCCCCCCCCCGAGACCAGGCCACGGACACAACACGCGGCAGCCAGCACCAGCCAATTAACGTCGATACCCCCGCCGACACACGCCACCGCGAATCCCCCCTCCCGCGACCGCCACAAGAGACCTCATCACCGGACCCCCTGCGCGACAACGACGACCACCCCCCCCAACCCAAACCACCCCCCCCATCACATCCCGCACCACCAGTCGCCGCACGGGCCGAACCCTACGCCCTACACAACCCCGCAGCGGTACGGCAGCACCTCCGCGGACTCGGGGAACAGGACGTCGTGCTGTACCTCTGCACCTCCGGCACCAGCACCCCCATCCGGGCGGCCACCCTGGTCCAGGCGGCCACCCTGGGGGAAGGCGTCAGAGACTTCCTCTTCGACGCCTTCCTCCACGTCGCCCGACACGAGCGCCCCCCACGCGCCACCCCAGACGGCGAGAGCCCGCCCCCCATGGGGAGCCGGATCTGGGTGCCCCCCATCGACGGGGTGCGACACCTGGTCGGACACCCCGTGCCGGGGCGGGTGGACACCAAGGACCGCACCCGCTACCACGAGCCCGACATGGCCCACCCCCCACCCGACGCCACCCCCGACAGCACCAAAGAGTGGGAGCGGGAAATATGGGTAGCCCGGATGGCCTCCCTGAGCAACTTCCGGCACCACGTCCCGGGGGACATCCCCACCCCCGACGAGCAGCAGCCAGCCCCCTCCACGTACATGACCCTCATGTACAATCTGCACTACACCCTCTCGGCCACCACCTACGACGCACCCACCGACCACTGGGTGGTACACGGCACCGACTCCCTCCTCCCCGCCGACTACGACCCCCCCCCACACAACCCAGGCCCCGACACGTATGCCAGGGGGGACGACCCGGACGACCCCCACACCTGGGGCACGTGGGAACCCAAATCCCTGGACACGCTGCTCTCCATCCGCAGCGGCTACCAGGGCCTTGGTAGGGCGATGTATTGCCTCGCCAAGTGGATCCAACGGACCTGGGGGATCCCCACGGACCGATGGGTGTGGGTGGTCACGCTGCGCCCCCAGCAGAGGGAAGCCCCCCCAAACCGCAGGGGACCCAACCCCCCACGCCCCACCACCCTACAACTATGCCCGTACATGGTGGAAGCCCGCCTCATGACGCTGCTGTGGCCGGGCCCCCACACCCCCACCCAAAAGTACCCCCACCTCACAGAGGAGGACATGCCCGGCATCCAGCGATCCTTACTCCAGACCCTCGACTACCTCCAGCAAACACACCCGCACGTCCTGGAGCAGATATGGCCGCCCCCCGGGTAACCCACGTGCCCGCGCAGCCGAGACAACGCCGCCACGCCAGCACCAGCACGCAAGGATCGCCAGAAAAACGCGCCCACACGCCCGATGCCCGAACCTGCACCCTCGTTCTCGCTACTTACAGGACCCAGCATCATACGCCCGCCCCCGAGGCCCAGGACCCTCCGCCGTCTCCCACAGCCCTCTCCTCCGCCTCCGACTCCACAACCTCCACCACCACGACCACCTTATCCACCACCACCACCACGTCCTCATCCAGTACTCCACCCCCCAGGCCGCGGGGGACACCTCCCAAACGGGCCTCCAAACCCGCCCCCACCGCGAGCAGCCCCGCCGCCGCCAAGGCCCACGCCCCGACGAAGCCCACACCCACGACCCAGCCGAAGCCCAAGCGGCCACCCAAACCCGTCAGCACGCCCGCAGCCAAGCCCAAACCCAAGCCCAAACCCGGCGCCACGACGGCAGCGCGAGCCTGGCCCCCCGAGGATGTCCTCTACGACATCCGGCCCCAGCCGTCCCAGGCCCACAGGCAGCAGCGCCCAGCGCGGCGCCCCCCCACCGTCACCGACGCCACCGCCACCACCTTCATGGCGGAGCGCGCCGCGGCCGAAGCGCGACGCACCTCGTCCCGCCACCTCTCAAAGCCCGCACCCCAGGCCCACTGACGGCTCCCGACCAAGCCAGAACGATGCCAGGGTCCACCAGCAGCGTCCCCGCCCCCCTACCGGCCCTCGATGACAGCCCACATGCAACGCATGCCCCACTACCGCCGCCGCCGCGAATCCCCGCCAAACCCCGAGGCGGAGACCGTACGCGCACACCCGCGGGTCCACATCCGCGTGCACCCCCACTTCCCACACACCCCCACGGAACAGGACTACGAGGAATCCCCAAGGCCCGCCACCGCCGCCGGTCCCCACGACCCCGTCACACCCACCCACGCCCACTCCTCCGCCCAAGACCGCAGGCCCGCCCAGGAACAGTGGTGGCAGCGCTGGACCCACACGCAGCTCTGGGAGCTGCGGGAGTGGGCCCGGGGAGAGCCCTCCCTGGAGGCCCTGGTCCATCGGCCCCGCAAGGGGTCGATGGAGAACTGCCGCCTCCGGCCGGCGGGGGGGTGGATGCCGCAGACCGCATGGGAAGCCATGCTGGCCGATGCGCTCCACCCCCTGGGAGTCCTCAACCTCCCCGCAACCTCCCCGCGCCCCAGGACCACCCGTATGTCCTCAGGCGCCTGCGGGAGACCCTCCAGGAAACGCAGCGAGACGGCATCCGCCTGTTGGACATCACCCAAAGCCCAGCCCCGCACGCACACACCCCCTCACCACCCCACAAGCGTCGGCGCACCGACACCGGCGACACCCACAGCACCCCAGGAGCCCTGCGCGCCACACAACACGACGCGCCTGACCCCCCAGCCAGCGGCGCCGCCATCTAACCCCGTTACCCAGCAAACCACCACCACGGGGCGCCACGCAGGCCCCGCCCAGAAGTCGCCAAACGAACCGGACGCCGAAGGAAGCCAACGCACACGACAACGAGCACCGCTACGCCCAAAGGCGCCGAACCCAGGCCCGCTACCGTGGGCTCCTCTCCACCCTCAGCACGACACATACGTCGCTGGCGTCACTCCTCCGCCGTTCCCCCTCCCACGCCACCGCCCCGCGCCCCCCCCCTCCCGCCGCACGTCCCCACGCCGCCCAGCACCCAGCCCCACACACTGCGCCACAGCATCGCCCTAGTCCGGCTCCTCCACCATCGCGCCACTTGGCACCTCACAGTAGACCGCCGTCCTGTGGTCCCGCTCCCCCCGGCACCGCTCCCGGGGCCGCACACGGCCCACGTCGTGTTCGCCCCCACGTCGCGGGCCGCGGACATCCTCCCGCTCCTCGCCGCCACCCCTCCCGGGCATCGCATACTGCTTGCCGCCAACCCCTCGGTCCGCAGTGAGGTCCTCATCGGGCACGCCGACGCCCTGCACGTGCACCTGCTGCTGCCCAACCTGCACGCTGCGTACGCCCCCGGCACGCCCGTCGACCCCTCCGTGTGGGACTCCCAGTGAGGCCACCGGCCACCGGCCGGCCCGCACGCACCACCCTGCACCCGCCTCGGGCGCACGACCCCGTGGACGCCGCTACCCACACGCCCGGCCCCGCGCAACCGCCTAACCGAGCCAGTACCCAAGCACAAATCAAACCCGAGCCACACCCCGAAACCGCTAACCCTTGACTCCTAGCCAAGCCCGCCGAGGCAACAACGTAACCACAGCCCACACCCACAGCCCACACAGCCGCCTAACCAGCCAGCTCCAGAAGCAAAGAGACACCTCACCAAACCCACCCTGACCCAAGCCCGTGTACATCAGGACGCGCGAGCCGCACCCCTGGGGCGCGACCGCCGCCACAGCACCAACGACACACGCCAGAGGACACAACGCTATTGCACTGCCGCACCAGCTGCCCGTGCCTGTGCCTGCAGTGTACGCGCGCCCCTGTTTTTCTCTTTTTTGGTTTTTCTTTTTTTTTCCCAAAAAAAAGAAAAAAAAACAAGTAAAAAAAAAAAAAACAAGTAAAGAAAAAAAAACGAAAATTAGGGGGGGAGGAAGAGGGACACAACCCCCCATGGCACACGCGCACCGCACCCAGCACGCACACCGGTGAACAGGAGCCCAGTGGCCCAGGACACCGCACATGCAACACAACACACCGAGCGAGCACACCGGTGAACAGGAGCCAGCTGGCCCAGGACACCGCAGACGCACCACAGCAAACCGCGCGGGCACACCGGTGAACAGGAGCCCAGCGGCCCAGGGCACTGCACACACGTAGGGCGGCCGAGGGACAGGAAAGAACCAATACCCCATGGGTCGGACGCACTGGGGCGACCCAGCCGACCCACCGGGCCAGTGGCAGGAGCGGTACTCCAAGGCCACTGGTCCGAGCCCGGCCAGGCTGCATCGGGGACCATGGCAAACGTCACCCGGAGCCATGGAAGCAACCGATGACAGGCGAGCCGGTACACAGTCGAGGAGGGGGTCACCTGCCAAGCAGAGTGGCCCCGCAACTCAAGCCACAAGGGTGAGGCGGTCGTACCATTGACAAGCGGGAGCAATACTCCTTGTGGTGAGAGATACTCCACACGGCTGGGCAGCCCCCCGGAGCTGCCGCCCAAAGGAGGGGGCATGTGGCCCTACCCATGGACACATGTGGGGACACCCTCCCACCTGGGACACATGGACCGGGTGGCCCCGACAATGCCTTCCCAAGCACATGCGGGAGCGGCTCAAGAGGCACCTGACATAGGGCAGTGGGAGGGACAGGACGTCCCCTTGGTAAGACCTTCTTCCTGCAACGTCAAAGGAGGCATCCCGAGCTCCCGAAGATACCTATCTACCTACCCTACCTCGTGACTAACACCAACGCCCCCAACTCTCCCTGCCATGTACCTGTTCCTGATGGAGTCTCTGAGTGTGGACTATCCGAGCTACCTAGCTCTATCCACTCAGATGACGAAACTGAGCACGACGCCTTCTTCGTGCAGACCTGTGTGGAGGAAGTGGAGAACGCCGAGTACGTCGCCCCACAGAAACCCCTACTCTCCATGAGGGTGGAAGACCCCGTGGACGAAGAGCTGGACCCTCGATCCACGCTAAGGGAGTATGTGGACTCCAAGAGGAAGTTGGTGGCGAAAAAGCTATGCTACGCTAAGCCTACCCGCAGCTCATGGCCAGTGAAGCAAGGACGTATGGTAGACCTATCCCAATTGAAGGAGGACCTCGAACAGAAGATCACCACCTGGCAAAGGGAGGTAGATCTTAAGCTTATGAAGAGCGTGTGGGGCGCCCATTTGACGACCCCAGGGGAGGACGACCTCTCGGAGGAATGTGTATGTGAACCCCCTCAAGCGTGCCTATGTTGCCATCGTCCACCGGAGATGGTTGAACAAGACCTTCTATATGCCTACCAAGGGTTGAGGGACACTACCAAGGGCGAAGAGTCGGTGGAGGATCACCTCCTGACGTCTATTACTCAGGGGGCAAGCAACTTACACTCTGACGAGGACATCGAGGACAAGATCAAGCTATTGCACCCACGGGTGCGGAAGCTTATAAGGACCTATCTGGAGGTGTTCGGAGAACTACCCCCTCCAGCCTCATGTGACAAGCTGGTACAGATGGACCTCAAGCTGAAACCCGAGTTCGTGGGTCACAAGATCCGAAGGAGACCCTATCCAGCTCCTAAAGAGCAGGCCGACGAGATTGAGCTACAGATACAAGAATGTATTGACCCTGGCCTAGTCCTGGAGTGCAAGGACGGGGACTACCCCCTACACTGCAGCCCCCGTTTCCTGGTGGCTAAACCTGGGTCTACAGCCAAACGGCTGGTAGTGGACTACGGAGAGCTGAACAAGAAAACGCTGAACCACTCAGGGTCCATTCCTAATATGGAGTCTACCCTTGAGAAGATAGCCTCCTGTCGCTACAAGACCAAGATGGACAAGAGCAGCCGATTCTGGCAAGTGGACCTGACGCCCAACGCTCAGGAACTACTGGCCTTGATCATCCCTCAGGGGAGGGTGTTCAAGTGGAAGGTCATGCCATTTGGCGTGGCCAACGCACCCCCTCTATTCCAAGAGCTGATGAACAAGATCTTGTCGATCCTACGAAGGAGACCTAAGGTGCAGGAACTTATATCCCGTGGGGCCCAGATGGAAGCACACATCGACGATGTACGCCTCGGGACCAATACCCAGGAGGACCACCTCATCCTCTTGGCTGAGTTCTTTGCAGTCTGCCAGGAGAACCACACACAACTCAAGCTGGAGAAGTGTGAGTTCATGCAGGAGACCATGCAGTACCTGGGGTTTGACGTTGGCTATGGGTGGTGGACCCCAGCGGCCTCTATGGCCAAACCCCTGATGGATGCCAAGGTACGACACGAAGACCCCAAGAAAGGACTTCATGATGTACGCAGTTTCATTGAGGCGTGCAACTTCTATCGCCGCCATATCAAAAACTTCACCTACACCAGCGCCATTCTGACGGATTTGATCAAGAAGAGTACTACTTGGCGCTGGGGCCCACAAGAGCAACAAGCGTTTGACGAGCTCAAAGACAAGGTGGCCAACGCTAAGTGCTTGGGCATGTCTAGGGCACAGGGGGAGATTATCCTGGTGACCGACGCCAGCAATGTGGGCGGTGGTGGAACGTTGTTCCAATGGCAAGCACTAGAGAAGGAGGAATTGGACTCGGCTATTTCCCAATGGGGGACGGAAGGTCTCAACCGGGAGGAACCCTCAAGCACAGCTACCCTGACGACAAGTGGGTCCTAGTACCTCTGGGCCACTGGAACTGGAAGTGGAACCAGGCCAGGGGGAACTACTCCACGTATGAGCAGGAATTGCTCGCGGGTATGCTGGTGCTATCCTCACAATCACGACTGTTGGGGAGTAACCCTGTGGTCTGGCTGTGCGACCAAGAGCCGGTCCGCACTTTCCAGAATGGCCCCCCACCTGAGAAGGCCAAGCTAGGGCGCTGGTGGACCTACCTCAGTCAACTACGGCTGACGGTACACCATATCCAGGGAGTGAAGAACGAGTGTGCAGACTACATCAGCCGCAACAACTTCGACGCCCTGATTGGTGCCCGGTCTGAAGCACTGGCTAAGGAGGCGTTCAGCCGTATGGACGTCCACTTGGACCTCAACATGACAATGATACGCCCCCTGGATGGACTCCAACAATCGGAGTACCTGAAGGAGTTTGGGGATATCTACAAGCGCCTGGAGAAACGCCTTGAACCCCTCCTGGTCAACCAAGATCAGTGGAAGAGGCACAAGAGCTACCCCTGGCACGAGGACCGCATCGTGGTGCCTAGTGACAGAGTCCCAGCGCTGCTGAAGTGGACCCATGAGTCCAGCGGTCATGTGGGTGCTGACCGTACCCTGAGGACTGACGACCAACTGCGGAAAACCCTCCAGCCTATCGTGGACAAGTGCCCGTGCAGGTCCTGCAAACCAGGGGATATCAGGGACAGAGGTCTCTACTCGATTCTGCCCATCCCTCACTGTGCTAACAGTGTTGTATACGTGGACTACACGGAGATGCCGAAGTTCGGGGGCTATGACTTCGCCCTCGTGGTAACCTGTGAGCTGGCCAGGTTTACCAGGGTGTTCCCATGTACCAAACACATTACCAGGGAGGAGACTATCAAGATACTCCTGAAGGAGTGGTTTTGTATCTATGGGGCGCCCAAGGAGATCAACTCCGATGAGGACGTACGAGTACGCTCAGATACCGGTGGGTACAAGAGGGTCCTGAGATCCCTCAATGTCCAGGTGTCTACGGGGATCCCCTACTCGCACACGAGCAACCACCTATGTGAGCGACAGATCCGTGTCCTGAAGGAGAATGTAAGGATATGGTGCAAAACTGAACGCACCAGAGACTGGCCGAGACTACTCCGCTTCATATCCTTGATGATGAACTCCTAAGAGAGTTCAGCTACTGGCTACTCGCCCCATGAGCTATTCCTAGGGCGCCCGGCGTGGTTCCTACATGCCCCCTATCCAGAGGACACCGATTCTTCTGTGGGTGGATGGGTCCAAGAGCAACAAGCGAAGGTGGACAAGGCCAAGGCTATGCTCCAGAGAGTGAGGGAGCGTCAGTGGAACAAGAAGAACAAGCACCGAGTACCGGCCACCTACCAAGAGGGGGACTGGGTGCTGGTGCACCACAGTCGACTACCCGCCTGGCCACGCTCCACCAGCGATGACCCATACTTCGGGCCGTACAAGATTCTATCAGTGGATGGACACCGTATCACCGTGCGGTGTTCTCCCCGTCTAGGGGGGACCCTGGTGTGTGCTGCTCAACACCTGAAGCGCAACTATGATCCTGAAGACCTCTGTGGGGAGGAGTGGGAGCTGAACGACGAGAAAATCGCCGCCCTAGACCTACAATGGGCTGCCAGCCCTATGGAAGTTGGAGGGGAACTCCCCGACATGAACGCCGAGCAGATGGCTAAGGAGGGCTTCTACCTGGTGAAGTCTGTCCTACGCCACCGCTATCGCCAGGGTTGGCGCTTCCTCACCTTCTGGGAAGGGTTTGGAGTCAGAGAGGCCACCTGGGAGCCCTTCTCTGCGTTTTATCTACCTGAGGGACGCCTAAATTCAGTTCTGGTTGACTACTTGTCCCGGAACAACCTTGGTGAGTTGCTGAGGCTCGCTGAGACGCTTGTCTCCAAGACTAAAGCTTGGGACTGAACCTTACCCCTAAGTGTGCTACGTATGTCTGTGTGTGTCTCACTTCTCACCCGGGCGTGGCTCCTGAATCAACGGGCTTCGCTGATGTCCGACCGAAGGTCCTAGTCAGTTACTGGTACCACTCCAATGGCGCCCAATTTCTGTGCTGGCGCCTATCCATGGGGGAAGACGGCAAAAGCCCTACCTACTAGAGGGGAGGGGTGGCCAGGTGTGCTAAGGGCATACAAAACGCCCATTTTTGCTAAAGGCCAAAAGCTAACGCACTCCCCTGCCCACGAGGAAAAGCACGCGGGACAGGAGACACAACTACTCTACACACGTTACCTACAGTGGCACCATCCTGGTGGGCGAGCACTTCTGCAACTGGCTCAAGCCCCCACTCAGGATTACCAATCCTACACTCACGCTCTACTGGGTGTTGTTGGAGATCAAGTCGTGAGTCCTAATGACCGTCCTGTGAAGAAGACAAGAGAACACAGCGCTGCTGAGCAACTGTGGCCTAACAGGGACGCCACAACGCCTTTCCCTGCTAGGGCTTGGAGGGAAGGGGTGCTCTTGTTGCGTGCACAGCGTGGATGTCGATGGAGTCGAACTGCCCTCGCCACTCCTGGCTGAGGTGCAGTCAATTGTTTGTGTGATCAGCGCCCTTGTTTAGCAGGGCAAGAAAAAAAATGGGATGTTGGTGCACCAATCACCCTACCTGCCCACCTGTAAAGCAAAGGCCAATGAAGGGGTGTTTGCGGCTGAGGAACCAAGCCACACTCCACGTATCATACGCTTCTCAGTGTGACCTATAATACGCTGTCCTCAAACACCCCTGTCAAGCAAGCAAGCGTTAAGAGACTCCTCAGGTTCTCTTAAAGAACGTACCGAGGAGCCCCTGGGTAACCTAAACAAGGTTTACCGTGCGCATTTCGCGTGGCCTACCCTTTAATGCGTGTGTGAATGCACGAGCATGCACGAGTGGACTATCTGCCTTTGGCACACCTACCGATCTGACCCACAATCACGAACTCTACCAGGGGGTGGCCCCACCTGGGCTTACCTACCTTACCTACCACTGGAAAGTGAAGCAAGTTGAGGAGAAAAACGAAGCGCAAGCAAAATTGTCGCTATGCATCGGTGTGTATGTTCTAATCAGTGCAACAAAAAAAGAGGTTGGTGCTGTAAGAGCAGTTGTCACAGTTGCCCCGCATTGCACCGCAGGGCAGAACCGGTAGCCCCCCGTGACAACCACTCCCTGGCCGAAGGCCATCTGTTTTGACCCTAATCTCACCTCTAATCATCCCCAATCTTTCTAATCTAGCCCTCTATCGTTTGTTAGCGCTGCTACAAGACTCGTTCACGGAGACACGAGACGAGCAATGTGCATGCTGCATACGAGACAAGCACACCTGAGGTTTATACCTGATTCATTCAAGTCTTTTCGTTGATTTTCGAATTCTTGGATTTTTGATTCTTACTGGCAGTGTGGGTGGAATCTGTCTGTTTATTTATTAATGTGTGTCTCGTCATTTTCCTGTCTACATGAGACATACGTTTATAATCTCAATATTTCTGTATTTCCTGGCGCTTCGCTAGGAGCCGCTCCTGCGCGCCGCCTTTTTCTGCGTAGGAATTTCTTGATTTAAAAAATCGAGAGATGACTACAATTTTTGTAAAAATGTGCATCTGATGCACAATTGGATTCTGCTCAGGTGTGTTGTCTTAGAAAAATTCTAGGCCGTCATTTGACGGATTTAGGTGTTGTTGCTTCGCGCTTGCGTGGATTCGTCCATAATTCTCCCATTCCTGCCTCTGCAGATATCCTCGCGAAAGCGTCGCTGAGTAGGCCGCTTTCTGGGCCAAAAAGCAGCAGCCAGGAGACTGAGCAGAACCCAAGACCCCACCAAGGGGCAATTTAACTTCTTGACGACTCCCTTCTCCCTAAGATCAGGACAGCAGGTCGACAGCAGGTTTTAACAACCGGTGCGGATGTCCATACAAATTCTGGCGTTGGGTTAGTGTCGCGCTGCGTCTTGGAGGGAGGGATGCACATGCGCATGGTTTTGGCATGCTCCCAACCTAACCCAACCAAGCCAGCGGAACCCCCGCAGCGCCATGAGCGCTGAGCTTTCTGTAGGAAAAGTCACGAACACAGCAGCAAAAAGGCGCCAGCCATAGTGAGCGTCCATTTTTCTGTGTGAGGGAAACAATAGGTATTTTAAAGTAGATGTGGAAACCAAGGAAAGGCCAAGAAAAAATCCCTTTTTCCTGAAAATGCGACAGTGGTGGCCACCACAGCACAAGGGGGGAGTAAGAAAAAGTGCTTTTCCAATGCTTTGGGGTATACGTTAGTTGTATTAGAGGTGCTCTAAGCACTCTTGCACTTTTTATCTTAGTATTGGCCCAACCAAAAGTGGTGATAACACATTTTGACCTATGGAACCAAACACTAAATCAGGATATGGAGTGGACCCCTTAATCCCCTAACAATGTGAGGCTATTCATCTTTTCCTGAGTTGACTGAGAACTGGCATATCCAGGGCAGCGCCTATGAATTTATCTATGTTTTCTCATGAATTCCTAGTTATCTTAGTGGTATGCACCCTAGGGGGCTGGGCACCTCTTTTTGAGAGGTCCTGGGTTCAATTCCCGGTCAGCCTAGCTAAGTAGGAAGATCCCATGTGACATGGCAGTGACCTCATCGCCACATGCCCTGCCATCTGAGCACATATGGGACCCAAAACAAAGAGTGCACATCTCCTGAGATGGCACTATGGAGATTGAGTGACCATGGGGCAGTTTTCCAACTCTTTTTCCAAAACATTTCAGCTATCTTTGTGAACATGCAAGGAACTCACGTACTCTCTCACCTTGTACGCAAACACAGGAGGGGTAACCAAGGGGTTAAGTAAGCGGGGACGACAAAGCTGAAACCCCAAGTAGGGAGGAAATCCCATGAACGAGTTTAACTCATATGACATCCCAATCACAAACAAGGAAGAAAAAGGGGGTGCAGTGTCAACACGAGGGTCACTCGCTTACTCGAAACCCCATGAGACCCACCACTGGGGGTATTTTCTTCGAACGAAACCTTCGAACGAAGATTATTTCTTCGAACGAAGAAAAGTTTTGAACTGTTCGAACGCCTTTGTTGTGGCCGTTTTGCTGCAAACATTGCGATAAAATGCACGACACAGGTATTTTTGAGGGTTTGGTTCTTTAGATTCAGCCTGCAACCACCTAAATGCCCTGAAAATGTGTTTTCGAAATGTGGTGGACTTTTCTTCGAACGAACCTTCGAATGTTCGAACGAAGATGTTTTTCGAAGAAAAAGACGCGGCGTTTACAAATGCACATACAGGCAACAACAGAACCGCAGAACCACCAGTGTCCCTGTCCAATGTAGCTCTCTGAGTCCTGGCTCACGACTCACTGCCTGACACTAGTACTGCAACCTCGTCTTTCTTTTCCGTATCCTCTTTGTCTCCCTCTCCGGCATCTTCTTCTTCTTGCTTTCCACCACTCTTCGTTGGCGTCTTCTTCTTCTTCTTCAGCCTCTTTGCCTTCACTTTCTTCTTCCTGGCACTGCCGCCGCGTTTTTGCACTCCTCCTCCGTTGCGTAGCTTCAGGCCGCAACACAATACTCCCCCACAGAATGCCACATGGCAGAGTTGTAGTCTGCAGGGACCCAATAGATTGTACCGGCACGGCCCAGTTTGGTCTTCTGCTGCAGGATGTCTCTGGGTATCTCCGTTCGCCAGGGCCGCCACTTCGAAATCGGCACTGCTCTCCACGCTCCCCACTGGTCCTCTTGTTGGAGGGGAAGCCATGCCCACGGCAGTGCCCCTCGGTCTGGAATCTGTGTCTCCTGCGTTTCGTCTTCATCGTCATCATCTCGGGCAGGCGTCTCCTCCTCCTCATCTCCGGAAGGCGGCTCCTCCTCCTCATCTTCTTCAGTCTCTTCGAACTCCTCACTCTCCGAACTCTCACCGGGCAGCAGCCTTGCCTTTTTCTTCGGAGGTTCCATAGCCGCTGGCTTCGCTCGTGGTCTCTTCTTCGGCTTCTTTGTCTTCTTGTAAGACGAGAGAATCTCGGCAAGGTTCTTTGCCCGTCGTCCGGACACAACGGGTTGCGGATCTTTGCCCCGCACACCAGCTCTGGTCGTCGACGCTTTTTTTTCGGTTGCCTCAGGGGAATGCAACGTGGAACCACCCTGGCTCAGGTTGACCCACGTTGGCATCGACTTCACCTTTCTGCGACCATCTTCATGGTTTTGGAGTGCTCCGAGGACCGTCAGTGCTCTCGCAGGCTTCGTTAGGAGGTCGTTGAGTCGGCTGCCTGCAGTCACGGTCGTCTCAATTCCACGACTTGGTAGCTGAAGCTTCCACCTGACCAAACGGCGCTGGTTTGCGTTGCTGCAACCTGTGGGCAGTGGAGCAGTAAAAGACTTCGAATACAATCTTCGTTCGAAGATTCGAATGTTCGAACGAACGTTTTTTTCTTCGAACGAAGAATGTTTTTCGAAGAATAACGTACAGGACGCATGCATGGTCAAAAGCGCTCAGCTACAAACCTCCCATTCAGGAATGTCCCCTCCCATGTAGCCATGCTGCACTCCTGCTGCGACTGCTGCCTGGAGCACCGTCTGCCACTTCGCCGGTGTTGTGCTTTGCAATTGTTGTACTCCCCCGGCTTGCTGCGCTCCTTCGTCCTTCTGGGCTGCCTCACCACCACCCCGCGCCTGAGCAGTGACCTTGACGCCTTTCAAGCGGCCCGTTGATGTACATTTGCCCCACCCTGGGGGCTCTGAGGAGGGGAATCTGAGCATCACGGTACGGTCTTCACGCCAACTCTCCACTGCGCTGTAGGCGTGCCAAACAAGCGCAAGCATACGTATTATCGGAGTTGGGGTGCCTTTTTTGTTCGGGACTGCGAAGGGGAAGGCGCGGGCGACCAGTGCACAAGGCAAGTCCCTCTCCACAGCCACATCTTTGCAATCGGCTGATAAACACTTTCCGAAACAGCGCCCATAGGTTGACAGTGGCGTAAGCCAAGCGTACTTCGGGTCCCCGAAAATGGGCGTATGCGGATTGGGTACGGATTTCCCTAGAATGATGTCAAGGTAGGGGCGGGTGACTCCGGATTCAACGATTACCTGGCGGCAAGTGTCGAACTCGGCGCTGACATCGAACACTTCGTTCACCACCACGTAATCCGGATCATATTCTTCTGAATCCTGGGGTCCAAAATCTAGCGGGTCATCCAAACGGCGAGAAGGGGATGGTGACGGCTCCAAATCCGCTGAACGCTGCGGCGCTGGGTGCTGAGCCAGTTGTGTACTACTCTGGGAAGGTGTTCCTGGCGCTGATCGTGACGCTGGGGCAGAAGTTGGGTGCGCCTGAAGCAACTCCTGAGCACAGCGCGAAAGATTCGAAAAATATCTTCGAACGAAGATTCGAATATTCGAACGAAGAAAAATCTTCGAACGAGAGTTCGTTCGAGGATTCGAAGATTGGAACGAAGACTAAATTCGAAGGACTACAACGCATGCCTGCAGGGCTTGGAGAATAACACATACCGCCACCAGTCCCGCGACATTGGCCTTGTCTTCCTTTGTCAGCACCATTGAGCAGCATCGTCTATTAAGGATTCGAACAATGCAGCGTTTGGGCAAGAGATCGGGCGCGTTGTACCGTGAGCTACAATATGGGAGTGCGTGTACAAGAAGGCATGCTCCATGGTTTGTAGTAGAGCAGAGAGCTGGTAGTCATCTGTGGTGCTGCCCCCTCTGTTTGTGAACCGCAAGTAGAAATCCTTTAGCTTGGCATTCGTGGTTTCAGCCAAGTCCTGGCAGTACATCCCAAGCCCGTAAGGTGCTATCGCCTCTAGGATTCTGCGCACATCGAACTCCAAGATTATCAGATAATGAGAACGGGTATCAGGCAAACACTGTGCGCGAAATTCCCAGGCCGCCTGCCGACAGTCCGCTGGGAGGTCAATGTCGATGCGCTGATAGGTGCGATAGAGCCGTTGCATCACGTCCCGCAACCGCATGACAGCCTGGTTACCCAAGTGCTCGTCGGCCAACCCCAAAACATGAGCAATACCATCCCATATAAAAAACAAACGCTTCGTTTCTTGTCCATCAGGTCTACAAGTTACACCTAGCTGCCAACCACACAGAGCAATCTTCAGCATGTTATTGATAGCGTTGCGTGCTTCCCTGCTGGCGGACAAGCATAGCCTTTCCAAGTATTCCCCAAGCAAAGCACCAATTCGCATAAGCATATGAAGAACGAAAATAATGGCATGGTGTCGTGGCACTTGAAGCAAAGGTTTTGAAGCGCAGCCACGAGCTCCCTTGCAGATAGGGCTCTTGCCAAGTCGGGACGCAACACCGGTGCGCGTTCTGCGCCGGTGACAGCCCAGGTACCGCCTCTTGAGAGGGTTCCAAAGGCCCAAGTTGTGAACTGACGGTATATACCAATGCTCAGTAAGTCCCAAAAACTTCTTCAAAAACGGTAAATCCCCGCCCAGCATAACACTTGCCGCACAGCGTGCGCCCTTCACGACGACGGATCGCGTAGTTATGATCCGCTGCAGGACCTAGTAGCGTGCAAAGCGCAATCAAAATTTTGTTCGAAAAACACGTTCGTTCGAAGGAAAAGCTTCGTTCGAATGTTCGAAGGTTCGAACGAAGGCAATATTCGAAGAAATAACACACCCTCAGATTCTTTTTCCAGACCCGGCGCAAATCCTTCAGATTGGAGTCACCACAGTATGCCAGCTCTAAAACCCAAATGTGTGCTGCATTGCGGGCTAGATGCTCATGATTTCGGATGCGAATGGTAAGCTGAGTCCAGGTTACACCCGCTACAGGATAACCATCGCCACTCACAATGAAAACCAACCCATCTTTGCTGGGCTGTAGAGTTTCATAGAGGCAAGGCTGTGTGAAAACGTAGTTGATCCAGTGATCAAACGGCCAGGAGACATTTCGGATGCCAGTTTTCTTGTCGATGTGGCCAACAAGGTGCAGGGGCTCCTTCATCCTTTTTCAAGCCAAGTTGACTCTCCGGCGGCCTGGCATTGGTTTCCCAAACCTTAGGCCAGTCTGTTTGTACCATACGTCCGCACGCTTGGAAATAAAGCGCGATAGAACCCGAAGGCGGCGTCTAGGGATTCCCAAATCAAGAAGCAAAGCGACTGCTTCTTCAGGCGAGCATTGAGCATCGCTGTGCCACCGTAGAAGTTGATTCAATCTCTGCTTGTCAGCGCCTGGGTTGACTCGTGTGTAGATTGAGTGTAAAAGCTGGCGTCCCAGGCCAGAGGAGGTGAAAAATTGAACAAGCGCGTCCTCAACGTCCTGGCTATAAGCATTCGTCGTGCCTACCGCGTTTTTGAGCGTAATTCCAAGTTGCACCATTGGTCAAACAGTGACACCCTTAAAAATACAACAAATCAGTTGAAAAAACAAAAAAAACCCTTCTTTCTGGCATATACACTGGCACCCGGGTCACAGAACAAACGCGCCCGCAACCCCCTCCCCCTGTGCTAAGAGTAAGCCCGCGGTAGGGATGCTCTGCTGGGCCATGAACCGGAACATTGGTGCACCACTCCAGCCACGGTCACCCCAACCCCCCGACGCATCCCGCAGGGTGAAGCTCCGTGCGCATCAGGCTCGTCATGGAAATCCGGCGGGCCGGCGCCTGGACACCAAGTCGACACCTCTCTCCCCCCCCGCAAGAACAGAGCGGGGCCCCCACAACCGCACGCCCGCAACGCAGACCCCGACAGCCCACCTAGTGGACGGGCAGTCGGGGGAAGAGGAGCGCAAGACCCAGAACGCCCCACGCAACGGACGAAGGCACCCCCCCGGGGACGCCCTGCCGCCGCCCCCACAACCCCAAGCCAAGTAGGGGGGAACCGGGACCGGACCGCCCCCCCCCAAGCACGCCAGACGGAGCACGGGACCGGGGCAGGACACGCGGAGGGGCACGGACCACATGGAACGGCCCTACCAGCGCCCAGTGCCGGGACCACGCGAGATGCGCGCGCCACACCACCCAGCGGGGAGCGGACACCGCGAGAGCGCGAGCGCACACACACGAAAAGGACACGCGGGGACCACCAGAAGGGCAACCGGACCGAGCGCGCGGAACGCACAGACCGCATGGAATGGCGTACCAGCGAGCGAGGATAAGGGACACCCGGACGGGACGGCCCGCCACACGCAGCGCGGGACACGCGGGGCGGGAAGGGGGAAGAAGGGGAGACACAACACCAGGTACCGGCCCGAACCCCCCCGAACCGGCCGTGAGCGCCGCGCACACACAGACGGGACACTGCAGCCGCCAAGGCAGTAGTGGCGCACAGCGCCACGCCCCAAACCCTAGGCTAGGCAGCCTCCGCGCCAGCCCAAGGGGGTCCCACTGGTGACAAGCCAGTAGCACGGGCCCGGCGGCGCCGGTGCCCCGGGCGACCACGCATTAGGGGGGCGACGCAGTGGGTAAGCGCCCGCGGCCACGGCTGCGAATTGATGCACTGACCGGGGAGTGGCGAAACGGGGACGCCGGGGAAGGACGGGGCTCCGAGCTCTGTGAACCCGGGGGACTCCGCCACCAGGCAGGAGGTGCGTCTTGGAGGGCCCCCCACTAGGGCCCGGTGGGGAGGATATCACCTGGCCCGACCAGGTGGCCCCCCGGGGCCGAAAGGCGTCTAGTACCCGCAAAATCAAACCTCAAACCTCAAACCTTCTTTCTGGCACAAATCTGCGTCTCTCTGGCACAAATCTGCGTATTTCTGGCACAAATCTGCGGCAATCGCCTGTCAATCTGGTGCGCGCGCTGCTGTTGCTGCGCTTTTGCGGCAATTCTCCTCTGCAGCTTGGATTCGATTGGATTTAATTGAATTGCGATTGAAGCAAATACAGTCTTCGAATTCGAATCTTCGTTCGAAGATTGGAATCTTCGTTCGAAGATTCGAATCTTCGTTCGAAGACTGAAGTTCGTTCGAAGAAAATACCCCCCCCAGTGGGTCTCATGGGACAGCATAATGGACCCCCCCCCCTTTTTTTTGTTTATTTTTTTTCTCTCTGCCCCCCACAGGAGAAACAATTTTCTGGGGGGGGGTATCTGGCACCACGCAAAACACAAAGTCACTGAGACTGACTCATACCTTGGCAAAAAGGTAATTGCTAGTACAGGGTGTCCACACCTCCATGGGCTGTTTCGGACACTCTTCCCTGGCATAAATTCAGCCAATACCCTCAGACGGCTGGCAGCCAAACGCACTGCCAAAGGCACACAAAGGCACTAACTCAGGATAAAGATCATGGGGGTTCACCCGAGCATCAGACAAGGTTGGGCTCAGGTCTTCGCTCCATAACGCGCCTGGAGATGTGTACTGCGCTTCCGGGACCTGCATTAAGCAGGGCCAGGGGCCTTGCGTCAGGTAGCGGTACACTCAGAGAACAAGTAGATGTAATTTGTATACCTCACAGAGCGTACCTGTCAGAGCTACATACAGACCTAAATCTCAGCACGCAATGTCGTGCACGTAGTCCCTCAGTAAAATTCAGTATACCTCCGTCAACATACGTTACAACACAAAGAGGCTATACAGGGAGAGCTCCATCTCACGGATGAATTCGGCCATCTCCTTTCAGTATCATCTCTAGGTAACCGTAAGACTAATACACTGTACCTGAACCTGCAGTAGAGTTTACTGAGTCATCAGCGAATCCCTCCTAATTTGTAATACATGAAGTGAGGTGCTGCTGCAGTAAATCAGGTAATACCCGTACCTCAGGTTTCGCTTAGGGGTACCACACAATTCAAACTTATGGGGCGAACTCGGATCATCGCCTCCATGCTCAGTCTGCCTTGGGTTCACACGCAAACGGATCAGAAAACCACACAGAGCGACAGGATACTGAGGTGGTATCCAGGGAGTATATCACAAGGTAACAAAAATTTACCTGAGCGCCAAAGTGGCAATCTGGCAAAGTCGAGGCAAGCCAATTACTCCTACTGAGCTATATTGCAATGCCTGAATACGCTCCCACAGAGTGGTACGTAACTGTACCCTCAGTCACACAGGCTGGTCTTCACCTAAGTAAACCCAAGAAAACACAGACACTCCATAAGACAGACTTTGGTCACACTGGCAAATATCTATCCTGTCCCTATGACTGGAGTTCACCCAAACAGATCTTCAAGAAGTCAGGTCAATGACTACACACAAATAGTGCATGGCTCCAAAGGCCTGCAAAGCTTTCAGTATTCTTACGTACAGTCTGTCTAACAATACAGGACACAATTTACACAGTGACTTAGTATTACTGTGAGGCTAGAGAACCTCAGTGTAATGTACCAACAGTTCACTGTAGAAGGGGCGAAGATATAGTATCCAGGGTACCCACAGCACACTCGTGACACACCCCTGGAGGTAAAAACCCTCAACGCAGGGAAAGTCTACAGGGCATCGCTAGCGGGATAACCCATGGACAACTATACTGTGTACCACCTGAATGACCCGTGCTGGACCGCACCCAGTGACTCAGTGGCCAGCGTCACTGAAAAATGAGGAAGCGAAACCCCAATGTACCTCAGCACTGACCCCAGCACATTAACACAATTTGTCATTAGGTCCATGCAGTAGTCCCTGCCGAGCCTGTGCACACTGTCCCCTCACTGTCACTGTCACTGTCACTGTTGAAACTGTGGCTTCATTGGAGAGAGGACTGTCATGACTAACAGACCGGATCGCCAAGCATCTGGTGTGCAGCACGCTTCTCCTTGGCACCAGCCATTGAAGAGGGCCAAATACTCAGGCGCAGCAACCAAGCTTCCCTGACGGCAGAAGCTGACGGCTCAAATAGTCCCTTGAACATACCACAGTCCTGAAGCATAGCACACTCCACAGAAACAACAGTACCAAGCCAGCCCACTGCAGTACAATACAGTCAGTGAAAAACTCAGCAGTGCGATACCGTACAGTGCAGCATGGTACGGTACTGTACCTAAACAACAACAGCTCTTCGGTTTCGCGGATGTCGTGCACTGAGTGTGATCTGCACCCCGTTTGGATCTGGGTCAGGGTCGTCGACCTGACCATGGCACTGATGGTGGTTGTTGAGGCGGGTGACGCGGTCCACTCTCTCTACCGGGCTGGGACCAAGACGCCCGATGGTGGTCGTTGAGGGAGGTGACGCGGTCCACTCTCTCTACAGGGCTGGGACCAAGACGCCCGATGGTGGTTGTTGAGGCAGGTGACGCGGTCCACTCTCGCTACAGGGCTGGGACCAAGACGCGCGATGGTGGTGAGGCAGAGGCTGGCCGGTTCTAAGGACGGTGCCTACAGAAATCTTACTAAGCAGGCAAAGTGCTGGCCGGTTCTAAGGACGGTGCCTCCAGGAATTTAACTAAAATAACACACAGGTTGAAACCGGCCGGCAGAGAAGTGACTGTCACTGACTGCCCGAAACCTTCAGACTCAGGGTTGTGATCAGCGCCCCATTTCGGACTGGGGACTTATGCACCAATCACCCTCCTGTCCGCCTGTCCTTAGGTCGGTGCCTCTCTGAGAAACAGGCGAAAGAGGGCACCGAGAAAGGCACAGGAAGAATAGACAGGTAGGGTTGCGAGTATGCTGGATTTTTGGATAGCGCCAGCTTGCGCAGACTGCAACTGAACGACGCTATACCAGTCTGACAAACAAAAGAAACAGTCAACGACCCGGACCAAGACAAACGTAGCATTTGTGCCACAGACAGAAAAAGTGCATTCACTGCATACTGTCTGACACGGAACAACGAACAATAAACAGATGACAGAGACAGACAGAGATCGGATCAACCAGACTAAGGTTAGCAAATACACTCTTGCTATTTTATCGGCGCCTAAGTGAAGCGCCCACCCAAGCATTGTGTGTAAGGGGGGGGGGTCCTTGCCACCGTGCAGAGAAAATGAATGCAGGTGCAAGGCAAAATTTCTTACCTCCCCCACCCCTTCGTTTGGTGTTTTCGATCCTACGGGAAAGGAAACTCCCTTTCACAGGCAAACCGAATTTGGCCGCCTTGAAATGGGGGAACAAAGTGTCCTCAAGATGTTTCTAGCCAGAAAATAGGCAAAGTATCCGCCGGGAAGCCTGGGATAACCCGCAGGAGTGCTCGGGTGACGCCCCATCTTCCGGGGTTCTCGGCGGAGTCGATTTTATCCTCTGGGGGCTGCATCCCAGCAAGGGAATATGCAGGTGCCTTAAAGACCCTGCTCTCAACACTTAGGTCCTAAAGGTTCCCGGTAAAGGACAAAGATCGTGACTGCATACATAACGACGGTTATCACACACAAACAAAGAGTCAACGGAACCTCTACATTACAATGTAGACACAAACAAGCCAAAAGCTGGAACTAGGTACGCAGCTTGACCACATAGACAACGTCATCAACGCCCGTCCTTCCACTGGACACGTAACCTGAGTTGCTCTGCTGTAGTCCAAAGACATCCTACAACCATAGAACAGAATGAATGAATGAATGAATGAATGGACAACCAAAGAACGGTCCTACATGCCCAAACAAGTGGACACGGCCGTGTAGTGCCATCCCGTTTTATCTGGTTGTATGTGACCTACAGCCCTGGGTATACGCTAGTAAGTTGAACAACTTGCGTACACGCACACACGAGTGTGTTCTACATGCGCTTACACATACTCACGCACACACGAATAAGTTTCACGCTTGCTCTCACTCTCGCATGCCCTCTCGCATGCTTGCTCTCGCTCTCGCATGCTCTCTTGCATGCTTGCTCTTGCTCTCGCATGCTCTCTCGCATGCTTGCTCCCGCTGTCGCATGCTCTCGCGCATGTTTGCCCTTGTGCTCATACACACACGAATGAACACCACGCGTCAATCGCTCATCCATAAAGGTTCTACTCACGGCATCCAAAAATTAGGGGGCTGGTGCTAGACGGCAGATAATGGTTTTGAGCACCATGGATGTCGTGGTAACATTAGCGCAAATACACCTACACGTGCGCATGAAGGCAAGCACTCACAACCGGCAAATGCATCAAACCTACCCTTTTCGCGGCTTGAACACGGCGGTAGCTTAGCCATACACCGGCGATGGCCACGGCTCACATGAGAAGATGAAGCAAGAGAAGGGGTAAATTCATGAACCCAAGCACGGGGCAAATTTTGGTGCACATCCTTGCCTACCACTCTCAGAGCAAGCAACATGCTGAGCCGAATCATGCATTCACCTAAGAATAATCTTCACACGCACAACAAAGCGCAAGCACTACTGCTGCAAAGGCTAACCCCTAACAAAGGGATGCCACACACAAAAATGAGCAACAAAACGACCGTTGCAAACAAAGACACAACAATTAACTACAACAACTTGACAAGACCAACAAACCGACACCAGGGTGGTACTGGAGTTTCCCACCAAGCAAAATGCTTGGGTCCACCAAGAACATCTTTAAAATTTACAAAGACCATAAATTATTCCTAGTTGTAAAAAAGGTCATTCTCATACCTTCTCCCTTTGGCCACATGGCCCGAAGAGGCGTCATGCCCAGCAGCAAGGCAAGGGCAATGGCGCGGTGGAGGATGAGTCATCGTTCATATTCGCGTGCTCGTCGGTCTTCGTGAAGGTCTTTGCAACCAAGTCGACAACCCCCACATCAAGAGTGGAAACATGGGGAGCGATACCGTTCAACTCGCCCCTCGACTAGGGCAGCATGAGAACGTGGGCTTCGGTGACTCAAAAGAGGTTCGGCACGATGTTCATAGCTCCAACTCGGTCACGGAGTAAATCAGAGTGACGGCCGACCAAGATCACCTCGTCTCCATTGTCTGAGAGGATGCGGGTCATGCTACCGTACTCAATGCCGAAGTTCTCATCCAAAAGCTTGCAAACAGCATACATACCGTTGGTGAAGCATGAAGCGTTGGAGATAGTGGTGTCGTTCCCCCTGTCATCTACCTCCTTGTTCACGAGATGATTGAAAACAAGACCACGCAAAGGAAAACAAGACAAGCAAGAAAAGAACGGAACAAAATTTAAGGCATAAAACTTCCCGAAATTGTTTAACTCCCTAGGGGCAACCAAAACGCAAACACACCGAAAAAACATTGGGGCATGAGGACCCTACTTGTGGATGGAGAAGGCGACGGAGATGGGGAGTATCCTTTGTTATTTCTTGTGCCCAAGAGGAGGCACATCTTGGATATTTCTTGTGCCCATGAGGAGGCACATCTTGGAACTTGGAAAGCGCCCAAGAGGAAGCGCGGCATTGGTACTTCGGAAGCGCCCAAGCGGAAGCGCCAGGAGTTACTTAGCCCACGCAAACTGCAGCTTCTTTTGGAACAAGAGGACCAAAAAAGCGACAGCCCAAAAAACTATTCTTTTTGGACATTTGCAGCACACATGACCCAGATACCACCGAAAAGATACAATTTTACCCAATTTGCTGCTTTTTTCAAGTTTTTGTTTTTTGAAATAAACTAATATTTTTTTCTGATTTGAAGGGTGTGTTTTACCGATCCTGTCGTTTTTGTATTTGGCAAACCAACTAGTGCGTGCCGTTTCATGAGCTCATTTTCAAAAATGACATTCTGCGGGTTCCCAGTTGCACCTATGTTTGTCCTGCGAAATAAATTGCTTTTTGATGTCCCTGAGTGCGCCAGGCCTCGCGCACTCAAGGTCACGGAAATAACTGTGTACGGAGGACAACAAAAACAGGACACAAAGTGCACAACGTGCGAACACTGAAATAAAAGCTCGGCCAAAATGTACAAGCCCTTAAGGGCTTATAGTTGCATGCGCGTCGAAGGCGAGTGCGCGAGGCCTCGCGCACACATGACTGCAAAAAGAGCCGAAATACCGGGTTAATGGTGACTTACTTCTTCTTCTGTCCAGCAACGTTAGCCAACCTGGAGATACGTAGGAAGGTAGGTCGACTCGGGACTGGGGTTGCCCCGCAGGGGGGTCTTACCAAGGGGCTTTTGCTCACCCACCCACGGCTCTACTGCACGTGCCCCCACAAAGCGGCTCCCCCACATGAGGGAAGGGCGCGGTTGCCGCGAGCAGTACCCTACAGCGGGTTCTGCCAAGGGAGGTAGCCCATTGTTGACCGAAGTCTCACATTCCTCTCCTTCGGGCGGATGATACGTGGGGGAGGGTCCCATAGCACATCCTCATCAACCTCGGGATTCCGGGGCCCAGGGGCCGGGAGCCAGGACAAAGGCCCTGTCCTGCAGGCACCCCCACCTGGGTTGGTTTTCAGTAGGCGTGAGGCGACTTGAAGAAGCATGTGCTACAGGACTCGCATGCCGTGACGCACACTCACGCCTCCTGACTCGGTCGAGCTTGCGCTCTCCGGGGGGGCCCGGGGTTCGAAGTAGGTCGTTGTGGTTCGTTGGTTGGTCGTTTAGCGGTTCAGCGTAGTTTGGTAATGTTGGTTGGTCGGTTGCGGGATGGTAGAGTCACGGTTTGGTTCGCGGACATGGTCGCCGGCGGGCGTGGCGCACCACGGTGTCGCCAACCCGATGGACGCCGTCCCGTTTTGACCCGTGCACGCCTGGCTGGTTTGATGTTGGCCGGCTTGCGTGTGGTCTGTTTAGGGTCAAGCGGTGGCAGCAGCTGCGGTGTGGTCCGTGCGCGGTTGTCTTGGCCGCCTCATTGTCGGCTTGGTCCGCATGGGTTTCGTCGCCCTGCTGCCCGTGGTCGTATCTCCGAATGTTGTTTGTGCAGCCAGCACATCGGTGTTGGCGCTGGCTAGTTGCGTCTTGGTTGGTCCAAGTGCGGCGTAGTGCGGTTTGTCAGCGCTGGTTGGCCGCGTTCGTAATGGTAGACTCGCGGTGTTCTGTTGTGTTCGTGGGCACGGTCGCCTGTGGGCGTGGCGCACCACGGTGCCGCCCTGCCGTTGCACGCCGTTCCCGTTTCGACCCGTGCACGCCTGGCTGGTTTGGTGTTGGCCGGCTTGCGTGTGGTCTGTTTACGGTCATGTGGCGGCTGCAGCTGCGGTGTGGTTGGTGCGTGGTTGTCGCGGCCGCCTCATGGTCGGCTGGGTTTGTGTGGGTTCCGTCGCGCTGCTGCCGGTGGCCTTATGGTCAAATCCTGCCCGTGTAGCCGGCACGTTCGTGTCGGTGCTGGTTAGTTGCGTCTCGGTTTGTCCAGGTGTAGTGTAGTGTAGTTTGCGAACGTTGGTTGGCCGCGTCCGCAGTGGTAGAGTTACAGTGTTCCACTGTGTTCGCGGTCATGGTGGTCGGCAGGCGTGGCTCGCCACGGTGCCGCCAGCCCGTTAGACATCGTTCTCGTACCGGCCCATGCATGTCCAGCCAGTTTGGTGTTGGCCGGCGCCCGTGCGGTCTGTTTATGGTCACGTCGTGGTCGCTGTAGCGGTTTTGTTGGTGTGTGGTCGTGTTAGTCGCCTCTTGGTCGGTTCATTCGGCGTTGGTTCCTTGTCGTTGCAGTGGGTGCTAGCGCAGTCGATTTGTTGCGTGCAGGTGTTTTGCTTGTTGCGTGTTGGTTGGTGCCAGGTGCGTGGAGCCGGCACGGTAGGTTTTTCCTGTGCGCCGTCTGCCCCCCCCGGCGGAGAAAAGTATTCAGTAGTGGTCGGACCGCTGTAAAACGTTTTTTCCAGATTTGGTGCCCTTGTCCCTGCCCCGCCCTGGCAGTGTTGCATGCACAACCAATCATCCGGTATTTCGCGGTGCTCGGTAGCCCTCCTTCCAGTGTCGCCTGTGCCATTCGTATTTACACCCCCCGCCGGTGGCAAGGCCCCGTCGGTCTCCCTTGTTGCGTCCCTGTGCTCCCCATGCGAGCCCCAGGGTGCTGTTCCAGCTCGGTGGTGCGGAGCTCGTGTTCGTGTCTGCCTGCGTGCCATGCGCCATATCGTGCCGTGTTTGTGCGGGTCATGTGGGTGGCGTGCCGGTGTCGTGGTGCTGAGTTTAGTGGTTAGGATGGTTAGGGCGGTTCGGCTTGTGCTGTGGTGCCCGGACGTTTCGTCCGACGTGGTGGGTTGGGCCCGGCGTATCACCTCCGTTCCCGCTGGCAGGGGGTCGGCGTGGCCCCGTGCGGCGAGCCTGTGGTCCCCGCGTGCCCCGGGTGGGGTTTCGGAGGATAGGAATACCGGGCAGTGTTGCAGCCCCCCTCCCGCTTATTGACGCTGTTAACTTCCTGCGGGGAGTGTGCCCCTCGTACCACTCGCATAGGTTATATGTGCCGTAACCCCCCCGGCGTCCCAGGCGATTAACTTTCCCGGAGGAGGTGTGCGCCGGTCCCCGGGGTGCACGTATCCCTGGATGCTCGCCTTGGATGGTAATACTCTGGACGATTGTTCGTTAACATTCTCGTGGTTATCGTCCCGGCCGTGGGTCCCGCGTGCTTGGCCGGGCCCTTTGCCTGGCCCCTTGTTGATCCGGCCCGCGGGAGAGGAAGGTGGGTTGAAGGACGGGTCCGGGCGTGGCGCTGCCCCTTTCTCTGTTGCAGGCGGGTTGCGGGGGTCCGGGAAGCGTGGCTCCCGCCCTTGGGGATGTAGGAGGAAGTCGTTGGCTGTTCGTTCCTATTCGACAGCACGGGCTACTGAAGCTAGCCCCCGCTCTTCGGGTATCTGTTGCATGTGTCAGACAGGTTGACGTCTTTCTCGTCGGTGTGTCCGACCAACAGGTGTTGCTGGGGTGTGTCGCGCGGCCGTGCGCTGTTGGGTTGTACAAGGGGTCCTTTTGGGCGAGGTTGGCTCGCCCTGGGTCGTCGTGGTCTATGGCTGAGTGCGCAGCAGTTGGTGTGACGTCCATCAGCCGGCCCTCCGGTGGGAGGAGGTGACCCCGCAGCCGTCGTGTCGCCTCCTCCCTTGCGCATGGCCGCTGCGGGACTCGCGTCGCGTGTGTGCGGGTGTGTGTCGTTGCTGCAGGCCCTCTGGCCGGGTGCGGCTCAGGGTCCTGGGGGGTTTCCCACGCGTCTCACAAGGGCGCTGCAGAGGGTACCGAAGATTTCGTGCACAAGGGCCGTGTGTGCCCCCCGGGCCTTCGTCGCAGTGCGGATGGCGGGCCGCTGTCGATCACCCAGCGCCAGCGCCCGGATCTGGCGGATCGCGGTGTTCAACAACGCTCCCGTGGTCATCGGCCCGGCCGTGGGCCCCACGTGTTTGGCTGGCCCCTTTGCCCGGCCCCTCGCGGATCCGTTATGCGGGAGAGGAGGGTCAGGTTGGATGACGGGTCCGGGTGTGGCGCTGCCCGCTTTCCCTGTTCCAGGCGGGTCGCGGGGTCCGGGAAGTGCGGCCCCCGCCTTGGGGGATTTGGGAGGAGGTCGTTGGGGTTTCATTCGGGTCTGACACCATGGGCTGCTAAGGCTAGCCTCTACTCCTTGGGTGCTCGTCGCACGTGCCGGGTAGGTTGACGCCTTCCCTGCTGGTGTGCCCGGTCGACGGGCGTTGCTGGAGTGTGTTGCGCGGCCGCGCGTTGTTGCGTTGTACAACGGGGTCTTTTTGGGCGAGGTCGGCTCGCCCGGGGTCGTCGTAGTTCGTTGCCGGCTCCGCAGCCGTTGGCGTGATGTTCATCGTCCGGTCCTCCGGCGGGCGGAGGGGATCCCGCGTCCGCCGTGTCGTCTCTTCCCTTGCGCATGGCCGGTGCGGGACTCGTGTCGTGCGTGTGCTACTGCGCGTCGTCGCTGCAGGTCTCGTGGCCGGCTGTGGCTCAGGGCCCTCGGGGGTTACCCACGCGTCGCACAAGGGCACTGCGGAGGGCACTAAAGATTTCGTGCATCAGGGCCGCGTGCGCCCCCTGGGCCTCCCTCTCAGTGCGGATGGCGTGCTGCAGTTGCTCGCCCAGTGCGAGCGCCCGGACCTGGTGCATCGCGAAGACGGGGCACAGGTTGGGCGCAGTGGGGGTCTCTGCCGTCCGTTCCGGGATGGCCTCCAACTGGTGCCGGCCGTCGAGGTAGAACCTCCACGCCGCTGACCACCCCCTGGTGTGTGGCGAGCGGCGTTGCGCCCACCGCCAGAGGCAGTAGAGGGCATGGCCTGGGTGCCAGGTGCCTGCCGTCCCATACACGACGGCCGTCAGGGGGTCCGGGGGTTGGCCTGGGAGCAGGGGGTTGGGGCTGTCCGGCAGGTCCGTGGTTGTCGGGAGCATGGAGTCGACGGCCTCCAAGCTCCAGTGGCCCTTTTGCGGCTGCTGGATGACCCGCACTTGGTAGTAGTGGCCATTCTCCAGCACGATCATGGCGATGGTGTCGGGGTCACGTTCGCGCGGTGGGGGCGTCGCGCGCTGTTACCGGGTAGCGTGCCGCCAGGCTCGTGAGGTTGTGCCCCCTGCTACGGGCGGTCCCGCTTTCCCATGCCGCCAGGCCTTCGTGCGGTGGGATACGGAGGTTGTCGGGCCTCGGTGGTGGGGCGGCCCGCTCCCGGCCCCCGGTGCCGGGCGCGGGCCTGGGGTCCGTCGGCGGCGCTATGAGCGTGTGTACCCAGCCCAGGTGTGGGACCCACACGCCCCCCTGGGCTGGTTGGTGGGTGTTGAACCACCAGATCCACGCTTCAACAAGGTCGTCCGAGACCTGTGCCCCGGGGGTGATGAGCGCCTGGAGCTGCCGCACAAAGATTTTGGTTGTTTTTTTGAATGTTCTTAACCGCATCAACTTGTTCTGGGGCTGACGTCCCCAAAAGGAAGACCTCGTGAGAATATGTACACTACTTGGAGTACAGAATATTTCACGGAGGCGGTTCGCCTAGGAAAGCGAAAAAGATGGCTCTGATGGTTTCTTGGTGTAGATTGACTGGTAGGTTTTGGTGATGAATTGGTTGCACTGAGGCTTGTTGTAAGCAGGGAGCTGGGTTCAGCTCGCACTGAAAAATGCAGGTGCACTGGGGAGTGCAGGCTGTGTTTTTCTTTCTGTGTGTTTTTCCATGTTTGTTTCCATGCAGTCAACTGCTGGAGGGGCGGTGGAAAACTTGTGGTTTGCTTTTGTGTTTCTGGGCCTACTGTGGGGTGTACTGCCCTGGTGGTTAGCCGGGTTTCCTGCCCCTGGGTCGGCCATACTCCACAGCAGCGAAAAGGTAGTGGAAAATTAGAATGCATTGTTATTCAAAAACACCTGCAAGGTGTGGCGTCAGGGGACCTGAGTTCGTGTCAGGAGAGAAACCCATGTGTCTGAGTTGTCATAAGTTAGATAGAGGCTGAAAACGTATTCATGGCGTCATAGCAATCAAAAAGAGGGCAAACCTGAATACTCTTGTGGGCTCAAGGACGTATTCAAAGGGCTGCCAGCCAAAGGCGCAGGGCTCTGGTGTTAAGTCAAATTTCAGATTCAGATTTAGATCAGAAGTAGATGCGGTGGACAGTCAGCGGTAGTTTAAACACTTCTTGAGTTGCTTGGTCATCAGTTCTTCAGAGAGAAGGACTGGACATGGTGCAGCGTAAGTGGAGTGCTCGGAAGGATGGTGGATGTAGGCTTTGGAGGCAGTCCACGTTCATGCCTGGCTGCAATGGTGTACTGTTGCGCTGTCAAACTCGGTGGCTGTCATCTTGGGCGCCGGCGGATGGAGTTGTTGATCATCAATAAGCACCTGGGACAGAGCGACGCATAGGAACGGGCTGCGTTGTTGTTTTCATTTTAGTAGAGGCTGTTGCTACTGGCCGCAGTGGTGTGCTGTAGCACGCGCTTCGGGGAACGAGTCAATTGTTCATCAGGGAGCTCGTTTCGTCACTAACCGGCGGCGGTCGTGGCAGACAGGCTTCGAATATTGGAAAGGCGTTGAACGGACGCTCATATTTAGTCACACTGCGCTGGCATGCAGGCCTTGCGAGTCATTTGTTTGTCAGGGAGCTTGTTTTATCGTAATCCGGCGCCGGTTGAGGCAGACAGGCGTCGAACATCGGAAGACGTTGAACAGAAGCTCATCTTGAGTCACACGGCGCTGGCGGGCAGTCCTTCCGGCTCATTTGTTTATCAGGGAACTGGTCTTATCAAAATCGGGCGGCGGTTGAGGCAGACAGGCTTCGAACATCGGAAGACGGTGAACGGAAGCTCATCTTGAGTCAAACGGCGCTGGCGGGCAGTCCTTGCGAGTCATTTGTTTACCAGGGAACTTGTTCTATCAAAAATCGGCGGCGGTTGAGGCAACAGGCTTCGAAGATTGGAAAGACGGTGAACAGAAGCTCATCTTGAGTCACACGGCGCTGGCGGGCAGGCATTGCGAGTCAACTTATAAGGGAACTCGTTGTATCCAAATCCGGCGGCTGTTGAGGCAGACAGGCTTCAAAAAAAATAGACACTCAGAAAGTGAAAGATTTCAGTTGTTGCGGCGTGTGGCAGGGGGACCACGGCGAAGAGCCTGTCCGGGTCAACGTCACGGAGGTGTTCCCGGAGGGTTGCCACCAGCTCGCTCGAGGGCGTGCAAGTGTGGACGCCGTAGAGCGCCCTCAGTTCCGCGTCGTCGAAGGGACCCTCGCCCCTTTGCTGCGGCGGTCGGGGGTTGGGGGGGGCATGGCCACCTGGTCCAGGTCCAGCGCTGCGCCAGCCAGGGAAGGGGGCCGTGAGGTGGTGCCAGGGTGTCACCCAGGCACATACTCCGTGGGGGGTTCCTGTTGCTGGGGCACCGAGCAGGGCGTGGTGGCAGGCAGTGGGCCAGCGGACTCCTGGGGGCCGGAGGCCCCCGTCATTTCTGTGTCCGCCCTTGGGCCGCTCGCGTCGTGCCCCGGTCGCCGCGATGTGCCATCGTGGCTTGGCGGTTTCTGGGCTGCGGGGGGGGCTTCCTGCCCGCTCCTTGCGCAGGGCTTGGGTCGGCCGCAGGCTCCCTTGGTCGCGTGTCCGTGGCGTGTGGTCCCCCTGACAGTGGGTTGGTCGCTGACCCTGGGAGGGAGGCGGCGAACGAGCTGGATGCTTCGCCTGCGGCCTGGCGGGGGTCCGCTTGAAGCGCTGCCTGCCGCTCGCGCTCGACTGGCGTGAGAATGGTGGGGATGTGCATCCGTTCGGTGCGGCACCTCTTGGACCGGCGTCTGAGATCGATAGTAGATGATGTTCGCCGGGCGCGGGGGTCGCAGGCGCCCCCGCTGTCCCTGTCCATATCGTCATGGAAGACGACTCGCGGCGCCGCGGGAGGCGTCGTGCGGCTGCGGCGACAGGATCGGCCAGGGTTCCTTGTCCCTTGGAGTTGTTCTGGCGTGCCGCCTTGCACCCCTGAGGCGCGGGGACTGCCCAGGCTCCTCCGCGGGGCAAACAGTTGCAGGGGGCTGCTGTATGTGCCAGAGGGGGAACCCCTCCCGGGTGGTGGACCCCGTGGGCGTTCCGGGGAGCTTCGGCGTGCCACCTGCCTGGGAGGCTCCAAACGTCTTGGGACCGCGGCCGCCGGTGGCCTGAGGCGTGTCCTTGGTAGCCCGGTGATCCAGGGATTTCCCAGATATCATGGTCCTGCATGGTCGCACAGATGCGCAGGGCGGCGCGCTGGTGCCACTGCCAGTGGAGTCCATTCATTTCATCCGGGCTGTAGGCCCCCATATGCGCCATGAGCCGTCTGGCCACATGGTACCATTGGCCGGGGTGGTCCATGGTGGCGGGGGGCGTGTGCCCCGTCCGATGGCCAAACGTGACGTCTGCCATGGTGCGGGTTCCCTCCGCGAGATGGCGGGACCGCGAAGAAAGCACCCATCGTATGCAGACTGCCAGGGTGAGCTGCTCCCCTGTGGTAAGCCTGGGCACCCAGAGGCCCAGGTCTTGGGTCGCCGCTTGGTCCGCTTGTTCGCTGGGGTGGCTGGCATCGCCCTCCAAGCGTGTGTAGTCCAGGTCCCCCCGCCCCCAGGGCGGGGCGGTCCCCGGTGGCGGGCCAATAGGCTCGCTAGCGGTGTTGGTGGCCGCTTCCAAGCGCGCACCCTCTCCTGGGGCACCGCGCTCGTCCGCGGTCCGGTCCGCCGCGCCGCTCGCAGTTGCCTGCCGCTCACCCGCAGTGGTAACCTGCCCCAGGGCGGTGTAATCACGCTGGAGGTGTGCTTGTCGTGATGCCGTGAGGGGTGTGTCTTCCGCCTGGTCGCTCTGCGGCTCCTGGTGGACGTGTGGCGCCGCCGGTGCTGGGACCGTTTCGGGGTCACCCCTGCAGGACTCCATGAAGGCATCGAAAGAGTCGTTGTTGCGGTTGTGTCTGTTGGGTGACGTTCCCCCCTCGGCAGCGCCCTGGGGCGTGTCGGGTGTGGCTTCCCGGGTCTCCGACCCCGCGCTGGCTTCTGGTGGATCTCCCCGCGGCGTCCCCCCCGGCGTGCCTGCGTCTGCGCGAAGTGCCAGGTTCGCCCGGGGGTCGGCGCCTGCGCGATCTGTGGTTGAGGGTCGGTGGAGGCCGTCCTCACACTCGGTGTCCGGAGTTGGTCCCTCAGGTCCCGCGTCAGGCTGGCCAGCGCCCAATGCCTCGTCGTCTCCGTGTGCCGCTTCGGTCGGCGGGTCGGTACTCTGGCTTGACGGCCGGTCCGCTCCCCCGCCAGGCTCCCCCATTTGTGTTGGCGTTGGTGTCCGTTGTGGGGGCCCCTGCATTTCTTCCGCGCCCACCGTGGGCTCCCCGCGCTGCGGTTGGGTCGGCGATGCAGGCGGTTCGGCTTCATGGTTTGTCGGTTGTGGTGCCCCTCGGGTGTGGCCTTCCGCCACGGGCGGCCGCTCGGGTCAGTTCCCCGGGCCTGCGGGCTGTAGGGCGCCCGCCGGGGCGGCGGTGCGTGCCGGATTCGGGCCGGGGCCAGGGCCGGGGGCTGGGCAACCGGGAGAGGACGGCTCTGCCGGCCGCGCCAGCGGCGCGGTTGGTGGGGCGTGGTGTTGCTGGGGCGCCGGTTTGTCGTGCGTCATTGCCGGCAGGTCCTCCGTGCCGGACGTTGCCGGAGCCTGGGGGGTTAGGCCCTCGCCGGGGCCGGGGGTGTGGGGGTGCACGGTGTCGGAGGGCCGGGCGGCGGTGGTGTCGGTCGGGGCAGCGGTGTGTGCCTGTGTTGGGGGGCTGTCGGGCGGCGTGTATGCTGGGTCCGCTGCCCGCCGGTCAGATGTGCCATGGTGCGATTGGGGTTCCAGGTGGGCCTGTGTTGCTGCTGCTCGGCTGGCTGCCGGCCATGGACCGTGCGCAGGCGCGACGGGTGGTGTTAGGGTTGGGTTGGGTTGGGTTGGACTCTCCCGACTTGAAAAACGCGACGGACCCGTCAATTGAAAAATTTGGGTCCCCCGGGAGCGGCGCAATCATCGGAGTAGTCTGAGCACACTCCGCCACCAGAAAGAGGACGACCGCACGACACATCAGCCTGCTGCACTTGGCGCATACCGCCTGCATCGCTCCTTGGCCAGCCTCTGCTGGCCCGGGGCAGCCCCACCGCGCCCTGAGGCCGGCGCCCACACGGCTGGGCCGCCGCTCTCGACGCTCGCGGGATCACTCCGACGCCGCCGGGCCCGAACCCCCGGGAGGGGCATCGGGGTCTCCCCTGGCGCGGACCACTGTGGAGCTGCCTGGCACCACTGCTGACAGGGCCATTAGCGCCTCCGCCAGCCCCTGCGGCACTGTTCCTTCCGGCGCAGACATCCAGAATCGGTCTCCAACACGAACATGCACATGTTCTGGCTGGGCGTCCAGCCGCGCCAGGCTCCAGCGGTGTACAGCGGCTCCTTCCCAGGCAGGCGCCTGTCCGCCACCAATCACGACAAGCACTGAACAGTGCTGCCCGTCTGAACCCAGAGGGAACTCTGGTTCCGCCAGGGCTGCCACGCCCAGGCCTGGGGACTCCGCCAGCGCTGTGACAGCGCGGTCGTACAGGTGCAGCAATGCGGACAGGCACGCGGCGTGTTGCCACGACAGCCCATGCGTCCACCCGCTCACTGGACCATTGGATGTAGTCCAGAACAGATCCCAGGCTGCTGACCGGGCATATGTGGCCAGTGCCTCCAGGTAGGCGCTGGCCAGGCTGTCTCTACGAGCTGCCGTAAGCCAGCGTGACGCTTCCGCGCATGTGCCCATGAGCATCCCCGACCACGTGACGTATACTGTGTGGGGGCGCGCTGGTGGCCACGTCGCTGTCACCTCATGGTCGGCCCGCAGGACCAGGTGCAGGCTGTCACCACTGGGACGCCCTAGGCGTACCCACGTGGTGGTCACCCACTCTGGCACTGTTGCACCGGGCGCTGCCGCGAGTACCAGCGCACGAAAGCCAGCTTGTACGGCCAGAGCCACATTGCCACATGCTGCCAGTAGGTGCTGGCCCCATCCGGCACACGACTGTTCGCAGAACGGGCAGTTGAAGACGTTGTCTGGGGCTGTCGCCATCGTCCGGGCTGCCCGAAGCCACGTGGCCACGTTGAGGGCGTCCTTGGATAAACGGGCCTCCTGAACCACTCGCTCCCACGACGTCCCAGCCGCCGGGTCGCGGTGCAAGAGGGCATCCAGGTGCGGCATCGCTGGTGCTAACTGCTCGTACCGGCGCTCCATGGCCACAGAGTGACGCAGATACGGCACGCCCCCCGTCGTGAGTACCGCCACGCCTCCGACGTCCGCCATCAGCGCAATTTCGTCTTTGCGCGTGCACTTGTCGAGGAAGTCCGACACTTCAGCCAGCACTTCCGCGAAAGTATCCCACGAGACAGATGGACATTTGGAGGCCAGAATGCTGCGGTCGACCTCGCCCAGGGTACCTGTCACCCGTGCCAGGTACAGCGCCATGGACGACTCCGCGTCTGGGGGCATGGGCCAGCGAGATACTTCTGTGCCCGACGGCCCGTGCTCAGCCACAAGCAGCACGCCATCTGATTCTCGGTCGCCCATAGCCCTCGTGACATTCCACAGATCTGCGGACTTCAGCTGCGCCTGTTGCTGCGCCAGGCTGAGCTCGGCAAACGACTTGGGGGGCATAGTAGAGCTGCACACAGGTGAGATGGGGAAGGCAAAGCTCTACCAGCGCACGGGCCATGTGGCCAGCATCATCATGAATGTGTCCAGCTGACCCGGGGTCAGCTCAGCACAGCACTTTGTACGCGCCGACAAGACCATCACGACCAGCAGGTAATGCGGCGGTCCGGTGTCTGCACGCAGCATCTCTGGGCACAAACGGCCAGTCTGGCCGCCAACAGCACACACAGCCTCCTGCTCGATCACGACCGACCGCACAGGGCGATCAGGCACCGCATCCGCAGGCTCCAGCACTGCTCCACGCACCCGGCACATGTTCTGGCTGATGACCTCGGGGAGCAGACACATTGGCTGACGCACAAGCGCTCCAACAGCACATCGTCGCCTCCTCGGGATCCTCGGTCAGCACGCAGGCACTATACTGCGGGCAACTAGGCACTACCCCGTTGGGCTCCAGCACAGTTCCATGCACCAGGCACTCGTTCCGGCGGTTGCCCACGAGGAGTGAACACGCTGGCTGGCGCACAGGACATACGCTGCAGCAGCCGCCCCATCAGCACGTCTACACCTCCTCGGGGTTGACGGCCAGCACTCACGCACTGCACTGCGGGCGCACTGGGGGCGCTGGTGGCCAGGTCGACAACGCACGATCGAGTGCGGGTACGCGTCGGGGCATTGCTGTGCGGCGGGGGAGCAACCCTGTGGGATGGGTGCATGGTGGAGCCGGGGCGACTGGGCGCACGACAGGGGAGAGTGCCTGTCCCTCACAGCACTGCACCGATCACCCTCGGGGGGTGCCCTCGGGGGGTGGCAGGGATGGGCCCTGGGCTGACTCGGGGGTGGTGTTAGGGGTTGCGGGCTTCCTGTGGGGCTCGGGGCAGGTTCCCTGTGCGGGTGTGCGGTGCTGGGGGTTTGCTCGGGCTGGGTGCCCACCGCCCCTGTATTCGTCTGGCTGGGTATGGCTCCGCTCCCGGCAGGTGATGCCCGGTGTCCCCCGCTCCCTGTGGCCATGTGGTGTTGTGTTGGTTGTCGTTGCGCCGCCCGTTTGGATGCACGCTCCTGTCGGGGGCTCTGTTGCGTGCCGGCCCTAGATGGTGCCGGATCGCCCGTAGTCCGCGTGGCGTCGGTGGCGTGCTGTTGGTGTGGTGCGGCGACCGGTGTGGGGGAGGCGGAGGTGGACTGGCCGGGGGACGTGGAGGACGTTGCGGCCGATGTTGGGTCCCGTACTGGAGCGGTACCCAGAACCTATGGCCCATGGCCCGGAGGCCTGTGAGCCGTCACACCCGTGCGGAAGCCGTTGACACCGGCTGCCAGCGGGATATCCCTGTTTTCTAATCTGCGGGATCTGGAATCCGATCCTTAACCATTGAATCAATATAGATTTACCATAACTTTATTGTCTTAGGTGATTCTCGGTCGGAAATCGGTGAAACACCCGATTTCTACCGCGATTTCCAATTGTCGTGAAATCGCCGCAGTCGCGCCGCCTGTCGTCGCCTGTTCCGTGGACTGCATTAGATTATTCTGTAATACGATTTCTCTTGAAGTTAAGACTGAAACGGTCTTCGAGTGATCCGCAATCTTTTCCTTGATAGAACGAATCGCGTCCCAGATATTTCCCAGAAAATCTGGGCGACCGAAGGCGCTTTGAACCCCCAAGTGGAATAACAAGGGCTACGAGCGTTCAAGCGCCCAAGGACGAACTAACGTGCCTCATAGGCACTGTGTATGAGGTTTTGCCCCCCATAGGCATAGGACGAGGCCAAAGGATCCCAACTCAATAGGCCCAAAGGGTTATTTATTTTGAGCGTTCTCCAAGAAGTGCACTTTCTCACGTACTTGGCGTCCAAGTACGTGTAGAAGTATGTTGAGTTGGCGTTTGTCCCACCCTTGCTTGCCTCTACATCCGGGGCATATCACTTGTCTTCCCCGGATAGTGCATATATGATCTCCATATACATATTGGCAATATATTTTGCGTGCATGCTAAAATTCGGCTTTCCGAAAGGAGGTCGATTTTCGACCAAAGCACTTGCATGCGTGTTGAGGGACCAAAGTTACATTAGAATATAGGCATACTTTGCTTCTAGTCCACTAGGTTGGGTGTAGAAGGCGTGGGTAGGGTTGTATGCCATATTTGGTGTCATATCGCGTGCCCATTTGGCGGGTGCACCATTCCAAGACTAACCCGCCAATGGACCCCATATCGCAGGAGGCCCTTCATTGTACTCCCAATCAACACTCGCAAGACTAACCTTCGTGAAGGGACGCTTGTGGAGCGCTCCCGAAGCGATGCGTTGCGAGCAAGGTGTGTTTTTTGCAATATTCCATTTTTGCATGTGCCCACTTGGGAGGCAGCGCGCGCGACCTTCCAAAGCGCCCCAAGTGGAGCACATATGTGGAGTTGGAGGCCATTGGTGTCAAGTCATTATGTTTAGAAGGATTGGTCGATTACTCAATCCAAGCCGAAGATATTATAATATATTTGTGCGCCTTTCAAGGCACTTTTGGGTGTTTTTTCGCCAATATTGCTTTTTTTTTTGCCCTTCATGATGTCGAGTGGCGACCGTGTATCTCAACGTTGCGCCCAATTGACATCATGACCCAAGTATGTTTATGGGGGTACATACTTCGGTACCCAACATATCTTGGACCCGGCGAATATCTCCTCTTGGGCTCGGCGTACCGTGGCCGCCATGTTGGCGATTTGGGACCATCCAAAATCATGAGCTCACTTGGCGACCCTGCCATTCCCGAAACCGGAGGAGGTGGGCGACGCCCAAAAGATATGTTGGACACATATGACTTGATACCAATTCTATGGCACACTCCAGTCCAAGTCGGGCATGTGCCCCATTTGCCCCAACCATGAGTGTGCGCATTTTCGGCCATTTTCAGCAATTTTCACATTTTCTGCCCGCCGTGCACCATGTTCAGCCACCTCGTGCACGCCGGACTCATGGACCAATGGACCATATATAACATGGGTGTTATGGACATTGGTTCCCATGGTTCACACACCACGTGGGCGAAGCGGAGCAACCTTCTTTTGGGTGCTAGCCCAAAGTGAGTGTGGACAATTTTGCCATTTTGGCATCTGTGGACCCAATTGGGATTGTCACCACGCCGAGTGGCATGGAGATCTTTGAGAGCCAAAGGCATGGGAGTCTCTGTTGGACTCCGGGTGGATCGCGTATGGAATGGCGGATCTGATCTCCAAGCCGGCGTGGAGATATACTATTGGGAGCACCCCCGAATTTTGGCTCATTTCGGGCAGCCAAAATGACCCCCTTCTAGGGACCCCAATTTCACCCCCCCGTGTGGTCAATTGGCGGCCCCATATCGCTATGCCCACAGGGAGCCTGGACCTAATTTCAAGTTGTACACTCAGATATGAGTCTTAGGTCCTGCCTCCTACCCCGTGAGCCATTGGCCTTGCCCGGGCCGGGTGAGCTACGCGTGGGAATGACGCCAATTTTGGTGATTTTGGTATCAGGACCCCACTTGACGAACCCGGGGTGCCCTGATGCCCAGACCTCAGAGGGCACCAGGTTGGGTGAGGGCTCCAAGGAGTTCGTACTCGAAGGGCATAGGATCAGTTGCCTCGTCCCTACCTCTGGCGGGTCCGGACGAGGGGTCAATTTTGGAGAATTTTGAGCTAGTATCAGTTTGGGCTGAAACAGCCCATTTTCAGCTACCAACTCCTAGGGGATAGGGGCGGGGCCATATCTCTGGCTCAGAGTGGAGTTGTGACCTGCCGTTAAGGGATCATAGGGAGCTACTGTTGGTGAGCCTTGGAGTTCCTTGGTTCCCAGGAACTCGCCTGTGGCCGGGCAGGACACCCCCCCTATTGGCAGGGTTTCAGGGTCCGGACTTAGCAGGGCATGGGTTGTATTTGAGCCCCCGCCCCCACCAGCCACTAAGAGGGTCGGACCTGGGATCGGGATACGAGTTGGGACTGAGTGTCTATTGTCCTGTGATGCCCTTACCCCAGTCCAGTCTTAACCCAATGTGTACATATTCTGATGTGTTGCTGTACATACTTTCGTTCCCTTGTTGCAGAGTGGCAAGGATCCTGAAACGCTTTGTCACATGACACAAGCGCAATGATGCCCCTGTGAGCGTAGTGCTTTGCCTGCCTGCTCACTTGTGCGTGTCCACCGCAGCGTCCCGTGGCCAGGCCCCCCACGGGAACGCGTCAAAAGCGTTTCACCGCCGCGGGGTTACCCATCCCTCGCGTGCCACTCGGGGCCACCAACCCCGAGCAGCGCGGCGCAGCAGCTTGCAGCTCGCAGCTCGCAGCGCAGCGCAGCGGCTCGCAGCGCCGCCCAGCGACAGCGCCCGAGTCCGTGAAGGAAGTGCGGGGACCGGAACTCCGTCATCAACGAGTTCCCTCGGCCGACCAGCAAGGCCGCACTCCCAGCTACAGCAACCACTTCCACAACCACCGGCCGACCAGCACCGGCCGCACTCCCAGTTCAGTGCTGCATCACCCGCCTCAACAAACACCACCAGGACCAGTTCGTTGAGCGGAACGAGTGACCACCAAGGACCTCAAGACCAACTACGCCCCCCGCTGCCATGGTAAACTGGCAAGAAGCGGGCAAGACGTGGCCGCGGCCCCACCCCCATGCAGTGCGCCTACTGCGTGGGTTGGTTTGGGACCAGCACTACCGCCACAGCCACCCCCAGTGCGAAGGCGGCATGCCCGGGAGCTTCGAGCTCCGCGAGGACATGGGCCCCGACCGCCTGCAGGCAGTCAAAGACTGGCTGCGGGTGGAAGGGTTTGCCTTCCGCTTCCAGCAGAGGCGCTCGAGGGTCTGGACCCGGCCGGACAGGCCCGGCGAAGGGCTGCGCCCCGACGGGACTGAGGAGGACGAGAAGCCCAACGAGTACCCATCGGGCGCCTCGATCAACGTCTCCATGTGGGACATGATCGAGAAGAACTTCCCGGAACCGGCGAGTGAGCGCAGGCTGCAGGGCAGCAGCAGCAGCGCGTCTCCGGGGAAAGAGAAGCGGTCCGCCGGGGACAGGAAGCGGGACCGGAAGTGGCGGGAGTACCAGGAGTCCCTGGCCGCCGAAGCCGCCCAAGGCGCCAAGGGCGGAACCCAAGCCCCCAGTCCCCAACGGGCCAATGGCGGTCACCACCCCGGCTCAACCACCCTTGGCGCCTTCCTCCAAGTCGCCAAGCACGCCAAGGCCAAGCCCCGTCAGCTGCTCCTGAGGAAGTCAGGCCCCAGCAGCGACGTGGAGTCGGCCCACCGCAGGAGGATGCCGGTCGACCAAGCCAGCTCCAGCGGCAGCGTCGCTCCCGACCAAAGGGACGTGGCGCGCGCCTGTGAGCGCGCCTGTGAGGTGCCCTGCAACCTTCGGGTTGCCCGGCAACGGGCCACGCAGCAGCACGCTGCCATGGAGGGCGCCGTCGGCATCGCCCAGCAGGAGGCTGCGGAGTGGCAGCATGGCATGGCCATCCACGCCTCGACCGTGGCGGCCATTGCGGCTGGACTCACGGCCGCAGCTGCCCGTGAGGCAGCGATTGCCCAGGTCAAGGGTGAGGTGGCGGCAGCCGACGAGGAAGCCCGCCTGACGCAGGAGGCCATTGCCTGCAAGGAGGCCGAGGTGAAGGCGCTGGAAGAGGCGCTTGCCCAAGAGAGGACAAAGAAGGAGGCGGAGGAAAGGGCCCATGCCGAAGCGACGGCTAAGGCCCAGGCGGACGCCGCCAAGAAGGACGCCATCGAGGCCGCGCGACGGAAGGTCGCTGAGGAGAGGGCCAAGACGGAGGCGGAGTTGGCGGCGTTGGAGGCGGAGAAGGTTCGGCTGCAGCAGACCCGGGAAGCCGAGGCGGCTCGTGCCTTGGAGGAGGCCGAAAGGCGAGCTGCCGCAGCCACCGCCGCTGCAATGGAGGAGGCAGAGGCCAAACTCCGCCGCGAGACTCCCCCGGGAGGATCACGAGTGGAGACCCTTCGAAAGCTTTTCGAAGGGGACGCCTCCTCCAAGATGACGCTGGACGAGGTCGACAGGGGCAGCAGTGGGAGCAGTGGCCCCACCGCCCACCGACGGAGGAAGGGTAAGGGGAAGACCCCTGAGAGGCCACGGAGGCCAGCGGGCAGACACCCCCACGACAGCGACCCCTTCTTCACCGCCAGCGACGGGGATGAACGAGGCCGCCGACATCGCCGAGGAGTGGCTGCTGGAGGAGGCGGAGACGTCCCCATGGAGCCAGATGGTCAGGATGAGGATCTCCCTCCTCCCTACCGGAGCTCGCAGTCTTCCGAGACCGAGACGCCCAGGTGGGGCGACATGGACGAGGATGACGACATGGACTTCGACATCACGAAGAAGCGCCCATCCTCGGACCCACCGAGGCGACCCGGCGGAGACCAACCGGGACCCCCTGGCGGAGGACCATCAGGACCCCTTGGAGGACGCCCACCAAGTGGACCCCCTGGAGGCGGACCACCGGGCGGGGGGGGGGGCCCTGGACCGGGCGGACCCGGCGGAGACCCTCCTGGAGGACCCCCTGGGGACCCCGACGACCCACCAGGGGACTGCGACCCGGATGCCACCCGGCGGTGGATTGTCTACCTCCGCAGGAGGGTCCAGTTCCTCGAGCGCGAGGTAGACACGGGCAAGGGCGAGATGACTCGCATCGCAAGGGTCACCGCGCGCGCGCGGAGAGAGCTGGACATCGCCAAGATCGAAATGGTCAAGAGCGCCGGGGTTGCCACCGCCACCCAGAAGCTGCTGGACATCGCCAGGGGCGAGACCAGGTCGCTGAACAAGGTCATCAGCGGCCTGCAGCAGAGGCTGGACACGCTGGAAGCCCGTGGGAGCGTCGGCAGCGACCACCCACCCCTGGAGTCTGGCTCGTCGGACGACGGCTGGGGACCCGGACCAGGTCCGGGCAGACCCCACGCCCCCGGCGGAGCCCACAGGAGTCGTCCAAGCGCCAGTGTCCCCTCTCTCAGCGCCCCCTCTCACCACAGCGCAGGCTGCCGCAAAAGAGCGTGCCGCCCGGCAGTGGCAGTGAGGATTGGCGTGATGAGTGGCTCAGTGCGGAGTACCACAACCGCTGTGCTCCACCGCGGACACCGGTACGCCCCCGACGCCCCGCACCAGCCCCGGAGCCAATCCCAATGGCTGGTGGACGTTATGGTGGACTCAGGGATGAGGTCCCCAGAGGAGACGTGGAGTGGGATGTCGGCGGAGGTGAGGACCTGGATCTGGACCTGGAGGAGTTCGACATCAGTTCGCCGCGTGGTGTACGACGGGAGGCCGCTGAACGCAGCCGCCAGCGCCGTGATGAGGAGGCATACATGGAAGGAGGACGGCGTGAACATCTAGGTTCAGCGTACATGGAGGAACCGCGGCGTAGCCACAGGGATTCCGTGGAGGAGATGGACGTGGCGGCCGTGGGAGTCCGTGGGCGAGGCCGATGGGAACCTCGGTCGACCTCGCGGCCGGCGTTCATGGTCTCTAAGGCCGCGGATGCCGCCGTGTGGGAAGACTTGAAGGACATCAAGCCCCCCATGTACGATGGCAACCCCCTCAACCTCGACCGCTTCTTGGAGAAGCTGGACGATTGGGGGGTGACCGTCACTGAAGACATGGATCCCGCAGATGCGGAGAAATATGTCTTCAGACGGTTCAGGTACCGCCTGCCAGAAGTGCTCCAAGAGCTATACTTCGTGGCGACCAAGGAGGGGAAAATCAAGACCCTCAAGGAAGCCAAGAAGTGGCTCAACGAGCAGGAGCGGGTGGACGCTCCGCAGGTGGCTGCCAAGCGGTGGAAGTCCATCAAGCTTCAGCATGATGGACGGGAGATCCGCCTACGGGACTCGCGAGACTTCCGAGGGCAATACACCCTCTTCCGCCGCAACGTGGAGGACTGGAACGAGGGTGACGAGCAGGCTCGCCTGCTCTCCATGCTGCCGGAAGCATGGATCAAGAGGGTCACCAAGGAGGAAGCCAAGCAGGCCAAGTCCAACCACACGGTCAAGATGATGCTCCCCAAAGAGTATCATACGAACGTGGTGGCTTGGACGAGGAAAAACGTGGCCCGGGATGTCAAACGGCACTCCCTGCGTAACGCTCTCCTCATCACCGTCTCGGGCGATCGCGAGAAGACCGCGATGTGGCGCCTTGACGAGTGTGACGTGAGCGGCCAGACCATCTGTCTGCAGGCCATCCCGGCGCGGATGAGCTGCGACGAGATCCTGGAGTGGGTTGGAGAGGAGGTGCTCAAGGAGTATCGGAACCTCCACCACACCCGCGGGTTGAGGCCCAGGGACCGCGACGTCAACTATGTTGGCGAGGGGCCTGGCGGGAAAGCTGCCATGGACCCAGCGGGAGCCGATGGCGATGAAGCTCTCGTCGACGATGACGACGACGATGAGCCCGCTGGGATGGCCGTTTGTGCCTTCGTGGCCCACAACGGCGCGGGGAGCAACCAGGGAAGCTGGAAGCCCCTGCAGCCGGGTTGGAAGAAGAAGGAGAAGACGGACCCCCTTGGGGAGTCCCCCTTGGGGAGTTCATACGAGCTCACCCTCAGGGCTGTTTCGTGTGTTATGGGAGGAAGAAAGGCTTCAACCATGACCACCGAACATGCCCCACCCACCAGGCTGACACGGAGGCCTACAAGAAGGCGCACAGGTCGAAGAAGCGTGCACCTGCGGGTATCCGGGAGGCCAAAGTGGAGGTGGACAAGGACGAGCTCTCCAAGCTGATGTCGCAGGGAACCGAGTTCGCCAAGGAGATCCAGGAGATCAAGAGGAACTGGGTCCCCAGGTCGGACAACAAGAACAAGGAGAACAAAAAAGAACGACCAGAACAAGGACAAGGACAAGAAGCCTAGGAATAGGAGGAAGAAGGGTGTCAACGAGGTTGACGCGGAGGAGAATACCCCTACTTCCACCACAACCGACGCCCCCTAGCGGAGCCCCTGCAGCCAAGGGCCCCAGCTAGGGCGGTCGCAGGATGGTGTTGTGGGAAGCACCACACCATCCCAATCGGGAGTCGGTAAGCACAAAGGGACTGCCGCGGGCGGAAGGCCCAGTCCGGCACCCGACAGTCGCGGTGGCGGGGTGAGGGCAAGTGAAGGCACGAACCCTTGCACCCGTCCATCCTTCGCGACTAAGAATGTGTTTGATGTACTTCAAGATCTATCCGAGAGTATCGGAGGATCACCCGGACCGCAGCTGGATGCTGCACATGGGCGGCCTGAGCCCATTGTCCACGACCTGCACCAGTCGCTTGTTGAGCTTCTGGAACGGCCGGAGATCCTGAGCTTGCACGCCGTGCGCCGAGCGGGGCGTGAGCGGCAGTTGCACCTTAAGGTCCGTGCCTTATGCGGCGAAGTGGAAAAGGTCTTCGACGTGTTGGTCGACACGGGAGCACAGGTCAGCTTGGTCAAGGCTGGCCTACTTCCACCAGAGTGTTTGACCGACAGTCGGAAACCTGTCAGGCTGAAGGTGGCGAACGGCCAGTACATGGTGGGAGGCACGAAGGAAGCGGCCATTGGGCTGCAGTTCGTGAACCATCGTGAGCTGAGTCGCCCGGACCTCGGCAAGGAAATCCTCCTGCAAGGTCGCTTCTGGGAGGCCGAGATGGACTTGGACATGATCGTTGCATACGACTTCATGATGGAGACGGACTCCGGGGTCCTCCTGGCCCAGGCCTCCATGACCCTGTACCAGGACGACCAGCTCTCGTGGCTTTTGTCACCTGAGCACCATGTGGAATGCCAATGGATCCACCCGGAACGCAATCAGCTCGAAGTGGCCGCGCTGGACACTGAGCCAACTGGTCCTGCAAACCAGGAGTACAGCGTAATGCTGGAAGTGGCGAGCCGAGTTGTTGCTGACCTGGGTGCTTCGGATCTGGCCCTGGATGCGTTCTCTTCAGGAACCTCCGCCCATCTGCGGGTTTGTGAGAAGTACTGGAGCGCACAGGACTCCGCGTGGAAGAAGCACTGGGGTCCGCATCAGGGCTTGATGTGGATCCATTGCCCCCGTTGGGACATTCCAAGAGCGATAGCGAAGATTGGCAAGGACCGCTCCAAGGCAGTGCTGGTTGTTCCTATGGGATGCACGGAGGAGGAAAGTACCCGACATTGGGTAGTCTCATTGACCAACATGACCTTAAACAAGGTCGTCCTACCGGCTGGAGAGTGTGTCTATCAGGACGCTAAGGGACAGCCCATGCCACCCCGGAGATGGCCAACGGAATTCCACTATGTGAATGGGGGCCTTGATCAGGCCGACGCCACGGATTTCGTGTGTGTCAACCGCATCATAGCGGAGCCATGGAGGCAATGCTTTGCGGTTCCCCCTGTTGACATCGGAGAATCGGAAGACCCCCTCACAGAAGAGGGGTTGGATCTGGTTCAGGGGTATATGGATCAGCCCTTCCACGACTGGGGAAGCCAGCGTGAGGGCAAGGGCCAGGATAAAGCCTGGTGGGAAGTGGACTCGATCGTCTCTGCTTCCTATGATGGGAACACCTTCGTACAGAGGGTGCTGGACCACCTGTCGAGCCAGGACGAGCCAATCGGGGGTAACCCACCGACCTACGGCGATCTATTCCGAGGCAAGACCAGAGATGGCCCTTTGGGCCACCTGGGAAGACCACCTGAGCCGAAGCCGAGCGGGGTCGCTACCCCTCAAGTAAGCTCAGTGGTCCAGGTGCCCGGAAAAGCCAAGGCGGAGTCCGATGATTGACCTCAGATCCAGGCATTGAGGGCCAGGCTGAAGCAGAAGTATGGGGACACCTTCTTCAGCGGAAAGCCTGTGTTTCCCCCACCGGTGCGTGGACCGTATGGCGAGGCCAAGATACGACTGAAGCAGGACCCCCGTGTGTATCGGCACCGGGAGTTTGCCCTGAGGGGCGACAGGAAAGAGGCCATGGAGAAGATCCTCCGTGACTTCATCGAGAGAGGCTGGCTTGAGCTGTGCCACTCCGAGTGGGCCTCTCCGTGCTTTGTCGTCCCCAAGAAGGTAGCCGGAGAGTGGCGGCTCATGGTCGACTACCGCGGCCTAAACGCCCAAACGCAGCACGACAGCTATACGCTGCCCCTCATTGAGGACATGCTGCAAAAACAACACCGGCGGAGGATCTTCACGGTGATTGACCTGAAACATGGTTATCATCAGATGCCTCTCGCCGAGGAGTCCCGTGCCTGCACAGCCATGAGCACCCCACTTGGACCTCTCCAGTGGAAGGTGATGCCCATGGGCGTTACCAACGGCAATGCGGCTTTTCGGCGGATGCTGGAGAACCTGCTTGAGCCGGTGCGTGACTGTGCGGACACCTTCGTGGACGACGTGATCATCGCGTCTGGGGACCCCAGTATGAGCTACGAGGAGCTCCTGGAGGCACATGAGAGGGACGTCACTCGAGTGCTGGACCTTCTGGTTCGGCACAAACTCACGGGCAGCAGTGACAAGGCCACCATTGCGGTAAGCAAGGTGGTCTTCGCTGGCCACGTAGTCGGGAACGGGCAGCGAAAGCCCATACCTGGCAAGGTGGCTGCGATTGAGCACTGGGAAAAGCCCAAGACGGTCTCTGAGCTACGGGCGTATCTGGGGGTTTGCAACTACTACTCGGGGTATATCAAGATGTATGCCGAGTATGCAGCCCCCATGACGACCATGCTCAAGGGCAACCGAGAGGAGACCAAGAAGGGGTCCAAGAAGGCTCTGGTCTGGGATGCTGATTCCGACCGTGCCTTTGAGGGGATGAAGCAGGCGCTGCTATCCGCAGTGGGTCTGCACCTCGTGGATCCCGACCGAGGGTTCGTCCTGCGCACCGACGCTTCCAACTACGCCGTTGGCGCTGTGTTGGAGCAAGTGCTTGACGATGGGAGGCACGTGCCCGTGGCCTTCTGGAGCCGAGTCCTGGCGGAAGGCCAGAGACGGACGTGGACGCCCCGAGAAAAGGAGGCGTATGCCATCGTCATGACTCTCAGGAAATGGGCTGGGTAAATAGACCTCCATCCCGTCACCGTCTGCACCGACCATCAGAGTCTGCAGTCGTGGCACAAGGAGCACGTGGACACCCCCTCTGGTCCCGCCTCCCGACGGGCAAGATGGCATGAGACCTTGGCCAAGTTCGACCTCACGGTTGTGTATATTCCTGGAAAGGACAACACCGTGGCGGACTGTCTCAGTAGGTGGGCCTATCCCGCCAGCAAGGGCATGACGGATATCTCTGCCCATGGCGATGAGGCTGAGACCGCTGAAGCCAAGAAGAATATTGAAATGGAGCGCCTGATGGAGGAGGAGGGTGTCAAATGCTTCGTCGTTATGGCTGCGGATGCCTGCCTCGGAACAAGGATGGGCAGAGCATTCAGAGTACTCGCCCCTGATGGAGCTGAGTCCTACAAGCACCTCTTCCCTGAGTTTTGCCTCCAGGACGACTGGACCGACGACTACGCCAAGTCTGAGGCCTTTGCGGCCGAGTATAGCGCTGTGACCGACCCTGATGACAGGCAGAAGTGGCCAAAGGGGCTGACTGAGGAAGATAGCAAGCTCTACCGGAATGGTAAGCTGCTAGTACCAGAGTCCCGAGTGCTCGAGCTATGTGAAGAATGGCACCACCACATGCTGCACCCAGGGGTCAAGAAGCAAGCCCTTGACATGCAGCGCCGGTTCGAGATCAACCAGATCGGTCTCTACACCGCCATCAAGAAGGTCAGGAAGGGTTGCTCGGTCTGTCAGGCCTGCAATCCCGATAACCGGAACGTCAAGGGGGAAGCCCAATGGACCCCGGTTCCTGACCAGCCCATGGAGAGCGTGGCCATGGACGTCTTCTCCATGCCCGAAGTGCACATTGGCAAGGAGACCTTTGACTGTGTGGTTCTTTGTGTGGATCGCCACAGTGGCTACGTAGTAGCCGTTCCGGCACGCAAAAAGGGGTTGCTTGCCAAGGAAGTGGCAGTCATGATGATTTGTCATTGGCTGACCGTCTTTGACATCCCCCGCACCATTTGCAGTGACCGAGGGCCCCAGTTTACTGGTGGCTGGTTCAAGGCCATGTGTTCCCTAATGCGAATACGTCACGCCAAGAGCGTCGCCTATCTCAGCTGGTCTAACGGCCGAGCTGAAGTGGCTGGACGGCAGCTGTTTGAGAAGCTGCGCAAGGTTCACATCACCAATCCACATCGGAACTGGTTTGAGGAGATGTGGCCTGCTCTGAAGGCCCATCATGACACCCCCACCCCGGGTGGTTTGTCCCCTCACCAGATTCTGTTCGGCAGGGGCCCCCTGGGTCGGGGACTTCCCTTGTCTGGTGATGGCATGGCTATGGACGCCAAGGAATTCTTCGCGCGGCAAGAGGCAACGGCGCGTGACATCCGCCAGCAGCTCGAGAAGGAGCATGCTGAGCGTCAGAAGTCCGCCCCAAGCTCGACAGCGCAGAAGTTCAGGGTAGGACACCCGGTGTGGGTGATCAGACCCCGCCCTATGGGCATCCACCGCACCAAAACCTGGTTCACACCCGGCGAGGTGGTCCACAGGATTGGTGAGGACACCTACCGCATCAAGGTGGGTCAGGGACAGTTCCGGGAGCGCCACGAGAGTCAGCTCCGTGTGCAGGAACCCGACCTCCGTGGCCAACATGTGTCCCTGAGCTCTGCAGCACATGAGGCTGATTCGGAGGACGACTATGCTGAGCAGGACGACTATACTGTCGAGAAGATCCTGGCTCAGCGTCCGAACACCTCAGCACCCGGAGGCCTGGAGTTCAAGGTTCGTTGCCGAGGCTATGGGCCGTCCCACGACACCTGGGAACCCGTCTCCTCGTTCGTGCCGCGGGTTCACACTCCCTTCATGGAGTACATCCGCAGGCACAAGACCAAGATCCACGTCTCGGACTTGGCAGCACTCACCCGGGCGATTGCAGCCAGGGGTGCCTGATCAGCGCCCTGAGCTCTCCCCTGATGCAGTTTGAGCGCTTGTGTGGTCGACAGATCGTCCCTCACTTGCTTGCTCTCTTACATCTTTCGGTGACCTGCCATCAGAGTGGCCATATACCCCCCCCTGCTGAATCCAGAGGAGGATGGCCCCTCTTTTTCACTTCTATTAGTCACTCCCCCCCTGCTGAATGCTTGGGAAACCAGGTAGGGCGACTGACCTCTTTTTCCTGAGCTCTTGCGGCCTTGAAGCCCATACGACGTTGCGCAACGGATGCCGCTGTCATCGGCATTGCGATCTTCGGTGTGTGGTCTGGTCCCATGGCACTTGCGGGATCCAGACCAGTCTACGTGTGTCGCAACGATATATGGCCTGAACTCAGGCGTTTTCCTGCCCACCCTCCTGCATATGCCTTATCCTAACCGGGGCGTGGTTTGGCGCTCTATCCAGAGTGTGTTTACACGCATATCTACCCCGCTTATTGCTTGTTTTTCTGTTCCCCAGGATATGTGCGTCTGTATGTTAAGTGTTATCGGCCCATCACTGAGATGTGGACTGTTTTTCCCCCCCAGGGGATGCGAAACGGCATACGAAGGCGCCCTGAGTCGCCGTTTACATGCTTTTACTTAAGGTCCAGCCTGGACCAGTACCTAAGTACAGATTCTTCTGTTTGAGTGCCCGTGATACCGTGTGCCCTATTCGCTGTGATGTGGAGATCCTGATGGCGCCAGGCGGGAAGCCCAGTTGCCTGACTACACTCCCAGCGGTCCGCCACTGTCAGTCCCAGTGTGAGCCTACCGACTCGCAGACGCACTTGCAGTCGGATGGCGGCCTCCGGTGCTCCCTACCTCGGTCAGTCTGCCTGGGAAACTGGTGGTTTGAGGAGTCGACGTCTCCGCCCACACTGCATGGGGACTCCCTCATGTATGGCCTTCGTGGTAATAGGGCGAGGGAAAAGACGGCCTTTATGCCCGATCCCTTAAGGAGGAGCTCGTTCGGCTGTACCACTCTGGACTCGCGTCGTGGATATGGACATGGTGCGCCCGAGGAAGAACCCGTGGGGACTCTCCCCAAGCCGGCGGGCCTTGGGAAGCTTGGGGTAGCCTGATGGACTTTTGTGGTCGCTTTCGACCTGTGGGACCACCTCGGTCGTCGTGTGACGCCTATATTGGCCGTGTATGCCACTGCCACTGTGGTGGTGACCGTAGCAGCTGGCACTCGGTGCGCCTGGTATGGGTTAACGGGTCCTTTGGATGCCGAACAATCGCCGCCAGGACCCGAGACTTGATACTTGATACTATACTTGCAGTTACTAACAGCTACAGCACCGCACCTGTCTTACTGTGGGATTCGGGCGGCCTAACTCACCAATCGGTCTGAAGTGAGGATGTGACACACCCCCCCCCCCCTTCAGGGGATGGTCCTGGGTACCCGCTGCCATGCTTGGGTATTATCGAGCCCCCCCCCCAGGGTTTGCTCTAAGGAGGGGGGTGAAGCGGTACCCAGAACCTATGGCCCATGGACCGGAGGCATGTGAGCCGTCACACCCGTGCGGAAGCCGTTGACACCGGCTGCCAGCGGGATATCCCTGTTTTCTAATCCGCGGGATCTGGAATCTGATCCTTAACCATTGAATCAATGTAGATTTATCATAACTTTATTGTCTTAGGCGATTCTCGGTCGGAAATCGGTGAAACACCCAATTTCTACCGCGATTTCCAATTGTCGTGAAATCGCCGCAGTCGCGCCGCCTGTCGTCGCCTGTTCCGTGGACTGCATTAGATTATTCTGTAATACGATTTCTCTTGAAGTTAAGACTGAAACGGTCTTCGAGTGATCCGCAATTTTTTCCTTGATATAACGGATCGCGTCCCAGATTTTTCCCAGAAAATCTGGGCGACCGAAGGCGCTTTGAACCCCCAAGTGGAATAACAAGGGTTACGAGCGTTCAAGCGCCCAAGGACGAACTAACCTGCCTCATAGGCACTGTGTATGAGGTTTTGCCCCCCATAGGCATAGGACGAGGCCAAAGGATCCCAACTCAATAGGCCCAAAGGGTTATTTATTTTGAGGGTTCTCCAAGAAGTGCACTTTTTCACGTACTTGGCGTCCAAGTACGTGTAGAAGTATGTTGAGTTGGCGTTTGCCCCACCCTTGCTTGCCTCTACATCCGGGGCATATCACTTGTCTTCCCCGGATAGTGCATATATGATCTCCATATACATATTGGCAATATATTTTGCGTGCATGCTAAAATTCGGCTTTCCGAAAGGAGGTCGATTTTCGACCAAAGCACTTGCATGCGTGTTAAGGGACCAAAGTTACATTAGAATATAGGCATACTTTGGTTCTAGGCCACTAGGTTGGGTGTAGAAGGCGTGGGTAGGGTTGTATGCCATATTTGGTGTCATATCACGTGCCCATTTGGCGGGTGCACCATTCCAAGAGTAACCCGCCAATGGACCCCATATCGCACGAGGTCCTTCATTGTACTCCCAATCAACACTCGCAAGCCCAACCTTCGTGAAGGGACGCTTGTGGAGCGCTCCCGAAGCGATGCATTGCGAGCAAGGTGTGTTTTTTGCAATATTCCATTTTTGCATGTGCCCACTTGGGAGGCAGCGCGCGCGACCTTCCAAAGCGTCCCAAGTGGAGCACATATGTGGAGTCGTAGGCCATTGGTGTCAAGTCAATATGTTTAGAAGGATTGGTCGATTACTCAATCCAAGCCGAAGATATTATAATATATTTGTGCGCCTTTCAAGGCGCTTTTGGGTGTTTTTTCGCCAATATTTCTGTTTTTTTGCCCGTCATGATGTCAAGTGGCGACCGTGTATCTCAACGTTGCGCCCAATTGACATCATGACCCAAGTATGTTTTGAGGGTACATAGTTCAGTGCCCAACATATCTTGGATCCGGCGAATAACTCCTCTTGGGCTTGGCGTACCGTGGCCGCCATGTTGGCGATTTGGGACCATCCCGAACCATGAGCTGACTTGGCGACCCTGCCATTCCCGAAACCGGAGGAGTTGGGCGACGCCCAAAAGATATGTTGGACACATACGACTTGATACCAATTCTATGGCACACTCCGGTCCAAGTCGGGCATGTGCCCCATTTGCCCCAACCATGAGTGTGCGCATTTTCGGCCATTTTGAGCAATTTTCCACATTTTCTGCCCGCCGTGCACCATGTTCAGCCACCTCGTGCACGCCGGACTCATGGACCAATGAACCATATATGACATGGGTGTTATCGACATTGGTCCCCATGGTTCACACACCACGTGGGCGAAGCAGAGCAACCTTCGTTAGGGTGCTAGCCCAAAGTGAGTGTGGACAATTTTGCCATTTTGGCATCTGTGGACCCAATTGGGATTGTCACCACGCCGAGTGGCATGGAGATCTTTGAGAGCCAAAGGCATGGGAGTCTCTGTTGGACTCCGGGTGGTTTGCGTATGGAATGGCGGATCTGATCTCCAAGCCGGCGTGGAGATATACCATTGGGAGCACCCCCGAATTTTGGCTCATTTCGGGCAGCCAAAATGACCCCCTTTTGGGACCCCAATTTCACCCCCCCCCCGTGTGGTCAATCAGCGGCCCCATATCTCTATGCCCACAGTGAGCCTGGACCTAATTTCAAGTTGTACACTCAGATATGAGTCTTAGGTCCTGCCTCCTACCCTGTGAGCTATTGGCCTCGCCCCGGCCGGGTGAACCACGCGTGGGAATGACGCCTATTTTGGTGATTTTGGTATCAGGACCCCACTTGACGAACCCGTGGTGCCCTGATGCCGGGACCTCAGAGGGCACCAGGTTGGGTGAGGGCTCCAAGGAGTTCGTACTCGAAGGGCATAGGATCAGTTGCCTCGTCCCTACCTCTGGTGGGTCCGGACGAGGGGTCAATTTTGGAGAATTTTGAGCTAGTATCAGTTTGGGCTGAAACATCCCATTTTCAGCTACCAAGTCCTAGGGGATAAGGGCGGGGCCATATCTCTGGCTCAGAGAGGAGTTGGGACCTGCCGTTAGGGGAGCATAGGGAGCTACTGTCAGTAGGCCTTTGAGTCCCTTGGTTCCCAAGAACTTGCCTGTGGCCGGGCGGCACACCCCCCCTATTGGCAGGGTTTCAGGGTCCGGACTGAGCAGGGCATGGGTTGTATTTGAGCCCCCGCCCCCACCAGCCACTGAGAGGGTCGGACCTGGGATTGGGATACGAGTTGGGACTGAGTGTCTATTGTCCTGTGATGCCCTTACCCCAGTCCAGTCTTAACCCCATGTGTACATATCCTGATGTGTTGCTGTACATACTTTCGTTCCCTTGTTGCAGAGTGGCAAGGATCCTGAAACGCTTTGTCACATGACACAAGCGCAATGATGCCCCTGTGAGCGTAGTGCTTTGCCTGCCTGCTCACTTGTGCGTGTCCACCGCAGAGTCCCGTGGCCAGGCCCCCCACGGGAACGCGTCAGTACATTGGTGGCCCTAGTTGCTGTCCTGGCGCGGGATCGGGGCGGGAGGGTGGTGATGGTCGCGGTGGTTCTCCGGGGGGAGTAGGATGAGCCGTCGAGCCGGGTACCCCTGGCCATCATGCTGGCCACTGCCGCATTGCCGTACGTGCCCGATTGCGGCGGCGGGACGTGCGGCTGCTGGGCACGCTGTACCTGTGACCGGAGGCTGCGTGGAGGGGGGATGCCCCTCCACGTGAGGTAGGCCGCCATCAGTCTCTCGGTTGCCCCCGGGGTCATGGCCCCGCCGCGGTGGAAGAGATCCGCCCACTCGGCGCCATGGGCGCCGCGGGCGATGCCCATCGCCCCTTCCACGTCCCCCACCAGCCAGCCGAAGGCGATCCGGAGGCGGGTGGTGAGGGTGACGACGATGGTGCGGTAGTTGTTGAGGTTGGTGGGGGTGACGGTGAAACCAGACTGGCCGGTCAGGAGCAGAGGTCGCAGTGGCATGGGCAGCAACATTGCTTTTTTTTTTGAGACATGGCCACGAGGGCCAAAAACATTCACAAATGCGGCCAACGGTCCGAAGTTCTGCCCTACTTAGACATATCTACATGCTCATATATCGGGCCTAGGTGTTCTTACTACCTTAAGGTACCAATGGCTAGGCGACCTCAATTATAGCACTTCCCATATGTAAAAAAGGAAAACCGAACGTCAAACTGGTCCTGCGCTGCAGTGCAGCGTTCTCCAAGTGGGCCAATATTCTTTGATGCAAGCCGATGATGTGTTAGTGTATTGGTGTATTGGTGCAGTGGTTTTGGAATACTAAAATGAGAAAACAGAATGAAAACAACAAGGGCGCGCACAGGCAAGGGCATCAGCTTCGTGAAGATAAACTCAAACCAGTTAGTTAACCCAGTCCAATGTAGATGCACTTGCTCCAGCGAGTGATTATTTAATCAAACCTGGTTCTTTTCGGCGAATGTTTTCAAATTCATTGATCCATTTTATGGCTGCTTGGGCATTGAGCTGTGTTGTTGACTTGATGTTAACGTCAGATGCTGTTCTTGACCATGCCTTCGCCATTGCTTGTTGATAGCGTGGACGATCGCTGAGCAGTGTCTTGAGGCGTAGAAGTACTTTTGGATCTTTCATATCGAATTGATGAGGTGCTGGTGGGTTGGTGGAATCGATGGACGCTTTTGGGTTGCTCGTGGTTTTTGATGGGCGTTCAAAGAGGAGGGGAGTGTTGCCTCCCATAGAGTCATAATCTGCTTGCGCCGTGTTTTCGTATTCTGGAAATTGAGTGCTCGAGTTGGTACTTGTTGAGCTGTCTTGGAGACTGGGCAATGAGGCATTTTCGAATCGTTCCTTGAATCTTCCTTGCCATTTCTCTCATCTTCCGAGCTGGAACATGAGTCGTTTCCCTCCTGAGCATCACTTCGTGAGCCTTCACACGAGCATTCCTCGTGACCTCCATGAATATTAAGCGGTTCGGTGAGTTCATTGTCCTCCTCATCTTCTGTGAGTGTTCTGGCTTGTGATCACTGGTTGCTTTTTGTGAAGAGACTGAGAGACAGTTTGGGTAGTGTCTTTTGGCTCAATGCGTCGGAATTTCTCGTATTCAATAATCAACGGTTTGGGAGGACCTTCTAGTTTGCGCCTTTGCCGGCAGTTCATACACCGTAGTGGTTGGTGCAAACCTTTCCGTTCAAACCATTCGGCGCTGTCTTGCGGTGTTACGAAAATATCTCCGCAGGTCTTGCACTTGATCGGTTGGCTTTCCTCTGATGCCAAACTCTCTTCCTTTGGGTGCGGTGACTTTCGGCGGCGTTGTTTCAGAACAGTTCGCCAGGCTTCTTCTTCATCATAATCAGTAGATTGAGATTCTGATTCATTAGCGTCATCGATATCTCCGGCCCGAAGGGTCTGCAAAGCATCAAATTGATTTTGACTTGCAAACTTAGATATATTGGAAGCTGTTGCCCTTATCTGCCCTTTGAAGCTTGTACCTGTCGGAGGCATCAAATTGTCAAAGTTTTTGTTGTTCGAGGCACGTGTTTTTTCCGGTGCTGGTTCTGCGACAGAGAGAGAATATGGGCTGTGGGTAATCTGTGGACGTTGCTCTGTTGTTTCTGAGCATCGTGTTGAAAGCAAATGTATAGAGGAGCGTGAAGAAGAATGCTTGTACCAGCATTTGTGCCCGAATTTACAGCTTTCTTGGAAGCAACATTCAATTGAGGATGCTTTACGGCGAAACGAAATATAGAAACTTACCAGAGTTAAGTAGTTCGGTATTTCTTCGGAGAAGTCTGCGCACAAGATGCAGCTGCGCAAATCTGGCATTTCGATCTGCAATACTTCAGCTTTGATCCCACCAGCATTTCGATCTGAAGGTTTTTTGAAAAGACTTTTTTTTGGATTCATTGCGCAAGCGCGCGTGTGTCATTGCTAGGGTGGGCAGCAACATTGCTTGGCACAGAAGACATAACGATAGTGCTGACTGAATAGTATCCTGCAAACAGATATGGTACACATAGCCAATGAAATACCTGATATGCACATATGAGAAATCCACCCTATCATCCACTAAATGATATAACTAGTAAACATCCAAGATTGCCTTATCTATCCCACATCCTATGTTCCTAACAAGGAAATGGAATATGATATACCCTATCCCATATATATCCCATATATAGGGCCATAGAATGCTCCCCTAGGGGTAATATGCCAGGGTAGGGTTGTGACCTGCTCCATTCCCCCACTTAAAACAACTGCCACGGGCAGGAAGTATATGCCAAAGAGGAACATAGCAGTCACAAACAGCAGCAAATGGCACGTTAGCAGGATTCCCTCCCACAGGGAATCGAACCCACACAGGCAATCTCGGAGCCGGCCGCACCGCCGCTGAAGTAGCTCCGATCGGTGGGAAGAACCACTGCCAAAACCCGTACAATTACCAGCGGGATCCTGCAAATCCTGCTCCACTTAGTAGGCGAAATTGCGAGCTGTTGCGCGCAGAGTCTGGTCCGCGCGTGTCGCATAAGGCATGTGGGGTCCAGCACGTAAGGGCAGGTAGTTTTTCAAAGAATTAAAACTAAAGGCAAAGTGAAATCACACTTTTTAACAAAAGTGACGGTAATGGTACATGCGAAGCGGTGCGATGCGAAAGTGCAAAAATTTCAATTTTGGAAAAAACAACTTCCAGGAGTATTGACGGGAATGTCCAACAGCAACGTAGGACTGTGCCTGCACAAGGGAGCACGAGGGGTAGTAGAGGTAGAGGCCAGGGAACAATCACAAGGGACACAACAAAACTTGATGGCCTTCGGCCAGGGGACTGTTACCACGGGGGGCTAACGGTCCTGTCCTGCAGTGCAACACGGGGCAACCGTGGTAACAGTCCTTACAGCCACCACAGCCCTTTTTTCACACTTTGAAACAGTGAACACTGTGATTGTGTCATACTGTTGCCTTGCGATGCATTACTGTCTTGTGCCCGCCTCTGTCTTGTGCATGCTTAGGGCCACTAAGAAACAGGGCCAGGATGGCCCCACAGTGCGCGCGGTAGCTCACTAAGTAGAGGAAAGAGGTCACGACGGCCTCAGGGTAAAAGAACCGCTTAAAACACTAGGCCCAAAGATAAACACAGGTACGATGCCCACACCTTCCACCTTCATGCTTCAGACAGTTTGGGAGAGCTTGCATGTGCTTGATGCTTCTTGATGTGCTTGTTTAATTCTTGTATTAACGAGTGAGCTCTTGCTTATAAAATGTAAGCTTGCTTGCTCACTTGCTCGTAAACCTCCAGACAAGGCCTAGCCAAAGGCCCACTTGCGAACGGACCAGACACGAAGAAGGATGCTCGTGTGGAACGGACCAGGATGAATGAACCAGTCACGGTTGAGACTGTACGCTACGGGCACGGCTCAGCCAAGGGTCGTGTCCGTGTGGATGTCTAACTTAGCATGTGTGTCACACGTGATGCACCACATAGAGGGTAAAGGAGGAGGTACGACGATGGGATGAGGGTGTGAGTAGACACACTTAAATAGACAAACCTCGTAACCATATAATTCAAACCTGACCTCACTGCTAACCCCTCACCTAGGAGCCATACTACGTATATATATCATATATACACATAAAAGAGCGATGCACACCGACAAACACAAGACAAACTTGTGTGCGCACACCCATTGGCAGCGCCCGGGGGCACACACTCGCCCGGAGGGCAGCACAGAGTGTCGGTCTCGCGGTGGCGGCCTTGGGGCACGTGATGGGGGCATCCACACATACGGCACGTGCAAGAGCTTCCACAAACTACTCACGTACACACAACAAACAGTAAGGATATCCACAATGGAACACCTGTATAGATACGCCACCTTGTTGCTTGGTGTTCGTGTGTGTCTTGAGGGCGTGCGTATAAACACTTAGGTTAGCTTGCGTGTTACCATTGTCGGTGAGTGTGCCACCGGCGGGCCGTAGCGCAGGGGGTCACCTCCAGGTTGGAAATTGGGGAGGTCGCCCGTACGGTCCTGCTGGTGTATCAGCCCACCCTACTCTCTGGGGGCACGATGACACGCCCCGAAGGAGTTTTACTCCCCCAACCCCTCTACACCGCGTATGACGGTTCATGTTTACGCCTCCGTGTGTAAACTTGGGGCGGTGTACACGGCTACAAAACCCCAAAGGTAGGTGTCAACCTACGTCTTGCTTATTCTGGGGGCGGGTGATAACCAACGTAATAGGCAACCATATAATCCCGTAACAAAATTAATGGCACGCGCACACACACGCTACCATTAGCCACGGGCACATCCGGTTTCAGTGTGTCTCGGAAAGAGAGACTCGTGTGTGTTGTGGAAATCCAAGTCCACGCACGGGTCTTGATAAAGAAAGATGCCACGCCCATATCCCAACCCGTTTGGTTGGGTGTTGGGATAGAGGACCCCTCGGGTGTTGTGGAAATCCAAGTCCACTCGTGGGGAACTCTAGAGAAAACGTTAATATACATATTCTCTCATAAACATATGCATGTGCACACTCGCCCTTTTCATCATATTGTTTGTTCCCTCTCGTTGCAGGCAGGAATTCCCCCGCGAAATTCATCAAGGACATGATAAGCACACCCAGCCAGCATGCGGCCCCATGCAATGGCAATGGAGGGTACCCACTCCCAACCCGGGCACGCATAGCGACCGGGGACAAATACCCAGGCGGCAGAGACGGCCCAAATCCGCAACGCCACTCTTTGCCTTTGAAGACCCCACCCACTCATAGAGTGACGGGGCAAAGGCACCGATTGCAATTCATAGTAGAATACTTGTACTGTAGAGGACGACCCCTCCCTCTAGGCTTAAGTCCTCGCCGTAGGTAGTGGCAATTTTGCACGCCACGAAATTTTTTCCACGTAATGTGAGCAACACGAGTACTTCGTACCTTGTATACCTACCCTCGTGTGGACAAGGGCAAATCAGTGGAAAACCATCCCGCCCAACACACAAAGGGAAAATGGGTTGTACCCGCCAACCCAACGAAGTTTCCAAGCCTTCGCCATTTTGAGCAAATCTTTTAGCTCGTTGGCTTGGGTCACAGGTCAGAGACGGTCATGGGGTCGTGGTTTCGGTACGGGGCGGCACTCCGAAACATTGCAAACACCACCATGCTTGCCACGTTGTTAGCACTCTTGACTGGGGGCGTCATCGTGGGCAGGACTTTGTCCTGGTGGTGGTAGGAGTGCTCCAGTAAGACCCAAGTGATAGGGGGTTGAATGGCATTAAGACCCCCGAAAGAACACGTCCCACTTCCGCCCCAGGCTATATGCCACGCTACCCCACCCCAAGGACTCTCAACCCTTTAGCGGTGAGAGTGGTAGACGGTGGGGTAAACCTGCGGTACCCACCGCCCTGCTCCGGTGCGGATTTTTGTAACCGAGGAGCGCGCCGTGCATGCACATCTTCTTTCCTGTCTCCCACCGCTTCTCGCTCTCTCCTCCCTTCCCCAAACAATAATATATCTCATATTGGTTCGGGTTTTCTTTTCGTGGCAAGCTCATGAGAGCGGTCCACCAAGGTGGGCAAGGATGTCAACGGTTTGGGTGAGATTCTGTTTCTGCAAGTAATCTCTCCAAACCTTGTTGTAGGACGGTAAGAAGGTTTCAACAGGTTCCTTGGTATCCCAATCCTTGGTATAACCCTCCCACCGCACCTTGAAGAGAAGTCTCTTGCGGTAAGTACGGTGACTTAATATTTTCTTGACATTATAGGTGTCCTCCTCAAACTGGGAGGGCACTCTAGCAACCTCCTCCGTGTAATTTAGAGGCACGGGGGAGCGAGGGGAGTTGACCGTTTTCATTAAACAATCAACGTGGACGTCAACTAACCTCCGTTGGTCCACTTGAATAACATAGAGGTCGTGCGCCTTCTTGGCCACAACCTCATAGGGCCCATCCCAATAGGGACAAGTCTTATCGCCAAGATTTCTGCGTTGGCGACGGACCCATACGCCGTCCCCTTTTGAGAAATGGGGGGACATCCTCCTACTCTTATTATACTTATGAGCCATTGTCTCTTGCACTTGAATCATAGCCCTCCGTGCAAGAGCAATAAGCTCCTCACGCCGTTGGAAGTAGTGAGCGGCGTCTTGGGCCACCCCCTTAGGCTCAGCAAGAGGAGGCCCCTTAGTACGGTTGTGTTTACCAAACACAATCTCGTTAGGTGTATAACCTGAAGGACCTGTAGTCTCATGCCACGCTCGTACAACGGCTGGCAAAACCTCTACCCAATTATTGCCTTTCCTCAAGGTAAGGGCTTTAGCAACGGCACGCCTTAGCTGCTTGCCAGTATTTTCAGCCTTGCCATTACCTTGGTGCCTACCCGCGAGACACATAGTCGAGCGGGCACCAATCTTAGAGCAAAGGGTTTGGAAATATTGGCTCACAAATTGTGGCCCACGGTCGGAGCATATTTCACGAGGGGCTCCGAACCTATCCACCCAGCGCTCCATTACCAAATGGGCCGCTCTTCTCCCCGTTAATCCTTCATCCTTGTCTTCATGACGGGGTTTAGGAATAGGGATCGCGATGAGGTAGCCGGAAAGCCGGCATACACATAGGAGCATTCGGTCATACACCTCTGCATTGTGGGAGGTGGAAGGGTAGGGAAACACATCAAGCGCTATGGAGTCCATGGGCTCCATAGGTATAGGGATAGGGGTCATGTACCCTTGCTTGCGCTTGGTGTCATGCGTGTGAATGGCACATGAGGGACACGTTTGACATTGCAGTTCCACTTATTTGTACAACCCCTCACCTCCCACGCCATGGGTCATTTCCTTCCAGTGTTTTTCCACACTGGAGGTAGTTAAGTGAAGTGCATCATGGTATTCGGCCACCAAACGATGCACTAGCGGCGTAGGAACACACCACCGTCCATTACGAACGATCCACCAACCTCACTCCATCTTGGAAGCTCCCATTCGAGGCATCTTGCCACATTTTTTTGTAGCGTTGACAATTTGGGTAGTGTTTAGCCCAATTTATCTCAAAAGCATTGGGAGCATCCTCCCTATGTATAGGAGTTGCCTTCTTGTGGGAGTTGCAAGTTTGTTTTATCTTGACAATTCGCTCCAGTCTCCAAAGCTTTCTCTTTCGCTTCGTTCCCCCCCCCACTGGAGGCGAAGCCAGGGGGGGTGGATCACACGCGGGTGCCCCTTGAGCCCGAGGCGCCGCTTTAGATCTAGTAACAACGGGCGCCACAACCGCCCTAAATACAAGGGGGCGGGCGAGAAGTTCCTTCTTCTTGGCCGCCATCATGTCCCGCACATCCGCGGCCGCTTGGGCCGTCCCATGTATGGACACATCACCCAACGCCGGTTTAGCAGGGTACGCCCAACGGGACAAGAAATCACCCACGGGGTTTACGGGCTCCGGAGTGTAAACCACATGGAGGTCAAATTTAGAGAACAACTCATGCCAACTTGCTTGGCGTGGAGAGGGACCCCCCACGGTTTTGAGGTCCTCCGTAGCCCAATTTTCAAGGCTACGGTGGTCCGTAAGGACCTCCACGCGCTTGTTCCCCACCCAACCATGCCATTTTAAAAGCGCCGCCACTATGGCGTAGCACTCCTTCTCCCGAGGGCTCCAATTCAATTGGCTGCCTGACAATTTGCGGGAGAAAGAGGCAAGGGGGCGGCGGGCACCATCGCAACCCTCCTGCTGTAGAGCCGCCCCCACCGCCCAATTACTAGCGTCCAGGGTGAGGACAAAGTCCTTATCCCAATCGGCTAGTTGGAGGGGAACAATATCCGTAATAGCACGCTTGAGCTTCAAAAAGGCTGCGTTAGCCGAAGCATTCCATGTTAGGCCTATCTTTTTGCCATTCTTATGCTTAGGCAAATTTTTCAACATCTCAATCAAAGGAGTAGCTATGGAGGCGTAGTTTTGGACATAGCCCGAATAATAGTTGGCGAGCCCGGAGAACCCCCGGTGCTCCCGAACATTATCAGCTTTGTCCCAACGCTCAAGCGCCAACATTTTCCCTGGTGCCGGCCGATGTGTGCCATTTTCCAACACATGGCCACAAAACTCAACCGAGCGAACAAAGAAATCGGTTTTGCTAACCGAAGCAACCAACTCCTCTTTTCGTAGCCTATCCAACACGGCACGCACATCGCGGTCGTGGTTAGCCAATAGCTCCTCCTCCGTCGCACCGGAGGAGCCAATAATAATATCATCAATATATACGTCCGCACAATCCAAACCCTGCAAAATATGGTCCATGACCCGTTGCAAAGTAGCGGGCCCATTCTTGATACCGGTAGGCATAACGCGCCATTGGTATCTCTTACCCGCCAAATTCATGGCGGTCTTAGCCCGGGACTCAGGGTGAAGGGGAATTTGATGAAACCCTTTACTCAAGTCGGCAATAGTGAAAATCTTGTGTTTGGATTGATTTTCCAACGTGTTTTCAATGAGGGGAGGGGGTGTGCGTCGGGCAAGGTAGCGTCATTAAGTTGGCGGTAGTCCACCACGAGGCGCCATTTTCCTTTCTCTTTCTTGGGCACAACGAAACCGTTGGACGCCCATTCGGAGGCAGGGCATGGCTCAATCCAGCCACGAGCCAAAATGTCCTCCACTATTTCTTGCTCCGCCGCTGCACGCTCCCCCACCAACCGTATAGGCTTCACGGACTTGGGTTTGGCGTTCGGGTATAGGTCAAGTTTGGCAAACCCAAACCTCTCTGTACCACGGACTTTAGGGTGTTCCTGACCCGGACGGAGACAAACCTCCCCACTAAAAACATCCCGCTCGTAGTCCGCGAGGATGCGCTTCCTCATGAGCTCCACCTCCGGAGACACAATAGGCTCTTGGGTGGTGACAGCGCCACGTACATGAGAAGCCGCCAACAACCGTGTGGCGCCTTTAGTTTTTCGGTACCGCTTAACGGTAGTGGCCCTCTCACCCAATAACTCTTGTTCAATTTTCGCAATATGTGAACGCATGCATTCTTGTGCCTCCAAATCTTCGGTGGTAGGGTGAAGAGTAACGGGCGCGAGGAGTTTTTTATGGGTTGCCTGATATGTGAGGGTGCGCACCGAAACCAAATGGTTAGGCACTCTTTCATCCTCCGACTCTTCCTCCGAGGTCATGCCCGGCTCGCCATCCGTGTTGGGGTTAGAGACGGACGGTGCCAAAACGGAGGCCACATGACATTTAGTGGCCGCCAAATTTTCCTCCGCAATACCACCGTCCACGTATAGCACCACCGTGGACCAACCCCGTTGAGGAAGGGGCGTGAGGCGGTCATTTTGATAGAGACAGGCTTTAGTCTCTGGCCCAGGAAGGTGGTATCCTTGCAAAGTAATTTCCGTAAGGAGTTTCCACCACTCCCTATATGTGTCCACTTTGGCCCTACGACGATGGCTTGTAGTTTTTCTTGCCGAATTTTCCGAACACAATCGGGAAACCCATGATAGGGAGGGCACATCCAATACAATTTGGAGGGGTCCGCGGGAGTGGAAAAGAAATCTTCAAGCGGCGAAACGGGACGGGTAGCCTGGGCCATACCCGGGACCATATTCAAGGCGTCCACGTCGGGGTTTTTGCCAAATTGTTTTTTGACACGTGCGGCCCAATGTGGCGTGAGGCCATAGTCAGACTGGGTCCAGATGGACCCATCACGCCGTGTAGGTAGAACATCACGGGCAAGGGCTTCGGGAGCAAATTCAACGAGCTCCAAAGCACAAGCCCGATCCTGTACGGGGGCCACGGAGGAAGCGGTCAAGGCATAGGATATGTGCTTCTCGGCCTCAATACGGTTAGGCGGTTCGCCACCAGGGGGCGTAACCACAATGGCCGGGGCAGGGTGCGTAGGAGTGACCGCCCCGATGACTGGAACGGTTAGGCCCCACACGGACTGACGTGACACCTTACCATGAATGGGTTCGACCAAAAATGGTTTGCCGGTTCGTGGAGCTTCACGGAAGTCCTCAATCCAAAAACGGGGGTGCACTGGATGGTGAGAGTACAAACAATTGAAACGGGCAAAATGGCTCACACAATGTTCGTAACCCCATGGGTGCCCCAAAACCATATCCCAAGGTAAATTCGGGACAAGGTACGGGGACACGCCATACTGGGCAACACGAGGAAGTGAAACACTACCATCCACAACCCCCGTAAATCAAATTTTGACGTCTTTTTGCTGGTCCCCCCCCGGCAAACGCGTCTCATTGTCGACTTGGAGTAGGCGCCTCCGTTGGAGGGATTCATATTTTCCAGAGAGTAGGTCTCCAAAAACATTGGGGTTGGCCAAAGCGACCGCTTGGCACCCGAAATCCACTAAAACCTGGAGGGCCTTGAGTTCTCCATTGGGAAGTACCACCTGAACGGAAAGTTCGGTTTGAATCTCGCTAGTCACTATATGCCCCTTCATGACTCTCGATGGAACGAGAGCCACGGTAGTGTCACAGGGGTGCCCGAGGGTATCTTCTTTCGAAGGGGGCGCCCCTGGGCACTCCTACCAACGTCCGCGCCCGTTCGGCGCTCCTTTGCCTCCTTTATCGCCCTTGCCGCCGCCACCCTTACAACCACCACCACCCTTATCACCACCGCCACCCTTATCGCCACCCTTAGGCTTACCACCTTTAGACTTACCCGCAATGTTCCAATGAGTGTCATTGCACGGAGAATTAGGCTTACACGTCAAAAGGGTGGTATTGGTGGCACCCCAATCAATCCAAGACATGTCGATCTCCGTTTCTTTACGTGTTTTCCAATGTTTGGAACACGAAACCCAAAAGGTAGGTGGCGGTTTAGGCCCGGGGTCGAAGGGTTTCTTCGCCGGAGGTTTAGGGTGACCCACGGCGTTGACGGAGGTGTCAGTTGGTTCGGAGGTGTTAGGGTCGGCCATAGCCTCCGCATTAACCGCATTCACCGCGGTTCTATTGTGAGAAGGGCGATGAGTGTACGTTACCGTCGTCTTGTCTCCCTTATTGAGGCGTTCGAGAGCTTCCCTCTCCGATACGCTTTTATGGGCAAGGGCGGGGATTTCCGCAGGCTTCAAGCGAGGCCTACGTTGCTCCACTTTCATGGTGTAGTTGCGTGTCTGAGGTGTGTTGTTGAGTTTCAAGATCCACTCCTGGAGAGCCGGGTCTTTGCAGTCAACTGTCACCCCTGGCCCCGAATAGGAAACAATCTCAGGAACTATAGTGCAACCTTGAGCGCTCTATTTCCTGAGTACTTTTTCGAATGGGGCGGGACCCGGCGAAGGGTCAAGGCCACTAAAATCCACCACATAGCTGTCTGGGCTATTCTTAGCCTCTTGCTTGACGACCTTCTCCTTGATCCACGGGAGCTTGCTTAGGAGCTGCTCCCGGATCACGTGGGGACGAGTCTCATTGCTCAGAGGCAACAAACGTTGCCAACGAGCATAGAAATCTTCAAGGTCGATGAGGGTCAGTTGCCCTTTAACCACCCTGGGGGTCAGGGCTCACCACCCTTCATCGGCCCTTGAGGGGTCATACTCGTGGAAACGTTGTTCAAAAAAGTCCCACAACTCTTTGAGGGTGGGGGCCGTGCGTGTGTGGTGGGTGGCCTCGGCAACCCGGGCGTTGATGATCGACTTTAGCCATAGGGGCAAGGTACTCAAAATCATTTTTGCCTCGTTGACTTTTCGGTACATAGGATCACACCCCCCCAACCGTTGTTGAAGCTTCTTCACCCACTCGTCGTAGCTATCTAGCTGCCCATTGAATTGCCGTTTAGGCATATCACTATCCTTCACCGCTTTGGTGTAACTATTTTGCACCATAGGCATTTGGTACGGGTGGTAAGCAGGGGGGGCCATGGTTGGGGGTACACCTCGATTTGCACTTGGTGCAACCTTCACTGGGGAGACTGTACACGTGTCCGTAGGATGAGAGGGCGTGTACGAAGGTTTCCCAGGGGAAGTGAAAACATTTTTCGTGAGGGGATTAATGTTCCCAAACGAAGAGGTGTTCTCCTCTTCATTGGCCCACGGGGCCGTAGGCTCCGTAGGGTGTTCTTCGCCATTTGGCGTCGCCCTCCACTCAGTAACAGCAGGTTCCTTCTGCTTTTCGGCGATTCCCCTCCACGATGTAGGTTCTTTGGGGTGGGGGTGTTCGTGGTGTTCTTCCCCCCCCCTCGGCCACCCCGAATCCGAACAAGCGTTCCGATGGTAGATGCAATCGTGGGATGGGTGGACGGAGAAAGGAAGGGCACACCCACCACCGGATGAACCGGACGGCGCGCCCATGGGCGCCGTAGGCGCCGCCAGTTCAGGATCAGAAACGGGTGGAGGCGCCGATGGCGGGGGTAGGACCACCGTAACGGGTTCCGCAGGGGTGGAGTACCAGTGATCTCACGCATCGATCCTAGATGCACCGGCGGCGTAACGTGTAGCGAGCGACTCCACTGCGCTAAAGCACTTAGCCGGGTTGCCGTTGGACATCTTAAGATGATCTGCCACGCTAGCCTCCACCACCTTAGAATCCCGTCGGTAGTCCTGAACCGCCGCGTCAAACTTAGCCAATGTAGACAAGATTTGGGTCATCCAGGCTGCGTAGGACTGACTGATGCCCACGGTAGAGGCCACTGCCTGACAGAGTTCCTGATGGGATCGCTGCAACTCTAGATTCTGAGTTCACAGGTCCTTCACCTGTGCCATCAGAGATTGGATGCACGTTTCGTAGTGCACCACAGAACGGGGACAGCCACAGATGTGCTGTAGGTCTTCCTCCGCCCGTGTAGGAGTGGGGCCCCCAGAATGTCGAAAGGATGGACCCCCCCCTCCACAAGGAGGAGATGACCCACCACCGCCCCCCCCAGCAGCCCCCCCCCGCCACGGAGGGACCAGGTGGGCCCCCCCGCAGGGCGAGACGGGGCTGTGGGGCGCGCAGCAACAGGTGCTGGCGCCCCCCCACTAGAGGGATGTCCCCCCCCCGAACCCCTACCACTAGATGGCCGAACCAGGTGCGGGATTCCTTGCACGTGCTCGATGTAAGCCACATGGCGGTGGCGGGGTGTTGGCGGAGGGGGAACAGGACCAACAGTATTCGGCCGCGGCGGTGGGGCCGGGGACTCGTCCACCACAATATACTGTGGTGACTGATGAACCACCATAGGTGATTGGGTTCTCGGATCGGAAGCAAAAACAGGCTCTGATCCTGTTGCAACCGCTGGATCCCCCCCCCAAATGGGCAGTTGGGGGTCCTCCGTAGGAGACCTATTTGTGGGGGGAGAGACCAAGTTTATTGGGAGGGTTGCTGAACCTCCCTCCACCGGATTCCCTCCCACCCAGCACAGATTGTTGACTTTCGGCATTGCCAGAGAATCATCCACTAGGGATGGACGATCTTTCGTGCCACTCATAGGCACTGGAGATGTAATACCGACCCGGTCCTCCGTAGGCTCCGGAGATTCAACGACGAGACACGGGCGGTTTTTGACGCCGCTCATAGGCACCGGGGACTCTGCCACAACAATGAACTGAGGGGCCGGAGAGTCCTGCACCATGATGTAGTGGGGAGCCGGGGATTCTTCCACGTGCATGGGGCGATCCCTGGTCCCTGACATAGGTTCAGGAGGTGCAGGCGACAAGGCGACGGAAATAGGGGAATGATGGAGTTCATGACGTTCCAGCACTCCAATCTCCTCCCCCTCATCGTCGTTCCCCTGTTCCACCGCCAGGGGGAACCACTGGTCACACTCATCCTCCTCGACTTGCATGGGGGACTCCTCGATGATCGTAGGATTTAGCCTGGATCCGCTTGGGGGATTGGGATACGCTCCCAAGGCAGGAGATTCCTCCACCAGGGAGGGAAACCGCCGCGATCCACTCATTGCAGTGGGCGACGATTCCACCATAGTGGGGTTCTGCCTAGTCCCGGACAGGGCTTGCTGGATCAGTGCCACGGCCTCTCGAGGCGGACCCAGACGGCCATGGGGATCAGGCGTGAGCGCAAGGACTCGGCGGTTTTCAGCGTCGAGTTGGTCAACAATAGGGCTGATGGGCCCTGCCGCAAACAGGTTCTTTCTGACCTGACGCTCTGGCAACCCCTCTAGCGACAGAGGAGTGCCAGAGTCGACCACGATGGGCCCCATTGGCGAAGCCATCGTACCCCAGTCGGCAGTGCGTGTAGGTGCAGCGTTCGTACGCTCGATCACCCCAGTAAATGATCCGATTACTGCCCGATTCTCGGCGCTAGTAACGGTTCCCGAGCCCATAATAGGCAATTGTGGTCCTCTTTTCGCTCTCTGAGGGTGGCTGTCTATTTTCCCCCCAACCATCCCAGGTACACCAGCTGGATTTCGAGGATGGGGGGCTCCGATGGGAACATTCGGGGATTTCGGAAACTTAGGATTTGTAGCCACTTGGGGCTTGGCCCGTTTTTGCGGCCCCTGCCCGGTCGATGGGGTCAGGGCCGAGGAGGTCCTGAGAGTGGGGACCTGGACACCCTCAGCTATCCCTCCCGGGGAAGAGATTTCAATTTGAATTTGGTCCACGATGTTTTGGACCGATCGCTTTCCGCGATAGCAAACGCCCAACAGAGACGAAACGTTCTCGCCTCTGCTACGATGAAACCAGACCGGGTGGTCAGGAGCAGAGGTCGCAGTGGCATGGGCAGCAACATTGCTTGGCACAGAAGACGTAACGATAGTGTTGACTGAATAGTATCCTGCAAACAGATATGGTACACATAGCCAATGAAATACCTGATATGCACATATGAGAAATCCACCCTATCATCCACTAAATGATATAACTACTAAACGTCCAAGATTGCCTTATCTATCCCACATCCTATGTTCCTAACAAGGAAATGGAATATGATATACCCTATCCCATATATATCCCATATATAGGGCCATAGAATGCTCCCTTAGGGGTAATATGCCAGGGTAGGGTTGTGACCTGCTTCAACGGGGCCCCAACTGTCTGGCAGATTGCCAATGGGGGGTAGACTGCCCCGTGGCGCGTTGTCGTAGTGTTCGTAGTCGGGGACGTAAATCGTGGGGTCCGCTCGCGGGTCTGGCAGCGCCCAGGTTGGTGCGCGCCAGGGGGGGCGGGGGGGTGGTGTTGCCGGGTCCCCGTTGGTGAGGACGTCCAGTCACTGGACGTCGGGGCTGTCCTCCCTCGCGCCGTCGTTCCAGACGTTTTGCCGGATCAGAGTGCGCAGTGTCTGGAGTGTGAGCTCTTCGTCGGAGCTGTGCAGAGTCGATGCGGTCGCCGACAGAGTGGGCAGGACCACAAGTTGGCGATGCACGGGCTGCAGAACCAGTGCAGCTGCTCAGTGCCGCCGCAGCCGAGGTCATGCCCACGAAGCGCGTTGCCGTATTCGTCGTTCACCTCCATGCAGACCCCGCATGGGTTCCCCGGCCACGGATGTGGAGCTTCACCTTCGGGCATCCTGAGGAGAGGTATTGTTTGTAGGACGATCGGGCCTCTACACGGGAGGGGGCGCGCGCGCCCCGGGCGGTGCGACGGCAGGTGCCTGGCGGTTGCCGCGGGCCCGTGCGTGTGGCTAGTCGCTAGGCTGTGCATGTTGATAGTGGATGAGGAGGTTATAGTACTTGCGGCAGTCGTGGCATGTTTGTTGTGCTTCCTGTGCGTATACCTGGACACGGTGCTGTAGCTGTGCGTCCGCCCTCTTGATGGCGGTGAGCTGCGTGTGACGTATTGTGGCCCTAGGTTCAGGGGTGTGGTCAGCGACGACCCTGTAGAGCTGGAGTGGCACCGCTCCCCTGGGTACCGCCGCCTTGATCTCCGGTTGCCGCATGAGGCGCCATACCTCATTTGCCGGCGGCGTGGCCGGGCCCCATCCGGCGTGTCGCGCTATGGTGTTCTCCGGTGTCCACGTGGCCAGGTGGTTGTCCCCTTGGGCTAATGGGCAGCGTTTGAAGTGCTCCCACGTTTCCGGCGGCGAAGTATAACGCGGTGCGCATTGTATGTTGGAGACGGCTCAGAAGGTCGCTGTCGGCTTGACTGCCCCGAATGTGCGCCATGGTGCGGACAGGTTGTGGGTAGTGGTATGCCCGTCCCGTGTCGTTATAGATGCGATCGTCTGGCACCCAGGCTGGTGGTTCCCCGGGGCGTGGGACTGGCCGCAGGTGTTGGAGGTGCGTGTGCATGTGGTCTCGTAGCGGAGGGTCCTCGCCGTCCGGCATATGCTCGGCAAGCTGGTTGTGGGCATGCAAGTCTCTGTGTCCGTTTTTCAGGCTATACTGATGAGATTCTTGTTTGACGAGATGCAGGACGACGTGTTTGGGGGGGCGCCGCCAGGCTGTCCAGAGGTGTAGGGCTTGGGTGCCCAGGCTAGAGTCAATCGCCTTGTGCAGGGGCTGTCGTGCCAGCCAGCGCTGCGTCTACCACTACCCATACATGGTGCGCGTGGTCACGCGGTTCTTGGTGGGTGTCATTGACGGCGTCCACGACGAACGCCAGTGTCTTCAGTTCCCCGTGAGAGGAGGCCCCGAAGATGGTAGCCCCTGTGAGGTGGTGTTGGTGTAGTTGGCCTGTTGTGTCTACTTTCAACTTTAAAGCCGCCCCCCGGCAGCTGGGGTGAGGCTTATAGTGCCGGAGGCATCCGCGAAAATGATTGTGTTGTGGTTGTCCGCGTGCGGTAGGCAGCATGGCATCGTTGGTTGGTAAGCGTGGATGTGTGCCCCCCGTTCTGTCGTGGCCCACGGCGCGTTGGTGTCCGGTTGGAGTCTCCGGGTAGCATACACGCTCACCCCCTGGCGGATGATCCCGGTTGCTGCCGGGTTCATGCGGACATAGTCGTTGTTCCCCTCATGGCCCTGTGTCAGACAGCCGTACACGTACTGGAGCAGGTACGCTGTCCGCAGGTGGAACGTGGTCCACTCGACCGTCTGCCAGTCCTGTACTTGGGAGCATCGGTGTTTGACCGGGTAGGCGGGAACCCTTCCGGCGTGGGGCTGCGGTGTTTGGCTAGCACCGGGAAGGTGATGGCCGGGTGCTCGGTGTCCCACATTCCCTGGTGGAATCTCCATTCCGCCTTGGCGCTGGGGCCCCACGCCACTGTGGCCGTGTCCCTCTCCGCGGCCCGTTAGAAGTGCGTGTGTAGCCACCGGTGTTGTTCCGGGGTAGCATGGGCCGTTGGCATGGGGTGGTAGCGCGCCAGTAACTGGAGGAGGGGCCACAGGGTGGCCAGCGCGTGGGGCCCACATCGCCAGCAAGTGGTGGGGGGGCCGTCAGTATGTCTTGCGATAGTGGTGGCCGACAGAAGGGGCGCGCCGTGGGTGGCGGTAGCATCCACAAACTGTCCCCTGCCCTGCCGGGCCGCAACGTGGCCTTGAGCCCGTTGGGCGCTAGGAGGAGTACCGCGGGCACCGTGGCACCGGGTACATATTCCACTTGATCCGGTGGCCGGTGCTGGGCCTGGTTTCCTCGCGGTGGGCTCGGTGGAAGTGGCCGTTTGTGCGTGTTCCAAAATAGGCCTGTACGCCTCACGGACTTCCCCATCTGTTGGTTGGGGGTGCCCGGTTTGGGTGGCCGCACTGCGCATGTGGTTCTCCAGGAGTGATTTCTTGGGCCATTCCGGGTGTTGTAGGAATGGGACGTGGTGTGCGCCCACTTGTTGGAGGGCTTGCATCTGGTTTGGGGTGACCCGTACGAGGTGGAGGGTGGTGCCCACCAGGTCCAGAGTGGTGGTGCTTCCCGTTGGTCCACCCCCCACATCGGTGTGAAGGACCGCCAGAGGGCCGGTTTCCCTGCACCAATGGTTCGTTCGGATGACGTGTTGGTGGTGGGGCAGCAGGGGTTGTAGGTGGTTCCATATGCGGGTCCCCACTTTGGTGGGGAGGCCCCGCTGGTGAAGTATGTATTGGGGGCAGGTGTTGCGATGGTATTGGGCCTCCCGCAGTGTCAGCGTGAAGACTTCCCGTACCTCCGGCTCATGATTGTGCATGAGACGATGCAGGTGGGCCGCAGTGTGAGCTGTGTACGCGTTGTTGACGAGGTGATCGATGTTGTCTCTGTAGTACGGTGGTGATGCCGCGCGTACCGTTGCAGGTAGCGATGTGGGCCGGTGGCCGTGGATGGTCCACGCTCGTTGCACTGTGGTAGCGGCCGCTTGCAGCATGCGCTGGGGGTGCGCTAGGTGCAAGGCCCCGAATCCTATAGCTGCGTTGAGCACGGCTTGTAGGAAATATGCCAGGGCCTGGGTGGAGAGTGCCGTGATGCGTGCTATGACCAGTGTCCGTGTCAGCTGCCAACCTGGAACCCAGGTTTCTTGCCACCGCAGTTGTCCTACTTTGGGAGGCAACGGTATCACCAGACGGCTGGGCACCAGAACAGGAGGGCGGCTTGAACTCTGCACTAGCACTCGCAGCAGTCTTCGCTTTCTTCTACGGCTGGTCCTCACCGGATTCGGGACTTGCATCGAAATGAGCGGCGGGTGCCCGCTTGCGCTTCGGCTGGGTCTCCAGTACTTGCTCCGGATCCTCCTCTTCCTCCTCCTTGCTGGCATCGTCGTCGTCTGATTCTCCGGGCTTGTCCGATTCCTTCTCTTTTCCTTGCGCCTGCTTCTTGCTACTCGAGGGGGTTTCTTTTCCGGCTGCAGTACCCTGAGTTGGTACAACTTTGGCAGTCCTCTTCACCTTGGCTTGCATTAGCAAGGTAGATGAAGGCGCAACAGGCTCGGTGTCGTCAGCGGGGGCCTCAGTCACGACCTCTTCCTGGACAGCTTCTGCAGCAGGCACCTTCTGGTGCCCTTCATACCCTCGGTTGCTGTCCAAAGCGCACAGTGGAATGCCACGCAGAAGCCACTCCTCTTGAGTATCCCAAGTTGCAGCTGTTGCTCCCTGGTCCGTCTGATCAGCCTCCAACTTGTACCGCATGATGATTGCATGCTGCAGAGCACCTCCAACGGCATTCGCAAGGTCCTTTTGCTTGATCGCTGACACAGCCAGAAACCCCACTTTAGTCCTCCCCGACTCGTCCGACATCGCAATCTTTGCAGCCGTGGCGGGCGTGTCGTCCACAACAACCCCTGCATCAGCATGCCCACTGTCGAAATGATATTTGTCCAGGTACCACAGCACGTGAACCAGAGGCATGAAACCACCGAGTTTCTTGTTCTGCATCTCTTTAAAAATGTCCAGCGGAATACGTCACATAGTTCGGCAATTGTAAATGTGATGAATAAAGATGAACAACGGAGGCAGCAGTGCGTGAGGCCTCGCGCACACAACGGCATCGAAACCAGCGAAAGTAGCAGATATACCTCCTTATTCCAGCGACTCCTTGTTCCGATCCACATACAGTGCTCGTCAAACTGATACATGTTGCTGGTCACGGGACCCGTTAACCAAGAGTATACCGGCAACCGGGCATGGTAGAAAGGCACTGTGGTTGGATCCTTGTCCTTCTCCATACGCCACAGCCTCTGCATGTCGCGGCCAATACGGTGCACAACATCAGCCTCGCCATAGAAAATGAGGTCCTTGCCCAGCATCATCACATCGAACAGCCACTTGGGAACAAATCCTTCAGAGTCATATTCAACGAAAAGGTCAGCGTTGATGACCCACAGCGGGTACTGCAAAAACCGGGAAACGGGCTGGTGGTGTCTCTTCGATATCCTCAATACGGCATGCCGTCAAAGTGAATTTGCTCCCTTGCTCGTCCTGCTTGGAAACATTGATCACGTCGCGAGTACTCAGCTGTGTCTGTGGCGGTGCCAATGATGGTGCCTCAGTCTTCCTTTGCAGTTGTTTCCGCACGGCCAGCGTCTGCGGTAATGGAGGTGCGGCCTTGTCCTCAGTCCGCCACAGAGGTGCACTGGTCAACGTCTTCCACTTTGGCCACTGCGACCGGAACCTCGTACTTTTTGCTTCCTCACAATAACCACAATTTCCCTGCCCAATCTTCAGTAACATCGTGCCCAGCGCTGCGACTTCTGCTCGGATCTTCGCATCGGCAGCTGTACGGATGTGAAAATAGTGATGGAGTGCGCGAGCCCTCGCGCACTGAAGGTGCGACACCGACGCATACCTGCGGTCTGGTTGACATACTGCTTATTGTCCAGATGGTCAAGAGGGAAAAAAACCCATTGTTCCGTAATCAGCGCGTCAATATAGTTCTGGGTGGTGCGTAAGGTCGAGTCCCACAGGTTCATGTGAGCACAGACCTTCTGCAATAAGCTTGGTAGATGCAGCCCCTCCAGCTTCTTGAAGGCATTCCTTGTAACGTCCTCTTTCTTGTTCCTATTCTGGAGGTTCTTCATACCAGTAACCGCCTCACGGCCGAAGTAATACGCCAGGGAGAAGATGTCCCTCCAGTTCTTGAATGTCGATACCTGCGAGGGAAAACAGTGTCATGGAGTGCGCGAGGCGTCGCGCACTACAACCGCGCGATACACGAATACATACTGTGTGTCCTGCTTCCTCCAAAGCCTCGGGTGCAAGAAACGCAGCGGTGACGGCAGCCTGGACAACAGCAATCTTGAACCGCTCGAAATCTTGTGGCTCTTTTTCCCGCCTCTGGTCCTCAATGTACAACAACATGTTGTCCAGCGCTTCGGACAGCAGAATCCACGTCACAGACTGGCTGCCAGCTTGTTGCAATCCTGCAACCTTGGCCCGGATCCTCCAAGGCGTTTCGTACTTGAGAATGTCAACGTAGCAAAACTCCTGCCACTCCTCCAATTCTTTGCATTCTGCGAGCCGCAGTTCCTGAATCTTTCCACATGTTTCTGTGCCATCATGACCATTCAGAACGTAAAGTGAGCCATCTGCAAAGCAAATCATGTACCGCAGCAAAGAGAAGAAACGTCTTCGATCGAACGCGAAGCGAGTCATACCACTATCCTCACATGCCGTTACGTGCAACGGTCCAGGTGGTGGTAGTGCTTGGCACCCCGTCACTTTCTTGGCAACGTCGTCATAGTTGATGGATCGGATCTGTCCTCGCTCCTTGGTCTTGTCAATTTGCAAATCAGTAATATTTACCTTTACGGCTTTACCATTCTCCTTCCGCAGCCACTGTTGCACGTCGACTGTGAGCTTCATCTCCGGTATTGGCTTCTTCTCACCCTCCTTCTTGCGTCCTTTCTTCGGCGTGTCCCCTTGGTCGGGCCCTGGTGACGACTCCATGGCCCCTGCGTCTGGTGCTGGACGTTCTGGCGACCCTTGTTGACTCATGATGCCAAAAAATACCTCAAATGGGCAAATGGCATGACATGAAACACGGTCATTTGAACACCGAAATAAGTCGAAACGGTACTTTGCAGGTCGTTTTCGCAAATCTGTTCCGCAACCATCTTTGTTGTGAGTAATTCCACGGGAACTTAGCGACCTACTCAGTGCGTGAGGCCTCGCACACTCACATCGCATTACAGACCTGTTTTTCGTAAGGTTTAGTCCGTGAGGCCTCCCGCACTGCGGGTGTACGTTACCGCAAGCGTTGCCACACGTTGCGTGTTGCTGCGTCCTGTCTGTCAGCATCCATGTCTGTTCTCCGCCCCACAACAGCATCCAGTTTCCGTCTCAGTTGGTTGGTGGTATTTGTTGTCTGGTCAATGAGGGCATCCAGTACGCGTTACCAAGTCACCGGTAGTGGTTATAACCAAGGGGTTGTGTAGGTGAGGGTGGAAATCTCGGTAGCCTCCGCGGCCACGAAGTTGCAACGGTGCTGAGTCTGTCAGACTCCCATTCCACATAGGCCATGCAAATCCGGTCTGTCGCCAAAAGTCTTGTCAGTCGTTGTCGCATGCTGTGTACCAGGTTCTGGGAAACGGTATGCACACCCACGTGTTTGCCACCAGGACCAACCTTTAGTAACAAGTAATGGTTTTTCCATCTCCTCAACAGTAACAGAAATCGTGTTTTTCGCCTTGTCCCACACCAGCTTGCTCAACATCCCTTCTCCAAGCTCCTCTGAGTGTGCCTGACCGGGCAGGTCCTGGTGCCACTTGCTGTTGTACAAAAATGTGCACATGATTGTGCGTTCATACTTCAGTACGGTGTCACACGGTCCTCGACGCAGCCTCCGCAACAGACACAAACTAAACTGCAACACCTCCTGAGCTCGTGACCCTGTACCGTTGTTTTCCCTCGACCAGTTGCATTCCTGTACCAGGTGACCCAAGTACAACAACAATGGGCACCATTCTGACAACAAATGCAAGACTGCGTTTGCCACTGCTGCCGTGTTGGCATGCGCAGTGTCACGACCACTGATTGCGGTTGCAGCTTGTGCCTTGCGACGATACGGGCGTAGTATTCGGGGTGTGGCAAGCATCAGCGCAGCAATAAGTTTTTCCATAACTATCAGTTTGGGGTACGATAGTATGGTTGAACCAGGGCGTAGCAGACCTTTCCGTAGGTAGGTTATAATAGGCCAGAACACCCGAAAAGTATGAGTAACAACGAACTTGTAGGCATGCCATACACCGTAAACTACAGGCACAGAACGCAGTTAAGCACGAATGTTCCATCGTTGGTTCTTGGCACCGTACAAGAACTTTGGTATCCTGTAGTGTATGTTTTCGTCAACCAACAGCGGTAGAACTCTGTTTGTCTATTGTGCTGCGTCCCTTGCAAAGTGTAACAAGTTTAACAGACCAACACCACAATTTACTTTTTCTTTTGACAGAGCAAACGGGCGCCACATCGGTGCCTGCACAGTCGTTGCATCCCTCCTCACATGCAACGGTGCTCTCACATTTCCGGTGTCTGGTACACACCCATCCGCATACCCCATGTCACGCAAAGTCTGGGGGATTCTCCGTTCACGCTGTTGCAGAGCCCTTGCTACCGTCGCTTTCTCCGGGCTGCCAGGTCCTCAAAGGCTGGATGTCATGCCCAATACGTGGGCCTCTGTTTCAGTTGAAGTACTGCCATTGCAGTACAGTTTTGCGTCCGGTCACTTTCGTCTGGGTGTGTCGTGTATTGTGCCCGGTACCAGTTGTTGATCCACAGCACGCAACACGATGAAAGCACCAGTGACCACGTTGTCTTAAGTGCTGCTGCTGCCTATTCGTCCACTGTATCTGCGGCAGCGTCTGCTTGCACAATTCGTACTTTTGTTCCTCTTTCTCTTTGCGTTAGGTGCCCTATTGTGTTTCCCGGTTTTTTGCCGTTTGTTACTGCCCGTTGACGCATCAACAGGTACAGGTTCCAGCCCTCCTGTCGCAAAATGCGCACCCAGCGCTTGTCCTCTTGCCTTTCAGCTGCTGGTAACATGTGGCGCAGTCTTTTGTTGAACCTGAGTCGCTGTGCAAATGTTAACACCAGTTGCGCCGCCAGGTCGTTTCGTTTCAGTACTTTCCACAGGTCGTCTGCTGTTTGGTATGCTGGTTCTGCCGCGCATGCCTCTCGTAGTGCTGCTACTCCTTTGCTTACTCTGCAATCATTCGATGCGTTACGGATTTTCTGGCTCGAAGTGGCATTTTGCGTCTTTCTCTGTTGAATTAAATTTGCGCACATATTTTGATTATCGTTTGGCACAGCGATCTTTAAAAAAAGTGTGTTTGAAAGCATCTGGCCTTTTCCTGTCGTCATCTCTGGTGCGTGTGCTGCCGCCGCAATTTGTGTTTGGTGTCTGCGTGCGCTCCGTTCCCAGTAACCGAAAACCGTTTTTGCAACCACAAGTTCCTGTTCTGTTTCAGTCTTTAAACCCAGTTGGAAAAAAAACCATATCTATGGGGCAGCGAAGGCTACGGCCGCTATTAGAACTAGACACATCTGCCATCGAGTGGCTGTTGGAAAAAAGCAAATCATTCCCCTGATCCCCTGAAAAATATGACGAAGGTTACCGATGTATAATCGACTGTCACAGGTGGTAGCCGTGAAAGGAAATGTAAATACTGGCGTGGCCTGACCTGCCTGCTTTTTCAATTTGTTGCGTGGTTTGAGTGCGCGAGGCCTCGCGCACTCATTGTTTCCGTGGGAAATGATCTGTACCGTGTTATATCTGACCAACACGGTGTCTACACACACGTACACCGGAAAAAATCAAATGTGTTCGTCTGTCTGGTATTGTACCTGCAATTGTACGCATCATATCCATTCCGTAAATTAATACATAACGTGACCTGAGTGCGCGAGGCCTCGCTCACTCTGGATGCCGAAATCTGTATTTCATTTTCACTTTAGAGTATATGTGTTTCCCCTAACATGGGAAGTCTGACAGTCATACACTTCCAATCCTCCTTGGTTAACATCGTAGTTTTAATACCGTAGTAATCCTAGTTTTAATACCTTGTGGGAGCTGCGTATTTCCCCAAACGCCAGTCCTTACGGGTTTTTAGGTTTCGTAATAAACTCTACTTTGAATATCTTGAGTGCGCGAGGCCTCGCGCACTCAGAACGCCAAAGAAATGTAAATGTATTCAGGAACACGGAGTTGCACAACACTAAAAAAGCAATTTATTTCACTACGCCCAAAATCACGTTCATCAAACATCCAAAAGAATATTTTTTTGCCCAGTTGCGAACCTGTCCTTTTCTGCGCGTTCGGCGCGCAAAACAGGGTGCAATTTACGTGGGCTAAGAGTGAGGATGTAAAACAAGAAACACGAACCTACAAGGTAACAAAAAGGTCCCTTACTCGAAAATTGAGCATTTCAGTAGTTGGCACAAGAAAGTCCTAAATTTTGAGGGCTTGCCCTAAAATTAGGCAAACCGCTGCTACCAGAAAGATAAGATGGGGTTGGACTCCTTCGGACATGTGCTTCTATTTATCCTAAAATTCCCAAGATGATTATGTTTCAACTAATCAAAGAAAAGTAAAACTAAATGAAAACTATCACTAAGATATCTTACAACAAAATGTGGAAAATGGACTCTTAAAACTATAGAACCTTTGGGAGGGTTGCACACGAGCAAAAGTTTATCTAAATCTATATCTCAATTGGTTGTTTGATAAAACACTTTGAATACAAAATGTTCCTAATCCCATCCCCAACCAACATAACAACAACAAACAAGAGCAAAGGTAAAGCAAGGAAGATACAAGGAAAATCACCATGTCCGCCTCTGAGTCATTGTTGACGGTGTGGGCCCGCCGTGCTGTTGCCAAGGCCCCACCATTTCTGTTTCTCCGCGGCGGCGGGTCGTGGTGGCCAAGGCATTAAGGATCCATACAGCTCTACCCCCACTTAGGCACCCAAGAATGGGGCCGGGCTCTCAACAGCTACATGCTAAACAAAACATAGGAGACGTGTGACACCAAATCCAACTCTCATACATGCATTACCTTTATCCCTGCTCGTAACTAAACATTAACAAACCATGCAATTGAAATCATTACGTGCAACAACCAAAATCCTAGCAACAATAAACAAACAACATGTGCTTGAATGGAATGAATGCATAACAATGCAATGAATGTAATGAAAGCATATGCATGCAACACATGGAATGCAACAAAGCCAAATAGTGGTGCACCATTGAGAAACTACAATTCCCACCTCGAAAGCGAACTAATCAATTGAAGAGGATAAATGTTCAATCAGAACCAGACGTAATGAATCCTTATATTCGCATATTCGGGCGATCGCAGCGCAGGCTGCGACACGGTCTAAACTAACCAATCACGATCTTTAAGCAGAAATAATATGATTGCGTGACAGCAAAGAATTGAATGATGCGCCAGTGGGAGTGGGCTGGGGGATGATTCCCTGGGGGGCTTGAGACCTGCCTTCACTGGACTCTCCGTTGGAGGACCTGAAGGCAAAAAGAAGGAGAAGGAGAAGGAAGCAGTGGACATGGGAGCCGAAGAGGTAGATCCTGGGGATGGACACGAACCATGCGACGAGGTGCCCTTCGATGACAAACCTGCTGAAAGCGCGCCGACCGCCTCAGATTACCCTGCAGTACCCTCTCCAACAACCACTACACTCCCAGCCACACATCCAGCTACCTCCTCACCCACAACCACCCCAACCTATGGCTGAGGGTCTAGGCTTTACTGGTATGCCTCACCCCACCTACGGTGTGACTCCAGCCGCAACTGTGCCACCTATGACAACTGCAGTCAGCGAAGCAGTGGCAACCAGCTCCACCTACACCGGTGTTCCTGAGGCTATGCCGCGCCGCTATGAGGATGGCTATCACAGAGCCGCGGCGGCCGTGTGCATGACTGGAATACCTGGCTATGCGTCACCCGAGCCTGGCTATACTATGCCAGCACCTGGTTTCACCTCTCTGAGTGGCCTACGTGGCCCTGAGTCTTGTGGTGGAAGGAGCAGAGGATCAGGAAGATCCTCAAACAAATCCCTGACGCGGTGGGAGATAAGAGAGGCTCTTTGAGGAGCCACTTCAGAAATAGTTGGTGATCTAACTCAAGAAATTCGGGCCAAATTGGAGCCCCTGATTCCTCCCCAAGTGTCACCTACCACCGTGGGAGTTTCACCTCATCGTCTACAAGCCAATCATTTGGTGGCGGGACTCACGAACACCCTGGGAGGCTTGAGGAGCCGACCTATGCCGACCCCTGCTGTGATACTAAGGAGCCCTTTCGTACCAAGAACGGCCCAGCCGCCCTACAGGCACGTGGAGAACTCCACGCGAGCCGAGCTGGACCGGTTAGGGTTGACAGCCCTAAGGGCTACGGTCGATGTGGAGCCCTACGGCTCTAGTGACCTGGGTGGAGATCCTTCTGATGATGAGCAACCATCTATGACGTCTGCTTCACCCTCTGAGGACGATGACCCTGAGGACCTTGAGAACCCGAGCAGCAAGAAGAAGAAGAAAAAGAGGAAGATCAAACGCCATGAGGGACGCAGGTCTCAGGAAGCTAAGGCTATAGCCACCTCCAAGATTGTGGTGAACTTGCCGGAGTTCACGGGGAAGGACCTCAGTGAGTTTGCTGAGAACTTCGGCCGGTTTCTGAGGATGACCGGCCCAACCCGTGCTAGTGAGCGAGTGAAGTGCGATCTGCTCCTGCAGTGCTGCAAGACCAAGTACCTCGAGAAGCAGGTCAAGCAGATCGTGACGAAGTCCCCCACCTTTGCGGACGTGTTGGTTGCCTTGGAGCGGCAGTACCCTACCTACGAGACCGCCCTCTCCATCAGGGCCGAGATCCAGAACCTGGCTGTGCTGCCCAACAACCCCAAGCCTGCCAGATTTTCTGAGCTGCTTGCCGACTTGGACCACTTGGTAGGGCGACTGATGCCCGGTTCCTATGGCAGCGATGAGCTGCTCTTCTCGTTGGTGGCCAAGCGCCCATGAGAACTGTGGGATGAATGCCGGGCAACGGCAGAGCGCAAGGCAAGAGCCCTCACCTACGAGGACCTGTCTGTGCTACTTTTGGAGCTGGCGCTGGAAAAAGAAAGCGACCAGCACCTGAATGCCTACCGTCCTGGAGGAGGCGGCTCTGGGAGCCATGGCTGAGGGTACCAAGGAACCCGACATGGACAGGGGACAACCCCCAAAAATCATCGGTTCAAGAGCAATGTCCAGGACCTCTTCCGGTGTGATGCCAGAGATGAGCAGGTTTGCCTGCTCCATGTCCCTGACTGGGACCAGCGGGACTGTTTCGTGGTCCAAAAGAAGAAGCAGGAGACCAACACCGGCGGCAAAGCCAAGCTGCCGGACCACTACAGGTGCACAATCACCTGTGCGTTTTGTGGTAAGAGGAAGCACTACGAGGACGAGACCTACCACAAGCAACGCCTCTCGGCGAAGCTCAAGACCGGAAACGGCATTGGCAAGGGCAGTGGGAAGGGCAACGCCGACAAGGACAGCGGCAAAGGCAAGTCCAAGGACAATGGCAAAGGCCAAGGTGGCAAAGGCAAAGGTGGACGAGGAGGCTCTGACTGCAAGCCGGACAAGGACAAAATAGCGGACCAGTCCGGAGGGACCCCCCATACTACGCCAGGGGGAAACTTCGAGCCCTCTGGTGGGCAGTCAAACAGGGGACCTACGACCCGTTCCCAGACGCAAGCCCAACAAGAACAAGGGACTAAGCATGCCAACGAAGATGGGGACCAGTCAAACGCCCGCAAACGCTCCCATTTCATGCAGATGGCGCGAAAATGCAGAAGAAGGGGTTTGAGGTGACCTGCCCCACGGAGTTCTGACAGGGACGCTCCGGGGGACCTACACATCTGTTATTCTGGGTACGTATCCGTCTTGGGGGACGTGAATACCCGGGGGTACTGGATACTGGGGCCACTATATCTATTGTGGCCAGGAAAACTTTACCTCGTGGGGACCTGAAGAACATCATGCCTACCGCAGCCATCCGCATGGGGGATGGGCATGTGGTGCACAGTTGTGGGGACTGTGAGGTCGAAGTACCTATGGGGTCTAGGAGCATTGCCCATCGGTTCTACGTGATGGCCACCGAAGCCTTCGACTTTGTACTGGGGACCCACTTCTTCGTCGAGCACTCCCAGATTCCATCCCTCACCCTGCAAGCACCCTACGGCCTCCAAGTGGACCATGGTGGCGGATGGGAATCTATACCTCTGGAGCAATCTGAACACACGTCTGGATACCTGAGGGTATGCAAGAAAGAGCCCTCAACTATGATTGTCGCCTCCAAAACTGAGGACTATCAGCTCCTTGGGGATGTCTGAGATCAAGGTCTGAAAGAGCTGGGATACTCCCGGGAAGACCTGAACGTTGAACTATTCGCCAGTGACAAGCAACATGTCCTGGACCGCTATTGCAGCAAAGGGAAAAATTGCTGCTACAAATCTTATTGGCCCTCTTTCGGGATGGTGTTATGGCTTCAAACAGCAGCAGTGCAGCAGCGCGCAAGTCGCAAGTCGCAGTCGCAATCGCACTGCAGTCTGTGAATAATAAAGAAGCATCGACCGCCAACTGTGAATGAGCGCTGTAAGATACTTTGATCTCTGAACAGGGTTTATGTCTTCGAGATGGTGTTATTATTGGTGCCCCGTCTAAAGATCCTGCGAGGTTTGTCGATTCGGGATTTTGGATTTCGGATTTTGAGAAACAAAGAGGCACAGGAGTACAAGTCGAGTTCCCAAGAAACAAACCACAACAATGGCCTACGGGAACCCCAGGTTCAGTGAGCTGGGGAAGGTCTTGACCAAGGTGGCCCTGGAGCGTTCCCGTATGCTCCTGTGTTCCCCCAACAGGGGGGCCCATGGGGCAAAGGAGTACTGGCGTACTCTTTTGGACAAGCTGACGCTCACCTCCAGCAAGCTGCCAGACGACGGCATCTACGTGCCTCTGGGCCGCAAAACGCCCATGGGGAAACCAGAATGGGGGAGCATGCTAAGCGTGGTGGACGGGGGCCTAGCCCCAGTGCCCTGGGAAGATCTGGACCCTGCTATGGTCCAGGAAATTCAACCTGGGAGCAGCCGCTACGCCCTTGATGTCCTGAAAAGTCACCCACGCCCTCGACATGCCCTAGAGACTACTCCTGGGGGAGATGAGTACGTCGTGTCTGACACTGTTGCTCCCAACTCTGCCTGCCGTGTACGTAATCCTGATGTAGTCTCAGAGTATGGGCTATCCGAGCTACCCAGCTCTATACACTCTGATGACGAGACTGAGCATGACGCCTTCTTCGTGCAGACGTGCGTGGACGAAGTGGAGAACGGCAATTACGCTGCCCCACAGAAGCCCCTACTCCCCATGAGGGGAGAGGAGCCCCTGGACGAGGAGCTGCATTCTCGATCCAGGCTGAGAGAGCACGTGGACTGCAAGAGAAGATTGGTGGCGAAAAAGCTATGCTACGCTAGGCCTACCCGCCGCTCCTGGCCGTTGAAGCAAAGGTCTATGGGAGATATCTCCCAACTGAAGGACGCCCTCGAAAAGAAGATTACCACCTGGCAACTAGAGGTGGATCTGAAGCTCATGAAGAGCGTGTGGGGTGCCCATGTGTGGACCCCAGAGGAGGATGAACTCTCAGAGGAATGCGTATGCAAACCCCCTCGAGTGTGCCTATGTTGTCACCGTCCACCTGAGACTGTGAAACTGGACCTTCTCTACGCCTACCCAGGGCTGAAGGATATGACCAAGGACGCTGAGCCGGTTGAGGACCACCTTCCCGCTTCTATACACCAAGGGGCAAGCAATCTACACTCTGACAAGGACATGCAGGACAAGATCAAACTCTTGGACCCTAGAGTGCACAAGCTAATCAGGACCTATCTGGAGGTACTCGGAGAACTACCCCTTCCAGCCTCCTGTGACAAGCTGGTACAGATGGACCTAAAGCTGAAGCCCGAGTTCGTGGGTCACAAGATACGTAGGAGACCCTACCCGGCTCCTAAAGAGCAGGACGATGAGATAGAGCGACAGATACAAGAATGTATTGACGCTGGCCTGGTCCTGGAGTACAAGGATGGGGACTACCCCGAACATTGCAGCCCCTGGTTCCTGGTGGCTAAGCCTGGGTCTACAGCCAAACGGCTGGTAGTGGACTATGGAGAGCTGAACAAGAAGACGCTGAACCACTCAGGGTCTATTCCTAACATGGAGTCAACCCTCGAGAAGATAGCCTCCTGCCGCTACAAGACAAAGATGGACAAGCGGAGTGGACTCTGGCAAGTGGACCTGACGCCCAATGCCCAGGAGCTCCTAGCCTTCATCAATCCTCAGGGGAGGGTGTTCAAGTGAAAGGTTATGCCCTTTGGCCTGGCTAACGCACCCGCTCTTTTTCAAGAGCTGATGAACAAGGTCCTATCCATCCTACGTCGGAGACCTGTGGTGTAAGAACTCAGAACCCGGGGCGCCCAGATTCGATATGGAAGCACACATCGACGACGTGTGCGGGTGAGCGGGCGGGCCAGGGCGTGGGGGACGGGAGGCGGGACCCGCGGCACGGGCAGGGGGCTGGAAAGGGGCCCAAGGGCAAGGGCAAGGGCGCCGCGGGCCCCAAGGGACAGGCGGGACGGGGCATGGGAGCCCAGGGGGGAGGGCGGGACGAAGGGAGGGGGGCAGAGAGCGGGGCGCCCCCGCAGCCTGACGTGCAGCCGCTGAGGCGCATCCCCCCCGGCATCCAACAGATGCCGGCGCACCACACCCACCACCACCACCACCACCACCACCACCACCTCTACAACATCGACCCCGACGCCGGCGAGCTCGTCCCCCCCCAACCCCCACGACCCCGGCACCAGCCAGCCCCCGCCGCGCCGAGGGCGGAGCCGGCGCAGATGGCCTCGGCGGAGGTGGGGCGGGGCGCGGCATCGGAGCCGCAGGCACAGGGGCAGCGAGGGGAGCCGGCGCCGGGGGCAGAGCGGGGCCGGCCATGGGACCGGGACTGGGGTGCGGTCCCGGACCCTCTGGGGGAAGAGGCCCTCCCCCTGGTGGGGGAAGTGTACGGGTGGTTGTGCTGGGCCAACCAGGGGACCACCAGGGGGTTGAGGAACCGGCCCTTCGATGCCGTGCTCCTCCGGAGTTACGGAGGAGACCGAGAGGTACCCCCGGGGGGGTGGGCAGCCCCAGAGGACCATGAGAGGGTCCTCAGGTCAGTGATCCGGGCGGCGTGGCCCGACAGGGAGCCGACGTGGCCGGCCTTCCTGGAAGGGGGAGCGGTGCTCCGCATCACGGATGCGGACGCCAACGACTGGCTCCCCAGGGCTTTGCGCAGCGCCCTCGCCCACTGGCGCTACCGCCGGCGCAACCCGCGGCCGCCACAGCCCCAGCCCCCACACAAGCGGCGGCGCAGGTGATGGCCCAGACGGCGGATGCGAGAGAGTGGGGGGGGGAACTGGGCCCCCCGACCCACGCCCCCCCCACGGTACGGCACGACGCATGAGAGCGTGCGACCTCCCGAGGAAGGGAGGGTGGAGACAGCGAGCGCGGGGGGGAACCTGCTGCCCCGCAGCCCGCTAACCGCTGACCGCTAACCCACATGGCCGCCCCCGGCCGGCCAGCGCCGCGCGAAGACGGCCGGGGGGATGAGGGGCCCCAGCGAGGGCCTGCACGGGGGTTCGGCTCTAACTAGAGGGGGGCAGGGGAAGGGCGCGACCCCCCAGCCGATGGCTGGCCCCCGGGGCCGGGACTGCCATACCGCCCCCCCCCCCCGGCCGTCAGGAGGCGTCGCCAGGGGACCAGAGGGCCCCCCCCACTCCTCCTGCCCCCTCCCACTCAGGCCCGAGAGCGGGCGGGGGGGCGGCCCCCCCACCCCCCCCCCCGCACCCCCCCCAGCTGGGGAGCCACAGGCGCGGCCCTCCGCCCCCCCGGAGCCGAGGGAACGCCCCCCCCCCCCCCCCCCCCAGAAGGGACGGCGACGCGGTGGGGGCAGCGGCGGCTGGACCTGCTCCCGCGAGCCCACACTAGCGTGCCGGAGCAACGCGCACAACAGAACAGTATGGAGGCCACGCCCCACATGACCCACATGACCCACATGACCACACAGCCCACTCAGGGAGGGCAGAGGGGGGGTTCAGGTCAGCAAGGGCCCCCGGGGGAGCGGTCCACGGGCCACCCCTCACCCCCCCCCACCCCGGGGCGGGACTTCGACCCCGACCGCACGCGAACGCCGGAAGGGAGCGCGCCGACGACACGAAGGGGGCCAGGATTGAGTACCGCAGGCCGCCGCCCAGAGGGGGAGCAGGGAGGCCGCGGCGCGGCACCCCCCCCCCCCGCCCCCCCGCCGGCCCGCAAGCCGCGGGGGCCACGGCCCCCACCCCCCGAGGCAGGGGGGACGGTCCCCCCCCCGCCCGAGAGAGGAGCCGGAGCTCGAGCCGCCCCCCCGCCCCAGCCGCCGGCTCCCACGGGGGCCGCGAAGAACAAGCGAGCCCGCGCCAACGCGCCAGGACGCCGCACAAATCGCGACCAGAGAAGCCTGGTGAGCACGAATCGGAGTGATATGGGGGGCCACGCCCCCCATGGACAGCACAACGCCAGTGACACCCGCTTTGTTGCCTGCCCAGGGAAGGCATAGGGACGGAATGAGGCAGAGCGACCCCCCGCCCTACAGGCCCCCCCCGGCCGCACAACAGGGGGGTACGGCGCACGCCCTCCCCCCCCCCCCCAGCCCGCCCCCCGGCACACGAACGCCACGGACCCGCCCCGCGGCGCGCAGCCCCCACAGGGCGTGCCGGCCGAGGGGAAAGAGAAGGGCCCCCACACCCGCACGCCCGCGCCCACAACACGTGGATCGCGGACCCCGACAGCCCGCCCAGTGGGCGGGCAGTCGGGGGAGGGGGAGCGCCTGACCCCAGACGCCCCTCGCAACAGTAGAAGGCGACCCCCCCGGGGACGCCCTACTGCCACCCCCACAACCCCAAGCCAAGTAGGGGGGAACCGGGACCGGACCGCCCCCCCCCAAGCACGCCAGACGGAGCAAGGGACCGGGGCAGGACACGCGGAGGGGCACGGACCACGTGGAACGGCCCTACCAGCGCCCAGTGCCGGGACCACGCGAGGTGCGCACGCCACACCACCCAGAGGGGGGGGGGAGCGGACGCCGCGGGAGCGCGAGCGCACACACACGAAAGGGACACGCGGGGACTACCAGAAGGGCAACCGGACCGAGCGCGCGGAACGCACAGACCGTGTGGAATGGCGTACCAGCGAGCGAGGGTAAGGGACACCCGGACGGGACGGCCCGCCACACGCAGCGCGGAACACGCGGGGTGGGGGGGGGGAAACGAGAGAGACACAACGCCAGGTACCGGCCCGAACCCCCTGAACCGGCCGCGAGCGCCGCGCACACACAGACGGGGCACTGCACCCGCCAAGGCAGTAGTGGCGCACAGCGCCACGCCCCAACTCCTAGGCTAGGCAGCCCCCGCGCCAGCCCAAGGGGGTCCCACTGGCGACAGGCCAGTAGCACGGGCCCGGCGGCGCCGGCGCCCCGGGCGACAACGCATTAGGGGGGCGACGCATTGGGTAAGCGCCCGCAGCCACGGCTGCGAATTGATGCACTGACCGGGGAGTGGCGAAACGGGGAAGCCGGGGAAGGACGGGGCTCCGAGCTCTGTGAACCCGGGGGACTACGCCACCAGGCAGGAGGTGCGTCTTGGAGGGCCCCCCACTAGGACCCGGTGGGGAGGATATCACCTGGCCCGACCAGGTGGCCCCCCGGGGACGAAAGGCGTCTAGTACCCGCAAAATCAAACCTCAAACCTCAAACCTCACATCGACGACGTATGCCTGGGAACGAATACCCAAGAGGACCACCTAATCCTAATGGGCGAGTTCTTTGCACCCTGCCAGGAGAACCACACCAGACTCAAGCTCGAGAAGTGAGAGTTCATGCAGGAGACTATGCAGTACCTGGGGTTCAACATTGGTCCCTACCAGGACCGGCCCCTGCTGTACCCCTTCCACCATTTCCTGTCACTCCTATGGTCTTGCTTCTCACCAGGTTCTGCACGATCTTGCCCTATCCTGCACAATTACCCACAAAAAATAGTAAAATGTGGCTCCTTCACACAAATCTTGATCCCTTGCAATAACCAACTCCCAAGTACAATAGCTCAAACCCAAATAATCCACACTGAGGGCTTCCAAGGGTGTTTGAGCTCCCGCGTTGACACTCAACAACTCCTTTCAACACGCCGGTCGTCTCACGGTGCACACGGAGACACGGGCGTTGGGCATGTACATAGAATTGCACCAATAGAATAATGGAAAAGCCCTGAAATTGGCATATGAACACCAATCAAGCAAAATTGGGGAAAGAGGTAAACATACACAGTCACAGCCATAGACCCCTCATTCCCTGGACTCAAGACCTTCCCTTGACTCACTAACATATTGCCCTGAACCAGGTCAAATAAGATGACTAAATGCCATGTGCCAAAAGTCACTACACAAACCCCAAAACTGTGTTCACTCCCCAGTCTCTAAGTCCTGGCTCAATAGGGGAGGTGGCTCGTCATGGCCTAGAGTGGCACTCAAGACCATGCCCTACCCTGACATAACCTTGGTTGGACTTGGAGTCGATTGGGCTTGGAGAATTGCCCCATGCAGATGACCTCACAACATAGCAAAATTAGGCAAATCACACCATAGTGCCCAAAATTCAATTATATACTCAAACATGCATACGGCAAATATTCAAATGCTCCATGCATGTGTCAAACCAGAAAGTAATACACAAGGGTGATATAGACCAAAGGTCCATGCCCAAGAATATCTGCACATTGGCACCCAAACCCCTCCGGATATATACATACCATGCTTCACAAGTCAACTCGCGAATTTGAGACCCAATTTTGTGAGGCCTCGTGTGCCACGCCAAAGTGACCACGTGATCTGGCATATGGTGAGGTGCAACACCCAAGCATATGCCAACATATAAGCAACATACCATAGTTCACGAATCTCTAGGCACTTTACTGTTAGCCGACCAGTTGAGCACATAAAATACAAAAATGAGCATAAAATGAGGTCAAAAACATGCAAATGTTGCTAAATTCAAGATAATCACAATAGTATATAACTTTGCTCACCCATGGTATCAACATATGGTTCAAACACAATTACTTGGGACCATTTGCGAACAATCCCCGCACTTGGATCCCCACATGGACGCATAGGGACACCTTCGAACCTCTTCACGACACGCACCATGAAAATGGGAAAATTGATAGTGGCGCTTGTGGGTCGCTCCGTAAGCCTTCCCACATGCACTATATGTGCGGTAGACTTAGTCTAGCGCTATGGAGCACACCATTAGGACATCGACAAAGCCTTTGCCACGTGCGACTCCATGTATCTTCCTACAACCGGAGATATATAAAATGGGCGTGAGCATAGCGAAGCACATACCATGCATATAACACCTACCCTGAAAAGTGGCTCCCACCATGGTATGTCATGACCCTCCATGGCCATACCTTCACGTTAAAAATACGTAGGAACCCAAGGAAAGTTTCTATGCAAAACCAACACTCATGCGGTACACTGGAAAGTTGCATTAAAATATTCGGTTGCATGGTCCAAGAGTTATAAATCACTTTCTACCCTCTTGACCATTATCCCTTGCTACACCCGGCGTGTGTACTCATCAAAGGCGTCTGACGCCTTCTAAATTACGTTGAGACCAAGGCGATTCCAGCCCATATCTCAAAATTGAAATTCCTCGCAGTGAGCCGGAGATATGATTTTTCAAAGTGGCCTCACGAATCAATTTTGTTTCGCCTATATCTCCAAGAAAAATGAAGGAGACAACAAAAGGAAGGTTGATTCGTGATCGGGGAAAAATGTAGGACCACCTGAAATTCATCATATCTAGTGCGGCGACCTCGAAAACGAAGATCCGATTCTGAATGTCTGAAAAAATTGGATTAATTTTGCGAGTGTATAACATGAAAATTGCGGAAGCAACGAACCCTTTTCTGATGAAATATGACCCTTCATCGGGGTTTCCGCTAAAATATCTGGAAATAACAGTTAACCAATCGGTTACCGTACAATCGCGAGCCAACTGCCAGTCGCCGATACATTGACAATCAGAACGCATAGCTGAAAAATTACGGAAACATTATGATACAAAAACCCTGTTGATTCCTGATATTTTGATATATAAATCTCAGCCGGCGGCGCCTCGGTATTGAATATGGCCGCTCATAGCTGGAATGGCCAAGCCTATCACACTATCACATCAGGTTAGGTCAGGTGGATGGGAGAGTATGATATCAGCCAATGGCGGCTTGCCGGCCCATAGATACACACCCCAAGTGACCCAAAGATGGCCACGGGGGTCCGAACCGGTTTCGCCCCCCTTCTCAGAGCGTTGTATCCGCTCGGAAGTCATTGAAGAGAGGACGGGAGGACCCCAACGGGCTCCAACCCGCCCCCCCCCCATGTCCCAAGGACACATGGAGGCCCCACATACGGCGTAGGCGTCCCCCATTCCCCAAAGGGAGGGGTGAGGACACTCATAATCGGTGCCCTACGCCACATCCGGTCTCCTCTTGATCTACAACATGGACCAATGGGATCAAAGATAGAGTAACGTCGTCGATCGATCTAAATACGTATACCACAATGAAATATATATGTGGAGACCGAGTGAAGAGGATATATGGCCAATCAAGGCCCAAAAATCCCCGGATTAACGCCCTCACCCGTCTCCCAAGCACAAAAACAAACAAAAATGCGGAGGTGGATCCATCACGGTGCTGCTGGAGCCACCAAATGGACCAACACGTCCTTGACATCCAAAGAAATGTTCTTTTTCCTTAGATAATCCATCCAGACCGTAGTATACCTTGGAACAAAACTGCTCGGGGGCTCCCACGAATCTCTGGATGCGGCAAATCCCTTCCAACCGACTTTATATAGCCTCCCCCCAGGCGTCCCCGGGTCTGGCTTGTCCATCAGGATCTTCTCGGCGGTAAAGTAGTCGTCCTCACCCTCGTCATCAGAGTCCAGATCTCCGGCTGTGAACTCGAAGGTGACGGGACGTCCGCTGGGGTCTGATGCTCGGGGACGAAGCTGGGTATGGTCGCGGTCCAGGATCTTGTTATCCCCCACACGCACCGCATACACATCCTGCCCGACCTTCCGAACAATCACCCCTGGCACATACCAAGACGCCTGCCGATGCCTGGACAGGACATCCTTGTGGTGCCGCTCCACCCATACGGTGTCTCTGAGAGCATATTTCTGGACTTTTCCCTGCGTGAAGTACTTGGCCCTCTTCTCGTGCTCGTCCTGAAGTGCTTTGCATACCTTGGCCGCCATGTCGTCAGCCTCAGACATCATAGCAATTGCCTCCCGGGCCACCTTGCCATGGTTCAACCACGGGAGAGTGCGTGAAACTCGATCCCGTAGGAACAGGATACGATGGAGCGACAGTCCAGTGGGCCCCGGAAGGTCGTGGTACGCCTGGAGTACTCTCCACAGCAAATTATACCAATTCCGGCCCAGTTCGTCAATGTGCAGCTGGCGGAACTTTTCGAACATCTGCCGCCCGGTCACCTCAGCCCGGCCATTCGACCGGCTGTGGTACGCCACGGTCTTGGCGTGCCGAATCCCCATGTGCTTGCACATCGTCTTGAACCACGTCCCCACAAATTGACTGCCCCGATCGCTGCAGATGACAGCTGGGACATCAAAAATCGTCAGCCAATGCCTGATCATGGCAGTAGCGACGGTCTTGGCCTGCAGACCCACTCCATGCTTGTCCTTCTTGTCCTTCTTCTTGGACTTCTTGCCAGGGACCGCCAGGATATACCCGCTGTGCCTATCCACCACCAGGATGACACAGTCGTACGTCTCTCCTTCCACGGTGACCTCAGGCATGGCGAATACATCCATGGCCACGGACCGCATAGGGGCCTCCGGTATAGCCGTATACACCGAGTTGCCCGCTGTGGAATGGTTGGGGCTTTTCGTGGCCCGACACACGGCGCAGTCGCTGCAGTACTTGTCCAGGATGGCGTAGTACCCCGGTGGAATCTGGAAGCGCCACTCCAGGTCCTGCTGCATCTTGTCCCGACCAGGATGCATGAGCTGGGCGTTATGCCAGTGGTCAATGACCTCCTCCATTCGGTTCATAGGGACCAATAGCTTGTCCTTGAGGAAAAATTTATCCCCATCCTCGGTCAAGCCCTCAGGCCATTCGTCGTTCGACGGGGCGCTCACGGCATTCCAGTACCTGCTCCAGTGTTCAGATGCTGCGTAGTCATCCGACCAGTCTTGTGTCAGCACCGACCTGACTAGCTCTAGGGGGGCCACCATCCATTGCTCGAGGGTTTCCTCTCGAATAGCTTGGACTCAGGCGCCCCGGAACTTGGCCAGGTCTGTACGGTTTGCCATCACCACAAAGCACTTGACCCCCTCTTGCTCCAAGGCCTTCTCCATCTCGATGATGCGCTTGGCCTCCTCGGTCTCCTCGGCCACCCCATGGCTGGATATGTCCATCCATGCTTTGCCAGCGGGGTAGGCCCATCGACTGAGGCAATCCGCAGCCCTGTTGTCCTTCCCCGGGACGTATACGACGCTGAGGTCCAACTTGGCGAACGTCTCATGCCATCGGGCCCTCCTTGCCGCCGGTCCCGAGGGGGTGTCGACGTGCTCCTTGTGCCAGCTCTGTAAAGACTGATGGTCCGTACAAACCACCACCGGTTGTAATCCGATGTGGCCAGACCACCTCCTGAGCGCACAAACAATGGCGTACGTCTCCTTCTCCCTCGCGGTCCAGGTTCGACGTTGGCCCTCGGCCAGGATTCGGCTCCAAAACGCCACGGGTACGTGCGACCCGTCGTCCCGGACCTGCTCGAGGACTGCCCCTACAGCATAGTCCGAGGCGTCCGTGCGTAGCACGCATCCCTTGTTCGGGTCCAGCAGGAATAGCCCCAGCTGCCCCAGGAGTCGCTCCTTCAGGCGGCTGAACGCATCTTCGGCCTCAGGGGTCCAGGCAAGCTTCTTCTTGCTCCCCTTCCGGCCATGGAAGTTGCCCACCTGCAGCATCTTGTGCAGCGGGCCCAATAATTCCGCATACATCCGGACGTAGCCCGAATAGTAAATGTAGAACCCCATGAAGGATCGGAGTTCGCTGATGGTCTGGGGCTTCTCCCAGTGGTGCAGGGACGCCAGCTACCCAGGCATGGGACGGCGTTGCCCGTGACCAACCACGTGACCCGCAAACTCCACTTCCCTCACGAAGAGTGAGGCTTTGGTGGGCTTGCACACCATGTTGTGCTTGTCCAGCTCGCTGAGCACTCGGCGCAGATCCTTCTCATGCGCTTCGATGAGCTCGTCCTCAGTCATGTCTTCCGTGCCGGACCCGATGATGATGTCATCCACAAAGGGGTCGGTACAGTCCCAGACAGGACCAAGTAGGTCCTCCATCATGCGCTGGAAAGCGGCGTTGCCATTCTTGGCGCCCATAGGCACCACTCTCCACTGCATGGGCCCCAGCGGCTTCGACATCGCTGTGCAGGGCCTGGAGTGCGGGTGTAGCGGCATCTGGTGATAGCCGTGTTTCAGGTCTAACACCGTGAAGATCCGCTTTTTTTGTTGTTTTTGGAGGATGGTGTCGATCAGAGGAAGCGAGTACGAGTCGTGCTCGGTTTGCTCGTTCAAACCTCTGTAATCAACCACCAACCTCCACTTGCCCTTCTCTTTTGTGGGCACGATAAAGGCTGGGCTGGCCCACTCACTGTCGGAGGGTTCCATCCAGCCCCGCTCAATAAATTCGGCCAACAACTTCTTCATGGCCTCGGCCCGATCGCCCTGAAGGTGGTACTCCTGATGACGATAGATCTTGGGGTTCGGCTTCAGCTTGATCCTCGCTGTGCCAAACCTCCCACGATCTGGAGGGTTCTTGTTGGCGACGCCACTGAATAGCCGCGGATAGGCATTTATCAGCCTCTCCTTCAGCTCGGCGACCTTCGGGTTCTCCTGGGCCTCTTCAGCCGCTTGCTTCGGTATCGATACAACCGACCGCACTGCGGTATAGGCCTCTTCCGGGTCCGAGTCCGACTTCTCCTCGTCCGATATGCCGTCTTCATCGTCGTGGGGCGCGCTTCCCACCGATAATCTTCGGAAATTTGCGGCATTGGCCTGGTTCTTGTCGCTACCGGCCCCCATTCTTGGAAAATCCCACGTTGGCGGGTCTGACCCAACCGGACCATCATATTGGTCCGCGATGTGATCCATGAGCCTCGCCACGAACTCATCCCTCTCGTACTTGCCGGTGACCAACGTCTTGTCATCCCACCAATGCGGAGATGTGACCATTGCTCGCCCCTTCTTGGCTGCCACACGATCGTGCATCCCCATCCGCATGTAGTTGACGACATTGTCGATCTCGGCGTGGGACAGGACGTCAATGCCATCCATTGGCTGATCCGTCCCCTCCTTGAGCTCAAACATGGCCTGCCTGGGCACCGCCTCAACCCTACGGATGAATGCTTCATCAGCCGTGGGCTGGGCTTGCGCCCCAGTCACCAGGAAAGCCTTGGTACCCCACGCTTGACCCGGGGAGGGCATTGATAAACCCTTGGCGTCGATGAACAACTCCTCCTCTGGCACGAATGACATCTCGTTCAGGGTGATGGAATCCAGCGTTGACTTGGGACCTTCCAGCGGACATGGGGTGGATCCTATGCCGGTTATGACCAGGATCCCCTTCGCCCTATCTGCGACGATCTTCTCCACCATACGTCTGGTATTTTCCAGGGAGCCATGCCAATACATGGGCCCCCACTCCTTCAAACCCCGATGCCTGTGCCAGGCTGAGTCTCCTCGAGGCCAATGCCTCCTACACTTCCTCAAAAGTGGGGCATCCCGGGAAGCGAAGACGTCCGTCTCGGGCGCTTCGGCTCCCAGCGTCTGAATCATCCTGGCATACACCTGCGCGGCCTTTCCATACTCCGTGAGCTGAACTCCGCGGTCTCCTCTGGACTTGGCACCCACAGCTTGCACCGCTTGGGCGATCCGATCCTCTTCCTCAGCATTCCATTGGGATGATCCGCATGCATAGTCCGTGGACAGCCATGTAAGGCATTCATCATCCTCCCGGACCAGCGTTGCACGATGGGGAAGGGCTCCAATGGCGTTTCCCACCATGAAGTCATACCCCATGATCATATCCCAATCTGTAATGTCGGCCGTATAGGAGTTCCCGGATAGAGTGCTTCTCTTCGCCAAATCAGGGCGGTTCAAGCGCTCATGCTCCCAGAATTCCATACTGATAGTGGCCTCATGGGTGCCACCACCCATAATCTCTCCATTGGCCACCTTCAGGCGTACCGGTCTACGGCTGGGCTGCAGGGATTCCTTCTTGAACAACCCTCTCCGGACCAGGCTCACCTGGGCACCCGTATCCACCAAAACATCCACCACCAACTCCTCTTGTCCGCACCGTACACGCACCTTCAAGTGCAACTGCCGCTCGTCACCCTGCGGTGTATGGACCACTCTCACGGCATGCAACTCTAGCACATCCGGGTGCATCAGGACTTCGAGGGTACGGTCACGGATGGTGTAGATCCTGGGCTGGTCCTGCCCGTCCACGGGGCTCTCCGTGGTCGCTCCTTCTTTCTTGCCACGTCCCTTGCCTACATACACTTCCCTTGGCAGGGCGCTCCAGGGGTTGGGAGTGACAAAACTCAGTGGTTTTGGCTCTTCTGGAGCCTTCTTCGGCACCCGATGTGCCTTCGCTTTCTCTAGGATTCCACTGATTTTCGGAAGAGAGGCCTCCGGGGTCCCACTCCCGTGGGGGCTCCTCTAGACGTGGCCTGCCGCAGCTCCCTCCTGCTGCGATCCGCCCAGACTTTGTCCACCACGTTGCTGGGCTTTGACTTCCTCCAAGGTCCTCAACATGTCCTCAGCAACCTCCTCCATCGACCTCACGCGTCGGTCTGGGCCGGGTCCTCCACCATAGCCTTTTTCCCGCCTTTCCCTTGGCCCTTTCCTTGGCCTTTTCCACCGTCTCCGCCCTTTGCCTTCCAATCGGCAATTCGTTGCTCCTTGGGCTTCTTGTCGGGATGGGCGGCGAAGTAGGCCTTCTTGTCAGCCTCATATACCTTGCAATGCCGGTGGTCATGTGCATGGTTTATCCCCTTGCCGTAGCAGACCCAGCGACCGTCGTGCTGTGATCTGTACTCGCGGAACGACAGCGGCGGGTTCCTGATCCTCCGCGGTTCCTTGCCGTTCTTGTTGAAACTTGGGTCCAGGCGGTTCCACCTGGACCTGTCCTGCCCATGCTCCTTCATATTGTGCGCTACAAACGCGAAGAGGTGGGCTTCTTCATGATCCTCTCGGGTGGTCGCGATCCAGAGATCTTGGCCGCTTCCACTCCCTTCCTCCGCGGTGCCGACCGTGTCCTCCTTGACCTCTCGCTGTTGACAATCTTCCCGATGACCTCGATGTCCATGGCCCTGTCGATCCTGCACGTGGGCCTCGTTCTTGTCGTTGAGCTTCAGCTCCACCGTGATGTACTTCACGATCTCGTCCAGGCTCATGCGGGCGAAGATGACCTGCATCCTCAGCGGCTCTCCGCGCCTCCGGTCCGCGTTGTTGAGGCGCATCAGCCTTTGCCCCATGGTGTCGCCGAATACCTCCACGTAGACGGCGTTCTTCAACCCCAACATTCGGCTGGGATCGCCGAGGTTTCGCCGGAAAAACTCCATTATTCCGGCGTGGGTGTCCTCCGATGCCATGATCCGTACGGCCACGCGCTTCTTTGCTCTCTTCTTCTCCTCGTCCTCCACCTTCTTCTTCCAGTGGCCTTGAGCAGGTGTCGGATCTCGCTGGACTCATTCCAGTCCTCCACCAGCTTGAGGCTTCTTTGGTACTTGTGGATGTACCCATTCCATTCCCGGACCCTCAACTCCCCGCGCTCCAGCGGCAGCGGAATGGACCACAAATCCTCCAACTTCTGGTTGGGGGCGTCCATTCGCTCCTCGTCCTCCAGCCACTGGAGGCAGGCCTGCTCCGTCTGGATCAATTCCTCGCGGATCTGATCCCTGAGCTCCTCCTTCAGGTCCTGCGCCAGCCTGTGTGGGAATGTCCGACATACCCACTTGTCCCTTGGCGCTCCCTTCATCTCGCCGACGACCTCCTCGGCAAAGTCCTCCCAATCCAGGATGAAGTCATCCAGGCTGGAGGGGTTGCCATCGTAGTAGGGGATTTTGATTCCCCTGAGGTCGTCAATCCTGATGGCGTCTCCGACGTCCGCAGCCACCACTCCACCGAGACGGATACCACCTGTGGCCGGGGGGTGTGAGTACACTCCCCGTACATCCCTCTCCTCCATGGAGTGCGGTCCAGTTGGGCCTGAACCCATGGGGTTTGGGATGCGGGAAGGACTTGCTCCACCGGCTGTCCATATCCCCGTAGTGGGGTCCTTCACCCACAGGTTTCCGCCTGGATGGCCTCGACCATGTCCATCAGCCCTTCCCATGGTTCGCCCCTGCGTGGTCTGGATCTCCTCTTCCGCATAAACTGCATTTGCAGTCGTAGCGGTCGGTGGATCCTGGGCGGCATGGGACATCTGTACCGTCAGGCTCCTCAGGTCCGTGGTTGCGTGCTCTTCCCGCATGGACCCCGCCGGTGCCGTATGCTCCCCGAGCATTATGGATTCGCTGAACATGGGAACAAACAGCAGCGCACCCCGGTCAACACGCGGAGGCGCGTAAGGTGCCTCTGCAGGGCCGCCCATGGGTTTCTCCATGGCGCTTCTGAGGGTCTTAACCCGCTCCACCAGCTCTGCCGTTGCCGGCCTTGCCGGTAGCTCCGGACCCGAGGCGAGGGGTTGTAACTCCTCTAGCCTTTTCAGGCGTCCCGACATGTCCTCTACCAGGTGGACCTGGCTGTCCACCACTCGCTGCTGCTTCTGCAGGGCCATCTCCAGCTTCTCCCGGTACCGGTCTTGCTCCGCTCGCAGCTCCGCCATGTCTCTCTCCGCTTCCGACTGGTCATCCAGGATCCCCGCGATGTCCTCCTCTAGGCCGTCCTTCTGGTTGTCCAGGCGGTCGAGGTGCTGCACGATGGCGTCCATCCCCATCTTTCGGTACTTGCCAATGAGGAAGGATACGTGCTCGCAGTGGCACTCAACGTGCTTTCCACCTGATCTGGCGCATCCAACGGTTCCCGGCGCCTCGGACTCCTCCGCCATGGGTGTGTCGCCCATGTTATCCCACTTTGGCTCCGTGTGCCGGGCCACAGGCGCCGTTCTGGCTCTGGTAGGCCTCTCCAACGCCTCGGCGTCATGCTCCAGGCTGGGCTCGGGGGCGGTGTGCGCCCTTGTCAGCGGTCTGGCCATGTCCTCCGGCTCCGAAGGGAACGCGGTCCGATAGCCATCGGAATGCCCCTCGGAATCTGCAGCTGACCACAGTCTGACCAAGGTGGGATCCGTCTTCATCGCCCTGGCTTCGGCCGCGGGTTTTGGGGACCTGCGCTTCCGGTGACGCCGGGCCCTGCCGTTGCTGCCAGTCTCCTTCAACTCCTCCGCAGCGGAGCGGAGATTGCAAGCCTTGCGGCATTGCCTTTCACACATGGAGGTCAGGTCCTCCATGTCTAGCCCATGTCCTACAAGGGCTCTCCGTCCTGAGCATCTTCGCTCTTCTCGGGTCTCCAAGTCCGGCGTCAACTCCACGGACTCCACGATCTGCATCCGGGGCGTCCTTGGGCAGGGCTCATGAGGGCCAAAGTCCCCGGTGCGGCGGTAGGGGGCAGGTAAGCCTCTGCTACCATGAAGGAGGTCCCTACCAGGACCGGCCCCTGCTGTACCCCTTCCACCATTTCCTGTCACTCCTATGGTCTTGCTTCTCACCAGGTTCTGCATGATCTTGCCCTATCCTGCACAATTTCCCACAAAAAATAGTAAAATATGGCTCCTTCACACAAATCTTGATCCCTTGCAATAACCAACTCCCAAGTACAATAGCTCAAATCCGAATAATCCACACTGAGGGCTTCCAAGGGTGTTTGAGCTCCCGCGTTGACACTCAACAACTCCTTTCAACACGCCGGTCGTCTCACGGTGCACACGGAGACACGGGCGGTGGGCATGTACATAGAATTGCACCAATAGAATAATGGAAAAGCCCTGAAATTGGCATATGAACACCAATCAAGCAAAATTGGGGAAAGAGGTAAACATACACAGTCACAGCCATAGACCCCTCATTCCCTGGACTCAAGACCTTCCCCTGACTCACCAACATATTGCCCTGAACCAGGTCAGATAAGATGACTAAATGCCATGTGCCAAAAGTCACTACACAAACCCCAAAAATGTGTTCACTCCCGAGTCTCAAAATCCTAGCCCAATAGGGGAGGTGGCTCGTCATGGCCTAGAGTGGCACTCAAGACCATGCCCTACCCTGACATAACCTTGGTTGGACTTGGAGTCGATTGGGCTTGGAGAATTGCCCCATGCAGATGACCTCACAACATAGCAAAATTAGGCAAAGCACACCATAGTGCCCAAAATTCAATTATATACTCAAAAATGCATACGGCAAATATACAAATACTCCATGTATGTGTCAAACCAGAAAGTAATATACAAGGGTGATATAGACCAAAGGTCCATGCCCAAGAATATCCCAACATTGGCTCCCAAACCCCTCCGGATATATAAATGCCATGCTTCACAAGTCGACGCGCGAAGTTGAGACCTAATTTTGTGAGGCCTCGTGTGCAACGCCAAAGTGACCACGTGATCCGGCATATGGTGAGGTGCAACACCCAAGCATATGCCAACATATAAGCAACATACCATAGTTCACGAATCTCTAGGCACTTTACTGTTAGCCGACCAGTTGAGCACATAAAATACAAAAATAGGCATAAAATGAGGTCAAAAACATGCAAATGTTGCTAAATTCAAGATAATCACAATAGTATATAACTTCGCTCACCCATGGTATCAACATATGGTTCAAAACACAATTGCTTGGGACCATTTGCGAACAATCCCCGCACTTGGATCCCCACATGGACGCATAGGGACACCTTCGAACCTCCTCACGACACGCACCGTGAAAATGGGAAAATTGATAGTGGCGCTTGTGGGTCGCTCCGTAAGCCTTCCCACATGCACTATATGTGCGGTAGACTTAGTCTAGCGCTATGGAGCACACCATTAGGACATCGACAAAGCCTTTGCCACGTGCGACTCCATGTATCTTCCTACAACCGGAGATATATAAAATGGGCGTGAGCATAGCGAAGCACATACCATGCATATAACACATACCCTCAAAAATGGCTCCCACCGTGGTATGGCATGACCCTCCATGGCCATACCTTCACGTTAAAAATACGTAGGAACCCAAGGAAAGTTTCTATGCAACACCAACACTCATGCGGTACACTCGAAAGTCGCATTAAAATATTCGGTTGCATGGTCCAAGAGTTATAAATCACTTTCTACCCTCTTGACCATTATCCCTTGCTACACCGGGCATGTGTACACATCAAAGGCGTCTGACGCTTTCTAAATTACGTTGAGACCAAGGCGATTCCAGCCCATATCTCAAAATTGAAATTTCTCGCAGTGAGCCGGAGATATGGTTTTTCAAAGTGGCCTCACGAATCAATTTTGTTTCGCCTATATCTCCAAGAAAAATGAAGGAGACAACAAAAGGAAGTTTGATTCGTGATCGGGGAAAAATGTAGGACCACTCAAAATTCATCATATCCAGTGCGGCGACCTCGAAATCGAAGATCCGATTCTGAATGTCTGAAAAAATCGGATTAATTTTGCGAGTGTATAACATGAAAATTGCGGAAGCAACGAACCCTTTTCTGATGAAATTTGACCCTTCATCGGGGTTTCCGCTAAAATATCTGGAAACAACAGTTAACCAATCGGTTACCGTACAATCGCGAGCCAACTGCCAGTCGCCGATACATTGACAATCAGAACGGATAGCTGAAAAATTACGGAAACATTATGATAAAAAAACCCTGTTGATCCCTGATATTTTGATATATAAATCTCAGCCGGCGGCGCCTCGGTATTGAATATGGCCGCTCATAGCTGGAATGGCCAAGCCTATCACACTATCACATCAGGTTAGGTCAGGTGGATGGGAGAGTATGATATCAGCCAATGGCGGCTTGCCGGCCCATAGATACACACCCGAAGTGACCCAACAATGGCCACGGGGGTCCGAACCGGCTTCACTTTGGGTGGTCTACCCCTGCGGCCTCTAAGGCCAAACCCCTGATGGAAGCTGAGGTACGACATGAAGACCACAGGAAAGGAGTCCATGATGTACGCAGTTTCATTGGGGCCTGCAATTTCTACTGCCGCCACATCAGAAATTTCACCTACACCAGCGCCATCCTGACGGATCTCATTAAGAAGAGTACTACCTGGCGCTGGGGCCCACAAGAACAACAAGCGTTTGACAAGCTCAAGGACAAAGTGGACAACGCTAACTGCTTGGGCGTGCCTAGAGCACAAGGGGAAATTATCCTGGTGACTGACGCCAGCAATGTGGGCGGAGGTGGAACGTTGTTCCAGTGGCAAGCAATAGAGAAGGAGGAGTTCGACTCGGCCATTTCCCAATGGGGTACTGATGGACTAAACCGAGACGGTACCCTCAAGCACAGCTACCCTGACAACAAATGGGTCCTGGTTCCTCTGGGTTATTGGAACTGGAAATGGAGCCAGGCCCGGGATAGCTACTCTACCTATAAGCAGGAATTGCTCGCGGGTGTGCTAGTGCTATCCTCTCAGTCCCCACTGTTGGGGAGTAACCCAGTGGTTTGGCTGCATGACCAAGAACCGGTCGGCACCTTCCCAAAGGGACCCCCACCTGAGAAGGCTCAGCTCAGACGCTGGTGGACCTACCTGAGCCAGCTACGGCTCTCAGTACATCATATCCAAGGCGTCAAGAACGAGTGTGCGGACAACATCAGCCGCAACAACTTTGACGACATGATTGGTGCCAGGTCTGAGCAGCTAGCCAAGAAGGCTTTCAGGCGTATGGATGTACATCTGCACCTCAACATGACCATGATCAGACCTCTAGATGGACTCCAACAAGTGGAGTACCTGAAAGAGTTTGGGGACATCTACAAACGCCTGGAGAAGCGTCTGGAACCCGCCCTTGTCAACCAGAAGCAGTGGAAGCGGGACAAGACCTACCTATGGCATGAGGACCGGATAGTCGTGCCTAGGGACCGTATCCCGGCACTCCTCAAGTGGACCCATGAGTCCAGTGGTCATGTGGGAGCAAACCTAACCCTGGGGCTGTTCAACCAGTGGTTCCACTCTACGTTGACGGACGATCAGCTGCGGAAAACCCTCCAGCCCATCGTGGACAAGTGCCCGTGTTGGTCCTGTAAACCTGGGGATATCAGGGACAGAGTTTCCTCATTCAACGTTCCCTGTTCCCCACTGTGCCAACAGTGTTCTCTACGTGGACTACACGGAGATGCCTAAGTTTGGGGGCTATGACTTTGCCCTAGTGGTAACCTGTCGGCTGACCAGGTTTACCAGGGTGTTCCCATGCACTAAACACATCACCGGCGAGGAGACCATCAAGATACTCCAGGAAGAGTGGTTCTGTGTCTATGGGGCACCCAAAGAGATTAACTCAGACGAGGATGTCCAAGTACGCTCCGACACTGGCCCGTACAAGAGAGTCCTGAGGTCCCTCAATGTCCAGGTGTAAACGGGGATTCCCTATATTCGGACGAGTAACCCCCTATGTGAGCGACAGATTCCAGTTCTCAAAGAGAATGTGAGGACATGGTGCAAGACTGAGCGCACCAAAGACTAGGTGAGACTACTCCCCGTCATATCCTTGATGATGAACTCCCAAGAGAGTTCGGCAACTGGCTATTCGCCCCATGAGCTGTTCATGGGACGCCCGGCGTGGTTCCTACACGCTCCCTATCCTGACGTTTCCTACTCCACTGTGGGTAAGTGGGTGAAGGAGCAACAAGACAAGGTGGACAAGGCCAAGGCTATGCTCCAGAGAGTGAGGGAGCGCCAGTTGAACAAGAAGAACAAGCACCGGGCGCCAGCCTCCTACCAAGAGGGAGACTGGCTGCTGGTGCACCACAGTCGGCCACCCGCCTGGCCACGCTCCACCAGCGATGACCCCTACCTTGGGCCCTACAAGCTCCTGTCTGTGGATGGTCACCGCATCACCGTGAGGTGTTCTCCCCGACTGGGGGGGACCCTGGTGTGCGCTGTAAAACAGCTCAAGCGCTACTACGACCCAGAGGACCTCTGTGGGGAAGAATGGGAACTAAACGACGAGGAGATCGCCGCTCTGGACCTACAGGGCGCTGCCAGCCCAATGGAAGTTGAAGGAGAACTCCCCGACATGAAGGACGAGGAGATGGCTAAGGAAGGCTTCTACCTGGTGAAGTCGGTTATCCGACAACGCTATCGCCAAGGGTGGCGTTTCCTCACCCTCTGGGAAGGGTTTGGAGTTGAAGAAGCTGCCTGGGAACCCTTTTCTGCCTTAGTGCTTCCTGAGGGACGCCTGAATTCCGTTCAGGTGGACTAGTTGTTCCAGAACAACCTAGGAGAGTTGCTGAGGCTCGCTGAAACGCTTGACTTCCAGAAGAAGCCTAGGGACTGAACCCATCCTATACCTGCCTATGTGTGTGTCAGTGTGCTGATCCTGAGGGCCGATGAGCAAGCTGCAGAAATGGTGTCCTAATTATACCCAAGTCTGCACCCTTGCTGAACCCGGCGGATGTCTTTACACGGTGCCATGGGGTACGCCTCGGGTCTGTCCGCCCCTAGGTGCCCAATTTCTGTGCTGGCACCAGACTTCCTTGGGGGAATACCCAGCGCTAACACCAAGGTATTGGTTTTCCTACCTACCTGCCTACTACAAGGGAGGGGTGGCCAAAAGCTAAGAGGCATGAAAACGCCTGTTTGCCAAACGGCCAAAACCTAGACTACCACAGCCACTGCCCACCAAGACCCTGATAAATTTTCAGGAAGCAGGCAGGACAGTGACACACACACTACAGGTCCTACACTCACTACAGTGGCACCAGCCTTTGAAGGATGAGCGAGCTCTGGGCTCAAGCCCTCACCCAGGCCTACCACTCCTACACACACACGCTACTCGGCGTTGTGGAGGAACATGTCCCAGGCCCTATTGGCCCACCTGTGAAAGTACAAGGGAACACAGCGCTACTAAGCGACTGTGGCCTAAGAGGGACGCCACTACGCGTTTTTCTGTCAGGGCTTGGAGGGAGGAAGTGCTCTGTTTGCGTGCACAGCGTGTATGATGAACAGGTCGGACTGCCCTCGCCACTCACGGCTGAGGTACAGTTTTTTTGTTGTGATCTGCGCCGCATGGTTTAGCACGGCAGGGAACTGCACCAATTCACCCTTACCTGCCCACCTGTAAAGCAAAGGCGGATGAACTCGGTAAGCGGCGGAGGAACCAAGCGAGCCTCCACGTATTATACGCTTCTCAGGCTGACCTATAATACGCTGTCCTCTTACCGAGTTACAAGCAAGCAAGCTTAAGGAACTCCACACGTTCTCTTATAGAACGTGGGGTGGACCCCCTGGGTAACCTAAATAAGGGTTGTACGGTGCGCAACACGGGTGGCCTACCCTTTAATGCGCAATATGCATGCACGGGTATGCACGAATCTGTCAATCCACTATTTTAGCCACTCCTTTTTCCAACAATCCATACCAATCACAAACTGAACCAGGGGGTGGCCCCTCCTGGGCTTACTCACCTTACCTACCGCTGGAGAGAGAGAGCAAGTGGGAACGTGACACGAAAGACAAGCGAAGCAAATCGTTTATGCACACGTGTGTATGTTCTAATCAGTGCTACAAAAAAGGGAGGTTGGTGTGTAAGAGCAGTTGTCACGGTTGCCCCGCATTGCACCGCAGGACAGGACTGGTAGCCCCCCGTGACAACCACTCCCTGGCCGAAGGCCATCATTTTTGCCCTAATCTCACCTCTAATCATCGTGCAATCTTCTAATCAATCCCTCTACTCTACGTTTGCGTTGCTACACGACGTGTCAGCGGAAACACGAGACAAGCACTGAGCATGCTGCATGCGAAGCTCACACAACCTGTATGTTTATACCTCTTTTTTTGAATTCATATTGAACTCTCGAATTCTTCATTCTTGATTTTTCCTAGAAGCATACGTGGAGTCTCTACGTTTATTATTTATTGCATGTCTCGTCATTTCTTTATCATTACGTGACATACCGTTATAATCTTATTTTCGCTGTCTTTTCCGGCTCCCACTTAGGATGCGCTCCGGCGCGCCGCTTTTCTCTGCGTGTAAGTCCAGGGATTTACAAATTCCTGTGATGAAATAAAATTGCGTAAAAATGTGCATTTAATGAACATGGAGATTCTTGACAGGTGTGTACCATCAGAAAAATTTTAGGCCGTCATTTGACGGATTTTGGTGTTTGCGTCGATCGTTGCGTGTTTGTTAGTCCCCCAACCCTTCGTCCCTTCTTTGCAGATATCCTGGAGCGCAAACAGTGGAGTAGGCTGTGTTCTGGCCGAGAAACTGACTCCTGGACCACTGTCCAGAAACCAAGACCCCATTGGGGGCAAAATAATTTTCAACGCCACCCCCTCGCACTAAGACAGATCAGGTCAGACAGCAGGTTCAACGGGACCCCAGACAGCGTGCCCTGATCTTATCCCGCGTTGGGTTTTGCGTATTGCACTGCGTTTTGCTATTTGAAGGGACAGGTGAATGCACACATGAAGTGACATTCCCATTCTAAACCCTACCGAGCCACAGCTGCCCAAGCGACGCTAATGAGCGCAGTGGGAGCTGTAGGTGTCCGTAACGACGAAGCAAAAACTGGGGACTGCCCTGACGCAGCGCCTTCTTTCCGATGTTAGGGATGTTATAGGAAATGTTAAAAAGATGTTGAAGCCATGGTGAGGTCAAGAAAAATTCCCTTTTTCCTTTAAAATGCGACAGTGGTGGCCACCACAGCACAAGGGGGGAGTAAGAAAAAGTGTATTTCCCTGCCTAAAGGTAAGCTTTAGTTGTCATAGAGAGGCCTAAAGGCATAACACATTTTTATCTTAGTATTGGCCTAACCAAAAGGGGTGACAAGACATTTTGACCTTTGGACTTTGAACTTTGGATGTTGTGTGGACTCCTGTCCCCCGTACTGATTGGACTTATTCACCATTTCCTGGACTGACTGAGGCGCTGACATTCATCTAGAGCCTATACATTTTGCTATATTTTCTCATGAATGCTTAGTTATCCTACTGGTCTGCACCCTAGGGGGCTGGGGCACCTCTTTTTGAGAGGTCCTCGGTTCAATTCCCAGTTAGCCTAGTTAAGTAGGAAGATCCCATGTGACATGGCAGAGACCTCAGCACCACCAGCCATGCCACCTCAGCACCTATGGGACCCAAAACAAAGAGTGCATATCTCTAGATGGCACTATAAAAGAGAGAGTGCCCATGTGGGCAGTTTTCACATTATTGTAGGATATTTTCTAACTATCTTTTGATAAATCTGTAGTTATTGTGAGTTTACTTTGTTGTTACACTATCTTTTTTGACTGCAGCCCTTCATGTTGCGGATTTGATCCTATGGTCCCTTGCTTGCACTGTGGATACTTGTATTCCTGGTGGATTTCATCAAAACATATTTATTTGGAAAACCTGAGCTACATCAAGAAGCAGCAGGAGCAAGCAGAGGCACAAACAAAACAATATCATCAAAGCCTTCAACAGTGAAAGCCTGCTGTAACTTTCTACATGGCTCAAAATGCGATTCCGACGGCACCTAATCCACCCGCAACCCCCCCCTTTTGTGGTTTCCACACCTCAGAATTGCCCAAACGGACCCCTAGACCCCAATACCTGGGCCCACTAGGCTGCGGCAAGCTCCAAGCTCAAGCCCAAACAAGTGGGTGCCCAAATGGGTCAACAGGATCCAGTAGGGGCAAAAAGATGACTTTTCTAAAAAATGATCCTAGACCATGTGGGACGCTAAAACAAGTGTTTTTGGACCGTGTTGAGCTTGTGGTGGCCCATTTCGGTTCTCCGAAAATCCCAAAATGCCTTGAAAATGGGCTGTTTTGGGACCAAAAATGGGTCAAAAATGGGTCAAAAATGCCTTTTTCCGGACCTCGTCCTAGACCATTTGGGGTGCACAAACGAGTGAAATGAGCCCATTTTCGGCCCATTTTGGGGCATTTTGGCCCCTCAGAAGTCCAAAAAGCCTTGAAAGTGGGCCTCGTGGTGGTGGGGTTCACTTGCAAGCTGATTTTACTTTGTCAAGAGCCATCAATGTGTGAATCCTTCTTGATGTCCCTCACCAGTCATAGCTGATGTTCCCTCCTCCACCAGCTCGGTCCCAATATTCAGTCTTGATTTCGGTTTAGGGATAGTGACTGGGCGCCAAATAGACAAAGGCACCTTATGGTGAGGTTTAGGGTTAGGGCCATGAGGCAATGTAAACTGGGCTCGCATACGCCCCCGTGTCACAGGCGCATGGTCATAACCACATTCTTCATTGTTTTTCTTCATTCACAGCAGCGCAGACTAGTTCTATACCACACTAGGTGGTTGCTGACTGTGCTTTGGCTTTGGTCCTCTGGACACTGAGGTCAGCTCGCACCCACCACCCTCCCACAGTGCCGGTTAGTCTCTAACCCTTGCCCTGCCGGTCGTGCCTCTGTCATGCACTTGCTCTTTGGCACGTGAGGACTTGTCGTACCCGAACTTCGGGGGCGCAAAGGCGCCTATGGTGGCGCAAAGGCATCTCAACATTTCAACAAAAGTTCGGTACCACACCACGTGGTTGCTGACTGTGCTTTGGCTTTGGTCCTCCGGACACTAAGGTCAGCTCGCACCCACCACCCTCCGAGAGTGCCGGTTAGTTTGTAACCCTTGCCCTGCAGGTCTTGCCTCTGGGATGCACTTGCTCTCTGGCACGTGAGGTCGTGTCGTACCTGAACTTCGGGGGCGCAAAGGCGCCTATGGTGGCGCAAAGGCGTCTCAACATTTCAACAAAATTTCTGGCTGCCGGATACTTCAACCGTTTATTGCTGTACTGTGTGTGGCGCATACCTTTTCAGCACCACACCATGCGTGCACTGGCCGCCCACATTTTCATGTCCACTTGCTTCCAACACCCCCACATGGGCCGCATTCTCGCAGCCTTTGTCATGCTTCGGCTTTTCAACATGTAACGACGTGTCGCGCCTGTGCTCCAGGGGCGCAATGGCGCCCCATTGTTTCACCAATTAACTGCTCTGTGCTGCCATGGCGTCCCATACACCCTGGTCAGCTCGAACCCACCAACCTCCCTTTGCGCCGGTTAGCCCCCAACTCTTGCTCTGTGGGTCTCTCTCCCACTCTCTCCCTCTCTCTGTCTCCTGCCCTCTCTCCTGCCCTCTCTCCTGCCCTCTCTCTCGCTCTCCTTCTCTCCGTTCCTTTTCCATGGCGCCCCACACACTCTCTCTCCCCTCTCCGTTCCTCTCTCACTGCGTCCTCTCTCTCTCTCTCTCTCTCTCTCTCTCTCTCTCTCTCTCTCTCTCTCTCTCTCTCTCTCTCTCTCTCTCTCTCTCTCTCTCTCTCTCTCGCATAAAAGGGGTTTTCGGGACGTTCGGTGGATCTCTATCCTCCCCGGGGTTCGAACCCTCCTCTACACGACAGAAGAGGTGCGGTTAATCCACTGGGCTATGACGATTTGTTATCTGCATCTCTTGCTCCAATCTGTCTTACCCCCCCCTGCGTGTCATCCCCTGTCATGCATATCTCCTTTCGCATGGGGGTGTGCTCAGCAGCGTCTAGAGGAACCGCACAGCGTCCCCGGGTACCGGGTCCGCCTGCCTGAAGAGCGTTCTATGGAACAGCCTCAAGAGGTCCGCGCGGCCTGCCAGCCACACATGCATGAAGTCTCTAGGTTAGGGTTAGGGCTAGGGGGGGGCTGTTAGCGGCCATGGACTTCTGGGGCCGGCAACTTCGGCAACTAATTATTGGCCAGAGGCCCCTAGGGGGGGGGGGAGGGGCAGGGGTAGTTGGCGTCCTAGGACCTCTAGAATCGGCCCCCCCGTGATGTCAGCGGGCCTTGATGGTACTTGTATGATGGTGTCGTTGTTACACGATCCGCCAGGCGCGGCGGACACGTTTGTTGCCGTTTTGAAACATTACTGTGAAGAGGTTGCTAATTGTACTTCCATCATGATTGAATCTCCCACCGGGGCGGTGCGTGACATCAATCACTGTGATGCAGCACCTCTGGTGAATTTTATTTTCAACGGATTATATATGTTCTAGTCCTGTTACTGTGTTGTGAGAGTGCAACACACTACACCACAACTGCCTGCGCGTGCTAAACTCGGCCGAGCACTACGTCACATGCATGGTCTTGTGCCGAGGAGGTGGTGACGCGATGCAATTTTGCGATTGAAGATCTGAGCCACATAGTCATCATGTCGTAGCAGCTGTGTCTAGATACGTAGATACATGTACTACTAGTACTCTACTCGTACATGATTTACTCGTAGTAGCTATGTATCTACATGTTATGTGATGTGATAGTGCCCAGCCTGAACATATCTTGTTTCAAGTGTAGCGCACGCGAGGTGCTTACAACTGTCTGTGATCACGCGCTTACCGGTAGAATGACCGTAGTCGGTCAGCTCTAATGCTTGATTCTTAAAGTATTTTTGTTGGCCTTGCTTTCCTAGGCCTCATAGCCTCCCAAAAAATACAGCCACATTAACAATATACATCAGCCGCCTCTTTGATAGAACCACACTTTTATGTGAAATATCTTAGTGCTGCTGCACCTTTCGAGCAGTGTGATTTCGTGATTCTATCTTCTAGTTGTCCATTAAAATCAAGCTTTTCTTGCAGGCTGCAGAAGCTGATTTTTGTCTTATCAATGGATGCTCCTGCTTTTGCTCCTGCAGAACGTTCCCCATACATTGAACATCAGACGTCCATGCTTGACAGTGTCCTCACACAGCCGAGGGGACATCGCAAATGCGGTTCCCTTGCCCCCTTGAAGTGACGGCTCGGTGTGCGCTGCACAGCACTAAAGTAAAGGCATGGCATGCGCAAAACTGCCTAGCACATGTCGCAGCGACATGCACTCGGTAGGGGCACCGTCATGGTGCACGATGCCACAGCGCTCATGGGTGGTGCACCGCTTAGGCAGCGCCACGCACAAGGGAAAATGGATCTTCACAACCACAACAGCGCCCATTGAGTGTTGCCAATACACAACATCCATGGATCTGCACAACACATGGAGGCTACCCATGCTTGCTGGTGCAGCACAGTGCACCAACACCATCGGCAGGGACATGCAGTAGAGAGACAGGGGACCTTGAAGATCCACCGTTCCATTTCCAACATTTCCTCTTGTAATGTACCCCTGCTGTGTGGGCTGGGCTTCCGCGAGGACCACTGGGGTGGTCATTGGACAGGTTTGGGCACTACTCTGACGTTCAAGAAGCGCCTCAGACAGCGGCTTTGATGCAATTTGCGTAGGGGCATCTTGTGCTCAGAGAGCACTTGTGCATGTTTATAGTGCGAGGATGCAATGAGGAGGGGGTAAACTAGATGCTCATGCTGGCCCCGTGTTAACGAAAAACAACAAGACAATAATATAAACATGTGCCACAGATCTGCTGCCAGTGCACTGCACTGCAACACCGCGGCAATCTGGAACAAGAAAAACACAGCAACTTTGCCTTGTAGCCCATGCAGCGGCCACATGTCGTCACGCTGACTGCATGTGTACGCGTGCGTGCGTGTGTGAATGGCTCAGACGACAGCATGCACCACCTGAGCAAGGGGTGCTGTGGACGCTGCCCCTACCACCCACCACCTATTGTAAGGCTGGCCATGCAGAACGTTCCCCATACATTGAACATCAGACGTCCATGCTTGACAGTGTCCTCACACAGCCGAGGGGACATCGCAAATGCGGTTCCCTTGCCCCCTTGAAGTGACGGCTCGGTGTGCGCTGCACAGCACTAAAGTAAAGGCATGGCATGCGCAAAACTGCCTAGCACATGTCGCAGCGACATGCACTCGGTAGGGGCACCGTCATGGTGCACGATGCCACAGCGCTCATGGGTGGTGCACCGCTTAGGCGGCGCCACGCACAAGGGAAAATGGATCTTCACAACCACAACAGCGCCCATTAAGTGTTGCCAATACACAACATCCATGGATCTGCACAACACATGGAGGCTACCCATGCTTGCTGGTGCAGCACAGTGCACCAACACCATCGGCAGGGACATGCAGTAGAGAGACAGGGGACCTTGAAGATCCACCGTTCCATTTCCAACATTTCCTCTTGTAATGTACCCCTGCTGTGTGGGCTGGGCTTCCGCGAGGACCACTGGGGTGGTCATTGGACAGGTTTGGGCACTACTCTGACGTTCAAGAAGCGCCTCAGACAGCGGCTTTGATGCAATTTGCGTAGGGGCATCTTGTGCTCAGAGAGCACTTGTGCATGTTTATAGTGCGAGGATGCAATGAGGAGGGGGTAAACTAGATGCTCATGCTGGCCCCGTGTTAACGAAAAACAACAAGACAATAATATAAACATGTGCCACAGATCTGCTGCCAGTGCACTGCACTGCAACACCGCGGCAATCTGGAACAAGAAAAACACAGCAACTTTGCCTTGTAGCCCATGCAGCGGCCACATGTCGTCACGCTGACTGCATGTGTACGCGTGCGTGCGTGTGTGAATGGCTCAGACGACAGCATGCACCACCTGAGCAAGGGGTGCTGTGGACGCTGCCCCTACCACCCACCACCTATTGTAAGGCTGGCCATGCAGAACGTTCCCCATACATTGAACATCAGACGTCCATGCTTGACAGTGTCCTCACACAGCCGAGGGGACATCGCAAATGCGGTTCCCTTGCCCCCTTGAAGTGACGGCTCGGTGTGCGCTGCACAGCACTAAAGTAAAGGCATGGCATGCGCAAAACTGCCTAGCACATGTCGCAGCGACATGCACTCGGTAGGGGCACCGTCATGGTGCACGATGCCACAGCGCTCATGGGTGGTGCACCGCTTAGGCGGCGCCACGCACAAGGGAAAATGGATCTTCACAACCACAACAGCGCCCATTGAGTGTTGCCAATACACAACATCCATGGATCTGCACAACACATGGAGGCTACCCATGCTTGCTGGTGCAGCACAGTGCACCAACACCATCGGCAGGGACATGCAGTAGAGAGACAGGGGACCTTGAAGATCCACCGTTCCATTTCCAACATTTCCTCTTGTAATGTACCCCTGCTGTGTGGGCTGGGCTTCCGCGAGGACCACTGGGGTGGTCATTGGACAGGTTTGGGCACTACTCTGACGTTCAAGAAGCGCCTCAGACAGCGGCTTTGATGCAATTTGCGTAGGGGCATCTTGTGCTCAGAGAGCACTTGTGCATGTTTATAGTGCGAGGATGCAATGAGGAGGGGGTAAACTAGATGCTCATGCTGGCCCCGTGTTAACGGAAAACAACAAGACAATAATATAAACATGTGCCACAGATCTGCTGCCAGTGCACTGCACTGCAACACCCCGGCAATCTGGAACAAGAAAAACACAGCAACTTTGCCTTGTAGCCCATGCAGCGGCCACATGTCGTCACGCTGACTGCATGTGTACGCGTGCGTGCGTGTGTGAATGGCTCAGACGAAAGCATGCACCACCTGAGCAAGGGGTGCTGTGGACGCTGCCCCTACCACCCACCACCTATTGTAAGGCTGGCCATGCAGAACGTTCCCCATACATTGAACATCAGACGTCCATGCTTGACAGTGTCCTCACACAGCCGAGGGGACATCGCAAATGCGGTTCCCTTGCCCCCTTGAAGTGACGGCTCGGTGTGCGCTGCACAGCACTAAAGTAAAGGCATGGCATGCACAAAACTGCCTAGCACATGTCGCAGCGACATGCACTCGGTAGGGGCACCGTCATGGTGCACGATGCCACAGCGCTCATGGGTGGTGCACCGCTTAGGCGGCGCCACGCACAAGGGAAAATGGATCTTCACAACCACAACAGCGCCCATTGAGTGTTGCCAATACACAACATCCATGGCTCTGCACAACACATGGAGGCTACCCATGCTTGCTGGTGCAGCACAGTGCACCAACACCATCGGCAGGGACATGCAGTAGAGAGACAGGGGACCTTGAAGATCCACCGTTCCATTTCCAACATTTCCTCTTGTAATGTACCCCTGCTGTGTGGGCTGGGCTTCCGCGAGGACCACTGGGGTGGTCATTGGACAGGTTTGGGCACTACTCTGACGTTCAAGAAGCGCCTCAGACAGCGGCTTTGATGCAATTTGCGTAGGGGCATCTTGTGCTCAGAGAGCACTTGTGCATGTTTATAGTGCGAGGATGCAATGAGGAGGGGGTAAACTAGATGCTCATGCTGGCCCCGTGTTAACGGAAAACAACAAGACAATAATATAAACATGTGCCACAGATCTGCTGCCAGTGCACTGCACTGCAACACCGCGGCAATCTGGAACAAGAAAAACACAGCAACTTTGCCTTGTAGCCCATGCAGCGGCCACATGTCGTCACGCTGACTGCATGTGTACGCGTGCGTGCGTGTGTGAATGGCTCAGACGAAAGCATGCACCACCTGAGCAAGGGGTGCTGTGGACGCTGCCCCTACCACCCACCACCTATTGTAAGGCTGGCCATGCAGAACGTTCCCCATACATTGAACATCAGACGTCCATGCTTGACAGTGTCCTCACACGGCCGAGGGGACATCGCAAATGCGGTTCCCTTGCCCCCTTGAAGTGACGGCTCGGTGTGCGCTGCACAGCACTAAAGTAAAGGCATGGCATGCACAAAACTGCCTAGCACATGTCGCAGCGACATGCACCCGGTAGGGGCACCGTCATGGTGCACGATGCCACAGCGCTCATGGATGGTGCACCGCTTAGGCGGCGCCACGCACAAGGGAAAATGGATCTTCACAACCACAACAGCGCCCATTGAGTGTTGCCAATACACAACATCCATGGCTCTGCACAACACATGGAGGCTACCCATGCTTGCTGGTGCAGCACAGTGCACCAACACCATCGGCAGGGACATGCAGTAGAGAGACAGGGGACCTTGAAGATCCACCGTTCCATTTCCAACATTTCCTCTTGTAATGTACCCCTGCTGTGTGGGCTGGGCTTCCGCGAGGACCACTGGGGTGGTCATTGGACAGGTTTGGGCACTACTCTGACGTTCAAGAAGCGCCTCAGACAGCGGCTTTGATGCAATTTGCGTAGGGGCATCTTGTGCTCAGAGAGCACTTGTGCATGTTTATAGTGCGAGGATGCAATGAGGAGGGGGTAAACTAGATGCTCATGCTGGCCCCGTGTTAACGGAAAACAACAAGACAATAATATAAACATGTGCCACAGATCTGCTGCCAGTGCACTGCACTGCAACACCCCGGCAATCTGGAACAAGAAAAACACAGCAACTTTGCCTTGTAGCCCATGCAGCGGCCACATGTCGTCACGCTGACTGCATGTGTACGCGTGCGTGCGTGTGTGAATGGCTCAGACGACAGCATGCACCACCTGAGCAAGGGGTGCTGTGGACGCTGCCCCTACCACCCACCACCTATTGTAAGGCTGGCCATGCAGAACGTTCCCCATACATTGAACATCAGACGTCCATGCTTGACAGTGTCCTCACACAGCCGAGGGGACATCGCAAATGCGGTTCCCTTGCCCCCTTGAAGTGACGGCTCGGTGTGCGCTGCACAGCACTAAAGTAAAGGCATGGCATGCGCAAAACTGCCTAGCACATGTCGCAGCGACATGCACTCGGTAGGGGCACCGTCATGGTGCACGATGCCACAGCGCTCATGGGTGGTGCACCGCTTAGGCGGCGCCACGCACATGTACGATGTACGATGTACGATGTATGCCTGCAACGTTCGACGGTAACTTATGCGCACGCTGATCAGCAGAAAAGTTTAGCGCCTCTGATTGTGGTTTTGTTTTGGAAGAGGGTGCGGCTGAGGCACCCGTGGAAATTGTCCGCCTTCGCGACAGCCATCGCAACCTGGCTTGGCGCCCTATCCCACAGCCGCGTCAGCAGACGGGCTCACCGGGGGGTTCATATGCCGGTGAGGTGCTACAAAAAGCACAAGGAGGGGGGGAAATCTACCTCATGCTCTGCCGGATGCAACACCTCCCCGTTGCCGGGTGCTGCCGGATACATGCCCATAGCCCTGCTGGATAGCACCACGCACACACAACATTTTTGCCGGATACTAGCACCAGGTCTGATTATCACTCGAAATAGGGATACCCACAGAGGGTCGGAATGCACAGTAGCGAGAGGCCAATAGGCGCCACCAATGGCAAACCAACCAGCACCATGGCCTCGTGCCAACCCCCCCCCCCCCTTCCTGTATAGTAATCAACTGCGCGCAACAGTATCGTCGCACCCCCGAGGGAACATACCCCAAGGGACGGTCCCCTCGCCCCACTATGCAAGGGACGCGCAACATAAAACAAGATATGCAGACACGAGGGCATATGAATCACAAAATGAGCCGGAAACTGCCTGTTGGGATGCACGTTCAGCTCTACTGGCTCTGTGTGCCACTTTTTCTGACGGGAGTATTTGAGTCTGAAGAGCTGCACATGCTCAACGGGGCCCTCCCTCGCAAACATGACAAAGAAGAATGTGGTGGCGGGATGGAGGTGCGGCTTGCTTGATGGCAGAGGCAGCATACAGCGTACACCTCTGCCTGTACAGCTGTGGCTAGGGTCGGGCTGAGGAGGTGCAATCCAGTTGTGTCTGTGGGTAGGGAGGAGGTGGAGGGCGCCGTCGTCACCGAGTCTGCGCAATGCTTGTGAACCCTGTGACGGAGTGCGAGGGGGACCCAGGCACGACCCGCAGGTGCCCTGAGGTGCCGTGCCATCCCCACAGCTGGTGCCATCCCCGCGGCCAGTGCCATGACATGCCCCAATGGTATGCAAATAGACGGCATCGGTACCTGGACAGCTCTGCCAGCCCCCAAGAATGCCACCCACACCAGCGGACAAGGAAAACACCTTCTCAGCACCAGAGAGAAATTCTCGCAAGCCAGAATGCAGTGGGTCACCATCTCCAGTGGGCAAAAGCCCCTTCCCGACCTGAGAAAGGCTGTCAGCATGCCAGCAATGCACCTGGGGCATTGTTGGAGAAGAATTGCCTTCAGCTAACAGAGAAAACCGTGCCAGATGGAGCAGGGAACAAAATTTCTTGTGGCCCTACAAGCGCCTACGGACGCCCACACATGCCAATGCATGGGCGACACCTACAATGGTGGAGAGGAAATGGGCAGAAATGGGGGGAAATGGATAAACATGTGAACAGCATTCCCATAAAGGAAAATGGGGAAATATGATAGTAAGTGTATGAACAGGCTGAGGGGTGGCGAGAACATGGGAAGAAGGTAGTAAAATGGTTGAAAAAATGGGTGCCATTCCCCATTCTCCATGGTCCCAGTTTCGCCATGTTTCCAAAGGCGCAGAATCCGAGTCTCGGGTACCGTATTAGAAAAAAAAACTCAGCACACTCACTGGCTGGCTGCTAAATGGGGAATTCTGCCACTCACCAACACTTCACGGCCAACGTACTCTTATGCCTGATGACTGCAGTGGGTACCCAACCTATCGATATTCAGCCTAGCACTCTTCAACATATTCAGGGGGGCAAAAACTATAAATATAGATAAAATAAAAAAAATAAATAAATATGCAATACTAGGCTGCCACTGCACTGGGCTACTGCAGCGCAACAAATTTGGGAAAAAAACCCGCCTCGTGAACCGTTTGGGGCCCACGGAGCGGCCACATGTAGTCTCATATGTGCCCTGAGCAGGACCGCCCGTGAGATGTAGAAAACGTGGGGCGACCTTATCTGTACACACAAGGAAACACGCGTGCGGCACAAAATCTGGAGAATCCAGCGGAGTGCGCAGAGGAAGTTCACTGCGACAAGGTGGCTCATCTTTTCTGATGTATGACTCAAATGTGGGTCGGGTTTCTTTTTCATTTTTGCTCGGCGTTTGATCTGCGCGACTCCGCCAGCAGGCTGAGTGTGCATCGAAGTGCTCAGGAAAGAACCTGGATGATGGACAGTTATCAACGCTCCCCCGCAGGCCCAAACCTGATTGATGAGGAGACTGATGATGATTGCCGGTTCTACCAGGCTCAAAGACAGCAAGTACGACTCGATGAGTACCATCATCAGTATTTTGCACACGCTTATCCCAGCACCCCCCCCCCACTGATCAGGGTGTGCTCAAATGACTCAAATGTGGGTCCGGTTTCAACAGCCAAGGCAATGTTGGTGGCGATCGAATTGAGGCGGAAGGTTCTTGAGCCGCAGAATGTGTTTGATTGTGTTCAAGCCGGACAGCACACAGTACGCAAAACGGCGCCAGGTGTTCGGAAGGGTGTGTGTGTACGTGTGCGAGAGGGTGCTCATGTGCGCACGCATGCGTGTTCGTGTGCTCAGGTGCATGCGCGTGTGTACGAGTGCGAGCAGGTGCTCACGTGCGCACGTGCGTGTAACAACCACCATTTTCAAATCATGTCCAAACTGTATGCCAGGTGTTCGGAAGCGTGTATGCGTACGTGTGCGAGCGGGTGCTCATGTGCGCGCGCATGCGTGTAACGCCCAACATTTCAAGCATGCCCAAACTGTGAGGTTTGACTCCTCCTATGCAGTGTGGGCTACGGGTTCAGCGCACTAAAATGCCTTGCTGCCGACTACTGCCAGAGGCAGGACATGGTTTCCAAGGGCGAAGAATCCGACAGGCAGTGGGGGCGTGCTCCAACCGCAAGCCACATGCCAGACCCATGCTCCCTTCCTGCTCCCTTCCCTTCCTGTTTGGGGTGAGTCCACTCTGCCCCCCTCCTGTTGACTCTTGTTGACTTTTGGATCCACAAGATTCACACTTTGAAGTTTTTGGGACACACACGAACTCCAAGTCTGGTCTTATCCTTGTTATGACTGGGACTGTATTTGTTAATGGCAGGGCCAAAGGGGATGCATGACCTTCTGGAGGCAGTGCTCAGGAAACGATCCTGGGGGTGCCTCCCACACCACCAGGAGAGGAGCAGCTCATGTCCGGACGGAAGGCTCATAACACTGGGACACGTCCCAGACTTTGCCTGTTCGGCTGCGGATAGAGAAGCGCCGGAGAAGCATCGCCAGCCGCGTGCGTTTGGGCGCGCTTTGGACCGGAAATGCCCAGTTGACAGGCGTTGCACAGCTTGCTGGCAGGGCTTTCGGTGACACCCGCGCCACCAAAACCACCGTGGGCCCCCAAGAAACGCACTTGGGCGCGCAAGGGGCAGTGGCCCTTCGTAGGCAGCTGCGCAATGGGCTCCCGACTTCTGGTTGGGACTGGGTACGGCCTGCAGGGAACCCACCGCCTGTTGGGTTCTCCCAGCTGAATTCGGAGCCCTCCAAGCAGCTGAGGTACAACTTGACATCCTGTTTGTCAGAGGATGCCAAGGGCGGCACAGGGGCACTGATCTCCGAAAGGGACCCAAAACAGAAAGCCATTGCAACTCGAAAAAAAATAGGCTTCCAGACCTGGAACAGAAAAATGGTAGGGTCAAAGTGGGTGCGGGTGCACGGTGCGCATCCTTTTGGGCAATTACACAGCTTTCACCCGCCAAACAGACTCTCATAGAAAGTCACAGAAAGGCCCCTTTCAGCAACATGGGCGCCAAGAACACAGTCAGCAAATGGGCATCTGATCAGGTTCTCAGTCTGAACTAACATTCCACGGTCCAAGCGTTGGACAATATGAAACCTAGAAAGAATCTGGGTCAAGTGAAATGTCTAAATAAAAAAGATGCACAGTGCGCGCACGGTGCGAACATGGTGTGCGCACGGTGTGCGGTGTGCATACGGTGCGTCCCGCTCCCCTGAGAGATGCTTATGGGTATGGGAACGCTAGGAGGTAGCCGTGAGAACATAGCGCATCGTGCATCGAACAAGGGCTTGGCCATGGGGTATTGGGAGAATACTTGCGCTGCACGTGTGCAACATGCTACTTTTGCAGCAAGTTCACCCGAGACACCTTGACGTCTAACCCCTCCCAAAATGGCGCGCAAAGAGAGGCAACCCCTAGGCATGGACCCCACAAATTGTATGAAGACACGGTCCCACTCCTTCCCAACTCCTTTCCACAACGTTTCAACTCCTTGCAGGTGACCGCAAGACACGACTTCCAGTGCTAGGTGATCGGAAATGACGACTTCTAGTGCCAAGGTGAGCGGAATGACAACTACTGGTGCCAATTTCGTCAATTCATATCACCTTGGCATCATAAGTCGTCATTTCCAAGCACCTTGGCACCAGAAGTTGTCATTTCCACTAGTGCCCAGGTGATCGGAAATGACGACTTCTTGTGCCGAGCTGATCGGAAATGACTGCTTCTGGTGCCCCTGTGATCGGAAATGACGACTTCTGGTGCCAAGGTGATCGGAAGTGACGACTTCTGGTGGCAGGTGATCCGAAGTCACGACATTTGGCGCCAAGGTGATCGGAAACGACGACTTTTTGTGCCAAAGCTGATCGGAAATGACGTTGCCAGTCACGATCGCAGCAACCTTGCGCAGCGGTGCGCTTTGACGGTAAAAACCTTGTGGGTCAATTTTAATGAGTAAAGTCACATACATGCAGGAGTGTGACATATCTACAAGATCACTGGCTGGAAAAGGACAGATCCGTAGCATTTGTTTGCACTTTCATGCATTTTGGAAACTTCCCTACCATGAAGATGAACATGAAGATTCAGTCTTTCCCAACCTCTTTTGCTGCCCTTATGCAGCCTGTTGTAATTTTGAATGTTGCACCGAATACGAGCCGTGAGAAAGAGCAAGCAGCCTACAAGGAACGAACAGCTTATCAATATGCCGCATGACGCGGAGCCAAGGTTGTGTGTTGGTGACACACCAGATTTACGATGCAGCATGAAACCCTACCTCCGGAATCTCCGGCCTCACCGCCGCCGCCGAAGGTGCGTCCAACAAGGGGGGTGGAGGATGAAAAGGGACAGTGGTAGGGTTACGTTGAGGAGCTTGGGTTGGCAGGACTAAAAGATTGACAATGTAGGAGGCCATGCAGAGCAAATTTGCAGAATTTGGAGAATTCGGGGAACTTGGTGAATTTGGGGGGCAACTCTACCACTAACCTAGGCTTTAATGATAAACCTAACCTCATTTGGAGAAGGCCTTGGGGGTCAACTCTACCATTCACCTAGGCGATAATGATAACCCTAACCTAATTTGGAGAAGGCCTCGGGGGCCAATTCTACCACTAACCTAGGCTTGAATGATAACCCTCCAGCTAACCCAAACCCTATTCGTATGGCTAAGGTTAACATCATTAATAATGTTCTGTGCAACACCATTCTATCAGTCAAATACATGCATACATAAAAGTGCCGATGGATGGGCAACACCAAATCTAAATGAGACTACGAGCTTGAGACTTAACTATTCTCTTCACACCACTTTGTGGCTGGGGTGGGGCACGGTTTGCATCCATAGATTTGGAGAAAATGCAGACCCCATGTTACACATTTTAGGCAATTCGCTCGCGGCAAACCTTAGCAACAGGGTTCATTTGTGACGATGAAATGGTCAAAAGCTTTATTGCTTACGACAAGCTTGCACCGGAGTGTTGTTCTCAAAAAGTCCATGAGTGTCTAGCTTGCCCCAGACGTAAAATAGAACACCATAATGCTGCGGACATCAACCATGTTGTGTCTCTTGGTGTACTTAGCAGAATGTTTATCTTTACAACCTTGGCCTCACATATACATATTCCATGGATACATTACGTTGAATCGGTGCATCTTACTCATATGCACATGTCCAATCACTGGCTTGTTCTCTCTCTGATTTGAAAAATGGGTGGCAAGATCTACGGACGTTGGGGTGGTGGCAGAGCGTTGGCTACACAACCATACAACTGTGTAACAGCTACAAAACGTTGCAACCTGTGGGTTGAAAATCTACACACTAGGGCTACAACACCCACAAGTTTACCAATATAAGTGCCGTGGTTATAATGACTATAACAACTATAACTATGCAAGGAACCGGAGGAAGAGAAGGGGGGCTAAAATTCTGTAACCATGTAGCCTCAAATAATAGACTGACTGCACTTCTTGATGTGCAAGCCATGCAACCTGAAAATAGGGGTTTCAAGCTGCTCACATTCTACAAAAACTGGCAGACTGTGTTGCAAACAGGTTGTGCAATTTGGGGTGCTGAACTTCTTTATACAAAAGACTTTTCCACTTCGACCGCTATGCATGCTCCTCTCCGGGGCTCTCAGTGCTCAGGATTGCCTCAAAATTACCACGCAGGGAGATTGCGTGCTGGATTTCTGCACATTGGCAAGCGCTTGGAACTAAACTCCTGAAATCACAAAGATGTGGGTTCTAAATTATGCAAACAGAGGAAGGAAGTGCAACTCGAGTTGTGCAAATCAGCTGATCTGCATGCACAAATTTTTGCAAATAGTTGGGTGATGTCTTGTGCTCACAAACAAAGGCGTGTAACTCAGCAGGCAGAAAAAGGATTGGGATGTTTGGTAGATGCAGCAAACGATTACTCCCCTTAATGAACATGCAGGGGGAAGAAGCGAAGGCGAGGGCACGGCACAAGGCGGGTCTGGACATAGCTCTCTGCTGCCGGCAGTAGGTTTTTTGTTGACAAGAGCAAGGATAGTCCGAAAAGAAAAAGGCAAAACGAAGCGTATATTATACTTCCATGGCATCCAAATCCAAAGCAGTGCAAGCACGACCCTTCTTGGTACGCGTGACACGTATAGGCGCGGACGCCGGTCGCTTCAAGGATTGGTGCACTTGGGGATGTGTACGGGGGGACACACGCCAACCCTTCAACAAAGGCAATTTGGCTCTACGGGGCTTGGGTTGGGCGGGTCCAGACCCGCCTTGTGCCGTGCCCTCGCCTTCGCTTCTTCCCCCTGCATGTTCATTAAGGGGAGTAATCGAAGGCTCCTTCCCGGCACAAGGCGGCTCTGGACTATTGTGTACCACCAAATTGTCTTGGATGGCTTTCGCTGCGGTGTCTACAGCGCCCAAGCGCTTGTAATGTTTTCCAAACGCCTCTTGATTAGCCCAATTACCAATTTCGCAGGACACGGGTTCCAGAAGGTTCAACTCCTTGTGAATGCGCAAACCCGCGCCCCTGGACGAATGTGGTTTGAAAACCGAAGTATTAATGTTATGACGCATCAAAATGAGCTTAGTAAGGGCCGCAATACGCGAAGGCGAAAGTGCCTTGTAAGGGCGCACCAAGGAAACCAGGACCGGGGCCGGAGAGGGCAAATCTTTTACCCACTCGGCGGTTAACAATATATAGCGAGACAAAAGCGTTTGGGGACACACACGCGGGGAGTCGGGAAGTACCATGACGCGCTCCCACGGATGTTCTCTCCATCCTTTCCGCTTAGCTGCTACAAATTTTTCACCTTCGGATCCTTGAGTCCAAACACGAAGCAGCTCTGAAAGGTCACAGCTACGATACAAATGCAACAACCGCCAAACAATAATGAGCCTATCACGTACAACACGGCGCGAAGACCAATCAATCTTCTCCTGAGCTAACTGGGAGATTAGAGAACTCCCCGACCAGAAGCAATTGTATTGAGGACTGCTTCTGTTGAACTCCATTCTCATGGCCTTGACGGCCGGATCAAAACGAAGCGACTCTAATGCGGGAAACAACAAGCATACCACAAGCTCGGTTTTGCCTTGCGGTGCCCTGAGCCGCCGATCGCGGCTCCATTTGTCTCCCCATCCATCCTGCATCTTGCTGTCATGCTGACAGCTGAGGCCGAGCCGCCGGAGGTTTGCATTTGTCATGTCAGGACCTGTCTTGGAGTACCTCCAGCAGTACAGTATGGGGTGCGCCGTGTGCAACAGATGTTGGAGTCCCTTCACTCTCATCGCTTGTCCAGGCACGGAGGGGATCTTTACCGCTTCTATCTAGTTGACTGGGAGCAAGCTCTTGAGTGCCCTGAGCTGCAAGTTTGGTTGAGGAGGATCCGTTCCAGTTTGGCTTGGTTGAAGTGGCGCCACCCTCTTGAACAGCTGTTTAGGGCCTACGATCACGCCGTTTGCAGCGTGCAATGTCAATTCTTAGGGGAGTGGCCCCCTTAATATAGGTCGTTATACAAGGCCCGCCTGCTGAGATAGCTGCTTTTGCGGCGGGCACCCTTGGTGTCCGTATGGCGGTGCTATGACGCGTGTGGCAGCTGCCGCAATCTTTGAGTCGCCTAGCGCCTTTGATGAAGACACTCATGCAACGGCTACGGACCCTAGCGCCTTTGGTGGGGACGCTCATGCAAAGGCTGCTGCTGGCAACTTCAAGTTGAGCGCCTCCAGCGACGTGGGAGCTGGTGCCGTTTTGCCTCCTTCAAGGCGCGTCAAACGCCGCGGCACACGGGCAGGAAAGAAGGCCAAGCGCAAAACTACGATGCCTCCTGCCTAAGCTTCTTTTTTTTTTGACGCTACGAGTCTTTGTGAAGAACTGTCACCCCTCTGCTCTGTGTTTGTACCTTGCTTTTGTCTCTCATTAGAGCAGCCTTTTGGGCTTTTACGTGCTCAGGTTCTGCCTCTTTTGAGCAGCTTGAGCATCACCGAGCAGGGTGCCGTGTGCGGACGTTTTGGTCTCACAGGGCCCTGCCATCGTGCTGAAGTGTCATAAGCCTGAAGTTCTGTCTTCTCCGAACTAAAATTGCGAAGCCTTGGTTTGAGGTTGGGGCTGCAGGGTCATCCTTCGCACTAACCAGGCGAGTTCCTCATTAACTTTTTTGGTCATGAATCAGGCTACGGTCTCCAGTCTTCGGTCGTCCGTCGCACCGTCATCTCTCTTCTTTCTCACTCTTTTTCCTTTTCTCTTGGTAGTTGTGTTTGCCCTTCGTTCGCTCTGGCCTGTCTGGCCTGTCTTTTCTCTTTGGCAGCCAGTTTTTGCTTGTTGTTTTGCTTCAGGTTGTTAATTCGTAGGTGTTTGATCTGTTGAGTTCCTGCAGCACACATGGTGACTCAACCCTGTGAAGGTCTTGCAACATCATTCTTCTTCCTCTACCCATCTTCCTTCCCTCCATCGCAGCCCGTGACCTGGTGAGTTCGTGAGGTGTTAAAATCCCGAACTCAGGAGGTCCGAGATCGGGCAAGTGGCCCTAGCGGCGCGGGAGGGCAGCGCTGGATCTGTCGATGAGTGCCTGGATGTGCTCAAATCTTGGGATCCTACATGGATCCTGCATGAATGGCGGATTTTGCGCTGATAGCATCTCAGTCTGAGTTTATGTCTGTCTTGTGGGTTGTGGTATTTGTTTGTGATCGCTCCTGAGGGAGGATCGGATGGTCCAGTTTGGAACCTTGGGGCTTGTGTGGCCTAGCACCAATTTGGTTGGTTTTTTTTTGTATGTGCACCACGTTGCCCACCCATGGGTACCCTGTTCTTCCGCTCCTTCGTCGCTAGTGGGGCCTTGGGTAGTGGAGGGGGGATCCATGGTAGCGTGGGAGGTTCAGGCCGTAGCGTCGCCTTTGGGCGGTGGCGCCGCGCGCTAGTAGTTTGTGGTTGTTGGGATGGGTATGGCAAGGATCCAAGGAGGCGTGAACCCCCCGCCAGCGCCCCCCCCCCCCCCACATCATCGAGGGCACAACCCGACCCCACGACACCTGACGTCGTAGCCACTCCACATACAAGCACACCGTTCACTGTTTTCGCTGTTCGCTTTGGATGGTTGGCCAGGAAACCACTCGTATTCTCCTGCTGTGATGTGATTTTTACTTTCTCTCTTGGAGGTTTGGCCATGAGGGAGTTGCTTTTGCGTTAGGAGCCTTTTTGGGCCGGGGTAGCACCATGAACCGCCGTCCTTCCCCCCTCCCAGAGTGTTTGTTTTGAGTGTCTATTTGTTTTACACGCATGCACTCCCTCTCAAGGGGTTATTAGCCGTTCAAGGTAAGCTTCAGGGCTTAGGAGGGGCGCGTGTTCGGTGCGTGCGAGCGTGTGAGCGATAGGGCAAATAGACACGCGATCTGGGGCTTAATGAACTACGAGTTACAGTGAATAGAATAAATGCGATACTGAATGTGCGAGTGTAGATTGCATTGGTTCTGATGTTTGGTGAATGTTCATGTGTGTTCTCCCTATGCAGAAATGATCGAATGAATTGAGCCCTCTTAGGGCTTAAAGCAAGCCGTTCAATTGGTAACTTAATTGATTGGGGAGTCGAAGAACATTCACTACAATTGTGCTTTGCATTTTTCCACGCTTACGGTGATCTGAATGTTTTAGAAATACCCTGGGAAAGTGGGAATTAAACAAGCGGCAACAAGCATACCACACAATGCAACCGATACAATATTTCACCGGACACTTGTCACATGTGGGCAACTTCTCATGGGTAGACTTAGTAAACAAAGCAGGTACACATCTCATCGTCACCCACAACATCCTGATCATCTTTGTCCTGCTGTAGATGTGTGATCCATATGGAAAGTCATATAGAGGGTACTGTACTTGTCTTCGAATGAAAAATTGCAGCAAGAACAGGAGTACACATGCAAATCAGAACTCGATCCCCTCCGTATGACCCCCAAGATGGCCCCTTGGGCACAACCACCAACCTGGAATCTTGAGGTCAGAGCATCCCATATAGACTTAATGGGCAAAAATCGGAGAACATGTGGCGAAAATGACAAAAAAAATGCGAAAAGGGGTGAAAATAGGTTAAAAATCAAACATGGCATATCCTCAATGTGGATGAAGCATCAAAAACCTGTTGTCAAACAACAATGATGCTCCGAGAACAATTGGTTTTCTACTGCGGCCAGATGCCAATTGCACGGTGCAAACACTACAGGATGGGTGTCCCCTAGATGATATTGAATGCAATTGCTTACTTTTCACGCAGCAATGGCATTTACCAAAAATGTTTCAGGATGTCAGATTCTTCAGTGGACTACAGGAGGTTGAGGCTGTCCAGGGCAGCCATCTTCAGAGACTGGGTGTCGTGCACTGGATGTCCACCCACCCTATGGGTGGGCATGGAGGGCGCACGACACGCTGTGCACCGTTTTCCTACCCTGCCAAACCAGAGACCTATGTGCTGTGGTATTGGGGGCATTGTTCTTCTTTGATAACAAACATTTTGAAACTTCTTCCGCATTGTGACCCGGCCGACCAAAATGTTCGTCCGTTTCACCCATTCTCATCCATTTACTGCGCTTTCGTTGCACGTTCTCCTTTACAGATGAGTGTTGGATTATGATAATGGGGAATCACCAGACAACTAGTACAGTCACAATGCAACAAGGCCATTTCAATTGCTTTCTCCTTTGTGCACAACGAGAAGGCATGGGTGACGTCATAACCTTTGATTGTTTATCCCCCACCACCCTGGAATTGCAAGGGCAAAGATGCGCTGGGCTTCCTATTGCCAAGATTCACGGAAGAGCTTTGTTTGTGTGTCTATCACTTGCACTTCGAGGGACGAAGGGCACATAGCAGGTTTGGTACGACTAGGAGCTTTTCTGGACCATGCAAACTGTGATCAGAAGGATCAGGTGTTGAACGGGTTTGAAGGTCAGAGAAATGGACAACTAGGGGGGGTTGGCACACATGGTGCACAGCACACATACCCCACACCAGGGATGGATATAACTGGGGTGGGTGGGTCCCCCTTCCCCCTGTGGGGACGAAGCATCACAGTATGCGTCACAAAAAAAACCAGCCCCAGCTTCATCTCCACAGGCTGCCATGAAGCATCTGGTCAGGGAAACGACAAATGCAAACAGTTTTGTCTGTTTTTCTAGGCTTGTTTCTGACTGTCACTGTCACTGTTGCCCTCTCCAACATTGCTGCCACTTTCACTACTGCTATCGCAGCTGTCACTATCGCTAGTAGGGATGGCGCTTGAGCTGGATCCATCAGTTGAGACACTTCCAAAAGAGGACAAGGAGCTTTCTCCATCGGAGGTGTCCGCCAGATGGTCAATACATAAAGATTCAGGCAGGACACGTGTCTCTCTGTCCTTCCGGGGCTTCCTAACATTTTGAGAAGAGCATCGTTGACATGCCATGACACCCAATGATTGGGCCCCCAGGTGGCCTCAGGAAGCACAGCCTCAGCGCAGAGCACTTGTAAGCTTGGCACAGGACCGACAGAGCTCACCCACTCTGTAAACACCAACGGACTCAGTGATTTCCCTAAAATGACAGGGGGTTTTGCAGCAAACTGCGCAATGTACATGTCGTACAGCTGCACACCGACTGTGCGCGGATACTCCTTCACCATGACGAAAGTACCGTGGAGCGTTTTGGGCGTCACAATAGTTTCGGAACTGCGGATTTCCCACTATGACCCTTCGTATATATTGTGACATGTCACGATTCACTACCCTTCATCCCCCTCACCCCAGACCCCAGCCCCCGAGTGGCGCGAAAATTATATCTATCCCTGCCCACACCATGTGAAAATGACCTGGGATATAAGTACCAACAATTGCTACACAATCACAGAAAGGGCGCCTTAGATATGCCAGCAATGTGGCTAAGAGCCAGTTCCCTGTGTATACATGGGAAAACAGGGTCCGTTTAAAGATATGGGGTGCAGGACACTAAAGAAAGCAGAGGGCGCAGGCTGTTCCAATAAAGCCAGGGCGCCCCCAAACTGAAAAAAAATTCCAGGCTGCCTACACTCTCGATTCAATGGAGCCCAGAAAATGGAACCGCCAATTTCCATGGGTCCAAAAGTTGCTGAAACAGATCAGCCTATTTAGGTCCTGCACGCTGTGCGTACAGGGGTCAGCGCAGAAGCAGGACGTGGCAGAGCCACCTTGCCGCCCCCCAAGCCTCACCCTTAGTGTACACGGCGCGAGAGAAGGACCTGCGCCAAGGGCTCAGGTGTCTTCGCTGTGGGCCCCCCCGTGCCCCTTGCCCGGGGTCTCCGATCCTCTCGGGGGCGCAGATGCTCTCTCCTCCCCCTCATCCCCTGGCGGCATCACAGCAGCCCATCTGGTGAAGCCCAGAGCGAAAAGGCCGCGTGCCACGGCTGGGCAATGGCATCCTGGTGCTGGTGTCCTGCTTGCTATGCCGGCCCCCGCAGCCCCCTGGCCCCGCTTGGGCTTGCTTGGGGTGGAGAGCCCTGGCGACCCGGCTTGCACCGGTCGCTTGCCCGCGGCCGTGGGGCGGCGGTGTGCTGAGGGCTGGCTGGGGTCCCCCTGCCCCCCCCCCCCCCCCCTTGCGGGGCTGCCAACTGGCTGCCCTCCTGCGCCTCTCCCCCCCCCCCTTGGGTGGATGCTCCGCTTCTTCTGGTGGCAGATGCGACGCCGTTGTGGCCGCCCCACCCTCTGCCGGTTCCCGGCCGGCGGCGGCGGGGGGGGGGGGGGGGGGGCGGGGTCCGCTGCCGCGCCCTCCTGGAACGGGGGATAAAGTCGGGAGAGGGAGTGGGGAGGCCGCTCCTCGACTCCCGCTCTCCAAAAATTGCTGAAACAGGTCAGCCTATTTAGGTCTTGCACGCGCAGGTTAGTTAGCTAGGGGGGGGGGGGTGTAGCATCGGGCCATACGCCGACTCCCTACCACTTTCCAACCAATTTAAAGGGGGGGGGGGGGGGCTGGGTCTGGGGGGGGGGGGTCTGGAGCCAGCTGAACGGGAGGGGGGCATCCGCACCCCAACAAAAATGGCTTAAAATGACCCCCTTATCGTGCTGAACATTTTTGTGGTATGTATGTTGGCAAAAAAAATTGCAACGAAGGGGGGGGGGGGCATGGTAGGTGGTACGATGGTAAATGGGCAGCCATACTGTACAACCAAACTGTGGTTGTGCATTGGGGGCAATTCACCGGTCGGTTGGTGCAAAGGTTGGCCTTGGTTGCCGTTGACATTTGGCTGCAAGAGATTGCCGATGGCTGCGATGGGCAAGAGCTAACCGCCACCACCATGCGATTATGTGTAGACTGCGATTGCAGCGCAAGCGGATTGTGCACTCATCCCGTGCACCACAAACCGCAAATATTGGCGCATGACCGGGCGGGGAAATGCTACATCACCCCTGCATTCTCAGGGATCCCCAAACAAAAGGGGACAAGTGCAGAATTGGCTGCCTCACCCCTGCCTTCTCGGGGCCCCGAAAGAGGGCGGAAATGCTACATCACCACTCATTCTCGCGGATCCCCAAAGAAAGGGGGGAAAAATCAGAATTGGCTGCCTCACCCCTGCCTTCTTGGGGGCCCAAAAGAGGGCGAAAATGCTACATCACCACTGCATTCCCGGGGGTCCCAAACAAAGGAGACAAAATCAAAGCACAAAAAAAAACAACAAAAAAACCTGAAAATGTTTCGTCTGCTGTGTCGTTGACCCTGCCTAGGGTCCTGCAGACTTCCCCCATTGAACCCATGACCCCCCAATTGCAGAGGCACTGCTTTACCCACTAGGGTATGGGCCATCACCGAGAGACTTCTGCACAGGGGTAGGGGTGATATTGATATTTGGTCCAATTTGGGTTTCATCCATTATTGGGTTCTCCTGAAAAAACTGAGTATTTTGAGTATAGACACATGAGGTGAAAACCATTTTTTTCACCTCTACTAGATCAAGCAAATTTTCCTTCGGGCGCCTTTGGCGCCCATGGTCCGGCACTTTCCAGCCAAATTCCGGCAGGGAGGGGGGGGGGGAGTCGGCGTAAAGGGTCCGGTCCCAGCGAGCCCCCTGTGTAGTTAGCACAGGGGTTAGCGTAGAGACAGGACCAGGCGGTGCCGCTGCACCATCTCCATATGCCTCCCCATTAGCGTACATGGCGTGAGAGAAGGACCTGCGCCAAGGGCTCAGGTGTGTTCGCTACTGGCTCTGCCGTACCCCTTGCCCGGCGCCTCCAATAATCGTTGATGCTCTCCCCATGGACACATTGGAGCGGAGGAGGGGGGGGGGTCTGCCGGGGGGGGGGGGGTCTGAGGGGGGTGGTGACCATCCTCCTTGACGACTGCTCCTTGAAAGGTTTTGGCACCAGGAAAAAAATTTTGCCCTACTTTGCTGGTGGGCTGTGGATGGTTGCAGTTGATTCCTGGTGGCCTCTGGATGGCTGCTGTTGATTTCTGGTGGTCAAAAGATGTACAGTGCACAGCCATTCAAAGCAATAAATCCATACTGGGCAGTGGTCCTTAGTCTGAATCAGACCCAGAAGAAGAGGATCCTGATGAGGAGGACCCTGATGATGACCCTGGCGATGATGTGGAGGAGATTGATCCATCAGTGAGGCATTCAGCTGTCAACCTAAAAAATTTCCCAGACCCCGACTCAGGCTTCCACCTGCATTGGAAGAGGGGGAGGGGGGTGGGGTGGGGGGTCTGAGAGGGGGGGGGGGCTCCTCCTTCCATTTTTTTGTCCTAATGCGTGCCTGTCTGCCCCTCTACGAAAGGTTGCTGAAACAGGTAAGACTATTAAGGAGCTGCACGCTGTGCATACAGAGGTTAGCGTAGAGGCAGGAGCAGGCTGTACCTGCGTGCCACCAAAAGTTGCTGCAACAACACTGACTGTTGCTCTGACAAGGGCCTTCTTCTCCCAAGGACCACAAATTGGTCAGGGATTCCACCAAAGCTCCAGCTGCACCTGCCATCACAGCCTTCATTGCCTTCTGTTCAATGCATTGACAAGTGTTCTGGGCGACCGCGTCCCTGAATGTCCAGTTGAGTCAAGTTCTGCTGCCTTCTTCCCCACCCATCCTCGTCTAGAACTCTACTGGGTCAAAGTGTGCAGGCTCGAGAGTGGCCACTGCCCTCAGCACGTTTGCCGCAGCTGGCCCCATTTTGCCATGCGCTGGTCGGGTTCGGCTTGAGGGGGGGTCCTTGGGCCTAAAGGCCCTATCGGCCCAGGGAGTTCAGGTCTTTGGTGAAGGTCAACAGCCACGCAAAGGTCAGACGAGGGACTTGACCGGCGTGGCTCTCGCAAGGGGCAGGGGATACATAGATTTTTGTTCTATTACCTGCAGGCCCCCATGGGGGTATCACAGGGGTCCAGCACAGGCTGAACACTTTGCTGTTGTTGCATGTGCCACAATACCTGCCGACCTGGGCCGTGTGGGTTACAGGGACCATGAAGCAGAGCTTCTCTTAACGGGGGAGGGTGTGGGTGGGTCCTGAACCCCCCCCCCCCCCCGGAGCTGGAGTTTTGGTTGGCGCCAAAGGCGCCGAAAAGTTTCGTCGGCTGAAATGCCCAGAAAAATATTTTCCCAATCACTTAAGAGGGTTTGGTTTGGTTTGGTTTAGTCGGCACCCGGCCTGCCCCACCGTCTCAAGGTGTCCGAAGGCCTAAGGCATGGGAGCGCAAAGAAGCTCTATCCCCGGGGCTACTTCGCCCTTTGGTGATTACCGGCACGTGGGTCCTGCCCATGCCGCGATTTGCTCACCCAGGGTTTGGTACGCTTCGTGAATCGATCCACCGGTCTTTCCCTTGTGCAACCGCTGCTCGGTGGTCCAACCGCCGGACCAACCATTCCGTTTAAGAGGGTAGGGGGGTCCAAAGAGGGGGGCGGGGGGGGGCTGGTATGGGACTCCCCTGTCCACTGGTGCTGAGTTGTTAAGTGGCGCTCTGCAATGATTCCAAGGAGACTCTTGCAGAATACAGGCATGTATCCCCGCCATCTTCGCTGGAGGCAGCTGGCAGAGGAAATGGCAAGGGACCGAGGGGATGGGTCAGGCAGTTTGCGTGGCGAGGAGCTGTTCCAGCGCTTCGCTTCGGTGCACTAGCTCGCGCAGTGTCCCATTTCTGGCCGCCTGCTGGATTCTCTGCACGGCTCTGCACTGCTCAAGGGGCGACAGCTTCAGCTTCTCCAAGGCACGCAGCACGTTCGGCACCGGGAGCCGCTCCTCGCCCTCGCCTGCGCCCTCAATCCCACGCCAGCGGCTGCCAAAGCGACATGACCACACCCTCGAGATCGCACCCACCTCGCCTTTGCCGGGCCACGGGGTGAACTCGCCGAACAGGGGCCCAGTAGGAGTCATGTAGAAGTCGATGCGGTACGCCACCCCAAGGGCGGCCCCAAGCTTCACAGCCGCCCTCAGCAGGGTACGCAGCCTGCGTGGGCGGCGGACGAAGTAGCTGCATGCCGGATAGGGGGGTGCGACCTTCGGATCGGGTAGGGGCCTCCACTGTGCATCCCGCCAGGCATTGCACTTGCGGCCCTTCGTGCGGTCGATCACTTGGATGGCGAGGATCTCCTTCCCCAAGCAGTAGACTTTGTAGTCTTTCGGGACGCCATGGCGCAGCCCGTTGACACCTTCCTCGGGCACGGCCGCCTCCTCCACCATCACAGTGCTGTCGTCCTTGTCGTGGGCGCTCCGCACGCGTCGGATCACGTCGTTGTAAGTCATGGTCTTGTTGGAGAGCACGTCCCACCCGTTCCACAACAGCGACACGCCCGCGGCATTCCACCCGTTTTGAGGCTTGACCACGATCGGATCGCCGTACGAATGGAAGGGCCTGCAGGGGAGGGCAGGATCTGACGCGCTTCCTGACCAGGTTTGTAGGCCGGCTCCCCCCCTACCCTGCAGCACGGCTGCCCAGTGACACCCCTCCACCGCCACGGGGATTAGTACTGTCACCGCACATCGAACTACCCCCGCTCTCAGGCTTGCGCTTGAAGTGGGGCAGGGGAGGGGTTTTGTTGTGCGGTTGTGCACTAGCACAGCCTTATCTTAGCACGAGGACCTCCCCCTACCGTCGTTTTCGCTCGCCAGACGCGGCGGCACATGCCGGCATCGCGCAGCTGCAGGTAACCCCCGGCTTGTTTGCCTCGGCCGTGTGCGTGCACGAAGCACAGGCACTGATGATGCCAATAAACAGAGCCAATGTTCTGACTGTCCTCAATGGACATCAGGGGCATCAGGAGCTGTGGATTTCCAAATTTTCACCACATCTTAAACCACTGCACATGTTTGCTTTTCAAACCAGGAATAGTGGCATTAGCCATGGCTGAAAATCATGGGAACCCAGACAGCATGGTGCTGCAGTGTCGAACAGAGTGTTGCGGTGTGTGCAAACGTCTGTCCCAGGCATGAGACAGCCCCTCTTTCCCAATGCAATCAGCTCTGACCAGGAAGTTGACTGCAACAAAGGGTTGCGATGTTTACACAAGGCCCTGCTGGCTGGCATGTGGGGGTTGAAGGGCAATGGCTCTGAGTGCAGTGCAGAGAACCTTGAGAGCTGCTCTGGATCTTTGAGGCATGCATGCAATTTCGGCGTCCGCACGCCCAACGACTCCACGAAGGCATAGGCTGTGACCTTGTCGTCCACCAACTGCTGCCATATGCACTTCTTTGTCGGCCCTGTCCAGCATTTCTGGTGGAGCCAGCCCCAGCGCTGAATGCGTTTGCGCAGCTGTGCCAGATAATCTGTGCCCATGGGGCACGTAGTCATGGGGTTGCGGGCCAACAGTGTGTGCCAATCCACCCAAAGGATGTCCGATCCATTTCCCTGCATCCGGACCTCCGATGCCGTGCATTGCCCCAGGCAGTACCAGACCGCCAGCAACACAGGCCACATCATGTTCTGATGCATGCACTGTTGGGGCGACTCTTATGCCGTTATGCAGATGTCTTGCATAACACGGTATACATCATGGGCTGGTGGGACATACAATAATGGTGGCATCATCACACCAAATGGGATACCCACGACACCACCACAATTGGCAACGGCAGTGATGCTGGTGGAGACCAGAACCATCACGAAGGTTGTTGCTGCTTGGCGGCGTCGACCCCAAGTGGGTGGCTCTGGTGGTGGCAGTGTGGTGCAAGCATGCCAAGACTCAGTGACACTGCCTTGAGTTACGAGGAGCTGGTGGAATGGCAGCGGACAGAGCAGCCTATTCATTGTGTGGGGGCCCTCTTTGCGGTGTTGTTGGTGGTTCAGTTTGCTGGTGTCAATACAACAAAGATTGTGATTCCCACTTCATCTTTCATGTGCACTGCTCTGTCCAAAAGTATGCCGAAGGTTCTCTCTCTGCTGTTCTCCATCTTAATGCCACGGACCGGCCTTGACTGATGCTCCTTCCACCCTATAGACCCATGGAAGCCAACAACGTGCGTGTTGAGCGTGCCAGGCGGCGAAGCGCCAAGGTTCCATGCATCCAACCGCTTGTGCTCACGAGGAGCTGAGCCATTGTTGATACATCGATCGAATGTAAGAGACAAGCACCCTTCCATTCATGAGATTAGGGGTAGGGGGGGGGGGGGCTCTCGAAAAGCAGGTATCATGATTAACCTCCATAGACCAAAAGGGGGGAGGCTAAGGTGGGATGGTTTTTCCTTTATGCGGGGGGATCACTGGGAGGGTTGATCAAAAACTTGCAGGTGCTCTACACCAACCTGAGGGTAGGGCAACCTTCACCCTTCCCTGGGCATGGGGTGTGTTAGCACACCCTAACCCTAACCAGCCAACACTGAGGTGAAAAATCCCCCCCCCCCCTCTCCCCGTCCTATGTGTGTTAACGCGGGCCCAACACAGAGGCGAAAAATACCCCCCCTGCCCCCTCCGTCCACGCCACGGCAACACAAGAAGACGGAGATTTCATGTTGTGTTGTGTTGTGTTGTGTTGTGCAACACAACACAACACAAGGCAACAGAACACAACATGACACGACGCACCACACACCACGCCACACCACACCACGAAACAAAAAAAAACAGGACAAGAAGAACACAACACCACACCACACAACACAACAAAAACAAAACAAAAAAAGGAACAACACTATACAAAAATTGGGCCTATGCCCCGGATATCTGCCCTGTATCCCGGGCCATATGCCCCGGACTAACCGTAGGGAGGTATCATCAGGCCCAATTCCTATATCCGGGGCATTAGGGCCCGAGGATATCGGCAGATATCCGGGGCATATGACCCGGGATCCTTGTGCGCAACCCTTCCCTCGCACTTGATGCCTCAACACTTGGAGTGGAACAAATCCGAGATGTATTTTCTCTCATGGTGCTTCACGTAAGCTCTCTACAAACATGGAATATAGGCACATCTAGATGGTTTACTGGGAGCCAATCATGTCGGTGACACAAGATTCACAGGCCCAAGAACCAAACTTCGGAGGACATCTGAGCTTGGCACAAGACATATGGCACACAACATGGTAAATGCCACACGTGACAGGTTGTTGGGTACCACATGCACTCTTCTTAATGGCATCACAACGGTAACATTGCAGTTCCTTTTTCACCTGCACTTCCTTTTTCACCTTTTTTTTTGGGTTGCTCTTCAAACACAGCCTGGGCAAAAGGAGATGGAATGCCAGACATATCTTGACTTACTGGGGCCTTGGCAGGTGGTACAGTTGCTGGGGCAGCGCATACACGAGAACGGTATAGCTCACGTTCATATACAATGCTCTCCTTCTCATTGAGCTCATATATAGAAGGTTCTTTCTCACTCCATTGTGTCAACGGGAAGGTGGCATACTCCTCCTCCGCTGTGAGAAGGTGTCCCATCCTTCCGGTTCTTCTCTGCTTTGACTGGACTGAGGCTAACACACACGTGCATTGTGTTGAATATGGTGACAAAGTGGCAATATTAGAGGCCTTCTCTCCTTAGGAGCAAAAAAAGTAGCAGTAACAACAATACAAGGGTGCGCTTTAACCTCACCTTCCTCCTTTTTAGGGTTATGGTAGCGCGAAAGAACCTCAGCAGCCTTTTCGACCCCCTCTCTCTGTCTTTGCGGTGATAAACCATGAGAGTTTGTTGTACTCACTTTTTGAGTGTCTATTTTTTGTTGATTTCTGCAGATCCTGAATGAAATTGGGGTCCTAGGCATGACCCATCACTAAAAACTGCACCCATTCATTATCGCTGACCTCCACTCGCAGTCATCGGTGCGCATTGTGATCACGAAGCCAGTCCTTGCTGGTAAAGTGCTAGGTGCCTATTTATGCAGCGCTTAGCGACGTGGAGTTTGTTTAACAGCCGTCTCTTGCTACAAACAGTAGTGCAACACCTTATCAGCGACCTTCAAGCAGAAGAACGCCCAGACCAACTTTTCCAGCAACTCCCAAACTACCCACGATCTCCGCAAAGTTGCAGCCCTCACTGTGTGCCTTCCGCAGCCTTTGCGATGCCGCAGAAGATGACAAAAACAAGCCGCAAGTCTCCTCCTTGCAATCTCCAAGTGATGAACACCAAGCTTTTGAGAGTGCCTCATCGCCATCAACTGTCAGCCGCACGATGACCATGAGCGGTCCGTCACGCTGCAGGCGCTGCAATGAGGCTTTACTGCCCCAACTCGAAGATGCTGCTCTCGTCCAACTAGCGTGAACCATCAGCATGTCCCGAATTCCGTGAGCAACGCCGGTGACTTCACAAAAGTGACAAGAGGTAAAAAAAAAAAAAGAACGTCAAGGATTACGGTCTCCCGGTTTGCTAGCCACAACCCGTTCCGAGTGCTTGCCGCAAGGACCACTAAGCAGTTTCCGCAGGGAACAAAGAAACACCCATGGCAGTACAAAAAGAAAAAAGGCACGCCCGTCTGCCGCTCCACACTGCCATGCAAAGCTCATGTCCGCCAACACTGCTACATTCCTCCACCGAGTTTAATATGGAAAATACAAGCTGAACCTGCCATCACCACTGCTCAAGAGTCACCAACAAGTGCGCACGAGAGCTCGCCCGATCCACAACACAAACGCTGGCTTAGCGCAACAGTTTCTGAGTCTTCTTTTGTCCTCTCCAAAGACGAATCGGATACTTAATTGTTACCGTCTTTAGAAGCCTCGTCCCCCGACAACGACTCCCGCCCTCTCGAACTCCGGTTATGACGAAGGGAAGATTCTGGAACTCCGGGGACAGTGACGCCGACTCCATACGCCTCGTGTCACTCCAAACACGCGCTACAGCTTCCTTGACCAAGAATGTACCACGTCGATTACTCACGACTTGAATTGGATTGGAATCTCCGTGGGACGACACACCGGAAAACAACCCTGTTCCGCGCTGCTCAGAACCAGCTCACGACAACAACCCCCTACTCTTAGTGTCTCCGTCATTCCGAGCCACCGTCTTGCTACACCCCTGATCGCAGCAACTCATCTGGGTTTGTCGTAGCCATTGGTGCCCAAACTGCCCCCTATTCGCCGCCTTGAATAAGCTAGGCAAGGGGGCCCCCAAGTGTGATAAATGTAAGTCGAGTGTGCACAAAGAATGGCGTGTGCGTCATCGACCAAGCCAATCTTTCGCACACACAAAAGACTACCCAGCTAAAGCGGAACTCCGACAGTGACAAGAGCTCCGTGTGAGGGTGCCTGAGGTCGCGGGCAGGTCGCGGGGCAGGTCGCGGGGCGGACACGGGGCGCGGTCATTGAAGGGGGCACCAGAATTTGGCCACTTACCAGCCCCTTTGGCCCCAAAATGCACAATTTACCCCCAAAAATCCTCACTCTGTAACACCCTGGTCACACTGTCTATCCGCAGAACTCTGCTGTTAATTCCTGGGGGTTGCTGTGAATTCCCAGGGGGTTCCTGTGCATTCCTGGGGGGTTGCTGTGAATTGCTGTGAATCTCGGGGGGGTTGCTGTTAATTTCCCGGGGGTTGCTGTGAATTCTTGGGGGGTTGCTATGAATTCCTGGGGGGTTGCTGTGAAATCCTGGGGGGTTGCTGTGAATTCCTAGGGGGTCGTTGTGAATTCCTTGGGGGTTGCTGTGAATTCCTAGGGGGTCGCCGTGAATTTCTGGGGGGTTGCTGTTAGTTTCTGGGGGGTTGCTGTGAACTCCGGGGGGGTTGCTGTGAACTCCTGGGGGGATTCTGGGAGGCTCCTGGAAAACATTACAATGCAATACAATGCAGAACAACACAACACGACACAACGCAACAGAACACAACATAATACAATACAGCACAGTACAGTACAGTACAGTACAATACAGCACAGCACAGTACAGTACACTGCAGAACAACACAACACGACACAACGCAACAGAACACAACACAATACAATACAGCAAGTACAGTACAGTACTGTACAGTACAATACAGCACAGTACAGTACAGCACCCTGCAAAACAACACAACACAACACAACACAACACAATACAACACAACACAACACAACACAACACAACACAACACAACACAACACAACACAACACAACACAACACAACACAACACAACACAACACAGCACAACACACCAATAGAAAAAAAAAGAGCACAAGTACCATTATGCACCCCATCAAAAAATTGTTCCACATACCAATGTAGTATGCAACAAAAAAGCAATCGATGAGCAACGTAACCAAAATCTTAACCCTAGCCCATGGGGGAAAATTGTACATTCAATAAGCCTTCTCTTCATGACTATAGCCGTCCCAAAAAATTGTGCATGCAAAGCGATGTCGAAGGAGGACCATGAGGTACAGTTGTTGTTCAATGATGTATACAAACATGCAACAAGAATAAAAGACGTGACATTTTGGAACCAAATTGTGCTTCCGGACAAGTTTTATAACCATACACCAACATGCAAAAAAGTTCCGGTCTTTGTCGGGTTCACTTGCACGCATGTGAGCAAGCAGAAAGCGCGAGGCAAGAAGACTCCTCAGTAACCGGTCATAGGCTGGGAAACAGTTTGACATGTGCAGGCATCAAGCGCTTCACCCTGTCCTCCCGTCCCCTGCCCATCGCCTTTCGTTCTTCTTACGCTATTCACTCTCAAACTACCACACAAGCAGCAATCAGCGTTCTATGGGTACACAACGGGCACCACCACGGGTATGTCCGCACCATCCTGTCTACATTGTCTAAGTCGAGCACCACCATCCAACACCGTAAGAGACTGTATCCGTACCAAACCTGTGGGTCTGAAAAAAATATCTTGTGTGGCCACAACGTGGCCATTTCCGGGTACAAGTGGACGCGGGCAGGTCGCGGGGCAGGTCGCGGGGCGGACGCGGTGAGTATCTGTGAGTATCCTTTTGGTTGGGGCCTAAGTAGACAGTCAATAGATAGTCCCCCAATAGACCATCTACATGGACATTAGGCGTGTTAACACGGCCGGCCAACACAGAGGTAGAAAGTACCCCCCCACCCCCTCCTGTGTTGTGTTAACACAGGCCCAACACGGACCTGAAAAGTACCCCCCCCCCCCTCTGTCCCCCCTATGGTAACACACGAACCCGCAGATTTTGTGTTGTGTTGTGTTGTGTTGTGTTGTGTTGTGTTGTGTTGTGTTGTGTTGTGTTGTGTTGTGTTGTGTTGTGTGTTGTGTTGTGTTGTGTGTTGTGTTGTGTTGTGTTGTGTTGTGTTGTGTTGTGTTGTGTGTTGTGTTGTGTTGTGTTGTGTTGTGTTGTGTTGTGTTGTGTTGTGTGTTGTGTTGTGTTGTGTTGTGTTGTGTTGTGTTGTGTTGTGTTGTGTTGTGTTGTGTGTTGTGTTGCGTTGCGTTGTGTTGTGTTGTGTTGTGTGTGCAATGGAGACACGCAAAGGATAGGACGTGTTAACACGGCCCCAACACAGGCGGTGAAAAGTACCCCCCCACCCCCTCATGTGTTGTGTTAACACGGGCCCAACACGGACCTGAAAAGTACCCCCCCCCCCCCTGCCTATTGCCCCATGTGCGTATAAGCACCATGAGAGAAAACGCGTCTCGGATTTGTTCCACTCCAAGTGTTGAGGCATGAAGGGCGAGGGAAGGGTTGCTCGCAAGGATCCCGGGTCGTATGCCCCAGGATACAGGGCAGATATCCGGGGCATAGGCCCCGGGATACAGGGTAGATATCCACGGCATAGGCATTTTTGTATAGAACATCCCAAAAAATGCATAAGACAAAGAGCATGAACCTATTCTTGCAACATGAACACAAAGCAGAAAGAAGCACTTGTTTCATCTTGGTACTTGGGCTACTCGCAAGTGCAGTAGGCGTTCCGTGGCACAAGGCCTCTTTGCCCCCCCCCCCCCCATGGCGGCACGGCACGGCACGGCACAAAACAGGGCGGCACACGGAGATTCCGACCCCCCCCCCCCCTATTCCTACCCCGCCCGACCCTACCTGGAACGGGCCCTTAGTCCCACTATGACAATTCCGAATTTAGCAACATGAACCATTGCACACTTCAAACAACAACGTACCATGTTGACATTCGATTCACATTAATAATTGAACTCCAAACCATAGTGCATGAAAAATTATTCCAAAATATTCGTCAAATGGCACAAAGTGAGATGCAGAGACATTAAAGCAAAAGCAACGCAACAATCCATGCAAACTTCTTAAAAAAACTTGCGTCGCATGATGACAAGTCGAAATTTAGCAACATAAAGCATCTCACATCTTCAACAACAACATGCAATGATCACAATTGATTCACATTAATAATTGAATTAAAGTCATGAATGAGTTGGAAAACACATGGTGCAACACCAAGAGACAACACACAAAAAGTTGCAAATGCAACAGTCACGAAAAAGAGCAACATGCCGTCCAAATCTGAACCACTGATACATGTGTGCCTCTACAAAGGATCTTGTTGGGTAGGAACACTTGGCACGGCACGGCACAAGGCCTCCTTGCCCCACCCCCCCCCCCTAGGCGGCACGGCACGGCACGGCACGGCACAAAACAGGGCGGCACACGGAGATTCCGACCCCCCCCCCGCCTATGCCACCTAGCACCAAGTAGCTACGATCCTTGTTGAAGCTGCAAGCATCATCAAAGTATGAAAATTCTTTTCCACATCACAAGCATTGCATGTTGTTTTTCCAAAAACCAAAAAACAAAAACCAAGAACGCCACAAGCAACATAAGCACAATAACAACAACAACATTAACATAAATACTTGGAGCCAGCGAGTACAATGGTCGGCACCTCACGGTATTCATTGTCATCATGATTCAAAACAACACAATCGCAAATACTGCATTTTGCCTTGAGACATCAGGAATAGATACAAGACATTTTACAAGACAAAGGCATGGATTTAGAAAAAAGGATTGATTGTGTCATTCAGCTCGGCGAGCGGCTAAGCTCGCTGCTAGGGGGGGCAGGGGGCACGACACAAAGTAGCAAACCCCCCCCCCCTCCCGAATGAGGGTTCATATGAACCCATTGTGGTTCCAAAAGAAGATTTTTCGTCCCTCTTTGCTTCGCCCACCTCCGTATGCGGGTGTAGCCCCCCCCCCTCTAGGGGTGCCAGGCTGCCGTGTTGCAGGGTAGGGTTATATCCCCTTGCGCATGAATGATTCTTGCTCCATGATGACATGTGTTACACCACTTTCTTATGATTCAGGAACGGTGAAAGCAAAGGCAAAGCACAAAGTTCAAAGCACGAAATGCACATCTCGCGATCAGGGCAACCGATCCCATAACTGAAGCCGATCGGATGCCCACCAACATACCCCAGATTTGTCAGCCGGCAACGGCGGAGGTAAGAGTCCGTTCGACAACAGCTTGCCAGACTGAGTTACTGACTCAGTTAAGTGCTACTCAGGTAGTAACTGCGACTGCGCAGGCACGCAGGCAGTTGAACACAGATGTGTTTGACAATACAGTAATATGTCGCTTAATGTACCCCGGCCCTTTCCCAAAATGGGTACATTACTAGACTTGCAAAATGGGTACAATCACCTGAAGGACCCAAAAAGGGTACATTGTTGCACTTCGGGAAAACAGGCTGAAAATGGGTACATTACTAGACTTTTGGGAAAAAAATGTGAACAATGACACCCTGAGCCCCCCCCCCCTTTTGTCATTTCTAGCTTCTGGACCCCCTTGTTGGTGACTTCTGGCATCTGGACCCCCCCCCCCGTTGTTGACTTCTGGCTTCTGGACCCCCCCCCTGTTGTTGATTACTGCCTTCCGGACGCCCCCTGTTGGTCATTTCTGGCTTCTGGACGTCCCCTGTTGGTCATTTCTGGCTTCTGGACCAGCTGCGGACTTTCTGGATACAGTTCAGAGACATAACCGGCTTGGAAGCTTAATTCCGCACCCTGCAGATGACAACCTGTGCCACTGTTAGTGATTTCTGGCATGTAGCATCATCAGTTTCCTGAACCTCAGAGCAAAAAGCGTCCAAGGAGTGGAAAACAAGACCTCAACAACCTCGTCGAACGCTTTGTCTCACTTCTGGTTCGTCGAATTCACTGCATCTTGATTTCTGACGACAAACATCCAAGAATTTAAGCCACATTCAAAAAAACTGTTCGAATATCAAAATGAAAAAACAAACCTGAGCAAACAATCTTCTGTCAATGTTCCTTTCGAGGGGTCCAAAAGGTGCGGGAGCGGCGGATGCTTGAAGGAGATCGACCGTCTCTAGGAATCGAACTGAGGAGAATGGCGCCAGGGATCGCCAGGAATCGAACCGCCGCAAGGAATCGAACCGGTGACGGTATGCAGACTGCGGCCCTAGCAGACTGCGAAAGACTGCGCGCGAACATGCGACACGCGCATTTACGACAACCGAAAAAACGACTGCAACTGATCTACTGCAACTGATCTTCTGCTAAAAGGCGACAAGGATGTTTTGAACCGTTCTGCAGCCCAAATTTATAAAATTATTTTACTCTACTGCAACAGATTATTTTATCGCCAGATAAGGGAACGATACCTTACTGGTAAATCCACTCCCTCCTACTCATTTTCAACTCCCTCCTACTCATTTTCAACTCCCTCCAAGTCAAAATCCACTCCCTCCTACTCATTTTCAACTCCCCCCTGCTCATTTTCAACTCCCTCCAAGTGAAAATCCACTCCCTCCTACTCATTTTCAACTCCCCCCTGCTCATTTTCAACTCCCTCCAAGTGAAAATCCACTCCCTCCTACTCATTTTCAACTCCCTCCTACTCAGTTTCAACTCCCTCCAAGTGAAAATCCACTCCCTCCTACTCATTTTCAACTCCCTCCTACTCATTTTCAACTCCCCCCTGCTCATTTTCAACTCCCTCCAAGTGAAAATCCACTCCCTCCTACTCATTTTCAACTCCCTCCTACTCATTTTCAACTCCCTCCAAGTGAAAATCCACTCCCTCCTACTCATTTTCAACTCCCTCCTACTCATTTTCAACTCCCCCCTGCTCATTTTCAACTCCCTCCAAGTGAAAATCCACTCCCTCCTACTCATTTTCAACTCCCTCCTACTCATTTTCAACTCCCCCCTGCTCATTTCCAACCCCCTCCAAGTGAAAATCCACTCCCTCCTACTCATTTTCAACTCCCTCCTACTCATTTTCAACTCCCCCCTGCTCATTTCCAACCCCCTCCAAGTGAAAATCCACTCCCTCCTACTCATTTTCAACTCCCTCCTACTCATTTTCAACTCCCCCCTGCTCATTTTCAACCCCCTCCAAGTGAAAATCCACTCCCTCCTACTCATTTTCAACTCCCTCCTACTCATTTTCAACTCCCTCCAAGTGAAAATCCACTCCCTCCTACTCATTTTCATCTCCCTGCTGCTCATTTTCAACTCCCCCCTGCTCATTTTCAACTCCCTCCAAGTGAAAATCCACTCCCTCCTACTCATTTTCAACTCCCTCCTACTCACACACAAGTGTCCCCCCACCGATCCAACCATCGACTTGCACACTATTGTTGTCACTGGAAATTCCGTCCCTCACCTGCCCTTGCACACTTGGCACGAAGAAAGCATTGTTCCATCTTTTTTTGTGCAATGTGCAAAAGAATGTGTAAAACAATGTGCAAGAGATGTGCTTCCCGATGATGAAAGTAGTATACATTGTGGAGCCGTAGCTCAAAACTGGGGGCCATGGAGGCATAACCCAACCTTACACAGGCGAACCGTGAAGGCATGGAACATAAACTCAGACTTGAAATTTGAAATGTCCTTAGTTCTTCGACACTTGAGCCCGCCACTCCCAAAGCTGCTTACACTGATGCAACTCAGCTGGCGAAAGTTGTTCCCCACATGCAGCCCGAGCATACAACTGAGCCAAGCGAGTATCAACCGAGTCAGCCGAGTCAACCATATTGTGAATGTGTGCATGCAATTGATCATTATACGCGGCCTGCTGCGCACTCAGGCCCCCAGGAGCCTGATTCACGGTGGTTAGCGCATCTGAAAGCTCAAGGGCAGCATTCAGCTCTTCCTTCAGCGGCGGACCGCTACCCCTACCCTGACCCCTACCTCTTCCCTTTGTAGCACCCTTTGGACCATCCCCTCGCTTAGCGGCCTTCCTGACAGTTGGCTGCACGGTTCGCTTGGCGGCCACCGGCGGGGGAACAGGTCGTGGTGCTTGTGCACCTGCCACATGGACCTGTGTGGAGGAGGCTCGCATGTCCACAAATTGGTTCAGTAGCCTCTCCTCTTCTTCGAGAAAGGCCCCTGCATCCTGTCCCTGGTCGGAAAGATGAGTTGCCACTCGATCCACATTATTTATATATTGACGCATCCGGGACTGCAGGTTCCCAAGGGAGCGGACAATCTGCTCGCGTTTCGTTCTGGCTGGCAAATCAGCCCACGAGGAGATGTCGGTCAATATAATGTCATCGTCTGTAGCATGGATTGCCACGGGTACCTGCACTGTGGGTAGGGGGAGGCGTTGGCTGCTGCATTTGGCACTGACAAGGACCTGAGTTGCAGTCTGAAATTGTTTTAAAATAAAAATTGGATTGAACAACCCAAGATGGAAGCCGACTGAAGATGACCGATGATGCAAAACAGCAAAATAGTGACGACATGGATGCCCGACTCGGACAGCAAGTCCACAACTACACCAAAACTTCGTATAGGCACCATCCTCAGCCAATGGCTCGAACAGACAAACATAATGTGGACAGTTCATGTAACGCGAAGTGCAGCTGGATTCACTTCGCTTTACCTCATAAACTATATTTTTGCCTTGGATTTGGTGCACACGATTGGAGATCGCACAGAATCTAGGTAGGTCTACCAACTCCGTCTCAAGTGAATCGTGACACTGTCGATCATAGTTCCATAAGGGTGCCGCCCTGTTAGCAACTATATATTGGGCCTCCCTGGACATGTCATACTCATACACGAGGTACGCAGTTGAAGCATTCATCTGCTGGAGCATTCTATCAAACGCCCAGCTTGTCACCTTGCCTGAAACGAACTTGACATAGAATGGGAAGGTCTGGTTAGCTATTTGGTGATTGGCGTGCCGCTGATTCACCATTTCAGTATATTCAAGTTTATAGCCCTCCTTGGAGAGCAAGTGCAAAACAGATAAAAAAATGTGGTAGTAACCTTTTCTTGTGGTTAGGTGGCGCTTTATGCGGCAATTCAAAGACTCAGCCCTCTGTGTGGACTTGCAGCCGAAGGTAAAAACTTCTACCTGCCATGCAACACACCAACGGTCAAGACGATGTAGGGGGGATCTGACTCCAAGGTAGTCCTTGACAGTTTTCCAGCGGGGGTCCTCCAGAATTTTGCGCCAGAGAATATCAGCAGCGTCCTTATCTGGGCACTCCTGAACCTGTCGGATGGCGCTCTCAAGAGCAGTGAAATCGTGTTGCTCGAGGGAGTTTCGGCAGTTTTCGGTAAGATTTTTGTAAATGTGAAAAAGGCAGAGGAAGTGAGCAGTTCGGTCCGGGGGGAAAACCCTGGGAACGGACCCCAAGAGGGCGTATGCAGCATCACTGAACAAAACGCGGGGTGCACAACCGGTTGCCTTTATCCACTCCTGCCAGAGCCACTCATAATCCTCTGCATTTTCACTGCTTGGCATGCAGCCCTGAGCCAGGAGAAGGGTTTGGCCATGTTCGTTGATACCGCAAAACAGGGCCAATGCCTCGCCGTACCGATTCGATTTGTACGTGTTGTCTTCAAAAATGACTTGTGCATATTTTCTGGCGTTTTTTACTTGCTCTGGCGTCATAAAAAACCATCTTCGTACAACACCAGTGACTGGGTCAGGGGCTTCATGATTGAAATACCAGGCAGGATCTGCCTGTTTGAGCATTTTCAGGTGGTTAATCAAACGTGCAAGATCATTTGGGCCCATCTTGCGTTCGATGGACTTGAAAAAATTTTGGATGTGCTGGGTTGAAAACCCTTTGATTGCTGGGTACGCGTCCTCGCTATATTTCTTCCTCAAATTTATAAGAATTTGCCCCGGCATTTCACGGTGCTCATACGCCCGCTCAATGTCGTGCCAGAGCTCATCAGGGAGGGCTGATTTGTCCAGTGGGGGGGCCTCCTCCTCGTCAGGCCACCAATGGTCAGAGTGGTCCCAATTACACTCGGTTAGCTTCCACAGGCCCGTGCCAGCATCATGGGTTAGCGTTGCACCATATGGACACAAATCAGACTTCGTGAGAGGCCGGGGATGCTTTTCTGGGCGTGCTCTACTGGTCTCCTTTAGGGGCCCGTGTTGTTTTAGGCGTCCCCAAATGCGACAACCAATACGTGCCCAATTACTCCCCCCTGCAGACTTGCTGGTAACGCTGTTATGTATTGCCAACTCCCCCCGAATCTTATTCAGGTATGCAACAGCTTCGGTGTGGGACCGGAAGGTGCAGCCAACCTCGTCTCCACGTCGGGGGGAGTGCTCGGAGGGACAATGGGCTTCGCGTTTCACGCGTTTGCGGGGGGGGATGTCGAGATGAGGTTTAGGATCAGAACGCGGTGACTGGGCGGCACTAAACTCATGCTTAATTAAGGGGGCCGGATCCGTAGATTCCGTGGGTCCCGAGTCAGATGCCGGGGTTGGAGATAGGATGGCAGGGGGGTTTCTTACGGGGGCAGGTCTGGATGAAACTGCCACTTCCGCGGGTTCCGTTTTGACGTTGTCCAACATTGATGAAGAAACAGATCTCAAGGTCGCACAAAATGGATCGTCATATACACCCTCAAAAAGCAAGGTCATCTGGGCGGGGGTAGGGTGGCCCATGGACGTGTGGAGGGACCAAAAGTTGGTTCGAAGGAAGTCTGCGGTTTGATCCTGCAGCGGGATGCAGTTCCATGCAACACCACCGCGGAGACGAAACAGGACAAGAACCCGTTCGTTACGGACCCAGTCACCGGTTCTGCGTGAAACTCTACAAATTCGCTGATCATGAACGGGCACACCAGTGATGATCCTCACCAGATCTGAGATGGCAGCCTCACTGATATCCTTAGGCACACACAGAACGAGGGTTCTGTCGGGGAGTGCCACGAAAATGGGGATCTCCTTCCTCGCACATCGTCCCTTGTGGAGTAGTTGACACGGTGAGCGTCTTCGCCGCCGTTGGTGGTGTCTACGATGCCTCCGATGGAGAAGGGAGAGAACAACAGCGGCCGAAACGAGACCACAAAGGACTATGGTCAGCCCCACAAGGCTCCAGCCGACATCGCAGATTGCGCAGAGCAAAAGCATTAAGATGGACATGTCTACAACGAGAGATGAACGTGAGAGGCTAACCCCCATTATTGATTCACAAAGGTCCTCTGATGCACGAACTTGATAGGCTACCCCCTGACTCTTGGTTTACCAAGGGCCTCTGATGCACGAACTTGATAGGCTACCCCCTGACTGTTCATTTACTGTGGGCCTCTGATGCACGAACTTGATAGGCCACCCCCTGACTATTGATTTACCAGGGCCTCTGATGCACGAACTTGATAGGCTACCCTCTGACTATTGATTTACCCAGGGCCTCTGATGCACGAACTTGATAGGCCACCCCCTGATTATTGATTTACCGGGGGCCTCTGATGCACGAACTTGATAGGCTACCCCCTGATTATGGAGTCAACAAGGGCCTCTGATGCACGAACTTGATAGGCTACCCCCTGACTATTGATCTACATGGGGCCTCTGATGCACGAACTTGATAGGCTACCCCCTGATTATTGATTTTCCAGGGGCCTCTGATGCACGAACTTGATAGGCCACCCCCTGACTATTGATTTACCAAGGGCCTCTGATGCACGAACTTGATAGGCTACCCCCTGACTGTTCATTTACTGGGGGCCTCTGATGCACGAACTTGATAGGCCACCCCCTGACTATTCACTTACCAGGGGCCTCTGATGCACGAACTTGATAGGCTACCCCCTGACTGTTCATTTACTGTGGGCCTCTGATGCACGAACTTGATAGGCCACCCCCTGACTATTCACTTACCAGGGGCCTCTGATGCACGAACTTGATAGGCTACCCCCTGACTGTTCATTTACTGGGGGCCTCTGATGCACGAACTTGATAGGCCACCCCCTGACTATTGATTTACCAGGGGCCTCTGATGCACGAACTTGATAGGCTACCCCCTGACTGTTCATTTACTGGGGGCCTCTGATGCACGAACTTGATAGGCCAGCCCCTGACTATTGACTTACCAGGGGCCTCTGATGCACGAACTTGATAGGCTACCCCCTGACTGTTCATTTACTGGGGGCCTCTGATGCACGAACTTGATAGGCCACCCCCTGACTATTCACTTACCAGGGGCCTCTGATGCACGAACTTGATAGGCTACCCCCTGACTGTTCATTTACTGGGGGCCTCTGATGCACGAACTTGATAGGCCACCCCCTGACTATTGATTTACCAGGGCCTCTGATGCACGAACCTGATAGGCTACCCTCTGACTATTGATTTACCACGGGCCTCTGATGCACGAACTTGATAGGCTACCCCCTGATTATTGATTTACCGGGGGCCTCTGATGCACGAACTTGATAGGCTACCCCCTGATTATGGAGTCAACAAGGGCCTCTGATGCACGAACTTGATAGGCTACCCCCTGACTATTGATCTACCTGGGGCCTCTGATGCACGAACTTGATAGGCTACCCCCTGATTATTGATTTACCAGGGGCCTCTGATGCACGAACTTGATAGGCTACCCCCTGACTATTGACTTACCAGGGGCCTCTGATGCACGAACTTGATAGGCTACCCCCTGACTGTTCATTTACCGGGGGCCTCTGATGCACGAACTTGATAGGCTACCCCCTGACTATTGAGTCAACAAGGGCCTCTGATGCACGAACTTGATAGGCTACCCCCTGACTATTGATTCACCCGGGGCCTCTGATGCACGAACTTGATAGGTTACCGTCTGACTCATGTATGGCAAGACATTGCCCTCCCCAGCCTTGAAGGATGCGGGGGGATGAGGGGGGGTGGAGGGGGAGGTGAGGGCTGAGCTGGAGGGGAGGGGAGGGAGGGGAGGGGGGAGGGTTGGGGGGCTTGGGGGGTTGGAGGGGGAATTGGGGGGGCCCCGGGATGGGAGGAGGGTGCGGGGGGGGGGGGCGGGGGAGGAGGATGTTGGAAAAGCTGGAGGGGCGTAGGGGGGAGAGGGGTGGGGGGGCTTGGGGGGGTTGGAGGGGAGGTTTGGGAGGGCCCGGGGGGGGGGAGCGTAGGGGGGAGTAAAGGGGTAAAAGGGGGGAACACTGGGGCGTCTGATGTACGACGGGCATCAACTCAATTGGTGATTGAATCATGAATCATTCACAGGCCCACGCACGACAGGCAAGGGAACGAAACAAATCAATAGCAGAAGGATTGAGCAAGTAAAATGTGCGAATCCAGTACATCATTTTCAAGGATCCACTAGCATTTGTTCACACTTGGGTTAAACGGGAGAAACATATGGGGAGTCAGAATCAGGCTGATGACGACAACGCTAACTGACACTTATAAGCACGTGGGGGTAAACCATAAAAACTGGCCGGTAACCTGGAAACAAAACTCGCTGGCTGGGATTCGGCCCAGAGGGTGCCGTAGCTTGGTTATCGCCCCCCTGTAGGGGGACCCTCTGGCACTCGAGGTTCCCGGGGTGTGACCACACAGGATCCGCACATCTGTGGCGTCACGTACCTTCCCCTAGCCTCGGTAGCTGCCTTACCTGCACTAATTGGCCAGCGCCGTTTCCCAGGTCCCTTCTGACCTGTTTTTAAGGTCAGGAACAAGGTTCACGCCCACTTACAACGTGGGTTGGGTCTGTATAATTCTCTTGAACCCATTTGGGTTCAAAATTCGAGTTCCCTTAACCGCACCCACGCAACTAAGAAGCAAACGACGCAAACGCACTGTAGCTGTGGTGTCTTTGTAGCCTGTATCAGCCATTACTCTCAAGGTTGGACAAAGGAAAAGGGTTCGGTCCGGTCAAACCAGTCAAATCAGACGAAATGGGGTAGATCTGAATAATACTCTTGAGGCTAAAAAATAGCGTGTTGTAACAACACCTGCGGTAACAGAAACCAGTACCTGTACCTGCAATCTGTCTCACCTGGTGAAACCAGATGGAAAGTAAGCAATGGGATCCCGTCAAGATCAGGTCAAATGAGACGAAATAGGGTGCCCTTTGGCTCCAAAAAATGAACAAACACCCCAATAGCGCCAAAGAGAAAGTCACAGGGCTAGACAAGCGCGTATCAGGTAGGAGGTCAGTAGGAGGTCAAACAGAATTCACCGCGCAGAGAAAGGAACAGAATGAAATGGAGCCTGGCCTTTCAATATTATATCTGGGTCCGGGAACCGGTATCAAGGGTAAAATTTGCCAAGCAAACAGCAGTCTGCTGACCCCCCCGCCGTAGAAGAAAATCGCGGAGCCTGCAATGCGTGGGTTCAGATCTCAGTCTTGGTCCGGCGATGCGCTCTGCCACTACACACGCCATCATCTCACTGCCCAAACCACTTCACAATGCAAGCACTAGAAAAACTTCTAGCGCTTCCAATTAGGGTTACCGGAACCCTCGCGCGAGCCCCCCCACTGATCCTCCAACCCAATGGCGGTCTCATCGGGGAGATAGACCACCCATGCAACTTGGGTGGTTCCCCCCTTTTCGGTTTCCCGCTCCACCTCCCGAAAGTTCCTACCCCCTGCAAGCCGCTTCTGATTTTTTTTGCACTGAACGGCGCCTTTTGTGGCTGGCCAGGCCGGGGAGAAAGGCTCTTGCGCGCCAAGCTTTTTTGGGGAGGGGCGGGAGCCCGAAATCAAGTTCAATCGCGGGCTGAGTACCGCTGCACGTTGCTGTCCTCGTCTGCTTCATCTCAAAGAGACTTGGCAGCCCCGTTATAGACAACCGCAGGCCGGGGTCTCTGCTTGATACCCGAAGGCGGTGTGGTTGCGGATTGGGGGTTAGAGCATGACGGCTTGAGCACGGGGGGTGGCTTGGGGGAGGGATTCATTTGCAGAAGTGACTGGTGAGTGCCAGTGTGGTAGTACTGATTGATTGCGCCGCTAGGGCTGTCGAGGGTCGGCGTGAGAAAATGTGTAAGTGTGGCTTTTTCAAAGAGATGACACGTTGGACGAGTGTGAGGACGATTGTGAGTTTGTGCTCGCGGGGGAGGGGGGGGCTGGTGCGAAGTACCTTGTTATGCGAGGAGAAGGGGCGGAAATGGGGGCGGAGGCGGCGAGGGGGGGTGCTGGTCTAGGGGGGGGGGGGAGGTTGAACATGTCCCTGATTGTGAGCGGCCGTTTGGGGGGCGGAGGCTCTGGCTGGGGTTGACTTGCGGTACCGCGTTTCAGTGATAGAGGCCGGACGGGCCTTGGGGGCTGGCGGCCGTGTTTTCGAGTTTTGGTGTGTGCCGCAGGAGATGGGGGGCGGGGGCGCTTTGGGGGCTTGTGTGCAACTTTGTCCGGGAGGGGGGGGGGAGGGTGGTAGGCGGGGGAGGGGCGTTGTTGGGCGGTGTGCGACTTCTGATTGACGTTCGGGACCCAGAAGGCTTCAAAACTGCTGAGTCGGCCCTTGGAGTCGGGCCGACAGAAGGTGAAAGGGGGGGTGCACTGGTCGGAGTCGACCAGAGCGAGGGGGAGATAGGGGACGGCCTTTTCTGGTGGCAGGAGCCACTGCGTCGGATTGCCCTTGCTGAGCATCTCCTCCACCTCAGCCTTCGCCTTCTGAACGGGGACAGACCTCTTCATCTGCCATTTCCCCCCCCAAACAACAAACTTGGACAGAGTTGTCCAACAAAAACTTGGATCCCGAACGTCAAACTGCTGCCTCAAACCTGCTCCCTGCACCGGCAACGACCCCCTACGAATGAACTCTTTAAAAAAATTTGCCGTTGCAAACGTGCAACGGTACGGACCCCCATCGACACGAGCCCTCTTTGCCTTGGGCTCGTCAGGCTCAACGCCGCAGGGGGGGCTGACGGTCGAGCTCTTTCCCCAATGCTCGATCCGCGACTGCAGATCAGGCATCTTAGCCAGCGCCCTGTCCACCACCACCTGACAGATCCGCCTGATCCTCGGCGAATCCAAGCCTCCAGCTTCCCAGACCAGCAGAAACCAGCTGGACTTGCCCCTCGAATCCTTGCTGCACTCGGCAATGACCGAGATGCAGTGGCCCATCCCTCCCCCAGTCCCTCCACCGCCGTCGACGAGCTTAATGGCATGACCATTAACCCTGCAAAGGACATGCCCATACACCCTGTCCTTCACCCTCTCGTACACGGACTTGTCCTGGGTCTTGATCGTTTTTTTGCCAGGCGGAGCTACCAGGTGCTCCGCCCGCCACTCAGCCCAATCCAGCGTCGCCCCCCACCGGCTGTCGACACCCATAGCCCTCTCTGCCCGGACAAAAAATGTCTTCTGGCGGATACCACGCGCTGCAGCTTGGTATTCCGCATCATACCCCCTGAGGTCGATTCCGACCTGCAGCCACTGACCCGTCTGGCCGTACACGTCCTTCCTATTCTGCACCGAAATCACCTCCCACTTACCACCCACAAACACCATTTCTACGACACCCCCAGGAGCAGCCCCCTCGAACTCGTAACAAAACCAGGGAGGGTAAACGCCTGCAAGTCGCGACCCAGCCGTGATGAAGTCGCCCCCCAAAGAATTCTGGTCACCCCAGACCGTGGTCAACGGCCTGACGAACCTCCCCGTCCGCCAGTCCATCTTGAAACAACAGGTCCGGCTTTCAACCTGTGTCAAGTTCGGCCCCCCCATCTCGGACCACAGCAGACGCACCCTGTCCCCCTTCCTGACAATAAACTGCCCCCCATCAACATGGGTCACGGTGGCCTGGCTGGGGTAGGTCACCTTCGAAGAAAAATACTGGCGACCCACCAGGGACCCGTCATCAGCATACAGTTGCCCTGCAGGCAGGGCAGAGGCGCTGGGAAGAATGTTCTGGGTGGTTAGAACTGGCTGGTTGGAACCTTCTGCAGCAGGTTCATCAGGGTCAGCAGCATCAGCAGGTGGAGGCGAAGGGGGCAACGGGTAATTTACGCCATAGAACATGGCCAGCTCGGTACCCGCCTTCACGTCCCGCCGGGTCCAAACCCTGGGGGTACCGTCATCCAGGTGGATGATCACGTCGCAATCCTCCTGGCGAGGGCGAGCGTTGATACGGCTAAAAATATTCCCCCTTTTACCCCCGTCCACCCAAACCCCCCTCCCAGTCTTTGAATCTGCCCCCCCGCCCTTGATGCACAAAACCTTATCCCCCCTACCCGTCAGGCAATCCGGTGCCGTCCCTTCAATCCTTTCCCCCTTGTACTCCCCCAGGCAGGTGTCCGCCGCAATATCCACCTTCGTTTTCACCCCCCGGCCTTCCCCAATCGTGGACTCCACGATGTGGAGGTGCTTCCCCAAAACAAAATGCGGCCGCTCCACCACCGCCCGTTGCCCCTCCTCCTCCCCCGCCCCCGTGTCCGTGGCTCGGCGTTTTTGACCCCTCGTTGTTACCCCCTCCGGTTGCTTGGCCTCCGCCGCCCCCGTGTCCCTCAGTCGGCGTTTCGTTGTGCTTCGGGTCCTCGTTGTGACACCCTCCGGTTGCTTGGCAACCCCCCCGCCCCCCGCTTCTGCCCCCTTCCGCCCACCCTCCGCCTCCGCAGTCTCGGTGTCCTTCTCCTTCCCCTTCTCCTCCTCCGTTTTCTTTGCCTCCTCCTCCTCCTCCTCCTCCTCCTCCACCAACACGTCGGTCGGGGTTGGGCTGACCACCGGCGACTGGGACCCGGGGCTGGGCGAGCCTTCTCCAAGAAGCTGGCGTTCAGGACTTGGGCTTGGGCTTCGCTCCTTCTCATAAGCCCACTTCTCCGCGGGCTCCTCTCCCCTTTCCCTCTTGCCGAGAACTGAATACAAACAGCAAGGATCAGAGTTAAATTCTCAAGAAGCACAGCAGCAGAAGAAAACACTTACGCATGCACCTACATACCAAGTTCTCTCACATCCCCTCGGTGCAGGTCCCAGGACGCCTTCCTCTTCTTCTCCCGCTGCGGCTTCTCCCTGTGCCCCGCCGTCCTCCACCAATCCTCCCCCTCGTCCGCCCCCTCGTCCGACTCGAACCCGGCCAGCAGCTCGGCCACCGTTTCCTTCGTCGTCGCCGACACTGGACTCGCAGGACCTATAGGTGCAGGCATATGGTTTCGTTTATGAGGGTCTTTGTGAATCAGTAATTAGGGGGTAGCCTATCAAGGTTGATCATCAGTGGTGTTGTGCAATCAGTGGCAGACCTGCTTCTGCCCCTTCACCCTCCGCTTCTGCTCCTTCTTCGCCCTCCTCCGCTGCTTCCTCCACTTCGGCTTCAGCTGCACCTGGATCAGAGGATGTGCGTTCTATTGCAAGGACCAGCCTAGCAATGTCGTGCATCAGGGGCGGTAAATCAATAGTCAGGGGGTAGCCTATCAAGTTCGTGCATCAGAGGCCCCCGGTAAATCAATAATCAGGGGGTAGCCTATCAAGTTCGTGCATCAGAGGCCGCTGGCAAATCAATAGTCAGGGGGTAGCCTATCAAGTTCGTGCATCAGAGGCCCCCGGTAAGTCAATAGTCAGGGGGTAGCCTATCAAGTTCGTGCATCAGAAGTGCCTTTGGAACTGTTGATGTGTTGACCAGGATCGCGGTGGTGGTAGTGGGTGGTGACTGTGGGACTCGTCAGATGGCGGGTGCGAGAGGGGCTAAGATGGGTCGGGGTGTGTTGATTGGGCAATGGCCTGTGCCGCCCGAGGGGTGGGGCACCTGCAGCGGCTTTCTTCTCCGCCTCCAGCTTGGCTGCCTCGTCTGCAGCGGCTTTCTTCTCGGCCTCCAGCTTGGCTGCCTCGTCTGCAGCGGCTTTGTTCTCGGCCTCCAGCTTGGCTGCCTCGTCTGCAGCGGCTTTGTTCTCGGCCTCCAGCTTGGCTGCCTCGTCTGCAGCGGCTTTCTTCTCGGCCTCCAGCTTGGCTGCCTCGTCTGCAGCGGCTTTCTTCTCGGCCTCCAGCTTGGCTGCCTTGTCTGCAGCGGCTTTGTTCTCGGCCTCCAGCTTGGCTGCCTCGTCTGCAGCGGCTTTCTTCTCGGCCTCCAGCCTGGCTGCCTTGTCTGCAGCGGCTTTCTTCTCGGCCTCCAGCTTGGCTGCCTTGTCTGCAGCACGAGGAACAGATGGATGGGGCAGGGGGTTGCATGGGTGATGGCACAGCAAGCGGAGGAGGAGGGCGGACGGGGGTCGGGGAGTATACGACGCAGAGGGTAAACCAATAGTCAGGGGGTAGCCTATCAAGTTCGTGCATCAGAGGCCCTTGGTAAATCAATAGTCAGGGGGTAGCCTATCAAGTTCGTGCATCAGAGGCCCCTGGTAAGTCAATAGTCAGGGGGTAGCCTATCAAGTTCGTGCATCAGAGGCCCTGGGTAAATCAATAATCAGGGGGTAGCCTATCAAGTTCGTGCATCAGAGGCCCCCGGTAAATCAATAGTCAGGGGGTAGCCTATCAAGTTCGTGCATCAGAGGCCCTGGGTAAACCAATAGTCAGGGGGTGGCCTATCAAGCTCGTGCATCAGAGGCCCCCGGTAAATCAATAGTTACGGGCAGGCCTATCAAGTTCGTGCATCAGAGGCCCTGGGTAAACCAATAGTCAGGGGGTAGCCTATCAAGTTCGTGCATCAGAGGCCCCTGGCAAATCAATAGTCAGAGGGTAGCCTATCAAGTTCGTGCATCAGAGGCCCCTGGCAAATCAATAGTCAGGGGGTAGCCTATCAAGTTCGTGCATCAGAGGCCCCCGGTAAGTCAATAGTCAGGGGGTAGCCTATCAAGTTCGTGCATCAGAGGCCCCCGGTAAGTCAATAGTCAGGGGGTAGCCTATCAAGTTCGTGCATCAGAAGTGCCTTTGGAACTGTTGATGTGTTGACCAGGATCGCGGTGGTGGTAATGGGTGGTGACCAAACAAATCATTGATGGCCACCAAACGTGTTCACGCGGCCAAAGAGCAGGGTCATCCCCTAAATCTTCCCCCCGTGGTGCAACGAGGCCGTTCAAATGAGCCTCGTACAGCCGTCGGCTATCCCCACAAAGGATGTCTTTCGCCCCATTGATTCTCTGAATGACACTGATGTCAAACCTCTGAGCCCACAGCACCAGTTTCCGATACCGTTTTTTAACGACGGCCTCATCGGCCCCACGCGGCAGACCTAGCAGTTCATGAGCCCACGGACGGCTCATGTCAAGCTGCTCCAAAACGGGTTGGCGGGCATCGTGGGTATCCTCCCACCCTACTTGTGCCTGCACTCGGGCCCAAAGATCGTCCTTGTTTCGCAAGGAGAGGAAAGAGATTGCTGTCTGGGTGAGCTCGCCCCGCTCTTCGGCCTCCTGGAGGAAAAAATCCTGCACCTTTTTTCGAAAAGGAGAGTCCCCTAAGGATGCGACCCACGTTTCCAATTTTTGGATACAGGCACGGAGTTCTATTTTCTCCGTGCACTTGTGGATCTGTCTCTTTACCTCATCCCAATCTTGGGACAGATCTATATCACCGATACTAGACGGCCCCGATGAAGCCGTCGAAGATTGAGAAGGTTGTGAGGTTTGTTGGCTTGACGTAGGCGTCAAAGTAAGAGGGGTAGAAGGGGTGGGGAGCTCTGGTGAAGAGGACGTTTGGGAGGTGAACTCGCCTAGATCCGGCATGTCCAGATTTGGGGGTGTTTGCGAAATTCCTTCGTCTTCCGCGTCGTCCACCATCACCTCTGCTTCTGGGTCAGGTATGGCCTCGGCTGCAACCGGTTGGTCTGACGGCTGGGATGGGTTAGGCTTCGGGTCAGGCTTCGGGTCAGGCTTCGCGCTTTGGGACTCAGGTTTGGGTGTGGAGATGGGCGCAGAGGTTAGTACTTGGTGCCCACCCTCGGGCGTGAGTGTTTGTACCTCGGCTTGCGAGGCAAAGGAGACGCGCCGCTTCCTGTGCTTTTGTGGGCCAGGCACGCTCCCCATTAAATCCATCAGAGATGGCCCTTCCGCTGCCCTGGCTGCAGCAAATGCCGTTGCCTTGGCCTTCTTTTCATCGGAGATTGGTGTCTTCGGTGGCATTCTGGAAGTGCACGTCATGATCCAGGCGATTGGGGTTGAAAGCCGGTGCGTGCATCACAACTGAGGGCTTGGGTTGTCACACACGGAACGCAAAACGTGTCAACCTGTACCAACTCCCTTCAAGCGGAAGTCCACACCCTCCTTCTCAATATGTACACACACACACACACACACATATATATATATGTATGTATGTATGTATACAGATATATATATATATGTGTGTGTGTGTGTGTGTGTGTCTGTATATATCTATATACATATATATATATATATATATATATATATATATATATATATACATATATATATATATATATATATATATATATATATATATATATATATATATATATATATATATGTATATATATATGTATATATATATATATATATATATATATATATATATATAGATGTACATACATGTATTTGTATATATATGTATATATTTCACTTGGAAGGAGTAAATATTCAGTAGGAGGGAGTGGATTTTCACTCGGAGGGAGTATACATACATACATATACATACATACACATATATATATATATATATATATATATATATATAGATACATAGATGTACATACATGTATTTGTATATAGGGAGTAGAAATTGAGTAGGAGGGAGTGGATATTCGCTTGGAGGGAGTGGATTTTCACTCGGAGGGAGTGGAAACTGAGCAGGAGGGAGGTGAAATTGAGTAGGAAGGAGTGGATATTCACTTGGAGGGAGTTGAAATTGAGGGGAAGGGAGTGTATTTTCACTTGGAGGGAGTATACAGCAATATATATATATATGTATATATGTATACATATCTACATACATACATACATACATACATCTACATATATATATACATACATATATATATATATATATATATATATATGTATATATGTATATATGTATACATATATAGATATATATATATATATATATATATATATATATATATATATGTATGTATGTATGTGTGTGTGTGGATGTGTGTGTATGTATGCGTATATATATGTATATATATATATATCTACATATCTACATCTATATATATATATATATATAAATATATATATAGATGTACATACATGTATTTGTATATATATATATGTATATATTTCACTTGGAGGGAGTAGAAATTGAGTAGAAGGGAGTGGATATTCACTTGGAGGGAGTTGAAATTGAGGGGGAGGGAGTCGATTTGCGCACAGCGCTAAACGCGTTCAAAACAGCGAAGTAAAGGGCAACGCTGGCCAATCACACATCTGTCAGTAATTAATAATAAGTGACAGAGTGATCAGAAGGTGAAATTCGAACTAATTAGAACAGGAACATAAAATTCATACCTTTCTGTCAGTTGCGGTGGTTTTTTCAGTTACGCGTGTCGCATGTTCGTGCGCAGTCTTTCGCAGTCTGCTAGGGCCGCAGTCTGCATACCGTCACCGGAATCGAACCGCCGCCCGGCCTCCAGTGGCAACAAGGATCTCGGAGCTTTTCCGCTCACCTACACGTGCGGCGGCGGCCAAATCTCCAATTTGGGTACATTCCTGCACTTTTGTACCCACTTTCAGCAACCGAAAAAAACCCCAAAAAGGGTACATTGCTAGACTTTTGGCAGGGTACATTAAGTGACATATTACTGTAAGTCCGCAGAGGCCGAGTATGGTTTGGCGAAGGTAGGGAACCGATTCGCCTGCGGCTACGACGCTCTGTTTTGGCATGCCTTTTTATCGATTCATCAAAGAATGAAATAATAATAATCATGCTATTGTCCAAGCTCATACTGATTCTTCTCATATTGTTGAAGCTCCTACTGATTGTTCTCTATTTAGATTAAATTCTGGGCTGGAACCCAAAGGGCCACAAGCCCATATGTAGGAAAGCTAGTACGCAGTGGGAAGAGCATGTCATGATCCACTGACGAGTTTAATTCTCTGTCGTGCTGTATCTGTGCTGTATTTGTGATTGTGTCGTGGTGCAGGTGTGTGCCTTGGTAAGCAGGTACCCGGGCCAGAACCAGTGCAAGCTCCGACTTTTGCGAGGATTGGCGTGGTCTCCTTCTCTCCAACGGATCCTAACGATGCATGGGCCAGCCACAAGTACGCTGTTTGCGCTATAAAGAGCCACCTCAAGGACCGTTAGCCAGTTGGGGAACGACCATAAGCCAAATTGCACCACGGATGGATTTCGCGAATGTCTCGTGAGAAACGGTCGTGAATAAGACACTAAGCCCCGGAAAATGCAAAACTACCACAACAAAAGTAAACGTGATATTGATTGCAAAGCTGCGGGCTGCTCCTCAAAATGTGGCCGGCTCCGTGGCAACTAAAGACACATGGATCCTCCATATCGTCATGCCTTGAGTGGCTCCATGCAATGATGCAAGTAGTATGTCGTGCATAAAAAATTGCCTTAGTGGCATCCGGCATCCGGCAGCCCGCGTTGGCTTATAAACTGGCCCTAAAACCACCAAAATTACACTTGGGGTTAGCGGAGATGGCCCCGCAGCCCCGTATCTGAATCCTGGCGTCGCCCTTGATACCCCCTAGAGAAGGGTCAGTCGAGCCACTATTCACCAATGGAGTCCACACATCTTGTCGCCGGCTGACTTGTGTTTACTTGTTTCTGTCCTTCCCCTTCACTCCGTCCCAGGTCGGGTTCCCTACAAGGACTAAGCAAACGCTCGGAGTTCGGCAAATCACCCTAGGGTATTGATAATTAGGCCTATGCAAATCGCTCCAGGGGCCATTTTTTCACTTGTGGTGCTGTCCATCCCGTGGCCTGGTATCTGCTCATATTGTGTTCGCACGATGTTTTGCTGTCTCATAAAGCACAGGAGGCAACGTCTAATCCCACAAATCATAACCGCTAGACCACAAGGGGCTCCTGCCCACATCGCTTGACTTCGTCCTATTTGTTATTCCTTCATAGCAGTTTTGCCCTCTGGCGCGTGGGCAAATCAATTTTCTCCCAAAAGGCGCTCGCTTTCAAAAGCATGGAAGAGAACGCAAGTGAGGAAAGGAGCTGAGGAGGAGGGTCGTAGAGGAGCCGCGAATCCTCCTTTTACGAGCCTTTAATAGCCGTTTTTCTTCGAGATCATACTTGCTTGCCATCGTTGCCCGCTGAAGAGGTCATCAAATTTACAATAGGAAGTATTGTAGATAGATAGAATTCAAAGTGCGTGTGGTGACACTTGTAAAACCACCCGCCCCCGCCTTCCGTGTTACTAAAAAAAGCCTAGCATCCAAGAAAAAATACCCGGCACCTGGTTAAAAGTGCAACTCAAGGGGGGTCTTGAACTTCCCCCCCAATGTGAATGGTGCACGGTGCACAGGATTGGGAATCGTGTCGTACCTCCTTGATTGTGAAATGTCCCTTACCTTGCTAGTTTGGTTGGATACTCTTTCATGCACTCGACAGCTTATGGTTTGTTTATCTTTTGCCACTGTTGAGTGCCTCCTTGGGTTTTGGGACTCGTGAAGTCTATGCTTTGTGAAGTAACTCTTGCACAATCACCCGCCGCAAGCCCCCTCGCCCGGATATTTCCAATCTCCGAAGTACGAGCCCATATCCCATGTCCCATGTTCCATATGTAACTTCCACATGTAATCATTTGGGGCTTTGTGAAGCCATGTGTGGATTTCATGGATCTTGGCCTTGCTAAACTATCCTCCGTGGGCTAAGGACTTTGTGAGAGGGGGGTAAAGGAATAGTGCCCTTTGTTGCCAAAAATCAACGCTTGTTGTTGGTGGGCATCATCTGAAAACCTCTTCGAGTAACATGGCCTTCCCCCGGGTGCTGGCCATATCCACACCAGTCGCCGCTAGCCATGGGGAGGAGATGGGGGGGGCTTCAAAAGCATCCGTTGATGGCTACCGTGGGACGAAACACCACCGTGCACCGTGGTGCACTTCCACGCATAGTCATAGTGGGGACTGCGCCGTTGTTGCTTTCAGCGCTTTGTGGCATGTTCACAATGGTGCAACGTCAGTGGCGGCTTCACAATGGGGACGGATAGCACTAACGGTCATGGTGGAGCAGTTGATTTGGGTGGCTTTGGAAAATAGCCTCCGTGCCGAGGGCCAAGCATCTACACAAGCCCAGCTACATGAGTTGAAGCAACAACCATTCTTCTTATTTCAACTTCTTGATGCAATTAGTCTGGGCACCTACAAGAATCTGAGTCAAGGCGAAGATATTGTGTTGGCAGCAGCCATACTTGCCAAGAATATGATCAAACAGGTGCCATCGACATCGCTTTGCATGCCCCACGGCCCGCTTGTTCAAGCATGCCCCATCCCGGTTCCTTTTTCCTTTTTGTTCAAGAGGAACATGCACGTTCGCATCGCTCCACACCTTTTTACGTTGCGGCACCCGAGGGCGGAAAAGTGGAGGGGGACACGCCGTCCCCTTTTTATCTTGCTTCACGGCTTCACTTGATGGCGGCTTGTATACCTCCATCACGGGGAACCAATGGTACATGGTGCGAGCAAAGTGCCCAGTCGAGGGGAGGGGGATCCATGACGGCGTGAAGGTCATCCGGGACAACCCAACTATTGGGTACGGAACCTCAACACACATTTGGAACCTCAATAGGCTCATGCCCATGGGCCATCCATCCCACCAATCCTCGATGCCATTCCCGTGCAACGTAGCGCCAAGGGGGGTTGCCAAAACATAAATGCTGCCGCTCATGCTTCTAATCCTAATCCTTCAACATAGCCGTTTTTGTGCCCAGTAGTTATGCCTACCGTGTTTGTTGTTGCGCGCTTGATCTAACACGGCCTTACAGAACGATTTGATCCCAAATAGGCTCGTGGAACTTGGCACCTTCACCTCGTCGTTTTGACTGTGTAGGGATTGACATCCTTGTCTCCGGAAATGCAACACCGTCTTCTTCTATGCATAACCAACGTTGGAGTCCCCAAGGCGCGGCTCGTTTTGGTCGAAGCTTTGGTGCAAATAGCCCAAGTGAATTTCACGGCACACGTACCTCAATTGTTCGAGGTTCTTCTTGCCCCTGTGTTACTTCCGCTACTTCGCTCGCGCTCAACTGCGTTCCTGCTACTTCGCTCGCGCTCAAGTGCGTTCCCGAGCATCCTTCCAAGTTACCACGCCTCCGGGGAACGTGGGCTTCAAAAGTAGAGGTGGGTGGGTAATGCGATCATGCCGGTGCTGCTTGTCATTTTGCGCAACATTTCTATTTGCAGAGGCTTGTGGCACATTTGGGGCAATCTCATGACTTGCATTTGGTCTATTGCATCTTATTATGCCTCCATGGACTATTCAAGAGGCAACGCAAGCTCACGTGCCTTGCCCTTCATCAAAAGGTCGGCGCGTTACTTGCTTTTCTTCCTTGCCCCAAATTACCACATTATCAGTGATTTTGGTTGCGTGCCATGATCCGAAAAATTTTCCCAAGAAGTTTCATGACTCTTTCTTTGCCTTTGCTTGCATGTCACCCGGGGTTCTCAATAAGAATTGCGCCATTTGGGGGTTGGCAGGGGGCTAGCGATCCCCGCGAGGATGACAAGAGGGGTTTGGCAGAGGATACGGCGTTTGGAGAAAAGCCGCCAACCACCAAAACCCCGAAAGATTCGCGGCCGCTCTACGATCTGGGCAATGGAACGGGGGGGGGGGGGGCGGGAGGAAGACGAAGACGAGGACAGTGGAAAGGGGGAGGAGGACGAGGTGGATGAGGAGGAGGACAAATCGTAAAGGGATTGGACATATGAGCAAGTTGAGCAGTATACCAATGTTCATTGCTTGGCCGTATTTTGTCTGCCACAACCTCTGGCTTAGATACAACTGCAGTGGTCACCTTCACCTTCAACAGCAGGTCCCTGCTCTATGGCTGGCACTCCTTCAGCGAGATCTGTGGGTCAGGCTAGGGCGAAGACAGGATCAAATAGCTACCCGTGACAATGTGACGGGTAGGAACTCACACCGGGCTTTTAGGCTGCCGTTGACAGTCACCATGAAAGTCACAATGATAGTGACAATCACAATCACAGTCACTGTGATTGACCATCACCGTGATTGTCACCGTTCGTGGCAGTGACTGCGACTGCGACAGTCACAGTCACGGTGCTGGTGGTCGTAATGGTCACAGTGATAGTTGCAGTCACATTGTCACACCCAGGGACCAATGGACCCGCGGACGCAGATGTGTGATGCATGATGGGGGGGGGGGGGCTGGCAAGGGGGGTACCAGGGCAAGGGGGTGCTTTTTGAGAACCCTTATGTCACCCCACATCACCAGGTGCGCCCCAAACAGTTTTTTTGCAAGAAGTTTCTTGGATGATTGTTTTGCCTTTGCTGGCATGTCGCGACATGATAAGCAGTGTTGTGACAGCACAGTTGGGCTTGTAGTCATGGAACACTCCCCAAAAACCAATTCGCGAAGAGTTGAGGGGGGGGGGGTTAGATTGGCCCATAATTGTTCCTTGGAAACCATTCCATGGGGGGGGGGGGGGTCAACATCTGCATCCTACAGCGGGGTTCATGGACATGTGAATCAGTCTACATGTGGAGAGAATTAGGCAGTGATGCTGCAATGGTGAGCAGTGGGACTGCAAGCACGATTGTTACACTTGTGCTGGCGTGCATAATGAGTTGCCAACGCAATGATTTCTTGCGATTTCTGGTGGTTTTCGCCAAAAAAAAGATATAGGAACAGCTATTAGATGCTTTTTGTAGGTACCTTTGGAACGCGTTGCACACAGTGCCCATGCAGTGCGCACACAGTGCAAAGCTGTTGCACTGCCGGCAGTACTTGGACCCTATTTCAAGGCCCACTCTGCTCTTTTCCTTGGAATACAGTATGGGCACACACCCAGAAAGGGGGCTGCAGCCATGCCAGCTGCCCCCCAAGCGAAGGGGTGTTGAAAATTGTTAGTTGGGGTATTGGAGACCATCTGTGTTGTGACTTTCGCCATTGGGTAGTCCACTGCAATGATCACAAGGGTTGCAGGCGTTTAGACGAAAGTGCACATGTTGTAGTCTCTACTCGGAGCATGTACTGGACTACCAAGTCAATCCAGTCGTGCTTAAAGCCGTTGAAATGGAGTTTTTCACTTTGTTGTTCACCAAAAGGTAAGTATGACAGCGGGTGTTTGGGTCCCGGGGTTCTCCCCACAGTAGAGAATTACACACCCACATCCAGGCCACAGCAAAGCAAGAGGTGATGGACTGCATCTCTGAAGCCAACGACTTGTGGTTGAGAGTGGCACATGGCTGCTTCAATCATTGCAACTCCCCCGTGGCTGGCGCCTCATGTGCCGACCCAAAGCCTGCGACGTCCTCAGTTGCGTGGGAAAGCCTTGCTGCCCTTTTCGAAGTGCTGTTGGACCTCAATTGTCTTGGGATCATGCCACACATGCACAGGGACGCCGACGCATTTGGCGCACTGATTATCCGGTGCCTGCAGGAGGTGGAAGCCGTCCCCACTCACGCTTGCCCTCATCACAGCCCTCGCCCTTGTTGCCCCGCCAACCCCGTCCGTTTCTAACGGAAATGATTGTCAGGATATCCAGATGCTTGGAGCGGGGGGTGTTGTTGTGTTTTGGATCCTGAACCCCTCTGGCCCGACTGTTTTCATTTTTTCGGGGAGCGTGGAGATGGGGCCCAGGCCCCCCCAATTGGTCACGCGATGTTGAAGCATCTGATGGACCTGACACACAATGGACATAACAGGCCAACGAAGTTTCGTGCCCCCCCCCCCCCCCACAACCCACAACCCACCTGAAAATGGGGCAGGAGGTCCTCGAGCAAAAACTCCTTGGTAGATGCTTTGGTATGAAGAGAAGGATTTTACAAGGGGTGAAACTCCAAATTTATTCCGTTGGCCCAAAAGGGAGGGTATGTGGTGTGTTCCCATGTGCCACCCCTGTGTAGCAACGCCCTGCCACCCACTACCACCACCCTTTCCATCCGTTGACACGCTCCAGAACATTACGCCTTGGTCAACACCCCCAAACATGCGATACGGTGCTGTATGGTGCCAACTCTCCACAGACAGGTCCATATCGTTGACCCCCTTCCCCCTGCAACCCCGATGTATTGTCGCAAGCACAAAAAGCCTTTGCGCGTGATAGAAGCGCCCATGGGAATAGATGGAAAAGTTTAGAAAGTGCAGTGGCGCGAATGCAGGTGGGAAGACCAAAGAATCAGCTTGCAGATTTCAGGAGATCAAACCCATGTCGGTAGATGGATGCTATACATATTCGCATATCAATGCCCAAGGCGTTCGATCACCTCAGTTTTCCTCTCAAAAACCTCTGCCTCACCCTCGAATCGCACCCTTCCGACCACTGGTTGCTCTTTCATGCAGCCTGCTGTACCTGAGGACTTGGCCGCAGTCAGGGCATACATGAAGGCCAAAAGATCCGCTTTAAGGTTCTGGGAGCTGCTGCTCAGGGAGGGGCTTTGTACCGCCTCTGCCAATCGTTTTGTGGCTGTTTGCTGGCGGTCCTTGCAGGTTTGTGGGCTGAGGTGCTTGCGTTGGTGTGAGGCCCGCCACCCGTCAGCAAATTCCGCTCTACGAAGTACACGTTGCATTCTTTGATTGAACCACTTGAAACTCCGAATGTAAATACGACTGATTACGATACATTGGTAAAGCACGGTAAAGTATGGTAAACTGAAATCATGCAAAAGTACGCTCATAAATTGCCCCTCCAGCTGCTGCATGCAGTTACTCCGCACTGCGATTTTCTGACGAGACATTTGGACCCCAACCTCTCACCCATTCTTTCGGTTTTAGCCGAAAAACCTCTTTTCTTTCCCGCCGCTGGAAAGTTGGCACCAACCTGAAGACCTGAATAGAAGTCGTGAAGTCCTGAGACCTCGATTTCTGTGGGCCCATGATATCATCTGGGATACGAACAACCCCCTGTTGAAACTGCTGATCATTTTCTTGAGGATTGGAATCATTATGTCACAATGGACGTAACCAAGGTACAAGCTACACATGTGGTTGCACAATTCTGGGGATAACAGATAGAGGCCTTGGCAAAATATGCCACAGCGTTGCTGCTCACCCCTCAAACATCAGCAGATGTCGAAAGAACATTCAGCGTGGCCAGAATTTTGGACACCAAGCTATCGGACCCGATTGCGTGTGTGCCCAATGGCTTTGTATCGCAATGGTGATGTAGAGGGCTGTTTCCAAGCTTTCCATAAGCACCCGGCCCTCCATATGTTGAGCTATCCCGAACAAAAACTCATTGAGAGATATTGTTGGACAAAGTAAGGGTTTTAAAAGCGGTCACACCCACAATCTGACTCCTTGGGCTACGAAATACGAATGGGCCACAACTGGGGAGGGGATATCTGGTGTTTCCCACATCTGTAGGCCTGCATGGTTTTGACCAAACGCATGGATAGAAGATACGTAAGCAGGAAAAGGGACACATAGATCGGACACGTGGGGTCGGAGAGATGTATGGATCTACAGAACCAATGGGACTAATGGGTGGCTGGATGTGGCAAATGCAGTGGATGTGTTACACTCATGGCCGGGATGTGTGTGACGAATGGATGGGGCGTACGGATGGGTGCATTCAGCACATGCGGGACTGATAGATCCTGCATGCGTAAACCCCCACTGGAGGCCCATTTCAAGTCTTTTTTTGACCCCCCCTCCCCGCCGCCACGTGCTCTTCTGTGAGGAAGTAGATTGGCCGTGATGGCATTGGACATGCCAACCAGCTCTCACGCATCATGCCCTTGCGAAGGTATGGTATGGTACGCAAGAACACTGGTGGAGCTTTCAAATGACATGCGCCCCCTCCCCCTATTGCAGCCCTTCCCTTTTGTGGCCCAAGCGACAACCAATACCAATGCAGCAGATGCCTCAGAACACCGCTGATCATTTACTGACAGCCCCCAGGTCCACAGCAGAGCGCAGCCTCAGGGCTGTACTATTCCGGCCATATTTGAAAACAGCCGTATTGTGACACACCACAAATGTAGGACACCATCATTGAAAACGTCAGGGGCTTCCTAGTAGCTGTTGAATTGACCATAAGTGGGAACGACACCAATTTTTTTCTATTATGGCTAGGATATCGCCAGGACGAGGTCGTTCAGGACCTGCCAGTGGGAATTTGCATCCATGATCTAGCCCGTTTTAAAATCGGACCGTTTTTGAGAGGGCCGCCAGTATTTATAATTCGTTCGACACTACATCCTGATCGTCCTCTTCGCCACAGGCTGGTTTCAGGTGCATTGATCCCCCAGAGGACTTGTAAGTGTTGGGGGTACCCTTAACCCAAGGCCAACCCCATCGTTGCCCTGGGGCCCTGCTTCTATGCCTTGTGGCCAGGATACTTCGAACAGTCATGAGGGGGACGAGCTGGTTGCCTCCACCATGGGTTTGCTGCAGTGCCTTGTGGAGTCCCCGGCGGCATCGGTGTGCGTTCTCGCCGATGCCGAACAGCTGCCAGGCCTCTGCAAATGCATCATTTCACATCTCCAATTGAGTGTAAGTGACCTTGTGGTGGTCGCGGATGACCCACTGCAGGTGTACTGATTTCCAGTCGCATGTGTTGAGGTCATTGCTTAGGGAGGGTTCTGGTGGTGGTGGTGGTGGGGGGGGTAGCCTGATTTGATATTGTCGGGCCCTGTGCGTGTACACAAATGATTCGATTACCTCGAGTTGCGGTCGTTGGCTGCAGCTTGTGCAACCGGACACTTCATCTCGTGCTCACTTGCAGACTCTTTGGCGAATGCGCCTCGGACCGGACATTCCGGTTCGGGAGCAGCCTTGATCTCTTTTTGGCCGTGCAATGCTGTTGCTGGCGCACTCTCCCTGAGCGCCATCACCACTTGACGCACCCACGTGTCACCGCACGGTGGTCGGCTGGTGGGGTCCCGGGGCCTGGGTGGGTGGGTGCACTGGTCAGCGGCGCACTTTCTTCAGGAGCCCTGCTGGGGCGAAGCGCTTGCTCGGATGTTCGGGCCTGGTGCACCGTGTCAGAGTTGGGCCACGGTTTGTGCGTCATTTGGGCAGGCCGCCGTGCACCCGAGAAGCAATGCTTGTGCGGAGTCATGGTGAGTTCATGGGCATGGGACTGCCAGTCTGAAATTTGGCACCATCCAGGCCAGTAGCCACACTACACAGGGGGGGGGGGTTGAATTTCGTGGCACTTTTATTTCGCGTAAGAAATTTTGCGTTTCAAATTGACCGCGAAATTTCCCACGCGAAATTCAGGGTTCTCCGCGAATTTCTCGCACACCAGCAGTACACACTGTGGACTCTGGCGGGGGGTGATACACTCTGGCGGGGAGCTCCGCGAACTTTCCCACAGCGAAATTTACCACCGCGAATTTGGCTTGGCGCGAACCCCCCCCCCCTGTATTGCTATTCATGTCCACTGATGGTATTTGGATGTATTTCCATGCTTGGAAGTACATGGGAACTTATCACGAATGCTTGATCCACTTTTTTGCCCATTTTCACTGGTCTCAAAAAAGTCCCCCAAAGTGGTCTAGTACCAGAAAGCACACTTCAGGCGTACCCTCTGAGGTTGGGCACCATCCAAGGCCATACCCACGCTGCTGCACGCTATTGTCGGATGAGTGATGCTGTGTTCCATTGATATCCACTGGGAAGGGGGATAGGGTTCTGCAAGGGATGAACGATGCCCCTTTTCGGCTGGTGTGTCGAATCTCAACCAAGCCATTGCGTATCGACCACCGGGGCTGTGGGGGGGGATGAGGTGAAATGGGGCCACTGGCCAGTCTACCATACCCACCCCCCGCCCGCCTGCCCAAGGACCCCCCCCCCCCCTAGATTGGGATGTATGTGCATGCTTTGACGGACATTGGACAACTGAAAGTCACCAACAGGTTCTTCAGAGGGATTTCCCACAAGCACATATGAGGCTTGACATCTGAAACCCAGACACTGTCCTGTGGCATCCCCGTACTACCGAGCAAGGGCGGTTTCGGACACTGGTTCATGGTATTTGGGTTTGGGGGCAAACGATGTCCGCTGCGAGTTTCATTCGTGGCTCACCTTACCGTTGCAGCCGGCGGGGTTGGGGGGGACTAGAGAGAAGTGGAGTTGGTATTTGCAGAAAAGTACGGCCTAGAATTGGAATTTTTTTTCTTTTTTTTTTCGACATTTGAGAGTCCAAATTTGATGTTGCGCGTGTGGTTCACGATGGCCGCAACATTACATGTCGTTCTGATCTGTTGTTTGGCTCGTGGTTGGGCTTCGCTTGCGCTACTGTACGCCTCCACGGCGCTCCCACGCCGCTGGGCAGCCATTAACCCGCGCTTTTGATTACCCCGCGAAGCACCGGCGACGGGGATGGCAAGGGGCTTCGGACCTCCCCCGGTGTTATTGAAATCTCTTTGGAGCGGCTTTCGGTGGCATTTTGTGATGCCAAAGGGATGCACGGCGATATCTCTTGCCCACCATCTGCCGCTACTGTCATGCCAACCTCGCCCGAAGTCCCCCCCTCCAACACCCGATCCCCTTTTCAACAATCCCGAAGTTCGGGGTCGGAATTTCCCCAGCACGTATCGGAAGGGCTGCCCGACTCAGGGGCAGACGGTTTGGCCCCGGCGGGGCGCCAGCTCCGGCCCCTCATTGGCCCGGGGGCGAAGTAGTGTGGCCTAGGGTCCCAAGGGAGTGAAGGGAGTGGCCAAATGGGGGGGAGGCAGGATCGGAGCAGTCGGGTCCGAGGTCAGAGATGTAAAGGGACGACTCTTGTGGGAAAGATGAAGAGGGCTGCGCGCCCGAGCCTAAACCGACGGACCACGCTGCTGCCTCTGGTGGGCACCGAAAGAGAACAAGGGCCCCGACCCAAGCGCCACCGTTGGCCGCAACCCGTCCCCTCCCGCGGGCCCTTCCCACGTTCTCCACCATCGCCCCCCATTTCTCACTCCCGCAGTACCTTTGGATGCAGCACGACATACCCAACGTCTGCATTCGCAGCCGGGCCGCCGCCGCGCTCCTGACCGCCATGGCACGCAGTCCCGCGTACGGCCCCCCCACAACCGCCGCCGTCGTGCAGGTGCTGCAGCACCTGCGTGCGGAGTACCAGGCCCACTCGCACTGGCAGGCGCAGCATTCGGCGCTGCTGGCGTACCCCTGCGTGGCGCTCCCAGCTGAGCGATCGGGGGCCGTTGGAGTGGTGGCCGGTGCGCAGGGGCTGCTGTGGCTGTTCATGCAGGACGTGCAGGTGGAGCTGGTGCGGCGTGACGAGGGCCTGCACTGGTGCCTCCTGAAGGTACAGCTTGGCACCCTCGGTGGCCTGAGGGTTGGTTGTTTTTTTTTTTTTAGGTCTGGCGGCTTGATGCCGGTTGTGCGGACCGAGAGGAGGCCGGGGACGAGGAAAGTCCATTTGCATTGCGGGGCCGGGGCCGGGGCAGGGTCTGCGGCAGTCCACCCACCTCTCATCGGGTTCCACTCCTTTTTGAAGTCATGTGGCTTTGAGTGGTTGCAATCCAGTAGCTCCGGGGAGGTGGCGGTGTGAAACAAGGTCAGGCTACCAAAGGTTCCACCTACATCTTCGCTTAGCTCACCTGAATTCGGTCTCACCCCCACATTGGGGTATAGTGTCTGTGCACCGCCCGAACCGGTTCTGTCCGCCCTCAACGGTCCGCCCCCTCATTTACTAAGACCTTGCTCCCCAACCGTTTTTCCAACCACCAGTAAACACCAATGCAAATGCTTAGAAGCCCCCCCCAACCCCCTTCCAAAGGACCCCGTTTCCCGCTCGGACCTGCTCTTGGGAGGGGGGAGGGGCACTCTGGGGTGAGAGCGCTTCGAGCAGGCGGGGAAGGTGGGGGCAGAAAGTCAGAGGACGCAGACCGTATGCAACACACGTGGCGGGCAAGAAATGTGCAGCCCCTCACTGCCCCATGTGGGGGCAGGTTGTTGCCCCCCCAATCCCCCCTCCCCTTTGGGTGGTGGCTTCGAGTGACGCCACGGTGTACTGAGGGGGAACTGAGGGTTTGCAGTGCTAAAATGAGCAATGACAGCCCCAAAAGCACTCGTTTTCGCATTTCCCGCGACAACAACAGGGCGCACCTCGTCCGGGTGTGCCCCGCGAAATGATCGGGTATCGCAGTTGGTCGGATCGTGCCCTCACAGGGCAGAGCGCAAGATGAAGTATCTTTTTTTTCCTTTTTTGAATTAAGGCCATCTCCAAAGTCCGAGCAAAGTTCAAAGAAAAGGAAATATGTACAAAACCCCTTTAGACCGTATCCTACCTTTATGCTGGTTGGAATGAGCCATCTGGACGAAGCCTCTTACCTTTTTGTTGGTTAGGGGCCTGGGGAAGGGACCTTGATGCTTGAGCTCACTTATTGATGTGTGATGACGCATCTTCCTACCTGCCCTGTGGGTAGGAAGATGCGTATCTGCGGGTGACAGATTGATCGCCGCAGGCAGGTGGCGACTGTTCCACACGGGAATCGTGTAGCAGATCCTTGCCACGTCAGTCCTCCAGACCAGTAACGTGCCCCCATGGCCCCATACAGGCCCAGGGGGAAGCGATGCGGTTCGCTATTTTGTCTGCGTTTTTTTTTCCCGCAGCTTGTTTTGCATGCTCCTCCACGTCATGTGCTTCCTCCGAATCTAAGCTCTTTACTTCCAGCAGCGCTTCCCCTCCCCCTCATCAGTGTGCCCTTCCAACCAGATACGAGAGTCAAGCGTTCTAGAGCAGGCTCTGAAGGCAGAATTAGTTGCTGGCTCTGCTTACACCCTTGTACATCTGCCACAGCAGGGAGTTGCCGAGAGGGTGCCCGGGGCAATCAAATGCCGTTTCCCCTTTGCTGCATTCCTGATGCCTTCTTATCCGGCATTATTGACATTACCGTGCCCCCAACGGCAGTTGATGAGCCGCCTGGAATTCGTGAGAGAGCTTTTCTTGGGTTGGTGTGTTGGTTGCTCCGCATCAAGACCTTGTTGAGAGGCTGAAGAGGGGACTGCGAACCATCTACTCCTTCGACTTAGTGTAATCTTTTCTCAGACGTGGGTGTGAGTGTGTGTCTGATGGGGTGTGGACGGTGGGTGGCAGTGTGCCCGTGTGGGTGTGTGTCTTCAAAAAGTACCCCACGTCACCCTGATTCCAGTGGTTGAAAAGGGCATGACACAAAACAAATTACCTCGAAGAGGGTTGTTAGATCGAGTGCAGAATGTAGCCTGCATGTCTGAGACACTGGCTTGTTTCTGCTTGTAGCGGCCTGACGAGAATCCGGATACTCCACGACTTGCTGCATCGTTCGATTGCCTGGGTGGCGTGTGTGTGATCCCCACGCAGCATCTCTCTCTCTCTCTCTCTCTCTCTCTCTCTCTCTCTCTGTGTGTGTGTGGGGGGGGGGGGGGACGGGAGGCCGGGGGGTGGGAGGGGGACAAGAAGTCCAGACATCCAGTGCACTTGCCCTTGGGGGTGTTGCCTGAACCGTGCGCGCACCGTGCGCGCACCGTGCGCGCACCGTGCGTCCTTTTGCGTATTCTGTGTCCACCAGATCCACAATGCCTGAATCTGAGCTGCCCTAGCTTGTCGCCGGACTGCCTGTGTACTACCACCGCTCCAACGGGGATAGGGTGTCGGCCACTGTCGTTGACCCTTCTCCAAGAGGTGGGAGTCGCGTCTCTATTCGGTACGAATTGGGTGGTGAAGAGGTCTTGTACGAGCATGCACCCGAGGAGCGGTTGGAGTTTGCAATTGTGACTGCTGAGAGCCCCGATTCCCCCCAACCTATGCACTATGAGGCGCCGATGGACGCTTTGCTGGAGCCCCAATTACCTGAAGTGGAAGCTGAAGCCCCTAGAATTGATGACCATGAGCCAGAATGCTGTGGCGGATGAAATTGAAATTCCCGTAACCCAACCAGTGTTGTCGCTTGTGTTGTCGCCTGTGCATGGTTTGTTACGGAGGTGCGTGCAAGGTGCAGAAATTGGGAGCCTGGAACCTGTGACAAGCATCAGATTCAAAAAAAAAAATTCCCGGTACGCCAATAGGGGCTGCAGGGTGCAGAAAATAGGACCCTGGAACCTGTGACAAGCATCAGACTAAAAAATGAAGAATCCTGGTATGCCAGTATGGACTGCAAGGTGCAGAAATCAGGACCCTGGGTGTGTTTCTATGGGGGCCATTCAACGGGGTACAAGTTGGGCAACCATCCCAAAAACATTGAACCGTGCGCGCACCGTGCACGCACCGTGCGCGCACCGTGCGCGCACCGTGCGACAACGCCCCCCTTGTCTGTCCTCTTTGGCTTCAGGGCTTGTGTCTGGATCTTCGCAACATGCGTGTGTGTGCGTGTGTTTGTGTGTGTGTGTGTCCAGCGCTTCAATGCAACGGGTACACCCATCGCTTATGCGCGCGCGCGTGTGTGTTAGTGGGTGCCCTCCCCTAATGGCCTGGTGAAGCTGTTGGTCACGGAGTCTGGGAAGGAAGCGCATTGCTGTGTTTCAGGGCCAGAGGAGGTTTCGTGCACTTATTTGTCCGGAACTCTCTGCTGTATCGTTCTGCTAGGTCTCGTCTCTGCAGTTCTTGGCTGCGTTCCGCGCCCACATGAGTCCTGAGGACTGTGTGACCATTGTGAAGCAGGTCATGCCATTAATCAGGCACCCAAATGCCCTTGTCCATAGCTGTGCAGCCAAAGTATGTGGCATGTGTGTGGATGGCTCCTGCTTTGCAAGGCCCTTGCAATAGACTTGCATCTTGGTACATTTTTGCACGTCCCGCCGCGCACGCGTGTTGAAAAAATCAGTTCCGGCCAGCTGGCCAGTGAAGTGCCATTTTGGCACTATTTTGGGTATATCGTGGGAAACACCGGAGCTTGACCCCTAATTTGAAGTGTGCTTTCGCCCCCTTTTTTAAGCAAGCCGAATCCACCCGAATTCGCTCCCGGCGAAATGCCGTCTTGCTGCACCAAGCACCGCAATGCGGTGGGGGGCGCTCCCCCTCCGGGAGGGGGCAGATCGATGTCGCGCCCGGGGCGCCGCATGCTGGCGCCGGAGGCGAAAAGAGCGGCGGCCGGGTTGATGCAGACCTGGCTGTCGGGCCCCCCAGGGCCGAACGGCACGACCCCCAGGAGGGGTGTTACTGGGGGCACGCAAGCGGTGCGGACCACCACTGGGGGAAGCGCCAAGTGGGCGAACCAGGTGCCTGCAGCCACCGCAGGTAACCGGCAAGCGCGGCCGTGTGGACGCCGACGACGGATTGGATGGCTGCTCCGTGGTGACCGAGGACAATGACAACGACGGCCGGTCCGTGGCAATGGGCGCAAGCGTGCATATGCAGGGGACCGTGAACGCGACGGAGGACGAGAGCGACGACGTGCGGGCAGAGCCCGCGCCCAAGAAGCGCCAACAGGGGGTGGGACGCAGCCCAGGACCCCCCCCCCCCCACAGGCAAACATCCCCCCCCCCCCGCCCCCAGGGCGCCACGGAGGGTGGCCCCAGCGGCCACGGTGGCAGCTGCGGTGACAGTGGCAGCGGTGCGCGCAGTGGCAGCGGCTGTGCGCAGGGGACCGCCGGTGCGGCCACAAGCGTGGCCCCGAGGACGAGGGAGGGGGGGGGACGGCAGCTTCGCGAGCGGTGGGGCCCGCGCGACCTGCGTGGGACCGAACCCTGATGGCCCTGGGGTTCGTCAGGGGACAGCCATACCCCCCCCCCCCCCCCCAACAGCCCAGGGGGACGCCGGACGGTCACAGGCGGCAGGCCCCTCGGAAGGACAGCACCCCCAAGAGGGACAGCGGGTCCAGGACATGGCAGGGCCTCTAGGGAACAGACCTGACCCCGGCGTGAGCGTCCTTCTCACGCGCCATATACACAGCAGCTGGCGACGGTGAGGGGGTCGGCGAGCGTAGCTCGTCGGCCACCCCACGGCACCCCAGTGTACATAGCGAGGACATAAAACGACTATTGATTCGGTCCCGGCGGAAATGGAAACGCTTTAGCGTCGCGCCGCACGCACATGTTGAAAAACTCAGTTCCGGTCAGGTTGCCAGCCAAGTGCCATTTTGGCACTATTGGGGTACATCACGGGGAACGCCCTAGACATGTAAACCCAAAGTCGACCTGTGAGTTGCCCTTGCAGCACAAAGATAACCTTCAAAATTAGAATGTTGGGGGTAGGGGGCAAGTGTAGGTTCACGCATGAATGCTTAAGAAATGACATGCGCCCATGAGCAAGGAATAGGGGCGAATATGTGCAGCATGGAGATGGTATAGTGCCAAATGAAGGTGGTGGAAGGTGGTGGAGGTGCAATGGCACGTGTCAGGTGCAAGGGTCGGGGTGCCAAACCCATCAATTTGGTTCCCCAAGACCTGGTTGATCAAGAAGTCTGTCGTTGGCTTTAAGGGTGTTCGAAGATTCTTGAGGACAATGTCTTCCAGTCAAAGACCTCTTCCTCAAACCCCAAAAACCCTTGTCAACCCTTTCTTTGCAAACCCTCGTCAAAGCTCAACACACCAGTCATCTCACCAACCCTTGACAGGACGCTTGATATTCTTGCGGCCTGACCTCCTTGTCCATGACGTGCTGTCCTGTGCCCTGCTCACTGCTCGGTTTTGGAGATGCGTTGCAATAGCCCCTCCAGCGGTGCGTGTGCCTGCCTTCTTGTGATTTCAGGTGGTGAATCAGTACATCACATTGCGGTGCATGAGCCCCTCAAGGCTGCAGTGCACGGAGTGGCGCGGGGTGCTGGTCGATCTTGTGGTCGGATTGTGCCAATCGGATCCCGGGCACGACATCTGCAACTCGTATAAAATGGAGTGTTTGCATCGGTGTGTACGTGCAGAGGTTTGCGGGCGTGACTGTGTGTGTGCAGATGAGTTGTGGGGATGGAAGGGTATGCAGCTTTGCGGCCGAGAGTGGAATATTGTTTTGTTTAGGTCCAGCAGTGTATTTACGATGGTGTAGGGGTTTTGGGCGAGTTTTGGATGGGTTTCCGGGACCCTGCCCTGATTTCGAGGGTAGAGAAGTCGAAAAGAATATGGTATTATGGTATTATGGTATTACATTGCTGCTGACAGAACCCTGGCATGAGTCCTGATAATAGCAGAACTGAAGGTGAAATGCCGCCCCAACACCTCATTCTATCCTCCATACTGCTATTTCGCAAAAGCAATAAAGGACAACGGTCAATATACACTCGCTTCTTTCTTTTGCACAGGCACCTGTGGACTGGAAAGGCTAATTTTGAGTTGGAAACGGTTATTTGTTTGTAATGGGACGGGGGACTGATTTCTGCCATGCCGCTCGTCACGCCTGCTACTGACGGCCTTTATGCAAACGTCACACGGCAGGGCCAATCGGCACTACCGGGTTGGAGAGGGGCGCGAGGGACGGCAGGGTCTGAGCGCCCCACTCCCGACCGGGCTGATTTGTGACGTGAAAAGCCTCACCTGACTCCTGAGTTTTCCCGGTGTGCATGGCTGCCTGTAGCCTGCCCCCCTGCCTGTGGTCCGCGTTGAATGTTGAGTCGGATTCCTGTGTGGCTTGCGTATTGTTCAATGCTGCAGGTGCAGTATCATGTGGACGTGGTGCCTTCATGACGGCAGATCTGTGCAAGGCGCAGGGAAACGGGGTGGCTTTGTCCGTGTGGGTCCCTGGGCACGACACACCGCAGTGTGCCAAACTGCCGCCACACAGAAAAGCTGATGCCATGCAATGCACAACAGAAGTTTGTTGATGATGTCAAGGCTGCACATGCAGCCACCTTGGCTGACATGTAGTTGCCGGTTGGTGCCGATGAAAACAAGTCCACCACAACCACCACAATCACAGATGCAGATTGCGATGCATTCCTGAAGTCAAAAGAATGGGAGGAACCCCATGTGCAGGCGGTGTTGAAGGCTGTGCAGAGCACCGTGAACCCCAACACTTCTAAAACGTACTGACCTGGTCGGCGCGTGCAACTCCCTGCGTTGGAAAACTGTGTTGGAAAAACACCAAATGCGAAACATCGCCTCGCGCGGGTTCAGGGTGTCCTCACTTAACCAAAACAGGTATTGAGGGGTCCCTCGCTGCTGGACCCTGCCCCCACCTGCCTGCCTTCCTCTCAACTTGCTCCCCCCCCCTCCCATTTTCCCTCACTTCCCCATCTCATTCACTTTCCCTCCCTGCACCTCTCCCTCCCCTTTTTCAGAGTCTGTCTGGTGCTCCAAGGCGGTTTAGCACAGGTGCTGAGGTGCTGCATGTCTCACCTTTTGGGCATTATTGCCCACATGCAAAGCCTTGGGGGCTACGATGGCACCTTCGGATTTTATCTGCTCAATACACTGTCGGTCTTGATTAAGCATCACACTTCTGAGGTGTGCTTGGGGCAGCGTTTTCGTGAAGATTCTTTTAACCAGTTGAGGAAAGCTCTAGATCCAAGGCTGGCGCTTGCTGGTCAACCGCTTACGGCTACCCGTCGACCACCGGCGGTTAGCGGTCAGCCGACGATGGTCATCGATGACCTGAAGCAGTTGACAGCTTTTTGGTTGTTGCCCGAGGGCGGTTGGCGGTGAAATGGCAGTTTGCATCTGCCTGCGGTGTTGCGCTGGAATTTCTCTTTCGGTTCCTTCTGCCGGGAATGGTACCAATTCAATTTCTAATTTGATGAGACGATGGGCAGTTCATTTGATCTGGACCATCACTACCTCCGGCTCACAGACATGTGGTGTTTCCTTCTTGACAACAATGAAAAGGACGTGACAAGCATGCAGCAAGTCATGGATGCGGGGTGACGGGTTGCTGGGTCATGGATGACGGGGACAGTATGCACGACGAAGAGGAGGGCCAATAGGTAAATGATGCACAAGAACAAGACTGTCCCACAGGCCTCCCGCCCCCATCCTGCAAATTATTCCCCACCCTCGTGCACCCTCTGAAGGGAGGGGGAGAAGGTACTAGGCCCCGCCCGTGCACAAGAAGAATGTCCACTGACAGTCGGTGGAAGTGGGGAGGAAAAATGGATCGTAATCGTTATGTCACACACACAGGCACAGACACCCTAGCTGCAGCGGCAGAGCTGTGCATATGCTGCAAACTACAGAAGCTATGGCACCATGCACCGTGATGCTGGGGGAGGCTCTCTCTGGGATATACCATGTGGGGTAGGGCTGCCCATGTGGAGCTGACACAGTTGGTGACCCGCATGTGCGTGCACCCCACGGCCATCCCCTTGTTCTGCATACATCCATTTGCCTGCCTGTGACTGTCCAGCACGGCGCCTGGCCTTTGTACGCGCATTCTGTCTGCACTGGCCTGACTGTCTGCATGGTCCTGGCCATCGTGGCGGTGGGTGGGTGTTGTATGCGTGTTGTGTTTCGCCGGGGCTTTCATGCAGACGTGCTCGCACGCATGGTGTTGTTCCCCGCCAACCCCAACCCTGATCCCAACCCGTGTGTGTCCGCTGGGCAGGCGGCGCGCATCGTTGTCCTGTCGAGAGTTGCTCACTGTCAGATAAAGGCCAGTAAGGTTACAGCAATGGAACGACAAAATTCAAGTTGGGCACCAATCGCGTGCACGATGACCGTTCGATTTTGTACTGGCGATGCGCGACCGCATGGCCTTGTCGTAGAGGTCTGCCGGTTAGCGGTGCTCAACCGACGGCGGTTGGTGGTGAACTGACGGTAGTTGATGATCAACTGCTGCCGACTGCTCTGCAATTATCTGTGGTGCTCTTCTGTCGAGGTCTATGTGTCCCGTTGCCACAGAGTCGGCGACTCTGCACTGCACAATGAGCCCCACGTACGAGGCACAAAAGGGCAAGCTGTAGGTACCGGACAAGAGCCTCGGGACCACCCAGCCCTCTCATATCATACGTAGGTCTGCCAGGCAGGCCCGTGCTTAATTTGTTTTCCGCAAGGAGGAGTGTCCCCCCCCCCCACACTACTTGGACCCCCCCCCCCCTCCAGACAAAAGTGACCATCGTGGGAACAAACAAAATTTCCAACAGGGAAAATTTTGTCGGGCCATTTTGGGTCCACAAACTTTCCCAGACCCCCCCCTCCTCCCGTTAAGCACAGCCCTGTTGCCAGGCCACCAAGACACATTGTTGCGATGAAGGATAGTCTGGTCTGCACATCTCCGTCTGTGCAGATACGCGATCTGGAGCTGTCGGTTTTCGATCAGTGCGGGGTATTTCTCAGAGAATGCCCGGAGCACTCTTTGGCCCACGGGGTTTTGCAGATCTGCTGTCAGCTTCTGGGGCTGCACCCGGACGTCCCTCAGCGGTATTTGTCTTTGACCCAGACCCTCGCAGGCATCTACAGCAAAGATGGGCAGTGGCAGTGTACGAAGGTGTGGCTGAAATCCCCGCCAATGGCGGATCTGCGTGCCCACATGTGCACGCCTACGCCGTAGGTCAGGATGCTACAGCAAGAGCGCTTGAGGGAGTGGAAGCCCCCAGGTGAGCCCACTGCACCTTGGTCATCTCAGATGAGACGGGACCCTGAGGGCTACACCGCTCGCCGACCCTCCTAAGAGCTGAACGGGATGGGGGGCGGGGGAGCACTCAGCATTAATTTTAGAAAGGCCTTTCCCACGATGTCCCATTGCCTCTGTGAGGCAGCTCTAAGGGTCATGTGCATTCCGATGCCAACCATATATCTCATACTGCACCTTCTGAAGGCCCCCCACCTGTTTTCAGTTGGATCCGGGTATGTTCTGGGCATGCAGTGGCCGGTACTGATTTGGGCTACGTGCACGTGTGTTATGCAACAATGTTTTGGTTCTAGCAGCCACCCAATTTGGGTTGAATCGGCTTGGTTTAAAAAGTGGAAGAAATTGGGTTTGAAGAAATGGGTCAAACTGGGTTACCCCCGGAATATACCAATATGGCCCTTGCCATTTTGCGACACAATGTGACTGTCTAGTGAGTGTACAAAACGGGTGACCATGTATTCCCATGGAGGCCCACAGATGGCAAGGGCAGGCCTTGCTCAGCCTACATCAAGGCTGCGCACCAGAGGTTGTGTAGGCACGCATCTATAAAACCCAATGTGGTGTACCCGGCTCGAACCTTTTAGAAACGAACACGCAGCTGTCCTAAGTCTGCGGTGTCGGTGAATCTGCGGGTTGGAAGGGACGGTGCAAGGGATAGAGAGCGATTTTATGCTGGTGTCAGGAGATTGGCCAAGCAACTTCACCTCACCTCACCATGGCTGTGCATTGCGCCCAAGTGAGAGGGCATGACTGGGGACTGCTCTAACTGCTGTCCTGTATTAGCTTACATCTTGAAACAACATTCCCCCCATTTGTTGCACCTTTCAGATCATGAATGGCCTACACACGGTGAGAGATAAGCCCTGCACGCCACCACTGCGCTTGGCAGTCGTAAGACAGTAGCACCCTTCACACACCGATTCACACCTATACACCCACTCACATACACACCCCTTGCTCACGCATATACTCCTTCACTCACAAGCACACACCATTGATTCACGAACCCACCCACCCACACCCACACCCACCCACACCCACACACACACACACACACACACCACCCATCCTTACAGACACACGTTCCTCACTTGTAAATGGTTCCTGTTTAGCATGCACACTTTCACTCATATCCATGCACCGTTGCTCACATCCTCATGCCCTTCCTCGCACTCATACATCCCTCCTTTGCACCCTCGCTGACTGACAACGACACACCCACACACACCAACGCCCACACCCACATGCACGTACGCCCCTCACTCATATGCACTCACCTTTGATTCACACCTGTAAACCCTTAACTCACACCCAAACATTCCTGCCATGCATATGGTCACTCGCAACCACACGCCCTCACACGCACTCAGCCCCCCCCCCCCCCCTCACACACACATACACACACATACACACACATACACATGAGACACCCCTTGCACACACCCACACAGCCCTTCGCCACACTCAAACACCCCTCATTCACACCTTGGCACGCACCCGCATGCAGGGGATTATCACAGGATTTGGCTTTCTGCTGCGGAACATGGTGGCCCGCATCCCAGACGTTGCCAATCGTGGAGTGGGGGAGAGTATCGTATCCACAGCTGTGTCTGTGGCCTTGCAGTGGGTGCAAGTGGGGCTGTACGTGCAGGATGGCCTGGAAATTCTGCAAGCGGTTGTGCAATTTGGACACGTGGATGCAGTGCGACCGCTTTTGTGCACTTTGGTGTCTGCAGTTGTCGGGCTGGACGGCAGGTGTGCAGATGAAGGTGGGGTATTTGAACGTAGTTCGGCAGCCACAGGTGAAGGCATCACCTGAGAAGTAGCAGTTTCCGTGCATTAAACAATACACACCGCAGGATTTTGTACATATGGCATGTAACAGCAGATTAAAGGCGGTGTAACAGAGTGTAGCGGAGGTATACCCAAGTGTAACGGGAGTGTAACAACTTTTGACTGTGTCACAAATTCCAAGGCATCATGAACATGCGCCTACGGCCGGCGATTTTTTGATTTTCTGCTAACAGCGCCCCTTGGGGAATTTCCCACTCAACGCATTGAGTTGCATCGCGAAAATTTTTGTGGCCTCAAAACCTGGGTCCACAAGTGCTGAAGTATCCGTGTAGTCGCCAAATGACCCAAACTCATCAACAGCGTACGTGACGGTGTGTAAAACAGAGGTCGACACTGTGCAGCATTCTTCACGTGCACTGTGTCTGAGAGCTGCGAAACGCAGATGACTGAAAGTCGTCCGTGTGGGCGGAGAAAATTTTGCCGATATCAGCTCTCCAGCCTTGCGACTTTGTTGATGCCCTCGGGATGGCGCAGATGCCCTGGGCCGGTGTTTGACGGTCTCTGCCGGCAATTACCGCCGGCAATTACCAGTGAAGCGTTGTCGGTCGAGCGTAAGCTGCGCTTTGTCGACTGCCAAGCGTCGTCCATTCGCTGCCAGCTGCCATTGGTTGCTCATCAACTCTGCTAGTTGCCAATCACCATCCGTTATCATAGCGTGCATGTATGGTGTGGATCGATAATAGTGTCGATTTGCGACCCATGGGTGACCTATTCATCAAACCCTAGGTCACCTGCCAACGAAAGGCTATGGGTTTGGAGTCCCTACTTGGGTATGGTTGTTATTTCCAATTTTTGGGAAATCGTGTGCTCACTTGCAAAATTCATAACGTTTGCAGTCTCTGTTGTACCAGATGGCCATGCTCTTGCGATGGGTATGCGATGGGTACCCTTGGAGTATGCAGTCGGTCCCTGCCGCAGTTGTTGCTACTGGACACTTTTAGGGAACAGCATATGCTAAAGGTTCCTTTTCCCAGGCTTGACTGACCAGACTAGGAGATGAGTGAATGAGGGTGCGCAATTCTAGCTTTGGAGATGTGCTGCTTTCGAGTCTAGACCGTAGATGTATTGCTGGTGTGAGACAAAGGGGGGGGCGGGTATATTGCGGACTGTGCAGTTTATTATACACCATGCACGTGTTGTGTAGGCAGCATGCGCAATGCAGAGCAATGAAATATTGTATGGGCGATGCACATCTTGAAATTTGGCATCACAACAGCACACCTTACAACCAACACCAGACTGGTTGGACCTCATCCCATCCCCTCATAGGCTAATGCTTCAGCATGCGTACCTCTCTACTCGGAATTTTGCCCCAACCACCCATGCCTACTATAACTTTATGTATGCTGGTAGTCGCATCATTGCACCAGCCCGGGGGTAGTGTCAGGGGAGGCAAACCCTGCCCTTGGGAAATGTTCTGAAGGCACCAGTCTCTGGTGCAGGTCTAGATTTGAGCGCTTTTCTGAAATTGTAAATGCTGAGAGTTTCTGCATGTTTCACTGTTTTGGGGACATCGAAGACCTGCTTTGTATAAAACTTGAGTCAGAGCGTCAGAACATGAACTGTGAGGCAGGGGTGTGTAGCCGTGTGTGCAGTTGTCAGGTCTGGTGCCATGGATCGAGAGGTATGGCCTCTGCAACCCCAACACTCGACAACGCAAACCCGTCCACAGGAACATATCCCGCGGCTGTTTCCTTGTTTCGCTTTGCATCATCAAAGTGGGCCCTGACGCCGTCATGGAGGCTTTTGGCGTTGGGTCATGGTGGCATTGGGCAAACTCTTTGTGGGGGGACCACGTGCACAAGGTCCCGGACGAGTTTCGGAAAACGTGTGCCGTGGGGGCCACGCTGCTGTGTTGCCAGTGCCAACGCATCCGAGCTCAACCTGAGGCGGTCCCGCACGTCAGCGCGCTGCTGAGGCAAGTCTGGTACACTCTGGAGGTCCATCTGCACCCGCCCTAATCATGACCTGGCCCTATGCACATGCGTGCGGTGGGTCCTTCAGCAGGCCTTTGGCACTGCCCCCCTTGTCCAAGAGATGACTTTGTCCGGGGTGCAATATTTGTCCGGACCGCAGTACTTAGGGACCCAATTTTGATCCGGTGCGGAATGTGGACGCTGTGCCGCCAAAATCTCACTTATCCCGAGCGTAATCGCTGCGCCAAAAAAACAAGCACAAGACGAAAGCGCTGCCATCAAACACCTTCCCTCAGAGGGCGCGGCTGTGAGGGAGCTTTGGAAGATGCCTGGGCCCTTCCGCCGGTCCAGTCCTGCTTTGGATGTCGATTCTCGCGCAGCAGAGCAGCAAATGGATTCCCCCGGGCTTCTCAGAATCGTTGCCTTGTTTGTCCATGTCATGGGCGGTTTTCCTGACTAAGTTTCCAAGAACCCGCCCGCAGCGCGTCACGATGGCGAAAGTGGGGCCATGACCGACCGTTTTACATCCCTTTCTCTCCTCCCCCTGAATCCATTTGTGGCATCGAGAAGCATGCGTGCACCCGTGCGAAGGCTTTTCCCTGGCCGGGTGGATGCCATCCCCGGCTATGTGCCGTATGCAGCACCCTACAGTGGAGAGCAAGGCGAGGGAAGAAACGGGAGGGGAGGGTGATCAACGCGAAGCCACTCTCGCACCATCCCCTGCTGCAGTGGCAATCAATCCTATGGTCTCTGCCCCGGACCCACCTGCACATCTGTTTCTGCAGCACTCTGCAAGCGACTCCGAGGCAGAGAGCGAGGCAAGTGAGGGCTCCGAGGACGGCAGCGGACGCGGGTTCCTCTTGGCAGCGGCTTTGCCTCCTGAGACCGAGTCCTGTTTGTTTGTCGGAGACGAACGGGAGTTCTTTGTGCACGCGCTCCGTGCGATGGACGCCCACTTCCTGAGCGCTCTGCCCACAGAGCTGCGGCAGCTGCTGTAGACTGTGGACCACGCCTTGCACTTTGGCGGGTCCGGTGCACGTCTCCGACAATCATTGCCTGTGGCTCTGAGTGGTGGTGGTGGGGCTGAAGAGCGTGCTCATCGACAGTGTTGGCTTCAAGAGGAGGTCAGGATTGCTTCCTGTTGCCCCCCAGCCTCCCGGATGTATGGGGCACTCGCCCCTTGTGGCACCATCACGGGGCAGCGGGCACCACGTCGTGCGGTGGGGCCTGGGGAATGGGTGCGTGGGTCGCTTTGGAGACGGGTAGTGCGGTCCCCGGCGCTGAGCAAGAGATTGCAGACGGAGAACACTCCTGATTTGCCATTGGTGTTGTACACGTGAAGAACATGCGCACCTCATCGGCTGGCGCCCACCGGCCCGGCCACAATAATACGATTTGGTGGGGGGCGTTCGACAGTATTGTACCCACCAACCCAAAGCTGAGACATCAAGCGAGACCCGCTGTCCAGCATTCATCACTCATTGATTCACGGAGCCCTGAAGTTACCCCATGATATCTGTTGGCTGAAGTCGATTCTGGCGCTCGTGCTGCTCTTAGTCAACGGCAGGCCTTTTCTTAGTGCCTCACCTACCCGACCCCGGGCGAGGGGGGGCGTGCTGGCCTTTTTCAAAATGGTGAATGGGGGGTGGCGCCTTGAGCTGAGCACCGGCCCCCACCTCCTCCCGTGGGGGTAGGTCAAGTGCTGTGGGTGCCTGCCCAAAGTGGGTGCCTGGCCTTCTCATTTCAGACCCCCCCACTTATCCCTTCCCAGTTGCTCAGAGAGGCCTTGGTCAACGGCGTCCAGTAGGTCTCCTGCTGTTCAGACTGCGGGCTGTGGTGGCGCTTGAGGTGCAGGTGGAGTTGCGGGCGTTCCGCGTCGGTGGCCTGCACTGCGTGGGCCACCCCCAGTGTCAGTGTTGCAGAGGCCCGTGGGATCCAGTTGCAGGACGTTCCTCACAAGCGAGGCCTGTCCCCGGCGTTGACTGCCCGCCTTTTGATCGGCCGAGCACACAAACATGACCCAGGCCTGAGCAACCGCAGTGACCCCGTCCAGTCGATGTCTGGCGCTTGTCGGGCCTTGTTGGGAAGGCACCGGCTGCAGCTGTCAGCCCGGCCATACAACGCTGTGCCGCCAACATCGCACTTTTCCAGTGCGTAATCGTTGCGCCAAAAAAAAAAGCACAAGACGAAAGCGCTGCCATCGAACACCGTCCCTCAGAGGGGGCGGCCGGGAGGGAGCTTTGGGCGGACTGGCTGAAGATGCCTGGGCTCTTCCGCCGGTCCTACACACGAGCCTGGCCCGGAGTCCTGCTTTGGTTGCGCAGCCTCAGGAGGTCCCAACAGAAGGTCGATTCTCGCGCAGCAGAGCAGCAAATGGATTCCCCGGGGCTTCTCAGAATCGTTGCCTTGTTTGTCCATGTCATGGGCGGTTTTCCTGACTGAGTTTCCAAGAACCTGCCTGCAGCGCGTCACGATGGCGAAAGTGGGGCCATGACCGACCGTTTTACATCCCTTTCTCTCGGCTCGTCACTATCTCCGCCCCCCGAATCCATGTGTGCCACCAAACCTCGTCATTCCATGCCCCTCGCTGTTGAATCTGGAGCGGAGCTGCATCCACGGGCTGCGGAGAGTATCCTGGCACACAGAATGGAGCAGATGCCCAGTCAATCCTTCTTCAAGAATCTCGAACCACCACGAAAAACGGCGTGATCCAATGGTTTTTGTTCTTCTGAGCCGCCCAAGAGACAGGGGGGGAGTTCCTCCAACAAGATTTTGAAACCATCCAAACCGCCTTCTGGACGTACCCCTCCATTCCTGAACCCACTTCTGAACCCGCTTTGCGATTCCGATGATGTCTATTTTTGTTTTGGTGGGCAGTTCGAAAGATATTCGTAGGCATCAGATCCTTTGCCTGGCTCCCCCCCCCCCCGCCCTTCTCGTGGGGCGGCCGGGCCCGGTCGGTGTGTGCGACTGTCCCATCGCCACCTTCACGTCGGCTTTTCGAAAGTTCGTGTCGCCGCCCATCCCATTGCGCATCGGGCCAGAAACGTTTTGCCTCGTGATACATGGCCCATCGCGATCAGCGCGACGAGGCGATCATTTCGAGCCATGCATATTGCCCCCCCCCCCCCCCCCGCCCATGGGGAACGCGGGAGAAGGATATGGCAGGCTGGACGGCGGAGAGGGGAGGAAGGGAGGCGGGGCACCGGAGGCCCGTGGACGAACGCGAGAGGGAGGGGCGGGATGCCGGAGCGGAGGGGGTGGCGGGAGGAGGAGGAGGGGCGGAGGGCCCGGGGATAGGGGACGGGGCATGGGCCGGTGGAGGGACGGGGGCGAGGGGGTGGGACCGGCGGGGGGCAGAGGTGGGAAGGGGAGGGCCCTCGCCGGTGGCAGCCTCAAACATTGGAAGGGGAGGAGGGGCGGGGGAGGGGGGTCCAGGGGGGGGGTTACCCCCCCTTCCTCCTATGGTGTACGGCCGTTCTCATACATCACCGGCCACCCCCCCCTCGACCCCAACCAAAAAAAGCGGCACTCACCGTGGACACATCTCCCCCCGACCGGGCGCAAGACCCCCACCCAGCAGGATTGTGCTGGGTCCGCTGGGCAGTCCCGGGCAGGGGTGCCCCCCCCCCTCTCCCTCGCTTCCAATGCGGGTGAAAGGCTGAGTTGGACAACCGGAAAATTTCTCAGATCGATGCAGTGATTGTGGGATGTTTGAGTAATATTTTATTGCACATGCCACAGGTCCAGCTTTGGGGTATATGGCAAGGGATTGGAATACTCCTACATGAGGGTGAGAAGGGGAACCTGGTACTACCAGCACCAGGAATGATCCAGAGCCCACCCGGCAGCAACAGCAAGCATCCAGAGCCCCCCATGAAAGAACAGTGACCATCCAGAGCCCACAAGGAAATCACAGCAACCATTCGAAGCCCACAATATTCAATGGAATTTTATCAAGCATTATAAAACTGCAAAAAAAAAGATTTCCTACCTATGGCGCCAAAAGTTGTCAAGGAGGAAGGTCATCCCCCCCCCCCTCCCCCACGGGTCCAACCCCCCCCCCCCCCTCATCTGCTCCAATGCATGCCTGGTGCTGGGCACGAGTCGGCACCGTAAGGGAAATGTTCGCCTTTGTTGAATTTCAATCAATGAATTGTGCTGGTTTGTCTCTTTTCTTGATGTCATGTTTCCAAGTCAAACTTGGTTGTGCAAGTCACGGCCACGTCGCCGTCCCTATGGCTTGCCTCTTTTGCGGTGTGCCCCCCCCTGCGGTTTTGGTCAGTGGAAGGGTCGGCTTTGGAGTGCCGGCCTGGCCACTCGGCGTGGCCTGCACTCGTGGGCAGCAAAAAACTTAATCATGAAACACCTGCTCACAGATGCATCAATAGGCGAAAAAATTGGACACTCACAAAGCTCGGGGCTAAGGGGAGCGGTCGGGCGCTCAATCGACTGCACTGGCATGCCGGCGGGGTTCAACACCCGGGGTGAGGGAGGTGGAGGGATGTTCCGTGCCTTGCACACAGGTCCCCAAAAAGGGGCAGGGGAGGGGGGCGACCCCCACAAGATTGCGAGTGGTCCAGGGAAGGCGGAGCCCTTTCGTCACCGGGAACGGAGGGTGTGTGGCGGAAGTATTGGAGGAGGAGGAGGCTACAGAGGGACAGCAGGCGACGAGCGTGGTGTGCACAACTGACAGACGCGGTGCGTACAAGTGGGGAGGGAGGGGCAGGAGGGACAGTCGCAGCAAAACTTACGTGGCCGTCAAAGAAAAGAGGCGAATTTTCTGTGGGTTCGGCCCTCTGTGCCTCAGTCTGTCGCGCGCACTTCCGCTTTCGAGTGCGGTATCAGGTGCAATCTTGGCCTGGACGACAATTGTGCAACTGTGCAGCGATGCAAAAGTTTTCGGCCGATTTCCTGCAGTGCAATGAATGGCAATTTTGGAGTCTCTTTCTTCAGGGTTGCGTGCAGGCTAATTCTTTGGGAGTGACCCTTTGTCCCTTGAGGGGGGTTTCGCCACAATGGGGGGCCACACACACCGCCTACTCTACGGGCAAAACGTACGATGCGGCCCCCACCGTACCCTTGCAGTAGGTGTGGACAACTCCATTGGAATTGCCAGCCATGCCGCACCAGAGCTGCTGTCCAGCCCCTTCATCCCCAACCACAACCACAACCTCAGCCCCATCCCCAAGCCCAACCCGTGCCACAGCCCCAGGCCCAGCCCCCAAAAACAGGGAGAGCATCCTCCCCAAACCGGACCCTCCCCAGAAACCATGTCTGGACATGCCTGGGGAGACGTGCATGGCTGCCTCGTGGCATGCTCAGTGCGGTGTGTCAGTCCCTGTGCGCGCCCACGTGGGGGCATGAACAGGAGGGTAGCAGGGAAGCGATTACGGAGAGCATCGAAAATCAAGCAACAGGACTCAAAAATGAATTGCTGGGCACCATGAGGCCTGCAGCGAAAGGTTGGTGCGTGACAGCCCAAGTGACAGCCCAAGTAACGGCCACAGCACTGTCCAAGTGACTGCCCAACTGCAATGACAAACTGATGGTGCACATTCGGAACCGCATCAAGTTTCGGCAACATGGCACATTGTGACCCACGGTACCTGAGCCGCAGCATCTTAATGTCAAGGGGCTGTTGACAGCCCGGGAAACCTTGCCACAACATCCTGGAGGTTCAGGCCCAGCTGCCTTCTCACAGCGAACGCATTTGGGACAATGGGCCCTGACCAGAGAGAAAGAGGTTGAGAACCGAACCGAACCAACAACCCCACAATTGGAGGTGCATGGTACCAAGAATGCTCCTCAGCACCACACCTCTTCGGACGTTTCGTGCGAAGTGCACAGACCTGCACTTGCTCCGATTTCCCCCAACTTACAGGTCAACTTTGGATTGGCATGTGTATCAAGATGCCAGTCAATTGCAAAATGGGTAGGAATTGACGAGCACCCATAAGCACGCACACTTCCTCATTATGTGTAGCATACAAACAGTTTAGTGTCAAATGGCGTCATCATGGTGGTGGAAGGTGGAGGTCTTGCATCCCATATGTTACCATTGGGCTCCGCACCATGCTGGACACGAACGCAAGTTGCTTTGCTTGACCAAGCAATAGCTGGGCACCAACCTCCCACCATACAAGGAAGAATGAAATATTAGAACATGCGTGCTACATGCCCATGGTTTTGTCTCCACTATGGAGCCGCGACTTTGCAAGGGCCTTCCCATAGGCCGGTATCTTGATGGACATGTCAATCCAAAGTTTACTTGTAAAATGTATTTTGATCACAGTTGTTCAAAAATTGGATGGTTGGGAGCAAGGGTAAGTTCAGGCATGAATGGGTCAGAACTGACAAACACCCATAACCAAGGACCACGGACTAATATGCGTACCATAGAAAAACTAAGGTGCCAAATGATGCCAATGCTTCCCCAACACTTCCCTACACTTCCCTCATGCTTCTCTACACTTCTCAGCAACACCAGCAACATCAGTAGTAGTAGTAGCAACAGCATTAGCCACAAACGCAGGAGCAACAACATCAATGACAGTATTTCGCAGCAACAACAAGCCACCGTAGAAAACACAACTCCAAGGAGAACAGCCAAAGCAGAAAACTGAAATGTTAACGGGAGAAGGGGGCGTACGCTTTTCGGCGTGTACATTAGCCTTACCATATACTTGTGGTTTGGGGTTTGGGTAAGAGGTTTTACCTTGAGGGGGCAAATTGCAATTCTACTGCTTTCACCAAGTCCACCTTGCAGAGAATTGACCGTAGGGTTGCTCCACCAAGTGGCCCTAGAGTTTTGCGTATTTATCTGTACAAAATGCGTTGATGTTGCCCTCAAACCACCCTATCATGGGTATATCACGGGGGGCACGCACTTTGTCCCATATCTTCAAACCCACTCCCCTCCAGTTTTATCTGCGCAGATTCAGGCCAAATTTGTCCCCGGTGAAAACGGGAAAAACGCGTGTCCATTGGCCACAACTGATTTTGGCCACGCACGTGTGTGTCGCGACCTCAAAATTTCTTCCATTTTCACAAAGAGCACATTTGGATCAATTTAGCTTGGTTAAAAACGTCAAAAATGGTGGGGTTGAAATATGGTTCAATCTGTGTTGCCCCCTGTGGTGCGCCCCCATATGGTGCAGGCACAGCTCTTTGATGGCCAGGTGGCCGTATCTACCGATTTTGGTGGGATTCACGCACGCCACGGTGCGCAATTTTTTTTCTCACAGGGATCAGCTTCCTTTACACAAAATATGAACAGCATGCATCTCAAAACCAAGGTATTAGACAGCACACGTAGCACACAGTAGGACCAATTGAAAATTGCACCGCCAAATCCATGGGGCGAAAATTGACGGAACCAACGCCCAGTGTTGCTTGCTTGGACAAGGGGGGAGGGATTAGTGGTGGTAACCTGCTACGGAACATTCAATGGGTGGTGATCCACCAAGTAAACCGAGCAGACCGAGTCCATGCATGTCAAACCCTGTTGCCCCCCATGGGCGGCAATGTTTTGAACAAGCTGATCCAGTCAAGTTTGTTCCTGGTGAAAACAGAACCATTTTTGAATCTTGCGACGGGTGCACATACCCAAACTCGCCTCCTGCCACACCACGACAAGGGTGTAATTGGCACAACATGGCTCCCCATGGGTTGTATGCACTTCCATTGTCAACGTGCGTAACGGGCGGAGTGCAGAGTGCTGGCTGTATAGGGGGCGCAGCGTGTCTGTCCAGTATGCGCAGTGTGCATTGTGCTAAGTGCAAATTTCTCCATGCGCAGTGGGCGGGGTAGGCAGTCTGCGGTGTACCAAGTGCACCACGCATCGTGTGCGGTGTGCACAATGTGCTGTGTCGGCAGCATACAACGAGGTGCCCAAAGTGCCCAGTGTGGCAGTTTGTAGTGTGCAGCGTGTGCCCTGTGTAGTGTGGCACGCGCAGGTTGCACGATTGTGCACGTGGCAGCAGTGCCGGAAGGTACGTGCAAACTCCGTCTGGCAGACAGCCCTGTCGGGCTGCATTGATGCCACAGCCTTCGTCGCTGTGGAGAGCACTCACGAGTTTCTGCCTGAGGCAGCTGCGCCCGGAAGGAGAAGGGGTGCCAGCGGGTACATGCAGTGGCACTTCCCTTGTAGAGGCCACCACTGTTCATCTGGGGCTGCCGTGCCAGATCGCTTTGCTGGTGGACGCGCCGGACTGGCTTTTCCGGCACTATCCGCAGGTTGTGCTTGAATGAGGGGGGATGCTCGTGGGGGGTCTGTAGATCCAGTGCAACGCGGTGAATGGCCGTTGGACAGGTCATTCTGGGGCAACTCCTGGTGGTTGAAAGCGCACCGGGGGCGGTTGCCGTGGAATGGACCATCGCCGGAGGCGGCCGGATGCTCGCATCCCTCAGGATTACCTGCCCCACGCCCCCACACAACCCGAGGGTGGCCCGTGCACGCTCCGTTGCTCAACAGCCATGGCGTCGATGTCGCGCGTGTTTGAGCTGTGCCGCGCGGGCGACGTGGACCAGGCCCGCCAGCTGCTGCAGCAGGGTGCGCCCGTCAACGAGGTGGACGAGAATGGAATAACCCCCCTGTGCGGCGCGTGCATTGCCAACGACGCGGAGTTGCTGCGGCTGCTCATCGACCACGACGCAGACGTGAACAAGGCGATGTCGCGCGGCCCGACGCCGCTCATTCAGGCGTGCCAGCGCGGCCAGCAGGACTGTGCGCGGGCGCTGCTTGAGGCGGGTGCGGAAGTGAACCACGCGGGTGAGTTGCTGATGGTAGGCGACACCGCGTTGATCAGGGCGTGTAAGTTCGGCCACGTGGGGTGCGCCCGGCTGCTGATCAAGCACGGGGCAGCGGTGGACCAGGCCAATTTTGGGGGCATGACGGCGCTGATGTTGGCCTGCATTGAGGGCAAAGCGGACTGCGCGCGGCTGCTCCTTGAGCACGGGGCAGCGCTGGAGCACGCCAGTCATCACGGCTACACCGCGCTGCTCTGGGCGTGCGCCAAAGGGCAGAGCGCCTGCGCCAAGCTCCTCTGCCAGCACGGCGCCAACGCCAGGCCCCAGGCAAAGAGTGCGGCGGAGGTCGCGCAGAGTGAGGGCCACGACGCGCTCGCTCGCTGGCTGCGGGAGGGCCTTCCTGCGGAGTAGTGAGGGAATGGCACCGCCCCGGGCGGGAGACGGGCACGCCCGACGGACGTTCGACCGCTTTTGATGCTCCGCTCAGTGCCCTGTGCTGATTCTGAGGCCCTGGGCCTCTAACCGATGGGACACAAGGTGTCTTCAGGTCCTGGTCAACGTCCCCTGCAGGGCACCCCAATTTTTGATAAGGACAGCCCTTGAGGAGAGCCCCCAAGGACCACCAACCGCCAACTGCCAACCGCCAGTTGCCAACCGCAACCGCCGCCAACCACCAACCGCCACCAACCACCAACTGCTACCTGCTGACCGCCATCCGTGGCCAACTGCCGCCAACACCAACCACCAACCACCAACCACCGACTGCCGCCACCCTCAACCATTGCTCAATACCGCTTCTGTGGTCTTGTGTCTTGCCCGTGTTTTGCCCGTGTTTTGCCCATAAAGCAGAGGGCGTCTGCGTCGACGTTTGTTTCTGTTGGCGTTATGAACCCTTTTCTTCTTTTTCCCTCAAGGACAGCCCTGGTCCCTTGTGTTCCGCATTGACTGCCGGCCTCTGACTCGCCACCGCTGAGTGACGAGGGCATGTTTGCTCAGCGCTGTAGTGTGTGCACAGCACATACACTTTGTCTTGCAGTTTCCAGGCGCGCTACTGATGCTTGGGGCTTTTGACTGCTGCATGCCGGCTGTCCGGACACACGCCTGCTGGGCGTGCCAAGCGAGTGCCGGGCGCGTGCAGAATGTGCTAGGGGCCTTAGGGTGTGCCAGGCGCGTTCCGGTGTGCGGGCCACGATGGGCAGCCGTTTTAGACACCACAAAGGCCTGTACATCGTCTGACATTCTTCACCCACCCCCGAAACACAAACAACAGTGCAAAACGATCCCAACACCAAACAGCACACACACACACACACACACCAAGATGATCAATCATTGCAAAACCCTAATCCCCATGGGGGCAGGGCTGGTCATGGGACTGGAGGGGCGCCCCCTCTTCACTAGGCCGCCGGAAGTCTCACGCCACCTACACTGGCTCCGGACGTATGGGGAGGAGCGCTGGGCGCAAAAACAGCGAGCCAGGTAGGCGTAGAAGAAAGCCCGGCGCAACAAGGCGTAGGGCGCCAAGCCACAACGCGACCCCGCGGAAGCGACAGACAGAAAGCGATGCCCGGCAAAAGGAGGGGCCAAGCGCTCTGCGATGCACTATGGCACCGACTTCTATGCGAAGTTCACAGCGCCAGATGGCAGGAGGCACCTCCCCTTCCAAGTGGTGGACATGGGGCCAGCCGATGCGAGCCAGGGGCCGCACACCATACGCTTCACACCGCAGCACGCGCGCACACGGCAACGCAGAACGGAGACACACAAACGATGGTGTAAGACGTGGGTGTGCGAAGCACACGGGCACCCCCCGTGCAGAGCGTGCGCGGTAGCACACAGGGGATTGCGATACTGCTGTGCCCAAGGGTACCAGGGGCACCCGCGGGTGCCTGCGATGTGCCCCCCTGCCACAGGACGAGCCCCCACCCCAGTGCGCCGCCTGGGGGTGCGCAGAGCCAGCCAGAGGACTCCAGGTCGGGGGGAGGGAGGGCAAACCCTAGCCCCCAAGAGGCGAGTGACGCAAACACCGGTGAGGGGAGGGGGGCATACCCCAAGGGCGCTCGGCGCCCAGAGCCAGTTCCACCCCCGGCGCGCGGGGACGAAGCGACAGAGGGGAGAGGCACCTCCCCAGGACGGCCCGCCGGGCAAACAAGCACGCCGGCTAGAGCGGCATGGGCGTGCAAGCACCGAGATTGCACCTACCTTGGCACTTAAGTATCATCGCATCCTGTGGTTATCCCAGCTGTGTCGCACCAGGGGTGCTGGACAGATCACAGCCCAAGCCGTTTGGGAGATGACAACATTTCACAAAGGCTCTGGCCCATACGGCCGAGCCATGTCCACAGCACAGGAGTGTGGCTGGGTCGCTACGCAGGGATGGTGGGGATGGAAAGTGCCTGGGCGCCAGGAACCCCTCCTCCTATACGGGGATAAAAACACTATCAAGCACGAGGTGCGTGAACAGCTGCGCTCGCAAATGCTGGACAGCCTGGTTCAGAGGCGTCCCCGCCTTTTCGCGGGGGCTCATTACACCACATGCCGGCGCCTGGTCCAGCCCAGCATAGCGTCATTTGCCACAGAGTTACAGCGCTCTATCCTGCGGGGCATCCTATCAGGAGCAACCTGGACAGCCCTCCGGGCCTATCAACGTGGCATGAGAGCCACATCCACGTGCCCGTACTGTGGCAATGCTCCGGAAAACGAGGAGCACATTTTTTGGCAGTGTTCAGCCTGGAGTACGGTGCGGGACATCCACCTGCCGGGCATCAGGACGGCGGCAGCACAGATCACAGGCCTTCCCCTCATGGACCAGTGGCCCCCATGTTTACGACTTTGTGGATTGGCCCCAGAGCTAGACACAGACAGCGTCAAGTCAGGGACAGCGCTCGCATTCATGACAGCTCTGCACAATATGTTAGTAGCCGTTTTGCAGGCCCGCAAGTTACGAGACACACAATCCCCCATGCTTTTCATGAGGTCGAGCCTCTCACAGCAGCTTCGGCAATACCCGTACCACCAACTGGTGGGACCCCTCCCCAGACCGGAAGACAAAGGGTTACTTCTTCTGCGTACCCCTAAGAAGGTGGAATGGCAGTGGGAAATGCCCTTTTTGGCGGACCTGCTATGCTGGCTGAGGGAACTGCACTGGGCCCCTGAACCAGGCACAGTGACGTTCTTGAAACTCGCACTGGACTTTGAGGAATTTGCACAACGCACCCTCCCACACGCTCCACAGGCAAAATTTAAGGGCACCACCCTTTCACTGCAAGAGAGAGGCCGGGTCTTACGACTGGCAATGGCAAATGCGCAGCGCCTGGTCACCAAAGGCCATTTGCATCCAGCGCGTGTGGTCACACGCTGCAGCTCTTTAGTTCCTTTGGGGGGGCCGGCACTCTGCGGCCTGAACTGCCGCCCCTATTTCACCTGCCGCAGTGCCATGAACATGCACGTTCAGCAGTTAGCGGCATACTGTGAGCGCACGTGGGCCACCAAGGTTGGTCTCAACAGAATACACAAACTGCGCCCGTACACACATAGGCCACGCAGAACAGCGCAGGAAGTGGAGGAGCATCGACTACAGCGTGCACTCCAGGGGAATCTGCAGTTGGGGCTGGCTCCGTCCTCGGAGCAGACCAATTTTGCCAAAGGGGGGGGGGGGCTGCTCCTCCTTTGCAGCTGATTTCTTCCCTGTGATAGGGGATGGGAAGCTCCCACAGCGCCCCTACACCGGGACACGCAGGCGCGCAAACACACACAGGGCGCCACCACCGGCGCCGCCGGCTGATCCGTCAGAGTGTGCCCAGCACTCTGCTGACGCATGCACGACCTGCAAGAGACTTCGGCGCACGGCTGAAGCATGCTGTGCGCTGGGACATCACGCTGATGACCACATAGCACGCAGACCGCAACTGCAACTGTGCCCACTGCATGGCCTGCCACCGTGCCCGAGGTGCACACTCAAGCAAAGGGGAGTGCGCCACTGCTGTCAGCGGGGACACCATAAAGTGTGCACCCCAGTGCCTGCGCGCCGGAAGCGCCCACTTGCTGCACATGCACAACTGCCCCACAAACGACCACGCCTACAAGGGCCTGCACGTATCTCTACGGGTCTGCTGAGGTCCCCACACCAACCCCCCACCCCTCCAGCCCCCAAACGCAGGAGGCCAAAAACACCCCCCCCTCCGTCCCCACCAGCCCCAGTTCCACGGGGGCTGGAGGAGACCGTGGCCGAGGATGTCGCCCGCCCGCTTTTCGTGACGAGGCACGGGAGAGCGAACACTCTGGATACCTAGCCAGCAAAATACAGAGGTTCTGATTCCGCAGAAGGGAGGGAAACAACGTCACAAAGAGGCCTCAGCAGACCTGAGCCAAATGAGGCGTCCAGCCCAATGCTGCACAAGGATCCACCTCTAAAAGTACAGATCACACACACACACACACACCAAGATGATCAATCATTGCAAAACCCTAATCCCCATGGGGGCAGGGCTGGTCATGGGAATGGAGGGGCGCCCCCTCTTCACTAGGCCGCCGGAAGTCTCACGCCACCTACACTGGCTCGGGACGTATGGGGAGGAGCGCCGGGCGCAAAAACAGCGAGCCAGGTAGGCGTAGAAGAAAGCCCGGCGCAACAAGGCGTAGGGCGCCAAGCCACAACGCGACCCCGCGGAAGCGACAGACAGAAAGCGATGCCCGGCAAAAGGAGGGGCCAAGCGCTCTGCAATGCACTATGGCACCGAATTCTATGCGAAGCCCACAGCGCCAGATGGCAGGAGGCACCTCCCCTTCCAAGTGGTGGACATGGGGCCAGCCGATGCGAGCCAGGGGCCGCACACCATACGCTTCACACCGCAGCACGCGCGCACACGGCAACGCAGAACGGAGACACACAAACGATGGTGTAAGACGTGGGTGTGCGAAGCACACGGGCACCCCCCGTGCAGAGCGTGCGCGGTAGCACACAGGGGATTGCGATACTGCTGTGCCCAAGGGTACCAGGGGCACCCGCGGGTGCCTGCGATGTGCCCCCCTGCCACAGGACGAGCCCCCACCCCAGTGCGCCGCCTGGGGGTGCGCAGAGCCAGCCAGAGGACTCCAGGTCGGGGGGAGGGAGGGCAAACCCTAGCCCCCAAGAGGCGAGTGACGCAAACACCGGTGAGGGGAGGGGGGCATACCCCAAGGGCGCTCGGCGCCCAGAGCCAGTTCCACCCCCGGCGCGCGGGGACGAAGCGACAGAGGGGAGAGGCACCTCCCCAGGACGGCCCGCCGGGCAAACAAGCACGCCGGCTAGAGCGGCATGGGCGTGCAAGCACCGAGGTCTCATACCCCACAGCCACCAAAGGCTCTAGCCTAGGCGAGGGTGACGACTCTCAAGGGGGGCCAATGCAGTCATGATGACATCCTTTTGGCACAGGCCCCTCCCGCTGAGCGCCCACCCCTGGACCCATGCAGGCCTTCCTCTGTGATATGGCATTCCCCCCAACACACACACACACACACACACACACACACACAGGTGTTTTGTTTGGTGCCTGCCAGCTGGTGACACTGCATACCCAACCGAAAGCCAAACAGGCGCGATCCTCGGTGACTCTGTCATCACACGGGCTGCTTCTACCTCCCCCTGGGCTGGTGAAAACCCTGCTTGGCACGACCCCACGGGTCATACAAAATGTCGGGATCTACCCATGAAATTTTGGAAGCGCTACGTAAACCAGAGCTCGTGGAAGCTCTGGCCGCAGCCATCGCACCACTTCTCAGTGGGAAGAAGGATCTACCGCCGCCGGCGAAAACGACTACTGCACGGGAAGAGGAACTCCTTGGCGTCATCCGGGAGCTACGTGGCACGGTCCGCGAGTTGCGCGCAGCACTACAAGCGGCAGGGGGTAAATCGGTGCCCCCAAAGGAGCAGACCGTGGTGGACGAGCAACAGTCCCCCTATCGCGCGGCCCTCACTCGGAGGATGAAAACACAGAGCCGTCTTGTCGTACAGGATGTCCCAGACCTGGGAGAACCACTGCAGCCAACAGCCACTGCGGTGCATGAAATTGAGGGCAAACACGGCTTCACTGCGGTCCAAGGACGCCGCATTTACCAGGGAGAGCACAAGACTGCACTCAAGTCTTTGCAACAGATAGGAGCAAACAAGCCTGTCCATGATTGGAAGGTCACACAGGCCACCGCAAAGGCCTTCGAACACGTTTTGCTTGTGGGGCAACCGCTGGCGGAAGCGCACGCACTAGCAGCACAGGCCTTGACAAAATATGACAGCATCCAGAGCGTCAGCGCACACGTGCTAGCGACAAACTGCAGACGGGGAGTGGTCAATGTGCCAGGCATACTGGCAGCGCTTGGCAGTTCACGAGAATGCTTGCATGTCAAGGATTTCGTTCTGAGCATCAAGGTCATTACCAAACGAATGTCTTGGGAAGTCAAGAGAGACCCGGATGTGACTGTGATCCCACCTGAGCACTCCATCCTGCTTTGCTGGGAGCGACCCAAAGACGGCGTCGAAGGACAGGACACGGAGCCAGAAGTGCTACCTCAGGACAAGGCTGCCATTCGGATAGTGTGCTGCCTAGACCCTTCCGCACTGCGCGCGGGACAGGACAGCACCAAAGTCAAGGCATCCCGCTGGGCTGAAAACACGTGCTGGGAGCTAACGGCCCCCCTACTCCAGCCGGCACTCACCAGTCCCCCACCCATGCAAGTGGGCAAGAGGGGCAGCAAGTATGAAGTCACGGTGGTGCTACCAGCGCCCATGGCTAAGCAGGTGCTCTGCAGCAGTGGCAAAATCGTCGGCCTGGAATACAGGTTGTTTATGAGCAAAACCATCGATGTCGATGACCTGAAGGCCAACATGGTCTGGGTCAAGCTCCCTCAATCCAACAAGCGCTCCATTTCGGAGCAGTGGCGTAGATTATGCAAGCAGCCTTGGTTCGCAGGCCTCATGGCAGGGGACAAGGACGACAGACTCGGGGTACGAGTATGGGGGGGGGCTGTTTTGCCCGAAACCAGGGAGGAAATCGCAGGAATGTTGGGCATACAACTCACCCCCCCCGTGACTCGAGTGAGAGTGAGAGGCTATGGTATTTCTATGGGCCTTGTCTCAGGGTCGCAGTCTGCGGCCCAAAGGGAGGCTGACCGCGTTTTTGGCGCTAACACTGTCAAAGTGCAACGATGTCAACACCTGAAGCACAGTGGGCTGATCAACCCTGTGTTTGATATGGATATTACGGGAGTCCCCCCAGACTGGGAGGGTTGCACTGCACCGGCGAAGGATTCGCGGATGCCTGTCCGTAGGTGGCACCTATGTCTGCGTAAATCCACTGGCCCCTCATACACCCCGGTGGGGAAAAACACGACGCTCCGTGCGGTCCAGGGGTGTGCCTTGCCTGATGATGAAGAAATGGAGGACTCGCCTGCAGGAGCCCCCGCGGCAGAGGAGGATGAGAGCATTCTCTGAACCCCCCCCCCCCCCTGGAAGATGGCACTGAGTTACAGGTCCTCTGAAATTCGTTCAGACAAACGTTACCTCTTTGCGCGTCCATCACGAGGACGTATTCAATTTTCAGGCAGATGTGATTGGAATGGAAGAAACCCGGCTCACTGAGGCTGGGCAACGCTGCATGAGGGCAATTGCAAAAGAATGGGGCTGGGAATGCCACTAGGGAAAACCCCTGGGCTCCCCGACAGGGGGCATCTGGGGAGCTCCCCAAGGAGGGGTGGGACTTTTGTTCAGGAAGGGCTGGAGTGTCCGCAAGGTTGAACCAGATCCAGACGACCCAATTGCCTGCAGGCTGTGGCATTCAGGGCGCTGGCTACACACACGGGCAGGAATCAGTGCAGGGCACTGCGTGCTGAACATATGTGTGGCCTATGGCATCCCAGGCAACGAATCTTTGAACCAGGAGTTCTGGGAGCAGGTGGTCTGCTATATGAGCAAACTAGGCAATGCTGGATGCATCCTGCTAACGGACGCAAATTTCAATTTCGACCTGCTGCACAAAGTTCCTGCCGCACTCCTGACGGCGCTGGCAGACGGCTGGCTGGTGGATGCCGACCGCACTTTTAGCGTTCTCCATGGCACACCATGTGCATGTGGCTTCACGACGGCAGGCAAACCCCCCAACCGCATTGACGGCCTCCTGGTCACCCCAGCGCAAGCGGGCACGTTGACTGATGTCACAGCGCTGAAGTCTCATTCCCTCCCTGGGCATGCTCCAGTGTGCTTCACTTTCTCGCTTGACGTCCCAATGCAGAAAGTGGTTAAAATGAGGAAACTGCCTCCTTCCCCCCCCCCCCCCCCAGATCGACTGAGGACACTCAGAAAATCTGTGACTCGCTGCTCCGGCCACACAAGGCTGATTGGAATGCCCTGCTGCAACAGGGAAATGTCAATGACATTTGGGACAGGTGGACCTGGCTGGCCGAGGAAGTAGGCATGGCACTCACATGCACGCATCTTACACTGGACACCCCCAACCCCACACTCCCATTTGCACCCAAGAGTGCCCCACGGGGGCGTGGCACGGAGCGAATGGTGCAGGACACTACGCTAGCACCGACAAGCCTGGCGCCCAACGGCGTCCCGCGCACGCGCATACTTTCCAAAATCACAGGGACTCTGGGAGCCCTTCGTTCGGTCATCCAGTGGCAACGTGCCCAGCTGGGCATCAGGGGCAAACGAGTCCCGGCATCCGCCAAACGCAAAGCCAGCCAGGTTTTCAGGCCAGGGGTGGTGCCCAGACAGGTGGAACTATCGTGGCAGGCCGCGTGCCGCCGCATGCGCAAAACGGCGCCGGCCTTTCGTGAGGACGTGCTGCTTCATGAATTTGTGGCCAGTGCCCCTGACCCCTCCCTCCCACTCATACGCCCCCTGCCAACGCTGGTAGACTGCATGTCGCTGTATGACAGCCTATGCGCACTGGGGAAGAGATATGCCCGCTATGAAGAGCGCACGCGCATTGATAAATGGAAATCCAAAATGGACCAAGCCTGGCTGGACAGGCCAAAGGAGGTTTATCAGTGGATACAGAACGAGTACCAACCTCCTCTAGTTATGCTCCTGGACCCAGACACAAGCCAACCAACGGCGAACACCCCCCGCATGGATGAAATTCTTCATGCCTCTTGGGACCAGGTTATGCGAAAATATGCAGACACCCCAGAGCCGGACGTGCACGCTTTTGCACAAAAGTATGATAAGTTTCTGATAAAGGGAGTGCAGATGCAGTCCACCCCTATCACATGGTCCCGGCTCGCGAAACGCCTTAGAAAGATGGGTGTTCACACAGCCACCGACCTGGATGGCTGGTGTGTCTCGGACCTTTTACTGCTGCCCACCTGTCTGCTGGACATGCTGTCAGAAATTCTGTTTCTAATTGAGGCAACAGGAACCTGGCCCAGGGTCCTGGCGAGGGGATACATCTCGCTGATCCCGAAAGGGGAAGGGATGATGCCGATGCAGCAGCGCCCACTGTCCGTACTGTCCCAGATCTATAGGGTCTGGGCAGGGATCAGGTTAGAGGAGTGCATGGTGTGGCAGGAACTGTGGATCCACCCGCACGCTTACGGTTTTCGCCAGAAGCGCGGCGCCACTGATGCGGCCGCCTTTATCTCCATGCTCATTGAGCTACACAAACTGATGAAAACAGTTTTGCATGGTTTTGGATTAGACTACATAAAATGCTTTGATTTAATCCCACAATCCATTGTACTGCATATTGCACTGACGCAGGGGATGGATTTGGGCACACACAGGGCCCTTTCTGGCATGTATCGCACCCTCACAAGGTGCTTTAAAATAATGGGATGTTTGGCGAGCTTTTTCGATGCCACCAATGGCATCCTCCAGGGCTGCCCATTGAGTGTGATACTCATCAACCTCCTGACCTCGGTCTGGAAACGGGTGCTGGATGCACAGCAACAGGGCATCAAAGTCGCAGTACAGGCCCTCCCCCCCAGCGATCAGCCAGCGCCGGCCCTGCAATTCATCCTAACTGCCCTTGGGTATGCGGATGATACTTATGGGTTTGCAGCCGGAAGCAATACCCTCACCCCCCTGCTAGACTGCACCACTGACTGGCTTGAGGACACGGGTCAAGGGGTGAACGCGAAGAAATCTGTCGGCTTTTCGTCTGACGCCCGTCACCCAATGAAGGCAGCACTACAGGGGGTGCCCTTCCCTATCTCTTCTGAGTTTAAGTCCCTGGGCGCGGGGGTCCGCACCACGGACGCGACTTGTTCGGGACCGCTCATCAAGAAAAGGATTTCCAGAGCCTGCAGCCTCCTGGATAGGGTGCATGGCGCTACGGGCAATTTTGAAAGGAGATGCGACATCATCTCCACAATGATCACGGCCACTAGCCTGCACGCAGCAGAAATAGTGCCACTTCAGCCCAAAGACCTCCTGCCCTTCGAGATTAAGGTCATGCAGACCATTTGGGGACGGTCACGGCCCGGCAGGGCCAAAGAAATCTTTTTCACCTTGCTGTGCAAAGGGCACCGGATTGCACCTACCTTGGTACTTAAGTATCATCCCATCCTGTGGTTATCCCAGCTGTGTCGCACCAGGGGTGCTGGACAGATCACAGCCCAGGCCATTTGGGAGATGACAACATTTCACAAAGGCTCCGGCCCATACGGCCGAGCCATGTCCACAGCACAGGAGTGTGGCTGGGTCGCTACGCAGGGATGGTGGGGATGGAAAGTGCCTGGGCGCCATGAACCCCTCCTCCTATACGGGGATAAAAACACTATCAAGCACGAGGTGCGTGAACAGCCGCGCTCGCAAATGCTGGACAGCCTGGTTCAGAGGCGTCCCCGCCTTTTCGCGGGGGCTCATTACACCACATGCCGGCGCCTGGTCCAGCCCAGCATAGCGTCATTTGCCACAGAGTTACAGCGCTCTATCCTGCGGGGCATCCTATCAGGAGCAACCTGGACAGCCCTCCGGGCCTATCAACGTGGCATGCGAGCCGCATCCACGTGCCCGTACTGTGGCAATGCTCCGGAAAACGAGGAGCACATTTTTTGGCAGTGTTCAGCCTGGAGTACGGTGCGGGACATCCACCTGCCGGGCATCAGGACGGCGGCAGCACAGATCACAGGCCTTCCCCTCATGGACCAGTGGCCCCCATGTTTACGACTTTGTGGATTGGCCCCAGAGCTAGACACAGACAGCGTCAAGTCAGGGACAACGCTCGCATTTATGATAGCTCTGCACAATATGCTAGTAGCCGTTTTGCAGGCCCGCAAGTTACGAGACACACAATCCCCCATGCTTTTCATGGGGTCGAGCCTCTCACAGCAGCTTCGGCAATACCCCAACCACCAGCTGGTGGGACCCCTCCCCAGACCGGAAGACAAAGGGTTACTTCTTTTGCGTACCCCTAAGAAGGTGGAATGGCAGTGGGAAATGCCCTTTCTGGCGGACCTGCTACGCTGGCTGAGGGAACTGCACTGGGCCCCTGAACCAGGCACAGTGACGTTCTTGAAACTCGCACTGGACTTTGAGGAATTTGCGCAACGCACCCTCCCACACGCTCCACGGGCAAAATTTAAGGGCACCACCCTTTCACTGCAAGAGAGAGGCCGGGTCTTACGACTGGCAATGGCAAATGCGCAGCGCCTGGTCACCAAAGGCCATTTGCATCCAGCGCGTGTGGTCACACGCTGCAGCTCTTTAGTTCCTTTGGGGGGGCCGGCACTCTGCGGCTTGAACTGCCGCCCCTATTTCACCTGCCGCAGTGCCATGAACATGCATGTTCAGCAGTTAGCGGCATACTGTGAGCGCACGTGGGCCACCAAGGTTGGTCTCAACAGAATACACAAACTGCGCCCGTACACACATAGGCCACGCAGAACAGCGCAGGAAGTGGAGGAGCATCGACTACAGCGTGCACTCCAGGGGAATCTGCAGTTGGGGCTGGCTCCGTCCTCGGAGCAGACCAATTTTGCCAAAGGGGGGGGGGGGGCTGCTCCTCCTTTGCAGCTGATTTCTTCCCTGTGATAGGGGATGGGAAGCTCCCACAGCGCCCCTACACCGGGACACGCAGGCGCGCAAACACACACAGGGCGCCACCACCGGCGCCGCCGGCTGATCCGTCAAAGTGTGCCCAGCACTCTGCTGACGCATGCACGACCTGCAAGAGACTTCGGCGCACGGCTGAAGCATGCTGTGCGCTGGAACATCACGCTGATGACCACATAGCACGCAGACCGCAACTGCAACTGTGCCCACTGCATGGCCTGCCACCGTGCCCGAGGTGCACACTCAAGCAAAGGGGAGTGCGCCACTGCTGTCAGCGGGGACACCATAAAGTGTGCACCCCAGTGCCTGCGCGCCGGAAGCGCCCACTTGCTGCACATGCACAACTGCCCAACAAACGACCACGCCTACAAGGGCCTGCACGTATCTCTACGGGTCTGCTGAGGTCCCCACACCAACCCCCCACCCCTCCAGCCCCCAAACGCAAGAGGCCGAAAACACCCCCCCCTCCGTCCCCACCAGCCCCAGTTCCACGGGGGCTGGAGGAGACCGTGGCCGAGGATGTCGCCCGCCCGCTTTTCGTGACGAGGCACGGGAGAGCAAACACTCTGGATACCTAGCCAGCAAAATACAGAGGTTCTGATTCCGCAGAAGGGAGGGAAACAACGTCACAAAGAGGCCTCAGCAGACCTGAGCCAAATGAGGCGTCCAGCCCAACGCTGCACAAGGATCCACCTCTAAAAGTATAGATCACACACACACACACACACACACACACACACACACACACACACACACATGCGCGACCACACACCGGGGGGTCAGGCACTGCTGTTCTCGGGGACATCAGGGGCACCCACGAGTGCCCTCGGAGTGCCCAGTGGCCGCAAGCCGCACCCCAGCACGCGTACTGGGGGGCCGACGAATCAGTCAACGGACCCCGATGGGCATGGGGGGGGGGCAGAGCGGCACACCCCCGCCCCCAAATGGCGTGTGCTGCGCACGACGACGAGTGGGGGCCCACCCTGGGGGGTGCAGAGGGCCCGAGGCGAGGTAGATCGAGGCCAGCGGGGGGACAAAAGACAGCGGGGACACGAACCCCCCCTCCCCGAGAGTGAGCGCCCGTGCAAACGGGCACGCCTGAGAGGGCGACCCTTGGAGAGGCATGGGCGAGCGAGCACAGAAGCATCGTAAGACCTCAAGGCCAACGGCTTTGGCCTAGGTGAGGGTGGCGTACACGGAGGGCGCCAGTGCAGATACCACGAGTGTCATTCTCTGAAGCACAGGGGCCCTCCTCTCTGACCCACCTGCAGACCCATACAGGCCTTCCTCTATAATATGGCGCCACCCCCCCCCCCCGCCACACACACAGTGAGGGCCATAGTGTACATATGGAGTAGGGATGAGGAAGCTGTGAATCAGTGTGCTAGTGACCAATAGCCCCCTAGCGAGGCACTTGAACTCAGAACTCATTGTTTCACTGATGACTGTAGGACGTAGGAATGTTGAACCTCGCAGTTTGCGCATGATTTAATTGTCTTGGGCGTCACACACACACACACACACACACACACACACACACACACACACACACACACACACACACACACATCTGGGTCACATCTGGGTCTGGAGATGCGTGCAACCCACGGGGGGGGGCGTCTCCTCGGCCCCCCCCTCCCTGCCCTCCGGGCCCACTTAGTTGCCAAGGGTCAACAACTACTGGCCATACATATGGTGGCGCCGAAGGCGTCCGAAATTAATTTTTTTCATTCCGCTTGCCCATTTTGTCCACTTTGCACCCAACACTATCCTTGAACCCAACCTTGACTCTAATGCCCACCCCAACCCTCAGCCTACTCTTGACCCTACCCACAAACCTTACCCGAGGCTCGGGTTAGAGTGAGTGTTGGGGTTCAAAATGGAGAGCAATGATGCCCCCCCCCCGCCCCCCAACCCACCACCCCAAATCGCCCCACCTGGACCCCCCCCCCAGGCGACCCTCCCAACCCCCCCCCCCTCGCACCTCCCTGAACCCCCCCCCTCCAATGCCCTCCCCCCCCCCCCCCCCCCCCCCCTGGGGACCTTCGGCCCACTTCTACTGGGGGGGGAGTCGCGTACAAAAGCGAGGAGACACCCCCCCCCCGTGGTGCAACCCTGCTGCTGTTGGGAACAAGGATGGATTGTGGACAGGGAGCGACGACCCCCACCAGACCCGGATAATGGGGGGGCGATGCACCCCCCATGTAGACCGACCCATACAGACCAACCACTGCTGCTCTTCGGTGCCGCTGGGGGCAGGCCTGGTGGTAGGAGTGAAGGGGCGCCCCCTTTTCACAAGACCCATGGCGGTATGGTACCATTGGGAGCGCCTGCAGCCGTGCAATGCCGAACGGTGGACGCAGCAGCAGCAGTCACTAGTGGCAGAGGCGTACAGTACATAGTGGAGGAGCCAAGCGGAGGCGCAGCGATACCTGCGCCAGGGGGAGGGGCCGTGCTTTTCACACCACCACAGCGGTGCGCCTTGGCTAGGCGCCCGGAAACTCAACCGCGGCTCCCGCGGCTGTGGCTCTGCGCTGCGCACAATCCCAGACAATGCTCAACATGCGCGGTAGTGGGCAGGGGGGTGCGGCACTGCTGCGCCAGGCGACATACAGGACACCCCCCCCTACTGGCAGCGCTTGGGGCACCGGGCAGAGCGAGCGCTGCGGGGCTGCGCATCCCAGGAGGGGGGGGGGGGCTCAGCTAAGCGGCCCAAGCTTCACCGGCAGGCGCCGGTAAGCCGAGGCCGGGCTTTCAAGAGAGGACAGGGGCACCCAGACCCCCCCCCCCCCCGTGAAGCGGGCGCGAGTGGAGCTGCATGACATGGCCAGGCATGGACGCGCAAGGACAAAGGTCGCATAAGCCCACCCCACCAGAGGGTCTGACCCAGGCGAGGCCCCCAGCTGCGACCCCGGTTGGCGCCTGACAGGACGGCGACCGCAATGTACGCTGAACTGATTTTGGTGGTGCCTCAGGTGACCACTGGGGCCCTGGACCCATGCGGGTCTCCCTCTTTAGTATTGTTTCCCCCCCCCCTCCTCCTCCTCTCTGTCGGCCCAAATTTCAGCCACCACAAAGCGAGGGTGCAGGCCGTGGGCTGGTTCCTCTTGGGGACCAGGAAACAGGGGAGCAGACCTTTTGCTGCCCCCACCCCCCCCCAACAGAAATGGGGCCGGACCGAAAGCAGGCCCAGCACCCCCCCCCCCCCCCCCGCATGCCCTCGCACCCTCACTGCAGGCCGTCACATGGTGATCGAGGTCCCTCAGGGAGCGGACTCCGAGCGACAAGTATGTTGGGATCTGGGACCCGCATGGTAACCCAGCAGGTGGTCCTCCTCTCCCACACAAGTGAACAGGTAGACCCATCCACCACCCTACCCCCCCCCCCCCAAGCCTCCGAGTCAGCCCAGGGCCCATCCCTGCCACCCCCCGAGGGCACCCCCCGAGGGTGATCGGTGCAGTGCTGTGAGGGACAGGCACTCTCCCCTGTCGTGCGCCCAGTCGCCCCGGCTCCACCATGCACCCGTCCCACAGGGTTGCTCCCCCGCCGCACAGCAATGCCCCGACGCGTACCCGCACTCGATCGTGCGTTGTCGACCTGGCCACCAGCGCCCCCAGTGCGCCCGCAGTGCAGTGCGTGAGTGCTGGCCGTCAACCCCGAGGAGGTGTAGACGTGCTGATGGGGCGGCTGCTGCAGCGTATGTCCTGTGCGCCAGCCAGCGTGTTCACTCCTCGTGGGCAACCGCCGGAACGAGTGCCTGGTGCATGGAACTGTGCTGGAGCCCAACGGGGTAGTGCCTAGTTGCCCGCAGTATAGTGCCTGCGTGCTGACCGAGGATCCCGAGGAGGCGACGATGTGCTGTTGGAGCGCTTGTGCGTCAGCCACTGTGTCTGCTCCCCGAGGTCATCAGCCAGAACATGTGCCGGGTGCGTGGAGCAGTGCTGGAGCCTGCGGATGCGGTGCCTGATCGCCCTGTGCGGTCGGTCGTGATCGAGCAGGAGGCTGTGTGTGCTGTTGGCGGCCAGACTGGCCGTTTGTGCCCAGAGATGCTGCGTGCAGACACCGGACCGCCGCATTACCTGCTGGTCGTGATGGTCTTGTCGGCGCGTACAAAGTGCTGTGCTGAGCTGACCCCGGGTCAGCTGGACACATTCATGATGATGCTGGCCACATGGCCCGTGCGCTGGTAGAGCTTTGCCTTCCCCATCTCACCTGTGTGCAGCTCTACTATGCCCCCCAAGTCGTTTGCCGAGCTCAGCCTGGCGCAGCAACAGGCGCAGCTGAAGTCCGCAGATCTGTGGAATGTCACGAGGGCTATGGGCGACCGAGAATCAGATGGCGTGCTGCTTGTGGCTGAGCACGGGCCGTCGGGCACAGAAGTATCTCGCTGGCCCATGCCCCCAGACGCGGAGTCGTCCATGGCGCTGTACCTGGCACGGGTGACAGGTACCCTGGGCGAGGTCGACCGCAGCATTCTGGCCTCCAAATGTCCATCTGTCTCGTGGGATACTTTCGCGGAAGTGCTGGCTGAAGTGTCGGACTTCCTCGACAAGTGCACGCGCAAAGACGAAATTGCGCTGATGGCGGACGTGGTCACGCAACACCGCTGGCCCAAAGGCCAGGAGGAGCTCCGTCTAGCCTTCGACAAGGAGCCAGCCAGCTTCAGGCGCCTGCTGAATCAAGCCCAGAATCCTGTGGCGGCCGGCCGAGTGATGATGAGTTGGCTTTGGTTCTGGCAGGCAGTGGACGCCGCCTGGGCGAGGCGCAAGGGGCTCAAGGTGTCGTGGCTCAGCTCCCCCGCGGACGCTAGTGGCCTGCCTGTGGACAACCCCGTGTCCGACACCAAGCTATCGCAGGCCATAAAATCTGCCATGCCATCGATGCTGCCACACCCTCGAGTGCCGGAACGCAGAGCCGATGACCCGCCGCCCTCAGCCCCCGACCGCGCGAAGCGGATGGCAGGGCCGGGATCGGTCGCTCAGCCAACGAGGCTCCCAACGGCACTGCCCCACTTCGACGACAACCAGAGACTCGCGTCGGAGCTGCAGTCCGCCTGGGACACGTGTCAGGGCATACCTCCTGAGCACATCCGGGCAGCGGCGACGAATCTGCAGCTGCGGATGGCCCCCCTCCCCTCCATGGCGGCAGCACTCCGCACGCTGGCCCAGGCCTCAACCGGCAAGCAGCTGGGGACCATCCTCACGTCGCAGGCCGGGCACTTTGGCGCTGACTCGGGGGCGGCGGCCACGGCAATAGCAGAGTGGCGCGCATATCTGGAGGACAAGCGCCTGCTGCAGGCAACGCCCACCACCAAGCAGGAGCTCCTGGAAGAGGCAGAGGAGATCTTGGCGGCGCAGTCAGCCGACTGGGAGTGGAAGACCCTGGGTGCGCATGTGGCAGTGGCTGGAGCGAGACAAGGCCTGCCGGGACCATTTGTCGACGCCCTGATGCAGGCTGATACCTTGGACACCTTCTGGCATGCGTACGTTCAGTTCGTAGTTCATGTGCCCGACGTCTCCACCATCCGTGGCACCAATGACCACCTGCGCACGAACGCTGGGGCCCATCTCGTACCACACTGGGCAGCGCAGTACTACGATCGGGTACCAGGCGCACCACGAGGTCATCGCGACAGCAGCCCATCGCCAGAGCGTACGGCCAGGGGCAGTCGGGAACGAGACCGGCCATCATCTCGATCAAACCGAAAGCGGACCAGCCCAAGCCCGGAGGAGCGATATGTCAGCCTGCGGCTGGAAGGCTTGCTGGGGCTGCCCCCGGCGGAAGTGGCAGCGGCGGTGTCCGCAGCTCTGGCGCACCCCACGACGGTCCCGGACTGGGCCCCGCACGAGGGGTCGTGTAGTGTGGTTGTACCGCACGAGGCGTGGCGGCGCGCAGCCCGCGGCTCAGACTCTCACCCGGCCGAGACGGCCTCCGGGGCGTACGTGCTCATTCGCCGTGAGGCACACGACGACTCACCACTCGCGCCGTACGGAGGCAGCCGTCATAGGGGTCGCTGGCGTGGCGGCTCCGACGAAGACGACGACGACGAGCCCCCGTCGCTCAGCAGGGACCTCGGGTCGGGCTACCACCGCCAACTCGGTCGAAGGCGCTCATACGACAGCCCCGAGCATACCACCTACCACCGCCAACCGTATGCCACGTACCAGGACCGGGCATACCGGTCCCCGCCAAGCCGGGAGCGCTCACCTCGTGGCGGCTTCCCGCCGCCGCCCCCCGGGCCACCTCCCGCCGGAAGACGGCAGCATAGGGACGGAACGCCGCCCCTCACCACGGCGGCCATCAGTCCGGGGAGTCGTGGCAGAAAGGCCTCGCGGAGCGGACAGTCAGTCCGCAGCAGGCGTGAGACCGCGGCGCCAGGCCCGCGGCGAGAGTCGTCGGGGCTAGCTTGGGGGGCAGGCCCCGATAAGGCCACAGCGCGTGCCGTGCGGGTCGAAAGCGTGCCGGGGAAGAAGGGCAAGAGCCAATGACTGCCCCAGCACCTCCCCGTGCCTGCCCTGGTTCCCGAAGTGCCGGCGGCGATGCTGCACTCGGTGCTGGGGGGCAGCAGGCGTGGCTCTGCCCTGCAGGCCGCGGTAGGAAACCTGCACTGGAACCTGCAGCACATTCGCGGGCGGCTGCGCGATCCGGCAGCAGACGGAGACCCCATCACCTCGGCCATTGAGGACGTCCTGGGTCAGGCAGAGCCCCCGGGGGACGAGGAGGCGGTGACCGCTTGCCTCCTGTGCCGCACCATTGGCCCGTGCCTCTCCGTCGAGTGCCCCCGGACCCACAGCTTTCGAATCCCCGTCACAGGCCAGGTGCCTGTAATACTGACCACCCTCAAGAAGGCGCTGTGCGCGGCTCTGCCCGATCAGGCCAGCCTACTTAACCCCGTGCCCGAACTGCCCCTAGCGCAAGCCTTCATCATTGTGGAGCTCTGGGTGTCTGCCCTTCTGGATCACAAGCACCGGCTGAAGGATGACGTGCTGGTCTCCCCGCCAATATGGACCGGATGTGATCTGCTGGTCCTGCTCACGTCGTACAGGGACCCAGCAGTCGTCCCAGCGGGTCGCGTGGGCGTTCTCCTTAGCTCCCGGCAATCCAGCATACCTGAAGCTGCAGCGGTACCGCTCCCACGACTCAAGGAAGAATGGTGCGCGGACCCCTGGCTCAGCTTCGACCTCTGCCCCCGCTGCGACCGGCCCCGGTTGCAGCGCCTAGTCCTGACCCAACCGTGTGACCCAGCTCGTCCGCCGGTGATGCCAGTATGCGGCGCCCTGCCCAAGGGGTCCACCGTTACCCGGCGTATGGCGAGGTGCAGCAACATCCGCGTATCCGGCCTCAGCGGTGCGTCTGCCTTCTCTTTGTCCACAGCGGCCTGCCACCTGTGCTCCCCAGGCGTCTGCGACCTCCAGCCACCGGGAGACGACAATCTATATCGGCAATTGCGTGCTTGGCACGATGGCAGCTACATCCCCAAGTTCGACGCCCTGCCCACCGGCATCGCGCGGCTTCTGGTCTTCACCATCAATGCAGGAGGTCTGGCCTCCAAGATGCGGATGTTGCTGGCGCTTTTGGTGGATTTCGAGCCGGACGTGGTGTGTCTGCAGGAGGCGGGCCCCCTATTTGTCGACGACAGTCTCAAAGGGGTCCCCTATCGAGTCATCCTGGGCCCCGTGGTGCCGGGTGGAGGCCTGGCAATTCTCATCCATCACCGGCTACAGACACGGGCTCCGCTACAGTCCGACAAGGATGAGCATGCCCTCAGTGTGGCCATCCCCGTCTCAGAGAAGGTCCCCGTCGTGGTCACGAATGTGCACTTTCCGCCAGGGATGAAGGCCGCAAACAGGCGGCTCAGTATTCTCCGGAGCGCTGCGTTCCAGGCCAGGCATCCCGGCGGGGTAAAGTTAGTCGCGGGCGACATGAACGCTGACCTGGCGGACGATTCAGGAGCCTGGCTGCGCAAGGCGTGCACTGACAACAGATACTGGGGGGGCTTTACCCACCTCTATCGCCCCGGGGAGGCCACCAACATCGTCGCCAACAGAGCAGGGGTGTCCCGGAGGGAGCTGGACTGGGTCCTCGTGAGTGCTCAGTCACCGGTTCATGCCTGCGAAAAGTTCCTGCTGCCTGGCTTGAGCACCCATCTAGCAGTGGCCTGCGACCTCAGCGTGCGCTCCGAGTACCTGTCGCAGGCCAATCCGGCGGGCCGTCTGTTCCGCTTTCGGAGAGCAGAACCATCGCACATGGCCACAGCGGCCGCCATGGCCAGCCTGGCATTCTGGTGGGCCTGGTGTGCCCGCCTGTCGCCCGATGGCGCGTTCACATGGTACTGGGAGTGCATCAGCGGCATTATCCCGTCGTCCTCCAGTGGGTTTCGATTGGCCGCAGAAGCAGCCGCCAAGCTGTTTGAGGGCACCCAGCTGGCCGCCCGGGATCGCCTGACAGCGTGGTGGGCAGACCGGCAGGACGCGGCGTTCCTCAGAGCGGTCCAGCTGACAGAGGGCAAGCTGCAGGGGACAGGGGTTACTTCAGTCACCGCCGCGGCCCTGAAGATCCGCAAAGCTCGATTTCAGCAATTGTCGTCCGTCAGCCCTGATGGTGAGTACTTCCCGACCGAGCCGGATGCCTTCAAGGAGGAGTTGTTGCGTCAAGCGATGGAACTGCACTGTGGCCGCCACATTGGCTCAGATGCAGGGTGGCTCCGGCGGCTTGCAGATCAGTACCGCCCACGCATGTCAGATCGGCCGGACATCACCGCGGCAACCCGATTGGCCCACGCGCAGCGTGGTGAGCGTGCAGTGGATCCCAGAGCACCAGCCACCTCAGGTTCCCCGCCCAGCTTTCAGGAGATGCACTTCGAAATCCGACGATCAGGGTCAGAGGCGGCGGCGTTTGGGGAGCTGGTGCAGTCGCTGCAAAGCCGGCTGTCAGGCACCGCCATCGGAGTCCTGGTGGAGCTATTGCACGCCACACACAGCGGGGCTCCAGCCCGCATCCTCAATGCGGTTCTGCACCTGTGCCTCCTGAAAAAGGAGCCGCAATGGCTGGTGCGCATGAGCCGGCCAGTCATGCTGGAGGAGCCGGTGCGGCGGAAGGAGTCGACAGCGATATTCCACCGCCTCCAGATGGTGTCCACAGTGCAGGGACTCGACCCGCCCTCAGCCTTCGCCTACCGCAAAGAGTTTAGTAGCCAGCTGGTGGCCATCTTCTGTCGCTGGGCCATTCCAGTATGGATACGGGAGCGCGGCCGTCTGTGGGTATTCGACTGGGACGAGAGCAACGCGTTCTGTAACGTGCAGCGCGAATCGCTGCAGCAGGTGTGCCCTGACGGCATCCGTGTAGACCCGTGGTACCAGTCCTTCTACGGCAGGCTGAGCATCTACGTGCAGTCGCCGTACGGGCTGGTGGGCCCCTACCGCATGCTCCACGGTGGGGCCCAGGGTGACAGCATGGGTGTCGGAGGGTTCAAAGAACTGGGCTCCGTGCGCTCCAGAGCGAACGCGGCCATCGTGGCCAACGCGCTACGCCCAGAAACTGGCGGTCCAGGGGGGCCTGACCCAGCCGACTGGTGTCCCGTGCATCCGGCGTGTGCAGCAGAGTACGTCCCAGAAGTATCCTCCAGCGACGACAGGCGCATCTTCGCATACACAGACGCAGGAGCAGCCCACGTACTGCGGGTCAGCCAGAAAACATGTCTGGCCGGAGGTGGGGCCATCAACCGGTCCAAGTTGAAGGGGTACCTCCTGGTCGACAAAGGGGGCGCCCTGGGCTACGCCGCCGGCCAACTGTCGACCGTCCTCGGCGTCATCAAAACGGACTCAGCCGACCTCGCCATGGTGAAGATTCCCGTCGTCATGGGTGAACCACCCAGAGCAGTACTGGTCAAATACGAGGAGGCACTGCGCCACCTGCACTGGGCAGTGCCGCGGACGGAGCCGGTGTATGCCTTAGCTCTGCGAGTGGTGACCACCTTCGCGCCGACCAAGGCAGATTTCGTCCTGGACGTGGTCCCAGCAGTGGGTCTCAATCTGGAGGCATGCCAGCGGCTGTCGGATGGCATCCACAGGCGCGCTCTGGGGCTGCCCCGCAGCTTCCCCAGAACCCTGCTCTATCGACCGCTACGTATGCTGGGTCTGCATGCGCCCAGGCTGCAGGACCGTCACGCGGTCCGGTTTGTGCACACTTTATTGGGCGCCCTCAACTGCCGCAGTAGCTATGTCGCTGACCTTCTGCGACATGAGCTGGGCCATAAGGCGTGGGTCCCGCAAGCGTACTCCGACGCCCACGTGCTGCACTCACTCCTCGAGGCGTGGCAGCTGCAGCTGGTCCTGCTACCGGCAGCACACGTGCCGCCAACAGCCATGCATGTGAGCCTGCACCGGGCCCCGGAAGGCCCTCAAGTCGTGGTGGCTTCTGATGGGGCATGCGGCCAGCGATCGCTGGCGTATGCGGCAGTCCTTGCAGACGCCCGCGGGGTGTTTGCAGAGGCGTGGTCTGCAGTGGCAGTAGAGGACCCGTACCCATGGGCAGCGGAATGGTTCGGTAGATACCTGGGGCTCGCTGTACTCCGCGAGATGCGCCTTCCTCTAGCCACGCGAGTGCTGGCCCTGGCGGACAACACCCACGTCACCACCGAAGGGGAGGATCACACCGTGTCGGACAGCCCGTATGTCGATAACCTGCGGGTCCAGTACGCGGCCGGACTGCACCTCTGGCAAGCAGACGAAGTGTACGTGCCAGCTCAGCAGGACTTCGCGAGCGGTGCTCCTAGCCCCGCGCCGGGGCTAGCCGGCCTTCAGCACAGGGCGCACAGTCTGGCGACGTCGCGGATGTCGGACGTGGAAGAGGGCCCCATGCCATTTGCAGCGGACGTCGGAGGCGTGGCGGTACTCACGACGGGGGGCGTGCCGTATCTGCGTCACTCTGTGGCCATGGAGCGCCGGTACGAGCAGTTGGCACCAGCAATGCCGCACCTGGATGCCCTCTTGCACCGCGACCCGGCGGCTGGGACGTCGTGGGAGCGAGTGGTTCAGGAGGCCCGTTTATCCAAGGACGCCCTCAACGTGGCCACGTGGCTTCGGGCAGCCCGGACGATGGCGACAGCCCCAGACAACGTCTTCAACTGCCCGTTCTGCGAACAGTCGTGTGCCGGATGGGGCCAGCACCTACTGGCAGCATGTGGCAAAGTGGCTCTGGCCGTACAAGCTGGCTTTCGTGCGCTGGTACTCGCGGCAGCGCCCGGTGCAACAGTGCCAGAGTGGGTGACCACCACGTGGGTACGCCTAGGGCGTCCCAGTGGTGACAGCCTGCACCTGGTCCTGCGGGCCGACCATGAGGTGACAGCGACGTGGCCACCAGCGCGCCCCCACACAGTATACGTCACGTGGTCGGGGATGCTCATGGGCACATGCGCGGAAGCGTCACGCTGGCTTACGGCAGCTCGTAGAGACAGCCTGGCCAGCGCCTACCTGGAGGCACTGGCCACATATGCCCGGTCAGCAGCCTGGGATCTGTTCTGGACTACATCCAATGGTCCAGTGAGCGGGTGGACGCATGGGCTGTCGTGGCAACACGCCGCGTGCCTGTCCGCATTGCTGCACCTGTACGACCGCGCTGTCACAGCGCTGGCGGAGTCCCCAGGCCTGGGCGTGGCAGCCCTGGCGGAACCAGAGTTCCCTCTGGGTTCAGACGGGCAGCACTGTTCAGTGCTTGTCGTGATTGGTGGCGGACAGGCGCCTGCCTGGGAAGGAGCCGCTGTACACCGCTGGAGCCTGGCGCGGCTGGACGCCCAGCCAGAACATGTGCATGTTCGTGTTGGAGACCGATTCTGGATGTCTGCGCCGGAAGGAACAGTGCCGCAGGGGCTGGCGGAGGCGCTAATGGCCCTGTCAGCAGTGGTGCCAAGCAGCTCCACAGTGGTCCGCGCCAGGGGAGACCCCGATGCCCCTCCCGGGGGTTCGGGCCCGGCGGCGTCGGAGTGATCCCGCGAGCGTCGAGAGCGGCGGCCCAGCCGTGTGGGCGCCGCCCTCAGGGCGCGGTGGGGCTGCCCCGGGCCAGCAGAGGCTGGCCAAGGAGCGATGCAGGCGGTATGCGCCAAGTGCAGCAGGCTGATGTGTCGTGCGGTCGTCCTCTTTCTGGTGGCGGAGTGTGCTCAGACTACTCCGATGATTGCGCCGCTCCCGGGGGACCCAAATTTTTCAATTGACGGGTCCGTCGCGTTTTTCAAGTCGGGAGAGTCCAACCCAACCCAACCCAACCCCCCCAGCCTGCGCCCCCGACGGGAGGGGTGCACGGAGTCGGCGCCCTCAGGGCCTAAAAGTGGAGGCTGTGAAGGGCTCACAGCTTGACCGCTGTGGGTATCCCTTGAGCGGCCTGCCCAGGGAACCTCCAGGTGTGCACGTGCCCCTCCAACTTCATCACAGACGCCTAGGCCAGCACAGCCCCGTGCACTCCAGTGCAGTTGTGGGTGACCCCTGGAGGCCAGACAGCCACCAGCCGACCCCTGCCCCCCCCCCCCCCTTCCTCAACGGAGAGGCCATTCGGGTGTGGTGCCCTCTGGGCCCCCTCGTCTACGCGGGCTGTAGCGCCGCAGCCAGTGCAGCCAGCACTGGTGGCACCCAGGGCAGGGAAGCACACTCTGTGCCCTGGTGCCCCTCCATCTGCCCAGGGTACGCTCTCGGCCGTGGGAGCCGGACCCAGCCCGCGAGGCAGCACCACCTGTGCCTAAGGCAGTCAAGGAGTGCGGGTCTGACCCCAGTCGTGCCACGTACCACCGCCTTCCCGTGCCAATAGGCAGTCGTGGAGTGGTTGGGTAGCATGTCCTTGTGACGTGGAGGTTGCGAGCCCAGGCCCACATCTCCCCCGGCGGGCTCAGCGTCAGGCTCTCCAGCCTCCCTGCCGGGGCCTGGAGCACCAGGCACACACTTCCCCGCGCCAACGCCGAACAACAATGGAGCAAGCAGGTGTGCCACAGCCCCCCCCCCCCCCCTCAGACACACAAGGGCACATACACACAGGCACGGCGGCATCTCCCGCCCGCGAGCGCCACCGCGGGGTCTGGGGGCGGTCAACAGTCCGGTAGGCCTTGTGACCGGACACCCGGGTACGGCCGCCCAGTCGGGTCCCGCAGGGAAGGCGGCGCGGACCGTGGGTAGGCGACCAGGCGAGGCCTTGACCCAACCCAACCCAACCCCTCCTCCTCCTCCCACACACACACACACACACACACACACACACACACACACACACACACACACACACACACACACACACACACACACACACACACACACACACACACACACACACACACACACACACACACACACACACACACACACACACACACACACACACACACACACACACACACACACACACACACACACACACAAACAAGGATTCGGCCAAACATGCCCTCCAAACAGTGGTAGACCTATTGGAGGCCCAAGATGAAGAGACGGTGCAAATAGACGGGGCGGTGCCACCAGGCTTTGAGGAGTGGCCCTCGTCGATGCCCTTGATGATTCGCACTCGTTGGCGTACCTGGAGCTTCTTCCATAGGGCCTTGTACATGAACTCGTTGGTCTTTCACAACGGGGGCCACACTGCCGGGTCCCGCCGATCCGTTGGGGCCATTTTTGCAAACCAGGCTGACTCCACCCCTTTCATGCTCGTGGTGTGGAGCATAGGAGACAATCTATCATTTTGTCAAGAGTTGTCCAATGATCCGATTGCTGTACGCAGCTTGCAGGGACGTGGTGACGCCAGTCGTGCAAGGAATGGATGTGGGACGGTGGGTCGTGGACGACCCCTTGATGTCCCTCACACAACCCACATCCTTGTGTGTCTGGTGGGGGCTGCGCCAATTGTGTACACTGCGATGCCAAAAGGTGTTACGCAGAATAGAGGTGTGTGCTAAATGTGGTCATGGTGCCCGAAACGACATTCATGGAGGCCACAACATGGTTTAGCAATACTGAGCAAAAGGAAGCAGCGTACACGGCCGAGAGCCTGGCAGTGTGGTCGTGGTAGCATAGATAGAGCATGTTTGGAGAGGACCCATCGGTAGACAAAGTAGGCTGGCGGGCAAGAAAGGCACGATTTGCAGCGGTGCGCCAGCAAGAAGAGGACTGAAACATCGCGAGGGGGGTAGACATTCCTAGGCGGTGGTTGGCGGTGGTTGTTCGGTGGTTGGTGTTGGTTGTTCGGTGGTTGGCGGTGACTGTTCGGTGGTTGCTGGTGGTTGTTCGGTGGTAGGCGGTGGTTGTTCGGTGGTTGGCGGTGGTTGTTCGCTGGTTGGTGGTGGTTGTTTGGTGGTTGGCGGTGGTTGTTCGGTGGCTGGCGGTGGTTGTTCGGTGGTTGGCGGTGGTTCTGGAGCGCAGTGCCTCCGCGGTGCGACTAATTCGCTATCCGGTTGTACCCCTCCTGTATAAGCCACGCCCTTGTCCAAGCTACAGCGGGCGTAGGGACCGTATTAATTTGGCACCAATTTGATAGTAGGCGGAGGGACTGTATTAATTTGGTACTTTGCCGTAGCTTATACAAAGGGGGCGGGGTACCAGAAACCCATACTTTATGATATTGCAACGGGGCATCATTGCTGTTGAATAATAGGGTACTTTTAAGCTTGTTGCACATTGGAGAAATGGCATGTCCCAGATTCACCCATTTCTCGGTCCATGGGCTTTGATGGGGAGTTACGGTTTAAAGGAAGCGCGCACGCAGTGCAAGGATTCCCCCTAAGAAACCCAGGTCTGTCCCTCAACCAGCCCGTAAGACAGCCTCCAAGCCAGCCCCAAAAGGCAGGCATGTCCAGCTCTTCAAGATGAGGTGGAAGGTCCCTAAGGGCTTCTATTCTGTGCCTGCCAATCAGACTGCAAGCCACTGAGTGGTGCCTGAGTCGTGCAGATGAGGACCAATGCTTTGTATTTTCGTATTTTGAGGGGGAGTGCTGGCTCATGTCTGCAATGTGTGTCCCCTGGTATGCGTTCCCATGCAAACATGCCCTTGTCCAAACATGGTGACGCCGTGTTTCCGCACTTTTCTGGAACTTTTTGTTTGGCCCGTGTCAGTGCAAGGGTGGGGGGGTTTACCGTGCGAATCCTAAAGATTTGCGAAAATATTTAATTCCTTGCACAAGGTGTTCTTGTCCGCAAAAAAAAAAAATTCTTGGCATCACGCCCTATGTAAAAATAGGTTTCGCCAAAAAACAATTGCAAAAATAAATTGTTTTTTGCCCCTGCCTGCAGAGTTTTCTGTAGCATTTTTTCAGCATTTGATGCACTATTGTCGAGACGAAATGGCAAGGCAGCATTTCACGTGCTATGGGCACTATTATGGACGAGTTTGGAACTGGTTTGATGAAAAACTGGTAGACCAGAATCATGCTTGTTGGTGCTTATCTGTGCTATGGAGTGCACTCCCAGAGTCCAACTGATCCAAATTTGTATGCCTGTGTGGGAATGGACTGCAATCCCAGAGTCCAAGGTACACACGGTCTTTTGCAATAGCAACACAATGAATCAACCCGAATCCCCAAAACGCAAAAAAAACCGAATTTTTTTTGGGTGTATCACCCTACGCAAAAATGGGTTCCGCAAAAAAATACCAAAAATAAAATATTTTTTGCCCATTTTGAATGCCGTCGCAAAAAATGCTTATTATTAATTCAAAACACCCAATGCAAAAATTAGGATTCCGCAAATCTTTAGGATTTGTACGGTACGCTATTCATGTAATTATGATAGCGCCCATCTAACACCACATTGGCTTGTAGGCAAAGTCATAGGCACAACGAGTGACACTATCTTGACACAAAGGTCTGCTTGTTACTCCCCACCCCTTGAAATCTCCCATTGCAATTCCCCCCGCACCCCCACCCCCACCCCCACCCCCCCAACCCAGGGAGACCATCACTTCAATGTTTTTGCTAGTTAAGATCTATCACGGTGGTTTGTGTTGCCCATATGTCGTACACGCTTTGCCCCTTGAGTTGGGGATACGGACTGAACCACGCTCTGTTGTGTGGCTTCTTGAGTTGGGGATATGGACTCATCCACGCTTTGTTGTGGGGCCCCTCAAGTTAGGGACACGGACTCATGTGTTTGATGGAAAAATTGTACTTCGCTCGTGGTGAGCATGTGCAGTTGTTCTGCATGGCACCCCCTCCCCCCCCCGCCGCCCCGAATCGGCGGCCGATTTCGGCCGACTTCACCGCTTTGTTCTGCCAATTTGTTAGGTTTCTGAATTTCGCAGATTTGTTCTGCCGATTTGTGGGGTTTCTGTGATTTTGCCGATTCGTTCTGCCGACTTGCTGGGGCTTCTGGGATTCTAGGACACCTGATTTGGAGGCGTCACTCTAAGATGTGCATCATTTACTTTGGGACAATGGATAATACCTTTTCTTTCTACATTGGTTGTTCAGATTGGCGAGTGTTTGGCTGAAACTGCGCGCCTCCTGCCTATACGAGGCGCAAATCGGGCTCGGTGCGCGCCTCGTTAGAGCCAACCCCCCCCCCCCCCGGCGCCTCGTTAGCGCCACCCCCCCCCCCCCTGTGCGCCTCATTAGCGCCAACGCCCCCCCCCCGTGGGCCTCGTTAGCGCCAAATCCCCCCCCGTGTGCCTCGTTAGCGCCACCCCCCCCCCCCCCTCCGTGCGCCTCGTTAGCGCCAAACCCCCCCCCGGTGGGCCTCGCTAGCGCGCCAACCCCCCCTCCCGTGCACCTCGTCAGCGCGCCAACCCCCCCCCCCTATGCACCGCCTTGTATGTGGACCTCCCTGAACTTCGGCTCGCTGCGCTCGATGCGGGGGACACACCCGCACCCCCCTTAAATAACTAGCCTCCTGTGGTGGCTACAGACCGCCTTTTGTGTGCACCGCCTTGTGTATGCACCGCCTTGAATCTGCACTGCCTTGTGTATACACTGCCTTGCCTGTGGCCCCTTAAATAACAAGACTCCTGCGGTGGCTACAGACCGCCTTTTGTGTGCACCGCCTTGTGTGTGTACCGCCTTGCCTATGGCCCGTTAAATAACAAGACTCGTGCGGTGGCTACAGACCGCCTTTTGTGTGCACCGCCTTATGTGTGCACCGCCTTCTATGTGTACCGCTATGCTTGTGGCTCCTTAAATAACAAGACTCCTTCGGTGGCTACAGACCGCCTTTTGTGTGCACCGCCTTGTGTGTATATCGCCTTTTGTGTGTACCGCCTTGCCTGTGGCCCGTTAAATAACAAGACTCTTGCGGTGGCTACAGACCGCTTTTTGTGTGCACCGCCTTGTGTGTGTACCACCTACTATCTGTACCGCTGCGCTTGTGGCTCCTTAAATAACAAGACTCCTGCGGTGGCTACGGACCGCCTTTTGTGTGCACCGCCTTGTGTGTATATCGCCTTTTGTGTGTACCGCCTTGCCTGTGGCCCGTTAAATAACAAGACCCCTGCGGTGGCTACGAACCGCCTTTTGTGTGCACCGCCATGTGTGTGTACCGCCTTCTGTGTGCACCGCCTTGTGTGTATACCGCCTTGTGTGTGTACTGCCTTCTATGTGTACCGCCGTGCTTGTGGCCCGTTAAATAACAAGACTCCTGCGGTGGCTACACACCGCCTTTTGTGTGCACCGCCTTGTGTGTGTACCGCCTTGCCTGTGGCCCGTTAAATAACAAGACTCCTGCGGTGGGTACAGACCGCCTTTTGTGTGCACCGCGTTGAGTGTGTACCGCCTTCTATGTGTACCGCCTTGCTTGTGGCCCCTTCAATAATCAAGACTCGAACTAGGACCGAGCTGGGTCCTAGTCTTGCGTAGCGCATTGGAGATCACCGTTCAGGAAAGACTGCTTGCTTTCGAGATGTGCCTCCACGGTCGGGACGATGGTCCTGAAACACGGCTCAAAAACGGCTTGTTTTCACCTCAAAATGGACCACCGCGTGGCACCACGGCGTGGTACACGCCTTATTGAACACCCATTTGCCATCCTTTGATAGCCCAATCGCCATGAAAGAACAACGGCCCTCATCGGAAACACCTGCTTGGCGTAGCGGCGATGGTCCTGAACTTTCAGGACGATCGTCCTGAAAATAGCCAAAAACAGCCAAAAAACGGCCATTTTTGGACACTAAATCGGCCGTAGAACGGGCTAGACAGCTCAAAACGCAACGAAACTTGTTTGTGGTGATGCGCGTTTGCACCCCGGTCGTTTTGAGCTACTTGGATGCCGGTTTTGAGCCGCGGTGTGGTCGCAAGGACTTTTGGACCTTCTGCTTGCTGCTGCTTGCTGCTTGCTGCTTGCTTCTGCTAAAACGTGTTGCTCACCCTTGGCCCCTAAAAGGTGGTGTAAAACCTCGACAGGGTAAACCCACCTCGGTAATCAAGACATGAACTAGGACCGAGCTGGGTCCTAGTCTTGCGTAACGCATGGGAAATCACCGTTGAAGAAAGACCGCTTGCTTTAGAGATGTGCCTCCATGTTTACGGCGATGGTCGTAAAACGCGGCGGGAAAACGGCCCATTTTCACCTCAAAATGGACCACTGCGTGGCACCACGGCGTGGTACACGCCTTATTCAACACCCATTTGCCTTCCTTTGATGGCCCAATCGCCATGAAAGAACAACGGCCCTCATCGGAAACACCTGATTGCCGTAGCGGCGATCGTCCTGAACTTTCAGGACGATCGTCCTGAAAACAGCCGAAAACGGCCCAAAAACGGCCATTTTTGGACACTAAATCGGCCGTAGAACGGGCTATACGGCTCAAAACGCAACGAAACTGGTTTGTGGTGATGCGTGTTTGCTCCCCGGTCGTTTTGAGCTACTTGAATGCCGGTTTTGAGCCACGGTGTGGTCGCAAGGACTTTTGGACCTTCTGCTGCTTGCTGCTGCTTGCTGCTGCTTGCTGCTGCTGCTGCTGCTGCTAAAACATGTTGCTCATCCTTGGACCCTAAAAGGTGGTGTAAAACCTCGACAGGGTAAACCCAGCTCGGTAACAAGAATCCTGTGGACCACTGTCTGACACTGACGTAGTACTGCTCAGGGACCATGTAGAGACTGAGAGATGAATTTTTTTTGAAAATCGAGAGATAGTTTGGGTTTCCACATGACTCCAACTACAGAGCAACCAAATGGAAGCTGTGTTTGGGGCCTGGGACTGAGATCCCGGGCACTGGGAACCTGTTTTGCTGAAAAATCTGTCCGCCGATTTGTTCCACTTATTTGTTGGGATTTCTTCGCCCATTTCGGGCGGGGGGGAGTTGCGCATAGTGTATCGTCGCAAGAATGGTTTCCAAGCCGAACATTTGTAGGCTTCTCATGCTTCAATGCTTGCGAGAACATGGTGTGAACCTGAAGTTTCATGTTACCAACACTTTCTTGTGTTTGCGTGCCTTTGGGAACGTGGGTGGAGGTTAAGGTGCACTCATACCATGCGCTCACTCACGTGTCGGTAGTTGTATGTGTTGTGCGTAAGCCACGCCCTTGTCCAAGCCTGTATTAATTTGGTATTTTGGCGTAGCTTAGCCCTTGCAATCCCCCCCCTCATCCGAGGCGGGACAGTCACTTTGACAAAAAAGCATAAGAAATACTGGGCGTTGAAGGCGCCGAAGAAAATTTTTGTTTAGGTAATATTGGAACTGCTGCAGTTTCAGTGCTACATTGTGTGGTGCAATCCCCTGCCCCGCCATGGGGGACACCGTCACTTCATGACCCCCCCCTCCCCCCCAACATGGGGGGGATGGACATGACCTCCGGGGGAGGGTATTTGAGATAAGTTGTAAAAGTTTATCACCGAGCTGGGTTTACCCTGTCGAGGTTTTACACCACCTTTTAGGGGCCAAGGCTGAGCAACACGTTTTAGCAGGAGCAAGCAGCAAGCAGCAAGCAGCAGCAGCAAGCAGCAGCAGCAGGCACATAAAAAGTCTTTGCGACCACACCGGGGCTCAAAACCGGCATCCAAGTAGCTCAAAACGACCGGGGAGCCAAGGCGCATCACCACAAACAAGTTTCGTTGCGTTTCGAGCCGTCTAGCCCGTTCTACGGCCGATTTAGTGTCCAAAAATGGCCGTTTTTGGGCTGCTTTGGGAGGTTTTCAGGACGATCGTCCTGAAAGTTCAGGACGATCGCCGCTACGCCAAGCAGGTGTTTCTGATGAGGGCCGTTGTTCTTTCATGGCGATTGGGCTATCAAAGCATGGAAAATTGGTGTTCAATAAGGCGTGTACCACTCCGTGGTGCCACGCGGTGGTCCATTTTGAGGTGAAAATGAGCCGTTTGCCAGCCGCGTTTCAGGACCATCGCCGTAACCATGGAGGCACATCTCTAAAGGAAGCGGTCTTTCTTCAACGGTAATCTCCAATGCGTTACGCAAGACTAGGACCCAGGTCGGTCCTAGTTCGAGTCTTGATTACCGAGGTGGGTTTACCCTGTCGAGGTTTTACACCACCTTTTAGGGGCCGAGGGTGAGCAACACGTTTTAGCAGCAACAGCAGCAGCAGCAAGTAGAAGGTCCAAAAGTCCTTGCGACCACACCGTGGCTCAAAACCGGCATGCAAGTAGCTCAAAACGACCGGGGAGCCAAGGCGCATCACCACAAACAAGTTTCGTTGCATTTCGAGCCGTCTAGCTTGTTCTACGGCCGATTTAGCGTCCAAAAATGGCCGTTTTTTGGCTGTTTTTGGCTGTTTTCAGGACGATCGTCTTGAAAGTTCAGGACGATCGCTGCTACGCCAAGCAGGTGTTTCTGATGAGGGCCGTTGTTCTTTCATGGCGATTGGGGTATCAAATGATGGCAAATGGGTGTTCAATAAGGCGTGTACCATGCCGTGGTGCCACGCGGTGGTCCATTTGAGGTGAAAACAAGCCGTTTTTGAGCCGTGTTTCAAGACAATCGTCGTAACCATGGAGGCACATCTCCAAAGCAGGCAGTGTTTCCTCCACGGTGATTTCCAATGCGTTAAGCAACACTAGGACCCAGCTCGGTCCTAGTTTGAGTCTTGATTACCGAGGTGGGTTTACCCTGTCGCGGTTTTACACCACCTTTAGGGTCCAAGGCTGAGCAACACGTTTTAGCACCAGCAAGCAGCAAGCAGCAGTAGCAGCAAGCAGCAGTAGCAGGCGCTTAAAAAGTCCTTGAGACCACACCGCGGCTCAAAACCGGCATCCAAGTAGCTCAAAACGACCGGGGAGCCAAGGCGCATCACCACAACCAAGTTTCGTTGCATTTCGAGCCGTCTAGCCCGTTCTACGGCCGATTTAGTGTCCAAAAATGGCCGTTTTTGGGCCGTTTTCGGCTGATTTCAGGACGATCGTCCTGAAAGTTCAGGACGATCGCCGCTACGCCAAGCAGGTGTTTCCGATGAGGGCCGTTGTTCTTTCATGGCGATTGGGCTATCAAAGAATGGCAAATAGGTGTTCGGTAAGGCGTGTACCTCACCATGGTGCCACGCGGTGGTCCATTTTGAGGTGAAAATGAGCCGTTTTTCAGCCGTGTTTCAGGACAATCGTCGTAACCGTGGAGGCACATCTCTGAAGCAAGCGATCTTTCTTAAACGGTGATTTCCAATGCGTTCCGCAAGACTAGGACCCAGCTCGGTCCTAGTTCGAGTCTTGATTACCGAGGTGGGTTTACCTTGTCGAGGTTTTACACCACCTTTTAGGGGCCAAGGATGAGCTACACGTTTTAGCAGCAGCAGCAGCAGCAGCAGCAGACGCATAAAAAGTCCTTGCGACCACACCGTGGGTCAAAACTGGCATCCAAGTAGCTCAAAACGACCGGGGAGCCAAGGCGCATCACCACAAATAAGTTTCGTTGCGTTTTGAGCCGTATAGCCCGTTCTACGGCCGAGTTAGTGTCCAAAAATGGCCGTTTTTTGGCTGTTTTCGGCTGTTTTCAGGACGATCGTCCTAAAGTTCAGGACGATCGCCGCTACGCCAAGCAGGTGTTTCCAATGAGGGCCGTTGTTCTTTCATGGCGATTGGGCTATCAAAGGATGGCAAATGGGTGTTCAATAAGGCGTGTACCACGCCGTGGTGCCACGCAGTGGTCCATTTTCAGGTAAAAATGAGGCGTTTTTGAGCCGTGTTTGGGGACAATCGTCGTAACCATGGAGGCACATCTCTAAAACAAGCGGTCTTTCTTCAACGATGATTTCCAATCGGTTACGCAAGACTAGGACCCAGCTCGGTCCTAGTTCGACTCTTGATTACTGAGCTGGGTTTACCCTGTCGAGGTTTTACACCACCTTTTAGGGGCGAAGGATGAGCTACACATTTTAGCAGCAGCAGCATCAGCAGCAGCAGCAGCAAGCAGCAGCAGCAGGCACATAAAAAGTCTTTGCGACCACACCGCGGCTCAGAACCGGCATCCAAGTAGCTCAAAACGACCGGGGAGCCAAGGCGCATCACCACAAACAAGTTTCGTTGCGTTTTGAGCCGTCTAGCCCGTTCTACGGCCGATTTAGTGTCCAAAAATGGCCGTTTTTGGGCTGTTTTCAGGATGATCGTCCTGAAAGTTCAGGACGATCGCCGCTACGCCAAGTGTGTCTTTCCAATGAAGGCCATTGTTCTTTCATAGCGATTGGGCTATCAAATGATTGCAAATCGGTGTTCAATAAGGTGTGTACCATGCCGTGGTGCCACGCGGCGGTCCATTTTGACGTGAAAATGAGCCGTTTTTGAGCCGTTTTTCGGGACGATCGTACTGACCGTGGAGGCACATCTCCAAAGCAGGCAGTGTTTCCTCCACGGTAATTTCCAATGCGTCAAGCAAGACTTAGGACCCAGCTCGGTCCTAGTTCGAGTCTTGATTACCGAGCTGGGTTTACCCTGTCGAGGTTTTACACCACCTTTTAGGGGCCAAGGCTGAGCAACACGTTTTAGCAGCAACAGCAGCAGCAGCAGCAGCAGCAAGCAGAAGGTCCAAAAGTCCTTGCGACCACACTGCGGCTCAAAACCGGCATCCAAGTAGCTCAAAACGACCGGGGTGCAAACGCGCATCACCACAAACAAGTTTTCAGGACGATCGTCCTGAAAGTTCAGGACGATCGCCGCTACGCCAAGCAGGTGTTTCCGATGAGGGCCGTTGTTCTTTCATGGCGATTGGGCTATCAAAGGATGGCAAATGGGTGTTCAATAAGGCGTGTACCACGCCGTGGTGCCACGCGGTGGTCCATTTTGAGGTGAAAATGAGCCGTTTTCCAGCCGCGTTTCAGGACCATCGCCGTAACCATGGAGGCACATCTCTAAAGGAAGCGGTCTTTCTTCAACGGTAATCTCCAATGCGTTACGCAAGACTAGGACCCAGGTCGGTCCTAGTTCGAGTCTTGATTACCGAGGTGGGTTTACCCTGTCGAGGTTTTACACCACCTTTGGGAAGCCAAGGGTGAGCTGCACGTTTTAGCAGCAACAGCAGCAGCAGCAGCAGCAAGTTGCAGCAGGCGGTTAAAAAGTCCTTGAGACCACACCGCGGCTCAAAACCGGCATCCAAGTAGCTCAAAACGACCGGGGAGCCAAGGCGCATCACCACAAACTAGTTTCGTTGCGTTTCGAGCCGTCTAGCCCGTTCTACGGCCGATTTAGTGTCCAAAAATGGCCGTTTTTTGGCTGTTTTTGGCCGTTTTCAGGACGATCGTCCTGAAAGTTCAGGACGATCGCCGCTACGCCAAGCAGGTGTTTCTGATGAGGGCCGTTGTTCTTTCATGTGATTGGGCTATCAAAGGATGGCAAATGGGTGTTCAATAAGGCGTGTACCACGCCGTGGTGCCACGCGGTGGTCCATTTTGAGGTGAAAATGAGCCGTTTTCCAGCCGCGTTTCAGGACCATCGCCGTAACCATGGAGGCACATCTCTAAAGGAAGCGGTCTTTCTTCAACGGTAATCTCCAATGCGTTACGCAAGACTAGGACCCAGCTCGGTCCTAGTTCGAGTCTTGATTACCGAGCTGGGTTTACCCTGTCGAGGTTTTACACCACCTTTTAGGGGCCGAGGGTGAGCAACACATTTTAGCAGCAACAGCAGCAGCAGCAAGCAGCAGCAAGCAGCAGCAGCAGGCGGTCCAAAAGTCCTTGCGACCACACCAGGGGGTCAAAAACGGCATCCAAGTAGCTCAAAATGAACGGGGAGCAAACGCGCATCACCACAAACAGGTTTCGTGCCGTTTCGAGCCGTCTAGCCCGCTCGATGGCCGATTTAGTGTCCAAAAAAGGCCGTTTTTGAGCCGTTTTCAGGACGATCGTCCTGAAAACTCAGGACGATCGTTGGTTTGTCTAGTAGGCGATTCCGGTCAGCGTTGTTGTTCTTGCACAACGATTATACAATCAAATGCTTGCAAATGGGTGATGAAGAAGGCATCTTCCGCACCACAGCGTCTTCCCGTGGTCCATTTGGGGTGAAAAATAGGCGTTTTTAATTCATGTTCAAGAGCAGGCAGGAAGCTGCGACACGCAATCCAAGAGTCCCTGCGACCACACCGCGGCTCAAAACCGGCATCCAAGTAGCTCAAAATGAACGGGGAGCAAAGGCGCACCACCACAACCAAGTTTCGTGCCGCTCGAGCCGTCTAGCCCGCTCTATGGCCGATTTAGTGTCCAAAAAAGGCCGTTTTTGGGCCGTTTTCAGGACGATCGTCCTGAAAACTCAGGACGATCGTTGGTTTGTCCAGTAGGCAATTCTAGTCAATGCTGTTGTTCTTGCACAACAATTAGACAATCAAATGATTGCAAATGGGTGATGAAGAAGGCATCTTCCGCACCGCGGTTTCTTCCCGTCGTCCATTTGGGGTGAACAATGGGCGTTTTTGCGTTAGTGTTCAAGAGCGCACACGGTAGGAGCAAGCAGCTCGCAACACCCGGCGATCCATATGTGCCTTTGTTGCCATGTAGGCTTTCTCATGGCATCCAGGCGGTTTGTTATGTACGTACCTTGGTCGCCGTGTAGGCTTTCTCACGGCAATCAAAGTAATTGACGTTGTCCGATGAGGGAACACCAGTGTTTGTTTCACCATGCTCGTTCGTCACAATTGTTCATTCGTTGAGTGCACTTGCTCCATATGTGCGTTTGTTGCCATGTAGGCTTTCTCATGGCATCAAAACGTGCTTGTTACCGAGCTGGGTTTACCCTGTCGAGGTTTTACACCACCTTTTAGGGTCCAAGGGTGAGCAACACGTTTTAGCAGCAACAGCAGCAGCAGCAGCAGCAGCAGCAAGCAGCAGCAGCAGCAGCAGCAGGCGGTCCAAAAGTCCTTGCGACCACACCAGGGGTCAAAACCGGCATCCAAGTAGCTCAAAACGACCGGGGAGCAAACGCGCATCACCACAAACAGGTTTCGTGCCGTTTCGAGCCGTCTAGCCCGCTCGATGGCCGATTTAGTGTCCAAAAAAGGCCGTTTTTGAGCCGTTTTCAGGACGATCGTCCCGAAAACTCAGGACGATCGTTGGTTTGTCTAGTAGGCGGTTCCGGTCAGCGTTGTTGGTCTTGCACAACGATTATACAATCAAATGCTTGCAAATGGGTGATGAAGAAGGCATCTTCCGCACCACAGCGTCTTCCCGTGGTCCATTTGGGGTGAAAAATAGGCGTTTTTAATTCGTGTTCAAGAGCAGGCAGGAAGGTGCGACACGCAATCCAAGAGTCACTGCGACCACACCGCGGCTCAAAACCGGCATCCAAGTAGCTCAAAATGAACGGGGAGCAAAGGCGCACCACCACAACCAAGTTTCATGCCGTTTTGAGCCGTCTAGCCTGTTCTACGGCCGATTTAGTGTCCGAAAAAGGCCATTTTTGGGCTGTTTTCAGGATGATCGTCCAGAAAACTCAGGACGATCGCCGGTGTGTCAAGTGGGCGTTTGCAATGAGCACCGTTGTTCTTCCATGGCGATTGGGCTATCAAATGATGACAAATGGGTGTTCAATAAGGCATGTACCATGCCGTGGTGCCACACGCTGTTCCATTTTGACGTGAAAATGAGTCGTTTTTGAGCCGTGTTTCAGGACCATCGTCCTGACCGTGGAGGCACATCTTTAAAGCAAGCGGTCTTTCTTCAACGGTAATCTCCAATGCGTTACGCAAGACTAGGACCCAGGTCGGTCCTAGTTCGAGTCTTGATTACCGAGCTGGGTTTACCCTGTCGAGGTTTTACACCACCTTTTAGGGGCCGAGGGTGAGCAACACGTTTTAGCAGCAACAGCAGGGCAGCAAGCAGCAGCAAGCAGAAGGTCCAAAAGTCCTTGCGACCACACCGTGGCTCAAAACCGGCATGCAAGTAGCTCTAAACGACCGGGGAGCCAAGGCGCATCACCACAAACAATTTTCATCGCATTTCGAGCCGTCTAGCTCGTTCTACGGCCGATTTAGTGTCCAAAAAAGGCCGTTTTCGGGCTGTTTTTGGCTGTTTTCAGGACGATCGTCCTGAAAGTTCAGGACCATCGCCGCTACGCCAAGCAGGTGTTTCCGATGAGGGCCGTTGTTCTTTCATGGCGATTGGGCTATCAAAGAATGGCAAATGGGTGTTCAATAAGGCGTGTACCACGCCGTGGTGCCACGCGGTGGTCCATTTTGAGGTGAAAACAAGCCGTTTTTCAGCCGTGTTTCAGGACCATCGTCCCGACCGTGGAGTTACATCTCGAAAGCAAGCAGTCTTTCCTCAACGGTGATCTCCAATGCGCTACGCAAGACTAGGACCCAGCTCGGTCCTAGTTCGAGTCTTGAGTCTCGAGTCTTTGAGTTTTTGGCTGTTTTCAGGACGATCGTCCTGAAAGTCCAGGACGATCGTTGGTTTGTCCAGTAGCCGCCACACTGTGGCTCAAAATCGGCATCCAAGTAGCTCAAAACGACCGGGGAGCGAATGCGCATCACCACAAACAAGTTTCGTTGCTTTTTGAGCCGTCTAGCCTGTTCTACGGCCGATTTAGTGTCCAAAAATGGCCGTTTTTGGGCTGTTTTCAGGACGATCGTCCTGAAAGTTTAGGACGATCGCCGGTGTGTCAAGTGGGCGTTTGCAATGAGGGCCGTTGTGCTTCCATGGCGATTGGGCTATCAAATGATGGCAAATGGGTGTGCAATACGGCATGTACCATGCCGTGGTGCTACACGGTGGTCCATTTTGAGGTGAAAATGAGTCGTTTTTGAGCCGTGTTTCAGGACCATCGTCCTGACCGTGGAGGCACATCTCGAAAGCAACCGGTCTTTCTTCAACGGTGATCTCCAATGCGTTACGCAAGACTAGGACCCAGCTCGGTGTCTTGATTCGTAGCTTCATTCACGTTATTAGAGCATCACTCTTGGCCTTTTGGGCCATGTTCCCTCAGGGGGTGTGGGAGACCGTCGCGCACAGGGGAATCGTAACGCGAGGGGGGGCAGAGGCGGCACCGTGTTGCATGCCACACACATCCGTTGAATTCGCAGTGTTCCCCCACCCTCCTGCCGTCCGCAGCCCCGCGCCACCGCCTTTTGGACCGCATGGATGCAGACCCCATCGACACCCAGATCCTCTCCTTCTGGAAGGGCTTCCGGTTCACGTCCCCCGAGCATGAGCAGGACCTGCACAAGGCCGTCGTGCAGCGGAAGACGCTGTTCATCCGCCTGGCGCTGTACGTCCTCGTGTACGGCTGCTCCTTCATTTTCAAGCTGCGGGACATCCCGAAAATGAAGAGCATCCCCCCCCACACCGTGTACCTGAGCATCCTCCTCCTCGCCGCAGTCTATACTCTCCTCATCGTCAAGAGCTGGGTCCCCCTCCACCACATCCCCACGATCATGGGCTCCATGTCCCTCATCGGCTTTGCTCTCCAGATGTTCGTGCTGTGCACGGAGATGCCCCCGCCGGAGCTCCAGAACCTGCCGATCAGCGATCCGGCCCAGGAGACGCTGATCTGGATGGCGGACGAGTACCGCATCATGCGGCACATCTTCTTCGGGGGGCTCCAGGTCTTCCCGCTGATGTACCCTTCCCCTCCCCTTGTAATAGCCACGCCCTTGTCCAAGCTACAGTAGGCGTAGGGACCGTATTAATTTGGGACCTAATTTGATTCGGTACCAAGTGCAGTGCAGCCACATAAGACACGGGTTTGGTGACAAAATTACCAGCTACATAGAGTCATGGACATATTTGTTGTGAGTGTTTGCCCATTTGAACCCACAGAGCCCTGATTTTCGGGATATTTGTGCACTATATCCCCCTTTCTTGCACCAGCTCACCATGCAATCTTCTCTTTTTGAACCTTCTACGGCCTTGTCCAAGCTACAGTAGGCGTAGGGACTGTATTAATTTGGGACTTTTGCGTAGCTATTACAGGGGGGTTGGGTGGCACAGCATTCAGCCTAACCCGCAACTGCCATCCAGAAGCAGAGGGCATGGCCAGGCAACCACAGAGCAAACATAAACACGGTCAGCGGTGGAGCCTCTAGCTCTGTCGGCGCCGAAGGCTCTTTACCACGTGCTCCCGCAGGGACACAGGGATAAACACTCCAGCCTTCAAGCCCAGGGCCTATGCTTCATGAACAAATGCACTCTCTCTCTCTCTCTCTCTCTCCCTAACCCACACCCAAAGCCGGCCCTGTCACTGACCCATGACCTGCTATGTGTACTCTCGATGGACACTTGGTGGAACTTTGGTCACGAGTTAAAAACAAATGCACACACACACACACACACACACACACACACACACACACACACACGCACTCTCTCTCTCTCTCTCTCTCTCTCTCTCTCTCTCTGTCTCTCTCCCTCTCTCTCCAGGTCTTCCTGCTGACCGGGTGCATGTACACCAAGTTCCTCGGGGCCGTCTACCTGGGCCTCCCCGTCCTCCTGGCCGCGACCATGTTGGCCTGCCCCAACATGCGCTTCTCGGCGTTCCTGGGCCTGGCCTGGACGTGTTTCGTGGGGTCGTGCATGTGGCACACCATCACCAGCACGCTCTACGTCCGCCGGCAGTTCCTGGCGGACCTGCGGCTCGCGCGCGCGAAGGAGGCCGAGGCCATGCGGCGCGCGGCGGAGGCCGCGCGTGACGCCGACACGATCCTGAACCACAACCTGAAGAACCTCATGGCGGAGTCGGGGGGGCTGATCGACCTCTTCCTGCGCGCCCCCGAGCGGTCCCTCGCCCTCCTGCGGCAGGCCAAGGACGGCATGGACAAGGGCATGGCGTGGTGCAAGAAGCGCCTCCTGCTGGTCCAGATTGTGGCCGGCAACTACATCAACCGCCCCAAACGGGTGGCCCTGGATGAGTTTCTGCGGGAGGTCATCCCGCGCGCCGTGCCTGCCCCTCCCCTCTCCTCCCCGCGCCCTACCCCACCCCACTTCACCTCACCTCAGCCCACCCCGCCCCACCGCACCCCACCCGGCCGCACCTCCGGTCACGTCACGTCACCTCAACTCTCAACTCAAGCTCACAATGTGCGCACAGGGCAGGGTGCCATGGACCAAGTCGTCGTACTGCAAGGCCCGAGACAAATGCCCGAAACCACACATTTGCGTCTCCGCAAACCCGGCACACAAAGGAATGTCACTGCGGTAGCCACTTTGCCCACTTGTGGGCCACTTCTGATTTTGCCCCCCGCTCTGAAGCGGTGGGGGTCCCCGATACGGCAGGGGTGAGGTAGCCATTTTGCCCACTTGTGGGCCACTTCTGATTTTGCCCCCCGCTCTGATCGTACCCACCGTGCTTAGCTGGTTTTCGAACAATTTTTTTTTCCGTTAAGGACACCCCTACCAAAGAATATAGTAGCAAGAATCATTTGTTCCTCCTTGCTGACTCCCCAGATGGTACACATGCAGTGTACTGTTGCTTGGTTGTTTGTGAATCTTTACCCTTGAGTTGATGACGGAGCTTATTCATCATTCATGGGCAAAGAGACACAGACCCATGGTGCGGTGCGGTGCACTGCATGTGGGGGACCGACAATAAAATTGCATTACATCACCAGACTCATTATAAACATCCAATTACATTCATGTTTGCAAGGCCATCCGTGACTACCCCCCCATTGAGGTTGCTGATGTTACCCGGTGGAAGGAGACCTTCGCCGCCATTAATGAAGGCCGCCGTGTCACTTGGGCGCAGTTCTTGTCCCTGCTCCGTATTCACCGCGTCACGGAACGAAGGAGATTCCATCGGACCAGGCCCCCAATAGCCCCCCCCCAAAAGGCCCCATCCCTGTTACACCCCTTCACCCCCGCTTTTCCAGGCCGCACAAGGGTTGTGCCTCGTATTTCTGGGTGGAACAAACCACATTGTTGTTGTGTGAAATTTTGTCCCCCGCCTCACCTCACATTTTGGGCGCCCCCAGTCGCTGCGCGGGGGGAGTAGGTTGAGGAGGCCCGGCGTTGGTTGCTGAGCCCGGCAGCAGGGCATTCGAACACGAACCGTTGGTTTGTTGCAGGGTTATGAATCGCGCAGTTTGAGCGGCACGTAAAAGAGTTCATGGCCAAAACGGCCGAAAATAATAAAAATGCAGCCGCCTGAACATGGCCAAAACGGCCGAAAATAAGAAAAATGCAGCCGCCTGAACATGGCCAAAACGGCCAAAAATAATAAAAATGCAGCCGCCTGAACATGGCCTAAACGGCCGAAAATAAGAAAAATGCAGCCGCCTGAACATGGCCAAAACGGCCGAAAATACTAAAAATTCAGCCGCCTGAACATGGCCAAAACGGCCAAAAATACTAAAAATGCAGCCGCCTGAACATGGCCAAAACAGCCGAAAATGATCAAAATGCAGCCGCCTGAACATGGCCCGCCTCACCTTGCCCTGCCTCGCCTTACCTGTGAGGCAAGGTGATGTGAGTCAATCGCCTCAAGGCACCTTACCTCCCACCTCACCCCCTCGCCTGCATTTGGCGTCACCAGCTCCCTCGCTATTTCTGCATCCTCCAGTGCCGCCCGTGCCATTCCTCCGTGCTTCACCCTTTCCTCCTTTGCCTTGCTGCCTCGCGGTCATGCATCCGCCGCGCCCTTGTGCCATGCGTGCGTTGCCCGCTGCTGCGCGCCTGGTGTCCGCCATGCACCCTGCATTTCCACCACCACCACGCTTGGCTGTAGGTCGTGGGCAGCCGCGACATCCACATCACGCCCTTCACCAACCAGTCGCTGGAGCTCGACGACAATGTGTGCAGCATCATGTTGGAGAACATGACCAGCAACGCCCTGCGCCACAGCGATCCGCAAAGCCCGAGCGTGCGCCTGGACACCACGCTGACGCCCCTACCGCCCAGCCCTACGTGGACCCCTGACCGCAAAACGCATCAGCTGGTGTTCAGCGTGAGTAATAGCGTGGACCCGTGCAAGCCCGTCATGACAGACGCTTTCGTGGCCAAGGCACTCGGAGGCGAGTTCCACATCGAATCAGACAGGCTGTCAGATGGCTTGGGGCTGCGGCACTTGTACCTCGCGGCCAAAATCATCGATGCGACCGTCACATACCAACAGGTTGCTGGCCTCTGGGGGGTGTAGGGACGTGGTGTGAGGGGCGTTGCGGCCGGGGGGGGGGGGGTACGATGCGTTGGGATGTGTTGGGGGCTGACACGCCGCAACAATCCCTTTTTGACATATGTGGCTCTCACCCTGCGGGGCTGATCAGAAGCACTGAGCCCCTTCCCCCCTCGTTCCCCAATACGCTTGACTTTATCAAACATCCACAATCTGTTTCTGCATTGGTCAGCAACCACTTCCACTGCTGGGCCAAATCCATTGGTCTGGTCCCCACACTCCAGTACCTCCCCAATTTTCAGATGGGTTCCAATGTAGTGTGGCAGACAATGCCCTCCCTGGGCAGTTGCGCCCAAGCACTGTCTTTGCTTCGGCAGCCTCACGCCGTGCCTACTCCCTGCCCTATGCCCTACGCTATGCCACTGAGGTACAACATCTTTTTTCGAAACACCCACATGCAAGCCCATTTTCGTCCTAAACTGATTTGAGACGGTGTTGTCACCTGGGGGGGTTTTCTTGAGGACGACTCGTCACAGGACTGTGTTGCCCCAACCTGGAAACCCATCTACAATGTCTCTACCCTACTAGATGTCAATGGGGACGCAGAACTTCTCGACCTGTATTTTTGGGTTCGGTTGGTCTAAAGTAACGGTGTGTGTGTGTGTGTGTGTGCATGTCTTATCCGATGACTCTGGAGAACAGACAATTGATGGATGTCTGGTGCCGCTTCTGTCGCTCCTCTCTACCCTCTGATCTGAAGGATTTTGTCTGCAAAGCACTTTGGAAAAAGCTGCCTGTAGGGGCCTGATTAGCCAAATGGCAACCCACTGCCATTCACTGCCCCTTTGGATGGAGAACTCGAAACAATTGAACATCCGATTTTTGTCTTCGCAGTGGTCAAGGATGGGGTTCATGCGAAGTCCTCGAAGAGATGGCTTGCAAAGGAACCACGCAGCAGCACAAAATGGTCATCGGACTGCCCATGTTATCCATGGCCTACTGTTTACACGTGGGGGAGGCGGCGTCTACTCGGGCGATTGACCTGGACCAGGCACGAGCTAAAATACAATTCTATGATGACAAGACGAAAGACAGACAAGTCCAGCGACTGGCAGGCCAGTTTATATGCCAACGCATGGGGTAATTACGGAAGCAAATATCCACGCAAGGCCGATCATCGCACCTCCGTGTAAAATTTTTTTATTTAAGATTTTATTTTACGCTAGTTATAATATAGAATACATTATACTTAATTTAATTAGAAAACTTTTTATGTTAGAATTAATTTAGTTTATTTAGATAGAAAGTAAATATTTTATTGCTAGTCCAAAGGGGGAAAGGCAAAGCTTAACAAAGCCATGGCAAAGCAGGGCGGTCCTTAAAGAACCAGATTTTTTTTTTGTGCTAAGGACCGCCCTCAAGGACCGCCCCAAGGGACCACCAACCGCCAACTGCCAACCACCAACCGCCACCAGCCGCCAACCACCAACCGCCGCCAACCGCCAGCGGCGACCAACCGCCAACTGCCAACCACTGCCAACCGCCACCAACCACCAACCACCAATCACCAACCACCAACCGCCGCCAACCACCACCAACCGCCACCAACCACCAATCACCAACTGCCAACTGCCAACCGCCAACCGCCGCCAACCGCCAACTGCCAACCGCCACCAACCATGGTTGAGCACATGGAGTGCCCGCGGGCTTTTTGGGAAAACTGGTTCCGGAACATTTTTTTTTTCCCGTTAAGGACCGCCCTATGGCAAAGCTGCTGGAGGGGACACTGTTTAGTTCGTTGCGTTGGCATGCATGGCGATGTGTAGGAGCCACTGCAATCGTGCAAGCAGGGGCCACAATGGCAGAACCCATGGCCCGGGGCCGATGGCGGTCCATCAAGGTTGCACGGCGTTGCGTGGCGCGGTGGGATGGCACACCATGCACCAAGGGATCGATGCCGGTGCCAGTGCCGGTCCCTAGACTAATCACCACGTGGCGGTACGAGTGCCAACCGTTCAAGGTGGTGGGCTTATGGCCATCCCGCAAGTTCATTAAGGACGTTGACTTCGACACGGACTACTCAGGAGTATGACTTGCGCTCACTGCCTTTTGGGTGGAAGTTTTCGCTGATAATCTGCCAGACCGCAATAGCACAGTGTCTGAGAAGGGCATTTTCTTCATTGCCTTTGCCCATGCACTGTGTGAATCAGGATGATATGCTGTGTGACCATTATCTCGACGATGTGCTCATAGTGATGAGGATAGAGAGTGGTTGCAGAGTTGTGGCCCTTTAACTGCAGGCTATTTGGGTGTGGATGGGTTTCTTATCTCTCCTAAAAGTGTCCTGGAGCCCACCACGGTCACAGAGTAGTTGGGGAAGATTGTTGATCTGGACCACCTTTCTATATCCAATATTTTACATATCAGACTTCAATCTTGTGCTGCTTCTGATCCAGATTCTGGACCGAGTGGTCCCGCTGAAGATTGTGTTGCGAGTTTTGGGTATTACAAGGTGGCCACGGTAAGCAAAGGTCATCTGCCGTTTATGGCAAGTGTGTTGAGCCACAAGACCGATTACATCAGGATAAACAGGGGTCTGTGGGTTGCCTTGGCCACTGTAGGTTTCATGGCGATGCCTGATTTTTGCGAACTTGTGGTGATGAGTAAGTTGTGGTTGTGCATGAAGTGGGTTGCATGCAGTTGATGCTGCGCAATGTATTGTGCCCGTTTCCGGATAGGCATGTTTGCTGGTTACCGGGAGTATGTGTTTGACTGCCCTGCTTGGGTGACAACTCAGCAACTGGCTGAGCTTTATGGTGCCGGGGTCTTGATCCGCTTAGCTTCCAGACAACCGTACAACCAGGTTACAATGCTGGAGGACAACATGCAGGCTGTGTGGGGGTCCCTGAATCTGCGTGCGGGATCATGTTATTGGAACCATGCCCGGGTCCCGTGTGGTATGGCACACCAGTTACGTCAATCCGGTTTGATATTGCATGTTGTTTATACTCCAACAGACATCCAGCCACCAGACCCATTGTCTCGTGTGCAGAATAAATCACCTATAGTATACAGGAGGCGACCACTAGTGCCAGAGGAGTGTTTGATAGGATGCGAAGCCAGTTTGTTCGCCTGCATTACAAGGGCATGATGCATTTATCCTTTTAGTTAGACCGCCGAGCGGGGCCATGAGTGCTGAGACATAAGGGGAGGAGCGGCCCAAGGAGTTCTGCTATGGTAATGAGTTGTGCTTGCTCATGTTGTGTGGTGAAACATCCGTTTTTTGTCTTGCTAAAAATGGTGGTTTCAGCCCCCCCCCCCCCACCTGTGGTTGCATTGCATTTGTTGTACACCGTGAATATTCATTTTTCTGTGGGACAATAGGGCTATCCGGCCCGCCCCCCCCCCCCTATATGTCACGCACTGGCCATATATTTGAACTGCTACCGCCGAGCGCGGCCGAAGGAGTTCTGCTATGCTAATGAGTTCTGCCTCCTCATGTTGTGTGGTGAAACATACCACAACTTTTTGTCGGTTTCTACCTTTTGCCTAATGTTAAACTTTGGAAAGATCTACTACACGAACTGGGCTCTCCTCACAAAACAGCCAAGTGGGTCAAAGTGCCGTCTCATGTGGGTGTTTAGGGAAATGAAGAACAGATTCCCTGGCAGAGGATGGTCCACTCCGCAGCCCGCTGCTTCGTCAATCTGTTGACCCTCAGACATGCAATTTGCGCTGCTTCTTAGCTCTGTAGAGGGGCACACCACCCCGCCGAGAACCAATCTCAATTTCTGACTTTGAGCCAGATTCATCAAACAACCAATATTCACTTCCATCTTCGCCATGTGCTGGTCCAGCTCTGGACATTACCCTGCATGCCTCTATAGTAGATTCTTTTGCCGCTTCACCTATGACACCGCAGCTGCCCATCTAGCACACTACGGGTAAATCCCAAGGACCGAAGGGTTATCCCCAAGGACCAAAGAGTAAACCCCAAGGACCGAAGGGTAAAACCCCAGGACCGAAGGGTAAACCCCAAGGACCGAAGGGTTAACCCCAAGGACCGGATGGTAGATCCCAAGGACCGAAGGGTAAATCCCAAGGACCGAAGGGTTAACCCCAAGGACCGAAGGGTAAACCCCAAAGACCGAAGGGTAAATCCCAAGGACCGAAGGGTAAAACCCAACGTGTAGTGGCCGTGGATGGTAGGACAGACAGTAAGTAGTATGCATCAATTAGTGTGCAGGCATCATATTTGCCGACCGGAACATCTTTCAAGTTGCTCTGTTGCTGTCAAATTGTAGATATGGATGCCCAAGTGACAGATGGATATGCAATATTTCATCTTGACTGTGCATAGCAGACCCCAACGGACAACAAAACTAATGCAGTGTGAATGATGATTGCGCCAATACGCGTGAACAACGAGTGGGTGCAGTGTTAGAGCAACAGCAGGTGTTGTTTCCCTAACTTTTGGGACCGTGGAAGCTGGCGGTTCCATTTTCTGGTGGTCAATGAAGATCACATTTTTTAGGTGATTTGAGGCTGGGGGATGGTATTCTAGGGACATCGGTTGCAGCCCTTACACCCCTTTTCACCCCCTTCTTGTCCTTCAGAGGTGGAGAATCGGATTTGGAGAATCTTTTGACGAAGTGGCCTCAGAGCGGCCCCAGAGGCGGTTAGACAGGCTGGAGGAGGCTGCCAAAGCGGTTGGGGGCTGTTACTGTTGGTTACCAATGCCATTGAAGCCGGCACTTGGTGTCAGGGAGACAGTGGCTGGGCATAAGGCTGGGGGCCCTGGAGGGGGCACGGGTACCTCCCCCCCTTACGACGCAGTAGTCCACCTCTTGTGTTTTCTCACGGCGCGCATGAACAACCCCCACACATCCCCCTCCCACACACATCACCCCTCCCCCCCAGCCCCCTAATAGGCCCCCCAATAGGCCCCCTAATAGGCCCCCCAATAAGGCCCCCTGATAGGCACCCCAATATGCCCCCTGATACGCCCCTCAATAGGCCCCCCAATAGGCACCCCAATAGGCCCCCTGATAGGCCCCCCAATAGGCCCCCTAATAGGCCCCCCGATGGGCACCCCAATAGGCCCCCTGATAGGCACCCCAATAAGCCTGCCGCACCTCCCGCACCCCCACCCCACCCCCCACGCGCTCCGCAGGTGGACAACACCGTCGTGTGCACCGCCTCCTTGAAAACCCGCATTGTCAAGCCCCCCCAGTCCTCCCACAGCCCTTCGGCCACCAGCACCGTGCTGCAAGTCACGGAAGCCGTAGACGAGCCGGGCCACCGCGTGGACCTCCCCCGCGGCCTGAGCATCTGCTTCATCGACGACAGCGCCGTGGCCCGCAAGCTCCTGAGCAACAGCCTCGAGCGGCAGCTGCCGGACAACACCATCCACCTCTTTGGGGCCACCGCCCTCGATGTGGGCCCCTTCAAGGAAATGGTCTTGGCCGGGGCTGACATCGCAATCCTCGACCAGAACCTGCAGTACGACCGCCAGACCCTCCTCGGGACCGACATCGTGGCCCTGCTGCTGGCCAAGGGCTACAAGGGGCTGCTCTGCATCCGCTCCGCCAACAGCTCCGAGGAGGACGTGCAGCACTACCTCTCGTCCGGGGCGCACTGCTTCCTGGACAAGGCCCTGGGCCCGGAGGCGCTCGCAGAGAAGCTCGTGGTGGAGTACAGGGCGCACAGCGCGGGTGGCTCCGCTGCGGCCCGGTACTGCGTCGGGGAGGGGCAGCCCGAGGGCCTGTCCCTGCTGAACCCGCCGCAGGACCCATTCACGGCCCCGCGCTCAGCGTTCGGCGCGCTGTAACGGCGCCGGCGGGCCCTCCGGACCCGCCCCCCTCAAGGACGGCACTCCCGTTTTGGGGGCCTTGGGTACCGGCAGGGCGCCGGTGCACACCGGCGAATGGCTGCACAGGGCAAAGGGCGGCCCTTTGACACCCAGAGTTTCTGTTTCTTTTTCCTTTTCTTTCTTTCTGTCTTTTTGATTTTCACGATGGACGGCGGTTCCAGCCCAGGTCTGTAGTAAGGCGTGATAAAAGATACCCTCAGTAAGAGGTCGTTAGATGGGGCGCAGGCGCGGACGTCGTATACCCCCCCTTTTTTGGGGTCGTTCGGGTAGCATACCCGAACGTATGGTTTCTGGCGTCTAACCCCTTGTAAAATCATCATTTTAGGACCAAAAATGATCCCCCAATGATTTTTTTTGGGTGTGTGTGGGGGGGGGGGTAAAAGCTTCTTTGCGTATTGTGGCCCCTGTGTGTGTATTTGGACCTGGGACCTGAGAACTTTTTTCTTGTTTATGGGCCCCCTAACCCATGGGGGGGGTCCCGGGTCCCAACTCCGGGTACACCCGGTCGCCACCCCCCCCCCCCCCCCATATGGCCCCTTCCCAGTGAGGACACAGCCGTTTTCCCGCTGAATGGGCTGTTTAGTGGCACCTCAAAATCACCTCGAAGAGAGGTTGTTAGATCAAGCGCAGGCGCGGGCGTCGTATACCCCCCCCCTTTTTGGGGTCATTTGCGTAGCATACCCCAAGGCATGATATTTGATGTCCAACCCCTTGTAAAATCATTATTTTGTCCAATAAGACCATCCCCCAATTGATTTTTTGATTCTGAGGCCTCTATCCCCTGAAACTTGATAAAACTTTTTTGGGGGTGGGGGTGGGGATGGGGTGGGGTTCAAAAGTTTTTGATCATAGGGCTTCAAGCAGTGGGGAGAATGGTGACCATCAAAACAAGCACCGGTCGAGTGGTAATGCAGCCGGCCACTGACGGGCAGGTCGGCGGTTCAAGTGCTGGTCAGCAATTTTTTCACGCGGCTGGCAGTCGGCCGAATGGGATTCGAATTGCCGACATGCCAGCCTACGGTCAGCTGCATTACCATTCGACTGTGGCTTGTTCTGATTGATTGCATCCTCCCCAGTGCATGGAGCCGAGTCTGCCACTGAAAAAAAAAAACCAAACTGGGTGTTTCTGTCTGCCTGCCTGCTTGCCCAACTGACTGTCTGACTAACTGCTTGCCTGACTGACTGACTGATTGGCTGACTGCCAGCCTCTCTTCGAGGTGCACTGCCAAAGGCAATAGAATTTGTCGAAATTCGATTCTTCATGAAACCCTTCCGTTGCCCCTAGGATGGGTTTGGGTGATCATTTGGTGACAATACGGGTACTCGAGCACCCAAGGGGGCCCATGTAGTGGCCGCTAGGCCTATGTAGCCCGTGGCATGGCCCCCCGAAACAGGGGGGGGGATGATGCAATCCGTATAATTCTGCATAATTTCGCATATTTTTCCGCATATTTTGGCTCGTTGGCTCTTTGTTGATTGCACTGTGTATGCTACTGCTTATCTGGGGGCTGAGGTTAAATTGAGTGAGCCACACAGTTGTGTTCCATCCATTCAATCTCAGGGTGACAACTAACCTAGCTGGTAACAACACCATGGTAACCATGGCAGCAAACTGATGGTCAGGGACACATTTTTTTTGCGCTCCAGTAGTTCCAGGTCACAACTTGTGCAGCTGGCAGCAATTTGATGGTCCTGGACACATTTTTGGTGCCCATCATGCATAGGTTCACTGTGTGCCCCATATGTTATCTGCAGCCATTTACTGACTGCAACACACCAATACATACTTAAAATCCCCCCGAACTGGTTGTAGGACAACTTTTCTGCTTGTCAAGAGGTCAGGGATGCAGGATTTAGGAACTTTATACTGCATTCACCCCTGATTGGAGACTGTTTTTTTTACATGCCAACCATCGATGCAGTTGCACATGGGACCAGTTCCAAAACCCCTGGCCTTGATAGCATACATGGCGTTGCGGCACATTCACACCCCTTCGGGGAGATGCCATTGCGTGCCGTGACGAAAGCTGCGGTCTTTTTGCCTTTACAGATTTTTGCAAAAGGCTTGGAACCCCCATGGTGTCACTTTGTTCAGCTTATGGCTTTTTCGCATATTTTTCGCATATTTTCGCATATTTTGATTTTCCGTTACATCCCATAATCCCCCCCCCCCTGTGCCGAAAGCCCCAAAATTGGTGTTGCGTAGGCTATGTAGTGACACTTGAAAAAAATTCTATTGCCTTTGGCAAGTCCACCCCGGAGAGAATCTACCCCGAGCAACACACACCCAAAATAGGGTAACAACTACGTAAATACGGGGTAAAACATGCTGTAAATATCTTGGATCGTCATTTTAGGTGATCACAATATTAAAAAAAAAAGTTTCGAAAATTTGAATTTTGAACTGGCTAGGCTGAAAAACTGCATAAGCAGGTTGTGTACCAATTCCGTTTGCCCCCCCCCCCCCCCGGCACACAATCGCAAATAGGGTGAAAAACACATGAACTCGGGCTGAAACATGCTTTACATACCTTGGATGGTCATTTTAGGTGATCACGGTGTCAAAAAAATAAGTTTCGCAAACTTCGACCTTTGAGCTGTCCGGGGTCAAAAACTGCATAAGCAGGTTGTGTACCAATCCCTTGGGAGAACCCCCCCCCCCCCATAGAGTGAACGGGGCTTTTCCTAGGGCACTTTGCTTTTGGGTTGTTGTGACGCTGGGCACCATACTTGGTTTTGTTCATTGTGATGCCCTATTTGTTCTGACGCGACAGGTGCCCTATGTGTTTGGCGCTGGCACACGAAGGTTATATGTTATGCTATCAGGCTTGGCAGCTGCCGCCTGCTCCCAGTGTGCACCCGCTTCCAGGAAGCGGCATGTCGGATGCTCGTGTACATATCAGGCTGTGTCTTGACGACTGGATGTAGCATAGCAGTTGATTGTGGACAACACCTGGAACATTGGCTGGAATTGCCTGGGCGGGGGCATCCAATATCTGTGACCGACCATGATTGAGCCAAATAGAGTGAAAAACACATAAATACGGCCTAAAACATGCTTTACATACCTTGGATGGTCATATTATGTGGTCACAATATTAAAAAAATAAGTTTCGGAAACTTCGATTTTTTGAGCTGCCTAGGTTGAAAAATTGCATGAGCAGGCTGTGCACCGGCCCATTCACTCATGTAAGCCATTATTGGTGGCAACAGTCATTTCGCGTCTTTGGCACGGGTTTTGTCCGGCCCTAAGCAAGGCTAGAGACTGCAAAAAATGTTCTTTCGTATCCTGGTAGGCATATACTGTCACAATATCCCCACTTACACCCCTCACAGTGGGTAGCACGGGGTCACCGAGGTCGCCAAAACCGCCAACATAGCAAAAATGGCTGAAAAGTGCATAAACCGCATGAGCGGGGTCCCACTCCGCCCCATACAAACCCCATGGAGTCCGGACTTAGAAACACTTTTTCGGCCTAGAATCGAAAAAAACCAAAAGGTTCATGATGTTTGACCCAAAAAAGGGGGGGGTCATTTTTTGATCCCCCCCCCCCATGCACCCCCCCACCTCCCCCAAAAGCCCCAAAAAGTGGGTCTCAAGTGGGGGGGATCTGGGGGGGTCTGGACCAAAAACTCATTGGGCAAAATAATGATATTACAAGGGGTTAAACTAACAATTCAACCCCTTGAGGTAGGGTACGCGAATAGGCGCAAAAAGGCCCAAGATAGGGGGGTATGTGGCATTTTCCCGTATATGCGCCTGCCTGGCTTTGATCTAACAACCTCTGCGAGGTGATTCTACTGCCTTCGGCGGGTCCACCTCGTAGAGAATCTACCCCAAGCAACACACACCCCAAATAGGGTAAAAAACACATGAATACGGCCTAACACATGCTTTACATAGGTTGGATGGATGGTCATTTGGTGTGGTCACAATATCAAAAAAAATAAATTTCGAAAATTTCCATTTTTGAGCCGCCCAAGGTGAAAAACTGCATAAGCAAGTTGTGTACCAATCCCTTGGGAACCCCCCATCCCCCCCCCCCCCCGACCCAATACCTATTTACGTGTTTTTCACCCTATTTGGGTATTGGGCGCGCGGTTGGAGGGGGGGGGGTTTCCCAAGGGATTGGTACACAACCCGCTTATGCAGCTTTTCACCTTGGGCAGCTCAAAAATCGAAGTTTCCGAAACTTATTTTTTGATAGTGTGATAAACTAAAATCATCATCCAAGGTATGTAAAGCATGTTTTAGCCCATCTTTATGTAGTTTTTACGCTATTTTGGGTGTGTGTTGCTTGGGGTAGATTCTCTGCGAGGTGGACTTGCCAAAGGCAATAAAACCACCTTGCAGAGGTTGTTAGATCACAGCCAAGCAAGCCCGTATATAGGGGAAAACGCCACATACCCCCCCCCTTTTGGGCCTTTTTGGGGCTATTCGTGTATCTTACCTCAAGGGGCCTCATTTGTTTAACCCCTTGTAAAATCATTATTTTGTCCAATAAACGCATCCCCCAATGAGTTTTTGGTCCGCACCGCCCTAGACCCCCCCCCCCCACTTGATACCCACTTTTTTGAGGTTTTGAGGGTGGGGATGGGGGGGGGTCAAAAATGTCAAAAAAATGACCCCCCCTTTTTTTTGGGTCAAAAATCATGAATCTTTTGGTTTTTTTCGATTTTGAGCCGAAAAAGTGTTTCCAAGTCCCGACTCCATGGGGTTTGTATGGGGCGGAGTGGGACGAGCACTTGTGCGGTTTATGCACTTTCCAGCCATTTCTCCTGTGTTGGCGGTTTTGGCGACCTTGGTGACCCCGTGCTACCCACTGTGAGGGGTGTAAGTGGGGATATTGTGACAGTAAATGCCTACTAGGATACGAATAGACGTGAGATGTAGTCTGTAGCCTTGCCAAGGGCCGCTCAAAGCCCGTGCCAAAGAAGTGAAACGATTGTTTCCACCAATAATGGCTTACATGAGTGAATGGGCCGGAGTTTAGGAAACTTTTTTTTTTTGATATCGTGACCACACAAAATGACCATCCAACCTATGTGAAGCATGTTTTAGGCCGCATTTATGTGTTTTTCACAATATTTGGCATGAATACGGCCTAAAACATGCTTTGCATAGGTTGGATGGTCATTATGTGTGGTCACAGTATCAAAAAAATAAGTTTCAAAAACTTCGATTTTTGAGCTGCCCAAGGAGAAAAACTGCAATAGCAGGTTGTGTACCAATCCCTTGGGAACCCCCCCCCCCCCCGGACCCAATACCCTCAAACATGCGTTGCACACCTTGGATGGTCATTTTTGTGTGGTGACGATATCAAAAAAACGAGTTTCGGAAACTTTGATTTTTGAGCCGCCCAGGTTGAAAAACTGCAGGTTGTGTACCAGTCCCCTGGGAACCTCCCCCCCCCCCCCCCCGCGCGCCCAATACCCAAATAAGGTGAAAAACACATAAATGAGGCCTACAACATGCTTTACATACCTTGGATGGTCATATTATGTGGTCACAATATTAAAAAAAAAGTTGCGGAAACTTCGATTTTTTGAGCTGCCTAGGTTGAAAAACTGCATAAGCAGGCTGTGCACCGGCCCATTCACTCATGTAAGCCATTATTGGTGGAACCATTCATTTCGCGTCTTTGGCATGGGTTTTGTCCAGCTCACGGCAAGGGTACAGACTGCAAAAAACCTCTTTTCGTATCCTAGTGTGCATATACTATCACAACATCCCCACTCACACCCCTCACAGTGGGTAGCATTTTTTGACCCCCCACCCCTCCCTCAAAAGCCCCAAAAAGTGGGTTTGAAGTGGGGGGGGGTCTAGGGGGGTCCGGACCAAAAACTGCTTTGGGGATGCGTTTATTGGACATCCTCCAAATTCATTCACCCTCCAAAATGATCAAATATCCTATGTAAAGCATGTTTTAGCCCCTCTTTATGTGTTTTTCACCCTCGTTGGGTGTTTTGCGGGGGGTCCCAAGGGGGCTGGGGCACAACCTGCTTAGGCAGTTTTCCAGCCTCTCCAGCTCAAAAGTGGAAATTTGCGAAACTGATTTTTTTTACATTCTGTCTATCCACAATTATCAACTATCCTATGTAAAGCATGTTTTAGCCCCTATTCATGTGCTTTTCACCCTATTTGGGTTTTTGGAACGGGGCAAAGGGCTAGGGCACAACCTGCAATTTTCCATTCTCGGCAACTCAACAATGGAAAATTTCGAAACCGATTTTTTTTTATGTTCGGACCATTCATAATGATCAAATATCCTATGTGAAGCATGTTTTAGACCCTCTATATGTGTTTTTCACCCTATTTGGGTGTTGGAGGGGGGATGGGGGGCTTGTGACTAGCTAACTGATTGACTGATTGTGCTCTCTCCATCTTTGAGGTGTCTTGCCGATAGGCAATAGAATTTTTTTTCCATTTTTTTTACTTGGTAACAGTTTACTAGGTTCACTAGGTTTTACTAGGTTTCAGAACCTAGTAAAAAATTTTTTTTACTGGCCCACAAGTGGGCCCAGTGGCTACAGAACCCTTGCCGTCTACCCGATGCTTTAGAATGGGGAACAAAAGCAGAAGTGGCCTCAAGTGGCCCGAAAGTTCTGAAACCTATTTTTTTTTTGAGGTTGTAAAACCTAGTAAAAAAGTTTTGTTTACTAGGTGCTGAAACCTAGTTTTTCTCCCATGCTCTGAACAGGAATGGATATCATTTTGGCGCCACTTGGGGGGTCTGGGTCCCGGGGGGGGGGGGGGCATTTTTCGTGACTGGTCACAAAAAACATAAAGGGCCATGGTGGGAAAGTGCAAACCGGGGGTTGCCATTAGGACGCTCAGAGTTTTTTTTTTTTTTACTAAGGCAACCACTCTCTGATGTGTCAGGCGTGGCATAGCTTAGTCAGTAGTAGCACTAGGCGCTGATTTCAGAGGTCCTGGGTTCAAACCCAGTTCCCTGCAATATTTTTGCCTTCGCTTTTTTGGTGTTCCTTGTGTCTTCATGTTTGCCCCCCGCTCTGAAGCGGTGGGGATCCCCGATACGGCGGAGATGAGGTAGCCAATTTGCCCACTTGTGGGCCACTTCTGATTTTATCCCCCCACTCTGCAGCGGTGGGGATCCCCGATACGGCAGGGGTGAGGTAGCCAATTCGCCCACTTGTGGGCCACTTCTGATTTTATCCCCCCGCTCTGAAGTGGTGGGGATCCCCGATACGGCAGGGGTGAGGTAGCCACTTTGCCCACTTGTGGGCCACTTCTGATTTTATCCCCCCGCTCTGCAGCGGTGGGGATCCCCGATACGGCAGGGGTGAGGTAGCCAATTTGCCCACTTGTGGGCCACTTCTGATTTTATCCCCCCGCTCTGCAGCGGTGGGGATCCCCGATACGGCAGGGGTGAGGTAGCCAATTTGCCCACTTGTGGGCCAGTCCTGATTTTATCCCCCCGCTCTGAAGCGGTGGGGATCCCCGATACGGCAGGGGTGAGGTAGCCAATTTGCCCACTTGTGGGCCACTTCTGATTTTATCCCCCCACTCTGCAGCGGTGGGGATCCCCGATACGGCAGGGGTGAGGTAGCCAATTCGCCCACTTGTGGGCCACTTCTGATTTTATCCCCCCGCTCTGAAGCGGTGGGGATCCCCGATACGGCAGGGGTGAGGTAGCCACTTTGCCCACTTGTGGGCCACTTCTGATTTTATCCCCCCGCTCTGCAGCGGTGGGGATCCCCGATACGGCAGGGGTGAGGTAGCCAATTTGCCCACTTGTGGGCCACTTCTGATTTTATCCCCCCGCTCTGAAGCGGTGGGGATCCCCGATACGGCAGGGGTGAGGTAGCCAATTTGCCCACTTGTGGGCCAGTCCTGATTTTATCCCCCCGCTCTGCAGCGGTGGGGATCCCCGATACGGCAGGGGTGAGGTAGCCAATTTGCCCACTTGTGGGCCACTTCTGATTTTATCCCCCCGCTCTGAAGCGGTGGGGATCCCCGATACGGCAGGGGTGAGGTAGCCAATTCGCCCACTTGTGGGCCACTTCTGATTTTATCCCCCCGCTCTGCAGCGGTGGGGATCCCCGATACGGCAGGGGTGAGGTAGCCAATTTGCCCACTTGTGGGCCACTTCTGATTTTATCCCCCCGCTCTGCAGCGGTGGGGATCCCCGATACGGCAGGGGTGAGGTAGCCAATTTGCCCACTTGTGGGCCAGTCCTGATTTTATCCCCCCGCTCTGCAGCGGTGGGGATCCCCGATACGGCAGGGGTGAGGTAGCCAATTTGCCCACTTGTGGGCCACTTCTGATTTTATCCCCCCGCTCTGCAGCGGTGGGGATCCCCGATACGGCAGGGGTGAGGTAGCCAATTCGCCCACTTGTGGGCCACTTCTGATTTTATCCCCCCGCTCTGCAGCGGTGGGGATCCCCGATACGGCAGGGGTGAGGTAGCCAATTTGCCCACTTGTGGGCCACTTCTGATTTTATCCCCCCACTCTGAAGCGGTGGGGATCCCCGATACGGCAGGGGTGAGGTAGCCAATTTGCCCACTTGTGGGCCACTTCTGATTTTATCCCCCCGCTCTGAAGCGGTGGGGATCCCCGATACGGCAGGGGTGAGGTAGCCACTTTGCCCACTTGTGGGCCACTTCTGATTTTATCCCCCCGCTCTGAAGCGGTGGGGATCCCCGATACGGCAGGGGTGAGGTAGCCAATTCGCCCACTTGTGGGCCACTTCTGATTTTATCCCCCCACTCTGAAGCGGTGGGGATCCCCGATACGGCAGGGGTGAGGTAGCCAATTTGCCCACTTGTGGGCCACTTCTGATTTTTATCCCCCCGCTCTGAAGCGGTGGGGATCCCCGATACGGCAGGGGTGAGGTAGCCAATTTGCCCACTTGTGGGCCACTTCTGATTTTATCCTCCCGCTCTGAAGCGGTGGGGATCCCCGATACGGCAGGGGTGAGGTAGCCAATTTGCCCACTTGTGGGCCACTTCTGATTTTATCCCCCCGCTCTGAAGCGGTGGGGATCCCCGATACGGCAGGGGTGAGGTAGCCAATTCGCCCACTTGTGGGCCACTTCTGATTTTATCCCCCCGCTCTGCAGCGGTGGGGATCCCCGATACGGCAGGGGTGAAGTAGCCAATTTGCCCACTTGTGGGCCACTTCTGATTTTATCCCCCCACTCTGCAGCGGTGGGGATCCCCGATACGGCAGGGGTGAGGTAGCCAATTTGCCCACTTGTGGGCCACTTCTGATTTTATCCCCCCGCTCTGAAGCGGTGGGGATCCCCGATACGGCAGGGGTGAGGTAGCCAATTTGCCCACTTGTGGGCCACTTCTGATTTTATCCCCCCACTCTGAAGCGGTGGGGATCCCCGATACGGCAGGGGTGAGGTAGCCAATTTGCCCACTTGTGGGCCACTTCTGATTTTATCCCCCCGCTCTGAAGCGGTGGGGATCCCCGATACGGCAGGGGTGAGGTAGCCAATTTGCCCACTTGTGGGCCACTTCTGATTTTATCCTCCCGCTCTGAAGCGGTGGGGATCCCCAACACGGCAGGGGTGAGGTAGCCACTTTGCCCACTTGTGGGCCACTTCTGATTTTATCCTCCCGCTCTGAAGCGGTGGGGATCCCCGATACGGCAGGGGTGAGGTAGCCAATTTGCCCACTTGTGGGCCACTTCTGATTTTATCCCCCCGCTCTGAAGCGGTGGGGATCCCCGATACGGCAGGGGTGAGGTAGCCAATTCGCCCACTTGTGGGCCACTTCTGATTTTATCCCCCCACTCTGAAGCGGTGGGGATCCCCGATACGGCAGGGGTGAGGTAGCCAATTTGCCCACTTGTGGGCCACTTCTGATTTTATCCCCCCGCTCTGAAGCGGTGGGGATCCCCGATACGGCAGGGGTGAGGTAGCCAATTTGCCCACTTGTGGGCCCCTTCTGATTTTATCCTCCCGCTCTGAAGCGGTGGGGATCCCCGATACGGCAGGGGTGAGGTAGCCAATTCGCCCACTTGTGGGCCACTTCTGATTTTATCCCCCCGCTCTGCAGCGTGGGGATCCCCGATACGGCAGGGGTGAGGTAGCCAATTTGCCCACTTGTGGGCCACTTCTGATTTTATCCCCCCGCTCTGAAGCGGTGGGGATCCCCGATACGGCAGGGGTGAGGTAGCCAATTCGCCCACTTGTGGGCCACTTCTGATTTTATCCCCCCACTCTGAAGCGGTGGGGATCCCCGATACGGCAGGGGTGAGGTAGCCAATTTGCCCACTTGTGGGCCACTTCTGATTTTATCCCCCCGCTCTGAAGCGGTGGGGATCCCCGATACGGCAGGGGTGAGGTAGCCAATTCGCCCACTTGTGGGCCACTTCTGATTTTATCCCCCCACTCTGAAGCGGTCGGGATCCCCGATACGGCAGGGGTGAGGTAGCCAATTTGCCCACTTGTGGGCCACTTCTGATTTTATCCCCCCGCTCTGAAGCGGTGGGGATCCCCGATACGGCAGGGGTGAGGTAGCCAATTTGCCCACTTGTGGGCCACTTCTGATTTTATCCCCCCACTCTGAAGCGGTGGGGATCCCCGATACGGCAGGGGTGAGGTAGCCAATTTGCCCACTTGTGGGCCACTTCTGATTTTACCCCCCCGCTCTGAAGCGGTGGGGATCCCCGATACGGCAGGTGTGAGGTAGCCAATTTGCCCACTTGTGGGCCACTTCTGATTTTATCCCCCCGCTCTGCAGCGGTGGGGATCCCCGATACGGCAGGGGTGAGGTAGCCAATTTGCCCACTTGTGGGCCACTTCTGATTTTATCCCCCCGCTCAGAAGCGGTGGGGATCCCCGATACGGCAGGGGTGAGGTAGCCAATTTGCCCACTTGTGGGCCACTTCTGATTTTATCCTCCCGCTCTGAAGCGGTGGGGATCCCCGATACGGCAGGGGTGAGGTAGCCAATTTGCCCACTTGTGGGCCACTTCTGATTTTATCCCCCCGCTCTGAAGCGGTGGGGATCCCCGATACGGCAGGGGTGAGGTAGCCAATTCGCCCACTTGTGGGCCACTTCTGATTTTATCCCCCCACTCTGAAGCGGTGGGGATCCCCGATACGGCAGGGGTGAGGTAGCCACTTTGCCCACTTGTGGGCCACTTCTGATTTTATCCCCCCGCTCTGAAGCGGTGGGGATCCCCGATACGGCAGGGGTGAGGTAGCCAATTTGCCCACTTGTGGGCCACTTCTGATTTTATCCCCCCGCTCTGAAGCGGTGGGGATCCCCGATACGGCAGGGGTGAGGTAGCCAATTTGCCCACTTGTGGGCCACTTCTGATTTTATCCCCCCGCTCTAAAGCGGTGGGGATCCCCGATACGGCAGGGGTGAGGTAGCCAATTCGCCCACTTGTGGGCCACTTCTGATTTTATCCCCCCGCTCTGAAGCGGTGGGGATCCCCGATACGGCAGGGGTGAGGTAGCCAATTTGCCCACTTGTGGGCCACTTCTGATTTTATCCCCCCGCTCTGCAGCGGTGGGGATCCCCGATACGGCAGGGGTGAGGTAGCCAATTCGCCCACTTGTGGGCCACTTCTGATTTTATCCCCCCGCTCTGCAGCGGTGGGGATCCCCGATACGGCAGGGGTGAGGTAGCCAATTTGCCCACTTGTGGGCCACTTCTGATTTTATCCCCCCACTCTGCAGCGGTGGGGATCCCCGATACGGCAGGGGTGAGGTAGCCAATTTGCCCATTTGTGGGCCACTTCTGATTTTATCCCCCCGCTCTGAAGCGGTGGGGATCCCCGATACGGCAGGGGTGAGGTAGCCAATTTGCCCACTTGTGGGCCACTTCTGATTTTATCCCCCCGCTCTGAAGCTGTGGGGATCCCCGATACGGCAGGGGTGAGGTAGCCACTTTGCCCACTTGTGGGCCACTTTTGATTTTATCCCCCCGCTCTGAAGCGGTGGGGATCCCCGATACGGCAGGGGTGAGGTAGCCAATTTGCCCACTTGTGGGCCACTTCTGATTTTATCCTCCCGCTCTGAAGCGGTGGGGATCCCCGATACGGCAGGGGTGAGGTAGCCAATTTGCCCACTTGTGGGCCACTTCTGATTTTATCCCCCCGCTCTGAAGCGGTGGGGATCCCCGATACGGCAGGGGTGAGGTAGCCAATTTGCCCACTTGTGGGCCACTTCTGATTTTATCCTCCCGCTCTGAAGCGGTGGGGATCCCCGACACGGCAGGGGTGAGGTAGCCACTTTGCCCACTTGTGGGCCACTTCTGATTTTATCCTCCCGCTCTGAAGCGGTGGGGATCCCCGATACGGCAGGGGTGAGGTAGCCAATTTGCCCACTTGTGGGCCACTTCTGATTTTATACCCCCGCTCTGAAGCGGTGGGGATCCCCGATACGGCAGGGGTGAGGTAGCCAATTCGCCCACTTGTGGGCCACTTCTGATTTTATCCCCCCACTCTGAAGCGGTGGGGATCCCCGATACGGCAGGGGTGAGGTAGCCAATTTGCCCACTTGTGGGCCACTTCTGATTTTATCCCCCCGCTCTGAAGCGGTGGGGATCCCCGATACGGCAGGGGTGAGGTAGCCAATTTGCCCACTTGTGGGCCACTTCTGATTTTATCCTCCCGCTCTGAAGCGGTGGGGATCCCCGATACGGCAGGGGTGAGGTAGCCAATTCGCCCACTTGTGGGCCACTTCTGATTTTATCCCCCCGCTCTGCAGCGGTGGGGATCCCCGATACGGCAGGGGTGAGGTAGCCAATTTGCCCACTTGTGGGCCACTTCTGATTTTATCCCCCCGCTCTGAAGCGGTGGGGATCCCCGATACGGCAGGGGTGAGGTAGCCAATTCGCCCACTTGTGGGCCACTTCTGATTTTATCCCCCCACTCTGAAGCGGTGGGGATCCCCGATACGGCAGGGGTGAGGTAGCCAATTTGCCCACTTGTGGGCCACTTCTGATTTTATACCCCCGCTCTGCAGCGGTGGGGATCCCCGATACGGCAGGGGTGAGGTAGCCAATTTGCCCACTTGTGGGCCACTTCTGATTTTATCCCCCCACTCTGAAGCGGTGGGGATCCCCGATACGGCAGGGGTGAGGTAGCCAATTTGCCCACTTGTGGGCCACTTCTGATTTTATCCCCCCGCTCTGAAGCGGTGGGGATCCCCGATACGGCAGGTGTGAGGTAGCCAATTTGCCCACTTGTGGGCCACTTCTGATTTTATCCCCCCACTCTGAAGCGGTGGGGATCCCCGATACGGCAGGGGTGAGGTAGCCAATTTGCCCACTTGTGGGCCAGTCCTGATTTTATCCCCCCGCTCTGAAGCGGTGGGGATCCCCGATACGGCAGGGGTGAGGTAGCCAATTTGCCCACTTGTGGGCCACTTCTGATTTTATCCCCCCGCTCTGCAGCGGTGGGGATCCCCGATACGGCAGGGGTGAGGTAGCCAATTTGCCCACTTGTGGGCCACTTCTGATTTTATCCCCCCGCTCAGAAGCGGTGGGGATCCCCGATACGGCAGGGGTGAGGTAGCCAATTTGCCCACTTGTGGGCCACTTCTGATTTTATCCTCCCGCTCTGAAGCGGTGGGGATCCCCGTTACGGCAGGGGTGAGGTAGCCAATTTGCCCACTTGTGGGCCACTTCTGATTTTATCCCCCCGCTCTGAAGCGGTGGGGATCCCCGATACGGCAGGGGTGAGGTAGCCAATTCGCCCACTTGTGGGCCACTTCTGATTTTATCCCCCCACTCTGAAGCGGTGGGGATCCCCGATACGGCAGGGGTGAGGTAGCCACTTTGCCCACTTGTGGGCCACTTCTGATTTTATCCCCCCGCTCTGAAGCGGTGGGGATCCCCGATACGGCAGGGGTGAGGTAGCCAATTTGCCCACTTGTGGGCCACTTCTGATTTTATCCCCCCGCTCTGAAGCGGTGGGGATCCCCGATACGGCAGGGGTGAGGTAGCCAATTTGCCCACTTGTGGGCCACTTCTGATTTTATCCCCCCGCTCTCAAGCGGTGGGGATCCCCGATACGGCAGGGGTGAGGTAGCCAATTCGCCCACTTGTGGGCCACTTCTGATTTTATCCCCCCACTCTGAAGCGGTGGGGATCCCCGATACGGCAGGGGTGAGGTAGCCAATTTGCCCACTTGTGGGCCACTTCTGATTTTATCCCCCCGCTCTGAAGCGGTGGGGATCCCCGATACGGCAGGGGTGAGGTAGCCAATTCGCCCACTTGTGGGCCACTTCTGATTTTATCCCCCCACTCTGAAGCGGTGGGGATCCCCGATACGGCAGGGGTGAGGTAGCCAATTTGCCCACTTGTGGGCCAGTCCTGATTTTATCCCCCCGCTCTGAAGCGGTGGGGATCCCCGATACGGCAGGGGTGAGGTAGCCAATTTGCCCACTTGTGGGCCACTTCTGATTTTATCCCCCCGCTCTGCAGCGGTGGGGATCCCCGATACGGCAGGGGTGAGGTAGCCAATTTGCCCACTTGTGGGCCACTTCTGATTTTATCCCCCCGCTCAGAAGCGGTGGGGATCCCCGATACGGCAGGGGTGAGGTAGCCAATTTGCCCACTTGTGGGCCACTTCTGATTTTATCCTCCCGCTCTGAAGCGGTGGGGATCCCCGTTACGGCAGGGGTGAGGTAGCCAATTTGCCCACTTGTGGGCCACTTCTGATTTTATCCCCCCGCTCTGAAGCGGTGGGGATCCCCGATACGGCAGGGGTGAGGTACCCAATTCGCCCACTTGTGGGCCACTTCTGATTTTATCCCCCCACTCTGAAGCGGTGGGGATCCCCGATACGGCAGGGGTGAGGTAGCCACTTTGCCCACTTGTGGGCCACTTCTGATTTTATCCCCCCGCTCTGAAGCGGTGGGGATCCCCGATACGGCAGGGGTGAGGTAGCCAATTTGCCCACTTGTGGGCCACTTCTGATTTTATCCCCCCGCTCTGAAGCGGTGGGGATCCCCGATACGGCAGGGGTGAGGTAGCCAATTTGCCCACTTGTGGGCCACTTCTGATTTTATCCCCCCGCTCTGAAGCGGTGGGGATCCCCGATACGGCAGGGGTGAGGTAGCCAATTCGCCCACTTGTGGGCCACTTCTGATTTTATCCCCCCGCTCTGCAGCGGTGGGGATCCCCGATACGGCAGGGGTGAGGTAGCCAATTTTCCCACTTGTGGGCCACTTCTGATTTTATCCCCCCGCTCTGAAGCGTTGGGGATCCCCGATACGGCAGGGGTGAGGTAGCCAATTTGCCCACTTGTGGGCCACTTCTGATTTTATACCCCCGCTCTGCAGCGGTGGGGATCCCCGATACGGCAGGGGTGAGGTAGCCAATTCGCCCACTTGTGGGCCACTTCTGATTTTATCCCCCCGCTCTGCAGCGGTGGGGATCCCCGATACGGCAGGGGTGAGGTAGCCAATTTGCCCACTTGTGGGCCACTTCTGATTTTATCCCCCCACTCTGAAGCGGTGGGGATCCCCGATACGGCAGGGGTGAGGTAGCCAATTTGCCCACTTGTGGGCCACTTCTGATTTTATCCCCCCGCTCTGAAGCGGTGGGGATCCCCGATACGGCAGGGGTGAGGTAGCCAATTTGCCCACTTGTGGGCCACTTCTGATTTTATCCTCCCGCTCTGAAGCGGTGGGGATCCCCGATACGGCAGGGGTGAGGTAGCCAATTTGCCCACTTGTGGGCCACTTCTGATTTTATCTCCCCGCTCTGAAGCGGTGGGGATCCCCGATACGGCAGGGGTGAGGTAGCCAATTTGCCCACTTGTGGGCCACTTCTGATTTTATCCCCCCGCTCAGAAGCGGTGGGGATCCCCGATACGGCAGGGGTGAGGTAGCCAATTTGCCCACTTGTGGGCCACTTCTGATTTTATCCTCCCGCTCTGAAGCGGTGGGGATCCCCGTTACGGCAGGGGTGAGGTAGCCAATTTGCCCACTTGTGGGCCACTTCTGATTTTATCCCCCCGCTCTGAAGCGGTGGGGATCCCCGATACGGCAGGGGTGAGGTAGCCAATTCGCCCACTTGTGGGCCACTTCTGATTTTATCCCCCCACTCTGAAGCGGTGGGGATCCCCGATACGGCAGGGGTGAGGTAGCCACTTTGCCCACTTGTGGGCCACTTCTGATTTTATCCCCCCGCTCTGAAGCGGTGGGGATCCCCGATACGGCAGGGGTGAGGTAGCCAATTTGCCCACTTGTGGGCCACTTCTGATTTTATCCCCCCGCTCTGAAGCGGTGGGGATCCCCGATACGGCAGGGGTGAGGTAGCCAATTTGCCCACTTGTGGGCCACTTCTGATTTTATCCCCCCGCTCTGAAGCGGTGGGGATCCCCGATACGGCAGGGGTGAGGTAGCCAATTCGCCCACTTGTGGGCCACTTCTGATTTTATCCCCCCGCTCTGCAGCGGTGGGGATCCCCGATACGGCAGGGGTGAGGTAGCCAATTTTCCCACTTGTGGGCCACTTCTGATTTTATCCCCCCGCTCTGAAGCGTTGGGGATCCCCGATACGGCAGGGGTGAGGTAGCCAATTTGCCCACTTGTGGGCCACTTCTGATTTTATACCCCCGCTCTGCAGCGGTGGGGATCCCCGATACGGCAGGGGTGAGGTAGCCAATTCGCCCACTTGTGGGCCACTTCTGATTTTATCCCCCCGCTCTGCAGCGGTGGGGATCCCCGATACGGCAGGGGTGAGGTAGCCAATTTGCCCACTTGTGGGCCACTTCTGATTTTATCCCCCCACTCTGAAGCGGTGGGGATCCCCGATACGGCAGGGGTGAGGTAGCCAATTTGCCCACTTGTGGGCCACTTCTGATTTTATCCCCCCGCTCTGAAGCGGTGGGGATCCCCGATACGGCAGGGGTGAGGTAGCCAATTTGCCCACTTGTGGGCCACTTCTGATTTTATCCTCCCGCTCTGAAGCGGTGGGGATCCCCGATACGGCAGGGGTGAGGTAGCCAATTTGCCCACTTGTGGGCCACTTCTGATTTTATCTCCCCGCTCTGAAGCGGTGGGGATCCCCGATACGGCAGGGGTGAGGTAGCCAATTTGCCCACTTGTGGGCCACTTCTGATTTTATCCCCCCGCTCTGAAGCGGTGGGGATCCCCGATACGGCAGGGGTGAGGTAGCCAATTTGCCCACTTGTGGGCCACTTCTGATTTTATCCCCCCGCTCTGAAGCGGTGGGGATCCCCGATACGGCAGGGGTGAGGTAGCCAATTTGCCCACTTGTGGGCCACTTCTGATTTTATCCCCCCGCTCTGCAGCGGTGGGGATCCCCGATACGGCAGGGGTGAGGTAGCCAATTCGCCCACTTGTGGGCCACTTCTGATTTTATCCCCCCACTCTGAAGCGGTGGGGATCCCCGATACGGCAGGGGTGAGGTAGCCAATTTGCCCACTTGTGGGCCAGTCCTGATTTTATCCCCCCGCTCTGAAGCGGTGGGGATCCCCGATACGGCAGGGGTGAGGTAGCCAATTTGCCCACTTGTGGGCCACTTCTGATTTTATCCCCCCGCTCTGCAGCGGTGGGGATCCCCGATACGGCAGGGGTGAGGTAGCCAATTTGCCCACTTGTGGGCCACTTCTGATTTTATCCCCCCGCTCAGAAGCGGTGGGGATCCCCGATACGGCAGGGGTGAGGTAGCCAATTTGCCCACTTGTGGGCCACTTCTGATTTTATCCTCCCGCTCTGAAGCGGTGGGGATCCCCGTTACGGCAGGGGTGAGGTAGCCAATTTGCCCACTTGTGGGCCACTTCTGATTTTATCCCCCCGCTCTGAAGCGGTGGGGATCCCCGATACGGCAGGGGTGAGGTAGCCAATTCGCCCACTTGTGGGCCACTTCTGATTTTATCCCCCCACTCTGAAGCGGTGGGGATCCCCGATACGGCAGGGGTGAGGTAGCCACTTTGCCCACTTGTGGGCCACTTCTGATTTTATCCCCCCGCTCTGAAGCGGTGGGGATCCCCGATACGGCAGGGGTGAGGTAGCCAATTTGCCCACTTGTGGGCCACTTCTGATTTTATCCCCCCGCTCTGAAGCGGTGGGGATCCCCGATACGGCAGGGGTGAGGTAGCCAATTTGCCCACTTGTGGGCCACTTCTGATTTTATCCCCCCGCTCTGAAGCGGTGGGGATCCCCGATACGGCAGGGGTGAGGTAGCCAATTCGCCCACTTGTGGGCCACTTCTGATTTTATCCCCCCGCTCTGCAGCGGTGGGGATCCCCGATACGGCAGGGGTGAGGTAGCCAATTTTCCCACTTGTGGGCCACTTCTGATTTTATCCCCCCGCTCTGAAGCGTTGGGGATCCCCGATACGGCAGGGGTGAGGTAGCCAATTTGCCCACTTGTGGGCCACTTCTGATTTTATACCCCCGCTCTGCAGCGGTGGGGATCCCCGATACGGCAGGGGTGAGGTAGCCAATTCGCCCACTTGTGGGCCACTTCTGATTTTATCCCCCCGCTCTGCAGCGGTGGGGATTCCCGATACGGCAGGGGTGAGGTAGCCAATTTGCCCACTTGTGGGCCACTTCTGATTTTATCCCCCCACTCAGCAGCGGTGGGGATCCCCGATACGGCAGGGGTGAGGTAGCCAATTTGCCCACTTGTGGGCCACTTCTGATTTTATCCCCCCACTCTGAAGCGGTGGGGATCCCCGATACGGCAGGGGTGAGGTAGCCAATTTGCCCACTTGTGGGCCACTTCTGATTTTATCCCCCCGCTCTGAAGCGGTGGGGATCCCCGATACGGCAGGGGTGAGGTAGCCAATTTGCCCACTTGTGGGCCACTTCTGATTTTATCCTCCCGCTCTGAAGCGGTGGGGATCCCCGATACGGCAGGGGTGAGGTAGCCACTTTGCCCACTTGTGGGCCACTTCTGATTTTATCTCCCCGCTCTGCAGCGTTGGGGATCCCCGATACGGCAGGGGTGAGGTAGCCAATTTGCCCACTTGTGGGCCACTTCTGATTTTATCCCCCCGCTCTGAAGCGGTGGGGATCCCCGATACGGCAGGGGTGAGGTAGCCAATTTGCCCACTTGTGGGCCACTTCTGATTTTATCCCCCCGCTCTGAAGCGGTGGGGATCCCCGATACGGCAGGGGTGAGGTAGCCAATTTGCCCACTTGTGGGCCACTTCTGATTCTGCCCCCCGCTCTGAAGCAGTGGGGATCCCCGATATGGCAGGGGTGAGGTAGCCACTTCGCCCACTTGTGGGCCACTTCTGATTTTATCCCCCCGCTCTGAAGCAATGGAGGGGAGATTTTTGTTGGTTTGGAGGACATGGTGCCTAACGATGATGTGCAGGATTGCGATCCTGATGCAGCAAATGCTGCTGCATATGATGGAGCCGTGCAGAAAATTTTCCGCCGTCTTGATATCCCCTGGCAGTGGATTTTGGACAAGTTGGTGGGTGTTGTGTCTGATGGAGCAACTATCATGGGCTCCTATGTGGCAAGGTTGAATGCCGCGCGTCCCTCCAATGCTGACCCCATTGTTTGGATCCGAGATGCTGCGCATGGGCTGATGCGTAGTGTTGCCCATGGGAAGGCTGCAGCGAGAACGTGGTACAAGGCACTTGATTTGGCAGTCTCCCTGATGTGCATTTTTTACCGCACCTCTTCGAAACGAATGCGTGGCCTAGGCCGGCATGGGGGCAAGCATTGCTTCCAGCGACGCACGGGAGTGCGATGGGTAGAAGCAATGGGCAGGGAGCTAACAATTGTTTTACAAAATTTGGATGCAGCCCTCAAACACCTACCCGAATACATTTCTGCTGAAGGAGACGCACAACGGAAGGCGAAGGCCGCTGAGCTTCTGGCAGCCCTATCAAACAATCTTTTTCGGGTGTCAGCGGCTTTCTTTGCAGATGTTTTCACCATCGTGTGTGCAGACAGCAAATTTGTGCAAGCTAACCGGGGTGTAACCATCGATGCCGTGCGTGGTCTGGTGCATGTGATGTGCAACCAACTTGCACATCTACGCACACATGTTTTGGAGGGCGGGTGGGAGAGCCGACTGTGTGTTGACCCAGCGATCAGCCCTGTTCGTGGTAGCCGGGCATGCTTTCTCAACGCCCTCATTTCTGATCTGCAATCGCGGTTCGCTGAGGGCAATTGGGTTAACCTTGACAGCCTACCAGATTTCGCAGAGGCTAGCTCCTGTTCATGTGAGCGTGTGTTTAGTTACATGACTCAGGCAGATGCGGGCCAACCCACACACTTCATGAGTGATAATTTGCTTGTTCGGTGTAACGGTGAGGCTCCAGAGGACTGGTGTCCCGCAGCCGTGTTTAACGCATTGCGGGACGTTCCATTTCGACCCAGAAAGCGCAAAGTAGACGGAGAGGATAAACCAGGGTTGGATGACTGCCCACTCCTTCATTTTGAGGCGTTCAAGGATCTTGCAGTCCCAGTTGACAGCCCCACCCCTGAGGTGACGGATGAAATGCGTGCTCTGTGGACTGTCTCACATAGCAATGACTCCAGCCCCAATTGCGATGAGATCTGGGAGACATATGGCGTCATTGGGGATGCAGAAAGTGACGCTAGTGATGTTGATCAAGATGTAGATGCCCCCTCCCCTGCCTTGGAACCGATAGTACAGCAAGATGTACACCCTGCCCCCCCCCCAGGTTCAGTGCCCTACCAGTGACAGCAGTGCCAGAGTGCAGTTTCAATATGATGTGGACAGAGAGGTGTGCAAAGCCATGAAGCAAGGGACAATGATTGAGTGGACAGTGGTTGAATTGAAGTCCATTTGCAGACTCCATAGTCTCTCAGTGCACGGTACCAAGCCTGCATTGCTGGCCCGTGTGACCGCACACTTCTCGCAATTGTACCCTTGAACAACGGATGTGGGCGTTTAAGGAGCCGGCGCGGCGCCCACACTGTGTTGTGCGTGTCTCTTAGTGCAGGGCATTTGGTGAGGTAGGGCGTATTGGACACTTTGAGTTTTTTTTTTCCTCTTACGGCAACCCCTGGTGCAAACCCGAAAAATATTGTGACCAAATAAGGTGTGTATGGTGGAATGTCATGTGTGCCTGCCGGTAAATTTACTGTGACTGCTGGTTATTGTGACTGCTGGTAGTTGTACACTGTTTTTGTATGCCGTTATTGCAGGCCCTTTCATTCCTTTTTGTCACAATGGGCCGCAAGAAAATTCCTTGCACATGTAATCCACTCTGCAAGAGTGATGCTGCATGCATGCATGCAGGCAGAAGCGTAGCAAAGCAAAGCACAAGCAAAAGGCATTGGCTGAGCAAGCTCTTGCATTGGCTGTGGCTGCTTGCTTGTTCTGCTGCGGGTGTGGCTGCTGTTTGTGGTGCTGTTGTGACTGCTGCGGCCCTTCTTATACAGGCCCAACAGTCTCAGCCCTCACAGCCCTCCCAACCTGCACCCCGGACCCCGCCAAGTGTCTGGCTGCACCCACTACTATGGGTGCCCCGCTGAAAAAGGTGAAGCAGCCTACCCTGTTTCAGGCCTTCAAGACGCCGCCCCCCAAGGCTGCACCCACTGTTGAAATTGAGCCTTTTGGCCAAGGCCTTGCTGTGGTTTTGCAAACAGCAAGACAACGAAGGCAAAGACCTGGTTCACGTTTCTTTGCTGCTAAGAAGAAGTTTTTTGAGATTCCTGTTAATGACAGGGCCAGGATGACCAGCAGTGCTGATTTTATCCAGTTTTGGCAGTCAATTGTTGTTGACACTGCCATGGCAACCCCCCTCAGGCACTGTGCAGGTGCTGTTTTACTTGCCTGCCCGTCATCGTGCGATGCAGAGAGGGCCATCTCAACCTTGAATCACATTGTAACCGCCCTGCACAACAGGTTGAGCTGGCCCATGATCCGCATGCATTTAATTGGGGCTGAGGATATAGTGGAAGAAGGGTATCCGTACGACATGGTGGCTGAGTTGTGGGGTGCCACACCACGCAGGAGGAGGCGCACTTCATAGAATGTGCACAAGCTACACAAGGATACGGGTTGGCGGAGGAAGCAGGAATGCAGGACATGCATGCCGCTAGAGACACCAGACAGGCCACTCTCCTTTTCACACAGCAAACTCTTTCGTTTTTTACTGTGTTTCCCTTTTCGATGCCCCAGTGGGGTGGCAGTTCCTCACACTGCATGAGTGAATGACAGGCTGCAGATGAGTTTCAAGTATACATTCCACCACCTTTGGTGGTATGCGATCCAGGCATCGCACGGAATGGAATATGTTGTACTTATATTGTCATTACTGATCCGCCGAGCACTTACGATAAACTTGTGAGTCTGAGACAAAAAAAAACAAGGATACGGGTTGGCGGAGGAAGGACAGCAACACACTGCCTGCATCGATTGAATATGATGATAATCTGGCGGACACATCAGATGGGGCAAGCTCCTTGTCCTTTGCATCTATTACTACAGGTTCATCAAGTGGCAGTGGCAGCGATAGTGGCAGTGATAGTAACAGTGATAATGAGACGTCAAGGTGGGGGGGGGGGACCCCCCCCCTCTACAGACCCCAAAATTGTTGCACACAACAATGTGCTTTGTCGGCGCCAGAGGCGCCGGAGATTTTGTTTTAGGCATACGGCAGGGGGAAATTTTTTTGTTCCACTCTATGTGTCTGTACTCAAAATACTCAGAATTTCGTGGAGAATTCAAAAATGGCAGAAAAGCACAAAAAAGGATTTTGACCCTGACCCGGCCTCCAACCGGCCTCCAGGTCGGACCTTGGCTGATGGGAGCGTGTTTGAGCGTTAGCCAGGGCGGTCGTTAAGGGACGTGATTTTTTTTTGTAAAGGTCCCCCGCTTTGAAGCGGTGGGGATCCCCAGGCGGCAGGGGTTATGTAGCCACCTTGCCCACTTGTGGGCCACCTCTGATTCTGCCCCCCGCTCTAAAGCGGTGGGGATCCCCCAGGCGGCAGAAGCGTGCTCGCCCCAAGAGTACCGACAAGAGGGCACGCAACGAGTGGGAGGATGATTCCAATCTTGAGGCCCCTCCCTTCCCTTCGCTTCTCTATATATATATATGTCTGTGGTTTTTGACAAGGGGAAGGGACACTATTTGACGGCCAGTGGATACCGGCATAACCCGTTTTGCATGCACGGTTACTAAGAGCACTGCACCGACCATGCATCGGTAACCGGGTTCCACATGGGGAGAGAGAGAGCTGACCCAAGGCAGCCTAAGAGACATTTGATAGCCTTTGGGCGAACTCAAGACAACATTCAGTACTGCTCTGAAAGTGCTGCAGTGCAGCAAAACAATCATGAGCTATGACCAGTCACAGTGCGTCTTGTTAGCTTTGTCTGTTTGCGCGCTTGGATGGGGCCTGACGGAAAAGGTGCTGGGTTGGGGTCAACGAAGGGGGGGACTGGGCTCCCCCCCCCTTTCGGAGGGGGGTGGGGGTCCCCCCCCCTTCGGAGTGGGGTGCCCCCCCCCCCCCTTACAGCCCCCCAAACTGTCGAACACCCCTCGGGGTCACACATTGGCTGGCGGCGGCCCCCGTGGTTGTATCATCCCCCTCCCCCCCCATGCAAGGTCCAGCCAATCTATTTTCCTTAATGGCCTGTCGCTGACGCAGTCAAATTAGACTCCTGGGCTGTTACCTTGAACATTTTGTCCCACCCCCCTAGTCGGGGAGGGTACAGCCTGGTGCCGCCAGAGACTTTTGTCCATTGGCAGCACGCTTCTGCTTTTGTGGCCTACGTGAACGACCCTCTGAGTGTACCCAAGGTCCTGCATAACTCCTTTCAGCCATTTGCCCAAGATCTGGGCATTTTGGTTTCGCCGGCCTCATTGCCTTTCTTTCAAATGGGATCCAACGTTATCAAAAATAATATGCGGTATCTGGGCTGGTGCGCGCGGGCTTTCTCCCTGGTTAAAAAAGACATTCGTTTTGAAGAGCCAGCCCTGCTTTCCTACGACACTCCACTGTGGCACTCAACCCTTTTCCTGAATGATCAACGACTATCCTACTTTTCTCCGCGACTCATCCGATTGGGGGTACTCACCGTGGGCCAGCTGCTAGAGGACGACTCATTGTTTTCGCAGCTAGCCCCCACGTGGGAACCCATTTACAGGCGCCGCTTAGCAACCAGCCACCCCCCACCACCACCCGCCCCTACGCCCCACGCCTCACTCCCCCTGCCGGACCTTACCTTCTGGTCTCGCTGGACCCGCTCACCAGTGGTTGACATGCTCTCACTACCCCACTCGCTCACACCCCGTCAGCCTAACGCGGTGTGGCAGGCCTTTCATCGATGCAACCTTCCGCCTTCACACAAAGATTTCATCCACAGGGCCCTATGGGCCAAGCTGCCGGTGGGTCAGCGCCAACAGGACTGGAAGCCTTTGGAGGTGTGGTGTCCTATTGACAACAGATTAGAATCAATCTCACATACACTATTTCACTGCCGGTTCCTTGTAGGAGCCTTTGAGGTCGTCAATACGGCCTTTCGGTCCACCGGGCCGCATCCATTTGACGTTGTACATTTGCTGCAGGACGATAAGCCCGCCTCTTTGGAAACACCAGCTGGCCTGATTGGCTGGTCTGCTGGGCGCATAGAGGGAGCATGGTGGGCACATGGTGGGCGCATAGAGGGCACATAGAGGGCGCATAGAGGGCGCATAGAGGGCGCATAGGAGGCGCATAGGGGGCGCATAGGAGGCGCATAGAGGGCGCATAGAGGGCGCATAGAGGGCGCATAGAGGGCGCATAGAGGGCGCATAGGAGGCGCATAGGGGGCGCATAGGAGGCGCATAGAGGGCGCATAGAGGGCGCATAGAGGGCGCATAGAGGGCGCATAGAGGGCACATAGAGGGCGCATAGAGGGCGCATAGAGGGCGCATAGGAGGCGCATAGGGGGCGCATAGGAGGCGCATAGAGGTCGCAAGAGGGTGCATAGTGGGCGCATAGAGGGCGCATAGAGGGCACATAGTGGGCGCATAGAGGGAGCATGGTGGGCACATGGTGGGCGCATAGAGGGCACATAGAGGGCGCATAGAGGGCGCATAGAGGGCGCATTCAAGGCGCATAGAGGGCGCATACGGAGCGCATCGGAGATGCATAGAGGGCGCGTAGGAGGCGCATAGAGGGCGCATAGAGGGCACATAGAGGGCGAATAGTGGGGGCACAGTGGCCGCATAGAGGGTGCATAGTGGGCGCATAGAGGGCGCATAGAGGGTGCATAGGGGGCGCATAGAGGGCGCATAGAAGGCGCATAGTGGGCGCATAGAGGGCGCATAGTGGGCGCATAGGGGGCGCATAGAGCTCGCATAGAGGGCGCATAGAGGGAGCATGGTGAGCACATGGTGGGCGCATAGAGCGCACATAGAGGGCGCATAGAGGGCGCATAGTGGGGGCACAGTGGCCGCGTAGTGGGCGGATAGAGGTCGCATAGAGGGTGCATAGGGGGCGCATAGTGGGCGAATAGTGGGGGCACAGTGGCCGCGTAGTGGGCGGATAGAGGTCGCATAGAGGGTGCATAGGGGGCGCATAGTGGGCGCATAGAGGGCACATAGTGGGCGCAAAGATGGTGCATAGTGGGCACATAGATGGCGCATAGAGGGCGCATAGAGGGCGCATAGAGGGTTCGGTGTTTGGTGGTGGTTGTTCGGTGTATGGTGGTGGTTGTTCCGTGGTTGGCGGCGGTTGTTCGGTGGTTGGTTTTGGGCGCATAGGGGGCACATAGAGGGCGCATAGGGGGCGCATGGAGGGCGCATAGAGGACGCATACAGGGCGCATCGAGGGCACATCGAGACGGTAGAATGCCGAGAGGAATGATTGGTGCCTTGAGCGTGCACTAGCCCATAGTCCGCGCCTCCTGGGGGGAGTGGGGCACATTCGCCCCTCAGCGCAAGGGTCCACTACCACGGCAACTCGTACCACAAAGGCGAACACGGACAAGCAACTTATGAAGACCAAGGACAATGTCGAGGCCACCCTGTTGAATGCCTTTTTACAAGTTACTGAGCTGGTGATGATGGTAATAGATGGCATTAAACATGTGCTCTGTGTTGCGTGTTGCGTTGGGGACAGAGACCAAACGCAAGGTTCCACGTTGTGAAAGTGCACAACAGTCTCTCCTTTTTAGTTGCCGTTTGGTCCTATTATGGCATTGGGTGAGGAGGATGCAGACCCAGCAGCATGCAAATGAGGTATTAGCACAATGCAACTCATTTCGTAGGCGAGATATGACCAATTCCAATGCAGCCCATATCGTGTCATGAGATTAAACGGACACTGCCATCGCCTTCATGATGTTTGAACATATGAAGCATCAAATTTTGCCGCCACCGTCGATATTCGCCCGCAACAGCCTTGTGCTTTGCGCGAGTGATCTGCTTATCAGGTGGCGAAATCAACAAAAGTACGCACAATGGCATGCACCACCGAAATACTCCTCTTGGTTATAAACATATTTGAAGCCTGCGTATTTTGGTGTTGGTAAGGCGCAAGCTGCCAGCCCACATCCTCTCAAATTGCCCTTCTCATAAGTTATCAAACTTCAGCGCCTTTCTTCGGGCTGTATTGAGTTCAAAAGGAGGTGCTGAGGGCAATAATTTCCCAAAACCATCGGGCCTCACGCATACACACGTAAAAACGATCACAAGAACCCAATCATCGTTGTCAGGTGCATATTTGGACGCCTAGGACTCCCTCCCCCTAAGACTCTTTCAGGAGCGACGATGGGGCTACTGTTGTGACCATCGAAGTTAAGCAGGTCGATGAGCATAATTGTTGGACTGTTTTGGATGACTCCTGTGAATTGCCAGACGGCTTCGGAGGGCTGTTGCTGATTCTCACAGAGAGTTGTTAGTTGCAAGGGAGGGTTGTGAATGACTATTGTTATTTCTGGGGCGGGGGGTACCCCAAAGAAAGACCCCCCCCCCCGGTGCTAGGAGTGCATCAATGCCAATTAGTCCGTATAGAGTGCAGACTCATGCCTTGGATTGCAGGAATTCCCCAAGTGCGCGCGAATTCCTGTAAAGTGCAGGAATACCGTGCCAAACTACAGGTACACCCTTTCCAGTCCAAGCCCTGTGTGCAGGAAAGCCCTCCCCAAAGTGCAGCAATAGTTGTCAAGTTCAATGTTCACTAAAAAAAAAAAATCAAAAATGTTTCTCCATGAATTTGGCTTTTTTTTTTAGGTCAACGTCGAGGCCAAAGGCCAAACTCCTGGGTTACGGGGCGCAGAAGGGGCACGCACAGGGCAGATACACCCCCAAGGAAGGGTAACAATGGAAGCATTCCAGGACAAAAATATGCGAGGCGGCACACTAGCCTCAGTCAAAGCAGCACACTGCCCCCTATCTGGCACACTACCACCCCCCAAACCCCCCAAATAGTAGCGATTAATAGCATCTGTATGCTTTCTGCATGACTGCATATTTTGCCCTCCGTGGCCTTTCTCTTCACAAAATATGTGAGACACTCTGCGGACACTACATGATGCCAGTCCCCGTCTCACAGGGTTGGCAGGGATGCATTGAAAGAGGGGGAGGTGCCCCCCTCCACGGCCCGCAGCCTCCCACTCTCACCCGACCGCAACTGCCCACTTCCATGGCCTTTGTAACCGACAGTAACCGCCCCCAACCGCTTTGGCAACCTCCTCCGACCGCCCAGTTTACCACTTCCGAAACCCCTTTTTTGGGCCCCTTCCCTTCTAATGCCTCTCTGGGGGGGGGGGGGGGGATCCACCAAACCTCAGTGCTATGGCCACCCCGTCATGTTTCGGCAGTCAGCAGTGACAACCATGGCACAGCCTATTTACGTTATCAATGGTTTCTACATGGCAATGCGTGAGAAGTATACTGGGCCGGGGGCCTCTATCTCGTACATGCTCGTGGAGTGGGACTCTGCAAAGCTTTCTTGGGAGGATTTTCGTGGCAAGGTGTGCCTGGCACCAACAGCATTTGCATGCGTGCATAAGGCTCTTATGGCAGCCCCGCCTGGTCGGGTGCAGTCAGTGCATTGGGTGGTGTGGTGAATCAGGGGAAGAAGAAGAGGAAGGTGAATACATGGGGGAAGTCGACGGCATGCGGCTGGGGCAGAAAATAGTGCAGCCTGAACAAAACAGCGGGTTGCACATGCGCTGCAAATTATGAGTTGCATCATGTTTGGTGCAACAAAAAATGAATCGAACCCCGCTATGGGAAACAGATGGAGCATGTGTGTCGTGATATCATCTGGTCAGGAACACGGCAAAGGCACAAGCGGGCATGAGAATGAAGAAGGGAGCATCAGTGACATTGGCGCCTTTCACTGTAGCAGTCAGGCAGAGAGGAATGCAAGGTGTCCCCTGCTCTACCGAGCGGGGGGGGGGGGGTCGGAATGTGCGAAATTTGGTATGGCGAAATTCGGTGCGGGGGACAGATTGTGCACTCGACCTGCGCAACACGCTGGCCCAAAAATGGCCTTTTTATTATTTTCGAATTTCGGGATCCGGGTGACCTCCAGTGCCTGAGGCAGTCGGTCCCGGCTTGGTTTTGGAGACCCTGTCCGTGGAGCCTTATTAGGGCGGAGGAGCTGTTGGACCATGTGGGTACAAGGCCTGCACCACGCACCCCAACAGTCACACCATTTGGGACCCTAGTGTTTCCAAGCTACACAATTGGTCCCCAGTGCCTTGTTATGGGTGCCTTTCATTCGTTACCCCGTACTGGCCCGACTTACATTTGCCCCCAACAGTCCAATTTTCAGCATTCAGCTTGCATTGAGAACATCATGGTTTGGGGATGTTTGGGGTGACCCCTCCCCGGGCGAATGTATGGGGCGGCCCCATGTATGGTTCTGTGGCCCCAGGGTTGTATTAGAATGTCCAACAACCATAGGAGGAGGGTCCCCCGCCCCCCTGGACCCCCCCCCCCCGCCTTCCTCCTCTTCCAATTTTTCGGGGCAGTTGGGGTCCCCCCTCGGCCCTCGGCGCAGACCATAAGAGAAGCCTAATACAAGGCTGTTCCCGCCCCATACATTCCGTCCCATACATTCAAAACCTGGCCACCTTTTCACACTCAGTGGGAATCCTGGTCATGTGTCGTATCACTTGGGTGTGCCCAATGCAGCTATGGGTCCTCCCGTTTGGCAGGGTGCATTCTCTGTGCACGAGCAGGGCGATTGTGCAGGACGGAGGGCGGGAGAACAAGCCAATGCGATATCCACATGCTTTGCAGGTGTTGGGTGCCACAGATCCCTCCGCTGCAGCGGCTGGCTCCCTAAGGCGCCAAATCTTCGAGCAGTGGCGAGCCCTTGGGCTGAAGAGCGAGCCCAATGTTGGGGATAATGGAGTACACGCCAGTGCCTCTCCATTTGAAGCGCTTGCCGAGCGAATGAATTGGGTTGGGGCCAAGCTTTCCAGTGATGAGTTTGGAAAGGCGATGCTGGCCGCAGGCATTTCCGGCGAGACCCTGATGAATTGGACGAAGGACCCGCAGGTGGAGTTTGCGGGCAAGAAGCAGTCGCTCTTCGATCTTTTGGAAGACCTCGACTGCAAGCGTTGCATAGAAAAGGCGTGTGCGATTGCGGGTGTCAAGGCACCTGAGGTCAAACCAACCAAGAACCAGGCCTTCGTCTTTGTGAAGCCTCATGCCGTGGCCCCGGCTACCATGGAGCTTGTGAAGAAGGGCTTTGCAGCAGCAGGAATCAGCATTGTTTCCGGAGGGTCATTGGACAACAAGACCATTGAGAAGAAGCTGCTGATCGACAACCACTACTATGCCATTGCCAACAAGGCGTCCCTCTCGAAGCCGAAGGATTTGAACCCGCCAGCAGCCAAGCAACAAGAGTTTGCCAAGATGTTTGGCATTACGTGGGCGGACGCACTCGCCCAGGGTGTGGTGTACAACGCTGTTGATGGATGCACCAAGCTTGGTATTGATGGTGGAGAGATGGACAAGCGCTGGGCTGCGGCCAAGGACGCAGGGAAACTGGTGAAGTTCGGGGGCGGGTTCTACGCTGGTCTGGTGACACCTCCGACCGCTGCTTCGTCCAGAACCTTTGTCATCAACGGGTTCTACATGGCGATGCGGGAGAAGTACACCAAAGCGGGTGCGTCCATCTCGTACATGACGGTCGAGTGGGACTCCGCACGTTTGCCGTGGGCCCACTTCCGCGGCAAGGTTCTTGGTGCTACGGACCCCAGCACTGCCGAACCAGGTTCCTGCCGACGCCTGGTGCTTGAGCAATGGGAGAGCCTTGGGCTGAAGAGCGTGCCCAACGTGGGAGACAACGGTGTGCATGCCAGTGCTTCCCCTTTCGAAGGTCTCGCGGAGCGGCTCAACTGGCTAGGTGCTAAGGTCGAGACGGACGAGTTTGGGAAGGCAATGCTGGCCGCAGGGATTCCGAAGGAGACGATTATGAAGTGGACCAAGGACCCCCAGGTCGATTTTCAAGGCAGGAAGGCGTCCCTGTTCGACCTCCTGGAGGACCTGGACGTCAAGGACTGCCTGCAGAAGGCTCAGGCCATTGCAGGCGTCAAAGGGCCGGTCAGTGCCACCAAGAACCAGGCGTTCGTGTTTGTAAAGCCGCATGCCGTGACGGCTGCGGTGGTGTTACTGGTGAGAAATGCGTTCAGGGACAGTGGCATCAAGATTACCGATGATGGACGTCTAGACAACAAGACCATTGAGAAGAAGCTGCTGATCGACAACCACTACTATGCCATTGCCAACAAGGCGTCCCTCTCGAAGCCGAAGGATTTGAACCCGCCAGCAGCCAAGCAACAAGAGTTTGCCAAGATGTTTGACATTACGTGGGCGGACGCACTCGCCCAGGGTGTGGTGTACAACGCTGTTGATGGATGCACCAAGCTTGGTATTGATGGTGGAGAGATGGACAAGCGCTGGGCTGCGGCCAAGGACGCAGGGAAACTGGTGAAGTTCGGGGGCGGGTTCTACGCTGGTCTGGTGACACCTCCGGCTGCCAGTGCTCCTGCTTCGTCTGCAACCTTCTTCCACCAGTTGCTGCAGTTGATGACCGGGCTATGCGAGTGCGGTGGGTGGGTTGCACCCAACACTGGTAGGTAAACATCGCTTCGATGTGATGAGTTGGCTCGGTGAGGGTTGGGAAGAGAACGGTCTGAATCCCATGTATTCTCGAACATGCCTACGTACCATCTGAGCTCTTCGACAGAAGGGAAGACGTCTAGGGCTGCACTGTGGCTCCTCAGGAGTGTTCTCCAACCGCTTCCCTCGTGCTCTTGTTCTTGTTTCTGCGATTCTCAACGTGCCTTGTTCGTCTGCATTGGTATACCAGGGGGGAACACCTGACGCGGCGCGCGCGCGGCGCGGAGTTTAGGCCGTCCATCCCGAACCCTGCTCACCGCCAATGGGTTTGCTCTCCGTAGGGCCCATTTCGGGAGTGGGTAAAGCCCCGGCCGCTATGTTTTGAGAAACATACGCATGAGGCGCGCCCTTCGCTGTTCATGACCGTGCATACAATGCAATTTCTCATCATGAGCCCGCCTCCCTGGGGCCTCGGACCATCTTACACCTGTGGACACACAACAATTTCTTTCTGCAGCGTCAAACACGTTTCTGAGGCTGTTTTGTATAAGGGGCCTATCTGGGGCCCACCCACCCCCCAACCACCACCCCCTTGTTGTGCTGTGAAGCATGCCGACCGTGGCCTGGGAAGTACTCCAAGGGGCAGAAGCAGCACTTGTGAGTAGAGGGACAAGTGGCCCACTCTCACGTACCACAAACATTTTCCCCCAGTTGTTGCGGTCCAAGATGAAGGAGTCCGTCATTACGGCCAACATGTTGCCCAACCCCTATCCGCCGTCCGCAGCCAATGCCCTCCCTCCAGCCCCATCCTCCTTGTGATCTCTGTGCACCGCTGCTGCACCGCCCTTTTTGAAGGCTTTGAACACGTGACGCTCTGTCACCTGAAAAGCCGGGCATTTGGAGGTCTTTTATACTCCTCCCTCGGTGGAGACCACCGACCACCCCTCACAAACGCGAAGGGAGGGGCATCGTAGCGTGCTGAGGTGTGGGGCACCGGTCATGCACCCCAATCAGAAATGATTGGGTGGTTTTGACCCCGAGTCACCAACCCAGTTTTGACCCAGTTCACGTGCTTAAAACGTTACTGTTTGGCTTTGTCGAACTTCTTTTTGTTCAGATTGAAGTCTTTTACTATTCAGGTCAAAGCCTAAAGCAGCACCCGGAGGAGCCTCTAGCTCTGTCTTCACGCCGCCTGAATAGGGTAGCACGAAGGGGGGCTCAACGCCGGGCTGCCCAAGGGCTAAGCTCCTTAATATGCTTTCATTCCTTATACTATTCAGGTCAGATTGGCATGTTTCATTTTCCGTGTGGATGAAGACCTTGATGATAATGGTGATGTCTGACTCATGTGCATGATGCACATCCTGATTTTGTCCCAGCATCTAATGGGCGCCAAAGCGTCGCTATTTCTATCATCCACTGCAACTCAGTTTCGCCAAAAGCCACAAAAAGGAGTTTGTCATACAAATTGGGTTGTGCACATGAGACCCATGTGAGCTATTACTACCAAAGCACCAATGAAGCAGATAACACCATTGCATTTCTGTTTTGTATCTGAACCAGTGCAGCGCGGCACCACGCGCATACCATGCCTGGAGCATGGCAAGAGTGCCCCCACTGCGTCCCCATGCCCTTCGTCTCTCCCTTCCAACCCCAACCCCTTGTCAGAATTGGATACACCTGCCCATAGCGGCCGCTCACAGCGACCATAATGTAGCATAAAGGCAGCCAAAGGCAGCCAAACATTTTTTAATACATTATTGGGTTTGCTGATTACTTTGTATTTTTGTTTAATGATATTTTCCTTTCAAGTATTTTCCAAAATACAATTTTTTCTGTTGAAAAATTTAGATAAAGTGGTTTCCTACGTTAAAATCTTTTAAGATGTCAAAATGATTTCAAGTTTTTAAATTTCCAAATTACAGTGTGCCGAGCTCTGCATAGCAATCCTCCCGGGTCACACCACACGGCGCGGATTGGTGTGTGCCAGGTGTACCGCACCTTTTAAATCTGCATTGTTGACCCACCAGCAACGGGTGGAAGGGCTTTTTGGTACGTGAAAGTGGGACAGTCGTCCCTCTGCTCATAACAGGCACGTCATCATTACTTTTTGTCCATTACTCCTTCCCAATGCTTCCGGCTCTACTGTACTCTAGGCATCCTAGAGCCTGCGTGGTGGCCTTGCAAAATCCAAGTGTTGAGCCAGAAACTCAATTATGGTGCCCCATGGCGCAGGCGCCAAGTCTGGAGGTGCCCTCCAAAATCCGGGCTGTTTTTGGTCCTAAAATGGCAGGGTTCCCCCCCAAAAAAAAACTCCGGCCCGAGAATCCGTTCAAAACAGCCAAACAAAGGGAAACGGTTGCTACACACCACATGAGGGTTGACTTGCTCATGTCATAGACACCTTTGGTGCCTACTGACTGCACAACATGTCCACGAAACGCCACCGAAACCCCCCAAAAAACCCTGCAATTTGCGCAACCAGCCGCAAAACAAGAACGGGCCGTACCTCAGACTACTTTGCTCAAAATGCGATTGCTAGTGCGCCTAGTCTACCCGCAACTCCCCACTTTTTGTGGTTTCCAACCCTCGAAATTGCCCAAATGGATGCCTAGACCTCCGTACCGGTGCCCACTGGGCTCCGGCAATCAGTGAGTGTTAGCCCCAAACGAGCGGGCCCAAAATGGGTCCTCGGGGTCCGCCGGGGAAACAAATTTACAGGCTTTCTTGCTCCTACACCACGTGGGATGCCACAACAATTGGTTTTAGCCCTTATTAAGCCCGCGGTGGCCTGTTCTGGCCCTCCGAAAATTCAAAACTGCTTTGAAAATGTGCCGTTTTGGGACCAACAATAGGTCAGAAATGTGTTTTTCCGAATTGGGTATTGGACCATTTGGGATGCACAAGAAAATGATATGTGCCCCGACTGAGCTCAATTTGAACCTTTTTCGCCCATGAAAAGTCCTAGAACCCCTTGAAAATGGGCCATTTTGGGACCAATAATGGGTCAAATACAAATGAAAAATGTGTTTTCCCAAAAATGATCGTGGACCATTTCCATTGCACAAACAGGTGAGTTGAGCCCACGTTGACCCCATTTTTACCCGATTTCATACCATTTAGCCACTCCAGGTGCCACATTCTACACCCAATGTTGACACGCATGTTGACACGCATGTTGACACGCAATGTTGACTCCCAATGTTGACAATGCAACGTTGAAACACAATGTTGACAACCCAATGTTAAAAACCAATGTTGACAGCCCAATGTTGACAGCCCAATTTTGTCAACCCAATCTTGACAACCCAATTTTGAAACCCAATGTTAACACCCCAATGTTGACAACCCAACGCTGATACCCAATGTTTACACCCCAACATTGACAGCCCAATGTTGACAGCCCATTGTTGACACTCAGTGCTGACAATCCAATGCTGACAATCCAATGTTGACAGCCCAGTGTTGACAGTCCAATGTTGGCAACCCAATGTTGATACCCAATGTTGAGACCCAATGCCGACAACCCAATGTTGCCAACCCAATGTTGACACCCAATGTTGACAGCCCAATGTTGACACCCAAGGTTGACAGCGCCATGTTGACAGCCCAATGTTGACAACCCATTGTTGACACACAGTGCTGACAATCCAATGCTGACAACCCAATGTTGACAACCCAATGTTGACAATCCAATGTCGGCAACCCAATGTTGATACCCAATGTTGAGACCCAATGTTGACAGCCCAATTTTGACAACCCAATGTTGACAACCCAACGTGGTAATCGCAATGTCGAAATCCAATGTTAACAACCCAGTGTTGACAACCCAATGTTGATCCCCAATGTTTGCACCCCAACATTGACATCCCAATTCTGACAGCCCGATGTTGACAACCCATTGTTGACACCCAATGCTGGCAATCCAATGCTCAACATTGGGTTGTCAACATTGGGTCTCAACATTGGGTATCACAATTGGGTTATCAACATTGGACTGTCAACATTGGGTTGTCAACATCGGGTTGTCAACATTCGATTGTCAGCCTTGGGTGTCAACAATGGGTTGTCAACGTTGGCGTGTAAACATTGGGTATCCACATTGGGCTGTCAACATTGGGTTGTCAGCATTTGCTTGTCAACATTGAGTCTCAACATTGGGTATCAATGTTGGGACGTCAACATGGGACTGTCAACATTGGGTCGTCAACGTAGGGTTGACACCCAATGTTGACGGTTGTCAACGTTGGGTTGCAACGCAATGTTGACAGCCCAAGGTCGACAACCCAATGTTGACAGCCCAATATTGACAGCCCAATATTGACAGCCCAATGTTGACATCCCAATGTTGCCGACCCAATGTGGACAGCCCAATGTGGACAGCCCAACGCTGACATCCCAATGTTGCGAACCCAATGTTGACACCCAATGTTGACACCCAATGTCGACACCCATTCCTGACAACCCAATGTTGAAACGCAATGTTGACGAACCAACGTTGACAACCCAACGTTGACCGCCCAATGTTGCAAACCCAATGTAAACAACCAAGTGTTGATGCCCAATGTTTACACCCCAACAACCCAATGTTGACAACCCAATGTTCACAGCCCAATGTTGACAAACCAATGCTGACAGCCCAATGTTGACAACCCAATATTGCCGAACCAATGTTAACAACCTAACGTTGACAGCCCATTGTTGACAGCCCAATGTTGCTAACCCAATGTTGACACCCAATGTTGACACCCAATGTTGACACCCAATGCTGACAACCCAATGTTGACACGCAATGTTGACAACCCAACGTCGACAACCCAACGTTGACCGCCCAATGTTGAAAACCCAATGTAGACAACCAAGTGTTGATACCCAATGTTTACACCCCAACAACCCAATGTTGACAGCCCAATGTTGACAAACCAATGCTGAGAGCCCAATGATGACAACCCAATATTGCCGAACCTAACGTTGACAGCCCTATGTTGACAACCCAATGTTGCCAACCCAATGTTGACACCCAATATTGACACCCAATGTTGACACCCGATGCTGACAACCCAATGCTGACAACCCAGTGTTCACAACCCAATGTTGACATCCCAATGTTGAAACCCAATGTTAACAACCCAATGTTGACAACCCAATGTTGGCAACCCAATTTTGACAACCCAATGTTGACAACGCAATGTTGACACCCAACGCTGCCAATGCAATGCTGACAACCCAATGATGACAATCCAATGTTGACATTCCAATGTAGACAACCGAATGTTGACAACCCAATGTTGACAGGCCAATGTTGACAACCCAATGTTGATACCCAAGGTTGACAGCCCGATGTTGACACCCAAGGTTGAGACCCAATGTTGACACACAATGTTGACACCCAATGGTGTCAGCGCAATGTTGAAACCCAAACTTAATAACCTAATGTTGACAACCCAACGTTGACAACCCAAGGATGACAACCCGATGTTGACAACCCAATGTTGACAACCCAATGTTGTCAGCCCAATGTGGCCAACCCAATGTTCACCGCCCACTGTTGACAGCCCAATGTTGACAACCCAATGTTGACAGCCCAATGTTGACAACCCAATGTTGAATTGCAATGTTGAAACTCAAGATTGACACCCAATGTTCACAGCCCACTGTTGACAACCCAATTTTGACAACCCAATGTTGACAACCCAAGGTTGACAACCCAATGTTGACACACAATGTTGAGACCCAATGATGACAACCCAATGTGGACCACCCAATGTTGACACACAATGTTGAGACCCAATGTTGACAACCAAATATTGACAACCGAATGTTGACAAGCAAATTTTGACAACCAATGGTGACACCCAATGATTACAACCCAATTTTGACCACCCAATGTGCACAGCCCAACGTCGACAAAGCAATGTTGACACCCAATGTTGAAACTCAATGGTAACAACCCAATTTTTGCACCCCAAAGTTGAAACTCAATGTTGACAACCCAATATTGAAACCCAACGTTGACAACCGAATGTGAACAACCCAATGTTGATGGCCAACGCTGACAATCCAATGCTGACAACCCAATGTTGACAACCCAATGTTCACAACCGAATGTTGACAACCCAATGTTGACGGGCAAATGTTGAGAACTCAATGTTGATAGCCAATGTACAGACCCAAGGTTGACAACCCAATTTTGACACCCAATGTTGACACCCAATGTTGGCAAGCCACTGTTGACAACCCAATGTTGACAACCCAACGTTGACAGCCCAATGGTGACAACCCAATGATGACAACCCAATGTTGACAACCCAATGTTGAATTCCAATATTGACAACCCAATGTTGGCAACCCAATGATAACAGCCCACTCTTGGGCAACCAATGTTGACATCCCAATGTTGAAACTCAATGTTAACAACCCAATGTTGACAACCCAATGTTGACAACCGAATGTTGACAAGCAAAAATTGTTACCCAATGCTGGCACCCAACGTTGACAACCCAATGACAACAGTCGAATGTTCACAACCGAATGTTGACAACCCACTGTTGACAGGCAAATGTTGACAACTCAATGTTGATAGCCAATGTCCAGACCCAAGGTTGACAACCCAATCTTGACACCCAATGTTGACACCCAATGTTGGCAAGCCACTGTCGACAACCCAATGTTGACAACCCAACGTTGACAGCCCAATGGTGACAACCCAATGATGACAACCCAATGTTGACAACCCAATGTTGAATTCCAATGTTGACAACCCAATGTTGGCAACCCAATGATAACACCCCACTCTTGACAACCCAATGTTGACATCCCAATGTTGAAACTCAATGTTGACAACCCAATGTTGACAACCTAATGTTGACAACCGAATGTTGACAAGCAAATGTTGACACCCAATGCTGGCACCCAATGATGACAACCCAATGTCGACCACCCAGTGTGGACAACCCAACGTTGACAACCCAATGTTGACACCCAATGTTGAAACTCAATGTTAACAACCCAATTTTGATAGCCCAATGTTGACAGCCCAATGTCGACGGCCCAATGTTGACAACCCAATGTTGACAACCCAATGTTGACAACCCAGCGGTGACAGCCCAATGTTGACAACCCAACTTTGACACACAATGTTGACAGCCCAATGTTCCCAACCCAATGTTGACATCCAATGTTGACCCCGAATGTTGACACCCAATGCTGACAACGCAATGTTGAGGGGGCACACTTAGCGTATCGCGCGCACAGTGCGACTGTTTGGGTGTCTGCCCGTACTAGAGACCCATACTTTCAGATACTTGGGGCATACTTGTTGCCTCTAGCGTACATGTTGACTTTGAATCCACGCTTTGTTGTGTGGCCCCTTGAGTTAGGGTTAGGGACTCGCAATCCACGTTGTGTTGCGTGGCTCCTTGAGTTGAGGTTAGGGACTCAAAATCCACGCTTTCTTGCATGGCCGCTTGAGTTGGGGTTAGGGACTCGCTGTCTACGCTTTGTTGCATTTTGCTAGTGCAAAGTGTCCCCATCCCCATATATGGGGGCCTTTTTGCCAATGCAAAGTGTCCCCATGCCCATATATGAAGGCCTTTTTTACCAATGCAAAGTGTCCCCGTGCCTATCTATGGGGGCCTTTTTGCCAGTGCAAAGTGTCCCCATCCCCATATATGGGGGCCTTTTTGCTCGTGCAAAGTGTCCCCATGCTCATATATGTGGGCCTTTTTGTTAGTGCAAAATGTCCTCATTCCCATTTATGAAGGCCTTTTTGCCAGTGTAAAGTGTCGCCATGCCCATATATGGGGGCCTTTTTGCTAGTGCAAAGTGTCCTCGTGCCCATATATGTGTGCCGTTTTGCCAGTGCAAAGTGTCCCCATGTTCATATATGGGGGCCTTTTTGCTAGTGCAAAGTCTCCTCATGCCCATATATGAAGGCCTTCTTGCCAGTGCAAAGTGTCCCCATGCCCATATATGTGGGCCTTTTTGCTAGTGCAAAGTGTCCCCATTGCCAGATGTGGGGGCCTTTTTGCTAGTGCAAAGTGTCCTCATGGCGATATATGAAGGCCTTTTTGCCAGTGCAAAGTGTCCCCATGCCCATATATGTGGGCCTTTTTGCTAGTGCAAAGTGTCCCGATGCCCATATATTCCCAATGTTGACAAACCAGCATTGACAACCCAATGTTGACAACCCAATGTAGACACCCAAAGTTGACAACCCAAGGTTGACAGCCCAATGTGACACCCCAATGTTGACAAGCCAATCTTGACAACCCAGTGGTGAAACTCTATACTAACAACCCACTGTTGACCACCCACTGTTGACAAGCAAATGTTGACACCCAACGTTGAGACCCAATGATGACACCTAATGTTGAGACCCAATGAATGTTGACACCCAATGTTGATACCCATGTTTACACCCAATGTTGACAACCCAATGTTGACACCCAATGGTGGCACCGGATGTTGACACCCAATGTTGACAGCCCAATGTTGACAACACAATGCCGACAACCCAATGGTCACAACCCACCGTTGACACCCTCAATGGCAGGGTGGGTAGAAATTCAATGGGGGCAGCGGTGAACCACAATGGTGAAGAAGGGACTGAGATAAATGATACATCCCAGTTCACAGTACAAATGTGGGGGGTACTTCCCTTGGAGTGCACAACAAAACTGTTCTACACACCAAAGGCTCAAAAAATATTAACTGCACTCCAAAAAAAATTTCAAAGACCACAACGTCAATCAAATTACAATGAGGGGGAGGGAGTGCTCGTGAGTCTGGGATCCGGTGGCAAACACCCATCGACGTTACAAGAAGACCATGGTGTGCACTGCGTGTTTTTATCTTTCCGGTCCATAGCCCAATTGTTTGTTTCTCGCATTATTTTCAATGTGAGTTTTGTGACGAGAAGTGCGTTTTTGAGGTTCCCCTCGGAGCAGCCGTCAAGCCATGAGGACTTCGGAAACCCCTTCTACATCTGCTTCTGTTTGCTTGCTTGCACGTCCAACCCCTCTGGGACCCTTTCTGAGTGTCTATTTTTTTTCGATGTCTTTTCATGGACTCCCTACCGGGGATCATGCCCCTAGGCACAACTAAAGCATCGGCTACTACGAGGAGTACCACGGAGACGAAGTCTCAGCCGTCCCAAGCGCCTCCCAGCCGCAACACAAACACCACTGCTCCACAAGTACACAACAGTGGACGAACGACCTGCTGTACTCAGCGCTTTTGAAGGTCTGCCGAACACCGGTCGCCTCTTTGCACGCTAAGCCTCTGGGCCCGGGTCCTCTCCTGCACCCCCAGGCGCCTAGAGACCTCCACCGCGGCCGCAAGGGCAACGCGTGGTCATCTCCTGGTCCTGGTGGTGTGACTGAGCTCCCCCCCAGTCGCAACTGCTTACTGGTGAAAGGGTGGACACCCCTTCCTGAGTATGGCGAGTTCCAGTGGAGCAACATCTGCGAACACCATCCTCTCGGGTGACTTGAACATGATCCCTATCCCGCTCGTGGACCTGCCGGTCGCGCGGCAACTGCTTGGCATCTCCGGGAAGGAAGATCTAGAAGATATGACCATCCTCCTCCAAAAACAACTCCAAGCCAATGTGGTTCTGGGAACCCTCCTAAAAACAGCTCTGGGTCCGCATCAATGGGATCCAGACAAGCAGCATTTCAAAGAAATACTATCGCAACAGAGTCAACAGACCCTACAAGCCTACTTCACACGGGTCATGGAACGAGCCTCCGAAGCCAACACAGACACTGTGATGGAAGAAGTGGCCCAGCACTCCAATGGACCAGACCAAATAATGAGGGCCCTGACCCTCTCGGCGGCGCAAGATATCATTGATCTTACGCACAAACGATCCGCCATCAGTGCGCATCTGGACATCCTAACGGCGGCTGGCCCGCCACGGGATCAACAAGCAATCAAACACAGAGCGATGCTCACAGCCGCGTTGGAGGACCTGGCCGCCGCGATTAGGCTCTCGTTACAGCAGTACAAGCTCGAGGACGGCTCACCACTGTATGAGGCAAGGAAAACGTTTTTCCTCCTAATTGCACAAAGCAAAGAATGTGAGGAGCAGCCCCAAATGATCGAAGGCAACGATGAGCCCGCCCGCAAGAAGTTACACGACCAATGGACGCACGTTAACCAGCAAATCGCGCAAACGGAGACGAACATCTACAACTTGCTACAGAGCCCAGACAGCAATCTTGACAGCACCATCAAAGCACAGCAAGAAGAGGTTCTCCGACAACAGCAAGTGCTGGTCGACCAACGAGCATCTATGGATCGGCGCCTGGCCGTGGCCATAGGGGTTTCGCCCGCCAAAAAGAAGGCTAAAGGGTTCTACCCAGACAGAGTCCCCGATACACCCCCCGACATAATACCCCCCCCTCCAAGCACCGCACCCCCCGCAGGGGGCACTGTTTACTGTGGTTTCTCCCAGGACAATGTCGCTGCTGTCACCGCCATGCGTGAGCGCATGGCGAAACTGCCCACTCCGAAAGCAACTACCCCCCTACACACCGCGGAGCAGCAACAACTGATGTTACAGTTTCGTTGGGACAAGGATTTCACTTGTCTCCAGTCCTGTCAGTTCTTCGACACGCACGGCCAGGCCCGAAACTGGCAAGGCCTGGACAAACTAGGTATTGATGAGCCGTCAACCGTCTTTCCAAAAGAGTCCTCAAACGTGGTCCTTGTGCTCAAGGACACTGAAATTTCGCAATGTATTGAATTGCAGCACAGGCTCAATAGAGACCTGCCCCCTAATCGTCTCGATATGTTGATTGCCGTCACCACACAGGTTCCTTTCAGCCAGTGGTGCGATCAGACACTACAGAAGATGTCCGCCACGCCAGAGTCTTTCTGCAGATTAACACGCCGTGTCCACCTGGCGACGGGAGGCACAATGGATTTCTGGGTAATTGGTTTTACCCCGCAGTCCATCTCACAGAGACTTAAACCGGTCTACAACACGGTGAGGCTTCTCTCGCAGGGCTCGACCCTAGAGAGTAAGGATGCCACCTTACCACCTCCCCCCACTTCAACTTTTGCGATTCACATCACAGAGAACGACGTGTCACAGACCATGCTACACATGGGCCTATCTGGAGCCCAGTGTTTTAATGTGGCCGGACCCATAAATCTCCGCCCTCCCAACAAACCTTTACACACAAAGATTTTCCTGCTAGACCTCAACGCTCAGGAGAGGTCCAAGTTTATTGACGCACACAAAAAGAAGGATCATTTTTCAGTAATGTCACTGGGAGAGTTCGATGGCTCCGCTTTTCATGATCAAGAGGCCGTACTGGAGGTTTTCTACAAAAAAACCCACAAAGAGCAGTATAGTAAGAACCTATGGCTCACCCTGCACGCCATTCTGACAGACTCACTGCCCGATCCGGCCTCGTGGTCCCTGCAAATCGCAGGACCCAATAAAGTTCGCCTGGGGCTCAAGGCTCCAGAGGATCTCTACTCTTTTGTACAAGGACCATACGTCCAACTCCAAGCCAACGGGCTCCTTTTTAAAGACGAGAAACAACGAGACTGGTTCAATCCTGACTCCCAGTCTGACGCCAGCTCCGTCTGCTCGACCAGGTCGTCCGTGTCAGGACAGGGAGAAGGCACCAGCCCCCCCCAGGCCCTAGTGGCGTATAATGTACCTATCTGGCTACGTGACACCGCACTGCGCGATTTCCTGTCTTCGAATGGCTTTGTTGTTGACACATTAACCAGATCCAGTTGGAATCCAGGGCGCATGATCACCGCGGCATGGAAGCTGCAAGGGCCGCACCTGCCCCAGACCAGTGTCATCCTGCATGATGCTCAGAAAAATACATCAATCACCATCATACCGCTGAACGAATTTAACGTCCTAAAGAGAGACTCTGTGGAGGCTCAGAAACGCCAGCAACCAGCTGGCAAAACCACGTATGCCAGAGCAACCCGCAATGACAAATGAGTAAGACTTGCGCTACTGAGATACTACCCACCCATGGGGGTCACCAGAATCCACGTCTGCCCCCCCCCAATTTTGTGGCAGCCTCCCTCAAGGCGTGCACCTTCAACGCCAACGGCTTGTCCACCCTGGTCCCGAACGGCACAGGCCACGAGCACAGGTACACACAAATGATGAAATTTTTCCATCGCTCAAAACTCCATGTCATGGGGCTCCAGGAGCCTCACATTCCGGACGAGCAAACCCTGCTCAACCTGCATGAACAATTTTCCAAACGGGACATCAAGTTACTCACCAACCTGTCCCCGAAAGGACGGGGCGGGGTAGCGATCCTATACCCCACCACATGGACGCACGTCCACAGCTGGACCTGGACCAGCCGGTTCCTATTCGTCAGGCTTCAGGACCCAGACGGCATCGAACTTTCTTTCGTTGTCTGCCATTTCCATCATGATGCCACCATCAGAACTCACCAGTGGAAAAAGTTAGCATCGCTCCATCATCTCATTCCCTCTGATACCATTTTTCTGTCTGACCACAATTCTGTTATCCTGCCCTCCCGAGATGTCTCCTCCTTGAGAACCTCCCCTGAGCAGAAGGATGTCCTCGAGGCGAGAGAGTGCGAGATATCTTTCATTGCCCAGCACGATTTAGTGGACGCCTTTGCTACGCTACACTCCTGCCGCACTGAAGATTTCCCCCTGGAAGGGTGGACATGGGGTTTCCCATCTTTATGCCCCAAGGACGCCCCTCCACCGGACGTCAGTCAGCACGAAGCGGACATGACGGACATCAGCACAGACAGAAGACGCCGGATTGACCGCGTCCTGGTACCGCACAACTTTGTCTCTGTTTTACGTGAATGCTATCCATGTTTTCTGGCTTCCTCTGACCACAAGGCTGTAGTTTTTTCGCTCTTATCCGCCTCTTGCGACCAGCAGCGTCGCAGAAGATGTCATGTCTCCTTTCTGCAGTCCCAAGAGACTGTAGACGACATACAGGCACAACTCTCCAGTTTGCAAACTACAGGTTCCGCCCAATGGGCGGACTCCAAGGATTTGATCCGCCGACAAGCCCTCGCATATGAGAGGACTCATTGCTGCACGGGCTATACTGAAGTACAAATTCTATTGAGGGAATCCACATCACATAAGCTAGCCCCCGGAGGCCACGATTTTCTTTTGGCTAAAGGATATGATATTCCCGACCCTCATGTGGCCTATCGCGTCCTTGCCGCCCTGGCTGAAAAGGCAGACGAGGACCGGACAGGCCAGCTGGTGCTAGACAAGTTGAAGACCACGATATCCGATCCATGGGCCTCACAACCCTGGCGGCGGAAGCAAGAAATCTGGCGCCTCACCCGCCAGCTACAGGTGAAACGGCAACTGCACACGCTCCGCAGCAAAACGGGCCAGGTTCTCCCCGACCCCGAGTCGATAGCACAAGAGCTGCTGGGTTTCTGGTCTGACAAAATGTCCGTCTCAGGGCTCTCCTCCCCTCAGGTTTCGGAGTACTTACGCTCTTTCTTTAAGGGTAAACCTCTGGCTGACATGGCCAAGTTACTCATTCGCCCAGCATCAGCTGACCTGGTGCACGCGGCGCTTGACGCCCTAAGTGCGACCTCCTCTCCGGGCATTGACGGTTTTACAGGAGCTATTTATAAGTGTTTCTCGGGACACTTTGTTCCTTTGATGCACCAAATTTATCAATCGCTGCTGGATAATCCTACCCTGCCTGAAGCCTGGTCCATGGCCATGCTGAATCCTATTCCAAAAACGGCAGGTCTGCCCGGTGTGCACGACCTGAGACCCCTGGTGCTCCAAAATTTTTGCAACAAATGGGTAGCGAACATTGTGGCGCTGCAGCTGCAGGACTTCATTGCAGCCATCACCCCGATCCAACAAAAAGGTTTCATTAAAGGCCGCTATATCTTCGATAATCTCTGGCAGGCCTTTGGTACGTCTGCGGAAACGCCGCAGGGTATTTTCTGCCCAGTGGATTTCAGCAAAGCCTTTGAGTCGGTTTCTCACGTTTTTGCCAGGGCCTTTTTCGTCGACATGTGTATTCCGCTACCGATAGTTAATCTGCTCATGAATCTCTTTGCCGCTCCAATTTGTTTACTGGTAAGAGGAGGAGTAATGCCCCAGCACAGATTCTCCCCAGCCTCGGGTGTGCGGCAGGGCTGCCCCCTTTCTCCTTCTATATTCGCTATGCTGATTTCACCACTGGCTCAGAAGCTGACCTCTGTCTCTGACACGGTACAAATTCTGCTCTATGCGGATGATCTGCTCATCATCGTGACCGGGGAACCAGCGCAAGCTGTCTTTGTTTTCCTAATAGTCTGGGGCTCACTCAAAGCCTTTTCTAAATACTCACCACTGATGGTTAACCACAAAAAGTCAGCCATCCTCCTGAAGGGACACTGGACAGAGAGTTTGAAAGTCCAGCTACTCTCGACCGGTCTGCAGTTCCAAGACAGCTACAAATACCTGGGGATTGAGTTTGGCCATGTCACACCGGAAGTGGCATACTCCCATGCACTGCAAAAGGCCATGGGTCGGGCCTTTGCAATGCAGTCATGGGACCTGTCGCTAGCTGAAAGGGTCCTCCTACTGAAACTCTGGATTCTCCCCCTCCTGATTTATCCAGCGAGAGTGGTCTTCCCCTCGGACCCTGTGGTGAGCGCACTGCGTACGGTCTACCAGGTTGCATTAAAGCTCAACTCCTGGTCCATCACGCTGGACATTCTCTCCCACCCTCTGCACAAGGGAGGATACAATCTGGCCGCACCGGAAACCTTTCTGTATTGGCAGCATGCATCAGCACTTGTGGCTTACGTTAAAGACCCGCTGAGCGTTCCCAGTATTTTACACGCGTCATTCCAGCCATTTGCTGCCGACCTGGGTATTATCCTAAGCCCGGCATCACTGCCTTTCTTTCAGCTAGGACCAAATGTTGTTAAACAGACTATGCCTTTCCTGGGGTGGTGTGCACGCGCTTTCTCACTGGTTAAAAAAAATGTGCACTTTGAACACCCCGCCCAGTTACCCGGCGATGCCCCAGCGTGGCACTCGACCTTTTTCTTGAATGAACACTGCCACACCTACTTCTCGCCTCGCCTCATCCGCCAAGGAGTTTTAACAATTGGACAATTGCTTGAACAACCCACTTATTTTTCCATGCTTGCTCCCACCTGGGAACCTGTCTATCGGCACCGCCTCCAGGTGGATCAACCACTGCTCCTTGCCTCTCTCCTGCCCACTTTTACACTGCCCCCCCAACCCCCTCCGGACCTTACCTTTTGGTATGCATGGACACGAGCACCAGTGGCGGAGCTTTTTTCACAACCATACTCCCTGAAACCACGCCAGCCAGACTCAGTCTGGGAAGCCTTCCGGCGCTGCAACCTTTCCACCGCGGCACAGGGACTTTATTCATAAGGCATTATGGTCCAGGCTCCCTGTAGGCCAACGACAGCAGAGCTGGAAACCGCTAGAGGTGTGGTGCCCTGTTGACCAGGAACTAGAAACCGTCGCACATACACTGTATCACTGCCAATTTGTTCAAAAATCTTTTGCATTCATTAATCAGGTCTTCAAGCCAGAGGGCTTCCAACCTTTTAACGTTTCCCAACTTTTGCAAGAGGACCCTGCGGCCTCCCTGAGCACCCCAGCAGGCCTTGTGGGCTGGTCCGCCGTTATCACCAACTGGTCGCTACGATGCACCAAAAAACACCAGCCATTTTTCAGGGTCACGTGGGACAAATTCTGTGACCACTGGTATCACGTCCTAAACCTCTGGTCCTCGTGCCCACGCTACCTACCCATCCCGGATACGATCCACACCTGGTTCCTCACCAAGCTGCGACGATCGTCCCGCTCGTGCACCACCGCACTGCCCACGGCAGAGCAACCGGACCCGGTCCCCTCATTTCTCAATAACCCCCCAACCCCCCCACCCACCAGAGCAAAGGCGCGCGCCACAGCACGACAAATGCGCAAACTTGAGAAAGCAGAGGAGCTGCAGGAAGTCCTGCAGGACCTACAGGACCAAGGCATCCCGCGAGTCTATACCGACGGTTCCTCCGCTGTTGAGGGGCCGGCAGGCAGGCTAGCAGGGTATGGCATTTTCTGTGAGCATCACACCAGCATCCCGGATGAGTACCGGCAAACCAACAATTCCGCCAAGCTCCTGGCGGTCATTAGAGCACTTAAAATCTTTCACACAGGTGACATTGCACTATGCACGGATTCACAATACGTCATTTTGGGAGCATCCGGGGCCGCCCGCCGCTGGCGACTGCGGGGGTGGGTCGGCTCGTCGGGACCAGTTTCCAATGTCCCCTTGTGGGAACAACTGCTAATGGAACTTGACAACAATTCACGCACCGTACACTGGATCAAGGTCCCCTCGCATGTGACCATCGAGGGCAACAATGAGGCAGACCGCCTGGCCGATCAAGGCAGGCAGCTCCACCCCCGCTACCCACACCCCCGCACGCCACAGCTACAACTCTGCCACACGGGCACCCCGGCGGCGCCCAAAAGAGTCAAACTCTCCTCACTGGAAGCAACTTCGCCTGTTGTTAAACGACTGGATTTTCCCCTGCACGAGTCACCTCTTCGGGCAACCTCTGCGGAAGGGCATCACCTACTCACAGCTCTTAACCTCACACTTCTGTCTGACGGGGGTGTTAGCACCCCTTCCAACAGTGACAGTGATACGGACACATGGAACACCTCTGGGGAAGCGTCCAGCCAGCCAAGCGTGCGGTCGTGCTCCACGGAGGCCAGCCGCTAAGCCCGGCTGGATCCACCGGGTGCCCCCCCTCCAACACGCCGGGAGACCCCCACAGCGGCCGCAAGGGCAACGCGTGGACGTCACCCAGCCCTCGAGGTAGACAAGCGATCCCCCGCCCTACCCCCCCGAACCCTCTCCCCTATTTTCTGATTAGCCTACCTCTGCATTGCTGCGGCCACAATGGAACCCGGCGATTCCTCCCGCAAGAGGAAGCGGGGACGCAGGTCGTCTGATCCTGAACGGACAGAACAAAAGCGGAGAAGGCAGGACCACAATCTGATCCACGATGTGACCGTCACGGAGCATCTAGCAGCAGCATCCAGCAGTTACCGAACATGGACGCTTGTCCCATCTATACCAGATCAAAAGCAATTCAGTCTCCTTGCCGCATTGGCTCACAGGCTCGAACGGCACGTCCCGCACCCTGTGAGTCGCCAGCCAGAGTCGAAAAGACACGCCGGAGTACACTCCATGGAACGAACGGTTGTCATCACGGACGTGGACACCAATAGGTCGCTGAAAACCGGCATCACAACACAACGCATTTCTGGTGTCTCCCAAGGGTACAATGCGGCTGTGGTGCATGGGGCTGCCGCCTGGTCTCAGCTTACCAGCATGTGGTGCAGGCCTTTGTGGACGAGGACCTTAACACATGACGCCACACCCTTCTTACAGTACAGATTGCACACGGCCCACACGTCACACTTGCTCTTATACTTTATCTTCTGTATGTACTCCCCCCCCCCCTGCTGAATCTGTATGTTACCCCCTGCACTTCTTGAAACTAAACAGCAACTGACGGGGAAAGGCCGAGTGAGTGCCATGCTATGCAGCCCAGTCAGTTCGCACTTAAACAAGTGAATGCAGTCCACACCTTAAGGACGACTGTTTTTTTTTTATTGATCCTGGTTGTTCACTAGAGTCGGCAGACAGGACATGCACACAAGTGACCCACAGGGCTAACCGCAAGAAACGCCTCACTGTACCTTACATAGTGGAGCACCCCAACCAAGAAGGGGACACGTGCATTGATTGAGCTACACAGTACTGCTGGACTAATGGCTGGAATTGTCTATGGCGGGGACATTCACCCTATCGGAACCGACCATTGATCCCCCTAAGTTGACATGCCCAATGATGCGTGTGATGCCCTCCATGTCGTGTATGTGTGGTACGTAGTCCGCGTACCACGGATCTACAGAGTTCCAACCCCCCCCTCTTCCCCCCTAGAATGGTCGATGGATCACAGATTACTTGACCCATAACCCACCCTCCCCATTGCCTGGAAAAATGATCCATGAATTTCCAAACCATCCAGCCGGACACGTGGACACCCGTGCAGGGGACCGAAGACACTCCTTGGGGCTCAAAAACCTGGGGTTGCAAAGTGTGCACACATGGAACCATGCAAACACAAAGAAGGCAAGCACATACAAAACAAAACAATGGAAATGTTGGATAACCCAGATGAAAAGCCCGCATGGAAAAAAGGGTTTGCACTGCACATGCACTGTACATTTTGGCTTGGAGTACTCATCTTTGATGGGCACCACATCAAGACATCACCCCACACACGCAAAAAACATTGAGTTTGTTCTGTGTGGCATTTTTTTTGTAGTGCTGGGAAGGAGCGCAGGGATATGGGCAGTGAAAAGCAAAGTGACCCCTCTCACCGGGTGGCAAGATTAGGCAAGCAGTGCAAGCGTAAACACAAAGCGGGTTTCGGATTTATTCCGCTCCAAGTGGTCCAAATGTGTTCTTCATGTTTCTCCTGTGCAATGGTGTTGATACACTGTCTATGCCACGGATATGTGTGTGATATCGATGGCATATGCCAGGATATCATGCAGATACCCGTGCCTTTAGGAACATATATTTTTTCCATGGCATGACGGCAAAAGGATATCCGCAGATATCACGTGGTGTATGACCCGAGGATATGTGCGTGCAATCTTGCACACTCCCCATGTAAGGTTGTTGTGAACAAATTCATGGTTCTACTACCGCTACTGGTGCTGCTACTAGGGTATATGACCCCGTGAGGAAAGGCAGCCTGTCACAAATGGTTAGCAAGGATAGATTATAGATGACCTTCACCACTTGCACCCCTAGTACTTCACTGTGGCATTGGAGGCTGTGCATCAGGCCAAGGTGATATTCACGGGGGGGGGGGGGGCTGTGAAATTCATAGTGGGGCCTATAAAATTTATGGGGGGGGGGGGGGCTATGAAATTCATAGAAGGGGGGGGGCTGTAAATATCATAGGGTTTTTCAACATTGGCTTGTCATCATTGCGTTATCAACATTGCGTTGTCAACACTGTGTTATCAACATTGGCTTGTCAACGTTGGTTTGTCATCATCCGGTGTGAACATTGGGTGTCAACGTTGGGTTTCAAAATTGGGTTGTCAACATTAGGTGTCAACGTTGGGTGTGAACATTGGGTTGTCAACATTGGGTTGTCCACATTGGGTGTCGACATTGGGTGTCAACATCCGGTGTCAACATTCGGTGTCAACCCTTGGTGTCAACATTGGGTTGTCAACATGGGTGTCAACAGTGGGTGTGAACATGGGTGTCGTCAACATTGGGTGTCAACATTGGGTGTCCACATTGGGTGTCAACATTGGTTGTCGACAGTGGGTGTCAGCATTGGGTGTCAACATTGGGTGTGTACAATGGGGTGTCAACATCGGGTTGTCAACACTGTGTGGTCAACATTGGGTGTCAACATTGGGCGTCACCATTGGGTGTCAACCCTCGGTGTCACCATTGGGTGTCGACATCGGGTTGTCAACCCTGAGTGTGAATATTGGGTGTCAACCTTGGGTGTCAACCTTGGGTGTCAACATTGGGTGTCAACATTCGGTGTCAACCCTCAGTGTCAACATTGGGTATCAACATGGGTGTCCACATGGGTGTCAACATTGGGTGTCAACATTGGGTGACAACATTGAGTGTCAACAGTGGGAGTGAACATTGGGTATCAACATTTGGTGTCAACATTGGGTGGTCCACATTGGGCTGTCAACATTGGGTGTCAACATCGGGTGTCAGCCTTGGGTTGTCAACATTGGGTGTCAACATTGGGTGTCAGCATTGGGTGTAACCCTCGGTGTCCACATTGGGTGTCGACATTGGGTGTCAACCCTGGGTGTCAATATTTGGTGTCGACATTGGGTTTCACCATTGTGTATCAACATTGGGTTGTCAACATAGGTTGTTGACATTGGGTGTCAACATTAGGTGTCAACATTCGGTATCAACATTGGGTTGTCAACATTGGGTGTCAATATTGGGTGTCAACATTGGGTCTCAACATTGGGTATCAACGCTGGGTGTCAACATTGGGTCTGAACATTGGGTGTCAATTTTGGGTGTCAACGCTGGGCGTCAATATTGTGTGTCAACCTTGGGTGTCAACATTGGGTTGTCAACATTGGGTTGTCAACATTGGGTTGTCAACCGTTGTCAACATTGTGTTGTCAACATTGGGTGGGCAATATTGGGTTGACAACATTGGGTTGCCAATATTGGGTTGACCACACTGTGTTGTCAACATTGGGTGTCAACGTTTGGTTGTCCACATTGGGTTGGCGCAGCTTGTCTGCCTGCTCCTGTCCGTAGATGGCAGGAACCTCTACTGTGTTTGATATGGTTGTTGTTCCTTGGGGGTGTTGTTGTGGACAAGTGAATTGTTGACGCAGGGGCTAGGATGGTTTGTGTGGGTGTGGGTGCATACCCTGGCATGGGCACAAATAGCACTGGCCAGTGATTACACCCCTATGAGTGTGATGCGCGCGCTGCATAAATCCGTGCGCCGTGTGTACTCTGCGTCCCCGTGGAATGCGGAGAACACTATGCGCGCAGTGTACGCGGTAGCACACCATGTGCTCAACATGTGGTTATCACATGGGTCATGCACTGGCTTTTTCAAAACGTCTGAACACGCTGAACTACAGCCCGACAGGTACGCACCGGTGTGGTGTGCCGACCTATACCTGCTGCAAATCCGGAGCGCCGCTGCATAGCTGCAGCAGCTGTGTATATGCGGTTAGGTGGAGGCACCTAACACAGGTCTTTTCGTAGGCCAATCCCTGCATGTGTGCATGTTTGAATGGTCGCTGTCCCAAACCCTCCCATTGCATAGCGTTGAGCGACAGAACATGAAATCCTCCATGGATAATCTTATTGGTCAGCTGGTGGGGCAAGGAATCAACTGTCCAGCGCTACACATTGCCACCTCTATCAGACGGAGAGACGTCTAGGGCTGCTCTGCAGCTCCCGAGGAGTTTTCTTTCACCATTTTGCCTGCTCTGTTCTTGTTCCGCAGTTCTCATCGCGTGCGTGTGATAAGGGTGAGTGGGGATGCATTTGGGAGGCAGAGTGTGAAGGATGCGGCTTAGGGTGTGTTGTTGTTGTCTCATGAACTGTGACTCACCCTACAGGCAGTAAATATCAGCCAATTATGCCGTACACGTGCTGCCAATTGCGACTCCTCTGGGTGCATGACACCACCCCCTGACGCAAGTTTTGGGCCTGTGCTGGCATCCTCTGCCTGTTGAATGCTGTATGTGGCAGGGTGTGCCAGTAGTGACCTGTGTTAGCCTAGGGCCGAATGAGTCTGCCATGCCGTGGGCTGACAGTCTTTGGGCTGGAAGTAAAGATAGCTGAAGTGGGTCACCAACATCGATGCACGTTTTCGAATGGTGTGCAGAAAGTGAAGATGCCTGCTGAAGATCTTGAGGAGCTAGACGTGGCCGTGGCCAAAGTAGTGGATGGGCTGCCAGCAGTACCCAACCCAACCCGATACAGTACCACTGCCAAGGTTTCGATGCTGATGCAGTTGGATTGCAACATGCAAACGGCACATTTCAGTACCTTGGCGCTGAAGACGGGCGTATGGCTGCAGAATGCCGGGCAGTTGGCTATGGCAGTTCTCTCAACTCCCAAAACCAATACCCTGGCTAGTGGTGGCCACGGCTACTGCGGACATGGGTCTTGGGCTGGTTGTCTGTCGCTTTTTCCCTCCAGAAAATTGGTGTTCTCACACCAATGGACGTGCTAATTCTGCAGCTGAATGATCAGTTGTCTGGGCCGTTGCTGCGGGCCTTCTTGGGCCACCTGCGTAAACGAAAGGCACTGTGGACACGTGACCGTCGCAAAATGGACTTTCGGTCTGTGTTGAATATTTCGTATCGCATCAGACGGACATGGCCCAGTATACGGTAAGGCACTGACGACAGGCAGACCCATTTTGCAGCAAGAGTCGCCGAATTTTCCACGCATTCAGACAACCACACTACTTATGCGGCAGTGATCGCACATCATGTCCGCACGGTTGCAAGTTCCAAAGGTTTCCCAAGACCGCAGTTTCAGGCGACTTTCTCCGCATGCTGCGAGCCACGCATGGCTACCCCCCCCCCCCCCCCCCGGGGGATCAGCATTTTTTCCAATGAGGGCAGCACTGCACAAAGGCCTCAGCGAGCTGGTTGGCAAACTGGAGCCATTGTGCCAATCGCTACGATGGCATTCATGGCGCAAATTCGGAGCAGCGCAGCGGCGTCTGCTGGGTGGCCCCACAGACAGCTTGTTGCGCTGGGGCGGCTGGGCCACACCCAGCATGCTCAACATCTACGCCTACCCGCCGGCAAGTTGGACGTTCAACAGGGCAGGGCCGCTGCCAGTGGCGGAAATCGATGAAAAGCTGATCGTCCTCTCAGAAAAGCCTGGAACCACGCTGCAGCTCTGGGCACCGTGGCTGCGGGCACACATCGCCTTGGCAGTGCAGGCGCAATTGAGTTCTTCACGACCTGCTGGGGCACAAATTCGTCAAACGACCGGTGCAAAGCGCTGCCACACGAGATCTCAGTCCGTCGGGAAGGCGGCCGAGCACAGGGAGTGAGCTGCAGGTGCAGAAGACGGCGCGCGCAGTGGCCAGCCTAGTAGGGATCAAAAAGGGCAGAGCAGAAATGGTCAACGAGCCCCGCTGGACATGTTCGAAGCTCTACGACACTTAAAAGGCGGAATGGAAGGGGGTCGGGTGCTACTGAAAGCTTTACAGCTGATTGTAGAGTCGGGGTTGGGGGAGTGCGAGGAACAGCTGTATGACCGACCATGCCCCCCCCGCCCCCCAGCCGGGGGGCAAAGTTCAAACGGTCGCCCCCGGTCATGGCACAAATGGCGCAAGCGGGCCTAGGCAAAGCAGGGCGAGTATCAGTCGCCCGTTCAATCTGGAACAGGTGTGTGCCCAGCGACTTGTACGACGCCTACCTGCGTTGGTTTGCAGCCAGTGGGGATTTTCCCTCCTCCTCTTCCCGTTCCCCAAAACTGCTGAGACACATGCTGCTGGCAGTGCGAAGGGTTGCTTCGGGGTTTAGAACAACTCACAAAGCAGCCACAGCCAAAGCTTTTCTGAGATACAAAAACGGCACTGAATGCAGGCTGCTACACAACGCAATCCGTATCAATGCAGCAGACCGTAGGCGCCCACCCGCGCATACACCTTCCCTCCCTGGGCGCTATTGCTGGCAGGTTGGGGGGGCTAGGGGACAGGGGCTGTGGATGGCAAACCTGGATCTCACCAATGCGTATTGGTCGATCCGCCTGCCGGGGAAATGGCGCCATGTCTTTTGTGGTAAGGGCAGGGGAACAGGGGTGGTGTCACACCCGCCTTCCTTTCGGGTGGAACTACTCCCTAGCGGTATGTCAGAGAGTGGTCGCAGCTCTGGTCAGGTCGGCAGTGTCGGCAGTCAGGGGTCTTGATGTTACGACCGATTTGTATCTAGATAACATACTAGTGTCCGCAACAAACCCCCACCTAGTGCGTGTTGCGGTAGAGCGCATTGTACATAGTGTACATAAGCTACAACGGGCAGGTTTCATAATCAGCCCGAAATCAGCAACCAAACCGGCGCAGCGCATGATATTTATCAGCAAATGTGTTCATGCTCGCAAGTCGACCATCTCAAACTCCCCAAAAGCGGTCGCAGCAGCACTGCGCATACGGCTCTGAGGACTCGGGCGGGGGGGGGGGATCTCCTCGCACGAGCTCTCCAGGTTACTGGGCAGCCTGCAATGGCTATCGCGGCAGGCGGTGGGCGGCGCCCCGTTCATGGCGGGTGCGTACAGGCAGATACAAGCCGGGGGCGCACACTTCACCCGGGGACTTGCACGGTCACTTCCCACAGCCATTGTGTGCGCTATGCCTCCCTATCACGTGCACCGACAGGCACACACGCGCATACACACATACTTCTGTGACACGGCCGAAATCGCAGCAGGTTTTAGGGCAGGAGTGGTGGGAGCGCCAGGCTGCTACCACACCCAGGTCTGCCCCCCATGGGTCTCTTCCCTTCAGCAAGCAGAAGTGTATGCTGCCTTCTGGGCTGTGCAACTGGCTCTATATGAAGGTGCTCGCTCAGTGGCGATAGGTGTAGATAACGATGCTGCACGTGCGCAGCTGGGCTCTATCTCAGCCAGCACAGCGTGTCGCAGTCAGCAGCAAATCCTTCGCAAGTTCTTTTGGCTCCGCATGTGGAGCAATGTCCAGCCCAGTTTCTTCCAGGTGCCGACAGGATGTAATCTAGCGGACCCGCTGAGTAGAATCCATGGTTTCTCACGGTGGTCGCACGTGACAGCAGCCGTGGAGCGACGCAGACAGTCGTGGGGTATGAGTCACGGGGCTTTGGATGGCCTGAAAGAGGCCTCCCCTTCAGCGAGGGTCAACGTTTGACAGGGCACAAGCTTGCATTCGCTCGTTGGGTAGGTGCAGAAGAAGATGCAGTACCGAACAGTGCCCGTGTTTTCTGCATGCATGACGCCTCAGGAACGTGTGAGGAAGCACACGCACGCACTGAAACAGCCACGGAACTGTAGTTCCGCAGGAACGGAAGTTCCGTGCGCTGGCAGGGCGGGCGGGGGAGAAGTGCGTGCACGATGTAATATATCTGTTCAGTCTATTTTATTTGTGCACACACCCCTGAGTTTCGGCCCACCCTCCCACCCTTGCTGATTTGTCTCTGTCCGGACAATGTGTCCAGGGATCGCACAATTTTGGCGCGGCGGCGGCTCTCATGTACTTGTGCCAAGGGATTTGTGCAGAGGAAGAGTGCAGAAGAAGATGCAGTACCAAACAGTGCCTGTGTTTTCTGCATGCATGACGCCTCAGGGACGTGTGAGGAAGCACACGCACGCACCGAAACAGCCACGGAACATGAATTGTGTACCACGTCAACAGCCAAAGTACATCTGCCATCGGAGGGAACGAGACGCTTCTGGCTCATACAATTAATGGCTTTTTACCGAGTTGGGTTTTTCCCAGTGGAGATTTTACAACCCATTCTAGGGTCCAGGGTGAACAATGTACTTCAGTTGCAAGCATACTCTGTGGAGCGAAATGCACTGGAAATTGAAACGAGGCGTATACAGATGGGGGATTGCAGAGTCTGACCACAGATGACTGGATGGCAGGGCTTGCGATCATCTTGGGCTTCGTTGTCAAACGACTGCGGCCTCAACATATTTGCTCGGTGTAGTGTTGCACTCCAGTGACCTCCTTGCGCGTCCTCATCCCTTGGGTCGTGTGGGCTTCCCAGTGAAGGCCACGCCTTTTTGTGCCGTTCCCTGTGGGTTAGTTGATGGATAGAAATAGCCAAACTGCACATATGGACGCATCTGGACGCATATGGATACCTGCGCAGTGCTTCCCCGAAACAGCCTCCCTCCAAACACAAACAGCACAGTCTTTGATCTCATTGAGCAGGTAGACAGAGAAGCGAGGCCAAAAAGTACTGCAGTGCGGGCAAACTTGAAGAAAGATGGTGCATGTTCGATGTTGAATGACCTGCTGGGCCTCACACCCAAGCAGGGGATCTTCGGAAGAGGGACTCTGCACTGTGCCTTCATGAAATCTGCTGCATTACCCTTGTATTTTGCAGTTTGAGGCTTCAGCTTGAAGAATGCCCAGCTGGGGGGCTTGCAAAAATAGCCTTGATGGACCCCCCCCCCGCCCCCTGTGACCCCGTGTTACAATCGCCACATCAGATGTGGTGGCAACTACCTGCCACACTTCACAACTTCACAGTTTGGGAATGATACAATGTACAGCCTGTCCCCGCTGGCAGGGGAGTGGGCGCCAGGTGGGCAGTGTGCTGCAATCGGCGGCAGCGGACAAGCTGTCCGCTCACCGCCATAAAACTTCGACCCGCGCCCCCTTTCCCTCCTACATTCCGCCCCATTTCGGACGTAAGCACACAGCCGTTATGGACCCTCCTAATCCTTAACTTCCTCGCTTTTGCGAGCCTTAAGGAACGATTTTTTTCTTTTTGCCACAATTTTGTTTGCAAGGGTGTGCTGATGGGTGCCACATGGTTTGCAGTTCTGTCCCCTGTTTGCTTCCACAAAGCTGAGTATTGGTGTGTCCTGTGGGGGATATTGTCACGTATCATTGTGTGTCGTAGCTGTGGTCATTATTCCACGTCACACCTACAGTCAGGGTTCAACGACCTTGAGGGACCGTATGGCTCTTGCCCCTTTGTTGGGCTTCCACACGGGGCAAGGGCTAAGGGAGGGCTACGTCTGTTCGGTGCGCCTCTATTATACAGACCTTCCTTTGGCAGAGGCATTGACTCCCGATGAATACGCCTGCACTGAGAAGAGGTGCTTTGGTCATGACTGCATCGGTCCCTCGATCAACCACTCATGTTACACTTGGGTTTCGGTCGAGAAATGGGAGCACGGGGGCACGAGGCCAGGCGTGGGCCTTGGGATTTTCCTATGCCGTTCTTGTTGCTGTTCTTGTTGTGACTTCATGACGTTTGTCCAAATTTGCTCTGCTGGTCCGACCGTTTTACAAGTCATGGTTGTGATTGATGTGTGTGCGTTTGTTGCCATTTTTGCTGTTGCAACACAACAACCCTTGGTCGTTTGCACTCCACCAGCTGCTCTCATCTCGTCCTGGGTATCTGTTGGTGCGTATGGTGGGTGATTGGGCGACCATGTGGACACGTGGCAGGAGATGGTTGGGGGCACGAGTCGGTTGAAGCCCACCACAACGAGATGGTTGTAGTGGTCACTGCAGTGGGATGCACAGCACTGTACTGTACCAGACATTGTGGGCGAACCCCCCCTCCCAATGATATGTGAAAGCGGCATGGGAAATAATCTTCCCAGAACGCTCATCGGAAGAGCACCCAGCATGCAGTGGGCAGTGTAGGACACCCCCGAGCTCGTATATGAGAAACAGACTGACAACAGAAGGGGGATGAGGGCAGCCTTTGAGGGCACTTGGAGGGGCGGACAAAGGGGAAACCACCATTTATCTGTCCGGACTCGCTGCTTGCAGTAGATGGGGCGATGGGCACGGCACAGTGGATTGGGTCTAAGAGGCCGGCGGGGCATCTCTGGCAGAAAATACTAGAGATTATTGAGGGCAATGACTGTGCAGATCATCTGGCCAATTTGGGACGGCAAAAACCCCCCCCTTCTGTTTGGACACATACGGCGTGAATCCTAATTATTTGCGGAAATAATGAATTCCCAGCACAAGGTGTTGTTTACCGCAAAAAAAACCGCAGAAAAATATCAATTTTCACCTTCATGCCCTTCGCAAAAATGGGTTCTGCAAAAACAGATAGCAAAAATGCAATAATTTTCCACTATTTTTGCATACTACCACAAAATTTTGCCAAAATAAGATTCAAAATACCCAACACAAAACTTAGGATTCTGCAAATAATACACCCATATGAGCAACGCCGCAGGCCCAAGACACCTTTGATGGATGTGGAAGCACGCACCCCATAACTCGAATCAAGACTAAATACTGGGACTCAGATGGTGAGGGATGGAACATTGAGCACACTAGTAAAAGCGGCCGAATAAAGTGCATGTTCAGGGACACCTAGAACGATTCATGCCACTGCCCCCCCCATATTACCCCAAACCCTTCCTTGCTGCCTCGCTCGCTTGAGGGACATGCCCTCCGGCACTCCCACCAGCACCCCCCTGCACAACCCCCCCTCCCCTTATAACCCTCCCCAAACCCTCCCTCCCTCGCTGCGTTCGCTTGAGAGACCACCCCCCTTGAGAAACAAGCCCCCCCGCATTCCCCGCGGACCCCCTCTGTACGCACTGTTGGTCCATTTCAAGGGTTTCTTGGGAACTTGCATGGGCTAACATGGGTCAACCCTGGCTCAAAATAGCCTAAAACCACTTGTTTGAGCACCCCAAGTGGCCTAGGAAGAATTTTGGAAAAAATTATTTCTGACCGCTTTTGGGCCCAAAGGTGACCCTGCACCCCTACCCTAACACGTGCGCCATGCACACTGGTGGTGGCATTAGGGCATTGGAAGTTGTTGATAACATGGAAATACTGTGCAAGTGATCCCCTTCATCATTATTTATCACCACAAGGGTGCCCAACACAGTCCATGGCTGTCAAATAGAGCAAAGTAAGGTGGAATTTAAAAAAAGTATGCAAAAAGGTTGCTTTTCACGGTTGATTTTGTGGTATTTTGGGCACCCAAAGAGGTCATTGAGCCCACCAATTGGGTGCTACACCCACTAGACAATGATCAAAGGTGTTTGTTCATCATCTAGATTGGTTCCAATGCAAATGCCCCCTCCATGGACCATAGGCCCTCCAAAGACACCCAATCTGCCCCAAAAAAGGGTATTTTTTGGCCACCTTTGACAGATTTTGAAATCTAAGTCTGCCACTTGCAACTCCCATTCCCCGCCGCCACCATTGATTTTCTTGCTCAAACTTTGTGTGGTTGTACTACACTCCCATATGCATCATCCACCAAAATCACCTCGAAGAGAGGTTGTTAGATCAAGCGCATGCGCGAGTGTCGTATACCCCCCGTTTTTGGGGTCGTTCGCGTAGCATACCCCAATGTATGGTTTCTGACGTCTAACCCCTTGTAAAATCATCATTTTAGGACCAAAAATGATCCCCCAATGACTTTTTGGATTTTGACCCCCGTACCCCCCCCCCCCCACCTGGGTAGCCTTTTTTTTGAGGGCGGGGGGGGGGGTCAAAACTTCTTTGCATATTGTGGCCGCTGTGTGTGTATTTAGACCTGGGGCCTGAAGAACTTTTTTCTTGTATATGGACCCCCTAACCCATGGCGGGGGTCCCCGGGACCCAACTCCAGGTACCCCTAGTCGGCCCGCCAAAAGCTTCAAAATTGCTGTTTGTAGGTGGTTCAATGGCATCTGGTGTGTGCACAAACTGGTTGAGCAGTTTTCCACCCTCTACAGGTCAAAAGTGGACAATTTTGCAAAACATTTTTTTGATATTGTGACCACTTACAATGATGAAATATGCTATGTAAAGCATGTTTTAACCCCCTTTTATGTGTTTTTCACCCTGTTTGGGTGTTGCGGGGGGGGGGGGGGGGGGGTCTAGGGCACAACCTGCTCGTGCAGTTTTCCCGCCTCAGCAGCTCAAAAATGGAAATTTCCGAAACTGATTTTTTTGATACTTTGACCATCCAAAATGATCAAATATCCTACGTAAAGCATGTTTTAGCGCCTCTTTATGTGTTTTTCACACTTTTTGGGTGTTGCGGGGGGGGGGGGGGGCTACCAAGGGGTCTAGGGCACAACCTGCTTATGCGGTTTTTCCGCCTCAGCAGCTCAAGAATGGTTGTCTCTCTCCCCTCTTCGAGGTGCCTTGCCGAAGGCAATAGAATTTCAGCCAAATCCAAAGCACCACAATGGACTTCTGATTTTAGCCCATTTCGCCATGCCTGCTGCTGCTTGCTTGCTTTGCTAAACCTGGTAGGGCCACCCTAGACACTAAAAAGGGTTATAAAACCTAGCCATCTTGGAGCCATCTTGGTGACCCCAAACCTAACTTGAACAAACGAGCCAGGCTCTACTCCCCCCCCACTTGCAAGTGCACTGAACCATGCCATGGGCGTCCATTGTGACGACCCAGTAAGGGACCAACCAATTTGAGACACCGAGGGTGGTGGGCCCAAATAGCCCGTCATTTCACATGGCGATGAATGTTTCTCCCATGTCCTCCAGGGCGTCAATGTGGCTGTTGGGCACACTGCAAATAGTAGCCATGCACAAACAACCCCCCAGCACGCAACAGTATTCTGTATGAGTGCTGACTCCAGTCAAGCAGAGCACAAAGTGGACACATAGTCTACTATATCCGGCAACACAGAGGGTTCACGACAGGGATGGATGTAATTTTGGCGCCACTTGGGGGGGTCCGGATCCGGGGGGGGGGGGGGCTCATTTTTTGTGACTGGTCACAAAAAACATAAAGGGCCATAGTGGGAAAGTGCAAACCCAAAAAATATCGTGACCAAATAAGGTGTCTACGGTGGAATGTCGTGTGTGCCTGTGTGTGCCTGCCGGTACGGCAAATTTACTGTGACTGTTGGTTTATTATGACTGCTAGTAGTTGTACACTGTTTCTGTATGCCGTTGTTTCAGGCCCCTTCGTTCCTTTTTGTCACAATGGGCCGCAAGAAAATTCCTCGCACATGTGATCCTCCAACCTGCAAGAGTGATGCTGCATGCAGGCAGAAGCGCAGCAAAGCAAAGTCGTGGGGTGCCACACAGCGCAGGAGGAGGCGCACTTCACAGAATGTGTGCAAGCCATGCAAGGATACGGGTGGGCGGAGGAAGGACAGCAACACACTGCCTGCATCAGGTGAATGTAATGATAATCTGGCGGACATGTCAGATGGGGCAAGCTCCTTGTACTCGTTTGCATCTATTTCTACATGTTCATCAAGTGGCAGTGGCAGCGATAGTGTCTGTGACTGTCAGTGACACCCAAGGTGGACAATCATGGCGGAGGCGTGGCGATTGTGCCGCGTGACACAAAGTAAGAAGTTGCTCAGTGCCCCTGGGTCTTGCTCGTTGAAGGTGGACCAGGCGATGGACAGCACACCAATCGTGGTGTCGGCCCGGAAGTCGACGCGGCTGGCGGCGGAGGGGATCTGCACAGTCTGGAGCATATCGAAGTGGCCGATGGCGATCCCACCGGTACCGGCGCGGGTTTGAGCGGCGTTGACCCAATCCGGGACAAAATATGGAGGCATGTGGCACTCTTAACGAAAAGAGGACAAAGAAATATATGCAAGGGTACGTGAAAGCGTGGCGACAACCTGGGGATTTGGTGTGAAGATGAAGGATGTGAAAATGAACCCAGTAAGTCCCAGTAAGTCAAACCAGCAAGTGGGTTAAGGACCTGAAAGTCCTAGGGGGAAGTCACTTCCCGGGTCCATTTTTCCGGGAAGTTTCCCACGTTTCAAACCTAAAAGTCCTCTGGCAAGTCCCCGGGAAGTAGGTTTCTGACCCCATTCAAAATCTTCCCATGCACCCCCCGGGAGGACCCATGACCTTAAAATGATCCCAAAAGTAGAAACAATAAGTTTTGTCCCCATTGCAAACACCTACTTCAATTGGTGGGTATGGGACTTTGGCAAAACCTTAGCCCTAACCGGTAGGACTTCCCGAAACAAACCCCACTCCCCCCAACCCCGCCCCCCCCCCCCCCCCCCCGGCAACTTGGAAACCCACCTTCAGTGTCAGTGTCACCTTGGGTGAGACGTCAAGTAGTCGTAGCTACAGCAAGCAAGACAATTTTGTGACAAGAGTGACGACAGTGAATGACATTGAATGACCCTGAATGACATTCGTAATGGTCCATACACAGCGCACTGTGCGTGTCAAATGTACTGTGTATCCCATGTTGCATCATCCCCCCCTGCCCTCCCATGCACATGTACGGGCAGAGGGCTGCCCAAAACGGCCGGTTGTGGGTCATGTTTTTTCTGACCAAATATCGTGACCTTTTTTGTGACCAAGGGGGGGGGATGGGGGGGGGGGGTACGGGCCGGACCCACCCCGCCCGTGTTATATCCATCCCTGGTTCACGATGCCAAGCCCCCTCTTGGTAAAACCCAGCAGCCCCCACCTATGGGCCACCATACATGTCCCAAGGGGCACTGGCTGAATGGGGCTGGCTCTGTGCAGGTACGCTGGAGGGGCTGACCCTTTGATCTGGGTGCACGCCACCAACCCCATAGAGTCCTCATATCACAGAAATTTTTCACAGTACCACTCTTAAGGTAGCCTGCCTATTCCCCGAAATGGGTGGGGCTCCCTCGAGAGCACCCATTTCCCAGTGACAAACCCACAGGGGCGAAGCAACCGGTATTAGTCCATGTGTCAATGTTCTTCCATGTACGACCTCCACGGGTAGCTCAATAAGCTCCTCGTACCTATGCATACACTTCTTTCACTTTGGCCTACTCCTGTAACCTCCAAGGGGTTCGTGCACACAAAATCCCTGACAAAAAGAATTTCCCCTTGCGCACAAACAGCTGTATCGTCTGACCGCCCTGGGGAGGTTTGGTGCGCACAATGCCCCATCATCTGACCGACAAGGCTACTCGGTTTTGTACCAGTTAGTATCGAAATCCGTTATCCCAACCAGCAGTGCCTAGCGACTCCTGATGGCACACGGAGTACAACCGTTCACTGCACCTAAAGTCCTATGAACTATCAATCTGGTGGACAGAGAGCAGCACACAATGCCGCTAACGTTCAGACAAAGCATCACAACATCTCAGCAGTAGCCCCCCCCCCCCCCCCGACGACAAGGCCTTTTGTGTGCACATACGCCCTTTTGCCAGTTAGCGGTCACCGCGGCCGAGCGATCAGCAATCTTTACTGCAGCGAAAGGCGCCTATGACATGTCACTGAAGAGCTTTTCTCTTTGACTTTTGCTTTACACTTCTGCTTTGTGCCAGACGATACCGGTCGTGCACATGCATCTGTATCCCATAGCGGGGGGGCGGAGGGCATCAACTGGTTGGTAAGTTGAACTGGATGTCCCCGCCGCAGACACTTCCAGCCATGGTTCTCCAGCAAGTTCATCAGCACAGTGTTGGGTTTCTGCTAGGCTACTGTCCTGGTGTTTCCGCCTTTGTTCTCGTGGGTGTGCAGTCCTTATGTACAGATGTCTTTGACCGCTCTCGAATGTTCCCTTGGGCGTGTCACGTGTCACCTCGTTCGTTGGCACTGCTTAGCCCTTGATCATCTCCCACCCTGCTGCCCAGGCGCTCTGGACTTGGCTAAGAAACCATTGCTGTTCTATTGCAAACCCAACATTTCGCAAGAGACTTCTGTTTTGACCCTTTTCTGTTTTTAAGGGAAGGGCACTACACGACTGTCGGATGAAGACGCCTTGTAGAGCAGTGCAGTGCTGTGCCAGGGGTGTGAACCAAAACTAACAACAGTAAAGGGGGTCCATGTGATCTCAACTAGCGATTGCGACGGCAGGACCTGGTGCTGAGTGTTGGGTGTTGGATCAAAATAACACAGCAGAAACGGGATGTGTGTGCTGTGCAATATCCCGTGCAAATGCTCAGCTTTTGCGGAAATGATTAGTTCAATGAGCCGAGCGAATGTCAGTGTGCTGTACGTACACGCCCAGGCCATCTGCCCAGTTACTGGCTGGCGGCTGTCGGTTAATAGCCAACCGCAGAGTTGACGTGTCCAATATTGGCAACCGCCATCGGCTGACCAGTCCACCGCGGTCCGCGGTGACGATCCAGCCACCCTTGCCCGACTGCGCTCACCACCCGCCCTCCCGCTTTTTGCCTCCAAACCAGCAAACGCAGAGCTTTTTGAGCATCTGCGCGGTGGATGCATCGTGGGAAAGGGATACATCACAACATGTCTCTTGGTGCAGTGCAAGTCTGTTTCAAGCCCCGCGCAAGCTAGGCGAATGGGAGACCACGGAGCCATTTTTTTTGGCCTTCCCATCCCCACTTCACACGAACTGAGCGCCAGGCCATCTTGTTGTTAGTGCACACAAAATGGCGGTACTCACCCTGCCCATGGATGCACTGCACCGCATGCTGGTGTATTCCAGCCTCGATGCCATTCAACAAGTGGCGCTGAGCTGCAAGGCCTTGCACGCGGCCGTCACCCACGACAATTTGTGGCAGTTGCTATGCCATCGGCAGAGCGTATTGTGCAGTCCGTACTGCACGGGAACCTGGCAGCAGCTATTCAGGTCTCCCCCCTTCATCTATGATCTGTCTGTGGCAGAAGACGCGGCAGTTTCTCCAACCAACCCCACCCCCTCCCCAGATGACGCCCCAGACAGCGAGCACACCCCAGACAGAGCAAGCCAACATGGAACACGAAAAGATGCCACGACCCAGCTCGGAGTACACCCACGGCGTGAACCGGCGATAAAGCCCAGAAACAGCAGGCCCTTGTCTCTTGCCCAAGCCAGGGAGGGACAGGAGAAGCACGCTGAGCCAGCGCGCTATCAAAGGGCAAGGTCGAACACGCAATGCACTGAGAAGGCGATGAAGGCCGTGTGAAGGCAGGCGCGGCTGGAGCACCGTGGCGGGTCCACACCTGACCATTTGAGGCCCAGATGACGCCCAACGTGTAGCCACCCACAACCACCCCACCTATAGTTCCCCCTTTTCCCTCCGACCACCAGCCACCTGGCTTGCTATGCCGGTGCGTGCGTGGTGCACAGCTGAGGGAAGTGGTGTCGGGGCGCACCAGTCAGAGTTGGGTGCGGTGCAGTGCGAGACGATGGGATACGGTGGTCCACAACATTACGAACCTCATTTATGCTTCAGGAAGTGGCTAGGACTACACCAAAGCTTGTTGTGCCATCGAGCGCAGTAGATATCCTTTGTGCAACGAACACTGAGGAAACCCGATTGGGCGAAGGACCCGGTTTTTGTGAGTGTTTCACCTGTTGTAACAGTTGCAGGGTAGAGTAGGCCGGGGGCGGCCGGGATGGGATGCGATGCGATGGAATAGGTAGGACCCAATACATTGGGGTATGATGGTTCGATAGGGTGGTCGAAGAAGGCACAATTCTGAGGTGCCAACGCCCCCCCCACACACCTCCCTCTTTCCGTTGAACTGCCCGGCCTTCGTGCCACAGGTCGTTCAGCCCCAGCGGAGATGGCGCATTACTGCCTCTGATCACTTTCGATACCGAGACCAGCACTTGGGCTGATGAGCCCCGGACCCTGGAGGCGTTGCAGACGCTGGGATCGCAGGTCGTGCCGACCTGCTTCTTTCCGTTGAGCTCGACCGCGGACGACTGCACGCTGGAGTACGCCGTCGAGTTGATGGGCTGCACGATGAACTGTGCGCTGGCGCTGGATCCCACTGCCCTCCGCGCCCTGCCCCCGGGGCTGTACCTGTGGGGCAAGGGCTCCCACGCCATGACATGCCCGCGAGGGGGCCTCGGCCTGTGCCTTCTGGCGCTCGGAGTCGATTTGCACTCCTCTGCGCCGCCCCTTGGGCTGTCCCACCGGGTCCAGGTCTGTGCCGGGCGGTGTGTTGGTGCAACAAGTGCGCGCAGGCGCTGCATTCGCGTGCAGGCGTGCGGGCGCACGCGCGCACGTACACCCGCCCGGGCGTGTGCCTGTGTGTGCGTGGGTGGACGGATGCGCGTGTGCGTGCGTGCGTGCGTGCGGGGGATTGTGTAGGGGCGCATCGTGTTTCCGGGACACACCCACGGGCGCCTGCACGGCGCGCTGGTGACCGACATGGTGACGAGCCCGCGCTGCGGATTCAGAATCGCGAGACTCCGTCTCGAAGTTGCATATCAACAATTCGCATCATCCAGTTGGAGGGCCCCAGGGGTCACGGCTGTCCGTCTGGCGGATGGCACCGCTCAGGGGGCGCACCGTGCCTCTGCATGTGCACAAGTTCAGCTGTTTCTTGGGTTCCATGATCACTCAACCGGACGTGTAAGCCACACATGCCCCCCATGCACCGGTCCAGAGAAGCTATCGAACCAAAGAATGCACGCCAAGTGACACGGGTGCTCCAGGCGTTTTGGCCCTTGACACGTGGTGTTTTTGAGCGGTGGTTTGGGGGTTGGTTCCGGGGCAGTCGCCCCGTTGACGGGCGTTGTGCCCACGCCGCGCAGATTGCAACGCTCATCATCCTCACGGCACGGTGGAGTGCAGCATCTGCCATTGCTGACAGCAGACCGTCATCGGTTGCCAGTGGTCCCCGGATCCGCCGAATTTGGGTGTGCTTCCCAGAGGTCTCTTATGCAATGCGAATTCATCCATTCGATCCCAATGTGTTCGACGAACCCGCCCGAATTCGGCTTCGAAGTCCACCAGAAGCAACCAGCCGTTGTTTCTGGTGCGGTGAACTGTGTCTCGAAGGGGAGTCTTTCCTTTCCCGCGTACTGGATGGAGACATGGTTATGATCCATCAACTTTCAACTGATGCAGTTATCTCCTAAGTCGTCTCCGATGCTCCTTGAGTGTTGCTTGGCAGTAGCCCGGATCCTGCTTGGGGTAGTAGATGTGACACTTAACCACAGAGACTTTGCGCGGAGTATGCACCGCGTGCGAACACGGCAGAGTCGCAAGCGCTCGCACAAAATTGGAAACGTGCACCCGAGGTCGAGATGCGAAACCCATGCTTTGGAGCAAGCGAATTGTGAATATCCGTCAGGGCAGCTGTTCCTGTCGCCGCACGCCCATCCCATCCTATCCCATCCCATCTTACCCTGACCCCGCTTGAAATCTCCCCCCCCCCTTGCAATCCCCCCCCCCCTTGGGGGGGAGACCGTCGCTTCACCGTTTTGTTCGGCAATATCTATTGCAGTGGTTTGTGTTCCCCATCTGTCACATGCACGTTCTTGCATTGCTTTCCCATCGCTTCAAATCAGTCACCTGTGTGTATTCTGTGATATTCTCTTTCCAAAGGGGGTGTACAGGGTGACGTGTCCTTTTTTTAGACCCAAGATGTTTACTCCCGGTGACCGTGTATGGTACCAGTCACGCACACTTGGTGCACATGTGTTGGCCACTGTTGTGGGGCCTTCGCCAAATGGGCCGCAGTTTTGCCACATTCGGTACATAGGGGGGAGCCTTAAGCGCAGTGCGCGCGCAGTGCAACTATTTGGGCATCTGGCCGTACTAGAGACCCATACTTTGAGATACTAGGGGCCCCTAGGGGCATCATGGTGACCCCTAGCGGAGGTTTTGACTTCTGATTTTGTCCCCCTTTGTTTGGGGATCCCCGTTGTGGGTGATGATGGGGATGTTTGTGCCCTTTGTTGCACCAAGTCTGACCCTGAAAAGATGTCCATGTGTGACAAGTGTGTTGAGCTGGGGCAGTTTGGGTCACCTAATTCTAAAGGCGTTTCCAAGGGGTGTGCTTGGGGCCTCTTCGGGGGAACATAGTCTAAAAGTAGCGCGCAGTGTGCGCGCACTGCGCGCACAGTGCAAAGATTCCCCCATACACCCTTGTGGGGTCACTCCAGTGGATCATGAGGATGCTCAACTCTCAAGGCTTGAGGCTGTGATGGATGCATCACCAGTTGGAGAAATGGTGGGCGACTTTTCGGCGTCGAAGAGGGATTACAACCAAATTTTGATGGAAAGTTGTACTTCACTCGTGATACATGTGAGGAAAAGTGGATCCCTAAGGATTTGGCGCCCCCAAAGAAGTCGGTGCCTGCCCCCAAGGCAAGAGCAAAGCCAGTCCCCAAGCAGGCTGGTGGGGTTGCGCAAGCGGGCGCTAAACCGGCTGCCAAACCAGCCCCATGCTCAAGTGCCTCCTCTTCATCAACCACACACCCTGTGCCCGTTATGCAAACTGAACATGTGGAACAGTTCAAAGGGTGCTATTCTTGTACGCAGAAATTCTTTACCATCCCTTTGGACCCCCAATAACATCCATGTTACATGAATCATATTGGCAGAGCATCAGTGCAAAAGTCGCTTCACTTGTGTTATGTTTGATTGCATCAGTGGAGGGTACCAAAGGTTGCCTATAAATACCCTTGCAATCCCCCCCCCTAGGGGGGAGGACCGTCACTTGGCGACCGTCTCCCCCCACGGGGTAGACGCGCACTAGGGGGGGACATTTCAAGGGGGGGTCAGGGTACCCCAGTGCACCCGCATCGCATCGCATCGCATCGCATCGCATCGTATCCTGTTCCATGCACCCCATTGCATCCCATCTCGTCCAAGCGGTGCGCACGCACCATGCAGACTCTCTCCCCGCGACCCACTACTCGTGCAGGTCGCGCAAGGGCTGCTGCAATTAGCCATCAAGCTGAGTTCCTGCCTGGTTGTGTGCACCGAGGAGCGCCTTGCCGGAGGGGCCATGGAGTGGCTAGACGTCATCCTGCCCCCGTTGCTCACTCCTGCCCCCTTCACTACCGCCGCCACCAGCCCCCACCTTGTGTTTGCCGAGTGCTCCTCTGCACCCCTCGGCGTCGGGGGTCGCATCGTGCCCAGGGACCCCTTTGAGCGGCTGGCGGGGCTGGCGCAAAAACTCGGCACCCCTGAGATGAGTTCCCTGATCATGTGGGCGGTGAATTATTTTGATGACGTCAAGTGCTACGGCATCGAATTTGCTGCAGGTTCGGGTGGTTGTCGCCAAAGGAGTGGTCATGGGGTGTGTGTTTAGTGCTTGACCCACGAGAGGGGCGGGGGGAAGTGTTCAGGCCTAAAATGGACCTCCAGTGTTGGGATTCCCGGTATAATTTGTCAATTGGGATATTGGTGTGATGCGTGACTCCAAAATCAGGACCATCGGATGCGCATTTGCCAGCTCTATGGAAAAACTCGCTGAAAACGCACGTAGACCCGGGAAATCGCAATTTATTGCGTTTTTGGCCTCCGCGGCCCGAAGAAAGTTTTTTACATGCGCTCGGCCTTCATCCTTCCCCAGCCAGGCTGGGATGGAAACAAAAAGGTTGAAAAAGGCAGGGCACACGCGTGTCCGAAATTTTTTGGTCCCCTTCAACTTTGCTCAAAATCACGTAACTTTTGGAGGTTTTTGATTTCGAGCCGGTCGTCGTTTACCCAAAGCACCGCCGGGTGAGGCGCCAAAGGCGCCGATATGGATTCTTGGCCCCTGAAGGGGGGGGGGGGGGGGCTCTGATGTGTGGAGAGGGGGGGGGCCTGGGGATCCAGCACCCAGTCGGCCACCGCTGGGGCCCCTGAGGCACACTGTGGAAAGGAATGGTGGGCCAGGCAAGGGAAGGAACCCCCGACAAAACCGGGGTGGGCAGAACCAAGGACGACGGCGCGGTCATAGTGCAGCGTAAAGCACCCGGGACACCGTGCAGGCGCACGCCACCCGCGTCAACCATGAAGCGCACGCTACCCGCACCAACAAGGAACGCGTCCTGCACCGCGCGACCCACGGATTGGGGGAGCGTACGTGGTGGACGGCCGGGACAACGCGTGCAGGAGCAGGGCAGCTGGGCCTCACGCACACGGAAACGCAGCGAGGCAGGTTGTGGACGGCCTGAGGCCAGAGGTGTGGGGACAGCAAAACCAGCAACCTGACCCCCACAAAACACCAGCATAACCCCAGTACGCCAGCTACTGGGCGCCGCTAACGCGCAAATGGCACATCCTGCCACATCCAGCACAGCGCCGGCACACCAACCACTGGGCTCCGCGAACGCGGAAACGACACCAGCAGGAGCACCGGCCGCAGCGGCCGACAGAAAGCAGCGACCCGACGCAACATGCGAAGGGAAGAACGGGTGACTGTCCAGGGTACCGTAAAGAAACAACAACCAGACGGAATGTCACACAGGGAGGGGGGGAGTTGACATAAGCCAAAACCACCGAAAAAGAATGTTTTACAAAGTCTGTGGGGATTTGCGACCACTAGTTGTCGTTCTCGGTTATGGGACGACTTCAGCGATACGAAATCGGTGAGGCTCGTAGAAAAACCAAAGTGCCGTGGATGGTTGGGCCGAACAAAGATACAACACAGCCGAAACACACCAAGTTCGAACTGAAAGGATGATTCAGCATGTAGAGTGAGACTGGCGTAATCTCTAGCAGTCTTGTTGTGACCCATGCCAATGCCACATATCTTCTCCTCTAGCATCATGGCTTTGTTCTGATAGTCAAGTGCCTGTGTATGGTCCTGTGTGATGTAGGATGTGTGCCAGGCAGAGAGGAGGGGGGCGGGGGCGGCACAGGGAACCCCGCCGAGGAGAGTTGCCCGTGGCAGTACATGGAATGTTGCCTTCTTGGATTCGCGTTGTCCCGTTGTGTATGTTGGTGTTTATTTGTGTTCGCGTGCGTGCGCGTGTGTCTCTGTGTGTAATTCTTCACAAACACGCGCGCGCATGCACACGCACTCACACACACACACACACACACACACACACACACACACACGAGTGCCACGAGTACTAAGGGAAGCCACCTGCGACCGCACTACCCCCTACAGGGACTAGTGGCAGGTCTAGGGCTTCTGTTCCAAGGGTGGAGGGATGCACCGAGCCCTCTTGTTGCCGAGGGCTGTGAATTCCCGTAAGTCGCTCAATGGGCGGCCTGAGTGGCGCCGTGAGGAGGGCATCAGCACTGGCAAGAGAGGGGCAGGGCCGCCGGGGGGGAGAGGGAGGCTTGGATCGAGTCAACGATTTCGGTTTAGAAGCGGGTCAGAAACACACACACGCACAGGCAGGCAGACGTCGGGGCGGGGGACGAGCCGGTTATGCCAGACATCAGCCCCCTCCCGTACACCCCCCCAAGCAGCGCGGAGGTGCAGCGCATGCTAAAACGAGCTCGAAGACAACCAAGAACGGCCCGCCAACTTTTTCAGTAGGCGGGACCTCATCGAAATGGGTGGCACGCGATCCGGGTGAGCGAACGGGGAGGAGCATACCTGAAACGCATGTGACTCCCACGTCACATTTCTTTTGGTGACAGAGGCGGCAAGCACGCCACCACGGGTCGACCATCACGCGGTCGGTCTGAGTCGTGGGAGCGATGAGAAAAAGGGGGGCACCAAGACACAACCGGTGAAAGTCACGCCTGGTTGTTATGAATGCGGGTATACAACCACATCGGGTCATAGTATATCAGAAACGCATTTGTCTCCTACGCCATAGATCGTGGGTTCGAATCCCGGTAGGCACGCCGCCGGGGTTCATTCTTCATGCAGGTCCAGCCGCCACCCCAGCCCCTTTCACCCCCTCCCAGCACATGAGCTCCAGCGGCACCCGCCAACAGCACAACAGACTCGCCCAGTGGGGCCTCTGCACAGGGAAGCACGGGAGCACGGACCAGGGATGCGGGACGCGGTAGGAACACGAGCCCCACTCCCTCTTGTTGCATGTTGCATGTCATCTCAACCCAGTTCCTGAAGCCCGGCGACAGGGCAACAGAACAAAAGAACACATGGTTTGGTCGCATCATTGTTGAACCTCGCAGTTTGAGCATGATTTGAAAGAATTGGGCGTCACACACACACACACACACACAGTCTGTCCTTTCAGCAGTGCAAGGATGTGCGGTCCCTGAGGATGAGGAGATGGAAGACTCACCCCCTGGGGCGACCGCGACGGAGGAGGATGATAGTATCCTTTGACCCCCCCGCTTGGATGAAGGCACTCAGTCACAGGTCCTTTGAAATTTATCAATACAAATGTCACATCACTGCGCGTCCACCATGAGGACGTTTTCCATTTTCAGGCTGATGTCATTGGAATGGAGGAGACTCGGCTTACAGAAGCCGGGCAACGCTGCATGAAGGCCACAGCAGCAGAATGGGGATGGGATTGTTATTGGGGGAAGCCACTGAGTTCCCCCACTGGGGGTATTTGGGGGGCACCACAAGGGGGAGTGGGCCTCTTGTTCAAAAAGGGCTGGAATGTACGCAAAGTAGAACCAGATGAGGATGATCCCATCGCCTGCAGGCTATGGCATTCAGGGCGGTGGTTGCATACTAGTGCAGGAATAGGTGCAGGACAATGTGTGCTGAACGTATGTGTTGCATATGGCGTGGCGGGCAATGAATCACTGAATCGGGAATTTTGGGAATTGGTCATTTGCTACCTGAGCCGGCTGGGGAACGCAGGCTGTATATTACTCACTGATGCCAATTTCAACTTTGATCTTATGCATAAAATTCCGTCGGCCCCACTGACCGCGATGGCGGATGGCTGGTTGGTGGACGCAGACCGAGCCCATGCCATCTTGCGCGGCAAGCCGCGTGTGTGCGTCTTTTCAAGGGACGGCAAGTCTGCTAACCGCATTGATGGTCTTCTAGTCGCTCCAGCTCAGGCAGGCACGCTGGCTGATGTTTCGGCTTTGCATGATCACTCCCTTCCCGGGCATGTCCCAGTATGCTTTACCTTTTCTCTGGATGCCCCGCTCCAGAAAGTCATTAAAATGAGGAAGCTACCTCCTTTTCTACCCCCCCCAAGGTCAGAGGAAGACGCGCAGAAAATCAGCAAGACCCTACTCCGCCCGCATCAGGACGAGTGGGAACAGCTACTGCTCGGGGGAGATGTGAATGCCATCTGGGCACAGTGGACCTGGCTTGCGGAAGAAGTGGGCATGGCACTGTCGTGCACCCACCTCACGATTGACACCCCTGCCCCTGAACTTCCTTTTGCTCCCAAGGCGACTCCCAGGGGGCGCGGCACAGAGCGCATGCTGCAGGAGACCACATTGGCTCCACGGAGCATAGCCCCCACAGGGGGGCCGAGAACACGTCTTCTCTCTAAAATTACAGGAACGCTGGGCGCTCTCCGCACAGTGATACAATGGCAGCGCAGCCAGGCAGGCATTAAAGGGAAAAGGGTGCCAGCCTCGGCCCGGCGCAAGGCCAGACAAATTTTCAGACCAGGTGCAATACCAAAACAGGTAGAGCTGTCGTGGAAGGCTGCGTGCCGTCGCATGCGCAAAGTGGGCTCAGCCTTTCGAGAGGATCTGTTACTCCATGAATTTGTTGCGCTGGCCCCTGATCCCACGCTTCCCAGTGACCGCCCGTTGCCAGCACTGGTCGATACCATGCATACGTACGACCAGCTGTGCTTATTGGGGAAAAAATATGCCCGACATGAGGAACGCGCCGGACTAGAGAAATGGAAAGCCAAAATGGACAGTGCATGGATGGATAAACCGAAGGAAGTGTACAAATGGATCCAAAATGAATACCAACCCCCCCTGGTCATGCTTCTGGACCCTGACACAAATCAACCCACATCCAATATCCAGCGGATGGATGAAATTTTGCACGCCTCATGGGACAAAGTCATGAGAAAATATGCGGACACACCTGAGCCCGACGTGCGCGCTTTTGCGCAAAAGTATGACCGGTTTTTGGAAAAAGGAGCGCGCATGCAGGCGAATCCCATCACAGGAGCCCGCCTCGCAAAACGCCTGAGAAAAATGGGGTGGCATACGGCCACTGGGCTGGATGGGTGGTGTGTGGCTGATCTGCTACTGTTGCCTGTCCGTCTGCTGGACATGCTGTCTCAGTTATTGCACCTCATAGAGCAAACTGGCTGCTGGCCAATCATCCTGGCGAGGGGATATGTCTCCCTCATTCCAAAGGGGGAGGGCATGCTGCCCATGCAGCAGAGGCCCCTGTCAGTCTTGTCTCAAATTTACAGAGTCTGGGCCGGTATACGCCTGGAGGAATGCATGCAGTGGCAGGAACACTGGATCCACCCTCATGCGTATGGCTTCAGGAAAAAGAGGGGAGCCACAGATGCAGCCTCTCATATCTCGATGCTTCTTGAGCTGCACAAACTCATTAAGAAAGTCTTGCACGGTTTCGGGCTGGATTATGTGAAGTGCTTTGATTTGATACCGCAGTCCATTGTTCTGTACATTGCCCTCGCGCAGGGCATGGACCCAGGAACACACAGAGCCCTCAGTGGCATGTATCACACACTCACACGCTGTTTTAAAATCATGGGATGTTGCGCCAGTTTTTTCGCTGCCACAAACGGCATACTTCAAGGTTGTCCATTGAGTGTTATCCTCATAAAGCTCATGACGAGTGTTTGGAAACGTGTGTTAGATGCCCAGCAGCAAGGCATCACGGTTTCAGTGCAGAGACTCCCCCCCAGCGATCAGCCAGTGCAGGTGATGCATTACGTACTGACGGCACTAGGGTATGCAGATGACACGTATGGTTTTGCAGCGGGGTCCAACACACTCACGCCGCTGTTGGACTGCACGTCCACCTGGTTGCAGGACACAGGTCAAGGGGTAAATGCGAAGAAATCAGTCGGCTTCTCGTCTGACAAGCAACATCCAGTGCAGGCTGCGTTGCAAGGAGTCCCCTTCCCCATCTCCACGGAGTTTAAATCTTTGGGAGCGGGCGTCCGCACCACTGACGCCACTTGCTCGGGCCCGTTAATCCTCAAACGCGTCGCTAGGGCATGCAGTTTACTCGGCAGGGTACACGGGGCACAAGGGAACTTTGAACGGCGGTGCGATGTCATTTCGACAATGATCACCGCCACAGGCTTGCATGCAGCGGAGATAGTACCCCTGCGACCTAGGGATTTGCTGCCATTTGAATCAAAGGTCATGAGGACAATCTGGGGGCCATCACGGCCCGGCAGGGCCAAGGAAGTTTTCTTCACCTTGCTCTGCAAGGGACACAAAATTGCACCAACTCTGGTGCTCAAATACCACCGCATATTATGGCTGGCACATCTGTGCCGCACCAGAGGTGCAAACCAGATCACCGGCCAGGCGATTTGGGAAACAGATCAGTGCCACAAGGGGTCTGGGCCTTTCGGCCGTGCCATTCACACCGCACACGAATGTGGGTGGGTGTCAGTGCAGAGGTGGTGGAGTTGGAAGGTACCAGGGAAAAGCGACCCCCTGCTACTCTACGGGGACAAAAACACAGTGAAGCACGAAGTGCGTGAACAGCTGCGTTCCCAAATGCTGGATGCGTTAGTGCAGCGGCGGCCCCGACTTTTTGCTGGGGTCCATTACGCCACGTGCAGGCAGCTGGTACAACCCAGTGTAGCCGCTTTTGACATGGAACTACAGCGGTCCATCCTCCGGGGCATCCTCTCTGGAGCCACTTGGACGGCACTCAGGGCATACCAGAGGGGTATGCGCGTGGCCTCGACATGCCCTTTTTGTGGCAATGCACCAGAGGACGAGGAACACATATTGTGGCACTGCACTGCTTGGCACACTGCACGCACCGCTCACATGCCTGACGTCCTCAATGCGGCCGCACACATACCGAGCCTTCTCCCCCCAGATCAATGGCCTCCATGCCTCAGATGTTGTGGGCTGGCACCTGAAATCCCAGATGACTGCATCAAATCAGGGAGGGCCTACACCTTCTTGAACACTTTGCATACCATGTTCGTAGCTGTCTTGCAAGCTCGGAAAGTGCGCGACGCGCAGGCCCCAGCCGTTTTTCCAGGAACCGCCCGGTCACAACAGTTACGACAGTACCCATACCAACAGTTGGTAGGGCCACTACCATATAGTGGGGAGAAAGACACACTACTGCTCCGCACCCCCAAAAAGCATGAGTGGCCGTGGGAAATGCCTTTCCTTGCCGATCTTCTGCGATGGTTGAGGGCTCTGACCTGGACACAAGAACCGGGTTCAGTGACCTTCTTAGAGTTAGCTCTGGACTTCGAAGAATTTGCCGAGCGTACCCTGCCACATGCACCACAAGCCAAATTCAAGGGAACGACACTTTCACTGCAGGAAAGGGGCAGGGTGCTGAGGCTGGCCATGAACAGTGTGCAGCGGCTTGTCACCAAAGGCCAACTGCACCCAGCACGCATCGTCACGCGATGCAGTTCGCTGGTCCCTCTGGGAGGACCAGCGCTATGTGGACTGAATTGCCGCCCTTATTTCGCAGGCAGGAATGCAATGCTTTTCCACATCCAAAAGTTGGCAGAGTACTGCGAACAATTATGGTCCTCCAAAGTGGGTGCGCACAGAGTGCATGCGCCACGGCCATACGCATATCGCCCGCGCAGGTCAGCCGCAGAAGTGGAGTCACACAGGCTGCACCGGGCTCTCCATGGCAATCTGCAGACAGGACTGGCACCTCCATCAGAGCAGATAATGCCAGCCAAGGGGGGGGGATCGAACTCGTCTTTTGGGGCCGATTTTTTCCCAGTCATTGGGGATGGGCGCTTGCCACAACGCCCCTACACAGGCACGCGCAGGCACGTGTCAACACACACCACGCCACACTTGGCACCGAGGGTCGACCATTCCAAATGCGTGGCACACACAGCGCTGGCGTGTATGACCTGCAAGAGACTGCGCAAATCGGCAGAAGAGTGCTGCAGACTCGGGCATCACGCAGCAAGCCACGTGGCTCGTAGGCCACAGTTGCAACTATGCCCCTTGCATAACTTACCCCCCTGCCCGAGATGTACCCTCAAGCAGAGAGGGGTGTGCCATTGTTGTGACCGGGGGCACCACAAGGTATGCACCCCGGTCCCGGCACACAGGAAACGTACTCTCCCTATGCAATCTCTGTTGCCCCACAAAAAACCTTGCCTGCAAAGGCCAGCACGGCACTCATCAGGTCTGCTGAGGTCCCCACACCAACCGCCCACGCCACCGGCGCCCAAGCGCAGAAGGCCGAAAACACCACCGCCCCCATCCCCCCTAGCACCTGTTCCACAGGGACTGGAAGGTGACGAAGCCGAGGATGCAGTAGCCCAACCACTCTTTTTGTCGAGGCATGGGAGAGCCAGTACTTCGGTCACATAACCAACCAAACACAGAGGTTCTGATTCCGCAGAAGGGGGGGAAACAACGTCACACAGAGGCCTCAGCAGACCTGAGCTGAATGGGGCGTCCAACCCAATGCTGCACAAGGATCTACCTCATCAAAGTACAGAGCACACACACACACACACACACGTAGAGAGGGAGAGAGAGAGAGAGAGAGAGAGAGGGAGAGGGAGAGGGAGGGAGGGACGCACACGCACACATACACCGACACACGCCGAAGCGTATTATCTTTCCACAGATTGTGAGTGCTTGCAGCCAAGAAGGTGTCAGTCGACGTTTGCGGACAGCGTGAGGACCCCTGCACGTGAGTGGCTCAAGCCCATGGCGCCGTGCTGGCTGTATGATCAGTTCACCTCCCTCAAAGTGTCGGGGGAGGTCTACGGTTATATGGTGAGTACTGAAGTGCAGATGCTTAACAAAGGGGGCGTTGCTGCCGCCGATTCCGATGTCCGCGCGGAGATCTTTGGCAGGTCTTTATGCGGGGAGCTGCCGGCAGCCCCTCGCCGACCTCCCACTCTCGCCACCCCCTGCGGTCCTGGCTGGCCCCCTACAATCCTCACCGATGGCCTACAATACAGGGTACTTATACTGTACTTACCAACACTCTACAACCGTCAGCCGCCCCAAGCCCCACTCCTGCAGCCCCTGAAAACTTGCAACAGCTGCGCACAATGCCCCACAGCCTTTGCCAACCCCTGACAAGCCCCAGCCCCGACAACCTCGTCTGTTCTGCTCAGCCTCCCACAGTCCCCATCGGCCCCACTTCACGTACGCCTCATTCGCCCTTTGCAACGCAGCGTACAACCCCCGTCAGCCCTCGGCAAACGCCTACCCCCTCCTGCGGCCCTCTCTGCCACTGTGCAGCCCTCCCCATCCCTCATTGCATACTGCCTGCAAATACATATGGGGGTGGCGCGGGGGGGGGAAGGGATGCTTCCCTGATGCACTCCCGGGAGCCATCACCATCCCAACCACACCGGGAGGGGAAGGCAACCCAAACCTAAGTCAGCGGGTCGCCCCTGCGGGGGGTTGGCAGCCGGCTATGCGGTTGTCCATTGGGCAGCGACCTAAAACATGTACTGCCCGCGAGTAGCTGAGTTCTGTCACCAAGGCCTAGTGCAGGGGCCTTGGGCACGCTTATGAGACACAGCGTCCAAACCATTGGTGGTCACTGCACACGACCAACCAGGGGGTGGACTCACACGAGTCCCTAGCTCTGAGGCGTGGACAGCCCGGAGTGAAGTCCTCAAACGGGGAGCCCCTCAGCAGCCCAGAATGCAAAAGAGCAACAACGCATCACATTCACCACAGAACAACCCCAACAAACACCAGTGACAGGTCAGTTTGTAGATTTGGAGACATGTGCAAAAGTGCCCGGTGCCCCTGGTACCACCCAACTGAAAGTGGGACAACCTGACAGCCACAATGGGAGGCAGGGAGCGACATGCTGCCCCCCCCGGCGCTGCACACCAGCAGCGGTGAGCATGCCAGCAGAAGAAGGAAGAGCCCGAAATTGGGAGGAACGCAGGCAGCAAAGCAACTGGGCACAGAGCCGCCCCACACACGGCAGTGAGACGAGCCCCAACAGGACACACAACAACACACAAGGGAACCATGAGGTGTGAGCACTGCAGCAACCACCAAATGCGGCGCACGCCGAGCGAGCCATCAGCGAAAACCTCCCTCCCTCCCTCTACAAGGTGCCCACGTACTCCACAAGGGCGGGCGCTGCGCCCCGCGCGCCGGGAGGTGCCCGCCACGGGGGTGGCAACAGGGCCGTGACCAGCCAACCGTGCACGGGACAGTCCACGTCGTACGGAGTTGTGAAATCCGCGGACGGGGTGGCAGGCGGGTGGGGCAGGAGTGGGTGCACGAAAGGTGCACCCAGGAGCGCCAACAAACAGGGGGAGGAGCAACACAGACACACAGAACGGGTGAGCACAGCAGACAAGGAGGAGGGGCACAGCAAGGCAGGAGAGGCAACCAGAACAGCGGGAACAGGGAATCAGAATAGAGGGGATGGGAGAGCGTGCGCATGGGAGGCAGCGACAACAAAGGGGATGGCCTGGCCAGCCAGCCCCGTCGCTACTGGGTGCCAGGGCAACCCCTGCTCAACCGGCATCAGTTGGGGCTGTCTCCCGCAGCCCAGATGGGCTGTTTGCGCAACAGGAGCAGGAGCCCATCAGGGGCAGACCAGCCGTGAAGGGGAAAAGGACATATGGTGGACGGCCCGGACAACGCGTGGAGGAACCTGGGCCTCACGCATACAGAACTACAGCAAGGCAGGCTATGAACGGCCTGTGGACAGAGGCGCGTGGACAACAAAAACAGTCAAACGACCCCGGCAACAACCAGCACATACTCAATACGCCAACTACTGGGCGCCGCTAACGCGCAAACGGCACACCATGCCACATTCAGCACAGCCCCAACACACCAAATACTGGGCTCCGCGAACGCGGAAACGACACCAGCAAGAGCAGAAAGCAGCAACCCGACGCAACATGCGAAGGGAAGGGCCCCGTAAAGGAACAACAACGAGATGGAGTGTCACACAGGGGGGCTATTTCATTGCAGGGGGCGATTTGCCATCGCAGGCTGGTGCATAGCTACCCGAGCCTGCCCCCTACCCCTTCTCCAACCGCCAGCAACCGCTTGTGCCCCTGCGCCTGAGACTCTGTTCATTTGCGTCCGAGGGCAGCCAGTTCCTCGCTCGCTCATGCCGCCCCGTCTCCTTTGCAGCAAAGTCCTCTCCAAGTCTCTACGAAACAGCGTGGACACGTACAATTCTGCGATGATCTTCGAGCTCCAGAACGGCATCCCCCCCGACCAGCGCTGCCACATTCTGTCTGTCAAGGCGGGGCATGAGCCGCCGCCCGGAGGATCCCCTCATTCCCAGTCCCACGACATGCGTCTCACGATGCCGTTGGACGTGGACAAGCTCATCCAGTGCCACGATACCTTTTTCTTCGCTGCCCTGCGCCGCTTCACGTGCGAGTGCGATGCCCTCGGGTACGCCGATGCCCATGCCTGTACACACGGACGGGCACGTTGTCAATACCCACAGTTCTGCCCCACCCATACCCATGCCAGTGTGCACGCTCATGCCGATGCCCATGCGCATGTACATGTCCTGCGCACGTGTGTAGGGTGACCCACCCGGTGCTGACCAACACAACGTCACTGAAGGTCGACCTGAGCAACGCATTCCGTCAGATCTGGCGTGACAACCTCCAGCTCAGCAAGGTCTATTGCGAGGATGTGTTCGACGACTGCTTCCGCGGCTTCGAAGCAAAGTACAGCGCCGCTTTCGCCGCCATGTCGCCTTCCGCCGACCGCAGCCCTGCGGGCGGAACAGAAAGCGATGCGGAGCTGGTGGGCACTGCCACTGCCGGGCCCCCCGATGGGCGCACGCGCGCGATGCTGCGGCGGTTCTACTCCGGGTTCCATGACATCATTGAGGAGTATTGCATGAAGGCCCGGGGGCCGCGACAGTACAGCGCCCTGCTTGAGAAGGTGCCCAGTGTGCCAGGGACGATGGTGGCACACTGCCGCCATTACTAAGCGTCGGCGCTCGCCGAAAATTTGGCCATTGTCGGCTAGGCAGAAATTTTCCATTTTTCCAGTCGGCCAGTTCGGCTAGCACAATTCATCAAAGGCACCTGAGGGAAAGGTGGCAAGGCTGTGGAAAAATGGGGGTAATGGGACAGGGGGAAATGGGAAATTCGTCCCAAATCCTCTTGGTTTTCTCCGATTTTTCTCCAATTTCCTACGAATTTCACACATTTTTTCTACATTTCCCACTTGGTACTTTTGGCATTTTCTCTCATTTCCCCATTTCCCCCCATTTTCCCCCATTTTCCTCCATTTTTCCCCATTTTCCCCCATTTTCCCCCACTTTCCCCATTTTTCTCCATTTTTCTCATTTTTCTTTGCCTCTGCGGCTAGTTGGCTAATTCGGCTGCAGCCAACGCCGACGCCTGCATTTCGTGGCCAGAAATGGGTGAAAAATGGGTCAAAAATGTGTTTTCGCAAAAAAAAAAAATCGATCTTCAACCGCTTGGGATGCTCAAACGCATTGAGCCCGTTTTGAGCCCGTTTTGACCCATTGTGGCCCATCAAACGCAGCCCTATTCTCCATGGCCCCCGTTGGACCGTTGCAGCGGTCTGTGGGCCGTGAGCAGGACAGCGCGCCAGCAGAGGCATCGTCAAAAGTCCCAAACCAAATGCAATTGGGTTGGGTATGCACACTGCTGTCCACTACCCAGGAGGGATACTACGGGTGAACTTTCACCGTGTATGTTATCTCAACCTTTTTGTATGTTAGCATACGGTGGTACCCGGACCCAGAACATTGTTCGAACAGGTTTACATAAAAAAGCAAAAGGACACAGAACCGGTACGCAGCCACAGCAGGATGACACTCCGTGTCCAAGTATCATGGACGTGACAGTATGTAATAGAAGCAAAAAAGCTGCCAAAACAGGTGTTTTCGGGCACCCGCAAAGGGCCTGCCTAAATGTAATTCTGCCTACCAATAGTCTTCTCGTGCTCTGTTGCCTTTGGGAGTCTTTGGGTGGGAAGCTGGAATTTCATGGTCCAACCATCTTCTTGTTGTTGCATACCTTTGGGATCGCGGGTGAAGGTGAAAGGCTTCCATCATGTGGCCACTCAAGTGTAGGGCGGTATTTGTATGCGCGGTTGTGTCTAAGCTACAGTGGGTGTAGGGAGTGTAGTAAAATTTCGGACGTTTGCGTAGCTTGGACACGGGGGTTGTGAGAGAACTGCGTGCCTCGAGCGCATCCAAATTGTATCTGGCGTTGCTACCGTTCGCTGTGGCTTGCAGTGACCTCAACCGTATGGAGGACAGTACCATCAACGCGCTGCACACCAATGTATTGGACCTTTCCACCACTCCCCTAGAAGCACCCACCCCTCACTGGCTAACATTCCACTCTGGCCACGGGCCGGGGGTTGCTCCTCTGGTCTGTTGACGAGGCCTACCCGCCTTTGAAGGGCGCCTCCGGGCAAGGGTAGTTCCCAAAGGTCACCGTGGTCGGCCGCGTGCTGCAAATAGACCAGCCTTTGGAGTGGGTGTGTGTAGTGCCGCAGGGTGTCGGGTGTATGTTCGGGGCAGGTACGGCACCGGTTCAGCACAGCGTTTTGGCGCAGGCCCGTGGCGCAAGATCGTCCATCTAAATTGAGAGACCGCAAGTGACTGCTCGTTTAGTGTTGCATTCATTCGTTTTCTTTCATTCATTCATTCATCGCTGGCGGCGTAGCCCTCGGGGGTGCATGAGGGTTGTGCAGGTGCACGATATCATCGGATCTGATTTGGCTAGAGGCGCTGAAGCCGCCCGAAGGTAAATTTTGTGCACGGCTGCATACAGCCACATCATTCCCGACACCCCCTCTGCCCCCTGGCCTGGGTCTACCCCCCAGACCCTGGCCCCCCCCCTTCGCCCCCAGAGGGCCCTCGGCCACTGAGTCTGGGGAGGGGGCGGGAGTCCGCTCCATACCCCGGGTTTTCCCCTCGGTGACGTCCTCGCGCACTCCCGTGAGACAGAAGCCGCCTTGATTGAAAAGATGTGGCATGGACACCGGCTGTGCTGTGCGCCACCCAACCAGAAAGCCCCCGCTCCAAGGCGCACCTTTTTGGAGGGGCATCCCTTTCCTCAGCTACTGCCCCCCCCCCCCTCCCTCCCGCCTCTTTTGTGAGCATCCGCGGGGAATGTTGTGAATGCAGGGGGAAGAGTTGTTGAGCCGCATTGCTCAGTCCAGCGCGCTGTCCTTGGACTTGCGGACGGAGGACGTGGCGGAGGGGTGTCGGATGCTGTCCCTTGAGCTGCAGGACATGGTGTCCGAGGGCATCAGGAGGCACGACGTGGCCCGGGCCGAGGGGCAACGAGCGGGTGCTTTGTATACGAAGCATCTGGCGCTCCAGACGGAGATGCGGAGGCTGCAGACGCAGATTCGGCAGCGTGAGATGGCGGTTCAGGATTCTGTTAAGTATGTGGCGTGCGTGCGGGTGTATGGGCCTCTGCTGTCTCTGTAGGTCTGTGTGCGGCGGTTGTTGTTGTTGCCGTCGGTCCACAGAGGCGGTCTGCTGTAATAAGCCCGGCTCCAGCGACCGTAGCCGGCCGCCATTTCCGTAGTGGATACCACCACGACCTCACTGGGCCTCAGATTGGCTGTTCACCGGTACTCCTCAAGTCTGCAAGTCACACTTCAGAGTGGGCTCCCCCTTTTGGGGGGTGGGCTGCAGAAAACTAGGGCTCCATTGTCCAGAGGGGGCGACTGGTACCGGTCGGGGCAGCTGCCGCAGAGAGCGTCGCCCATGGGCCGCTGGAATGCAAAACGTGGGAACCACCAGTGGGCATGCAAGTACCAGGTTTGGTTGTTGGTGGTGGTGGTGGTGCTGTGTTATTGTTGTTGTTGTCGTCGTCGTCGTTGTTGTCATCGTCGTCGTCGTCGTCGTCGTCGTTGTTATCGTCGTCATTGTTGAGACATGCCGCATTGTTCCGAGTACAAAGAGGCCGCTGTGTCTACATTGTGCTGGCATTTGGTGTGACCACGGTGCTCTCTCTCTCTCTTCCTTGGCTGTCGTATGTGTCTTACGTGTTGTGTGTGTGCAGTTTGTTGAGGCATGGCGGTCTTCCAGCCAAAGCATTGCACCAAAGTGGCCTAACCACGGGCTGACTGGCGTGTGTGTTTGTGTGTGTGTCCTCAGAGATTTGAGGAGTGGGGCGGGGGGGGGGGGGGGGCAGGCGGTGGAAAGGAGGGCGGAGGGGGCGGCGAAGGGGCAACGGGTGCCCTCTTTCAAAGTGGAAAGCAGTTTCTGAGACTAACAGTCCCCCTGTCATTCCGCCGCCCGCCTAATCCCCTCCCACCCACCGTCATTCTGCAGGTGGTTCTGCCAAAGGGCATCCAAAATGGAGCGGATGGGGTACCGTGACCATGTGACCCAAAGCGCTAGAGACTGGGAGACCAATCATTGCATGGCGGTGCATCAGTTGTACACGGACCTGCGCACTGTGCAGGCCAGTGCAGGGGAGTTCGAGGCGGGCATGCGATCGCAGGACAACAATTACGGCAGGTTTGAGGCTTTCGATACCGTTGGTATTTTCCCAGATTCTTCGTTTGAACAAAAGGGAGCAGTTGGGCTATTGCCTCTGCAACCCATCCATCTGTTGCCAAACAGATTCAGTTGGTCTTTGTGACAGCTGGTGACGTTCATCATGTTGCTGTTAGAGACAGTAAACAACGAGCCTCGTAGTCCAACAGCTCGACAGGCATTGGAAGATTGCAACCGTATGGCAAGCACTTTTGTGATTTTCGTTGCCGGCAGGGGGGCAGCCATTGCCGAGCCACATAAGTGCATCAGCTGAAGAGACATCCCCTGCGGTGCCGGTGGTGTTTGTGTGATGGGGTCAGGGTTATGACAGGGAAAGCTTCGCATGGGAGCCTCCAACTGGTTGGCGGGGAGGCACAGTGCAAATGAGCTGTGCAATTGCACATCACACCGTACCATGTCTGGTTTCTTATATTTGTTGTATTACACCTTGATCTGATTCCAGCGATCCTGCCATGCAGCTCTTTAGTGTTTCATGCAGCGCATGACCTTTTGTCCAAGCCCGCGCAAGAGGGCATGTTGGCCTTGCAAAGGTTCAGGCTGGATCGGGCGGTGTGTAGCAGTTTTCCTGTCTCTGAATCCTTGCCAGATTCTACTCACTTAGACTACTCTGCACACCTCCTTCGAGTGCTCAACCATAATAGCACCTCCCTCCCAAGTCCTAGGGCATGTTACAGGCTTTGGAGGAGGGTGCCAGAGGAAACCTTTTGACCCTTTTTGCGAAAAAAGGTAAGAGGTTCCGATTTTTGACAAATGCACCATGCCTGATTAAGTCCAGCTGGGGTTCATGCAGCACCATGTGACCATGTCTGTTGTGATATATCTTAAGACCCTCCTTCTGATCAGGCTGGACCATTTGACACCATGCCTTCTGGTTCATGAGGCTTTGTGGATATGGTTGCCCAGTTTGTGTCCTCTGTGTTCTATCTGCAGCTGTTTTGAATTTGTTGTCCTGTGTTTTTGTCACGTACAATTGAATGGGCATCTCAGCAAGGACACCATTGTTCCCACACACTGTGCAGTAATGTATTGTATTCTGCACAAGGTGTGCGAGGGTGCGTGAGAGAATGATTCTAGTTCTGTGTGTGTGTGTGTGTGTGTGTGTGTGTGTGTGTGGGCGCGCCGTGTGTTCTCTGCGTCCCCATGGTCCTCCGAAAATACTGTGCGCGTGATTTTTGCTGTCAGCCACCACATGCCGGCCCCCAGGTACTCAGTAGTGCAGAAACTAATCCGCTGGTTGCGCAACAACGCTGTATGGGATCGGTGCCACTACACAGACCATGATATCCCACCAGGTGTACGACCTGAGGCATACACAGCCCCCTGGTCGTCCAACTTCCATTTGCTGCTGCAGCTGGCCGTCAGCCCGGCACCATCAGTGCCTGTGTGTGTGTGATTGGGTGGTGTTCTTTCTTTCCCTCCCTCTTCCCCTTCCGCTGCATCGGTTGATGGTTGGCGTGAACACAGAACTCCTGTAGATAACTGGTGCTGTCCGGGGTGCGGTTTCACAGCTGTGGGGTGGGGACCAGAATAATTTCCTTTGCTCCACAGGGCCGCAGACTGCTCCGTCACGCTGCACTGTATCCATATCTTTGTACAGCCGAAAGACGTCTAGGACAGCGCTGCTGTCCCTGAGGAGTTTTCTTTCCGCCGCTTTTCTTGCTTTGTTCTTGTTTGCGGTTACATCGTGTGTGTGTGTGTGTGTGTGTGTGTGTGTGTGTGTGTGTGTGTGTGTGTGTGTGTGTGTGTGTTTGTCACGCCTGTTCGTCTCGCTTCAATTGTGTGTGTGTGTGTCGCATTGTTTTTTGGATGCCTGGGTTTTCTATAGAGATTTTTTTGGTGCGGTAATTTTTGGCCTGCCGCCATGAGTTCATGAGTGGTCTGAAATGGAAAACCCTCCCATTGTGGGCAAAACACAACCCCCATTGACAAACCCCACCTGGGTTGTTTTTGGTACCATACCCATAACACAAAAACGAAAGTGACCGCCACTAGAACCCCACTATGGGGTGACAAACAAAACCACCTCTGCACCCCCCCCCCATGTGGACCAAAAAAAGCGCTCTCAACCCCTGCTTTTGGTGCTCTTCGTGCCCCCATCTGCCCATCTGCCCATCTGCCCCAATGTGGGACCACAACCCTCCATTGGCACATTTTTGGAAAGCAGGCCCAAGACGCGTCCAATTGACACAATAACCTTGCAACCTGTAATGCAGTATGACTCATGTTCAATGGTGCAATCAGGAATACAGAGGTTTCAGCAGTCGACCTGTAAGTGCAGGTGCAGCTTAACACAAACATAGAAGATTATGTATACCCAACGTAGCCCCCCTTCTAAACCATGGCTGCGGGGAGGGCGGGGGGGGGGACGGCCTGTGGACAGAGGTGTGTGGACAGCAAAAACAGTCAAACGACCCCGGCAACAACCAGCACATCCTCAATACGCCAATTATTGGGCACCGCTGACACGCACACGGCACACCATGCCACATTCAGCACAGTCCCAACACGCCAACTACTGGGCTCCGCGAACGCGGAAACGACACCAGCAAGAGCACCGGCCGCAGCGGCCGACAGAAAGTAGCAACCCGACGCAACATGCGAAGGGAAGAACGGGTGACCGTCCAGGGCCCCGTAAAGGAGCAACCAGACGGAATGTCACACAGGGGGGCACAAGTGCACAAAAATCCCCATTCTGTGGCTCCTGAAGAAAAGGGCAAACAGCGCATTCAATAGTAAATGAATCGCGCGGTGATCTCAAGCATTTGCAAAGAGTGAACTGGGATTGACTGAGGCAGCCTTGGGCATGTGGACGTCCTACAATGGTCCATGGATGTTTTCATACACCCCCAAATACCAATAAAGACGAAACAACCATCTATACTTGACAGTTTTGATAAAGCTGAGCACTCACACAACCTATCGGTTGTGGTCCAGCCTGGTGGTGAGCCTGGTGGTGCATGGGTGTGCAGTGTGGCATTTGACGTTGGTGAGGTCTTAACCAACTCAAAAGTTTTTTTTTACAAAAACGAAGAACCAATGCGCAAATGGGTACTCATTTTTTGTCGGCAACAGATCATTCCATAAAATCAGGAACATGCATACTCAATTTCCAAAACGTTCAGCCAAATACTCAGTACCTCATATGCGCAATGGTTGTCCAAAAGACGGAGGACATGATGCATCGAACTATAACACTAGAAGTATGCCGTTGATGCAGCCACCATCTCTTCGTCCCATCATATCCTCCAAGATCACATCACACTCACCAGGCCGCCCAATCGCACATAATTCCTGCGACATTTTTGTGCCAGATGATTCTGGCATCGGGATACACATGTATGGGGTGGCCTAGCTGCGGCATGAATTGCTGCAGTGCACCCACAGTTTCCAGGGTAAATTTCAACTCACGGCAACAAGCCTCAACTCCTCAGGTGCCCAATCTTCAATCGCCCCGGGATTCCCTTTGTGTCATGTACCACACATTGCCGAATACCTTGTAAAACGCGTTCGTATGCTGCTATCAGGCTGTGTCTCTATCCTGAAACAGAACCACCATGCGCTGCACAGCATCTTTAACACATTTCTCGCTTGTCCAGTCACGGAGATCTTTGACACACTTCCCCCCGAATGCATCCCAATGCACCCATTTGGGCACCGCACAGGGTAGGGAGCTATTTGTCTCTTCCCCTTCCTGGTGAATCCAATACGGCAAGGGTTGTGCTTTAGCCTTCCAGCCCCCCCTCTAAGGGCCTAATGCGGCCAGGCTCAAGTATCCGTTGGTCTGCAGAACCAAGCATCAACAGCCATGATGGCGCCAGTACACACACAACATGCGGGGCAATATGGCAATGACAGGCTCATTGAACTAATACCGGGTAGCTGGCACAGCAGAAGCCACGGAACTAGCTCCCCACTTCCAGGGTGTTGCTGGGGTAGACCAGCCAGGTTCAGTTGCTGCGATGGTCTATATTTGGGAGAAGGTTTCGAACTCTACCCCCAGAGGCCAAGTCACGACAATCACCGCAGATGATGCAAATCGCCACGGCCATCTTTGAGGGGGTCTTTCAGCACATTGCATGCATTGGGCGCGCATGACAATACCAGGGGCCCATATTTGGACCCGTTTTGCTTTTCTGTAACATGAGCACGACTGAGTGCGACAACTTTCATTGGCATTTACAGGCGTTCATTTCAGCCTTTCACCATGTCGCAGCCACGGGCCTGGGAGCGGCAATTTGCAGCAGCCCTGTCAAACCGGGAATACGAGCAAACCCTGGAAGCCCTCGACAGGGAAATCAACACAGAGATCGCTCGAACGGCTGCATCACATGTGCGGGATACCAATTGGTATTTTGAAGGCTGCAATCCTCCAGAAACCTCGATTCCTTTCCCCTTCCAGCAGTCGTTTCTACCCCCATCTGAGGCGCAGCCCCGCCAGCGAAGCGATCCCAATTGTTCGTCCCCACTCCTCTCTCAGCCCCTCCTCCCATCGCCCGCTGTACCACCACGGAAGACAGGGTCTTCTACTGCGACTGCTCAGAGCTCGCCTCACGACGACGACGATTTGCACGCTCGAGATCATGCTGCTTTGGCAGACTTGCCAAGTTTTTCCGGCACCAAGCCCATGTCGAGCGTTGATCCGCATGACCAAGTGGAGCAGACCCTGCAATGCCATAATGTGCCATACCTGACTGCCCCGTGCACGGCTCAAAACGAAGGTGTGACGTTGCTTGGCTCATGATTGTCGCTCTGATTTTGTTCAGGACGCCAACAACTCATGCCGCATGTCGCAAAAGGCGTGCCGAATGTGGGGAAACGTTGTCGCAAAGGGCGCATGCCAGGTCAATTGTTGGGCCACAGCGCCATCCAAAGGGATATCCACCTGCCCCCTGCCTTGGGGGGGCCAATACAGCAGGGGTATTGCAACCATTTGAGACCCCCCTCCTTTATTACACGGCAGGAGTTGTGTCGCCGCTCTGTTGACTGGTTGGTGGCACTGGGGTTTGGTGAGGAACATGTGGCGCCTGGCAGTGCGAATGGGTGGCATGCAGTGTTTTGCCCCTCACACAGTTTTGCGCCTTGAGGCAGGTCCGTTACCACTCCCATGGACCATGGGACCATGTACCCCCTCATGCGCGGGGCAAGTTCTGATGCAACCAACACGGCTGCCAAACAAGATGGGGGACTCATGCACTTGTTGGGGTTGATTTGGCTGGTCGGTTGGCAGGTTTGCAATCTGCTTTGGGGCCTTTCTCGCCGGCGGGCAGATCTGAGACTGAAGTCCAGGATACCAAAAGGCAGCGGGCAAACCTGTGATGATGCATGGCCACACCAGGGCAATTCACACCCTGACATCAATGAGCACCGGATATCTGGAGAAGAGAGTAGATGTGTTTGATTCGATGATGAACGCACTCCGTTGTGTCGCCGCGGTCCACCACCAACCCACCTCGCCAGTGCAACACTGCAGGGGACAATAGGACAATGCGATGCAACACCGCAACGTTGCCCAGCACAACACAATACTACACCATGCCACACCACACCACCACACACCACAGCGCGACACAACACAACACAGCACACCACACCACAATGCCACACCACACCACACCACACCACACCACACCACACCACACCACACCACACCACAGTTGCATTCACCCAGTTCTCATTCAAGATTGGGATGGACACCAGCCTGAGGGCGACTGCTGTCATCCTCCTTGACATTCCGATTGCACTTCCCGATTGTTCCTGTCCGCAGGTGCAGAGCGTCGCAAACTCGATGACGACATTCATGACGTGTTTCCCAATTGTGACCTGCACCTCCTGGTCTCTCAGTTGTGCGCGTGTTGGAAGGAACACCCAGAGGACAACCCATTCTGGCCGTCCGCTGCGGTGGAGCTGTGCCAGCTGCTGGCTGCCGTGGTCAAGTCGAAGGCCCCCGGTTTGTCGCCGGCCCAGCGCAGTACCGTGCAGCGCGCCCTCGCTGAGATGGCGGACGCTGTGGCACAGGGTATGATCCCCATCATCTCTTATCATGTCAGTGCGTTGATGACTGAATGCTTCGGACGCTTTCTGCGTCCTGTCCCGTCACCCTTTTAGGGCGCGCCGTGCCCTGTGCCCGCGCTGCGTGAAAAATGGGCTATTTTGGACCGGTTTCCCCGATGGCCAAGATGACGGCAATACCCACCGTGTTCCCATGCACAGGGCCACTCAAGTTCATCCTCAGTCCAAAGCCTCAGAGAATGAGTTAAAACAAACGACATTTCACACTGAAAATGCCAGAATACTGTCGGCTTCTATCTAAATCTGCCGTTTTTGCCCTGTGGACGTCTGGGGGTGTTCAGGGTGGTCACGGGACCGCGAACTTGTTATTTGGCGCTTTGCCCGCGCCGTGCCAATGCGTGCCCCTTTGATGCCCGGCTTTGCCGGTGCCTGCGTTACCCGCAGATGCTGTACGCCCCAGACACACGCGCTGCAGGCGCTGACGCAAGCGCAGCTTTGTGGGTCAGAGAAGTCACTTCACACGCCATCAGCGGCGCAGAGCACCCCCCAAACCGCACGGCCCTGGTACCGACTGCGGGTGGAACGTCCGCTGGCGCGGGAAGTAAGTGGTACGGGGATAGTCAAAACTGGGGCAGTCCCGCCGCGTTCCACTGGGAGCACCTCAGGTCTGAATTGGGATGTTTTTGTGGCATGGGTGCCCCCCCCTCTCCCCCACTTCTGAACCCCAACCCCTGTGGACCCCGTCTCCCACCCTCTGACCCCCCCCTTCTGCACCCCCCTACCCCCCCCCCCTCTCTCGCCCCCCCCTCCTCTGGACCCCCTTCACCGCAGCCCCCCCCCCCCCCCCCCCCCCCCCCCCGTCCCATCACACCCCCTTCCCTCCAAAGGCCTGGATTCCCCCCAACACCGATCTCCCTCCCAAACCCAGGCCCGCAGCGACCGCCGACGCCCCACTCGAACGACGCAGCATCGCCCACACGGTGCGCGCCACATCCGGCCCCCGTCCCCGCCCCCCCGGGCCCTGCGGAGGCGGTGCCCGGCCGCCAGCGCATCCAGACCACGTGCACCGCGAACGAGGCCCTGACGGAGGAGTCCGTGAGGCCCTACCACGAGACCTCGTACTCGTACCTGTTCGCGGACCGCACCGCGGGCGCGTGCGACATCCCCGGCATCGGGGCCTCCCTCCCCGAGAGCGACGACCTCCACGCGTACTGGCTCCCCGGCGCCCCGACCTTCGCCGTCCCGGTGCGCGCCATGTGGGAGAGCCGCCGCGTGTGGGACTTCGCCGACTTCGAGTCGGGCGCCCGCGACGATCGGTTCGACCGCCTGCCCGACGGGCGGTGGCAGCCCCGGCTGCGGCCCTCCCGGCGGCTCCCGGCGGACTTCGCCGCGGACTCCGCCGCGGACCGCGCCGTGTGGTTCTACACGACCAACGCGCTGTACAACCAGCTCAACGCCGCCATCGCCCGCGACGACATCCCCGCCCACTACGTGCCCTACACTCGCGCGCTGCTCGCCGCCTTCCGCGCCGGGGCCCGCGCGCCCGTGACGACGTACCGGGGGTCTTACGCCATGACGCCGGCCCTCTTCGGGGCGTTCCGCGTCAACCACGCGCAGCGCCTCCCGAAGTTCGTCTCCACGGCGCAGAACCGGGACGCGGCCTTCGGGGCCTTGTACACCCTCATATTTGAGGTCCCGCTCGGGTGTACTTCTGCGCTGGCGGTGGCCAGGCTGTCGGAGTATCCCGTGGAGGAGGAGGTCCTCTTGGCACCGTACTCCGTCGTCCGCTGCATCGGCAAACAGAAGAGCCCCAAAGGTGTCGCCATCAACACGGGGCGGGGGGGGGGGCTGCCATCAAGGCTGAGTGAGTATGCCGATCGGCACTGCCTGGCGTACGTATGCGTCCGTCTTTTGAGGAAGGAATCCTCCACGGCTGGATGGGTGGGTTGGCTGTCCACTCAGTGGATTGGAGGTGAAGGAGGCGAGAGGTGGGCAGCCTGTTGGGCTATCTAACAGCCGGGGGTAATTATTTTTACTGAGACACGGCGGCGTGGGGGAACGCGACCCCCCCCCCCGCCCTCTTTTGCCACAGAGGGTGACCAATGTTTTGGTGAGAGCGCCGGACGGGGCGGGGCCCCATACAGCGCGTGCCCGTGGAGGGCGTCCGCCCCCTTACCAAGGCCACCACCATTTGGCACCACCGCACGCAGTGCCACAGCTCCGAGGCCGCGTTACCCGCCGGGGCCCCGGCCCGAGGCTTCACCTGACGCGCTGGGAGCCTATGGCGGACCAGGACGCTCACGCCGCCAGTCCCAGATGCCCCCCCCCCCCCGCCGCGATTCCAGCGGCGCCCCCCAGAAGGCCTGCCAGCCAGCCTCGCGTGCCCGGGAGGCCATGACGCGCCGCCCGTCTCCGGAAGGAGCAACACATCCGCCTCCCAGGCGAGGACGGTATCCAGATGTGCACGCATCGACGTCACGTTGGCCACCGCCGCGCGCAGGGCCCCTGGGCAAGGCACCACGGACACTAGCCAACGAATCAGCTAGTGTTGGCTAGTCAAAAATTTCCCTTTTCCCAGTCGGCTAGTCCGGCTAGCGAACTTTCCTTCTTGTTTTTTATTGGGTTTTATGCTTTTATATGGGTTTTTTGCCTGCCATGTCCATGCACATTGTCCCAATTTCCCCAATGAGTGCAAAAAGGACTTGTACTGATTTCCCTCCATTTTCTTTCCATTTTCCCATTTTTCCATTTTTTCATTTTTCCACAGCAGAATGCTGGCATGTTCCAACTGTTGCACAGCAAATGGCAGCTCCTCTTTTTAAAGCATGCAATGACAGCATTTGCATTGAGAAGGGGCGTGGGGATCATTTGAAGTGGGTTTCCGATTCCTAATCATCAAGGAAGTTGGGGCAGAAGGATTGCACTGCCACAACGTCTGCCCTCATGGCATGGTTGCGGGGCAACAAGGATTCAATGTGTTTGCAAGCTGTTTTTGCGTTCGAGCATGCACAACAGGTTTTGAGGTCATGGAGTCCCAGTGGCTGTGGCAGCAACTTTTCACGACCAAGAGCAAAACAGAAAGCCAAAGCCCCACATTCACAAGGTGCACACTCGGCTACATGCATTACATTCCAGCCAACAGACCACTGTTGAGCAAAAGTGGCTCAAGGCGCCAATGGTTGCACAATTGCACAAGAAACAAGCATTTTCCCATTCCCCCCATATTTCTCCATCCCCCTCCCCTCCCCCCTTCCCCTCCCATTTTGCCCCATTTACCCCGATTTCCCACAAGCGCGAAAGCAGCGGACGCACATGCGGCACACACCCAAGCAGCTGCTGCACAAGTGGCACACACACAGACTGCCGACACCCAAGCAACCCAGGCAGCCCACGCAAGAGGCACCCTAGCAGTGGACGCCCAACAGGCACCGAGATCATAAACGCACTGCCAATAGACAAACCATCAGCAAGCGAGTCATCATCAGATACAGACACCACCGATGAAGGTGCTGAGGTCAGGGAGACGGGTGATGGTGTCACACATGACACAAAGACACGCTTCGCGGATACCGGGACCGACGACAAAGCGACAGACGACATCCTGCCTCTCTGTGATCCCGAAGGCAGGGCACACTAGGTGTCTGTGGCCACCGATCCAAGTGGCTTGCTGTCTGTCGATGCGAGGGCACATGGTGGGTGCATAGAGGGCACATAGTGGGCGCATAGTGGGTGCATAGAGCGTGCATAGAGCGCATGTAGAGGGCGCACAGTGGGCGTGTAGTGCACGCCTATTGGGCGCACAGTGGCGCTTAGTGAGCTCAATACAGAGCACCCCATTTTTCCATTTTCCCCATTTTCCCCATTTTCCCCATTTTTCCCATTTTTCCGAGCCCCTGCAGCCAGTCGGCTCATTCTGCTGTGGCTAGCGCGGATGCCTGTGAGGGACGGGCTGTGGAGCCAGTGCCACAGCAGTACAGCACTTCATTTGGCTGTTCCCAACACAAGTAGGCTTTGCATCACGGCTTCTCCCCCGTGCAGTCGCACCCCCTTCTTCTGCATTCGTCTGTCCTCTGCTGCAGAAACCCACGTTGCCTGCGTTCGCTCGAGTGAAGTGTTATGCGAATATTATGGCACGCCTTCCAACATTTTACAGACAGCACCGGAAATTTGGCAACGTGGCTGGAAATGCCCCTTCCCCGTTTGAACAGCGTTGTGCATGTGTCGCCCGGAAAGAGAGTCATCACCACAGCACCCTTTGGGGGTTTGTGCTTTCCCTGCGCTTGGCCTTTGGCTGAAGTGTGCGGGCTTTTGGGTCTTCTTTTGTTGCCCAGTGGACTTGCCATCAGAGGTTTGTAAGAATGTCCCCCACCCGCCCCCGCCTCCGAATTCTACATCCCCCTACCAAGACATCGCCGTCTGCGGTACGTATCCCCCCTACAATGCCCTCTGGCAAGCCTCACCAGCCTCAGGACCGACGAAGTAGGTCCTGTTCTGTGATTTGGTACCTCGGCCCCAGCCTTGTGCATCAGATCTCAGAGTGGGCACCACTCCCCCTGCGCCTCTGACTCAACGTCACATCCGCACTTTGCACATTGGGGGGGGGGGGGTATTTGAGGTCCACAATGGTTCGTATCATTCTGCAATTTTGCACTTTTTCACAATTTTCCGTAGTTTATTGCAATTTTCACGCAATCGCTTCTGGCTTGCCCACGTTGCGTGCCTCGTGGTGCCTTCTTCTGCCACCTCACAGTGTGGCACTGTTTCCACACACACACACACACACACACACACACACCCGGAGCGGGTCGAAGGGCCGGAGTTGCTACGGACCGCGGCCCCTGAGATCCGCAAACTCCAAAGTACAATTAAACGGCCACACTCCGTGCGCCCGGTCAGACGGTCCTGAGGCGGTTGGCCTGAATGGACCGCATGCCCCGTCGGTCTGCCACCGAATGCTATCGGACCCCCTCCTCCTCCGGCCGCTGCCGCTGCCCCTGCCCCCGACCCCCCCCCCCCCCGCCGCCGCAGGGGCCGACGGGGGTACGCTGCGCTTCCGCGTGATCGCCGACGTGGAGGAGTGGGCCCTGCGGCACGAAGTGATCGGGGGGGCGCTGTTCGCACAGGGCCGGGCCGCCTCGATGCCGGACGTGGGCCGGAGCCTGTGCCCGTGGCAGGTGCGGCGGGGGGACGTACGCGAGGGGCTGCAGTCTTTCGTGGAGCTCATGTGCCGCATCGGCGCCGGGGCCGGCGCCGGGTGCGTAGGGCCCGGCATCGCCGGTCTGGCCGCCGACCTGCCGCTGGCCGGGCTGCTGCCGCGGGGCTCGGCGCAGTGCGAGGCCGCCACGACGGGCTTCGCCGGGGCTGCGACGGCGGTGTGTGCGGCGTGGCTCGCGCGGTGGGAGGAGGCGCTGGAGCTGCACAAGGGGGACCCGAACAAGGCGGCGGCGATGCTGTACTCGTGCACCGTCGGGAGCCAGCAGCGGCCCATGGTGGAGCTCAGCCGCCTGTATCCTGGGAAAATTCAGCTGCTGCGGGACGACGATGAGGTATGCAAGCCGATGGCAGAATGCTACAACGATGACAATCAGGCTCAAGGAACAGCGGAATTATCTCATCGTCACTCATTTTGGGGATTTGAGACCACCTGATCGGCTTTCTCCCCGTAGAGAGTGTTCGCAGCTTAGAAATCAGCCCATTCAGTGATGGCTGTTGGCAGCAGTGCACGGGGGCAGGTTGTATGGTCAGATATCCCTGGCCCATGTGCACTGGAAGGGGGATGGTTTGCCTTAACAGTACCTGCCGGCTTTCTCAGATGACCATCCCCCACCCTCCACCCCCCCCCAGGTCTGTCCCTGAAAGAACTGGGAAAAGCGGTACCACTGGAACTGGACCTAATTAGGCCAGTTGCCTTGGGTCGTTTTGTATCAAGGGGGCAACAGCAGGCTCAAGGGCCAGCTCCTTTTTTGCCGTGCATGAGTCTCATTTATGACAACGGTTTTGGTAAATGCCCCACCCGTACTTGGGGAGCCACCAGGGGGTCTTGGGCGTTTATGCTTCATCGGAATGTAATGAAATCGCTCGGAATTGAACGGCCGAAGCTGAAACGGCTGGCTGAGAACAACCAAATGCGGTTGGATTGGGTCTGTACACTGCTCTTCACTGCACGGGGAGGGTACTCAGGGTCAACGTCACCAAACCGGTACGCAGCCTCAGTACACAACCGTTCATCCATCCTCTCCTGCTGTCTTCGCAGGCCGTGCGGGGAGACCGGGACCTGGAGCACCTCTCGCCGTACCGCATCGTTAACCTCCTCCTGCGCGAGCTCGCCCCGGGGGCGGGCGTCTCGGCCCCGGTGCTCGCGCCGCTGCTGCCGTGGCTCGAGGCGTTCCGCATATACGCCGCCCACCACCCCGTCGACGCCGCCGCGCTCACCCCGGCCCCCGTCCCCGACGCCGCCGGCCGCCCCATCGTCACGCTCCACCGGATCATCCCCAAGCCCCTGACGCGGGCGGAGCTGCGCCGCACCGCCCTTGCCTCCTTCACCAGCACAACGTACGGCACCGCGGAGAGCTTTTGGTGCGCGGGCGCGTGGGTGAGGGACCACCGGTCCCTCGACCCGGGCATGGAGCTGGCGCACACGCGACTTGTGCTGACGATCCCGCCGCGCGCCGTCGGCGCCTTCGACCTTTCGAAGGTGTCGGCGTACCCAGGGGAGGACGAGACCACGCTGTGGCCGGGCTGTGTGTGCCGGAGCGGGCCCACGCGCTTGTCGCGCGCGCAGTTCTTTGAGATCGGGACGGCGGCCACGGAGCAGGTGCTGCGGGCGGCCGCCGAGGGGCATGACCAGGCGACGGCCGGGGGATGGTTCCACATCGACGTCAGCACGCAGCTGACCCACGAAGTCGCCTGGTCATCCATTGGGTGAGGGTTTGAGGGTTTTGTCGCGGGAGGGGGACCGCACAACTTGCGGCCGCCTGGCAAGCGACCGGGGCGGGGGATGTATCCTCCCGTCCAGGGCCCCAGGGGGATCGGGAAGGGGGGGGTATTCTGGAGGGGGGGCTATTGGGGAGGGGGGTGATGGAGGTTGAAAGGTTGCCTTGCCGGGATGTCACGTTTCATGTCTTTTCCGTCAATCATTATGCCAAATGCCGCCTTCAAAGAAATGCTTGGATGGTCTATTTTTGCTCAGCCTGACCTGATTCTGTTTGTGCTGAGGCTAAATTAACTCCAAGAGCACAACGAGCCGGTGCCACGGAGAGTCATCTGGGCTGAAGCGGGGCATGTCGCAGGCGTGGCTCACGTTGCGGAGTTCCTTTGTGTTGTCAGTCCTCGGGGAACTTGGGCCAATTCTGAACGACCAAATGTCCCTCTGTCGGATCAAGGGCTATGCTTCCAGTATGCAGACAGGCAATGCGGCATGGACGAACCCTGACATAAATAGCACCAGCACGAGCACCTGCACTCGCACCAGCAGCAACCTTGGAAATGCCCCCAGACCGTACAAATGAGCTGGGCCAAGTTGGTGCCACGGATATAGCCCATTCGGGCGATTTGGTCCAATTTGTGATCCTAAATCCAATTGCATGGATCCAATGCGTGTCACGGACTCAATTGGTATGCCGCGTGCAATTTAGATCCAACTCAGATCCAATCGGTATCCCTAATTTGCTTGGGGGGGGGGGGGGATTGCAGTCCGCAATTTGCCGCAATTTTACCGCAATTTTTCAGTGATGCCCCTATTAAAAATTTTCATTTTTCCCCTGCCAAAAATTCTTTCACCCCCTTCGCTGACACTAGGCACGCTGTACGGTGGATGTGTTCTCATCTGTCCTGCATGTCACTTGTGTGGCAGGACACGTCTCTGTTTTGTGTTCCCAAAATGTCGTCCACCTCTGGGGACACTGATTCTGGCAAGGGCAAAAGGCCAGTGAAGCGTGGCAAAGGACTTGGTGACCAAGATGCACATTATGCCACACAAATATCACCTGCTGCTCCTCCAGTGGTGGGAAGCCCACCCTGCATCACCTTTTAAAGAGCATGTCCTTTTCCTCGTTTGGATGGTGATGGGGACTGGCTCTGTGGAACAGTTCTTTTCGTTTTGCAAATATACTGACACAGACCAGAGGTATTCAATGAGCGACAATGCCCGTGGTGTGGAAGACATATGCGACGTTTGCCGGTTTCTCATCCCCCTAAGGGATGCCTGTGAGAAGATGTATGGTGTTGTGATGGTGTTTACTGTGTTTACAGAAGGGAGGGGGGGTTAGTGCGGGGATGATTTCGTGGGGAAATTTTGTCTTCGTGGAAGGTGGCGAAGTTTTCCCCTGCCGAAATTTATGGGTATCAGCAAGGCAGCGAAGATGCTACTGGCACTGCAGACTGTGGGTCCATAGTTTTTGGGCAAGTGTTGGAACAACAGATTCTTTCAGATGTTGTGACTTTATGCTGCTTTCAATGAATTTACCAGTCTTTCTGCCTCTGAACAGAGCATGGGCTTACACGATAGAGTCTGCATGAGGCAGTTGGAGCTTTATGAATTTCAAGGGTGGCGAAACTACCCCACGAAATCTTCCCCAGCAAAATAACACCCATACAACCCCCCCCCCCTCCCCCCCGCCGATATTGTTGCTTGCACGACCTACAACTGACGGCTCCTTGGGAAGCCCTTTCCCTGCTGATTTCCACAAAAGTACACCACACTCTGCCCCTAGATTGCCAAGTTTTCTGGCGTGCCGCAAAATCCTGGTCAGTGCACCTCAGAACTGAACAGGTCATTGCGCTATGTTTATAGACTCGGTTTGTATCTGTCCTCCTATGGCTGTACATATCATCTCAATGGCTCACAAGCTGTTGCTGGTTGAATCATGATTTGGTCTGCAAAATCACCTATATATGCAGTATATATGTGCTGATGTTAGCTCAACACAAGTGCAAATACGCTGGGTACCCTCCCTCCCTCTCCCTCTCCCTCTCTCTCTCTCCCTCCCTCTCCCTCTCTCTCTCTCTCTCTCTCTCTCTCTCTCTCTCTCTCTCTCTCTCTCTCTCTCTCTCTCTCTCTCTCTCTCTCTCTCTCTCTCTCTCTCTCTCTCCTCTTTGTATTGTGGCATGCGGCGCTGTGTGCACATTTGCACACATGTGCGCCTTACCTGATGGGGTGCCAATTTTCGGCAGGGTGTGCACAAACACTCCCTCTGGCTGGACAACACAGACAAGCCTCATCTGAGGATGCAAGACCATGGGTGGTATCTGAGGATCCAAGACCATGGGTGGTCAGCAGAAGGACAGCACCTGCAGGCATGTTTCGTCAAACCCACAATTGGCAGCATATCCCTGCTTGCAACATCCCCAAGAATTACCAAAAAACCTGGTGCGTACTAAAAAACCCCCCGTTTTTGTACTAAAAAACCCCCCGTTTGTACTAAAAAACCCCCCACTCTAAAGTGTACTAAAAAACCCCCCTAGTTATACTAAAAAACCCCCCCGGGGGGGGGGGTTAGTACAATTGAGGGGGGTTTTTTTAGTACATTTCGGGGGGTTTTTCAGTACATTTCGGGGGGTTTTTTAGTACATTTTGGGGGGTTTTTTAGTACATTTAGGGGGGGGGGGGGTTAGTACAGTTAGGGGGGGAGGGTTTAGTGCATTTCAGGGGATCTTTTAGTACATTTCCGGGGGTTTTGTAGTACGTTTTGGGGGGCTTTTTAGTACATTTCGGGGTATTTTCAGGGCAATGTGAGCCCTGAATCTCAGTCCCGCAAGACAGGTTATCTATATGTTGTGCTGTACGTAGAACACCCGTGGGGATGTAGGGGGGGGGGGGGCTTGCCCCATTTCCATTTCCGGTATGAAGGTAGGAGAGGCGATGCAAGGTCATGGAAGCACATGTGATTGTACATTCAGTGTTTTGCTTCACATTGCTCTGTGTATGTGTTTTGCATTCTTTGTGTGTCTGCCTGGAGGGGCATTTTGCTTTGCTTCACAGCCCCAGATTTCAGTGGGTTCCCCCTTTAGTGTGGGGGACCCAGTTTTTCCGTTGTCTACTGTCTACGGTCTACCCCCCTCTCCCCGCTCTCGACTCTTCCCCCCTTTTTTGAAACGGGGGCCCACAGCAGTGTCTCTTCTGCCAAAAACAATTTTTTTGCAGGTGCGCCTGCTATTTTCCACATGGCATTTTTTTTTCTGTCAGTCTGTAGAAGGCTGAGCTGGAGCCCAGACCTTTGCTTAAGGTGGGTCCCACCCTACCCCCTGGGGGGGGTTGGGTGGGTGGGTCTTTGGCCTGTGGGTGGGTGGGTTACTTTGGTTTTGGGCAATTTGGCCCAAAGTGCCTACTCCCCCCCAGGGGGGGGGTTAGGGTCGGGGTGGGTGGGTGGGTGGGTGGGTGGGTCTGCAACCTTGATGGGCCTGACACAGCAACTGGGTAGGGGCAGGGACTGACTCTGCCAAATTATCCGGGATGCGAAAAACTTCCGGTCTACAGGCAGTGGGGATTGAACCAACACTTCCCAGATTGCCAGTGCAGTGATCTACCACTAGGGTAACTGCCAGTTCTGCTATACTGCTGTTCAAAGAGCGCATAGTGACTGAGGGACAAAATTTTTTTTGGGCAAATACACAGGGTTTTTGTGTTACCAGCTGATTGTAACAGCACAGACCCGCCCCCCCCCCCCTATGGGGGGGTAGGGGGGGTTCTGGGTGGGTGGGTGGGTGGGTCAGCTTGGGTGGGTGGGTGGGCTGCCTGGTTCTGAGGCTGCCCCACAGGGACCCCCCGCCCCCCCCCCCCCCGTTGGTAAGCAAAGGTCTGCTGGAGCCTAATGCAACAATGCACGAGCAAAGGATGCCATAAAGGACGAAGCAAGTAGCTGCAATGGACAGTTTTAACGCCAAAAGAACGTGGGTAAGGGTGTGCGGGCTTGGCAGGGCTTGAGACATGGTAAAGGGGGCTTTTCATGTTTGGCGGACGTAAGTTTTTTTATGTGGTGAAAAGGGGGGTTTTTTAGTGCAAAAGGGGGGTTTTTTAGTACAGAACGGGGGGTTTTTTTAGTACAAAAAGGGGGGTTTTTTGGTACAAAAGGGGGGTTTTTTTAGTACAGTAAGGGGGGTTTTTTAGTACATTTTTGGGGGTGTATTAGTATGCAACGGGGGGTTTTTTTAGTACAAAAGGGGGGGTTTTTTAGTACATTTTGGGTGGTTTTTTTAGTACAAAACGGGGGGTTTTTTAGTACAAAGCGGGGGGTTTTTTAGTGCAAAACGGGTGGTTTTTTCGTATTCACCACCAAAAAACCCATTGATTCATGTGGCATGTTCTGGCGGAGAATGTTGGTCTCGATACCAATGGTGTGTACATCACAGACCCTCCATGCAAATCCAATGTGCAAGAGTGGCCCGTGTTTTGCTGTTTTCCAGGGTGTGCCTCCCAGATCCAAGTCTGGGGGATTTTTTGATAAGGAACGGTTTTTTGGTAATGTTTTGAAGGGTTTTTTTCGGTAAGATTTGGGTATTGTTTTTGGTAAATTTTGGGGGGTTTTCTAGAAATTTTGGTGTCCGGCGGGGTTTTTTTGTAAGAATTGGGTTTTGTTTCAGTAAAGAATTCATTTCGTTTTGGTAACCTTGGGGCGGTTTTTTGTAAAGTGCGGCCTGGCTCTTTGTATGTTCCAGATCGGCAGTGTTGTTATGCAATTGGTGTTGTTGTCACTGTCCTCACTCATACGCAACATTGTTGCGATGAGTCTCTCATGCACAGTACTCCAATTGCAGCTACCCAGCAGTGCAAATGGTCAAGAAAATCTGTGTTGTCTTTGATGAGGTACATGATTCTGTGCAACATCAACCAAAGCACACCAGGTCCCACAGCGATACATGGGTTCACTTTGAGGCTCCGGATTCCTAGGTGAATCTGCCGTGGGTGCACCAATAATAGCAGGATGGATGATCGATCATCTGTCAGTCCGTAGTGCCAGTTCTGTATGCACTGCGGCGAGTGTGTAGCGAGTGTGTGTTGTGATACTGAGTGTGTGTTGTGATACTGCACAATACATGAGTGCTTGCAGCGTGTTGATGGTACTGCCCTCCATACGGTTGAGGTCACTGCATACTACAGTGAACAGCAACTATGCCTGATGCAGTTTGGTGGCATTTGAGGGACGCAGTTCTCCCACCATTTTCCCCTGTCCAAGCTACGCAAAGGTCCCAAATTTTACTGCAATCTTTACCCCCACTATAGCATACATACAACCATAGGTTGCGCATACCACATGCAAATACCCCCCCAAACATTTGGCCACATGATGGAAGCCCATTTTCACCTTCCTCCATGATCCCAAAGGCCACAAACACATAAAGGTAGTTTGGCCATGAAATTCCAACTTCACACCCAAAGATTTCCAAAGGCAACAGAGCACGTTTAGGTGGGCCCAAAAACATTTGTTATAGAAAAACACCTGTTATGGCAAATTTTTGTTTCTATTGTTTACTGTCTGTCCATGATACGTGGACATGGTGTGTTATCTAGCTGAGATTGTGAACCGGTTTTGTGCTTTTTCCTGTTTTTACGAAACTTTGTTCAAACGATGTTCAGGGTCCGGGTACCACGTATGCCAACATACAAAAGGGTTGAGATAGCATACAAGGGTTCACCCTTAGTGTTCGTTCAAGTTTGTGTTTGTCTTCGTCATATCTTTATTATGGGTTTTTCAATTTTCTGGTCGCTTTGGTTGTTTGGATCACACTTAAATAAGGTCTGGTATTTTCAGTTTTACAACACTTAGACTCTAGCAGATAAGGGTTGAAGGTTCGCGTTGATTTTTATTTTGAAAAAGTAGACACGAAAGCATGCTGAGTCCATTATAGATCCGTTTGGAACAAGGGTTTTGAAGTTTGTCATGGAAGTGTCTCACTTTGGGTGCATTGTGGTGTATGAGATGCAAGCTTTGCAGTTTGAGAGGTTCTCTATTTTGATGCGATCTTTCTGTCAAAAGTGTTGGCAGGCACAAAAATACAATTAATTTAGGTCAAACTCGCACAAGCACCTAAACCAAGGAGTGACTCTTTGGAACTGCATGAAGCATGAGTGGTCAAAAGATAACTAGAATTTCAACCTGCCTGCCGAGCCAATGGGTGGTATCTTTATGTCAGCAAAAGAGCCACTTTTACTTCTGTTATATTAATTTGTTCTTTTTTCGCTAAAAATAGTGTTTGCTCTATTTTATCAAGTTGTCCATGTTTGCAACACTTTTATCATGAGAATTGCGGATACGCTATATGCACGAGGTTCCATTTTTCCAATTTTGTAGCTTAGAGGAGCAATTGCATTCTTTTCAGCTTATCCACCACTTTCCGAAATCTACAGCTTATGGTGGTATACCGTTGGCGGCCGCAACAATTGTATAAAGGTACATATTGCGTTGAGCCCGGACTAGGGCATGGTACAGCTTTCATCAATGTGAAGCCGAGGCCTTACTGCCACCGTCCGTACTCTTGCCTCTTCTAGCGGAACACGAACCAACGAGCAAAAAGCCAACAACCGCCGAGTCATGCAAGGTTACAAGAACAAGATGATGTTGAAGAATCCTGCCCAATCACCACTCAAGCCAACAAGCTGTCCAGGAAGCGATGCAACGTAGCTTTGGTTCCTCCTGCAGAAGGTACACCGATTCCTGCCAGACTCTTCGTGGCAAGGAATCGTTGCCGATGTGTTGCTCTCCGTTTCCAAAAAGTGTGTCCCCTGGTGGTGTGTCGGACTCTGACGAAGTTTGAAGGCTTGGAAGGTCACAATTGCCGGGGCTCAACTCTTTGCTGGGAATCAGATTCTATAGGTTGTAGAGAGAGCTGGCCTTTTGTACATCACTGTGCTGCACAGCTGGAAGAAGTTGCAGTGCACTGAGTTGATTGTAGCGAGGAACATGGGCTGGGGTTGGTCCATGCGGTGACTTCTACGGTTTGGCAGTGTAGCTCCGCTTTTGGTATGTCCGTTGTATTGCCGCAAGTATTTTCCTACACTTTCATGTCTCGAACTCAAGTTGTGCTTTGTGTACTGTATTAGGCGCCATTCCGTGAGCACTCTTCCCCCTGCGGCTTGGCTGTTCAGGGCGGCGAACACACACACACACATGTTTGGCGAGGCAAATGCCGTAGCAAGTATCTAAACGTTACTCCTTTTTTTGCTACCAACTTTAGTGAAGTCCTCGCCGTTATCGTTGTTGTATGACAAGGGTACAAAGGAGCTCCCTCAATCGTGCAGCTGGGCACGCCGTACTTTGGCTAGAACACTGTTCGACGACCTTGATTGGCTCCACGAGGACGGTTGTGCAGGAGAAGCACCCATATACGGTCTAACTGCAGTAGCACCAGCAGCGCAGGCTTTCGTGTCTTGCAACTACCGTGAAGTGCGGCCGCAACCAGCTACGATGTTCACTTACTGAGCAACCTCACCGCCGTCAGTAAGAACACCGTACCAAGACAGATGGGTTCTTGAACTCGAAATTTGGAGATCTTCTAAATGGTGCATGGAGTACCTTATGTATCACACCCTCCGTGACAAATGGTGTACCTACCTGCGCAGAAAACCGATGGCAAGCGAACGAGGAGTGGATCTGAAGAACCATGCCTCGCCGACTCTGCGGTTCTTTCTTCGTGAACAGGGTGTGCAAATTTGACCCAACGGCTACTGGTCATTCATCTGAATCTTAATTTTCAACTTCGTCATGACGGCGAGCTAAGCAACCGTCCGCTCTCTGTTTCTATTTCTCTGCCTATATGAAACCGTAAGGTTGCCTATTTTTTTGTTGTTTTGATCTGTGTGTCTCACACCGGTCACACCTACTATATCACACGGTCGCCCTACCTCGGGACAGCTTCCGGAGCACCTCTGCTCTAAATCAGCTATCCGTCGACATAACCAACTTACGGGGCTACACTGACAGCCACCCCACATTCACACACACACACACACACACACACACACAGAGAGACACACACCGCCACACACACACAGAGACACACACACATACACACACACACACACACACACACACACAAACGAACTCCAGAATCTACGTTCACATATACAATGCACTGCAACCCCAAACACGGCATGCCACACGCAATTTCTTTTTCTATTATATTTCATGTGTTGCAAATGCTTGCTCCCTTTCTTGGCGTGCGACCGCCAGCCATCAGCTTCTATTTTCGTAACATTGTTGTCCTGAACTTATATATGTCCTCATCTGCCCACACCATGTACACTGCCAACGATCGCTGCACTGCAGAATGTCAAACACAGTTTGACACTGCAGAAATACCTGACATTGGCCTTCATCACTGTTATTGCTCTGCTGCTGCATTGTGCCCATGACCACACATCCATACACAAACACTAACGACCAACACAAACAAAAAGCGAAGACACATCAAAACGGACACGCACACATACACACATGATACACACACAAACCTGACACATGCATGACAGGACATGATCTATAAGCTGACATTGAATTTCTGTTCATCACCCACGCATACACTCACGTTATCTGAAGCATCCAGCCTAACAAGACCATTCAGCCTTTCCTCTTCATACTCAATCTAGCCTATAAATTCTTTAGTCACCGCATTTTCCGAAGTGGAAACACTTCACACCAGCTACCAAAGAGTGTTTTGCTTTGCAAAACAACCTTTGAAAGTTTTCATACCCCAACCAGCACCCAGAGGTCATGCAACCGACGGAGGGGTTGCGGGAAATAAAGTTTTCCTAAAATTTGTACATAGGTCAAGTCCCCACATTTGTACGTAGGGTCGATGCCATGGTAAGTGTGATGGTGTAGCCACAATCCCCGTGCGGCATGTCACAAATACCCATAAAGGGGTAGACAGTGCATTCACCCACAATCAGCCACTCCGGGGTAGACAAAGTCACATAGAGGAAAATGCTACCCCTCTACTGCCACATGTGGCATAGAACTGAACCACAAAAGTGCTGAACGTGTTGAGATAGATAAAAAGTAGCATCACCCAACCATGGCATACAATGCACACCCGTCACATTTTAGCAACTGTTAGAGTGACCATATATTGTGTGCGTGCCGTCAGCACCCTCATTGCTGAACACCATCTTGTTGCCCTTGGCCTTTGACTATTGCAAAACTTGGGTTTTTATCAACACTTCCAAAACAACAATCATTGGCATGATTGAGGTATGATTGAACAGAGAACGAACCCATTATATTGTGCATCTTTTACTTGCTTCAATCTTTGTACGACAGCAGGTGTTTGACCCTGTAATTCTTGCCCACTCCAATAAAAACTGGTTAGGACAGAGATCATGTGCCTGAAACATTCAAGCCAATGAGTAGGTTGGCAAAACTTGGCTGTCACATGGGCCACTTGGTTGTCACGTGTATTGATGACAATCATGGTCCATCAGCAATTTTGCTTTGAATGGCAATCAGGTTTTGCTCATCATGGCTTGTATATCACTGCGGCCAAGAGTATTCATCAAACACACTTTGTTTGCCGACACCATTCTTGGCAGCATGGCTTGTTTCCCCGCCACGGGTGTAAATTGTCACATCCAATATCTCCGGGATCAGCGTGACAACTCTTAGCCGAGCAAATTTCACACTTGCCTCCTTGACTTCGCCAGCATTTGTTGCATTCTGTCCAGAAAAGAATTTTTCCTGTGCCCGACTCCCTCCATAGTACTACTGGTAAAAAAAAATGCAGACATCATAGACATCAGTCATCGAGGCGAAATGAATTTGTGGCTGATTGGCTGATTGGCTGGTTTGGTGCAAATTCCAGGTTTGCATGGTAACTACTGCCCTGCTGTTTTCTCTGGAAGATGCTTACACAAATGCAAAAAAGTGTGTTGGGGGGGGGGGGGGGTTGGCATGACGCCATGGTGTGTTGTGTGCTGTGGGGGGGGGGGGGGGATGACAAATTACAAAAAAATCAAACTCAGGTGGTCCAAAAATAGTTCATGGCACCACCGCAATTGCTTGCCACACCCTGCACACAACATGCAATCGTGAGCATTGGCAATGATCCCACACAAAGGGTGCTACACAGAGCCCTACGGGTGCTTGTCCTTGACACATTTTGCCAAAATTTCTGCAGGCTACTTAAGAATAATGAGGGTGCGATGAGAGGGTTTGTGGAGGGGGGGGGGGGGGGTGCGATGAGGAGCAGCAGGGGACCAGGGCAATTTGTCCAGTCGGATACGGCACATGAGCTGGAACGATTAATTGATCCCTGCACCTGCCACGCATTTTTTGACGATTCGGCCTGCGCAAATGGCGCCTGCTCTTGCTTCAGCATTCTGAATCGACCCACCCCCCCTTCTAGATCTGAAATGCAACATGGGAGCAGGCCCCATAGGCGGTAAAATTTGGTTAAAACCTGGAGAATCACACTGGATCAAAAAGAAGCATCTAATTGCATTTGCGGTTGAGGTGCCCACTGACTATCATCCAAGCTCTGATCCAACCACTGCACATCCTGGGTTCGGTTATGTTGCATTGCAAATCAGCCAGGTCTGAAACTGGAGATGCACCCACTTGGAATTGTGGGTGGGGCTGCATTGCCTTTTTGGCAAAACCAGAAAAAGCAGTGTTCCAGCCGGTGGGTTACGGTGTGGTAAAACCAGCGCCATGTCGTTGTAAAGCTGCCTTCTTGGTCGAGGTCGGTTCTGGAGAGACTGTGCGTGGTGGTGGTGGAGGTTTGTTTGTTTACTCGAATCATATTTTTTCACGACACGCTGGAAAGAATGCCAAACACGCAACCCTCTGATCAACCCCAAATGCGGCGATTTTCCACAGAGCCGAACACCGAAATCAAACCGGTGCAGGCCTGACTTGGGGAAATAGTGTTTGGAACCCTCGACCCCCCTGTGTGACATTCCGTCTGGTTGTTGTTTCTTTACGGGGCCCTGGACAGTCACCCGTTCTTCCCTTCGCATGTTGCATCGGGTCGCTGCTTTCTGTCGGCCGCTGCGGCCTCTGGTATCGTTCGTGTCCGCGTTCGTGGAGCCCAGTGGTTGGTGTGCTGGGGCAGTGGTTGGTGTGCTGGGGCTGTGCTGGATGTGCCCCGCCCCACCAAAAAAATACTGACGTCAATACTCCGCCGTCCTGAACAGGGGGGAAAAAATCATTCGGCCGCTTTACTCTTGCAGCAACTTGACGGCAATTTGCCGACCACGGATGGCTGATCACGAGGGGGGTTTGACATTGGCAACAACCCGACGCTGGTTGATGGTTTCCCGGCAAAATCTGGCTGCCAGCGTTTGGCGGTTGACCGACAACCGTTGGCCGTTGCCAACAGACAGCCTGATTCTTAACCTCGGGACATGCGAGGCCGCTCGCAGACAGGGTGCGACCTGATCCAGCGGTGCGGAGATTGGAAACAGGGTAAGACAAGGTGGTCAATGGGCATGAGAAAGATTTGAAAACAATGAACTTGGGGTTATGCAGAATCCAAAAACAACAGCATGTAGCGGGAGAGGCTGCTTGCGCAGCCCCAAATTCCTGGCACCATTCAACCAGCATGCCCGCAACATCCTGCAATCCGCCCAGACATCCTGCCACTGATTTCAGCCGATCTGCACGCTGAATCCTGCATTTCGTACAGCACCGCATGCCTATAGACCGCCGCGACCATCATCATGTCCGTGTGCTCATTAGTTGCCAGACTCGACATCATGCTCAAACCCAATGAGTCCGCAGGGTGGCCAGCTGAGCAATGGGAATACCGCATCAACGAATACTATGGCGCCTTGGCCCCGCAATGCTCCCAAAGCCGTGCGGTGCTGTCATGCGGGGGTCCCACACGAATGCTCAAGAAATCAGAATGCTTGGAGCACAAGAGTAGCGGTTTCCATCCACTGAAGCACCCTCAAGTGCGCCCAACCACACGTTCAGGACATCAGCAGAGAGGCGGCATGCAGCAGTGGCAGCTAGGCCTCACGGAACGAAGGCCGGGCGGGCCGGGATTCTGTGAACCCGGGTCGTGGGGCCGGGGGCTTCATGAGTGGAGGCGGTGCCGCAAATCCATCTGCGCCTGGGGCTGGGGCCTTCATCAGCGGAGGGGGTGCCGCAAAGCCATCTGCACCTTTCTGCCGTGGCATCGGAGCAGCAAATCCATCGTCCCTCTTCAGAGGGGGAGGCGCACGGAATCCATCATGCCTCCTGCTGGGAACGGCAGGTGGCACAGGGTCTCGGTCCCCTTCTGTCTCTTCCCCAATACCACTGATCGGGTCCACATGCAAATTCCAGCAGTTCTTCCCGTACTTGCATGTCCGACCTGCCTTCCAGTACGAGCATACAATTCCAGACCGGCCCCCCTGTCCACTCCTTGAACTCCCTAACGTAGGCACCACGGAAACCGATTCAGACTCACCGTTGCCATCTGCCACAGTAGAAAGGTGAAGAATTCAAGGAAGGGGCTTGAATGTAACCCTCAGCGCCTAGATCCTGATACCAGACACCAAAACACACCAATCATCTGTAATTGCATCATGCTTCACAAAACTGCAAGTAGATGGTCAGCAATCCTGTGAACACTTCTGCCGAAAGCACAACGCCACCGACATTTTTTTGCTGGACGAAGAATTACCTTATTCAGACATCTTCCATGTTTCGCAAAAAGACTGAGGGAGCAAATATTTGTGATGGCCAGCTCAATTTCATCAAAAGTAGGCTGGCTGCCAGAAAAACCTCAAGCAGATCGATGAGCAAATGCTTTCTTCGGCCGGATCCAAACTGACGTTCGTCATCGCGAATTTCGTCTCTGCTCCACCCCTCTCTTGACCCCGAGTCATAAACTCCTGAGCCTCCCGACATTGCTTGCCCCTTTGTCCCTTACCACCAGAACACGTTCGGGAACTTGCTGTCTCGACGTCATGTCCCTCCAACCTACCTTTGCTGCATCTGAAGCACATCTCATGGTTTGCAGAGATCCTTACCACTAGTTGTGGCGGCAAATACTGACCAACAAGATGATAAATCACTGACGATCAACGACAACAGCTCAACATGGTTTTCTTACATCATTTCAGGAGTTCAGTCTAACTGCAATGCTGCAACTACATCATGGCCACTTGCTCCGTCACTGCCTGCAACAGCAGATGGAATGACCCTGTGAAATTACTCTTCTTCTGTGTGTGGGCACCGCATAGTGCCATATCTGGGCGGCCGGTTGGCACAAATGGGCACAACACTGGATCTTACCCTCAACTCCTCCTGCACGACTGTGGGAACAAGTTCCGGCTCGCCCCCACATTTCTCTCTGGTCCTTGTTGCAAATGTGATGAGGAAGCACAAAAAAACACACGTGACTGGGCTGATACCAGAGGGAAGAAATTTTCATAGGAGACACCCGTGCATAGTGTTGTGCCCCTCCCCAGCCAGTGCCAGTGATGATTTTCAGAAAATCAGGCGCTCCTTGCATCCTGCAGCCATGGTCCACTGGTCAATTCAAGGTTTTTTGTTAAAGATCAGAGCCTTTTACACGTGTGCTTCCCAGATGGGAGTGCACTTTCTCGGGAGTTCACGGTGGCTACGGAGACCTTCTGTCGCTGTGCTTCGCTCCTAAAACCTGGTCTAATGCATTTGTCTGCAACAAATGTTGTCATTTATCCGAAATTAGGTTGACAGGAAGGCGGAAGAAATCCATCACATCACATCAGACAGTGCAGAACTGCATCTGTTGTGGTGTACTTTGCTGACAACCACTCGCGTTGCAGCATGTGACACGCTGGAGTTTCTCTTGCATCGCATCTCGAGAGTTCAGATTTGCTTCTGTGCACAGCTATCCATGAATATGTCGAGCTCGAGATCAATTACGCGCGCAATCTGAGGGTTCCTTGGCAGTGAATAAAGGCTCCGCCTTGCGGGTCAAACGAGAACCTGACCACTGCCACTCCACATGCCAGCCGTGCGTTGCAAGTCGAGTCAAAGATGGGGGTGCTGGGTCAATGTCAGGTTCCCACGCTAGCAGGGTGCACACCAGCGGCAGCCATCCCAATTGCCTCCGCAGCAGCCTTCAATCTTGCAGCTTGCCTCTCGCTCCAGGCCTTCATGTCTATCTTATTGGTCATCTGTGGTTTGGTATTGTACAACAAAGTTTTCCGATGCAGTTCACAGCAGACTGATGATCAGCATAGGATGAAGAATCGTTGAATCTGACCGCCCGGAGCTGAAAGCAACCTCCAATTGAACAATCTGCATACCTCTGAATTTTTCTGTGCCGAAGGCTTCAAAGCCTCCTTTATCTGAGAGGTAGAAAGCTGCACTTGTGTGGCTTTTTGCTGCAAAGCTGCCTTGTTCACGGAGGGTGGTGCCGCTGCGAAGGAAAGACAAGGAGGAGGGTCGAAATTAAACTTGCACTTGGACAGGTCTGACTGGGGTTAGCAGAGGGACTCCTGTCAACCCAGCCGCCCATGGCTCAAGTACCAACTGGCAGTTTACGCAGCCTTTATCCCTAGGGCAGCTTCATGTGCAGTAGGTTCTCGCTCTGACATTGACAGTGCATTGTAAACAGCACGTTTCACACACCAATTTGCATCGTTGCTCCTTGCCACCGCCTTTGAGTGGTTGCAATCCTGCAGCTCTTGGTAGGTGGCCGTGTTTAACAGGGTAAGTTGCACCTACACCTTCGCTTCGCTCACCTTCATTCGGTCTTACCCCCGGAGGCAGGATTCTGAGCCCAGCGTTGCAACTTCCTGGGTGCCTATGGTCATCGCACAGCATGGCCAGAGCTGCCCACGAACCTGAATCTGAACCCTAGCTGCCACCCAAATGGTTGCATGCATTGAGCCTTGGCACTTCGTTGCTTGGCAACTCAACAGTAAAACGTGTCAGTGCAGCGTGCAACCCAGATTGCGTGATTCGTTTGTTTCGTTTTTTTAAGGGCATGGTGGGGCGGCCCCCGCCCCAAACAATGCACCACAGCGACCTAACCGCAGGCTGCCTGACAGGCCTGATCAGGGTGGAACACACTGCACAGAGGCAACAAAGGCCTGAAAATTTACCTGAAGTAAAAAACACATGAGTACCAGCATCCGTGATCAAATGCATGGCCAGTGGGTGCGAAGCAATAGGGATTCGATCTCTCTTTCCTCGCTGATCCCCCACTACCACTGGGAACCGGAAGTTGAAGTCCCGACAGTGTGCAGAGGTGACAGAGTTGCTGCTCATTTCAGATAGTCACGGGGCGGGACCCAAGGGCGGGGACCCGATGGTCCAGGGTTGAGCACCCCGCTGCGCCCCTTTGCAAGTTGTACCCTCCCCCCGTTGGTGACCAAGGCAATGCAGTGTGTTAAGATGCGCAGAAACCGTCTTGGAACATGATGCACAACAAACAGTTGCACTGCTGTTCGTACTATGCTTGCTGGCTTGCATACAGTTGGCATACAGTACCTCGCGCACCAGTTTCCTCCTCTTGTGAGGCCCAACCTCCCTTGCGCGCGCGCTTTTTTGTACGCCCCCAGCCCGAAGGAATGACGCCAACCTTGCGTCGCCAATCAAGGTTATGTGCCCGCGCAGTGTTCGCGCCCAGTTGACCGAAAAAAAACCCAGGCCACGAAAGGTTGCTGGGTGCGATGTGGGGACATGTCGTTTAGCTTGCTATCCTTTGGGTCAACTTGCACTTACACGACAGAACCTGCCACAGTCTTCGCGGCCCGAGCACGTTCCAGGGCTTTTCTCTTTCGTTCTTCCAGTGCTTCTTTGTTGATACTGGGGGCCGCAAAAGCAACTGCAACTGCAGGCTTGCTCGGGGTCGGAGCTGCAGCCGCATTCACAGTGGACTCCGTGGCTGCGTTCCTTGCAGGCCCCGCAACAGAGTCCATGAGCACTTTGAAGTTGGCCTCGGCGGTCGCAGCAATGGATGTGGTTGCCGGAGTGGCTGCTGGAGCACTTGTGGTCACCTGTGCATTTTGCCCTGGCTGGGCAGCTCCCGTGCTTGCAGTTTGGAAGACCACTGGTGCCCACTGCGTGTAATAATCCCTGGCAAAATCAGGCAAGCGTTCAACAAAAGAGCCATCAATGCCTTCGTCCATCACTTAGAATGTACGAGCTATGGGTGGGACCAAAGGGCGTGCAGCGGACCCGAGCCAGAAGCACGTTTGTCGCGGCGTGGCACGTCTCTGGACCCACTGGTTCGGTGCCAGGCCCAGGGGCACGAAGCTAATATGATATAGCCGCCCAATCCGTTCAACAAATCCGTCCGCAGAAGGGAGGGGAGGGTTCCCTTCCCTTCCCTGTCCCCGCAACGTTCCGGAAAGTGCTATCAAACCAGTCGCGTCACACACGCGATGGTGAGCTGCACACCTCTGCTCCTGCGTGCAAACATCCCAGTTTGCGTAGTAATGCCGCAGCACCTTCTCTATTTCCGCGGTATTACTAGATGCGGTAGTACTCATGGGCTGTGCAACACGTGCCTGATCCACCCCAGCCGCCAAGGACATCGCAGCACTGTAATCATCGTCGGGGGCTGTACACGCAGAAATGTGAGTGTCGTATCTGGGTAAAACGTGCCGCTCTTGGTGCTGTCTTCGATCAAATTGGCAAACAAACACGTGTGCGCGGGCACGCACGGTTGCTTCGGCATCCTGCCTCCCAACAAGAAGTGCAAGAGCAGGGTTTTCGACACGCAACCCTTCCAAAGACGTCAACCAGTGATCGCACGTCGCCGCGGCAGTGAGCCCTGCCCGGTCGGTGGCCTCTCGCCAGCTGTGCATCGAAAGCAAGTGGTTGTTTCGCAACCGCTAGAAAACAACGCTTCCAGAACAGTCGGACAGGAATCTTGGCCAGTAAGCGTCACGACGAGAGGAAAGGTCCCCAAAATTGACAGAACCGTGAACAAACCTGCTTCACCCGCCTCAGAACGCCGAGCACTAGCAGGTCGTCTGGCATATTGCAGTTTGACGCGCGCACGATCAATTCTAAGGCCTGTTGCTTTGGCTTGTACCATGGCCTGCATAGCTTGCTCCACAGTTGCAAACTCGACGTAACCATGTGGGCTTGGGGCGTATCGGTCTCTGACAACCTTCACGTGTGTTATTTGACAGTCGGGAAGCAGCGCATAGAAGGCCGAACGCAAGCTATCCTCCTCTGAAATGGCGTCCATGTCTTGAACGATGATCTCTGCCGAGGGCATGTCGAATCCGTCCGTCAAAGACTCCTGACCTTGCGTCAAAGGGAACAGTTCCGGAAATCCCTGTATTCTCAGGTGCCCATTTGTGTTTCGTATTAACGCGGCGGCTTCAGACTGATGGGCGAACTGCGCGCTTGCGGTCCCCTCTGGGTGGGTTTGGACACTCAAGGGTCTGAACCCGCAGGCCCTTTCCATGCCAGTCTTGATGCTGTGACACAAGTGCCAAAATGAATGAGACTGGAAGGCTGCAATAAATACATGAAGCCCGCAGAAGTTGTTTCCACTCACAAATTCAGACTGTAGCTTTACACGGAGGACAGCGGAACGAGGGGAGCCAAACTGAACGTGCAATACACCGCATGCAAGCGTTACTCAAGGGCATACCTGTCTGCGGATACATGGGGGCCCACGTTTCGAACTGTAACAGCGGTCATCGGATCACTCGTTGCCGCGGGCATATGTTTCCCTCTCCGATCCCAACCGCTATTCCCTGAGCGGTCTTCATCAGACGAGCTTCCATCCCTCCGTCGCCGCTCGCCACTTCGACTGCGACGCCGCTTGCGAGGACTACGGCTGCGACGTCGCCTACTACGGTCACGACTCCGACTTCTGCTTCGTTTTCGTCTGTCCCTGTCCCTGTCCCTGTCCCTGTCACGCATCACAAATCCATGAAAATCAAAGGCTGTAGATTAGTGTGATTCACCGAGAACATGATGGTGATAAAGAACAAATCCAACACGGCACAATTTCAGCTAGATGTTGCACGCGACAGCCGAAGTAACCATTAAAAGCTTCCGTAATGCTCTCCAATTTCTACATGCAAACTGTAGCATTTGGTTTGAAAATATTGAAATATTGAAAATTTCATAACCCTGATTCGTAGCATATGGTTTTTCTCTCTGCTTCTCTACGCGATATACACTCCGATTTGCAAGCTCTTGTATGAGGTGCGTTGCTGCTGGCGTGCCGCCTTCTGCTTAACAATGGACTTTGGAGGATGATGTCGAAGTAACCTCCAACTGAGAAAACAATGGAGAATGTGAGAATACAATACAATTTGTAGTCCATGTGCAGTCTCCCTTCCCTTCCCGTGAATCTTGGTTCTATGGATTTTGGATAGCGCGACCATTTCAATAGTCGTCAAACCTCCACCCGAGTCCCATGGTAGTGCATCGAACTCTTGAAGGTGGGAGATGGTGAATACCATTTTTTCCGCGACTTCTTTGGATAGCGAATGTCACAAACAGCATTGCCACTCAACGGCAAGAGCAGTTCGAATCAATCAAAAGGACCCCAACTCAACTTAGACAACCACTCCGCTCTTTTCCGCCGTCCCGCTCCCTTTGCTTGCACAAATCCCGGCAAAAACATGATATGAGCTAGGGATAAGGCATGCCATACGTTTGAAGCCCACGAATACGGCATTGACAACATTGTCAGATGCCATCAAGTCGGGGCCTTTAAATGGTGAGGCCAAGCTTTTAATCGGTGACTTTAAGCCTTTAAATGGTTGAGTCGAAGCCTTTAAATGTGACACCAAGCTTTCAATGGTGAGTTCAAGCCTTTAAATGGTGCGCCCGAGCCTTTAAATGGTGAGCCTAAGCCTTTAAATGGTGGGCACAAGCCTTTAAATGGTGAGCTTAAGCCTTTAAATGGTAGGCCCGAACCTTTAAATGGTGAGCCCAAGCCTGTAAATTGTAAAGTTTAAGCCTTTAAGCCTTTGAGCTCAAGCCTTTAAGTGGGGAGCTTAAGCCTTTAAATGGTGAGTCTAGGCCTGCAAATGGTCAAGCCTTTAAATAGTGAGCTTAAGGCTTCAAATGGTGAGCCCAAGCCTGTAAATGGTGGGCCCGCGCCTTTAAATGCCGAGTCCAGGCCTTTAAATGGTGAGCTCAAGCCTTTAAATGGTGAGCTCAAGCCTTTAAATGGTGAGCCCAAGCCTTTAAATAGTCCTTGAAATGGTGAGTGGAAGCCTTTAAATGGTTAGTGGAAGCCTTTAAAAGGTGAGTCCAAGCCTGTAAATTGTAAGCCCAAGCCTTTAAATAGTAAGCCTACCAAGGCTGCGGGGATTGCAGCAATGGTGCTCCATTTTCAGACTAAGGTTATGAGGCTACAATGGAAGGTAAAATCACCAGTTTTCTATACCATTCACCAGTTTGTATACCACCCAAAGTTTTTTACAAACTTGTTAACGAAACCGTTTAGCGCATGTTTTACACATGCCGTTGGTTTTGAAAATTTCACAATTGCACACCAAAAATCTCCCATAAAAATTCCTGTTTTTTTTAACAATTTGACGATATAGAAATAGATGACTTTAAAACATCTCACCTTATCTGCACTGCACTTTTTTGCACTGAACTTTCAGCACTGTAAAACAATATTGGGGCATTCCTTGGTCAAGCCGCAAGCACAAATAGAAACACAATAGCAAATCGCAACAACATTTTAGCGTGCGAGTGTGCACTCTACTAAGAGTGTCTACTCAGAGTGTCGAACAGTAATTCATCGTCAAGAACACAAAATCTACCCCTCGCTGTCGCACATTGTTACACACGTGACATACAAATCAAAATCAGCAGGTGCAAAGGCATCATGACCCAGCTCATCATGCTCCGATAACTCACCGTCTGACTCAAAGTGCCGAATAAAAGCATTGGAATGCGGACGCTCCTAGGAACAAGTTTCGCAACAGGTTATGCCTACCGTCTGGGTGCAGGCTGGGTTGCTGCAAGTATACTATGCACACTTTGCATCGTGCTCAACACTGTGCGCGTTGACAAAGAACCAAAGTACAACAGCACGTGTGAACAACTTGTAACAGCACAGCGCATCTCCTACACATTGCACTTGGTACTTCACATTGCACGTAGTACTTCTCATGGCACGGAGGTACTGCACATCGCACGGCACACTGTCAAAACATGGAGTGCGTGAAATCACGTGCGGCAATTTTTGGCAATTCACGGCGCCGGTCACGACGACACCTGCACCTTATAATAACGGCACCGCTGTGCACTTTTATGCGCACTTCCATTGACGCGTCATGGCATGTCGCACTGACCGGTGGAAACGCGCTGAGAGCGCAAAGCAGGGGGGGCGCATTGTGGTGCAAAAAGGTACCCGCAAAAAGCACTTCCCTTTTCGGGCTCAGAAATCTATGACTTGGAAACTAGCGACCTTGGTGGCCCAAAGTAGGTTGCAAATACCTTGGGCCACCAAGGTTGCCAGTTCCCAAATCACGGATTGTCCCAGTATGATAAAAGAAATACTTTTTGGTTACCCTTTTCCACCACTGCCTGGTGCGCGACACGTCGTGTACTCAATTATGTGTACTTAATGCGTACTCAATTATACTCAATGTGTACTCAATGTGCATTCAATGTGTACTCAATTTGTACTCAATGTGTACTCAATGTGTACTCAATTGTAGCGTGTCCATAAAATCAACACTAAAAAATTGTGTTTTTGCGTCCATTCCGCAGGTGTCAAAGCATTGGACAACCTTGCACAACAAACAGCGGATTCGGTATTTCACTATTCCTCTTTTACTTATGTGTGTGCACTACCGTGTTGGCAGTGCATGTTTAATAATGGGAAAAATACGTTCATTTGTCACTGATCGTACAGCAAACCACCAGCACTACCACTGGCGGTACGTGTTTGGCACAAGCTGCCTCTGTGACCCTTTATTCCTTGGAAAGAAACCTACATGCTTCTTACTTGGGGCTTCCACCTGTTCTCTCCTGCCAAGAGACTGCGCAAAACGTAACATAGTATCGGTGTGGGGGGTTGCAGTAAAGAACATCTCCACAACGTGAAAGTAAACCCAATGGCATGGGAGGACAGAACAGATGGAGGTATTTTACTCCAAAATTCCATAGATTGGGGTGCAGCAAAATTCCACAACAGCATGAGACATGGCCCGAGGTGTTTTCATAATGCTTGAAAAGGGCGGGAGCGGCATTGAATAACTTCTCGTAGTTTGACGCGGCATCAACATTGGTCGCGGTCCACAGAACAAAAAAATCAAAACCCATGCACTATCCTGAAGCTGACCACTCAAAACTAACATTACAGTGTATGTGCAGTGTGACCAGCAGGATTTTCACAGTGAACCCAAAATAGCATCATCAATGATCTGCATTTGCTTTGCTGTGTGCCTGTCTCTTGCACAGGCATGCCCATTGTGGCTCTACATGGGAAGGTTGATGGAATACTTGGTGAGCTTTGGGCTCCCGTGGCAGTACGGCGGCGCCGATCCATTTTGGCTCCGATCCATTTCTGGGGGGTCAGCAGGGGGGCGCAGGGTCACCTCCGTGTCCGGTCCGTTCTGGGGAGACGGGGTGGGTGCGGGGGGGGGGAGGTTTTCACCACCCCAATCCGGCGCGGATCGCATCGCCTAGTCCCAAGTGCTGGACTTAAAAGAATCTTCAAAACGTACGGCTCACAGCAAAACAGTGTCCTACAGTCAAAGAATGCAGAAAGGGGGCACATAAATGACGCAACGGAATTTTTGGACTCTCTTGGGAACCCATGAAATGTGCAACCCTGCCATGTCCTTGCACAACCCCACGATTCGGCCATGTAAAGGCCTGCCATCTGCTCCCAGAACAACTTTTGGCATCGTGTGTATGGGTGACTTGTGTGTGCATTCCACAATAAAGATACACCATAGAGCCCTGGGAAGCAGCAGGGAGAACACATTGCAGTGATGCTGTCTCTCTCTCTCTCTCTCTCTCTCTCTTTCTTTCGCTCTCTCTCGCTCGCTCTCTCTCTCTCTCTGTCCCGACCAACAATGGTCACAAATAATTTCAAAATGACCAAATTGAACTTACAGACAAAATCCTTCACTACAAAACTGCAGAACCAGGTCATGTGCAGCATCTTCAGTGTATTAATATAAAAGGGTAAGCAGGCAAAAATACAATCCTTATGCAAAGGTGGGCAGCTGTGCAAAAATGTGCAGCGATTCGTTGGTCCTGAATACGATGTGGCATTTGCAGATTTCAAAGGTGAAAAAGCGCCACTTAGTGGAGTCATGGAATTATGGACTTACTTGAACCCGGTGTGCATGCGTCGGCGGCTGATGCTAGCCGATGGCGCATGTTGCTGCAACAAGCAGGCACATCCAAAAGTGGCTGCCCCGCCAGTACCAGCACCCTGCCGGCGTGCAGGAACTTTTCCATGGCTGCCACACTTAACATGTGTGTAAGGTTCCTTTTGGCCAATACATGTGAACGCGTTCAGGTGGGTAGGGCGCTTGGCGCTCCCTGGGTTTAGCCAACCCACCCATCCCTACTTCTCGGGGGGGGGGGGGGCATGAAGGTGAACTTGAGGGGGGAGGGGAATGGGCCACTTGACTCTTCGCAGGGAAGGAGCTCAGGGCTAGGCATATCCTGCAAGCCCTGATGGTGAAACCCCACCTGTGGCGAATCAGACATTCGAGCCCTCCACCCATGGCACGTGCAACTCCCTTCAGGCCTGTCTTGAACAACTCTTGAAGGCTCTCTGTGGCGTGCTGTAACAAAGCACTCAACCCGCAGTGCCACTGTCTCTCTTTAGCACCCCGGGGATTGAGGGGATGCACAGTGCAAAGTCCCACTGTCTCAGTAGTAGGGATCCACCATGAAGCAGGGCCCAGCCTTGGTGATGTATGGGTGCACTGGATACGAGAGGTCCCAGGCAGTGCACAATGGGATGTGCACGCCGACAGACACGTTTGGTTCCCCTGAATGTGCCTTAGACCTGGTGGTCGTCTACATCCACTGCCTTTGACAGTGCGTCCATACCACCCCAGACATGCCACAGACCCTTGGCCGCAAGGAGGGACAAGGAGGCCGGCACCCTCCTCCGCCGATGTAGTGGCCCATAGGGCCCACTGCCTTGGTATATCAGTGCCAAAGGTGCCTATATCTCAACACAGACATTGCAATTCATTAAGAACCGCCGCACAGAGCTGACAATGCGGTCCATTCAATATCGAGCGTACTGCTTTTCCGTCGCGAGAGGTGGTCCGGTCTGATGGGCCCGCGGCAGGAATGTATTATAAGAGGGGGGATGGGGTGGCCAAAAATTTGTGTACCAAAAATAGCCCAAGTCAATATGTCCTTTTGTAAATTTCACTATTTCCCACTATGAAATCTGGGTCCAGGTTGGGGGGGGGACCCCCCCTCTTCCTATGGTTGTCAGCCTTTCTACTACATCTCTGGCCCGCAGATTCAAAGCTCAACTAAACAATACATTTCTTTACTTCGTCCAGCCACACCTTCAACACGCACAAGAGACGCCGGCTGTTGATTTTGCACAGCGTTCACCCACATACCGATGTCCCGCGGTCCCGAACGCTTTTGTTGCTGAGACGGTGCCAACAGGAAACCCGATCACCCCTGCGGATGCCCCCCCTCGTCCATGAAGGTAGCACCCCCTCCCGCCCCGCATTGCCCATCGACGGGCACCGCGCCGAGGCACACCCCATCGCGGTCCGACAGGGTCCCTGATTATGCGCTTTGCGTGCTGCGGGCGCGCAGTCATCTGCTGCAGCGGGGGGGAGCAGCAGGAGACGGATGGCCAACGAAATCAACAAAGGACTGCCGCTCTCGGGAAAGGCCGTAGCCCAAAAGCCCTACTCTCGGGCCTAAAGACACTATGTTAGCCCTATACTATTGTACCAACACCGATACTCACTGCAATGTCCACACTTCGTCCCGAGGCCCTACAGGGGGCGTAAATCCTCCCTAAGACCCTCTCAAGGGATCCAAGGGAAAAGTCGAACGCCCTACCGGGGGCTGGACCTCCCGCCGGATTCGCAGGCCTCATCCCAACGAGACTGCGCAGGACATCGGTAATGCGCATTCCGCGGTAACGCGGTGCACGCTTTCCAGGTCCGTGATGCCCAAACGGGCCCCCTATGCCCTATGCCCCATGCCCCATGCCCCATGCCCCATGCCCCATGCCCCATGCCCCACGCCCCATGCCCCATGCCCCATGCCCCATGCCCCATGCCCCATACCCCATGCCCCATGCCCCATGCCCCATGCCCCATGCCCCATGCCCCATGCCCCATGCCCGGTGCATGGAAAGTTGGAGATGGTACCCGGCACCCCCATTATTGGTCAGGGGTTCATATACAAGAAAAAGTGGCCTCGGGCCCGGGTCCGAATGGACGCACAGTGGCAGCCATAGGCCACGCAGGCGCTGCGATGGGACGTACCCCGTCCCCCGAGCGTCAGTCCGGTCTACAGCCAAGGCCCTGTCTGCCGGCGTGCGGTGTGCCTCGCTCGTACTCGGCGTAGCAGCCACACGTACGTCACAATGGGGGCCGGGAGCGGTGCGGCTGTGCCCCATGTCCCAGTGAGAGCCCAGCGTTGTCAACGACCCGTGGCGAGGGCACAGGGCTGGTTCTGTCCGTTTGGCCGTTCCGCCCGTGCCTGAGGCGGGCGCGGCGTGTTCGCCGGGCGGTTGTGGGCGCGCAGTACAAAGCGGCGAAGCGGTGGGACGGACAAGAGAACCCGGGGGCAATGGTCCTGCGCGTCCGAGGCACCGCCGCCTGCGGCCGGATCAGGCTCTGAAGGCGTAGGGTCTGCAGTGCGCCGTGTGCCCTCGCCCCCCTCCCCCCCCCTCCCAGCGAATCCGATGTGACTGCCCCGCCCCACCCCCCCGTCCCCCGCACTCCGTCACGCCCACGCCAAGGGCCTGTGTCAGAAACGACCGAAGCGCCAAGCGGAGAGGGAGTGCGGGTCGCGGTGTGCGCTCTGGGGCCGTTGTGCGTCGTTCGGCCCCCAAACGGACCGGCACTGGACTCGGGAGTGGGGGTTCGTGCCGCACACGGCCGCGGCACGGAGCGCACCCGGCGGCGTATTGCGAAGGCGGGGCCGCGGTGTGGCACGAGCGCTGTCCCGATTCCAGAGGGCCCCTCAGGCATGCGCTTGAGGCGGGGGGGGACCCCCCCCCCCCGGCCCGCCTTCGGGTTGACTGTTCGTTCCGTCCCGACCGCTTCTGTCGGCCCCAAACGATCCACCAAACCGTCGCGCAACCGCCGGGCCCTGCCCAGCAACCGCTTTCACAACCCCCAGTACGCGCCTCCGGACCCGCTCTGGAAACCCCCCTTCAGGTTCCGGCCTTGGCAATGGCATCCCAGGGGCCACTGCATCTCTCGGGGAAAAGAACCATGAGCCCAAAGCAGCACCGGAGCCCGTCGAGGCACGTCACAGGCCCCCCAAAGCCCCTCAATGCAGTCCTCGGACCCGCGCCCGGTCGAGTGGCAGCTGACACGTGGCGTCCGCACTCACCGCCACTGAACTCAGCAACTCAAACCAGGATTTTGGAGTGTGGAAAAATGGGGAAATGGGGAAAATGGAGGAAAATAGGGGGGGGGATGGGGAAATAGCGGGCATAGCACACGGGATGTCGGTTGTGGAGGGTTGTGGCGGGATGTGGTTGAGAAAAATGGGACAAAACTGGGAGAAAAATGGCACGAAATACCCATTTTTCACAGTCACCTTTTTCTCATGTTTCCAAGATCGTCCCCGCAATTCCCTTTATAAAACTCGGCTCACCGCCCTCACCAGCGGAAAAGTCGGAATTGTTGCCACTCACCGCCACCCGCCGCCACGGCGGTCAGTGCGGATGCTTGAGTCACGGGCTAAGGGCCGCAAGGGTGTCCTTGTAGCTCTGGGGATTCCCGAAGTCATAGCGCGTCCCTTCCACGAGGTACCCCTGAACGCCCTGTTCCTTCCGCAGCCGGTCCAGCGCCGCCGTGAAGCACAGCTCCGTCTTCCCGCTGTCCTTCTCCGACCGCAGAATGCGGAAGATCGTCGGCGTCAGGGCGTACAGACCGAACACGGTCAGGCAGTCCCCGGTCGCCGCCCCCGCCGCGGCCGGGGGCGGGGGCGGGAGCATGTTCAGCCGCGCGAACTCCGGCGTCGGCTTCTCGACGATCTGCGTGGCGTCGAGCATGCCGGTCCGGGCGTCCCACCGGCCGGTCAGGGCGCCCGACAGCTGCACGCTGTCCGCGTCGGTCCACTTCATGGCCACCAGCGGAGTGCCGGAGAACTTGCCGATGACCTGCTGCACGCAGCTCTCATGCGTGCGGGACTGGTACAGGTGGTCGCCGAGCATCAGGAGGAAGTTGGACTCCCCCAGCGCGGCCGCGGCCTCCAGCACCGCCCCCCCAAACCCGGTGTTCTCCTTCTGGACCACGAGCCGCACCTGAGGTAGAGGCGGTGGGAACGCTTCCGGTGCGCCGCGGGCGCCAGCTCAACTTTTGATGTTTTGACTTTTGATTCGGTGAATGAAGATGCACCCAATTCAGACTGGGGAGTGCATTGCCTGATCTCTGTAGATTCGCTGTCCTTGTCATCTTTCTCACTGCGTCTCCCTCTTCCAATCCATCAAACTGAGTCTTTACCCCCCCTCCCCCCCCGCAAGCGGACATCCCAGGGCCCAGAAGCCGCCGCTGTGGAGGGCCACCCCAGTATGGGGGTGTCCACCTGGGGAACGCACCCGGCCAACGGCGAGGGCAGTTGCCCTCCTCCGTGTGGACCCGACACAGGGCAGTGAAACAGGGACAGTCCGGGGGATCCGTTGGCACCACCTCCCAAGGGAAAGGAAGGGGGAGTCGGGTGGTAAGGGTCGGCCAGGCAGGGAGAGGGAGGGCACGAGGGCGTGAGAGGCCGATGGGCGCCGCCGCCTGCGCAGGGAACGGGTTCAAGGAAAGGGCAGGGGTAAGTGGGGAGAGGCCAATAGGCGGCGCCGGCTGCAGAGAGCAACACAACCGGGCGTCATGCCAACCCCCCCCCCCTCGTCTCAGATGGCGCTGAGGCTGTGATGCATCATATTTTCGGTTGTAGAGATGGCGAGGGGTGTAGAGGAGGGTCGGGGCGGCCTAACACCTTCTTGCCCAGTTCCAGGATCCGCTGGCTATACGCCTGCGCAGTGGCCGTCAGCCGGTTGTACTTGGCCACCGAGGGCTTGTCGTGAAACAGCCGCCGGTACACCTCCTCGTCCTCCGGGTGGATGACGACCGCCACCTCCTCCACCCCCGCGCACACGGCCTCCTCCACAAGCAGCAGGATCGCGGGCTTGCACAGCCCGTCGGCGCTGACGATGGGGAACATGCCGGTGCCAGTGACGTTGGCGGGGAAGAGGTTGCACTGGTACCCGGCCACCGGGATGACGGCCTTCCGGATCTCGTGGGAGGCCCCGAGGGTGAGGGTCAGGCAGGCCATCCCCAGGTCACGCGTGACGATCTCCATGACCCGCTGCTGGTCCTCGGGGCTCTTGGCGAGGAACTGGGCGCAGCCGTCGCCCTGGGACCCGATGCCCTTGCCCCCCCAGACGAGGGGCTGCAGGGGCGGGTACTGCAGCACTTTGTGCAGGACGGGGGCCGTGAGCTGCGAGGGGCAGGCGGGCTGCATGTGCCGGTCGAACTGCGCCTGGAACTCGGTCATGATCCGCCCCACGGCGGGCTGGTCCCCCTCCTGCGGCACAGAGGACGGGGAGGGCATGGGGGCAGGGTGGGGTAGCCACATACGACACGCTGTTGTCAGGGCTCCTTTTGAAGAAAGGGGGGGGGGTCCAGCCCCCCTGTGTGACATTCCGTCGGGTTGTTGCTCCTTTACGGGGCCCTGGATAGTCACCCGTTCTTCCCTTCGCATGTTGCGTTGGGTTGTTGCTTTCTGTCGGCCGCTGCGGCCGGTGCTCTTGCTGGTGTCATTTCCGCGTTCGCGGAGCCCAGGGTCCAGCCCCCCCCCCCCCCCCGGGGGTGTTGAGGCTCTAGAGGCGCCGAAGTAGCCGAAGAAAATTGTGAGCCTAAACTCATTGGTGCCGAAAGAGCCAGAGAAAATTTTTGATTGGCCGAAGGCCCGGAAGAAAATTTGGTCCAATCACTTCGCCCCCCCCCCCCCCACACACCACCAACTGCTCAAACCATCCATCCATCCATCCCCTGCCCCAGTGATGCTGAGTTGTTAGTGAAAAAAAGCCCTGACTGTTGTGTGTGGCCCAGCATCTGACCCCCCCCCCCCCACCGTTGTTGGAGGTGCATGCTACTGCCCACCATGAGAGAAGGAGGGGGGCTGTCCCCAGAACCCCCTAGGGGGAGGGGGCTGGGCCTCCCCTGGGGGTGGGGGGGGGAGGGGGGTAGGGGGGGGGGGTAGTCCGCACCGTTGGGCAGAAGACTATCACTCACAGAAACACCCCACGAATGTGTGAAACGGTGCAGACTCAATACAAACTAACGTCGTTGCGGCGCTGTTGGAGCCTGACAAACACAACACATGGCACGTGCCGTACGTGTGCTGAGGTCCAGGCATCGTCGGCAGGAGCCCGCACAAACAAGTCGCGCTCATCTGGGCGTGGCACATCGCGCGAGGACGATCAATACGCACTTATACGCGCGCGTATGCGCGTATATCTGCGACATATAGTATACGGGGGGGTATATTATACGCGCGCGTATACGCGCGTATAAGTGCGTATACTGTGACATATATTATACACGCGCGCGTATACGTCCGTATATACGCGCATATATTATACGCGCGCGTATACGTACATATATATGCGCGTGTATATATGCATGCCAACAGTGTCTACAATTAGTACGCCGCGTCTACACACTTCAGACCACCTTGCCCGGGTGCACGGGTAAACGCTAGAAGCGGACCGTTTCTGGGGAAGGTAACCGAAGGCCCCCTTCCCAAATATTGGCACTTTGCGTCTACAGCATGCCGACAGTGTCTACAATTAGCAGACCGTGTCTACTTGGGGCAGACCACGTCTACAGACTTCAGACCACCTTGCCCCGGGTGCACGGGTAAACGTTGGAGTCCAAATGTAGGGCATACGTATAATATACGCGTGTGTATATGTACACAGGTATAATATACGCGCGCATATAATATACGCCCGTGTATATCTGTAACGTATAATATACGCATATGTATACGTATAATACATATAATATACGCGTATACGTGCGTATACTGTGACGTATAATATACGTGCGCGTATACATGCGTATGGACCATCCTGCATGGCGCTGCACTACAGCCCATCTGCTGCACGACGGTTTGTCGTTGTGGCCCAGTGGGCGATGGCCTGGCAAGGCATTCATGTGCCCGGGACAGTCCTTGCGCTTTGCGAACACTCAGTTCCCATGGACCTCCTCCGGCATCCGTAGCGAATCCCCAGCCCCCCAAAACAGTCGGTTTGGCTGTCTCCCCGGCAGAACGCTGGGAGGAAGCCACTGGTGCCCCAGACGGACATTGCGCTTCAGCGCTATGGGACAGGGCGATGACCCGCAGTCCGGAAGCGATGAACATGGGACAGGCCACAGAGAGCACCACTGCGGCAGGCGGTTTCGTGCAAAAGAAGTAGTCGCATGGGACGCGCGTGGGGCGTGGGACGGCCCCTGAGCCTCCACAGCGATCCGAAGCCGTTCACGACCCTCCGTCGTCCACGACCCTCTGCGCCGCTCCAGAAGTCCGGCAAAAGTCTGTCGCGCGAACGCCACAAAAAAACACGGGCCCACGGGGGCTGCCGCGTACTCGTGCACCCCCCGACGCACGGAACTGCCTTGTGAAGTGTGCCGGAGGGCCCTGAGTCAACGGCGGTGCATCGCGCGCGCTCCACGGCGCGTGCCACTCACGGACCACGCAGCCGGACACACCTGCAGGGCTGCCATGCACCGCTCGATGAGATCCTTGTTGATGGGGCCCAGCATCTGATGTACGCTGCTCTCGACCTCGTCCGTGGGGTACGGGTACGCCTTGTTCAGCTGCGCCAGGATCACCTGCGAGGCCATGTGCCGCACGGGAGATGGGGGGCGGCAGGGGCGAGGGATGTGTGGCCGCTGGCCATACATCAGCGGTGGTCGTCAGCCTCCGGAATCACTCCGGCATCCCCAACAGTACGACAGGCTTCAACGTGGCGATGCCGCGACACACATGGTCCAGGCTGTCCAGCAATGCGCCGTGAGGCGCTCCCATTGATTCAGGCGTTGGGTCAGCTCAGGCCTTTGGGCCCTTTTCGGAAATCCTCTTGATGATCCATCCCAGTCACCCTCCCTTCCGTTTTCTCTGTTCACGTGCTGTGGTCAGCCCCCCCCCCCCCCCCGCTGGACTCCTGCGCCCCCTCCCTGGCCCGGTCACTGACATCTGCTCTCGTTATTTCATCATTTTGTTGCTTCCCTGTGGAGAGGTGACGAGAAGGGAACCGGGGTGCTGTCTCTATTCCTCTTGGGGGCGGGGTGGTGCAAGTCTCCCTGCTACCAGACTCCTTCCCCTCCAATACCCCTGCCCATTCACGGCGGTGGCACCGTAAACGTTTGCGTCAGAAATGTGGCAAACCGCCTACCACCCCCCTTTTGGCATTCCCTACACTTAATGGAAAGCTCCGCGGTGCGTACGGCGCTTTTTGCACCCCCGCGCCCCGCATTTACGGCTCCACGCGTGGGCACAGCGCACCCCGAGATCTGTGGAGAACCCGCGAAGGACGGATTCATTTGATGACTCATCCCCCGACGATGTGTCCATCTCGAACAGGGCCCCCCCCTGCGTGGCCGCTGACCACAGAACGACGATGGTCGTCACCCTCCAGAATTACTCTGGCATTCCACCAGAACGTCAAGTGTCGCGCGGCGGAGTCGCGGCACACATTGTCCAGATCGTTCAGCAAAGCGCCGCACAAATTGGTCATGCAGCCCCTGCGTGGCCGCTGGACAAAGGGGGGGGGGGGGTTGTACCCACCAGTCTGACCCCGCAGGCGTGTGCACGTCCCCACCCCAGGACCGGGGGGGGGGCGGTGTGATGGGGCTATGGCGCAGGCGTGCAAAGGCATTGAGGCGCTGCCCCCCACCCCCCACGGCGTGGCCTGCATCGATCCGCCGCTGCGCTCGTGCACAACGCCGGGCAGCCCCAAATCAACGCAGACGCGTGTCGCTGTGAACTACGGCCCATCAGTGAAACAAGACACGCAGACACTCGATGCCACTCCCAACGCCAATGTCCCCAGAGGCAGAGGGTCGTCAAGGGGCCGAGGGGCCGGAAACAGTTGGAGTCCCGAACGTCGGCCGAGGGGCTGGGGGTGGGGGGGATCCGTTGCGGGTGCAGCGTTCGGGGGATCAGCGGAGGGCAGAGCGGAGGGGTCGGGGGCCGTGGAGGTGGGCGGGGGCATGGGGAGTGGCGGGCGGGGGAGGCCCGGGACCGACAATGGGGCAAGGGGAGGGATGGCAGCACCGCAGGCCCCAGAGCGGGCACCGCGCCTTCGCAAAAAGGCACGCCTGCGGGGCCGCAAACCAAAAGCCGGGTCGACAGAACTGCCTGGTCTCGTCCGGGGGATGCCGGTGTTGGCGCTGCGGTGACCAGGACGGCCATATCCAAAGCACTCGTAGTGGCCCGCGCCATGAATTCACAGGGCCCTTTGAGGGATCAACCTCCGATGGGGCGACGACTGGCACACGGCGATCTCACGCCGTGGGAGGTGCCGCGTGCGCACAGGGGGTTCAGGCAGGGGTGCAGGACCCGGCGACCGTGCCACTGCCAGACCGGCGTGTCTTGTTCACTGATGGCCGTAGTTCACAGCGACACGCGTCTGCGTTGATTTGGGGCTGCCCGGCGTTGTGCCCGAGCGCAGCGGCGGATCGATGCAGGCCACGCCATATGGGGGGGTGGGGGGCAGCGCCTCAATGCCTTTGCACGCCTGCGCCATAGCCCCATCACACTGCCCCCCCGGTCCTGGGGTGGGGACGTGCACACGCCTGCGGGGGGGGCGGGGGTCAGACGGGTGGGTACAAGCCCCCCCCCTTTTGTCCAGCGGCCACGCAGGGGCTGCATGAACAATTTGTGCGGCGCTTTGCTCCGCGCGTGGACGGGTGCGCACGGCAAGGCCCGACCCCTGCGCACAGCTGTCCCCACGGGTCGGGCCACCGCCCTCTCCCGCATGGCGTCAGGCACGCGCACGCGGGCCCTCCCGCACCTTCGTGTCCTTCGCGGCCTTCAAGTCCACGATCACGACGTGCAGCTGCCCCTTGATGTCGATCACCTCCGTGTCCAGCAGGTCCCCATCGAAGGTCATGAGCACCAGGTTCTGCCCGAAGGCGCAGCACTGGTCCATGCGCCCGCAGCGGGAGGGCGTCATGATCTCGCCCAAGTACGCGAGCTCCATCTCCCCCCGCACCGTCAGCTTGATGTCGTACACGCGGTTGAAGGCCCGCGCCACGAGGACCGTCACGGCCGCGGAGGAGCTGAGGCCCTTCTTCACGGGCAAGTCCGTCTTGTAGTTGTCGATGACGAGGCCCTGGATCTGGTAATGGACCATCATACAGGCCGCCACCCCCGCGCAGTATGCGAAGAATCCGCCTTCCTGTGACGATCGGCAGGAGGGTTACGTGATGGCAAGGCGGTGCAGGGCAGGGGAGGCAGGGCAGAGGGCTGTACGTATGCGCGCATACGTGCGTATACAGCCCCCGTTATGCGCCTTCCTCGCTCGCATGCCCATGTGCACGGGTAAACCACAGTAGCGGACCATTTGTTAGGGAAGGGGACCTTTGGGCCCCTTCTCAAGTACTGTGTTTTCGCGTCAGGGTCAAGTCTCTTGCTTGGTGTCTGTCTGCAGGCTCTGTTCCCACTTGCTCTCCATTCCCACCCTCTTGCGCGTGACGATATCCTTTCTGTTCTGGCAGCTGCACCATAATGCGTGCATCAGGGGTTCAAGTCCACTACGCAACCTCATTTCATGTCTGCTTTCTTTTCGGTGGCTGCACATTGAAGACCTCAGAGCAGCGTGGGACGTACAGAGGTGTGGATCCGCCCAGCCCAGCCCTACACTGCCCTGCCCTGCACTGCCCTGCCCTGCCCTGCCAGATATGTACGCATACGCATGTATATACACGTATACTACGCGACATATACACGTATACTTATATGTGTATACATTGCTTATACTGAAGCCATTGTATAGTCTGTAGACACTGTGCATACATGTAGACACTGTGCATACTTGTAGACACTGTGCATACTTGTAGACACTGTGCATACTTGTAGACACTGTGCATACATGTAGACAATGTGCATAGTTTGTAGACACTTGCACAGTTTGAAGATATTGTGCACATACACGTTTACCTGGGTATAGTCTGTAGACACTGTGCACCATAAATAGACGCAGCCTGCTATTTGTATGCGTTTACGGCGTGTCGCAGGCTCACGGTCGCGCGACAACAGACGGTTGCAGGGTGTGGGGCGGGCCCACGCCCGTACACCTGCGCGCGCTGCCGCAGGACCGCGGGGTCCATCGGGAGGCTGTCCTCATAGACCTCACCAGTGTCGACGACGCACCGCATGATCAGGCGGTTGGGGTGGGGGTAGACGCGGGCATACAGGCCCTGGTTGGTGCCCGACACAATGCAGTAGCCCTTCTCCACGTCGGAGTTGAAGCGGCGGTAATGCCCGGCCCAATCACTGTGCTCGCCAATGAGGCAGATGCGGCCCGGCACGAACACCTCGATGAAGGACTGCGGATCCAGCTCCGCGAGCGCGTCGTCCATGACCCCCATGGCAATCCCGAAGCGATCCGCACGCGCACAAATGGCTGGTGTTGTGGGAAAGTGGGAAATCAGGAATGAGACAGGGCTGCGGAGGGCGCGCACGGGGGGGGGGGGGGGGGGCTACTCCCAAGGCCTAAGCGGAGGGTCACTGGAGCATATCTCTAATACAGCTCTGACTCCTCTACCACAGGTCGTCCATGCATTGGCCCTGAGCAGTCGAACGTTTGCCGGTTCGACTCTTCTGGACTGTTCCTCTAGTGCTCTTTTCTGGTTTCGTTGCGCTTCTTCTCACAATTTTCCACCAACGCTCAGAACATCTCATAACATCCCCAAGAATATCAGGGTATGCACTACCATCATCCAGAACAGGGCGCTCCCGTACGAAAGGGAAAACTGGATCGCCAACAGCTACTACGGATCCGAGGTCGGTTGCTCGCCAGCTTGGCAGAGGTTCCTTCGGGCCAAGCACAACACAAAGCATACAAATAGGAACAGCAATGGACACTGGAGATGATGAGATGTTATCAAAAAAAGAATACAAGTACAAACACAAAAACACTTGGGTTAGCTCATTCCTGCAAAACTGTAAAATGACAGTCATAGCATTGTCAGATCCTTGAGGACGTTTCTATGCGTTTTGTGCTGTCAATCGTTGGAGCGAGTTGGCTCAATGGAATCCATTCGAAAAGCATTTTTAACACTCGCGTATGTGAAACACGCGAAAAATGGCAAAATGGTCAAAAATGGCCCCAATATGGCATGCACAACAAAGGTATCTTAAGGACCTTTTTGTATGGCATATCGCCAACTTGAAAGAGCCTTAGTAAGCCTTCTCAGAAAAATCAAAAATACGTCAAGCCCGTCAATCACTGGAGAAACACGCGCACAGGCGACGATCAGCAGTCTTTTCCAGGAGGTCAGGGAAAGCATTAGGATGATCCAATTTCGCAGAAATTCGATCACCAATATCACCACTATGGAAATTCCTGATCGATTCATCCAGGAAACGAAAAAAAGACGCGGCTTCCGCCAGCCTCTTTTCAAATGAAAATTCAAGGAGATCCCCCCCAACATTACTCAACATAAAAGCCATGTGTGTAGGTGTGTGGATTGAAACCAATAGAAATTGACCAATTGCTTTACTTTGCTTCTGTGGGCTGGGGAGCACCTAATCGGCTGGGAGGTGGACATGATTGTCATCACACAAAAAAAAAAAAGCGACAGAGCAAGAGCAAGGGTCGCTGGTGAGCCATTGTAGATGATGCCATGGCATGGCACTCCTTGAGTGCATATACAAGGGGCAGATCAAGCCTGTTATGAACAGAGGACATCTGCCGGTTTGGCTCAGGACACACTCACAGTGAGGGACCCTCATTTGTACTTTTTGTGCTGCACTTTGATGTGAGTTGTTGCTCAAGTGCTCACTCTTGGTGCGCCAAAACAGGAAAAAAAAACCACCGATGAAATTATCACTTCATGTAATGGCCCATTGTTGCCGATCCCCACATACTCATGCTCACGCCTGCGCTCCAATGGCATTTTAGGGATATCCATTGCTGTCCTGCGAGCCCCGTTCAACCCTTCTTGTCCTTGGGATGTGGAGATTGAGGAATCACTTGATGAATCATACATTCATGGCACAACAGTCATTCCTTGTGTCTTCCCACAGCACACACAAACAACGCCCTTGTCAGAGCAATAGTAGGTGTCTCTAACCCTAACCCTAACCTGAGACACCTGGGGTCCCAAACATGTGGGGAAAAAAGTGGCTATAGAGTACGTGCCGTCTCGGGGTCCCGAATATGGTGGACTAAGGGGGGGTGTTTGCCCAGCGCATGCCTGGAGTGCTACTTTTGTATTAACTATCCCGATTTTAACCCTGGATTTACCCTCCCCTAGAGGAGCCCCCCAAGTCTACCAGTCCCTACAAAGCACACTGCATAGGGCAAAAATTACTCATGTATTGGCTAATAAACAAGATGTTCCCCACAAGTGTGCGCATCAATGCATTCATCACAACAATGCTCTTGCACTCACCACAAGCTGTGATGGCAGAGCGCTTCTGACAACACACATGCGTCATCCTCTCCATCTTGCGTGGCGGCCGAGTTACATTTTTCAGTCGAAACATGAGGCGGGGCATGGTCCCATGGTCCATAAGGAGGGTGACGGGCCTGCCTCCAAATGCAAAATCGCGTGAAATACGACAGAACCTGCACAGACTGGTGCAACTCATCAGGGCCGCCACGGAGATGTTCCTAACCAAACCCCAATGCCACAACTATGCAAACAAATGCTCAAAGTGTGCCCTAAACCATCCACGCACATCATTGTATGATTGTTGCCGGGCTGTCAAAGTCCCATGCTTTCTTCCAATGAATGGCACAATGACATGATTCCGGCCTTTATAAGTGGTGTCATGGCCACCAACCTCAAAATCAAAGAAATCACCATAGGAAAGGGGCCGGTCCATATCCCCAACCAGAAACGGGCCACACCATATCCCCACCGGAAAGAGGGCAATGCAAAAAGCGTGTATTAGGGCCCTGTATCAAAAGTGGCCCAAAAAAAGATGCCCCTGCGCCGATGGTCCCCCTCAAAATGGCTAGACAACCCACGCCGCCTCGAGGTCCTCGTAGTTGGGGGAATCAAAGAAGCAAAATTGTTAATAGAGGGAACCCAAGTGGCTACTTAGTCCGTGGCATCTCAAGGTATCAATATGGGGGGAAAGGTTGCGTCCATAACGTTGGATAATCTTGGATTCTTAATCTAATGAATCCAATTGGCTGCATGGCCCTCTCCCATCGGTGCCCCAACTTGGGGGAAAACAAATAGACTACATGAGCCAAGCCATTCACGGGCGTGCATCCTTGCCTATTTCAGAGCCACAAGAAGGGCACAAGGCTCCCAAAACAAGATAATCAAAATGGCAACACAATTCATGCACTTTTGGGGTACCCAATAAGCATCAATCAAAGTGGCTCCATCACTGCTGCCATCTCACCGTCCCAAATATGGGGGAAACAAAATGGCCGCAAGACCCTTAGCATCTTGGGGTCCCCAATATGAAGGAACCAAAGTGGCTACATAACCTTTGGGTTTTGAAGATTCCTAATCTAAGGAATCCATGACCCCTCTTGGGGAAACAAAGCAATTGCCGAAAGCGTGCCATTTTGGGGTGGCCAGTCTCTCAAGCTTGTGGCGTCCATGTCAATAATTAGGGTATAGGCATCCCGACTTTAGGGAATTGGAGGGGCTATGTAAGCCTTGCACTTTTGATCCCTTAGGGTGGTTAGGATCCCTTAGATTGATGGAACATGAGGGAATTAAAGTGGCTACATGTCCTTTTGGGTTCCACAACTTCGGGGAAACGGACTACCTGAGTTGTTCCATTTCAAGCATTGAACCTTGCAATCTTCAGAGCCACAAGAATGGTACAAGGGTCCAAAGTGGCTACACAATTAATATCCTTTTGGAGTGCCCCAATGTACATGAATCAAAGTGGCCACATCACTGCCGCCATGTTATGGTCCCAAATATGGGGGAAACTAAATGGCTGCACACCCCATGCTGTCTCAGGTTCCCCAATGCGGAGGAATCAAAGTGGCCATATAACCCTTGGCTTCTTAAGATTCCTAATCTGAGGAATGCATGTGGCTACATGACGCCTACCACCACCCAATCTCCCCATCTTGCAACCTCCACAAAAACAATAATAGTACAAGCGTCCAGACACACGCCCACATGGGTTTCCTTGCGGGCTGTGAGGCGACGTGCAGTGGTATCTCTTTCTTGGTATCATTCACATACTCCCTCCCCCCGCTTTCTCTCTTTGCCTGTCTACCTTCCTGGGCTGCCTGACGAACACCCTGTGTGTCTATGTGTCTATTTCTCTTTCTGCGTTGCCTCCCTCCATCCCTCACCCCATCCGTCCCTCCACCGCTCGGTGCAATGCACTTAGGAAAAACGGCCCACTGAACGAAATTCTTTACACCAAAGTCAAATTGGGATTCTGGACTTCCGAATCATCATCACTGTGGTAAACCTGGACATCACATGTGACGTATTGCTTCTCCTGTTGCCCGCAGACTCGGCACAACTGCACAACACATCCCGAGCCACAACCGGATTACGACAAGTGCTCCATCATGCAGTACCACTGACCAGTCCCAGGTTCTGTAGCAAATGACGTGCGCAGAGGGTCCATTACGAATGGAAATGCAATCAACCGATCTTCAGGAGGGGAACCACTCCCAAAACACCCAGCAACGCAAGCCACCAAGCAGAGCTTTTACACTTTGTGCTCTAGATGGCATCAAACACCCCACACACCTCACTAGCACACTTGCTCTCTCCCATATGGACGGGGTTTGGGACAGGCCTGACATATGAAGGCATTGGAAAGTACTAGTCTAAAGCAAAAAAGAAAAACATGCAGGACTCCGGTACGCCCGGACCTCAAGCAAGCGTCGGTCGACTAGCACCTGCAGTCCGCTACCGGCCAACCTGAGTCGGTGGACGCTCCACCACCGTCCGTTGACCCCCAGACGCCGTCAGTTTGCCGCCATTCTGCCACAAAACCTTAAGCAATAATAATAAAACCATAGGCTAACCTGAGTGGAAAACCAAAAAGCCCTGTGTGGTCACTGAACAGTCTTTATTTGCACTGCTGCATCGGCGCTCGCCCTGCTTACGAAAAGCCTGTTCCCTCCCTGGACAGGAGCGGGGCACGGGCTTCTGTGCAACACAACACCGGTGTAGCTCCGACAACATCGCTGTCTAAGCTCTCCCTTGGGGCCTGCACTGACGAACACACCGGAAAAACAACACACACCTGAGAAACGAATGCTGCAAAACTGAGGCCTACGCTCTGTGTTTTTCTTTTTACAGTTTTTTTTTTGCTGTGCAGTTTTTTGCAGTCCAGAATTGGGAACGAATTGCAGACCGCAGACCGCATCATTCATGTGCTCCTGTGATTGGGTCTTTGCTTAACAGCAGGGGCGAGGGGGACGGGGCTACATGGGCCAATCCAACCTACGATTTACCCAATCCACCAACCCACCCAAATCCCTAAATTTATCTCTGGGGAGATTCAAAACTTACCAAAAGGGGGCGGATATCTGGAGCCCATGTCAGATACGAAATTTTTTTAGCCTCAGACACCCTGGCCCCTACCCCGTGGGCCAGACCCACCCTCAACAGTCTGCTCCTACTGTGCATCAATGCATTGCAGACCATGGGGAGCCAAGTTCCAGCTGGAACACGACTTCCTGCCGCACGATCACGGGGGAGGGGGGTCGCCACCATTCATTGAGACTTCAAAATGATCGCCATCTCGTGCATTTGCAGATACATATGGTAACATCAGTAACATTTATTGTTCAATAAAGTCCCCCCCAGGGGTTTGTCCAGTTAGCTGGAGGTTGTGGGAGGTCGCAGTTGAGGTTGGTTGACCTTGCAGTGGAGGTTGCTGGAGGCTGTGCAGCAGGTTAGTGGAGTCAGAAACCGCTCCTCTTTGGGGGTGGCGGGTCGCTGGGACCGTCCTTCGGTGACGCCGTAAAGAACCCTTCCGGCAATCGGTCCCGGGCCTCACGTCGTGCCTTCTTCCGTCGCAGTTTCGTAGCTAGCCATCGCTCCTCTTTGGTCTGCAGGCCATCCTCCGGCCGCCAATCGTATATGTCCTCCAGGTTGTCCTCGACATCTTCCAGTTGTCCAGTTTCTTTCAGGTGCTGCTCTCTCCGAAACTCTTCGAGTGCCACTGCGAGTCACCACAGGCCATTGCTTACGGACCCGGGTGGGGGGGTCATTTGGGGCCCTAACCCCAACCAACCCACCCGGCCAACCACATCAGAAAATATTTCCTCAGGGACAAAATGAATTCTATTGCCTTTGGCAAGGCACCTCGAAGAGAGACAACTGCTGAAAAGGGGGAGGGGGGGGGGGGGGCTCCCGGCAGCGGGGCTACTGCATTGCCCGCCTGAAGGGTGGGGGGCGCATGCCGGCCAGGCATAGAGCCCGGGAGTGAGGGGATACCTGAGCACAATACAACACTACACTACACAACACAATGCAACACAACGCAGCACAACACAGCACAGCACATGACAGCACAGCACAGCACGGCACTGCAGCACAGCGCACCGCACCGCAACACTACACCACACAGCACAGCACAACAAAACACTACACAACACAGCACGGCACAGCGCAACACAACACAGCGCGGTGCAACACAACACAACACAACACAACACAACACAACGCAACACAACACAACACAACACTGAGTACTCACAGTACTCTTTAGGCAGCGACCGCCTCCTTGGTAGGACTCCCCGTCCCCGCAGCTGGTGGGCCCGCACACTGTAGGAGTTGCACTGCCCACCGCCCCCAGGCAGTGAGGCAGTGCATTGCAGGAGTTGCACTGCCCTCTGCCCACTGCCCCTGAGCAGTGTGGCAGTGCATGACAGGAGTTCCACAGCCCACTGCCCCCAAGCAGTATGGCAGTGCATAACAGGAGTTCCGCTCTTTAGGCAACGACCGCCTCCTGGGCAGGCCTCCCCGTCCGCCCAGCTGGTGGGCCCGCGCATTGCAGGAGTTGCACTACCCACTACCCCCAGGCACTGAGGCAGTGCATTGCAGGATTTGCACTGCCCATTACCCCTAGGCAGTGAGGCAGTGCATTGCGGGAGTTGCACTGCCCAATGCCCCCAGGCAGTGCGGCAGTGCATTGCAGGAGTTCCACTGCCCACTACCCCTAGGCAGTGAGGCAGTGCATTGCGGGAGTTGCACTGCCCAATGCCCCCAGGCAGTGCGGCAGTGCATTGCAGGAGTTCCACTGCCCACTGCCCCTGAGTAGTGTGGCAGTACATAACACGAGTTCCACTGCCCACTGCCCCCAGGCAGTGGGGCAGTGCATTGCAGGAGTTTGCACTGCCCACTGCCCCCAGGCAGTGAGGCAGTGTATTGCAGGAGTTGCACCGCCCACTGCCCCCAGATAGTGTGGCGGTGCATGACAGGAGTTCCACTGCCCATTGCCCCCAGGTAGTGAGGCAGTGCGTTGCAGGAGTTCCACGGCCCACTGCCCCCAAACAGTGTGGCAGTGCAAAGCGGGAGCTCCACTGCCCACTGCCCACAAGTAGTGAGGCAGTGCATTGCAGGAGTTGCACTGCCCACTGCCCCCAGGCAGTGGGGCAAAGCATAGCAAAAGTTCCACCGCCCACTGCCCACTGCCCACAAGTGCAGTGCGGCAAGGCACACACAGTGCAGTGCGGAGCACGGCACCAAGCACTGCGGCACCGCACACAATGATGCAGCACAGCACACACGGTGCAGTGGGCTCACTAGACCCTGTGTGACCGTGCACAGGCGTCGGCAGAACAGTACCGGCCAAGTGCGACAGAGCACAGGTCCCGGCTGTACAACAACACACTAGCACATAGCGCGCACTAAGACACACAACCCTCCCGTTCACCTGTACCCGTGGATAGACATCCCGGCCATTGCCTTTTGGTAACATCGCCTTCGGCACAACACAACACAACATAACACAACACCACACCACACAACGCAACGCAACGCAACGCAACACAACACAACACAACACAACACAACACAACACAACACAACACAACACAACACATCACATCAGAACACAACATGACACAACACAACACAAATCACGGTTCCATGCTCATGTGGGACTTGGTTGACGAGGGAGTGCACATCGTTGAGGGGGAGGGGAAAGGGGGAAGGGGAAGGGGGGAAGGGGAGGGGGTAGCATTTGGTTCTTGAGGGACCGCATCCCCATAATAATTTCTCCCAGGTTGGGAAAGATTGCGATGTCTCGCTCCCGGTACCCCATTTGCCAACACATTGAGGAGTGCACGTGTATGTGCGCGCCTGTGTGGGTGAGTGCATGCATGCAGATGTGCTGCAGCCAAGGGTATGCATATGGGTGCAGATGTATGCTATTGAACTAGACCATAGCCTAGTGGGAACCCCCAACCCCTCTGGGGGGGGGTCCACACGCCAAAACAAAATTTGTGTACTTAAACCAGCCACCAAGTGCGGAGCTCTTGAGTAAATTTCATTTTTCCATTGAGGAATTCAAAAAAATTGATTTTTTATCAACTCCTCATGTCGCCTTTGGGATGGGTTTGGGCAATCATTTGGTGACAATACGGGTACTCTGGAGGCCATGAAGCCCGGGGCATGGGCCCTATTGAGATCTCTCAGATCTCTGTTGTTTATCTGCTCTAGCTGTGCTTGCAGGGAGCCAACTGAAGGTACGCCAAGCAGCCACCTTTGGGGGGCTCGGAAACGGTGTGGACGTCACGGCCCGCCGCGTGGCACTCCGGGTGGTCTCTACCGAGAAGGAGGCCTTGCTGCTCTGGGGGCTGCTGCTGTTCGGGTCGTTGTGGGCCAAAGCGCAGGTGCACAGCTATGGGCTATGGACGGCCTCGACCTATCCCTTCTTTGGTGTGGCCCATGAGAACAATGCGCACGTCCTCTAGGACTACCCGCAGTGGCACGTGGCGTGGGATAGTTGGGCCCCATGGCTGCTCGCCGCGGCCACGGCCTTACCCCGGCGTGGTGGCCGCTGTGCCTCTGACGGGTGGGGCTTTTGCTTGCTTGCCTGCCTCTCGGAAGGCCTTGGTAAAGCCCTAGTGGATGCCCTCCTCTGCCGCTTGTACAGCATGTACCTCGTGGTACCGGCGGAGCGCATGACGGCTTGCCACGGCGAGCGGCACGACTCGGGGTGCAAGCTCTTCCCACGTGCACTGCAGCCGCAGGTGCGCACCTGAGCCGTTCCATGCCTACCATAGGTGTCCCCCCTCCGCATGAGGCCAGGTATGCCGCCCGGCTGGTTGCGGTGGGAACCAGCCTTCACCCACGATCTAGTCCGTTGGGCGAGAGCGCTGACGTGGTAGCCACGTCTAGGCGACGTTTCCTGGGCCGAGGTGGCCCGAGACTATGAGGCCTTCGCGGGGCGGGCGCTACTCGCATCCCCGCACCACAAGCTGCAGGGCACACACACCCCTTTGGGGGGCGGGCCCACGTGCTACGTCAAGCAACGCGGCTGGTGCAGTGGCACATGGTGGTGGGCTAGTTGCGGCGGGGATTGCGCATTGACCGGTGCCGCTCCCTCCTCCCACTGGATGGGTGCCTCTGTCAGGGGTTGCGGTTGCGGCTTGGGAAGAGATGGTGTTGCAACTGATGCACGTGGCGTCACATTGCCAAGACATGTGGCTCAGGTGGCTGCAGGCCCTGCCCATCTCCGACCGCCTGGGGGAGAGCGCTTCCTGATGGGCACAACATGCCCCGGCATCGGTTTCAAGATAGTGCTCCATGCTCCGGGCACCGGGCCCCCACCATGCCCCGGCCCCATCCAAGGCCGCGGTGCACCCGAGGGGCCGCAAGGGGCACCCCTTGCGCCGACGCTCGTCGTAGGTGTCAAGCATAACGTAGCAGCAAGCTCCTACCCCCCTTCTTTCAACCCTTTCCCCCCATTTCCCCCCATTCCCCCCCATCTGCCCCCATTTCCCCCTATTTTTCCATTTTTCTCCGGGTGCATTACGTCCCTCCCTGGCCGGGCGATTCTCCTCATTTGGCCTGCATGGCTGGCGCGGCAGCACCGGTTGATACCATCCATATCCATAAGTCGGTGCAAAATAAACTATTGTATGCAGCCATTGTAATGCAACATCACTGCTGTACGGTGAGAAAACAAACAACAAAAGGCAAAGGGAAAACTGGACAAGGAGACGACCATGGGGCACACTGACCCGGGTATAATGCCCGCACCTACAGCAACAAGAAAAGCACTGGCATTGGAGATTTGAAATGCAAATCCTCCATTTCTCGAGAAAATATGAAGAAATTCTCCCATGTCCCCCCATTTCCCCAAAATTTCCCTCTGCTACATTACTCATTAGGTGACCCTACCCCCCCCCCCCCCCCGGTGACCAACCAAAAAGTGCATTTTTGGAGCTTTCACATGCAGGTTTCCCCCATTTCCCCACAAAGAACAAAGAATTTTGCCCATTTACCCCAATTTTCTCCCACTTTTCCTATATTGCCCATTTTTCTAGATAGTGCACCGGTAATGCACCGGAAACGGGTGATTCTTGCCCTTGCGGGCCATAAGCGCTGCGGCGCTGGAGTGCCCCCGTGTCAAGCCACGGAGGGGCCTAGGACATCGTGTCCTGGCGCTGCACGAACGCTGGGAGGGGGTGCAGGCCCTTTCAGCGTGGCTAGGCTGCGCACACCAGTCATCGGAGTCCCCCCCCCCCCCTCGCAGGTCATAAACGCGGCGGCGCACCTCGGCGCCCGAGGTGCCGGGGAAGTGGCCCCCGGGGGTGCCCGTGCACAACGACCATCCGCCCCAACGGCGAGTGCGCGCAAATCTGAGCGGCGCGTGCTCACAGCCCGCCTAGCCTGTGCGGGGAGGGGGGGGGGAGGAGAACCCACACCCGGCCCTATTGGGCCACCACCCCAGTCCCCACCCCACCTGCAATTGTGCATGTTGTGTTGTGTTGTGCTGTTGCGTTGCTGTGTTGTGCTGTGTTGTGGTGTGCTTTATTGTGTAGTGTTGTGTTGTGATGTGATGTGATGTGTTGTGATGTGTTGTGTTGTGTTGTGTTGCGTTGCATTGTGTAGTGTTGTGTAGTGTTGTGTAGTGTTGTGTTGTGATGTGTAGTGTAGCAATGTGTTGTGTTGTGTTGTGTTGTGCAGTGTAGTGTAGTGTCGTGTTGTGTTGTGGGGTGATGTGCTATGTAGTGTTGTGTTGTGTTGCGTTGCGTTGTGCTGTGGTGCTGCACTGCACTGCACTGCACTGCACTGTGCTGTGCTGTGTTGTGTTGTGATGTGTTGTGTTGTCATGGTGCTGTCTTGTGTTGTCTTGTGATATGCTATGTTGTGTTGTGTTGTATTGTGTTGCGTTGTGTTGCACTACATTGTGGTGTGTTGCCCTGTGTTGTGTCGTGTTCCGTGTGCTGTGTTGTGCTGTGATGTGCTGCGTTGTGTTGTGTAGTGCTTTGTGTGCCTGTTGGCTCATGATATGCCACACCCCATGGACCAACACCCCCTTTTGCGTTTAGGTGAGGTTCCACATGTTACAGAGCAATGCCCTGTTGCAATACAGTGCACCCGATGCAATGCTATTGATATCAATGGTCCTGATGCTTTGCGGCAATGGTGGCACACATGTGCCCCTTTCCCTTTCCAAGAGAGGGTCTTGATTACACAGCCAACGTCTAGTGGTGATGTGGAACACCTTTTCTCACGCTGTGGTTAGGGTTATTGTTTCCAAGCGGAAGCAGAAATTGGATGACAACATCCGCTGCCCTCGGTTCAGGCTTCAATTCCATTGTGATATTGAGGGCTGCCTACTGTAATTGTGATACCCATGGACCTTGTTGTATGACACAAAGAAAACATGTGAGCCACCTATCCTTCGGGTCTTGCACCTTGAGGGTTAAAAAGGGTTCCTTACAGGATAGTAATCTTCCCAGTAATTTTCACAATTGGTTTTGACCCTCCAGCAAGCCCCCCCCCCCCCCCTAAAAAACGGTTTCTCCAATGTGTTAGGATGTGTCGCAATACTTTGCCTTACGACGTGTCGTAATATGATACTCCGCCTTACGGCGTGTCGTAATACGTGCCGTAGCTTTACGACACATCGTGGATTATTACGTGCCGTAAAGCTACAACGCGTCATAACAAGCGCAATATTATGACGCGCCATAATATTACAGTTGTAGACACTGTGCACATATACATGGACCCAAGTATAGTTTGTAGACACTGTGCACAGGTGGTGTATAATGTGCACATGTTGTCAATGCGAAGACACAATGTTAAGGAAGGAGGGAGGGATATTAAACATGGTTGCATGGGTGCATTCACAATATTACACGCAGTAGTTTACAAAGCTTTCTGATGCTTGACGACTTTGTAATACGGGGCCTGTTACTGATGTGTGAAGCGCTTGTTTGACACATGCCCCATTGTCGTTGAGGAATGTCTTGATCGGGGCCACATGGTGGGCAGCGCTTGTGTGGGGAAAATGCTGGATTCTGACACCCTTCATCATTTTGTGACCGATTCTTTGGGTTTCCTTTCGTTGCGTATTGGCTACTGCCCGCCTGGGGCCCTGTGTCCAGGTGCCAGAGCCAGACTTGAGACGAGCACGGAAATGGGGATGATTAAATGGGGATGATAGTGGAAGTGCTCGAACGATTGGATGATATGTGGACACATGCTGGGCCTCAGATGACACGGTCGTATCCGCTGTGGAGTAATCAGAGATTGAACATCTCCCAATTTTGTTATGTTGGAGGATCAGAATGACGACGAGCCGAAGCAGCAGCAGGTTTGGCACAGTGGCCAGGAGACCGGGCCATCCTACAGGTCTTGCTTCAGACCGACGTGAGTTGTTGCGGTCACTGACAGCCCAAACTGGCGGTGTGGCTTGGACGCCGGGCAGTCCCAGTGGGTCCCCACCGATGCTCCGCGACGCTGGGGATACATCCGCCACGTTTGGTGCAAACCAACAAGGAGGCCTCAAACACACCGAAATGTTGCGAAAAAACCTCTTGTCCATTTTGATCAATGTCTGAGGGTTACTTGAAGACAAAGCATGGGACAACAGAGGCGATGCTGTGTCAAGACCATCGGGGGAGACAGGTGTTACCCACTAACGTGGAGAGCCCAAATTCCTGCCCGAAACCCGTGCATAGCAGCAGCCGACAGACCAGAGCAGGAGAGAACCAGAGGGTCTAATTGGTGTGGGGGCTTTGGTTTCTCAAATTGGCCGCCAAACCAATTGTGCCAACTCTGCAATTATCTTCAAACCACAACACAACACAGCACAGCACAGCACCGTACAGCACAGCACAGCGCAGCACAACGCACCGCAACACAAGCAAGAAGCAATTGTGGAAAAATTGCGAAAAATTGCGGACCTCATCCCCTCCCCCGCCTTTTTTGACAGATGTGGAAGGTGGGAGAAATGGGAATGCGTCTCATTGAGAGGTCGGTGAGCCTGCGTGCCTCAACACAGGGGCTGTGGTCGCGCACACGTCTCCTGGGCATGGAGCACCCCACAACATACGGTCGTCGGGATCCCGAGGCTTCCCGCTGTTGGTCAATGTCGGGTCTCTCGGCACCCGCGGCGGGCGTCGGGTACCGCCGCTTCGCGTTTTGTAGAAGAGTCTCTCCAGCCCACCCCCTTGATCCTCCGCCTCTTTGATCAGATCCACCAGCGGCCGCTCAGCCTGAAATTGGGGCAGAACTTCAGCGGGGGGAGGGGCCCCGTGCTCTTGAGCAACCTCCGCCCCATGCGCCACTGTCAACCCCCTCGTGCCCCACCACAACCACTTGTTGTGCCCCAGACAGCCACCAGCCGCAGCGATCAGAAGCACGCCCTTACACGCCCTCATGGACACAGCACCAGGGCTGGGCAGCTCAGTGGCAGATCATTCAGCTGAGGCCCAAGAGGAACCGAGTTCAATTCTAGTGGCGTGCGGCCTTGGGGCATGGGTGAGCGAGCAACCGATCGGATACGCAGCGAGCAGCCCATATGCTGCACCGCTCGACTTTCAGTCATTTGTTTACCAAACGGGGGGGAGGGGGGGGGTAAATGGCCTCTTTGGACCCACCCACCCCAGAACCCAAAAAGGGTTTTCTCTGGGGGCAAAATGAGATTTTGAATGGAGAGCCAACAGCGAGAGGCCCATTTGAGGTACACAAACTCATCTTTGCCCTCATACCCCCCCACCCACCCTACCCCCCTCCCCCCGTGGGGTGAACCCAACCTTCAGCAACTGACTGCTTTGGTGCCCTGGTCGCACAACGGGCGCACAGTGCCATCCATTGCGAGTCTCGTGCAGTTCAGGGGAGCCGTGCCTGCGCTTCAGCCTCTGCCATCAATCCATGCGCATGGGGGAGGGGGGGGGGGGGCTGTGCAGTTGGGCTGGACGACTGCCCTTGTGTCACTCAGCCGTCCACCAAGAGACCCAGTGCCCCCCGGGTTTTGTGAGAAGGGGGACGGACAACTGTCCCACTCTCGTTTACGTGGGACACGCAAATGCAAAGCATTGATTCCTGAGAACTCACACCGTTGCGTACACCTGACCGGCACACTCAGCCTTCATGGCACCCCCCCCCCCTCCTGCCCCCCCCGCGGCATGCGCGCCTACACATACAGGCACGGCGGTATCTCCCTCTCGTCAGCGCCTAGACGAGGTACGGGGATTGTCAGCAGTCTGGACGGCTGTGAGACCAGACAACCAGGTGGGGTACCCAGTCGAGCCGGTGAGGTACGGGCACACTGGCCGTGGGTCACCACCTTTGGCGCAAGCCGAGACCCAACCCAACCCAACCCAACCCCCCCCCCCTCCTCCTGCCGCCGCCGCCCTGCGTTGTTCCGGGTGCGTGGAGCAGCCGCCCCCTCACCCACCCTTCTGCCCCATGGCGTCCCTCCCACGCCAGCGCCGGCAACACTTCACATTCATTCATTCCATTGACCGTCAAATTTGAACGGTGCTCTCCACCGCCAATGTGGGAAATGCAACACAGGGCCAGGGATTGCGGAGCACCAAATTTGACCCATCGGCAGGGCTTCTTTTGAGCAGGGGGGGGGAGGGGGGGAGGGGGTTTTGGACCCAAAACTTGGTGTACCAAAAATGGCCTGACCAGATTTTCCCTATTGTAAATTTCGTTTTTTCCCACTATGGTCACTTTGGTCTGGGGAGGGGGGGGAGGGGGTTTTGGGGGAGCCCCCCCCCCCCTTGGTTTGTAATTATTCTAAAGAAGCCCTGCCCATCGGTGGTGCATTTTCAGGCATTTTGCGATTGGCGGGGGGGGGGGGGGCGCAGCTAATAACTGTGCTACTCGACGTTGGACGGCGTCACAAGGCGGTCGGGGTTGGCCTGCGCTGCTTGGCATTTTGAAGAGATGCCGTTCGCCCTGTGCCTCCGGCACGCCACGCTACAAATTCACTGTTCTGGCACAACACATGCACACCTCCGTGTACAACGTTGTGGCCCACCCGGCCAGGCCCCGGCGCGCCGTGCGGCCCACGCGGTGCATGTGCTCCACTGCGGTCGTGGGGAACTGGTACGACACGACGTGGGTCACGTTGGGTATGTCAACGCCGCGGGCCGCGATGGGGGAGCAGACGAGGATTGGCAAACTGCCGGCAGTGAAGGCGTTGAGGCGCTCCTGACGCAAACCCTCGTCAACAAACCGATGGTAGGATTCTGCAGTGAACCCTGTGGTATGTGGGGGGAGGGGGGGGGCTGGTACGGGAACGCTCAGGGGGAGGCTAACATGAGAAGACAGGAGGGGGGGGGGGGAGGGGGGCTTGGACTTGAAAGTTTGTGTACCAAAAATGGCCCAATCAGATGTTCCCGGTTGTAAATCTCGTTTTTTCCCACGATGGTCACTTTGGTCTGGGGGGAGGGGGGGGGGGGCTCCAGGGGGGGCACACCCCCTCCTCCTACGGTTGTTGGCAGTTCCGATGTAAGGCTGCTCACGGGGCGGGCGGGAAGGGGCTGCTCTACACTGGAAGGGGGGGAGTGGGCGGACCGGGGGTTGTGGGGGGCTGAGCTCTGGCCAGCCCATCCGCGTGGCCACAGCACCCAAACCAGCGCTGCCCACGCACTGCACACCAAGTGGCCGGCCAGGTGGCCGCATGCGCCGCACGCACGGACCACACTCAGCCTTCGTCTCCCGCCACCTGCGCACATCGGTCCCCCCCAGCCCCTACCCGGGGGGCAGTACAGTGCGGTAAGTGAGGGAGAAGCAGCATGAAGTACCTTGCAGGTTGGCCCTGCCACCAAGTTGTGGTGGTCACCCAACGTGACAGCCCCCCCCCACCCCCTGGGGACAGTCCGCCCCACCCCCTGGGGGACAACGAAGGGGGTGGTAGTCTGCAAAGGCGTGCGCCCTGCGGGTGAGTGTGGTGCCTATTGTCTATCTCCTTATTCCGTCGTGTACAGGCACAGAATCCTTGACACACACCCCTGATACTCACAACATCGCAACCAGCGGCACGCCACTACTGCTTGGCTTGCAGACCACCTGGCGCCAGATCTGGCAGAGCCAGGGCCAATGCATTGGAAATCCCGTTTGAGCTGATTTGTGTGCCACACCACCTAGTTCACAGCACTCCTCGAAAAACTTCGGATGACAGAGACCTATGCTCTCGAACCTTTTGCATTTATCAATGGCAACAAATGGCCTTTACCTTCATAATCCAAACATGCTTCACTCTGTGACAAGGAGTTACCATTGCACACAGCAGCATCTAGTAGCATTCGGAAGAGCAAAACTCTGCTGCTTTGACGTAGAGAGGGAAGATGCGCCCTGTGCACGCCTTGGGCGCACCTTTGTGGTAATCATCCTGTCGCTCAAACCCAAGACACGACCCTCCCAAAGCCACGAAAACAAAGCCCAAAAATGATGACCCAACCTGCTCAATTGATCCTGACATCAAGACTTACAACTAGGACTGAGCTGGGTCCTTCTTATGGTTCTCTTGAACCTGGTTGAAACATGGCTCATTTTCACCGCAGAATGGACTACCGCATGGAACCACGGCGTGAGAGACACCTCGGTGAACACCCATTTGCAATCATTTGATAGCTCAATTGCTGCGCAAGCAGAACTACCCTCGTTGAAGACGCCTAAATGACACACTAGTGATCATCCTTTCAGGACAATCGTACTAAAACGAGGCTGAAAATGGTCATTTTTGTACACTAAATCGGCCATAATACGGGCTACACGCCTCGAAATCACACGAAACTTGTTTCAGGTGATGCCTATTTGCTCTGCGGTGACGGAATATCTATGACGCGCAATACTGCATTAGATCTTCATGCATTGCATTACGCATGACAGAGGCTGAACAGGGAGGGGCATGACCAGCGCGAGACAGCTCCAAAATGGAGGGGTGTGGGAGTAGAGTGTTGTACACCAAGGGCTTGGCCTCAAAGCACAAGAGGGCAAACCTGCATGCTGCAGAAGGGCAGTGACATGTGTCACAGTCTTCCGTTTATTTGCAAACACCAGCACTTTGCAGTGAGGGTTCTGCTCATAGGCCTCCAGCATGACTCGTAGCATGTACTGTGGCGGTAGACCAGTGGTGCAGGCAGGGGTGGTGGTGAGGGCAGGTGGCAGTGGTGCAGGCAGAGGGCAGGTGGCAGTAGTGAAGGCAGGCAGTAGTGCAGGCGGTCGCGCAGGCGGTGCAGCCCGGGACATCGATTGGTTCAAACGTCGATGGCAGGGTTTGAGTTAGGGTTGCAATGCACATGCGCTACAGATGCGCCACAGCGCAAGGCGAAAGCACCCGACCGGCAGGAAATGATCCACGAAGACAGCCGTTGTGGTCACAAAGTGCCCGTTGCCCGTTGCCCTTGGTTGATAAGATGTCGGCCCATGTCATGTCAGGCGTGCATCTCTGCGCGCAGGTCAGCCTCGGGACGGCCACAGTCGCATTTGACCCTGGAGCCGCACAAATGCGTTCTTCCTCCTACCCTCCCGCTGTGCGTGCTTGCCACCGTATCTGTGACTGACCGCAACATCATCTCACAGTCACATTGTGTATGACAGTTGGGCCTCTGGCTGTGGACCAAAGAAGGAACCCGACAACATGGACATCGGACTGGGACACACACTGCCACCCCCCCCCCCCCATGATGCACCCCAGACGCCTCCTCATGTGTTCACCCCCTGGGCAGGCGCAAAAACTGTGAAGTGCTTGGGGGGGGGTGGGAGGTACAGCCACAAGTAAAGCCCCAGTGACAGAAGGTCAAAACAGCGTCTGGTCTATAGCACTGCCATTGAATATGTGATTTGTTGCCAACGGCTTTTATGGGCCGTATTCCTATTTTCTCTGCTGGTGTTCTGTCTGTGCCGTTGTTTGTAACTGCCATGACGGAAATCCTGTGCAGACACCCGTGATGATGCACTGCTTGGCCAAGAATGCACTGCAGAGCGTTCTCGACCGGATCCGTCGTCCTGAAGCCCTCCATTTCAATGATTTGGGAGTCTGTCCAAATATTGTGCAAGTGCTGAGAATTTGTTGTACTGTTTCCTCTGTGTGTGTGTCCTGGATTTTACAGGAGAGCGGTGGCCGAAACCACTGCTGACCGGGGCACCAATGCTCCACTTCCCTGGCGCACACATGGCTTTGGGGTTCCTGAGGCTGGGGTGTCTGCAGCGGGGCCCTCCCCCCCCCCTGCCCCCTGGCGTGGCCCCTCCCGCACTGCAGAAGCCCCCGTGGCTCCTCTCCAAACAGTGTGTCGGGGGGTAGGCGGGGGGCATAAAGGCGAAAAGGGGGGGGGGGGGCTGGGGAGGGGGGCTGGGGCCTGAGGGCAACACGATCACGCTGAAGCCACGCACAAACCTGATCGCGATTGTCCTCCTCCACAGCAACAAATCGGTGCTGCAATGCACTGACGCTGTGATGGAGATGCGTGGTCTGCACCCACGCCATGCTGCCCCCCCATCGTTGCCTGATGATCGATCTGTGCGGGAGTGCAGCAGACTTGGCTTCGGCCCGGATGGTCCAGCAGAGGGGAGTTCGGGATCGACTCCAGTACCCACCGCACGCGCGTCAATAGTCCCCCGCCCAACCAATTAGCCAGAGACATCGCGTAGCTCAGCTGTCACGCACCTGACACCTGAACTAGAGGTACGTGGTTCGCACCCCCGAGGCACAGGGTAACGAACACTCGGACTGACCTGACACGGCACAAGTGCAACAGCTGGGCATCCACGGCCCTCACAACGATGGCAATGGTTCGCTGGAGCTGGGGAACGCCCAGGATGTCGCCACCCCTCACACCAATCAACCAGCCCCCCCCCCCCCCCCTCTACCGATCCCCTCGCCAGGCCGCAATGGCGAGGCCAGACCTCAGAGGTGCTGACGAGGCGGTGCACATGTGGTTGCAGATGGTGATGCGAAATGTGCCTTGGGCACCGCGAGTGGGAGGCTGAGGGCATTGAACAGGAGGTCTGGCGGTGATCACCACAACCTCCTTGCCCACTGGCCCGAGCTACACCACACGTGCCCAGACTGCGCCGAGTGTGCGGTGTGGGGGAGTAGGTGGGGCCCCGACGTCCCCCATGTTGCAAGCTCTGCCCCGAGGCAATGCTTCGATGACCGCCAAACGCTGACTGCAAAAACCCTGAAGGTACCCTCGGCCAACGAAAGGCCACGCAAGGTCACTGCCCAGAATCCTGTTTCTCAGATATCAGATCAGATTCGGGGACCCCGGTCTCCATCTGCGTGAGAGCCTTTGGCAGAAGCATGAGGTCACATCCGGCGACCTCCAGCACAGTTTTGGAACACCGGTGGCAGCCTCCGGTGGGAAGCATCCCCTCATAGATGTGTTTAGGACGGCAGCATTACCGCTTGCATGTGGGTGGGCTGAGCGCTGCTGTTTAGGCAGATGGCCCCACAGTCGCCAATGTTGTCCGGCAAGGCCACGGAGTTTCGCTAGGAATCCGTCCTGTGCCACTCAGTAATACCTGCCCCTGTCACACAGGGAATTCAGTAAGAAACAGGTGCACCCAGCGTACGACCCACGGGACCCGGCGCTTTGTCATCGCATTTGGGCTGGCGAGTGCGAGTGGCAGGCCTGGGTGGGCCTCTTCTTGTCAGAGCCCATGGAATCCATGCGCAGGTAGACCAGCACCCGCATCGGACGCCCTCCGACAGAGTTCGGGACCCCAAGTGTGTGCCACTCAACAGAACGTCATCTGGTGACGTGCAGTGCAGGACATCATCGCTGTATGTGTGGGCCCCACCGCTGAGGACTGGGTCATTCTCAGGCCGGCGTGGGGAAGCTGAGAAAACGCGATTCCGGGATGACCTCTGACAACCCGCGGGGCCCCTTTGGGCCGTCGTTGGGTGATCATTGGGTCACAATGGGAGTTTGGACAAAGCCACGGGGGGGCCATGTGGCTGGGGCGCAGGGGGGCATGCAGAATTTTCCTGAAGGGGGGGGGGGGGGCTGGCACAAGGCCTCGGTATCAGATGAGGGGGGGGGGGGGGGCTGAGTTGTTAGAGGCACTGAAGGCGCCGAAGAAATTTTTTGGCCTAAACTGACTTGCGCTGAAGGCGCCACAGAAAAATTTTGATTGGCCGAAGACCCAGAGAAAAGTTTGCCCAATCACTTGGGGGGGGGGGGTCCGAGAGGGGTGGGTGGGTGGTGTCACACCCCCCCCCCCCACGCAGGAGGGGGGGGGGATCTGTGGGGTATGGGCCGTAGGACCATGCACCTCAGCCTGAAGCCCCCGCGGACGGTGATCAACCACCGGCGCCTACGCAACCGCACACGCTGGGGGCGCCACTATCCCGCAGTCCCCCCCGACCCTCCGGCCCTGCGCAGGCCCCAGCACGACCTGGGGGTGATGAAGCGGTTGGACGGAAGGCCATGGACAGTGGCGCCCGCGAGAATGTACTGCGTCTCGGGGGCAACGACGGACCTCGCGGCCTCCTCTTGGGTCCGAGCCTCGAGCAGGTCCAACAGCGGGGCGCATTCCGGATCCATCAGAACAGCGTCGCACTCGTCGATGACCACGACATCGAAGCACTTCTGAGGGCACACGAGCGCGCGCGGCGTACGCGGGTAGGCGTGGCAGGCACACGGGGCATGCGCGACGGGGACAGGGGGGGGTGATTGTGGCAGGGACACGGCACAGGCTCCTCCCACACCCTCCACAAGGGGGTCTGGCGTGACGCCCGGTGGTATTGCTGTCTGCAGCCGGCGGCGCCTACTGGCCTCTCGCCACATACCCTTGCGCTTTCCTTGAACCCTTTCCCACAGCAGGCGGCGGTGCCCATCGGCCCCTCACCAGTGCCCTCCCTCTCCCTGCCTGGCCTATCCTTATCCCCCTACACACCCATCCTTTCCCTTGGGAGGTTGTGCCGACGGAGCCCCCAGAATATCCCTGCTTCGGGAGGGGGGGGGACTCAGCCCCGTTTCTCGAACCGTCTACACGCGGGCCGCAGGGGGTTTGGGTTTGGGGGGGTTGGCACAAGGCCTTGGTGGTTGGAGATACATCACACCCAGGCCGCTGCAGCCCGCAGCGGCGTGGATGCTTTGGATGCCTGTTCAGGGCACTGTACATGTGACGTTGGGAGGGGAATTGGCTCTTGGACATTTTCCCCAATGTGCATTGGGCCCGAGTGTGACCGGGCATGGGGCTCCCCTGGACATCTTCCCCCACCCATCGAAGTTGTACCCTTCGGAAGGGGAGTGGGCCCGAGTGCGACCGGGCGTGGGGTCCCCCGGCAGCGGAGTATGGACGCTGCAATCAGGGCAAGGCGGGCCGCGCTCGCCACAAATGGCGCAGAGCGCAGAAGGGAATCGCCTACCACAGGCGTAGCTCCCAGGTAGGCCTCGGCGAAGGAGGGCCTGGTAGAGCGTGAGGGCCAACCCAGGGTTTTGCTTAGCCACCCTAGGGGGGGGGGAGTTAATTCAGGGACCCACCCACCCAGAATTTTGGCATACCCACAGACCGACAAATGTCCCACCCCCCCCCCCCCCCGGGGGGGGGGGGGGGTCTGACACCCACCCACCCACCCACCCACCCACGTACCCAACTGAGACATGCAATACAGAAGACCAAGTTTTTCACAGAGGTGAACAACCATCATGTCAGTCTAATTGTCAGCGTTGCCCCCTTCGCATCCAGCACAAACGACAAAGCATCCTAGCCCCTTTATGGGCGTGGGGCATGCACACGTGATATGCAATGACATGTAAACACACCATAAATAAACATGTTACACGGAACCTGCAACAGAAGAAAGAAAGAAGTGGCACTGACTCGATAGACCCAAGGGCCCCCACAAAGTCCCACCCCACCCTGGGGGGGGGGGTGGTTGGACACCCACCCACCCTGAAATTCTGCCAGACCCACCCCCCCCCCCCGGGGTAGGGTAGGACGGACACTAAGCAAAACCCTGGGCCAACCACAGCTCTGTTGAACTGCATTGCCAGGGTGGCGTGCAGTGGACAGTTGAGCTTGAGCCAGTAGTGTTGGGGATGGTCCCTAAAGATGGACCGGGTACCGCTGTGCACTCTTGTGGGGCGTGTTGGTGGGCGGGGCTGCTCACTACCGCCAGCAAGGAAGATACTCCGCCATGGACAGAGTGCGAATACTCTTAGCGAAGATATTTTTGCAACGCGCTCGCCATGAATGGCGCAGAGCGCACAAGATATTACTGCAACGCACTACCAGCAAGTCACACATTGGTGAGCTAGCACCCATGGCCTTGTGTGACATTCACGTTGCTGGTTGTGGTGAGCACCTCCCAGCCTGGGGTCTTCGTGATGACCGCATACCGGGCACTGATCAGCATCAGGCCGTCAGGGGAGGACGCAATGGGCAGAAGTTGCATTCTGGATTCCCACCCAGGCAGGTGGATGCCCACGGCACTGCGGATGCCCGCAGTAGTACAGATGCCCGCTGGTCATAGTAGAAGGTTCAAGGGCGAGAGGCCAATAGGCGCCGGGGAGGGGGCTGAGGAAAATTTTTGGCCTAAACTAACTGACGCCGAAGGCGCCAAATTTTTTTTTGATTGGCCGAAGGCCCAGAGAAAAATTCTATTGCCTTCAGCAAGGCACCTGACAGTCAGCCAATCAGTCAGGCAGGCAGTCGGTCGGGCAAGCAGGAGGCAGACAGGCAGGCAGAAACACACAGTTTGGTTTTTTTTTCAGTCGCAGACTATGTCTACAAACAGTGGGGAACCCTAGGGACGCTGGAGCAATCGGCGATCGAGTGGTAGAACACTCGCTTGTCGCCGCAAACGGCGTCGGTTCAGTTCCCGGCCGGCGATCGCTGGCGCGGGTCGATCGACCCATTATTCTTTTTCATCTGACCCTGGTTTAAGTCCTTCTAAGCACAAACTTTTGACCCCCCCCCCACCCTTGAAGGAATGCTGGCTAAGTCACGTGTGCACAGGCGGCAGACAAAACAAAGCGCAGAAAATGTGGCTCGTCAGTGGCCTACAAGACCATAGGTACCTTTCTCAAAATTGAAAGCAAAGATGCCCGTGGGTAGTTCACTGAGCAAACAAAGACAATGGGCAAGCAGCGGAACGCCTTGAGCCGCCGCCATGCAGGGCCCACAGGATCTCTATTTATGTCATATACTGAGTTCTGTGATAAATGGAAACACCGACCCCCCCTCCCCCCGGGGCTGTTGCCCCAAGCGGATTGATGATGCCGGGTTCAGCAAGGGGGTAAGGGAACGTAATACAGTTTTGTCAGGCAACATAATGATTTTACAAGGGGTTCGACATCCAATATCATGCCTTCAGGTATGCTACGCAAACGACCCACCAAAAGGGGGCTGTACGGGTCTGCGCCTGCGCTTGATTAACAACCTCTCTTCGAGGTGATTTGGCTCAATCACGTGAAGGGGGTGGGCGGTCCAGGGGGTGGGGTGGTCCAGGACCCCACCCCCCACCCCCAAGTGGTGTTGTTAAAAGGAGCCCTGAAGGGGGCTCGAAAGTCCAAAACCGTACGAGCCCATTGCTGTGCTGCTTGGGGCATTTGCTGTGGGCACTGGACACTGAACAAACAGTTTTGGGAGCATTCCTCTTCAAGATGGGGGACCCGCATTGAACTGGAGGCCGAGAAGGGTGCCTCATTTTGTGATGTGTCGACGGGACCGCGAAGGCACGCCAGCGTCCTCCCCCAGAAACACGCATCGCATGGTACAGAGCGCCGCGCGTGCTATGCCTTTCCGCAAGACTTATAGCTGACGCCCCGTGGCACGCAGAAAGAGACGCCACACACACACACACACACACACACACACACACACACACACACACACACACACACACACACACACACACACACACACACACACACACACACACACACACACACACACACACACACACACAGACACACACCAACAGGGAAAGCCGAAGCCGGCCTGACGCACCTGCGACACCCCCTTGAAATCCCCGTTGTTGTCCCACCATCTTCGCCCCAGCTCCGGGACCGTGACGATGATATCGCAGCCGCAGTCCGGCACCACCTCCGCGCCCTCTTTGTATTCGGTCAGCACTTCCATCCGCAAGGCGCCCCTCAATTCCGGAGGGAAATTGGCCGTGAGGTTGCGGATCACCCCCGCGACCTGAACGCGGGACCAGAGGGACAGAGCGTGACAGGCCCCGCATGGCATAGTCTTGTACCCCCCCGCCCCCGGTGCCCAGCGTACAATAAAATCCACAAAAAATGCGGTTCGGACAGGAGTGTTCGTTGGGCACGTCGTTCGGTTCGTAATCAATTCGGTACCCAAACCCTGTCCCGAATTGATGAGGTCCCAAAGAATTTACCGTCCAAACGGAAATGTTCGTTGGACAAGGCATTCGTTGGAGGGGGGGGGGGGGGGGGGCTTTGGGGTTCAACAAGGAGCTCAAGGATTTGAGGGGTCACGGCCCCCCTCAGGCTCCATCGCCGGACCAGACCCTCCGCAGGCCCGAAATGAGGCGGGCCCACAGGGCTGTGCCGCCTTCCCGGAGGCGGCTGGACCGAGGGCCAGGTCTTGTGAGGCTTGGGACTGTGGAGCCCCTTCTCTGCCTCCTGAGCCCCTGGAAAAGGCTCAGCGCGGGTGTGGCTAATGCACACTTTTATGTTGAGGGAAGCGATTGGTGTCGAGGGTGGTCTGGTATGAACTTCGTCGAACACCATGCCAGGGATGCATTGGAAGAGGGGGAGGTACCCCCCTCCAGGGCGCCCAGCCTATGCCCAGCCACTGTCTCCCTGAATCCCTGCCCCCCCGCCCCCCCCTGCTCCCAGTGCTACATATCAGATGTCGTGTGTGGCGCGGTGGACTGTGGCGACCTTTGACACACTCCATTCCCCCTTCCCCCCGCCCCAACCACCTTCAGAGGGGAGGCTGAGACCATCCCAAACCCCCTGGCGTACAGTTCGGGTGGCGGGCTCCATCAGCCCCTCGTCACGGCACTGTGTCGCTTGGCCCGGGGCCGCAGCGGCACACCACAGCACCTGCCCACAGGCGTCTGTCAGCCCACGACACAACGGCACTGCTGCCCCTCACACACAATCAAATAAAAATATATTGAAAAAGAATGCCATGCGCTACTTTTGGGCCATGTTTTTTAGCCTCGCGGTGAGCGGGTGCGACAAGTTTTGGCATTTATAAGGTCTCAATTCGGGGTGCGCCGGTTTTGATTTTGAGCGCACTGATTTTTGAGATCCCGTGTGTTGTTGTGTGTGCGTTGGGGACTTTCGGCCGATGAATTCCTGAGCTGTTTGTTCGGCTTATGTGAGGCCCGCATCGCACGGAGGGGCCTCTGCGCCAGCCTCCGCCCCTTCTTAGCGCAGTGCCCGGGTCGCCCGTGCGGCACACCCTCAGGGCTCGACAATCGCTGCCCTCTGCCCCCGGGGGTCCAGATTGATGTGGCCGACCAACACCAGCACGGCCCCGGCCCTCCGGATTGAGGGGAGGCCGACGGAGAGGCATTTGGGGTCCGCTACCGCCAGCGAACACCCCCTTGGGAGCCTCCACCGCCTCGGGGGAGGGGGGGGGGGTGACCTAATTACAAAACAGACAAATGCAAACCAGAGGTAGTGCACTCCACAGTCAGGCAGGCCAGGGAGGGGGGGGGGGGGGGAGCACGGGGCCTCCCGACGACGGCGTGTGGGCAGATCATTGAGGGTGCCACTCGCAGAACGCCTCATTCCGATACGTTCTGATACAAAACAACGGCGACGGAATACGCAACGGGCGACTGTCAGGGTTTCCGGATCGCAAGTCTCTGAGACCTTTTGTGGACCACAAAGAACGGAAAGACCGGGGGGGGAGAGGGGGGGGGAAGGGGGCGAGAGGGCGCCCGGGTTCCGGGTTCGTGCCTCAGACACCGCCTTTTGTGCTTTTTGGGGGGGAGGCCTGATGCGGGGGGGGGGGGGGCGGGGGGCAGAAAAGACAAACTCTGACAACACCATCGCTCGTCGCTTTGCTGCGGGGGACGTATGCAGTGGACACTGGGCACCAGGGCTGTCCTGAAGGGGGGGCAAAGAGGGTTGGCAACGCCAACAGAAACGAACGTTCACAGGGACGCCCTCTGCTTCATGGCCAAGACACGGGCAAGACACAAGACCACAGAAGCACTACTGAACAATGGGTGGCGGTTGGTGGTTGGTGGCGGTTGGTGGTCCTTGGGGGCTGTCCCTAACCAAAAAAAATTGGGGGTTCTTAAGGATAGCTCTGCTGGACACCCCCGTCAACGCGTGCAGCTCTCGCCCCCTGGGGGGCCCCAGTCGGTGGATTCAATTAACATGTTGGGGGGGCGGGGGCGGGATACGCCGCGGACATGCAACGCACGTGCCAACCGGCAGGACATCGAAGTCGCATCGCAGTCGGTCGCACGGCGGGCGCTGTTTGGCCGTGCACGGCACGCTCTTCCGCACCCCCTACTTCAGGCGGCGTTCTGCGTTGCGGCAGCCCTCGGCCTCGGGATTGTGCCGGCAGCTGCCCCTCATTGTGTGGCCACGCCGACTGCGCGGGGGCAGGGGGAGGGCGCGGGGGGGGGGGGGGGACTGCGGTCCGTTCGGAGGGCACACCTGAAGGCACAGCTCACGACTGGGCTGCATGATCAGGGCACTGGGCCTCACCAGTCGGTGCTCCTGAACGGCCTGCAACATGCACTCCAGAACGGGCGTCAGGTACGCCAGCGTTTTGCCCGAGCCCGTCTCGGCGGCCAGCACGGCGTTCCAGCCCCGCCGGAGGACGCTGTACGACCCGATTTGGATGGGCATGGGGGCCATGTACCCCGCCCTTGCGAGGATGGCGGTCATCTGCGGGGCAGTGGCGCGTGCCAGGGCGACGCGAGCCTCTCGCGCACATTCCCCCCGGACGTAGTGACCCCACACGCCGGTGACACCCGGACCAAGGGCCAGCCCACACCTCAGCGACCAATCCTCCCCGCCAAAAAAAAACCGTCTCTCCCGCTACAGCCACTTAACAATCATGTGGAGTTCCATTCGGTACCGCAAACACCCTCCAAAAACAACGGTACTACGGGGTCGTCGTGCGTACACAGAACCGTATCAGGGCGAAGAGGGCGGGGGGGGGGGGGGGCTGTTGGAACAAGAGGGAGTACGCGCACCGTGTGCGCACCGTGCCGCGTATTTGAACAGACCGTTTCCCCAGCAAATGGTCTGCCTTTGAAGCCCTTGGAAATACTGTACCTTGGTGGAGGCTTCTGGGGAAAGAGTTGCTGTTTATTCTGCCTTGGGCAAGCTCACATGGAGACAAAAGGACAGAATTTTGCAACAACCAGGCCTGCCAAGAAGGGAACATTACGTAGGACATGGCTCAACCAAAAACAAAGAGGCACTTGCACATTTTGAACCCTTTTGGGCTTCCAACCGGAAGCAGTAGCCTCGAAATTGGCTGAACGGGTCTGCGAAACAACCCCAGTCTACGCACCATGTCTCCAAAAGCCTGCCCATAGAGCATGCACTACAGCCAGACCTGATCCGAAACCTTCAGCTGCGCAAAACTCTGCACCTCGGAGGTGCGGTCGTTCTCCACTAGAACCTCCTTCCATCGTTTACCTCTTGGAAATGTCTCCTTGAAGCCCAATTCATTGCGAGGGACCTCCTCCCAATCAGTGTCCCGCGCTGCAAACAAAACCAGAGCACACACACATGAGGCGGGGGCACTTCCCCAGCAACCTGCAGTCTGTACCGTGCTTTGAGGCGTTCAGCGCAGTTCAGTCCCTGGCACTGAGTATAACTGTGACAAAATATCATACAATTGGAAGACACTCTACGATGCGTGCTCTACCTGAGCGGGAGGGTGTGGCGCATCGCATGACCGAACGAGAGCAGTGGAAGACAAGAGAGCACGGGGGCACACAGTGACAGTGTGCACCGTGGTACCAAGATCAGGGACAAACGCGCCGAGCAACGCACCCCTCGAAGAAACATGGGCGCGTCCTAAAAAGTGCGGGGGAACAGGGGTAGACTGGAGGGGGTTTCCTTTGCTTAAATGTCTCCCGCAGGTGCCCACCCTCTCCACTGTGATGGGGGCCCCCTTCCCCCCCCTCGTACTCACGGAGGTGCTCCACAGTGACAGTGCACAATGCGCAGCCAACTCACTCCCAAATCACTCATCTGTCCACAGAGAATCGGACACGTACCCCATTCGCCGCGTCATCTTCCGTGGGTGCCAATGGGAGCGCTGACCGCGCGCCGCAGGCGCCGTAGGGGAAGGGCAATTAGCTTTGGGGTAATGAGCATCGCATCAATTTCCCTCAGTTTTGTGTGAAGGAGGAGTTGGTTACAAGGGGCACAATGGCGAGGCACAATCCCTCAAAACGGACAAACATGTGACGATAGCCACTCCCCAATGCAAAAGTACGGTTCCCAAACGGTACCATTTCCCCTGGTCCTCGACAATCACCCAAACGGACGCGCCGCGGGTGCCGCAGGCTTAGCACCCCCAATCCAAAGCCCCGTTCGCAACAACGCCCTGGGCCCCGGTGCTGCTGAGCCCATTGCCCCGCCTCCCCCCCCTCCACAGCACGTCTTCATTCATGGCACATACACCACTTCTTCTGGCCCGCCGCCGCCGCCATGTGCACGAGGGAAGGGCGTGTCCGTCTTCGGAATGCCACGCGGTGCACGCCCCACAACAGCCCGAGTAGCCCGAGACAATACACTGGTCCGGCCGACACGACCTGCAGACGACGCGGGGGACCTTCGGGCAAACTCGTGCACTGTGATTTGCTCTTCCCTCTTCCTGGGCTGTACTATGGCGGCCCGCCTCTGTTCAATTCACATCACTCCAGTAAAAGACAGCATCGTGCACCAAAAAAGATACCAAAAAGAGACCTATAATACAGCAGTCGGTTGAGGCGTTCCCGGCAATGACTTGACATGCACACAGCTCAGAGCAGCGCCTTGTAGAATTCCGAGAGGTCACCTTTTTGAACGGTGCTCCTTCCAAGCAGCGGCCAAATCGGATGGAATTATCAATGAACCACAAGTGTCGAAATCAGCGACACTCGGACAAACCTCACAAACGTTGTTGACGACGGTCTCACTCACTCACAAAAAAAAGCAAAGCAGACGTGACAAACAGACCGGCTGGCAATAGGGCTCCTGAGTTTGGGGTCAGGGGGGTCCTTGCAGCCCTTTTTGCAGGACCCCTCCCCCTTTCGGTAGGGGGCTCCGAGGGCCCGGTGCCCTTAGGACTCTCTGCGGTGGGGGATCTGAGGGGCCGTTGCCTTTGGAGCCCCTCGATTCGCCCTTGGCAGCCCCTCTGCAGCAACATCCTGGGGCCCTGGACCCTGTACCCAGAGGCTGTCAAACTGGGAAACGCGGGGCTGGCAGGGCTCCTTTTAAAAGGGGCGGGGGGGTATGTGGGGCGCTGAGTTTTTAGAGGCGCTGGAGGTGCCGAAGCAAATCTTTGGTCTAAACGACTAGACGCCACAGAAAATTGATTGTCCGAAGGCCCAGAAGATAATTTGGCCCAATCTTTTAAGGGGGTGGGTCCAGGGGGGGAGAGGCGGGTGGTACGGGACCCAGTGCGGGGACACGTGGTTGTGTCACGTGATGATTGCGATCAAGGGGATTGCGCAGGCACCAGCATGCACAGCCAAAGAAAAGAGATCAAGGCTGATCACGGACCGGAGCGACCGGCCCCGGGCGCCTTTCACCAAAGTCGAAAAAAAAAATAGACACTCAGAAAGTGACCCCCTGCCCCCCCCCCCCCCAAGTGGTGCTGAGTTGTTAAAAGGAGCCCTGGGGACGGGCCCCTGGTGCCCTGTGGCCGAGAAGCATAAGGCTGGCCCTTGGGCCCCGGGTGGCGTCCAGACCGAGGAATTGGACTAATGTGGCCCTGGACGCCCCTTCTTACGACACCCCTCCCCCCCAGTGAAATTCAGGGGGTCTCCAGAAAAATCAGTCCTCCTGCCGGACCCGAGTGTCACGTCTGATCGTGAGTGGGACACGCGCATCCCACTTTCGCACAGTGCACTGCCCTTGTGACGCAGGGCCGCAGGGGAGGGGGTGTTCCATGAAGGCGGGTCGGGCGGAGGGTACCAATAAAAGGCTGGGGAAGTACGCGGGGGGGGGGGGAGGGGGGGGGGGGGCGATATACAGAAGCCTCAGACCCACACATCATATCGCTGTGCAGGGGCAAGCGCGCGCCAGACAGGGCACAACCTGGGGCCAGGAGCCGGCCTGGGGACGCGTTGCAAGCTCCGGGGGACCTGAAGGACATGGCACGCGTACGGGGCACGGCCACGGGCCAAACGCCGATCCGGATATCTGACGCACGCAAGGCCCCCGCTGTTCAGTCCCCCGACACGTCATTCCGCAATCCCCCGCTCGACCTCCAATGGGATGGGGTGGGTATGCGATTCTACGTCGTCCGCCTTCGCGCAGATGCTGCAGTCTGGCCTCGCTCAGCCGTGCGCAGGTGTGGGGATCGTGTTCCCTTCTGCGCCACCCCCCCCCTGTGTGACATTCCGTCGGGTTGTTGCTCCTTTACGGGGCCCTGGACGGTCACCCGTTCTTCCCTTCGCATGTTGCGTCTGGTCGCTGCTTTCTGTCGGCCGCTGCGGCCGGTGCTCTTGCTGGTGTCGTTTCCGCGTTCGCGGAGCCCAGTAGTTGGTGTGCTGGGGCTGTGCTGGATGTGGCGGGATGTGCCGTTTGCGTGTCAGCGGCGCCCAATAATTGGCGTATTGAGGATGTGCTGGTTGTTGCCGGGGTCGTTTGACTGTTTTTGCTGTCCACACACCTCTGTCCACAGGCCGTCCATAGCCTGCCTCGCTGTGTTTCTGTGCGGTGTGGGGATCGTGTTCCCCTTCTGCGCCATTCCCCCCCCCCCGGGGGGCACTGGACGCCACAGAAACATGTTCCGTCCTCGTCTCGTTGACTTGACCTGCCACAAACCAAAACCAAAAAAGGCCGGCCAATGAGCATTGCATGAAAGCCCCGTCCCCCGCCGCGCTTCACACGGTTGCGCTGCGTTGGCACAAGGTTGGCCCTGGGCGGCCCTCCTGGTCACCCACGCATCGCTGGAGGCTCCATTGCATGCGACTGGGGGTTCGTGGCACGGCGGGCTCGGCAGGGCTGTCCTTGGGGGGGGGGGGGGCAACACAAACGAACGTTCACAGGGACGCCCTCTGCTTCATGGCCAAGACATGGGCAAGACACAAGACCACAGAAGCACTACTGAACAATGGGTGGCGGTTGGTGGCGGTTGGCGGTTGGCGGTTCCTGGCGGTTGGCAGTTTTTGGTTGGTTGCAGTCGGCGGTTGGCGGTTGGCGGTTGGGGGTCCTTGGGGGCTGGCCTTAAGGGCCGTCCTTAGCATAAAACAAAGGGGTTTCTTTAGGACAGCCGTGGGGCTCGGTCGCGACGGGGCAGGGGCTGGCGCAGCACTGCACGACACCGCAAACGCATGACACCGCCGCGGGGGATGGCACACCGGGACTTGCCTCCGACGTCCGACGCTGCGCCCGTACGGACAGACTTGGGGGACGGCGGCGCGGGATCGCGGCAGGCGGCCTTTCACCCGCAACCCCCAGTCCAATGGTGTAGTCCGGCGGGGGCGCGTGGACCGGCACGGCCTTTGAGCCCCCCGAGGGCGTGGGAGTGACGGACGCGACCCATGAGACGAGGGCATGTGCGGGATCGGGGGGGGCCAGAAGTAGAGCGGCCACCAACAGACAGAGCGCCGCGGGGGCGAACCGGATTCCTGAGGGAGTGGCGGGTGTCGGCGCAGGACGCGGAGGCAAGACAGTCTCCACCGACCGGGGGAGGGGGCAATTGGGAAATCGGCAAAATTTGACACAACCAAAAGTGCGCCAAATTAGGCCCCGGTATTCGAAGGTCCGCAGCCACTTTTCTCGGTTTCATGTTGAGCACTCTTGGCCTGCACATGTCCCTTGTGCCCACAACACGGAAATAATTTTACCCCAGGAGACACCAGTTGTTCCAAGTACAAGGCCGGTGAACCTCCGCTGAGTGTATGTTGTAATTCCTTCAATTTTTTTTTTGCGGTAAATGCGTGTAACAAAAAAACCGTCTAGTCGTGTAATTTTTTTTTTGCGGTAAGTCGTGTAAGCCTGTCACACGCATTACCGCAAAAAAAATTACACGACTTTACCACAAAGGAAAATTTTATAACAACCACCACCCTTCATGGTCTATGCCTCTTCGTGTGCCGGAGTCCGGGACTTTTGCACTGGTATTTGAGAATTGGTGGCAAATTTCCTCCGCACCACATTTCGCCACCCCAAATTTTTGCACGTTCCTCAACTTTCCCCTGCCCCCCGGTGTCGGTGGAAATGGGGGGCCGCGGGGATTCATGCCTCAAAACGATTGCCACGACGCGCTGACGATTTCGTGAGGCAAATATGCCCCTTGCCAACACTTCTCCGGCGCCTTTGGGGGGCCCTCTTCTCGTGCATCCAATACGGTCGCTGCTGGGGGACTATCTGTCAAAGAGGAGGGCACGGGGGGAACGGGGGGGCGTCCAAAGACAGGGCCCGCATCCCCCTCCCCTCGGGCTGTGGTCGGGCAGGGGCAGACCCTTCTGTCCCCAACCCCATCCTCAGATGGAGAGGGATGACTGCGGAGGCTCCGAATGGTGCAGTGGTGGGTGGGTATTTTCGGTTGTTGGCTGGTCGTGTGCCCGGGCCTAGGGGGCGTTGCTGCACAGCGCACGCACAGCCCCCAACAGTAACTTAGCTTTCCCGTGACCCTGAAAACCAACCACCACCCGGCGGAGCTACATCCACAGGGCAAAACCAGCAGATTTAGCCAGTAATCTGGCATCTCTCGTGGGAAATATAGTTTGTTTCAAGTCATCATCTGAGTCTTTGGACTGAGTAAGAATCTGAGTAGTCCTGTGCACGGGAACACAGTAGTTCCTGCGGTCACCTTGGCCATTGAGGAAAACGGGTCCAAAATAGCCTCCTTTCCGCACAGCGTACGGTGCGCCCCTTCGTGGCTTCAGGATCCCTGTGTTGAGGGTTTCTTGGTGCAGTGGAGTGTCGCGGTGGGTTGGGGCACCAAAAAAAAATCCGCCCCCTTGAGTCACTGCGTATATGATGTCCGACGTGGTGCACCTGCGCCACCCCCATGTGCTCTGGGGGGCGAGGGCAGAATGGGCCAATGCTCAGCCGGTGCGGGAGCACTGTAGAGTGCATCGTCGTCCCGTGATGCGAGGGGACTTGCCGCACGCTGGACCCACCACCGCTTCTCGTCCCCCATGTGATCGCAATGGGGCCGGAGGTTGCCGTCTCATGACTACGGGAAATGCGCACATTAATTACCACAAAGCCCATCGGAGCACTGAAAACCCCGCCCCCTACCCCTGGTACCGGTGAGGGCCTTTGACAGGGGGCGCCCCCCCCCCTTCTGTTGGAACGACAAGCGGGTGGCAGGAACCAACTGCAGGAAGGGGCCTTTTCAGGCATTTGAAGGGATCACTTTAGGGTGGCGCTCTCCCACATGACACACTTCAAGCGAGCGGAGAGGGAAAGTAAACACCTGAGTACAGGCCAGGGATGTGCTTATCCACGGAGGGGGGGAGGGTGGATCTGGTGGCCAAACCACCCATCCCCCCCAAAAATGAAATCGTGATTGGAGAGCCAAAAATTAGAGGCCCATTTTAGGTACACAAACTTTTTGTTGCCCCCATCCCCCCCCCCCCCGTCCCGTAGGCCGAACACTACGCACAACCCTGGCACAGGCGGTGCAGCGATCTTTGGTCATTTCTTGGCCTCTCGTCAGCCGAGGGGTTTGGGAGGACCGCGTGGAGGTTTCGTCAGCCGCTTCGGTGGCGGCGGACAGGGTGTGGCATTACTCTGACATGGTACATACCCCACAAACCCAATCGGCTACTGACTCCCAGCGCCTGCATTTCCAAAGGGGGGCGCCCTGTTCGAGTACAGACACCCAACCGTGTTGGAGAATTTTGGGGGGTCCTGAGGGGGGGGGGGGGGGCTGGAAGGTCTGGCCGGGGGTCCGGCGGGGCCAAATTTTTTTACCCGGTGAGAATTGTTTCCCCTCCATGCGTGTATACTCATGCCTAGAATTTTATGGAGATTTCAAACATGCATGAAAACCGTGAAAGAATTCCCAGCCAAAATGCAAAATTGGCGAAAGGCAGGGGGGGGGGGGTTCTGAAGCAGGGAGCCCCCCCTTGGCACTTCCTAAAGGAACACATGGTCCTTGAGTGCAACTACCGAATCCAACGATGCCCAGGGGAATGAGTACAGCCCTGAACGTGCCTCAGGCTCGGGCATCAATCTGCACATGAGTGAATGAGTGACCCTTAATGATGCAGTGCCGGCATTCCGATCAGTTCACTCCATGGGAGATGTATCATCGCATCGGTGTGTCAGACCCAAACACACCCCACCGCAGCCCAACACCTGATCCTCTTCTTGATGGGCTATTCGGATTACCATCGGCTACATCGACGCAAAAATGCCTCAGTTCAAGGACCTGGAGCTTTGCCCTAGAACTTGCATCCCAAGGATGTGGATGGGCGCAGCATTGATGCAGGGCCATAGTTAGCGCTTCAGACAAACAAGAACGTGCAATAGCAAGACACCATGTGGATACAATATGCACCATGGAAGCATCGTGTGCTAGGGGATCCACTACTGCATGAACCTCCTCAACACTTTGGACCTCCCAAGGGGGGGGGGGTTCAGGATCTGAATCTGAACAGCCCCCATGGACACTCCTTTGTCATGAAGGTGCAGCAAACTGTCGCAATCAAAACAGCTGATGTTTGGTGCTCAAATGTAATCGCCATACTGCTGCTGCATTGAATCCCTTCACCGCAGGGAGCAGCAGGATGAGGGTTGGCCACAAAATCGCACCCCAATTGGCCCTCAATGTCCCACCTCACATTACCGCTCCATCATATTGCAGGCGTGGATGCTTGGGATATCCATGAGGCTGTCCCGCTCCCTGCTGAGCCACACTCATGCTGTCCCCCCTGGCTCTAATGGAGTGTGTTATGGGGGTCTGTCAACACACAATACTCTAGACTTGGCTTGTGAGGACACTATCCAATGCCAAGAGGCCCATATTCAGCTCAGATGTTCCCATGTGTGCAACATCCGTATTCTGCACATGGACGTCCTCCCCAATTGACTCATTGCAGGGACAACACAAGCCCTCCAGATCATCAAACTCAACACACTGGGAATGAAAAATTCCCTGCAAAAGTCCACTACCGACCATGGAGGTCTGTGGAGGAAACATCCTCCCCCGCTGGATGTTCTCCCTTGAACTCCAAGTTGAGCGGAGGCCTTCGTGTGGGCCGACCACCACGGAGGGGACGTAGCAACGGGCCATACGCTGACTCCCTCCCACTTTCCAGCCAATCTCAGGGTGGGGGGGGGGAGGGGGGGGGGGGGGCTGGGTCTGGGGGGGGGTCTGGGGCCGGCTGAAGGGGAGGGGGCCACCCGGACCCCAACATATATGTTTGCACAAGCAGAGCACAAGAAAACTGCACAGGACTTGGGATGGCAGTACTGAAGTATCACCAAGGCCGGGTGTACCGGCGGTTATATGGACGGGTGCGTCGCGGACCACTCCGCTGGATGCGGGACCCCACTCTGATACTGACCCTGACCCTATACCCTGGCCCACACGCTGCAGCACGGTTAGATCCCCCACTCAACCCGAGGGGATCGGTTTCAAAAAGTAAAGGAAAGGGCAGGTGCTCTCAGGGGGTCAGCCGGTCAGTGGGTGGTTGGGCGGGCAAAGACAGGAAAACTGCCTAAACATTGGAGACGCAAACAAAAGTTGAGACAAGGCACAACTAGTGTTTGCACAAGCAGAGCACAAGAAAACTGCACAGGACTTGGGTATTCATTCTCCGCTGAATCCAATTCCGAACCTCAGCCCCAGAGGAATGCGAACTGAGGTAGTTACCAAAAAAAAGACAAAACAAATAGAAGCACCCAGCGGCCACGCCGTCAGGGACGCCCACTGCAGTGGGCAGGCGCAGGCGATCACGACGGTCGCCGAGTCTCACGGATTGAAGAGGCGGACAAATCGCACCACCAGGCCGTCAGCCCCAGAGGAATGCGGACTGAGGCAGGTACAAAAAAGACAAAACAAATAAAAGCACCCAGCGGCCATGCCGTCAGGGACGTCCACTGCAGTGGGCAGGCACAGACGACCGCGACAGTCGCCGAGTCTCACGGATTGAAGAGGCGGGCAAATCGCAACACCAGGCCGTACCCACCTTGAATCCATATATAGGGCACAGCAACCCTGTGTCCCTTGTTCCAGTCAGTCAGGGAGACCACAGCGACTCCCTCCGGCAGCCTTACCTCCCAGACCTCGCAGCATGCATGCTTCCCTGGGGGCTTAACGCTGCGGCCGTCGGGGGTCACGCGGCGGTGCGGCGTGCCTCCCACGCGTGCGGCCACGTCCCGGACCGCTCGCTCCAAAAACCCATCCCTGTCGGCAGGGAGGGGGCACTGGGGGCACAGGCGCACCCCGTTGCCGAGCAGCACTCGGCGGATGGGCAGGTGCGCCACCCTGCCGCGAAGGCGGTTGCGGAGCACGGTGGTCCACTTCGCCGCCCGGCGCTGCTTGGCCTCCGCGGATCGCCGGTGACGCTGTCCGCCATGGCGACCCTTCCGGTGGGCTCCACGGGAACCCCGTCGCTTGCGGGCCCCACGCGAGCCCCGACGCTTGGTCATAAGTGCGGAAAATAAAAAAGGTGCTACATGGAGGGCGCACACGCTGCCGCCGCTGGACTGCTTGGGAGGGGGGGGGGGCGCGGGGGGGGGGGGGGTAGCATCCCCGGAGACATACCACCCCCCTCACCCGAGCCTCGCCCAAATTATCCAGCAATGCATCCCACGTGCGCCAGGCCTCGACTTCCGCCCTCGCCTGGGAGCCTCCAAACATTGACGTCACCCTCGACATAGGGTCCCCCGGCTGCAGCGCCGAGGGTACCCACACCAGGCGGACCACGATCCCCGAGACCCACAGGACCCTAGCCAACGACCGAAGGACCGCTTGGTGGTGGGTCAGGTGGCTAGTCGCGCGCAGTCGGAGAACCTGAGCAATGGCTGCTTCACTGTCGCTACACACCGTAACAGACTTGTGCCCTGTCCTGACAGCAAACCTGACAGCCCACGCCAAGCCCCTCAGCTCCGTGGTTTGCTGGCTGGCAAAGCGGGCAGGAGGTGTCACATGCGTACGCACACCCACTCCCGGCACAAGCGCTCCCACCCTCCAACACCCTGCATCACGCGCTCCATCGACACAGATGATGACACCCCCGTACCACAGAGAGGAGTGCGTAAGCCTGTCCTCACTCCCAAACTGGAGGGTCTTCAACTGTCGCCAGGCCTCCCCGCCCGGCGCCTGCGAGGGCTCGGCCGCCACCGCCACCAATGTTGCGAGGCTGCCCAGCATTTTCAGGGGGAAGCCCTGGGCCGGCTGTTTGACCCCTCCCACCGTTCTACCCCAGCGCGGCCAGCAGTAGGCGCCCGCCGCGAAGGGGCAACCTAATCCCCTCGGTCGCACGTGCCAATTCAGCAAACCCAGGAAGCTTTGGAGGTGCCTGTCGTTGCCTGTTCCAACCGCCAGTCTCAGCCAGCCCGCCCACAACTGGAGCAGCGCCTGTTCGTGGCTCTTGATCCGCCTGGTTTGTAAGTCAAGCTCCTTTCCCAGGAATGATGCCACAGGCACCGGGTCCAGGACACTCTTAGGACTTATGAGGAACCCAGCCTCGACCAGGGCGCGCACAGCCGATCGCCCCGCTTCCCTGAGCACCTCCCTATCAGTGAAGACGAGCAAGAAGTCATCGAGATAGTGCACAAGGAGTATCTCGGGGGGCAACACCCCCCGGAGAATGCGGGCCAAACTCGTTTGGCACAGATACGGGCTGTATTTCCAGCCAAAGGGCAGGCGTGACGGCGCCACAGGCGGGGCCCCGGGGGCGGGCCGGAAGCGAAAAACCTGGCGCGCCCCCTGGGGCAAGCAAAAGCTCCAAAATGCATTTTTGAGGTCAATGTGGAGCCCGTAGAGGCCCACATCAGGCGGGAATGCCGATAAGGACCTGGCCAAGTCCTCCCAGGAATCCAATCTAAAAGTGGGGGGTTTGGCCCCGTCACTCTTGTTGATCTTGACGCAACTCAAGATCAAGGATACCTTCTTGGAGGATTTGGGGATGACGAAGGGGTAACACGTGGGGGGAGGGGGGGGGTCAGCCGTCTCCTCGTAGACCCCCGCCCCCCGCAATGCCTGCACTATCCTCTGGACCTGCTGGGACACCCAGCGGGTTGCCCCTCGGACCACCCTGTCCCCGTCCTGCCACTCCCGCTCGACATCGAAATCCTGGAGCCCCCCGCGGTAGAAGGGCGGGACCACAGCGTCCCACAGATCCTCAGGGAGCTGGTGGGTGCCGATCGGCCCCAAACCCCGGTCCAAAATTGCATCCTCGACCCCCCCCATGAACCGCGGAATGGGGGAGGTGTTGACGTGGAGGCATGCCTCCCAGGCGTCCGGGTGGAGCGCGCGCAACGCGCTCAGGAGCGCGGGTAAAGCCCCCCGCAAGCGGAAATCCTCGGCTGTATCGAAGACTCTATTCAACCACAAATCCACCCTCTTCGCCACCATCCACAAGCCACAGCGCTCCCGCTCCGCTATCCAGTGGAAATGCGGGGTGAGGGTTTGCATGAACTCCAGGAAGAGGGGGGGCTGTTCCTGCACCCTCCGGCCCCTGTCTGGACCCGTACAGAGGGGGGGGGGGCGACGCCACTGGGCCCGCCCGCCCCCTAGCCTTGGCCTTGAGGCGCTCAGCTGCAGCCACGAAGGCACCCTCCACCGGGCTTTGCGTCGCCGGCGTCTGGACATGCCTGCCTGCCCCGAGCTTGGTGCGCTTGGGCTCCGGCGACTCGATCTGCTGGGCCAAACGAGGTCTCCCAGTTTGACGGCGTGCGGGGGCTCGGGATCGCATGGCCTACGCACCACCCACGACCACCTTAGCGCGACGCGGCCCCGTGTATGAGCGGTGGACACGGCCCACCACTCCAGCTTTCGAGCCCGCTCCGGTCCCCCCTCTGACAGGACCAACGGCTGTCCCGGAGGACCACGGTTTACGCTCCCGTCCCACGAACTTGGCAACTCCGGCCTGTCGACGCCCGGGGGAACCCCTGGCGCTGCCGACTGCGAAGGCGCCATAGGGTTCGCTTCCGGAACCCTCGTTGTTGTCGTCGGTGTCCACGTCGGAATCGACATTGATGGGCCCGGCTGCCGTCCCCGGCCCGCACCCCCCCCCCCCCACGGCAACCAGAGGACCCGCCAACGTGCACAGCTGACCCGCATCTTCCCGAGACACGGCGCCGCGCTCAGTGGCAGAGGCCAAAGGCTGAAGTGGAGGGAGGGTAGGAGCCGCTTCAGGCCCCGGGCCCATCTCAGCAGAGCCATCCTCGGCGGACTCCTCCAGCTCGGTCGCGGCCTGGTCTCCTTCGTCTCCGCTCCCAACTGTGCCGCTCGCGGTGGACCCCTGTCCATGACCCCGCGGGCGCCTCGGCTTGCGCTTGGTCGGGGTGCTGAGGGCGCCCGCGATACTGGGGAACATCGGTGAGCCCCACAGCGCCAGGACGCCCACCCGCTCCGGAGTCGGCAAAGGCCCTCGGTCACGGGACCATGCAGGCAGTACCGTAGGGGCAACGACTCCCGGGTCGGACCATTTGGTGCCGTATTGCATCGCCACGGCCGTGCTCTGCCATCTGCCCCACCATTTGTAGTAGGCGAGGTCTGGTTTGCGGGCCCAAGTCGCTGCGGCGCCTCCCCGGCGCAGGGCATGCCACCTGGCTCGGGCGTGCGCGGTGCTCGCCAGGGTTTCGGCCATGCCTGCCTCCAATCCCGCCTCCCCTGACTGCCAGACCAGCATGTCTGAGGATCGGCCCAGCGAGACCATGTGGCGATGAAGCCACGCACGGACGCCGTCCGCATACCTGTACAGGGGTCGGGTGGTGTACCCCTCCTCCCCTGTCTTGGAGTTCCAGAACTGGACAAAGCCTGGCATAGCCAGGTCAGAAACCCTGATGCCAGTTGCTTCGCCCACCCGTAGGTAGCATACCCAGCTGATGATCGCCAACGCGCTGAACACCGTCCCGTTTCTGGAGTCTCGGGCCTTTTCGACCAGCTGGACCAAGCCTGCTGGGGACAGATAGGGCTGGGAGCCCGAGGAGGCGGCTCCCGCCGCGATCCTCTTGTGCAAGGTTGTGACTGTTGGGGGCAGCCACTGGAGATCCTCCACGGCCCGGACCGCGGAAGTAATACCCCGCAGGGCTGACGCTGTAGCGCCGGCTTGCACCCGCTCTGCCAGGAGGCCTGCCAGTGCCGCGGCTGGATCAGGCGGGCTCGCGCGCTCCGCGCAGGCCGCCAAGGCCCGGAGCCGGGACGCATACTGCGAGCGGGTTCTCGGCCTCCACGACTGCATGGCGCTTTCTTCCGGCGAGCAGGGGTCGTCTGCCCGGGCTGCTGTCTCCCACCGGCGGGCGAGCGCCCGCAGTTCCGCCGCTGTGTCCGTGACGCCGGAGCCCGGGGCGGCCGGTCCGGGCTCCAGCTAGTGCTGTCAGGACCAGTGTGGGCACCTAAAGTGCCAGTGGCGCTCGTCGGGGGAGCCCCGCTGCGCGCACCTCTGGCACCCTCCGCTCGGCGGCGACTCCACAGGGATCCATTTGCCCTGCCGTGACTGCCACTGCAGCACTCCGCCCACCTCCCTGAATTTTACACTTCGCCATGTGAACGCTGACCCCTGCTCCTTCCATCCCTCCTCCAATGTGGCGTACTGGCTGGACTCGGAGCTGGACTTCCCTTGTGTTCCTGCATACCTGCGGGCATACGCCGCCTGGGACTGGGACACGCAGTCCCAGACCCTCCACGCCAGCTGTTCTCCCGGGTCGACCGCGGCCTCCGTTGCATGGCCGCCGAACTCGCTCGGGCGGGGGATCTCCCCCACCTCACCGGCCCTAAGGCGTACGTACGCCTTGATGTTGGACAGCATGAGTCTTATCCACTGTGCCAACTGGGGCTTCTCGAGGGCTCGGTTGATCTCAGGCACGCTCAGCGGGGGCAAGCGGGGCCCCTCCTTCACTGCCACTCGGGCGAGTTGCTCTCTCAGTTCTTGAATTTCTTTGGCTTGTGCCGTCAGTCGCTCCTCGGCTGACACCTGTTGGGCCTGATTGGGCTGCTCAACCCCGTCCATGGGTTAACAAAAACAAAGACAGGAAAACTGCCTAAACATTGGAGACGCAAACAAAAGTTGAGACGAGGCACAACTAGTGGCTTAAAATGACCCCCTCATCGCGGTAGACATTTTTGCGGTATGTATGTTGGCAAAAAAAAATTGCACAAGGGGGGAGGGGGGCATGGTAGGTGGTACTTGTGTTTAAGGGCATAGCACCCCCGAGTCAATTCCCGGCCACTGTTGCCAGTGGCGCCCCACCCAGGCCGAACCATGCATGTTGTGAAGAAGGAGTTGATGTATGTTTCGAAACCCTTTGGAGGAGAGGGGGGGAAGGGTTTGCAACGCGCGCAATACGCTTTTTTTTTAAAAAAAAGTTCTCTCCGCGCACTACGTGCCCACAACGTGTGCACGTACTATGCCCGCACACCGGTTGTACATCGTGTGCACCAACGTGCCGTGGAGTTGAGGAAGGTGATGGAAGGGGCGCTAAGAGCGCTTGTCCACCGGACGATCAAAGGAGTCCTCGTCGTCACTAGACGAATCGGTTGCTTCCCGGGTTCTCTTCTTTTTGGCCTCGAGAAGTGCGTCAAGGCGCTTCTTGTCTCTTGCCCGCTTCCCGGTGGACTTCAATGGGCGTGTCCGACAATCCCCCTCTGTAGTGGCCTCCGATTCAGAGGGTGGCAAGGGTGGAGTATGAGATGTCGTCGGTGGCATCGGGGGAGTTGTAGTGGAGGAGGAGGAGGAGGAGGAGGACGACGAGGACGAGGACGAGGAGGAGGAGGAGCTGTTGTTGTTGGCTGTGGTGAAAGGTGTGATGGAAGGAGTGGGCGTATCACCAGCCACTTTTTGCCTCTTCGACCCGCTCTTGAGGGCACCAACGTTCCATCCGCGAACGGATGCTTCCTCCTCCTCGGTGACATGAAAGCCATGTGGAATGGGATCGTTGGGATGGAGGGCGGCAAAATGGGCGGCCATACTGTACAACCAAACCGTGGTTGTGCATTGGGGGCAATTTACTGGTCGGTTGGTGCAAGGGTTGGCCTTGGTTTCCTTTGACATTCGGGCCCAAGAGATTGCCGATGGCTGTGATGGGCAAGAGCTTACCGCCACCACCATGCGATTCCGTGTAGACCGGGATTGCAACGGCAAGCGGATTGTACACTCATCCCGTGCTCCACAAAAACCGCAAATATTGGCGCATGACCGGGCCACCTGTCCTTCAATGTGGTGACCACGTAGAATGTGTTGCCCAATGTGCGTGCGCAGCACTCGATGTGGCACGTTCTCTTGGCAAATCCGGCAACTCACACTGTTCGGGCCACTTTCTCATGCCACCTTATCATTAGTAGGGGCAGTGGGCATGCAGGGATAGGGATCCCTTGGAACAGTGGGCACTATAGAGGGAGCACAATGAATGCACCACTCCGCCAATGCCTTCAAAGTGCCGGTTTGTTGGTACCACCTATTCTCCACGTTGCTCTCAAGGGTCACAAATTGGCAATGCTCGCCGCGCACTTGCACAATCCGGGGATTCAGCATGCCATTCCAAACATGCAAATCGGGGCCCGGGCAATGCTCAAATGGCATTAGTTGGCCGTGGACGATGAGGTTGTTTGACGACTCAATGACGTCGTAGCTACATCACCCCTGCATTCTCGGGGATCCCCAAAGAAAGGGGGACAAAATCAGAATTGGATGCCTAACCCGTGCCTTTTGGGAGGCCCACAAGTGGGCGGAAATGCTACATCACCCCTGCATTCTCAGGGGTTCCCAAAGAAAGGGGGACAAAATCAGAATTGGCGGGGCCCACAAGTGGGCGGAAATGCTACATCACCCCTGCATTCTCGGGGGTCCCCAACAAAGGGGACAAAATCAAAGGGGGCCCACAAGTGGGCGGAAATGCTACATCACCCCTGCATTCTCGGGGGTCCCCAACAAAGGAGACAAAATCAAAGGGGGCCCACAAGTGGGCGGAAATGCTACATCACCCCTGCATTCTCGGGAATCCCCAAAGAAAGGGGGACAAAATCAGAATTGGATGCCTAACCCGTGCCTTTTGGGAGGCCCACAAGTGGGCGGAAATGCTACATCACCCCTGCATTCTCGGGCATCCCCAGAGAAAGGGGGACAAAATCAGAATTGGATGCCTAACCCCTGCCTTTTGGGAGGCCCACAAGTGGGCGGAAATGCTACATCACCCCTGCATTCTCGGGGATCCCCAACAAAGGGGACAAAGTCAAAGCAAAAAAAAGGCAAAAAAAAACAAAAACAAAAACTGTCCCATGGTGTCCGTGATCCTACCTACAGCCCTGCAGATTACCCCCACTGGGGTTTGAGCCCAGGACCTCCAATTGCAGAGGCACTGCTTTACCACTAGGGTATGGCCCAGATCTGGCATACCTCTGCACAGGGGTGGTATTCATATTTGTCCAATTTGGTTTTCATCCACTATTGGGTTCTCCTCCAAAAACTGAGCATTTTGAGTATAGACACATGGGGTGGAAACCCATTTTTTCACCCTGTACTAAGTCAAGCAAAATTTCCTTAGGGCGCCTTCGGCGCTCATGGTCTGGCACTTTCCAGCCAATTTCCAGGGAGGGGGGGGAGGGGGAGGGGGGGAGTCGGCGTAAAGGGTCCGGTGCCGGCGTCCCCCCCGTGCCGACCACGTCTCGAGCATCCTCGACACCCGCCGCCTTGTGGGCGTGCTCCTGGACGCGCCGCCCCCCGCGCCCCCGGACTGCTTTGCCGCGCGGGTCGCGGAGCTGGCGGTTGACGCCACCGCGGTGGACCGCCTCCACTGCTGCCAAGACAGCCTCCCGGGGCTGACGCGGCTGTACGAGGGGCTGTCGAACCGCACGGCGGCCACCGCACGCCGCGTGCACGACCTCGTGGCGCATGGGTTCTCAGGTTCATCAGCTCATAGGCTGCCGTCCTTTTTGTAAACTACTCCCAGCGTTTATGCGTTTCTCCGAACACTCTGTGTGCTGCCCGTGCTGCCGTGTCTTCTCTTGTATGTATGTTGGCTTTGGCACTCTCCACAAGGGCCCGTTGTTGGCAATCCAAGCTCCGTGGATCTTTGAGGCAGGACAGCGACTTTTACCCAATCATTCTTCTGATTGTGCCGCCCGCCTTCTTCCTGCCCAACCCCCTCCCCCGGGCCCCTGCTACACGCTAGCCGTGCTCTTATGTTGCTCTTTGTGGTCTCTACTACACATGCTCTCATACATCAAGCTTGTGCTATACCCCTGAAACTGGGTGTGCATTGTGTCCCTACCAATTGTGCCCTGCAAGCTGGGCCTTGTCGGATTCCTTCGATAAATCAATGATAAATTCAGGATCCCATCATCCCCAATGATTTGACATCTTTCAGTCCCCTTCTGCCCCGAAACTTGGGTCTCATCTCCACCAAGCAAGCTACGCGGGGTTCCCCATGCTGATACTGTACCGATGTGCTCAATTTTTATGTACCTAGGGTGAGGATAGCCGCCCCAGTCCGCAACGAAAACCGCAAAGCACCATCTTCCTAACAACTGCGCTGGGCGAACCCATGGCCTGGCAGGCGTGGGCTGCACTCATTACAGAATGAGCTGCTGTCAACAGCATTTGGTTACTGATGCGGTCTTGTTCAGGTATTATTTGGCAGTCAGCAGCAGCAGTAGCAGCAGCAGCTGCTGCTGCTGCCCAGTGCCACTGCCACTGCCACTGCCACTGCCACTGCCATTGCCACTGCCACTGCCACCAGCAGGATGCTGGCTCACGTCACCATGCAGAGGGATGCAAGGAAGCATTGCAGGGCCCAAAGCTGGTGGAAGGGTCCCACATCGCACACACTATGCCATCTTTCTTTCCACATTTGTGCATCCGTACTTGTAAGTGTTTTTGCACGTGCAATTCCCAACAACCGCACTTCTTTCGACAACAAAGTGCCCCAAACCTGACAGGCTCAAAATATGGAATGCTCCAAGTGTGCAGTGTGGTTGGGTGGTTTGGTGCGGTAACCGCCAGTCAGTATCTTGGCTGGGGCAGGACAGCAACAGGAAAATCACAGGAAACAATTACTTTGTGGCATACCCCCCCCCAAAAAAAAAACACGTCGCAGGGTTTAGCTACGGAAATATGAATTGGGAGGCTCTCCCTTCAAGCATTGGCTGCATTCCCTTCCCAAAAGGGGTCACAGGTTCCGCTATGGAGGTGCTCCAGTGACCCGCGCATTCTTGACTGCAGGGGGTGGGGGTGCCTTATAAACGCTGAGTAAGAGTACCGCCAGCTACGTCTGGTTTGGCGCACTTGGTTGGGGGAAGGGAGGGTGCGGGACCAACATGTGACGCCCGCGACCATCAGGCGCATTGCCACCAGAGCAACGTGTGGACCCTTATTTCCCCTTCTATCCATTTCAGGGCTGCTTTGATGAGGCTCGAAACAATCGAACATCCCGCGTCTTTCCGCCATGAACGCCATGGCAGCCTGTCTTTGTTCTGGGGGCCCCTTCAAAACCACAAGTCGCGGCCGGGCCGTTTGTAAGCAAAGAGTGTGGGTGAACTCAAAAGGCATCCACTGCCTTACCCTTTGTGTCACCTGCTCGCTGACCAAAGCCACTTGTGGGGCAATTGGGAGGGAGGACGTACTTTTGTGGGTGAGAGTAGAACATTTGTCGCTCACTGATGATTGCCACGTCCTTCCTTCCTTCCTTCCTTCGTTTTCCTTCCTTCCTTCCTTCCTTCCTTCCTTCCTTCCTTCCTTCCTTCCTTCCTTCCTTCCTTCCTTCCTTCCTTCCTTCCTTCCTTCCTTCCTTCCTTCCTTCCTTCCATCAGCCAGGCCCAAGCTACAACATTTGGCGTCCCTCCATTGGGCACTGGTGGCATACGCGGCGCAACCAGCGGCAGGAGGTTCCTGGCTGAAGGAGGCCACCACTACCCTGAAAAAGACAGGCATCCGCTCCCATAGGCTGTATGTCTTGTGCACGAAGAAAACGCCTGCTGGCAGCTCGCGCGACCTAATTGTGTTGTTGCAGGGTACTCCATTTTACGGTCCTCTCCTCATTCATCTACAGCCATTCCCTTGCTCTGGAGGCCAGACGTGCATCTCTGTGTACGCATTTTTTGTACCTTGCACCACCGGTTCTGTTGCATCCCTCCTGCAGCAATTCCTCACCTCGCACTTTCCAGAAACAGGCAATGACTCCCACATGATTTCCCATTGAATGGTGGTTCGGCATGGCTGCGCACCAGAGGACAACAACGACAGTCACCAATAACGCAACCAGCATCGCACCAACAACACAAAAAGCCAGCCGGAGGTAACTTTCTTTCGACTGGTGGTCCATGCTCACGCTACAGCATTGATGTCGTGCCGAATAAGTCTTTTCCTGCTCTTCCTGTGACCGATACTGCTGCTGCTGGTGCTATGCGGATTCTGTGTGACGTACGACGCCTATGCTGGTACGGGAGTTGCCAGGATTTCGTGGCGACGCCACACGCCCTGCACCTGAGCGAATGATTCGCCGGCCGGTGAAACCTTATGGCTACATAACAATCGCCCGCAAATCTCAACTTTATCCCTTTCTGCCAGTGTTGTAGAACATTCCGAGCCCAGCACTTCGGTATTCAAGGAGCGCCACGCCTAGTTCTCACCCACTGCACGTGGGAACATGAATAAAATGCACGAGGCAAGCCCATTTAGATCGCCCCCCTAAGCAACTCCCCGCTCACGCCGCTGAGAGCTCTGTTGCGGACCGCGCGCATGCACAGCGCGTACCGCGCACACCTTTCGCAGGCGGTATTCCCTGAAGTCCGGACGAGATGACTGCACAAACACATCAACGACTCAAAAAAGCAGGACATAGGGGGACAAAGGAGCTGGCCTACACGTGTGCAAGGCGGAGGGCAGGGCGCTCCCAAACCCACATGGCCGCTTCACTGCAGCACCAGAATGCGTTGGGTTGCGGCATCGTTGACGCGCACCGTCCGCACTGCGCGCACCGTGCGGCCAGAGCTCGCGTCGCAGTGTCCGCTCAGGCATGTCAACCATAAAGACGGTCCTTCTCCAAGGGCTACAAAGCAGCCCGGGGTTTGACTCCCGCGGCCCCCACGCTGCGGTGGGGGCGAGCTCGTTTGAGGCACGGACGTGGAAAACCGGAGGCAGAAGGGTGTTGATGCCTGGCTAATCGCACGCAGGAATCATTACCGTTGACGAACGAGGCCCACGGTTGCATGTGCGGCGGCATTATACGGGGCAGCTGTGCCAACGGGTACAATCGTGGGCTAATATCCCCGGGACGCTGAAGAGGCGTCGTTCAGCAAACGCTAACCGCTCGTTCCCCAGCGGATTCTTGCCTCCGACTGACGCACTCCGCCTGTCTGTTTGTCACTTGCTTTGACACGACATCCTCCCGTGTCTGGACCGGGGGGGAGCGGGGCTAGAAATGTGGGGTCGCGGGTGGGCGGGTGGGGGTGGGGGGGGCACAGGGAGTGGCGATGGGGTCAGGGGTGCAGCGGTCAAGGTAGGGGCCCAAGTACGGGTTGGGACAGGGGGCGGGGCATTGATTGGGGCAGGGTTAGGAACAAGGTTAGGGGCCCAAAAGAACATGACTGAACATGCACCGTTTGGTGCCCACGGCTGTGCGCCCTGCAAACATCCTTACGCCAGCAGGCTACGGACCTGCGCGGCCTGCTGGGGGCTGATTCTCTCTGGGAACACGATTTCGAATTTGATGATCAGATTCCCGTGTTCTGAAGGAACGTTGTGCTTCGGCATGCCCTCCTCCTTCAAGATCATCTGATAGCCTGAGCGACAACGCATGTGCACGAACAGGTGTGCAATGGGGCCGACGTATGGTGTGGGGGAGTGCGAAGGCGACGACGGTGTGTGCTGAACGCCGGTCCCGCCGCCACCCGCAGTCCCTCAAGGGCGCCGTTTTCTTAGGGGCTTGCCCTCAGAAGTGGTATTGCAGCCCTCCGCACGCGCGCGCGCGCACACATCTCCTTCCCGCGTTGCGTGCGGCCTACATCCATGACAGCAGCCCTTCAGTTGCACCCCTGCCAAACGTCCTGGATCGTCACCGATGGGTCCCTCGCCGCCAACGCGTGAGGACGGGGGATCCTGATCTCCGACCCCCTTCAGGGTGGACCTGGCCCCGTCCTCAGGTATCCTCCGTGGAGGCTCTGCCGTGCCCCTCAGCCCCCCCCCCCCCCCAAAGCCCTCGGCAGCCGGTGCTGCCCCGGACCCCTCGAGCCCCCACTTGTCCCCCTCGTGCACCCACCCCCAATGACCACAGCACTACATTCTCTGTTTGAGACGGCCAATTCCTTTCCAAAACACTGCCGCAAGCTGTGGTGTAGGGGATTTTGTGTGCCCCGCCGCGCCCCATGCACCTTGTGCGAGCCGAATTCCCCATGCCCCTTGCGAAACCTCGTGGAACGAGGTGCACCCAGCGACACTACGCGGTTCTGAAACACAAATGGTGGTGCCCGCACTGAATCAATACACAGTAAACTAAAATAAGCTCCACTGAGCTCTGCCCCCTTTGCGGCTGCTTGCTCGTCGGCGGTGCTACATGTCGTCCACTCAGTGACCTGCGGGAAAACACCCGTTTAGTGGACTTTCTGATGAGTGTCCTGCCCACAACAAGCGACGGCAGCAGCTTGACCCGGGGCACAGGTCCGCCTACCCTGGACCTTCAAAACCCAATGCGGCTCGTGCAATAACTGGTGGCAATCTCTCCTCATTCATCAGGGGAGGTGATTGCGAATTTCGCGGGGTTCGATTGTTTTGGAGTGTATCGCCATCACGTCTTGGATATGCTTAATTTCGCCTCGCTTTGCAATCATTCACAACCCCGTGTCTCGACGGAGTACTACATTGTTTCACAACACGGATACTACTTGCGGTATGAGATATCACTTACACTTCAATGTTGGGATTCACCATCGCCTGTGACGTTGCGCCTCCCAAGGGACAACGGGCAAAACAGAGAGACCTGGGGGCGTCACAGTGTCACGCTCCACGTCCACCTTGCGGCCGTCCAAATGGTCTATGACTTTGTGGAAGCCCACCAATGCCTCCAATAATGAAATCTTCATTTTCATGTGCAGGTCGTTTTTGACGCGCTTGAAATATGGATGTGGCGCGGACTTCACCTTGAAAATCAGGTCACCCGGCAACCGGTCTGGATATTCGTCGGCCTCCATCTCAAATTTGATTTCATGGCCCTCAGGGATTCCTTGCTCAATCATTACCTCCAACAATTGGCTGTGCCCCTTGACAACTTGCTTGGTCCCAGCATTGCAAACGTGATCGCAAGACGGGGCCACTTGCTGCTGTACCACAAACCCGGGTGCGATTTGAACCTACACAACAACAAGGATCTGAACAGCGAACACGCAACATTGGATATGGACCCCCCGCCCATGGTACAAAGTATCAGTCAGGGAAAAGGGACTCGTTGAGGCATTCCAAGCTGTGAAAAATGCCAAGTGATCCTCTGCCTTTGGCGTCGCCAACTGCACACCTCTAAATTTCCATCTTCCCATGCCAATGGTAAAAAAAAAACCACTTTCCCTAAAAGCAACGGTGCAAAGGGGACACCTTTTTTAATTGAGGTGGCTTGGCCTTGCAACTCATGCAATCCTTCACCACCTGCTTACTACGCAACTTGGACTTCTTGAAATTCAAAGTGTGGTCATTGCCGTTATACATGTCCGCCAATGAGACCTTAAGCGACAAGTGCACATCTTGGCCCCTCGTTTGGTCTTGTCCTCCCCCACCAAACAAGCCTCCAAATATGTCCATGTGTTGGTGGCGCTGGTTTCGTCCCGAATCAAGTTCCTTAAGACCATCCTCGCCCATCATGTCATAAACCTTCTTTTTCTTGCGATCACCGAGGATTCCATATGCCTTTTGGACCTTGGCATACTCGTCCCTAGCGTCTGCCGAGGGATTGTGGTCGGGATGTAGCTTGCGAGAGAGGACCCGAAACGCCTTTTTGATCTCCGAGTCGGTGGCGTCCTCCTTCAAACCCATATCTGCATATAAATCGCTCAAAGCATTGCGAAATAAGCTAATGATGATGACCAAAACCAAAAGCACATTAGTGCGCATTATGGAAGAGCACTCTAAGAATGAGAAAGTGTCCAGAAGATCGGCCCATTCTTGTGTCTCTTGGGGCGTTGGAAGGGTAAAGTCGTTTTTGGACGTCGTTAGCAACGTTCTATTCGATAGTTTTCAAACGGATTCAACGAGCTCGATGCGTTCACGAAGCTTCCCCGTGGCCACCTTGAATTTGCGATGTTTGGCGCCAACACTTTTGAAAACTTGCTGCACGCCCCAAGGGAAACTGCGAGCTGACGTGATGACAAAATACATGATGTAGAGTCCACTTATTTTGGTGGGCCCGCGTGCTATTTCTTTTGCTTGTCTGCGTGCGAGGCACCTTAACGAGTTAACTTGCTGAATCACACCTGATGCCAAACTCAACTAGCAAAGGGACTTGCAAGCACAAAGCGAAACGGATTATTGATGCATCAAAGCTGCACACAATTCCAGGGTGAAGGCAAACAGCGAACTTCTTGCACTCGGCCGTCGCCGAGTGAACGGGAACACGAGGCTACTCGTGTGGCGTGAATGCGACTACGCCACAATCCCTTGGTTGCGGTAAGGGGACGGTGAGCATTCTCCTTAGCCACGCAGCAACGCAATAGCCATAACACAAATTGTAGCACAACGTGCGAAGACACAAGTAACCGGAGCGGCATGGGTTCAATGGCACGAGGTATCATCACTTCTTTGGACACGCGTGGTGCGGTGGCATGTGTGGTATGCCCAACCAAAGCCAACGCTATGGCGCTTGTTTTTGAGTGCGGAACGTTGCCGCAGGTCCAACGAGACCAGAAAATGGGGAACAATTCCAACCCAACCAAGCAGGGTATTGGTTCGCACAATCTTGTTCCATTGACACATGTCTAACTTCGTGAGGCGCTGCATCCGACAAATATTGTTGGGACCGTGCGGACGTTTAGGCGCGTTGTCCGCTTTGACTCTTGGACGTAGCGTCGTGCACAGAACCTATGTGCTTTCATGAGTAGAGATGTCCCGTCCTATCGAGTGCCCAATGGGGTGTATGTAGTGTAGTATGGGTTGTAGTGCCGTTGAGACCCAACCTTCAAATACTCACTCAGCTCCCACCGCGTCTTTTGAGGATTGCCGCGGCTAAGTTACAATCGGGCTTGCAGGCCTCAAGTCTAAGCCCTCCCGCCGGTGGTTTGTACCAATAAGGGCACACGTGCACTTGAGCAATTAACACTGGGGCATAATACGAGAACTGCCGAGTTTGTTGGAAGATTTGTGCCTTACACTGGGGCATAATACGAGAACTGCCGAGTTTGTTGGAAGATTTGTGCCTTACAGAGCCGAACAAAGGTATCTTGCCCGACCGCCCCAAGTGTATCCTCCACTACACTTTCTTGATTTGTGTTGGTAGGATGCTATATGCCCGTCCTCGAAGGGGAAAGCCGGCAAAGTTTGATACAGGCTTCTTACATTATCTTCACTTCCACCTAGCCACATTCGTGGTCAAGCTCTAGATCTATCCAAAGGAACTCCACTACTAAGAACTTCGTCAATGGCACTGACACATGAGAGAATTTCCTCGGTGGGTTGCTTGGAGATCAGTGGGGCCGCAAAATCTTGAAGTTGAAGTTGGGGGCAAGCGCCAAAAATCCGATAATTTTTGGTTCGACAAAGCAGCTTTCTCGCCCGTGGTTATCGTCCCGAATTGGGAAGGCCGAATTGTAAATTTTTTAAATGTGTGGAATTTTTTTCGGAATTCGGGATCAAGAGAAAGGGCATGCCCATGTTCGAAATACGCATTCCCATAATTTCGCATGCAACCGCCAATGCCTTGGGGGAATGGGCCCGCGTTTGCACACCGCCACCAACACTGTGTGGCGTCCAGCATTGGTGAGCGCCAAAAACAGGGATTGCACATGTGAAGAATGACGCTTCCTTTTGCCGCTAAGCATTGGCCTTCCAAAGAGTTTTTGCCCGCTTCATTCACACTTCATGGTAGCCCCTTGTAGCCTGTAACCCGAAGTACTTTGTCCGCATACCGCAAAATATACCGCTTGGAATGTCGGCCTTGTACGGCTTGTTGCAAGTGGCAATGTTGTGGTGACCTTTCATCTGTACTTTAGGTGGAGAGGTCGGTGGAGGTTCACCTTCAAGCAAGCTTTTACCATAGATAATGCATTCTTATGCTTGAAACACTCACAAGTAAGCTGTAGCACACGAACACGAAAGTCCAAAGGGCAGGAGGGGAGAACGAACGCACCACCCAAGCAACCAGCACACGCAACACGGCCCCGGCTAGGGGCCTCAATGGACCCAATGGTGCACGAGGCACGCGTTTCATTTTCCAATTTCCGCAGCTTGGATGCTCCTGTGAAAAGTCTTCTTGTGCCTTGCCTTTGATCGTATCGTGGTGATCCGATGACATCAACAAGACCGCCAACGTCACGGCAATCCATTGTAAACAAAGACTAAAAGACAAACACTGAAAGGTCACAAAAACCTAGAGGAAGCCGATGGCGCTGCCAGAAATTTAAAGCGCCAATAAAGCGGAACAGTTGGGATGTTTCTGCGGGCCCGAATCACACCCCCTGAAGATGATGATCTCAGATCAGGCGGGTGCAGATCACATGTGATCGGATGATGATGATGTTGATGCTGTTGTAATGGGCCTCCCACACTTCTTGCGCAGGAGGCCCCAAAGGCCAGTGATGTGCAATTCAAAATGCCGCAACTGTTCCAACACAAGCGCGGCGCACTACGCGACTGGAGAAGTCAACTTATGTGTTCCTGTGGGTTGTGGGCGGAATTCTTGTTCTCGCGACATTTGCAACCACTTCCCTTTCTAGAATTCTGAGGAAGGTATTCTTCATCCAGAAAGGAATGCCACGAAAGCCGTACCGCATAGTTCTTCAGCGTGTATGGTGATACTCTGGTGTTGTGCTGCATGTTGTGCCTGTGGGATCAGAGGGCTGTCACTTGGGCTGTTACAAGTATCTAGGGGGAGATGAGGCCCAACCATGGTGGTTTTTGGATCTAGCACCCTCAAACTCGGGGGGTGTCATGGTCAAAGTAGCTCCGCCCCCCCGGGAGCAGCGAGCTGCTCTGCGGTGCATGGGTCTTGGGTGCGTGGGTCTTCGAAAAATTTGAATTTCTCCAACACATCGATGAAAATAATAGTAATAATAATAATAATAATAATAATAATGATAATAATAATAAACCGAGGGAGGCCCCGTACGTGGTCTTTGAGGGTGAAAAAAAAACTAGGTCTTTAGGCAACGGTGATGTCACGTTATGAATTTAGCAACTAATGTGCACACTAGGATCCGCCCATGCAATCGTAGTGAGCTTGTAAATGTTAGGCCTAGTTCGGCAATACTTTGCGGTACCAAATACACAAACCTAACTTCAAAGGGGGGGTCTAGATCAGCACATGCACACACCCACCACCTTAAGGCACACTTCAAGAAATTTGTCTAGTTATAGAATAGGCAAAGGGGGTATTTAACCCGGGTTGGTGCTCAGTGTGGTTGTGTTAAGTGATGGTCTCTTCAAAGGCACCATAGATGCAACAAAGTTGGCGTTAGCCCATTGACATATGGACATGTTATTTTGCGCTCTTACCCACAGTGGTGTTGTCTGTTTGATGCAAGCGGTGCGCATACCCTGCATGGCAACTCACGCCAATGTGTTGTTCCTTCCTCGGAGGCCCTGGAAAAGCAGCTGGAGATTTTCGCTTCTACACTGCAACGTGCAACAGTTCCAGCGACTGAGAACACACGAGAGGAAGGGCCCCAAGTGCACCCTGCACATACAGGGCAACTGCCTGGGGTGCACGAGTGTCGGCTGCTGACATGTGAAGAAGTAACCCCCATGGTGGATTGGGTACGCACGGTATGCACCACGGATATCGAGACACATGCAGCACAGACCCCGGAACTGGAGGGTACGCATGTAGCAGCCCTGTCCTCGCGCATCTGGGACCTGAGGTTCAGATCAGGTGTCTGGGATAAACAACTGCATCGCATGTCCTGCGCATGCAGGGTGCTCGAGGAGGACCGTGTGATTCACTCCTATCTGGGGGGAGACCGATTTGTACTGTGGGGGGTGGCAGAGAACAAGTCAGCGGCGCAGGCTGCAGTGGTGTACGATACGTTGATGTCAGCGCAAGCCCATGGCATTGTAGATGCGGCCGTTCGCCACAATCTGCTACGTAAAGGATATACCGATCTGCACTGGGCTGCCGACCATGTAAATTCAGTGTACCCTGACCCAATGGATGCGACTCCTTTGGACGACGCAGACCCGGGTCCACGACAACATCGACCCAAGGCGCTGTTTGGTGCGCCTTCCATTTTCTCGATTTTAAAATGGAAGACGGTGGAACAGGGAGCGGAGGCGTGTGTCAAATGGCGCGACATTGTGTCGTTCAAGTTTCACATCCTCCGTTCTTATGCACGACTGATTAGCCGGTCACTGCAGCTTGTTGTGAGTGAAGTGTATAGGCTTCTTCAGACATTGGGTATGCCTACCATGACGGGTGTCCGTGATATGCTGGGATCTTTAGGGAGGTTCATGCCAGTGTGGAGCACGGTGCAGCCGGATGAGGCCGACATGGCCGACATGTTCTGGCACATACCTAAGGACGATGTAGTACCCTCACTTAATTTGATTTTCACCCTTCTGGAGCGCGAACGACGCGGCTGTGCAGAATTCTTTTCTCTGCATAAATCTGGGGAGAAGACCCTGGATCGCATCGGCACAGCCACCTGTGCAGATTTTCGGGTGATCTCCAGGTCAGAATTGCTGGCCTTTGTTGAGTGGGACCTGCATCACAACACAGGTCTGGTGCTGGGCCAGCTTCTGTTACGGCAGGGGGATCGTGGGGTTCCTATTGGGGGGCATTTGTCTGCTCAACTAGCCGAGCTTTGGGCGCTGGCCCGTGAGCTGGGATGGGTTTTCGGTGAGCGGAAGCCAGAGCTCATGAAGGCTTGGCAAGAGGCTCTCCGTGCACGTGCGTGTGATTCCAAGGTGCCGGTCGATATTTCTGATGTCTGCTTGTCAGTTATTGACCCGGTAGAGCAGGTACATGCCTCCTCTCACCCTTCCCATTCTCATGGCAGAGTTCTGGCGAGCACTGACCGCGCGTCAGTGTTTCGGGGAATTTTGAGGCAGGATGGTTTTGGGGGGTGGTGGAGCCCCACAGATTTTTCGTTTGGATCTCTGGACATTTCAGGTGTCCGCATCGACCTGCTGGCGACGTCCCTCTGGGATGCGGCTCCTGATGGGCGCATGGGGACCGTCGTGGCGTGTGCACCCCCCCGTGACAGGGCGCTGCTGAACGACTTCTTCAAGGAGCTGGATCCTGTGGAGTGTGTCATTGGGGAGGCCAAGCGGGGGTGGTGTGGATGGAGCACGAGGGTTTCAGATCCTGAGCCCCCTGTTTCTGCACAGCCAGGTGTACTCTTTTCTCGCTTTCGTGACAATATCTACATTATATTTATGAACATTTGCCCTGCATTGTTCCCCAAAGTCCGCGAGGCAGTCATGGTCTTCTTGAATTGTCTGTACGGTATTCCCTTAAAATGGGAACCCACGTCTGTCTGTGCGACTTGGGGAGAATGTGCCTGGCGTGTCCTGCCACTGGGGTTTTCACTGACCAGGAAGGGAGTTATCTGGAGCCTGACGGAAGGCGCGACATGTGGCGAGTGGCTTCGGTGGGTTCCCGCGGGGTCTGCCAATGCTAGATTCACACTGACCTCGATGTTGCCCTCGCTGTTTTTGAAATCCGTCTGGTATGCTGCATCCCAGGAGGATATTGTGGCTAATTTCAGGTCCCTGGTCTGGGGAGTGGGGTGGAATTCTTACCCCAAGCATTGGTGGTTGCCCTGTCTTCAAAAATTTGTTCGAAGGTACGGCCTCTCAGGCCTGATATCCCTGGGCTCTGTGACCACATGGGTCAGGGAGGGCAAGCAGGCGCGCGCAGCGCACCTGGGAGTGGACACGTCTGGGGAGTCCTCTGCTGTTTGATGGTGCAGTGCAGACTATTGCTGATTTTTTGAATATAGGACAGGTGAGTGTAAGTACGAGAACGAAAGGCGGGTTGGTGTGTATGGGTGACAGCACAGCGTAGATGAGAGGGCGTGAGGGGACGAGGAGTTAAGTATGCCGCGGTTGCAGACGCAGGGTATACCACTGTCAGGAGACCATGTAGCATGCATGTGGGTGTGCTTATCCGACCCGGACCAACTGGACCATCGCCACTGTGCTGCGCACTTTTTGCACTAGCCTCATGGATATGATCATGTCTGTCTGAGGAGTTCTTGTACGTGTTTGCTCGCCCTTGCAGCAAACACTAGTGGAAGAGTGCAAATGCGTGCAAACCAAAGCGCAACGTGAAACCATTTGTGGGTAGTGAGGGTTCCGAGCGAAGAGAATTCATATTTGTTCTGGGCCCGGAGCAAAAAGGTAATTTTTGGCGGAACCCAACTTACATGGTTACAGGGTTACTGTTGGGATATTTGTTCTGGGCCCGGAGCAAAAAGGTAATTTTTGGTGGAACCCAACTTACATGGTTCCAGGGTTACTATTGGGACTATGAACACCACAAAGACTCGCCTTATGTGACAATGACTCGCCTTATGTGACAATGATGTCATAGGACGCAACCGATTGACGACACCTCTCAAGGGTTGTCGCATGGCGAATGTCGCATGGTCGATCAAACTGAAACTCCACAAATAAGAACGTTCCGAGCGGGGAAATGGCGTGTTTTGAGAGGGTCGTCAAGAAGGAAAACTCAAGCAACAACCCCAAGGCCACAGGTGAATGATATGAAGAGGTGTATAGATTTCAGCATAGCGTACCACAAGGTTTGTGGTATGGCGGTGGGGGGGGTCCGGCGCGCTTGGGATATGGCGGTGGGGGGGGGTTGCATCACCCATCACACCCACATACTGTAGTACCTCACAGGAGCTGCAAATCATTATTAACCCCTCGAATGTTCTTCCGCCCCGTCTTGACTACTCCCTTAAGTGAACATGCAAAGGGAAAAGGAGAAGGGGAAGGAGAGGCACAAGACGGGCCTGGACCCGTCTTGTGCCCCGATTGAGCCTTCGCCATTGTGGTGGAGTGGGATGCAGCGTTCTAGGGCGTGGTGCGGAACCCCCCCAATTTTGGGTGTTGTTAATATGGTTGGAACCCGGAATTTCACATGTTACATGGGTGCACTATGATGCAACAATGTGCCTTCCATGTTTCGTTTGCTCGATATTGCCCGTTTTGCACTTTTTGCGATTTGATCTTTGTGTGCTCTAACTAGTTAGAACGGGGTTAGAACAGGGTTAGAGCACTAGTTATCGCGTGGGTTATCGCGCGACAACCTAGTTATCGCGGGAGTTATCGCGGGGGTTATCGTGCGATAACTACCCTGGGTGCGCGCCATGGTGCATTTTTTCCATAGTGCGCGCACATTTTCAAAAATATGACCTTTATAGCGCGCCTATTGCGCGCGCTCTACCGCGCTATTGTAACTACGAAGCCAACCCCAGATACTGTACATTCGCCAACTCCTGGTCAACTCCATGTCGAGAGCATTCAACTTGCTTGTACTTGTGCACTGTGTTGTTGCTACGCCTTGTGCATGAAACGTGAGGAACTATTGATATTTTACAGCTTTTGGTTGCGTTGCTTTGTTGTTATGATGCAATATGTGGGTTTTTTGGGTCGAAGCCAACTTTTTGGAAGCCAAGTCAAAGTTGGCGCGCCAACTTGGCAGTTGGCGCGCGCCAACTCCGGTTTTGGCGCGCGCCAAGTGCCCCATTCTTCCTCTTCTTTTGCACCCTTTATGCATTCCCTTTCCCTTCTAGGCATTTCACGTTATCATGCCTCCAAAGCAACCCAAGAAGGGCAAGGGGAAGAAGGTGACAGTCACCGACCCCATGTCTTCCCCTAGCCCCAGCCCCCGCTGCACCACCTAACCCCGAGGTGCAGCCGGTGGTCGATGCCCACATCGCCAACGTGGGCTCCGAGCACTTCCCCGGGGGCTATTTTCCCATCCCCTACACCCTCACCTCCCCGGACGCCGAATCCTTCCCCCAGCTCCCCCCCCTCCGCGAACCCCTGCATGGAGGCCGCCCTCTTCGGCAAGTGGGACCAGCCGGGCAATCCCCACTTGGTCTGGCGAATTGACGCCACCCGTGTTAACTTCGCCCTGACCAGGGGGGTTCTTAGCAGGTTCTGCTGTGCCGTGATGGGCCGGTACCCCACGACGCTCGCGGTCGAGTTGAAGCTTTCTCAAGTCACCCTTGAGGCCTTCAACAAGACCCTGAAGCTGTGCACTACTGCAGCGTCAAAAGAGTTCGTTAACGTTCTCGACCTGCAGGAGATGCCGCCTCAGGGTCTCGACCCCGAGGAGCAGTGGCTGTGGGTGGATCCAGTCAAAAAAAGTGGCTGGACGCACCGCACGGCCACTGACGCCGTCGTGCGGTACCAGACGGTGAAGGTGCAGGCGTGGGATGCAGTAGCTCCCACGGAGTTCTCCACCAACCGTCGCCTGCGCACCCACATCCCCGACATCACCCACCCCACCCTCTACAGCACCGACGCCCCCTTCACCATGCTTGGCATGGGTTGCCCCCACCCCTCCTTCCACAACTCCTACCCCGTCGCCAACCACGACATCCCCAACCCCCCCATCGTCACGGAGGAGGGTTTTGCCGCGGCGGGCTACCGCCAGTATGACCGCATCATCCCCGAGGATCTGTGGGCCAGACTGGCGGAGCTCGCCACGGTGGAACTCAACCCGTCGATGCTCGAGGAGGTGGACCTCCAGGCCCCCGGGGAAGGTGGGGGGCGCTATCAGACGACGGTCTCCAGCGTCCCCCACTGGCTCCCGGACGACCTCTGGCAGGCTGTTCTGGCCCTGCTGGGGTTCTCCCTCCCACCGCTGCAGGGACTTGAGGCCTTGTGCCCCAAGATCATCGAGCGGTGGGAGGCAGAACCCTGGAAGGGTTTCCAGATCCCCCACCGCGATTTTGCACTGTCTGTGAAACAGTCAGTGCAGTGCATGGTCGTGTTCATCCCCCTCACCACCTCTCCCCCGTCCAAGTCCCTCCAGGTGTGCCCGGGCACGCAGGGGGGCTATCACGCTGCGCATCGGTGGGATATTGTTATCCAACCGCTTCGCAGCGTGACGCTCCTCCGCGGGACGGTGATCCACCGCGGTGCGGGCGGGCCTGGCCGGGCATTGTTCATCCCGTTTGCACCCGTCGGCTACCGGTCACGCATGCTGACCGTAGAGCCGGAGAGTGTAACGGAGCTGATGAACAGTGTTCCGGTGATGCCCTCCGAGCTTCTGGCCGAGGGGGCTGCAGTCCTCCCGTATGGGTCCGACCCGTACAGGTACCGGCCCCAGGATCCACCACCCCGGCAGAACTACAGCCCCCTCGACCAGGGGTCTGAGGAGGCCGAGGCAGCCGCCACCGACCCCGTGCCTGCCCCCCACGAGGTGGACATGCCGGAGGCGCCGGCGGATGCGGAGGAGAGGCCGGCCGCGCCGGCTGACGCGGATGCCGCCCCCCCCCCCCACAGAGTGCGGCACAGGAGGAGGAGGAGATGCCGGCGGCGCCAGCGGATGCGGAGGCGCCGGCGGATGCGGAGGCGCCGGCGGATGCGGAGGCGCCGGCGGATGCGGATGCGGAGGCGCCGGCGGAAGCGGAGGAGAGGCCGGCCGCCCCCCCCCCGGCAGAGGAGGACTTCCTCACTCCCGACGCGATCCCCCAGCCAGTCTGCTTCGTGTCGCAGGCTGAGCAGCCGTTGGACCCCCCGGTGCCCTACATGGGGGACGTCCTCCTCCTGCAAGAGGGGGTGTCTGCGGGTCTGTTTCTGACCCCCACCGACCACGCGCACGTGGGGCCCACCGCCGAGGCGGCCAGAGCGGATGCCTGCCTCACTCCGCACATCCACCGGTGGTGGCTTCCCCCCCCCCGAGGCCACCGACTTGTGCCGCGTGCGCTGCACGGCCGGCACGGTGGTGTACTCGTTCGCCGCACTGGGCGCTGCGTTCGTGCGGGAGCCAGGGGCCGGCCGCATGGCCTGGATGGCCATGGCCCACTTCACCCCGCCCCTGAGCTCCCAGGACGCCGAGATGTTGGACCTCGTCCGCGTGGACAAGGCCCGCCGCACCATCTGCTCCTGCAGCGAGAAGGTGTGCCCGCGCGGTGCCTTGCATGCATGCGATGTTGTCACACGTGACACGAATTTGGCGCGCGCCAAATAGCAGATTGGCGCGCCAACTTCGCAGTTGGCGCGCGCCAACTTCCATCTTGGCGCGCGCCAAGTCACCGGTTGGCGCGCCAAGTGTTCGGTTGGCGTGCGCCAAGTCCAGTTTTGGCGCGCGCCAAGTCAAGTTTTGGCGCGCCAAATAGCTAGTTGGCGCGCGCCAAGTGCCGTTTTGGCGCCTGAATTTAATTCGTTGGGTTTTATCGGAAACGTTGTTCTGTGGCTGGTTTTCGAGTTGTCTTCGCTGTTGCAGTGGTGTCGTTGTGTGCATTGTTTTATGCTTGTGTTGTTGCGCATTTGCAGGTCCCCATCCACTGCGCCAATTTTCAATTGGAAGTGGACCCGCGTCCGGTGCCCGTGCCGGCCGGGGCGGAGGAGGTGGAGGGGCAGCCGCAGGAGCAGCGGCAGGAGCAGCGGCAGGAGCAGCGGCAGGAGCAGCGGCAGGAGCAGCAGGAGGGGTTGGAGGTGGATGTGGACGTGGTGGTGGATTGGGAAGTTCCGGCGGTCCCGGAACCGGCGGACTTCGGGGACGCCTTGCACAGCCCCGACAAGTTCCTGAAGGTGACGTCCGCCGAGGCGACGGCGGTGGACGTCGTCGATGGGGGGGGGACGATCATCAGCCGCCTGTTCCAGGCGCAGGTGATTCGGCGGGGTTCGGGACAGAATAGGGTGGTGGAGTGCCCGTTCTGGGCAGTGGTGCAGGGGAAGGGGGGGTGCAACCATGGGTTGTCTCCGTTGTGCCCTTTGTGCAGGTGCGCCCCCCCTCCACGCACAACCGGCTCCTCCTCTGCAGCATTGACGCTCTCGGACAGCTGCAGAGGTGGAAGCAGTGTGAGTGGAGCGACGTGCGGGCCATTGCCCCCGCCCCCCACTTGAAGGAGGCAACGCAGGCGTTTCTGCTCCGCTTCCAGAAGCAGCTCGTGGGGAAAGGGCCGAAGGGGGAGAAGGGGGGCAGGGCCGCATCTGACGTGTCTGGGGACCCCTCCCTGCAGAGCAAGGGCCGCACGGAGCAACAAGCTAGGGGCTCCAGGCGCCCTCGCCCCACGACCACCCCCCGGGAGGCAGCACAGGCAGCGCAGGCAGCGGGAGACGGGGGGGGGGCACGGGAGAAGGCGGAGATTGTCCGCCTGGAGGCGGAGAACAAGCTGCTGCGCGAGCAGCTGAAGGCGGCGGAGGCCGCCCGCAAGACGGCACAGGACGCGCTCACCGGTGAGCGCGCCTTGTGGGAGCGGCGGGAGAAGGGGTGGGAAAAGCAGAGGGGGGAGTTGCAGCAGCAGGTGACCGCCACGGCGCAGGTGCGTGCAGTTGGGGGGGGGGCAGAGGGTAGTGCCGACCCCGACCATGGGCAGCATGCTGCATGTGCTGTACCTGCAGGCGGCGGCGGTGGAGTTGCACTCTGCACTCAGCGCCCAACGCCATGTGGCCATCAACATGGGGGTCAAAGAGGCCACCCTCACGGAGCTGAAGGGCTTGCTGGACAAGCACCCGGTTGCGCACCTGCTTGACCCCAAGCGCAGGCGGGCGGAAGAGAGCGAGGGGAGTCAGAGTCAGGGCAGCAAGCGGTCGAAGAAATGAGCAGGCACTGGCTGGGCATGGTTTTGGCGCGCGCCAAGTGGTAAGTTGGCGCGCCAAATCCTGATTTGGCGTGCGCCAACAGGGGAGTTGGCGCGCGCCAAATGGGAAGTTGGCGCGCCAACTTGCCACTTGGCGCGCGCCAACTCAGGACTTGGCGCGCGCCAACTGACGAGTTGGCGCGCGCCAAATCCTGAATTGGCGCGCGCCAACTGCCTGCCAACTGTGTGCCATCTGTGTGCGAACGTGCAACAACGTTCCGTTGCATGATCCAACCCGCCTGCCACGTCCTCACGTGCCGCAGGTCTTTGTTTGTGCACCATGCAGCGGCCCTTTGAGCAGCTTGCGCCCTCAAACTACCGCGAGAGGCGCGCGCGGCTGGCACGCCTTCGCGAAGTCGTGGGGGAGATTTTGGGGCCACATTGGGAAGTACACGTCAAACCCGGCCGCCGCCGCATCCACCTCGTTTGCGGGGAGAGCAAACCCCCCACCCCCGATTTGGAGCTGTTGGCCGCGGCCATTCTGTGGGAGAGCCGCAAAAACGGCGACAGCTTCCGCAAACTGCAGTAAAGCCGGGCACACAGCCAATGGAAGTGCCCATGGGGAACCGTGATGCAGGTGCGAAAGGCATTGTCCGCCCCCCGTGTCACGGAGGTCCATTTTCAGACGGACGAGGACAATGACATTTTTGGGGCCGCATGCAATCTCCGGCAGAAACTGCACGTATTTTCACCCTGCACCAAAGCGTTTCCCGGCGACCGTTCACGGTGACCCGTTACACACGGCCTGTTTTCTGGCATAGGTGATGTGGCACCGTGACGGCCCCACGTTCGTGACGGACAACGTGTGGGTGGGCATCTCCTTCGACGGGACAAAGCTCTGGCAGGCCTCCTTCGTGCATTTTGCCGTTGGAGACCTGGGGAGTCATATGCCCTTGGGCTCTTGGATCTTGCTGCGCGGATCCGAGAAGAAGGCCATCATTTCCCAATTGGCCGAGGTCTATGACCTGAACGCGGACCTCACCGAGGTGGCGCAGCAGCAAATCCCCGATAAAGGGGGTTACCTGTGTAAGGTGATTTGTTTTTTTATAGCAGACACCAAGGCGCAGGTCATTTTGGGGGGTTGCTCCTCCTTCACGGCCAAAAACCCCGCAGCCACCGTTTGTTGGCTGTGTGGGAAAAATCGGGCAACCATTCTGCACGAATTTGGTTGCGGGATGGGGGTGATTGTCGAGGAGTGGCTGTGGGCGGGGATGATCTGCCCGATCGTGCGCCCCGCCCAGCGGCCCCCCGACTATGGGCTGCATGGTGTGCACCGGCAACTGCACAATGGGCTTTCAGCCCTTGTGAACAGCCTCCACACGGTGCATCGGTGGAAAAGGGGAAAGGCCGTGAGGTGGGTGCAATGGTTCCTGGATCCCATTCGGATCCAGGCACGGACCGCCACCGGGGTGGCGTTGGAAGAGGAGAGGAAGGATAAGAAGAAGGTGCCCCTGAAAATCGAGCAGACGGCGGCTGCCGAGTGGGTGAAGAGTGAGGGATGGGACACCATGTGTGACCATCTGGAGGGGGAGGGCCTCCTGCAGCATGTCGTTGACATGGGGGGGGTCCAGGTGTCCCGGACGGACGCCTTCCGGCAATGGGGAAAATCCCTGTTGGCAACAAGCGATGTCGTCTGGAAATCCGGACCATTGCAGTTGCCCGACATGAAAATTCTGCGAACAGAATTGAAAAAAATGGGGGAGGCCCATAAGGCCTGTGAAATGAACGTCACCCTGTGGGCCCATCTGTGGATTGACCACCTGTTGGGATGGGCCCGCAGGTGGGGGCACATTGCCATTTTTGCCGCCTTCAAAGGAGAGGGGCGGCACAAAGCCCTGAAATGTGAAATCTCAAAGCGCAGCTTTCGAGGTGGAAGTAAAGGCGGCCGGGTGTCCAGACTGCGGGGGGCCAGAGTGCGGGTGAAGGGGGGCAAGGGGGATCGCACGCGGAAGGGGTGGGGGGAAGTGATCCGCTCAGATAATCTGGACTGGGGGTTATATAATGAAAAATTTTCGGTTTGGGAGTCGTCGTGGACGAAGCAAAGGGGGTACATAGAGAATAAGGGGGTCTTCGTCCAGGCTGAACAAGGCATGTGACCTCTATATATGATTTATATGATTGATTTGACAGCTTCTTGCACATTCGCAGTCTTTTGCACATTAATCAAAAAAAGTTGGAACAATGCTTTCTTCGTGCCAAGTGTGCAAGGGCAGGTGAGGGACGGAATTTCCAGTGACAACAATGGTATGCAAGTCGATGGTTTGATCGGTGGGGGGACATTTGGCGCGCCAACTTGTGAATTTGCGCGAGCCCAGGCCCGGGAAGCCAACTTTGGGACTTTTGTACCGTGTAGGAGTGTTTTCAGCACGAGAGGGGCATGAAACCCGGGTTTTTTCAGGGTAAGAAGTTTCCATTTACACCAAAAAGGAGGAAAAAATCCCTAGGTAGCCAGTGTAACAACATAATAGACACCCGCCATGATTTGGCTGCATTCCGAAGCAAGTTGGCGAATGTCTCTTGGCTTCGTAGTTACAATATTGTCCCGTTCTTCAAATTTTTCAAAACCGGAAAATGTTTCAAAACCATGCTTTTTCCAGTGTCCTGCGTTTCTCAAAAACCCCTTCCTTTTCAAAAACATTCCCTGTTGCTCATCCAACCCAACACACATGCAAAAACACTGTCTGAAAGGTCTGAAAAGTGTGCAACAGTACAGGTCCTCACGGGCACGGACAGTGTAGCGCGCGCAACATATTTACAGCGCGCGCTAGGAGCCTTATGGCGCGCGCTATACCAAGTATAGCGCGCGCTGTCATTCAGTGATCTCCTTAATGGTTTGGACCACCACTTCGGCCTCCCACTCCTTCTCCCATTCGGGTCTGTGGTCTTCTGCCCCAGTGGCAGCTGGGGCTGCATCCCCTTCTTCTTGTGGGCTTGGGTCGCCTTCTGGGGTTGATCCTTCTGGTGCCTCTTCTTCTTTCGGGGCTGCTCCTTCTCCTTCTTGTGGCGCGGCCGCTGGTGCCTCTTCTTCTTGTGGTGGGGCTGGTGCGTCGTCTTCTTGTGGAGCTGCTGCTGGTGCTTCTGCTGGTGCTGCAGCTTCGGCAGGTCCCTTGTCTTCTTGTGGGGGGGCTGGTGGCTGGGCTGGTGGGTCTCCTTGGGGCTTCTTCTTCTTTGGGGTTGGTGGCTTGGACGGGGACATCCTCATGGTCTTTGGGTCGGGGCAGAGGTCCAGAATTTCATCGGCCTCGTACGTCTCCCACCACGACTGCCACTTGTCCAACTCCTCATACGCTTTGCTTTTGGCGGAGAACACCTGGCAGCTGGGCATGAACTCCGACCAGTCGTCCTCTTCCTCCTCCTCCTCCCCTTGTTGGCTGGGGCTCCACTGATCGTTGGGGATGATGACGGCCACGTGGTCCTGAGGGGCCCTGGCGCCTGCTGGCTTGACTTCGGCTCCCATCGCACTGGTGCAGTAGATGATCCACCGAGGCTTGTAGCCTTTTTGGTAGGACCAATCTCGGCGCTGCATGAGCTCATCTCTTGCCTCCTTGTCGGCGTCGGCTCTGCTCTGCTGCTTGGCCTTGGGAGCCGTACTGGGTGGGGTGGAACCGCACGGACCTCCTTGTTCTTGTGGCTGGTCTGGGACTGGGACAGGCTGCTTCGGTGCTGGCTTTGATGCGAGCTGCGGCTGGGGTGCCTGCTGCGGTGCCGTCTTGCTTGCCTGGAAAGAGTAGCGCAGAGGCATAGCACAGGCATAGCACGCGCAATACGAGGCATAGCACGCGCGACGAGATACATAGCACGTGCAATGACAACGATAGCGCGCGCTGCATTACCTTTTTCGCTTTCTCCTCCTCTGCTTTCTTCCGTCTCTTCTCCTCCTCTTCCTTCTCCTTCTTCTTCCTCCTCTCTTCCTCTTCCTTCTCCTTCTTCTTCCTCTTTTCCTCCTCTTCCTTCTCCTTCTTCTTCCTCTTTTCCTCCTCTTCCTTCTTCTTCTTCTTTGCTTCGTCCTCTTTCTTCTTGGCCTGTTCCGCCTGACGTTGGACTCTGTGTGCCGCCTGTGCCAGCAGCTGCTCGTCGGCAGTCTTCTGGGCAAGGACCTTTCCAGGCGGGTGGGGGGGCTTAGCGGTGTGGGAGGCGGAGATGGCTGGTGGTAGGTGGCTGGTGGCTGCTGGCTCCTCGGTACGCTTCTTCTTGGGCCCTGGGACTATCACGGATTCCGTCTCCGGCACGGCAAAGGCGTCGGCCCAGTCCACCTCCAGCTCCTCCAGCTGCCGCTTAGCCCGGGCCAGCACCGGGGAGGGGCCTTGCTCCTTCCGTCCGTCAAGCCAGTCGGCCGCATGCTTGGACTGCCCGGCAATGTCCGCGGGCACGCTGATCATCAACGGCCCTCTGCGGGATCCCAGGCACAGAAGCTGCTCGAAGCTGCCCACCTACGTGACAATGGGACAGAAGGTAGGGCCGTAGCGTGCGCAAACAATCAAATCGCGCGTGCTACAACAAATGAAGCGCGCGCAACAATGTCGAAAGCGCGCGCAATGGCAAACATAGCGCGTACCTGTGCCTGTGCCAGTTGTTGTTGTTGTTGCTGCTGTTGCTGGGCCATCTGCACCCGCTGCTGCTGGTGGAGCAGCTGCAGTGTTGCCTGCTGCACGGCTGCCTGCTGTTGGAGCTGCTGCTGCTGCACTTGCTGCTGCTGCGGCTGCTCCTCGTCCTTGACCGCCGTGGTTTTGACTTTGGCGCCGGTTGCAAGTGCCCTTGCGGCACTGGCTCCTTTCTTGGCTGACCCCCGCAGCAAACTGGCACCGCACTTCTCACCGAGGCGCACTCGTTCTTGAAGGCCATTGCCCCCGCGTCGGTCGTGTTGATGAAGCTCGGTGGGTCCTTGTTGAAGTAGAAGTGGTGGACGGTCTTTGCGGTGGCACCCGGAGGCGTGTGGGTCCGAACATGACCCCACCCATAACTTTCCCAGCACGAGAACAGCAGCTCGTACTCCTCCACCTTGCAGTTTCCACAGGCAGCTTGTCCTAGGTAGTAGCTTGGGTTGGCATGGAGGGGTTCAACAGGTTCGCCAGACTGCACCAGGTGCCAGTAATGCTCTCGTCATGCCAGCACGGTTTCACGGCTCCGTCTGGGATCTTGGCAATGGCCGTTGCCCTTTTGCGCCAGAACTTGTAGGAGCCAGGGCCTAGGCCACCTCGAAGAGGTAGGCCGGTGTCACGTCCTTCAGCCATGCCCAGTTGGGCCCTTGGGCGCAGATGGTGCTGTTTTGGTTGGGCCAGATTCGGTTCTGGAAGTCGCTGCTGAAGGCGAAGCCCTTACGTGGCCCGGGTCGGGGAGACTGAAACTGTGCTTGCACTTGGGGTTGCTGCTGTCTTGGTTGGACCTGCTGCTGCTGCTGCTGCTGCTGCTGTTCTGGGCTGCCGACTTGCTGGGCCGCAGCCTGCACTTAAAATTGCTGCTGCCGCATTTGCTGCTGCTGCTGCACTGGCAGTGGGCCGAAGAGCACTTGCTGCACTTGGCCCACTGGAAGACTGCCGCGCACTGGGGAGCCCAAGGTGGGCGACCCACCGGGGAACAGCATGGGAGACAGCTGCTGTGAGGCACCTCGTAACGGGGACTGCGGCGCGGGCCACAGAGGCTGAGTTGGGGAGAACTGGGTCAGCTGCTGGGACAGCGTCTGCGGAAAACAGGACAAAGCACGCGCAGCGAGGACGTGCGTAGTGCGCACAACGAGACAGCTAGCACGCACAACAAGAGCGTAGCACGCGCAACGGAAACAGTAGTGCGCACGGCAAGTACTTGTGGCTGCATGCTCCACGGCGTCGTGGACGGCTGCTGCAGTCCCGGTTGTATAGCTGCATGTGGCGGTGGTTGCGGTGTCGCACCTGCTCCTGTGGCCCCTGCAGCAGTTGTTGGCGGTGCTGCAGGAGGCGGATACCCCCAGCCCATGGGCTGCATGGGCAAGAGGGTTACATTAAAGTACCCCTGTTCCAGCAGTAATACAAAAAGGAAAATGCAGTAACAAAAAGATCGAAAGCACCAAAAAAAATGGACGAAAAGGAACAAATCAATGCATTCCAAATTGGAGGCACATTTGAAGAGCGTAGTCATAGCACGCTACTTCCAATTATATATCGCGATTTCAAGGGTTCCGGCGCTTGAAAACAGCATAGCGCGCGCGATAGTGGTCATTGCGCGCACTAAATAACATGTAGCGCGCGCTAAAAAACGTCATGTAAGTGAACAGACTACCTGCCATCCAATGTGTAGTGACACCCGACAACCGACGCAGCCAAGGGCTATCCCCACCGCAGAAAATCCTACAGCGTCTGGATGCACCCCGGATGGGAACCACACCAATGTCAAGGGCACTCTGCAGGAAAGCAAGATTGTTAGCCCAGACCTGGGACAACACAGAGGTGGACTTCTCACCACAAAGGGCGACGTTAACAGTCCAGTGGTAGGACAACGTCCTTGCCAAGTGACCATGGTTGGCAAAGGAAATGGACATCTGGCACCACGATTCCCCCCCACAAGGCAACCCATCCCCCCTCACAATGATCCACAGCTCTCCTTGGCACTCCCTGGGATATTGGAGGTTAGAAACAATGGAATCAAAGGAAAATATCTAGTCAAAAAAGTGCTGCAGGGGCCACTGCGAAAAGACTGTGACCCCATTTGTGTGCACGGCAACCTGTAAAGGCTGCCTACTTGCAAGCTGGTTCCATTCTGTGGCGAAACTAGCATAGGAGGGGAGAGAAAAAAGGTGTGTGGGGACCTTACTTCTCGTCCAAGTAATCAAATCTTTGTACCTGAGGAAAATAGCGTGCGCAACATGGGGACGTAGCGCGCGCAGAAGTCAACGAAGCGCGTGCTATGAGCGGAAGTGCGCGCAATGTCACATGCAAAGCGCGCGCAATAATACCTTCTTCTTGGAATCTTCAGGAGCAGGACCAAGTCCACCACCGACAGGGGTGTGACGGCGTTGGCAGCCTCGGTCCTGCGACGCTTCTTCTCTGCTTCAGACACGGGGACCCTTTTTTCCAACCTGTGGGATGCAGCGTTCTAGGGCGTGGTGCGGAACCCCCCCAATTTTGGGTGTTGTTAATATGGTTGGAACCCGGAATTTCACATGTTACATGGGTGCACTATGATGCAACAATGTGCCTTCCATGTTTCGTTTGCTCGATATTGCCCGTTTTGCACTTTTTGCGATTTGATCTTTGTGTGCTCTAACTAGTTATCGCGGGGTTAGAACAGGGCTAGAGCACTAGTTATCGCGTGGGTTATCGCGCGATAACCTAGTTATCGCGGGGGTTATCGCGGGGGTTATCGCGCGATAACCTAGTTATCGCGGGGGTTATCGCGTGGGTTATCGCGCTTCATTTTATGTTTCCCCTTTTCGCTGTAGCTCTCAAAGCCTTCGTATTCTTTGATAATGGCCCTTGCTGCTGCCCACGCTTGGTGCGAGCACCATCAAAAGCTCCTTGGGGTCCGTCGCCTTGGCGGTCCTGAGGGGTTTACGATGGGTGATGCCAATGTGAGGCGCCCTGTGGCGACCCGCTTTGAACATGGTGTGGACTTTGGACTCCTTGTCCATAAGTCCCCCTTCATGGCGGACAAGCGAGACCCCCTGGTTCTCAGCAACTACATCTTCGAGTTGCTAGAGGTAAATCCAGGGGTTGCTGGATTTTTGATCCAGCTTCATACCGAGGACGTGGACGCCGTGGTGGAGTCCGTCACCGCTCATGCCGAGAAGGGTGCGGGGACGAAGACGACCCTCTACGTGGGTCAGGAGGAGGAGGAGGAGGAAGTGGAGGAGGAGGAGGAGGATGCGGGGGGGTGGGGGCTGGGGGGAGGAAGGAGAAGCCCCACAACCCCCTCATGATTAGTGTGCAGAAGGTAAGGATCTGACCGGGTAAGGGGAAGGGGAAGTCGGATGGTTGGTTCCCCCAACCCCTCACCCACAACATCCGCCGGGTCTGCACTGACGACCCCGAAAACAAGCTCCCCATGCACTCCCTTTGCCCCACAAGGGAGTGGGAGCGTGAGTGGTATGGGGTCACCACTCCCAACATTGTTTCGGGGCAGGGGGTGATTCTTTTTCCATTTGGGGCAACACCCCCCCTTATTGGGGAGGCGGAGGAGGTGGTTGCCGCCGAGCCCTTGGGGGCCTTTAATAGGGACCCCAATGACCTTGTGCTCACGGTGGGGGGAAAGCTGGTGGTCAACCACCTCCTGGAGCACGATTTTTTGAGTGAGGTTCAGCTGCAAAGTCTTTTGGATGATTTGGATAGGGTGCCTCTCTCAGAGAAGGCACCCATTTTCAATGAGAACCCCCGCATCGTCGGCAGGCCCCAAGATTCTGGGACCCGCCGCACATTGTATGGCAACTATGGGGGTGCCAACCACCACAAGGACAACCCCCACAAGCTCCATGATCTGCCAGCCCTCAAAAGGGTGGCAGATCGTGTGCTTGAGACCGCGAAGAAGACTGTGGTGGGGGGGGTCGGATGGAGCTGCACCATCCTTGACATGGCCGAAATTTCGAGCTATGACCACACCCCCGAGCACCTCCACCGCGACGCCCCCCCCTACACCTGTCCGATACGCCCCTTGTGCTCGAAAAAATGCCCGACCTACACGGCTCATGGACTCTGCACCTACCAATTTCCAGACCAACACCACACCGGCACTGAAAATTTCACTGCCACACACATGCACCACCACCAATAACTACACTGGACAATTCATACACTTAGGACAAATCCAAATTCATACATTGCACTCACAACACTCCTAGCACTATTGGTACAGACCCAACAGCAAGAATCGCGCGTGCGACCGGATCTGCACCCGCCTGTAACAATCCCGCATCCCGATCTCCCAATCTAATTACCTTCTGAAATTGCACCTCTTTCACCTGTGGTTCAACAATAATTTGTCTTCGCTAATTTTATCCGCAATTTGTTTCTACATCGATATTGCAACTTTCCCAATCGACAAGCACTGGTGCAGTGGTTCAACCATACTGTTTCTTTGTTTCCTGCTACACAGGCATTGTTATTCCACCTTCAATGCTTTGATTGCACTGCGTGCCCGCACTGCCATTGCCATTGGAGCTTTTTGGTTGAAGAGTCACGAGTGACGAGTGGAAGAGAGCAAGTAGGATTGAGCTTGGCTTTGTTACGTGTGCTTCGCAGCCGATAAACGTAGCAAGTTCCCTTATCCCCAACGACCCGTTCCTGGCCACGAACACCGGAGCCACTCTATGTTCTTTGGTACTCTCGGTGTTGCCGCTTTTGCTATTTTTGCGTATCTCACCTTCGCCTTTAAATTCATTGCCACGTGCCCATCACTCCAACCGCCAGACGAAGTATACGATTGTGTGTGCGTTGTAGCGGTACTATAAAGGCACCATGTCTACGGCAACACCTTCGCCACCGCACAACTCAAGAATCACACCACCTACCGCTACCAATAATCACGTGGAGCGACCACCGCCAACTACCGCCGCCCCGGAGACACGGCCGCCGATTCTCTCCAACCACAACGATAAAGCGTATGCCGGTGCGAAGAGGTGCAAGACACATGGTTGGTGCAATCATGCTACAACCCAATGCCGTGGCATGCAACGCTCCAAAGGCTCCGTAGCCCGTTTACGGTGTCTCGCATGCAAATCCTTGGACCATGTGTACCGTGATTGCCCACACAAAAAGAAGAGCCTAGTGTGTGACAATTGTTTGGGACCGCATCTCTTTGAAGATTGCCAAAAACCTTTTGATCCGGACGTGTACTTTCCTACGCGGCGAGCACGCATTGCAAAGTATCCCAAAAAAGAAGAGCCGGAGACGGTACCACCGGCTGCCGTTGTTGGATGCCTCTTTACCCGCAACTCACAAAACCTCCGCGCCGACCAATACCTTCCGCTCCTTGAAAGTGCGCCGGAATACTTGTCTCTCACGTTCATGAGTGATGCGGAAGGCGTCCGAATTGGCTATGGCTCTGAACTAGAGGCGGAGAATGCTAGCGCGGCACTCCAAGAAATGGTCAAGAAACAACCGGGACTCCAATTGCAATGTGCCCGATTACAAGGCCCCGCCGCGCGCTCCGCTCCGTCTACCCCGTCCTCCGACCTTTCTACCCCGTCGTCCGCAACATCTTCGAATACAACACCATGGCGCAGTGAACTCCAAGCTTTGGATACCAAACTTACTGGAGAAATGACCGTCTTGAGGACCAAGCAAGAGGACCTCTCCCGAACTGTTTCCACTATCCAAAACGTCCAAACACAAGATAGCTCTACTTTGCGCTTGGTGTCTATCCGCATGGGAGTCACTCCAGCGGACCCGAAGATTCCGCATGAAGTTGCTCTAGCTAGAGCCGGTTCACATGGGCGACCAAACTCTCTCTTACCGGAACCAGTAGCCGTGCGGCCCGGAAGGCCCGCTACTGCCACCCCGATGGAGGGGGTTGTGAGTGACACCGGCAAGCGAAAATCCCCGACGGAAGACGTCAGCCTACGCACCCGTTGGCTTCTGTGTGAACCGGGCGGGCTGCCCTTGCATGAAAATGAGTGGTGCCACCGCCGCGTACATTTAATTTCCCAGAAAAGCGAACACGTATGGTACATGACGCTTGTTGACGAAAATGACACCCCCGAAGGTGACCCGTTCACTGTCAAGTCCCCAATCATCGCCACAACGGAAGAAGAGGCTGATTCACTACTTGCACAGAAAATTGCACGAGTTCGGACAACGTCGACATCATGATGCCTGCACGATGCTCCCATACAACTGCGGCAGTGTGGAAAGTGCTATGGTAGCACATGTCCCCGTTCCTTACCATGCAAACTGGTCTCTTTGCCCTCATGTTCGCCAACTGGGACAATATCCGCGCTGCCGGCGCATTGACCCTGTGCTACCGCCAAGTGTGTACTGTCCCCCCGAACAACCTGTTCAAAATACCCTGTGCGATGCTGCATGACAAACCCCATCACCATGTTCGCCGAGAATGGTGGGAACCGTTCTATGATTTCTTTCCCGTCCCGGTAACGAGCCTCCTGAACATACGACAACCGTACACGTGCGCCCGATCCATAAAAAATCTTTGTTCACCGCGCCCTCACCCATGACTGGGTCCCCAGTGACCTATGCCATACCATCTGTGATTTTGCTGAACGACAAACCGGAAAAACACTACCCACCCCCCGGGAAACCTGTACACAGGCGCAACCACACCCACCACCATGCCGAGAAAAAGCCAAGGGCAAACAGAAAACAGCCACCCAATGCCCGCTGTCGAATGAAACATGGCACAAAGTTCACCCTGGCCGGCGATCGGGAAAAACGACTATAATGCCTCCTCCGAAGCCTTTTTCCTCTGAAACCCTCTGGGGTAATCTCCAATTGACACACCGAGCACGAAAGCATGGGTCCCGAAAGCGAAGACCCCGATGGAAAAGAGCAGGTCCCACCCCAGATCGTGCAGCGGTGTTCAACACCCTGGTTGACTTGTTTCCTGTCCCCCTACCTTCGCCCTCCCCACCTCTCCCAACCCTCCTACCCGAGCTACCGTGGACACCAACAGTGGATGACCTCATCAACCGGCCGTTGCCTGACCTGGTGGCGCTGTTACCAATCCTGCAAGCGCGCCAAACTTGGCTCCAACAGAAACACACTGAATTGGCCGGTGCGGCATTTCAGCTCGAGAACACACTGTCCCCACCGACAGCAGGCCTAGTGTCTCCACAGACTACCGGTTCCGTCAGTTTCCAGTTTGATGACCCGCTACCACCGAATCCACACGAATGGTTGTCACGGTTCCATGCATATGTCCTCTCCCACCCCCGTGTCCAATCTTTTTGGGCCACGTACGCGTCACGTTATCATTGTGCCACCTGGCAGTCCATAAATTATGACCTCCTCAGTTCATTTGCCATTGATGCACGCCGAGTAGTCTCCAGCATTCCACATGACTCGTGGAGACCACGGTACAATTGGATTTTGTCGTTGACCCAAACCCTTAGTGCTGATACGGTGATTGATGGAGGCCCACTACCGCCTGATTTTCCCCAAACTTATGTGACGCTTAATGATGCCCTCAACCTTGTTTCCTCTGCCCCGAGTTGGATGAACTCTGCGCCCACCGTACCCTCTATGAATGCAGTCTGGTGCGTGCAACCGTCCACTCCGACAACTGCTGCGCAATGGTTCTTTGACCGCCTGTCCTCCCAATTACCGACGACTATACTCATAGTTGTCCCCACGGGACATGCACTGCAAAATGACCTGACCAGCCACCCCTCTGTCTCCCTGCTCTCTGAAATCCCCCACTTCACTGCCATACCACAATCTTTGAACATGCCGTCATCCCCCTACTCCCTACCTGTCACCCTGTTCTTGGCGCATATTGGTTCACCTTTGCCCCCGCATCAAATTGTAAGTATGCTTGGCCCTATCTGCCGGAAGAACTCCGCGACACTGTACCCCCTGCCCCCACAATGGGTCCAACCTACATCACGCCAACGGATGCGTGACCTCTTTTGGTCAAAATGGCATGCACAGACCGCCCACGCACGCGATATGTCCTCCTCCTGGACCCACTCAGACTGGTGTGCTTTCCTGCAGCAACGAGCCAATCTACTGCGGTTTGCACCACAACCCCACCTACGTCGTTTGTGGAATTTTCGTAGGTACCGCCAGTGTCAGGTCTTTGGGAAACGTGGCACATGGATTTATGCCCTGTTCTCTATTTCCTCCAAACGTGTCTACATAGGCCGAACTGTGGCGCTTGGCCTCCCGAAGGCAGGAGTAACCCGCTTCCGCCAACATATCCGTGCCTGTAACGGCTACACTACCCTGTACGGCCACAAACACTGCCGGGAGCTCGGGTCTATATATCCGATGATGGCACGCACTGGCTTCGAAAACTGGGGCATGATTTTACTCGAACACTGCCCCCCGAATAGAGCCTTACGTATGGAACGTGCATGGATGCGTCGCTTGACGCCAACCCTCAATGTCCGAGATGTCCCTGTCTACTCCCGTAGATGGGAACTCCTATTGCGAGGAAAACTGGCTGAATCCCCCCAACAACGCCTCTCCCTGAACTCCAGTGTACAATCCATCCTGCACAATCGCCGTCAAACGACCCCCCTTGCTGCCCGCCTTGCCCTGCTGTCACGTGTCCGTCGGTTCTACTCCCCGGAAATCTCCAATCTTGTGTTCCAAAAGGTTCAACACCAGGTGCACCAGAGCACTGGGCTCAAAATCCTACAGCGCATGCCCATAACAATCCCTACCCTGCGTCACATTGAGCCCCGCACCCTCCGTGACATTGTTGCCTCCTATATCTCCCGCCTCCCAATCCCAGGATGTTTACGAGAATATTTTGGCCGTACCTTAACTGTTGTGGCTAAACGCCATACCTCCGTCCGAGATGTGCTGTGCGCGCGAAAAATTCCACTGAATTTTTCTGAAATACAGGAACATGCCACGCTCCTATGTAAGTGTGCTGACCTCGCTGCGGCACATGGCCTCCCACTGGTAGATGGCCACCTAATGGTCCGCCGACCAGCCCATCTCCGAAAACTGTTCGGCAACAAAACCCCCATTGTTATCCAGGACCTAAAATCAAAATCGGTTCTCCCCTGGTGGACGGCAAAAACCATGGTTACGAGCGGGCTGAAACGACTTCTGTCCCATCTGCCTGTCAACCCGACTTCTGCCCCAAACCTCTACACTGAAGTCCTATCCCACGTTCGAACGGCATGGTGTGCAGAACGCACAATCCAACCCTGGTACTGTCGCCATGATGCCATAGAACGTTTCAAGGAGGACCACCCCGAGTTCATTTTCCTCCCTATGGATAAAAATGAAAGCCGATGTTTTGCGTGTTGCCCAACACTATACTATACAAAAATCCTGGAAATTTATTCTGATCCTGCCCAGTTTGAATTTATTTGCGATTGTGAATCACCGAAAGATGCGCGTGAGTATGTTTCCTCAGCCCTGTACGACGCCAGTAAACAGTACAATCTGCACCGTTTTTGGAAACATGGCCCACGCCATGCGCCCCCCCACTCCTTTATACTGCCCAAGTGCAAAATGTCTGAGTCCACTGGCCAGTGGAAACAACGTGTAGTGTTCTCCTATTATAACCACCCCCTGCGCTCCCATGGACGACTAGTCAGCCGTGCCCTGTCAATCCTCCTCCGCGAGGCAAAACGACTCATCCCCAGCACTGCCATCCTTACAACTCAGTGCTTGACCAGATTCACACGCCGTTGGGATACCTGGTTTGCCTCCCACACCGACCCCCAGGCCTTCCCTGACCTCACCCTATTTGAACTTGATGTCTGCGAAATGTTTCCCAGCCTTGACCGTAAGGCCATTGTCCAAGCCATCCGGGATTTACATGAAGCGGTTGTCAAAGCCAGAAATGCCAGAGGCCTCAGCCTCAGATTTGCCATCAATAAGCAAGACAATCACCTCGACCGGATAGGCACAGGGTACTCCCGTTACTTCCACAACCTCCAGTTTGAGAACGTGATCAAATTTTGCCAGTTCGATGTCTTTCATAATGACATGTTCACTGTAGGCTCGGCAGTTTACCGCCAAAAGCGAGGAATTGCAATCGGGGGTACGGGTAGTGCACAAATGGCAATTGCAAACCTTTTTATGTGTGAACTCCGCGGATACCCTGCCTATACCCCTGTCCCCATAGATGTACACCACTTACACCCCGCTGACCTCCCCGTCCACCCCTTCCGCTATGTTGACAACATTGTGGGCGTAAAGCGGAAACACACCCCCCTGCAGGCAATCCAAGAAAATTTTGAACACTTGTATGGCCTCCGCCTCCAACCCGAGGCTGAAGGAGACTGTCTCATCTCACTTGAGGCCGAACTCCAAATCTCCGGCCACCCAACCCAGAACCACCCATACGTGCGTGTCAGATATGCAGACAAACGTGGTGCGGACCTCCCCATTGAGAAGGTGAAACGACGGTTTCCTGAAACCTACAAACCCAGTGCACGGCGTGTTGTACAGAGTGTCATACCGTCCATGGCCCGGAACTGCATGTATTATCGCTCCTCCCATGATGACGTCCTGTTCAATGTCTCCCATGTGACTGCCTCAATGCATGCGAAAGGGTATCCGCGCTCCTGGTGGGTACCTACACTCAGGGACCGCCTCACCCGCTGGGGGGCGCACCCGGAGGTGTTGGCTGCAACTATGCCTTGCATACCAGCCGGCAACGACCAGTTTTGCTCCCCGCGTCAGGTCAGAGGCCCCCAGCCCTGAACTGCAGTCATCGTGACGAAACACAACTTTGCCACCAAACACCTGCCCCCTCGGGGGCTGTGTAGCCCGTGCATTTTGTTCGAGCACTGGGACGGTACGTCCAACCTGTCCGATACGCCCCCTGTGCTCGAAAAAATGCCCGACCTACACGGCTCATGGACCCTGCACCTACCAATTTCCAGACCAACACCACACCGGCACTGAAAATTTCACTGCCACACACATGCACCACCACCAATAACTACACTGGACAATTCATACACTTAGGACAAATCCAAATTCATACATTGCACTCACAACACTCCTAGCACTATTGGTACAGACCCAACAGCAAGAATCGCGCGCGCGACCGGATCTGCACCCGCCTGTAACAATCCCGCATCCCGATCTCCCAATCTAATTACCTTCTGAAATTGCACCTCTTTCACCTGTGGTTCAACAATAATTTGTCTTCGCTAATTTTATCGGCAATTTGTTTCTACATCGATATTGCAACTTTCCCAATCGACAAGCACTGGTGCAGTGGTCCAACCATACTGTTTCTTTGTTTCCTGCTACACAGGCATTGTTATTCCACCTTCAATGCTTTGATTGCACTGCGTGCCCGCACTGCCATTGCCATTGGAGCTTTTTGGTTGAAGAGTCACGAGTGACGAGTGGAAGAGAGCAAGTAGGATTGAGATTCCTGACGGCACATTGATTGTCAATTGCCTTATTATGCTAACCCATAATCATGAGGAGGAGGATGGGTCACATTTTCTTTTTGTGCCCTCCAGCAGTTCGGGGTTCCCTGACCCTTGGGTGGAGAGGGCTGTGCCGTTCAAGAGGGGCACTGCCTTTTTTTTTAATGCCCTTGATGTCCATAGGGGGTCGGGGATTCCCAAGGCCTCCCCCATGGGGGTAAGGGACCCCCGCCTCATGGCATTTTTTGCCATTGAGCTTACCCAGGGGCGGAATCTTCGATTCCCCAACCTGCACGTGACGCAGTCCATTAAAAGGCCCCAGCTGGGGGCACCTGGTGGCCGCGGCTGGCCAGGACAGTCCAGTGTGATGGGGCGGTTAGGTGTAGGGGGAAGGTGGTAGCCAATTGCTACGGATGCAATCGGCTGATTTTGTGCACCGCCCACAAAGATGGCCTTTGTGTGCCATGCCAGGAGGGGGAGGAGGTGGAGGGGGGGGAGGAGGAGGAGGTGGTGGTGGACCCCAATGGGGTGAGCATTGAGCAATCTGCTCAGTGCTTGCTCCCGGTTGGAACAACCACCGGGCATTTTTTGTTGTCGGGTTGGGGGATTGGGAGGGAGGTGATTGCCCCCCTCACTAATGAGGAGGCGGGGGCGGTCGCAGGCCACCCTGATCATTAACTGACAGTGCCCCTTGGCCAAGGTGTGCCATGGGGAGGCACTGCCCTGGCCCACCTTGCAAGGGCATGTTGGGATTAAGGTGCCGGCGGGCACCATTTTGGTGGTGAGGAGGGGGTTGTTTGGGGGAGTGGCAAGGGTGGCCCCTCAGGTGGAGGGGGTGGCCCAGGTGGTGGAGTGGCGGCAGGTGGGGGAGTATGCGGCCGTCACGGACTTCGTGTGGCTGCGGAGGCTGGGCCTGGTGCTGGACGACGCCAAGAAGGAGGGCCAGGGCATGTGTCCACGTCACCAGGTGTGAAAACTTCCCACAACACCCTGCTCTAACCCCTGCTCTAACTAGTTATCGCGCTAGGTTATCACGTTCTAACTAGGTGCTCTAACTAGTTATCGCGCTAGGTTATCGCGTTCTAACTAGTTATCGCGGGGTTATCGCGGGGGGTTATCGCGGGGGTTATCGCGCGATAACCTAGTTATCGCGGGGGTTATCGCGCGGGTTATCGCGTGTTGTTTTTTGTTTCTTTTGTTTTTTTCAGGCTACCATCTTGCAGCTGCCCCGTATCTTCGTCAAGGACGACGCCCAGGCAGCCGAGGCAGCAGGCGGAGCAGCAGAAGCAGCAGGGGCACGGCCCGCCAAGCCGGTGGCGGCCCGGCTGGAGCTGGAGGGGGAGAAGAGGCTGCCGGAGGGGGCGTCGTGGCGGTGGGGGGAGCCTGGGGATGAGGCCTGCAGGATGGGGGGGACGGGATGGTACCGGCAGGTCACCATCACCGAGAAGGAGGGGGGGGTGGAGAGGAAGACCAACCTCACCCTCCCCTCCTATGTGTGGGTTGGGGGGGAAACGGCCAAGTGGCCGAATGCCGCAGAGGGGGAAACGGTTGCGGCTTTTTTGTGTTTGTTTGGGATGAGCGACCCCCCCCAAAGGAAATCTTATTTCCTTTTGAGGGTGTGTTTTTTGTGGGAGGGGGAGTATACGGGGAGGGAAGTGTGGCAGAAGCTGCACAGGGGGGGGGGGGGGCATCCACCAGGTTGGTGGGTATGACCCACCCCCTTCTGTGGTGGACACCACTGCCGATTGGGTTCGGCAGTATGCACCCAAGGGGGGAAGGCCGGGAAAAGGCCAAACGAAGCGGGGACCTGACGTGGTGGTGGTTGAGCCGGATGCCCCCCCCCCCCCTTAGGGATAAGGGCCAAACCCCCGCCCCCAAGCCCTCCCCCAAGCCATCGAAGGTGGCAAAGGTGGCGGCGGCCCAGCCCCCCCATGAGGCCCTGGACGTGGAGGCCTTGGGGGCCAGTGTGGCCACCCACGTGACGGACGCTTGCCAGGTTTTGGTGGAGCAGGCGGCCGCCACGGGGGTCGAGGCCGCACTGGCCAAGGGTCGGTCGGCCGACCACAAGTCGGCCTTGGCGAAGGCCGAAAAGGCCCAGGGCAACACCCAGCGTGCCCTGGACCAGGCCCTCAACCTGGTTGCCAAGAGGGGGGAGGAGGTGGAGGCGATGAGGGAGGCCCTGAGGGAGGCCCAGGAGGGGAGGCGGAAGGCGGAGGTGGAGGCGGCCTAGCTGAGGGCGGAGGTGGAGGGGCAGCGGAGGAGGGGGGATGACCTCCAGCAGCGCTTGGGGGTGGCTGAGGCGCAGTTGCGCAGCCTCACCTCCGCCCTCAGTGCCTCCTTCACCGCCCAGCAGGGGCTGGCGCCGCAAGGGTTGCAGAGTCAGGGTAGCGGGAGTAGGAGTGGGAGCCAATGACTCGTGGGTTTGCTAAGGGGGTTGCCCAAGGGCATTTTTCGTGGGGAGGAGCGATATGGGGCCCAAGTGGACATGTGCCACTTCGACCTCGTGGGAAGTGGAAACCCCAACCCCTCTAATTTTAGGGCGACCCACATGGCCGCTGCTACCCTCAGGCCTGCCCTCACCCCCTTGGTTGCAGATCTCAATGGGTATTGCAGCTCCAATGCTCCACAATGGTTCACATGGTGTAGCATCCAAATTGTTCGCCCCCAAGGGACGGACACCATGGGCCTTCACTCCCATTTGCGGGATGGGGCGCCCATGGCGCTTATTGTGTGTGTGGGGTCTTTCACGGGGGGTGAGTTTTGGGTGGCCTGCTGAATCCCTCCATGAGGGAAAAAAAGCGGCACACCCGTGTATGCAAGGGCCGTAGGGCCGTAGGGCGGTGGAGGGTTGGGCATGCAGCGCCACCCCCCAAGCCCCGGTGTTGTTCAACACAAGGGCACTACACGCTCCATTGCCATGGGAGGGCGAGCGATGGAGCGTGATTTTTTATAGTGCGGGGGGGGTTCTGCACTGCACGCCTCTGTGGCGGCAGCAGCTGGTGTCCATGGGTTTTAGGGTGCCCAATGCTTCCTCTAACCCCTCCAGCTAGTGTAATTTGTGATTCGATTATTGTTCACTATTTCTATTTTTTCTGCTTTGGTGGGATGCCCACCATGGTTTGTCATTGTGTACTCTGAGGAGGGGCAACTAGCCCGAAACATGTCCATTTGACTGATTTGAATTTGTGATTGTGGAGCCATATACCCCGTGCCTGCACATTGTTGACATCTCCAAGGTTTCTTGGGTGCAAAATCAACGTTTGTGAAGGTTTTAGGGTGCCCAACGCATGCTCTAACCCCTCCAGTTAGTGCGCGATAACCCCTGCTCTAACTAGTTATCGCGGGGGTTATCGCGCGATAACTGGGTGCTCTAACTAGTTATCGCGGGGGGTTATCGCGCTCTAACTAGTTATCGCGGGGGGTTATCGCGGGGGTTATCGCGCGATAACCTAGTTATCGCGGGGGTTATCGCGTGGGTTATCGCGTGTGTTTTTTGGGCCCTTGCTTCAAAACCCTCCCTCATTTCGTGCCCAGGTCCTCTTATTCTTCATGGATAGTGCTGTCAATGAATCCCTGTGGGCTCTCAACACAGCTAACCTCCGGCGGTACACCGATCTGCAGTGCCCCAAGGCCCGGCGGCGGCGTTTGAAGGCGGTTCAGCGGCTGGTGCGAGTTCTATTGGGTGACCCGAACGTTGTGTGTGGCACCAACACCAAAGGAGAAGTTTGTTTAAGTGGTGGGGCGTGCACTGCCCTGTCTGGCCCACTTGGCGGCCATCTTGCATTAACAGCTCAGGAGCATGAGGCCCTGAGCATGCTACGCATGGCATGCAGCATGCATCTCTCCCAACGGGCCCTTTTTGCGAATGCCCCGCCGTTGCACACAACGGGACCTAAGGACCGTTCGGCAACGGATCATGCCCTACTTTCCCCAAACAACCATTGTAAAGTCTACCACAGGCCGCAATAGGGCAGCTGCCCATGTGCCTTTGCAATCAATTGTGCAAAATGCAATATCTATGGCCCGAGTTATCGGGAACCCCCCCCCTAGTGGCGTTGCCATTGTTGTTATTTCAGTTGATGCGACTTCCTTGTGGAAGGCATCCTCCACCCGTGCGGATGTATGGGTTAATGTATGGGGGGGGGGCAAAATATGCTTCAAAGGTCAAGCTATGGGCCTCATGGTTTTGCATGGATGGCGGGGATGAATAGGCTTTTTTGAGAAGCCTCGGCATCTCCGCCAACCTCAACCAAGAGGTGAGGGATGTGGAAGAGGACGTTGTCCTCTTTCAAAACCAATTTTTGACTTGCACTGTCATTTTGACAGGGGATGGGAAGGGGATGCAAGCGATGGGGGGGGCTGGGTCTAAGTGTTGGTTGTGCAAAGACCCCAATGGGATTGTTGAGCAAAGGGGGGTGGAGTCCACCTCAAGGTGGGGGGCATTCTTGAGAAGTGTGACCCCTGATAGGCGGCCGGGGGACTACCAACATGCACCATGCCGCATCCTAAACGGCATTGCAAAGCGCATTGAGACCACCCTTCAGGCCCTCCCCCCTGGTACCCCCGGTAAGGCCCAAGCTCTTGCAGCTTTGCAGGCCTTCAAACAAGCCCTCAAGGATGAGACCTCAAGCATCCCTCTGAGGGAACGCCTCCCTTCGGCCTCAAGGGCCACAGAAAAAGTTTTCGATCTAACAAGCACCAAAGTTTTCCTAACCTCCCCCCCCTTCCAAAGGCAATTTGCGGATTGCCTCAAAGAGCATGTCCCCACAGTGAGGACCCCTGGGGGACCTATGTTATGGGTTGTTGTGCATGTCATGGTGAAATGCATTGAGGGTTTGTATGAGCTTTGGAGGGTGAGGGAGTTGTACACTGTAACCCAAGTGGAACGCCACCGTGCGTTGACCACAAAATTTTCAAAAGCGTGGGGAGACTCAGGTTGGTCCCCCACCAGGTGGATCCATTGGTGCTTGGCACATTCCACCTTTTTTGCCGAGAAATGGAGGAACATTTTTCAGTTTTCCTCCATCCCAACGGAGTATCGGCATGGGCCTTACAAAAGGAGGCTCAAAAATTGTTTTAAGGGTTGGTCCTTGGTGAGGCCAAGTGTGTCCCTCCGCCACATGCACCATTGCATGTCCATGAACGCCCTGGAGCAAGGGCTTTTGGGACTGGAGGCAGCCAAGGCCTCAGACATTGATGACTTTGTATGAAAAACGACCATACATGCTTTGTGCCAAGTGTTTTGTGTTGTTTGTCCTAGGGAGGGAGGGAGGAGGGGTGCGCGATAACTACACGCGATAACTACGCGATAACTGAGGTAGGTAGGTAGGTAGGTGCACTCGGTCGTGCAGAGGCGCCCCATGGTTCCCCCTGGCGTCGCCCATGTGACGAACAGGAAGAGGCTCCGCGCGTGAAGAGGGGAGGCGGCTTACATCCCGCTAGACCTGACTGTTGGCCCCCAACAAAGCGGCCCCGGGCAACACCGGGAGGATTGATCGCCGCCGGCGTGACGTGCTTGTCTCGCCGGGAGGGTGTGCCCCCGTGCTTGCGCACGTCCCCTCCTTTGGGCGGAACCCTAGAGGTTCACCGGACTTCCTGGCGTATCCCGTTCCCAAGGCATGCATGCACGTTCTTGGTACTAGGGTTCCGAGGCGCTTGGGTGTCGCACGCTCCGCCTCGAGTCCCAAAGCAGCGCAGGCCTTAGGATGCAGCCTTACCCCCGGTCTCTGGATCTCGTTTGGCCGGGTCAGCTGCATGGCACGGGCTGCCTCAGTGCCCGGGCTGTGGACACTGGGTTTCCTACTGTTGTGCGGCGTTTGTGTTTGGGTCCGGGTTGCGGTTGGGTGTGGGTTTAGTTGACCCCGCCAGTCCTGGCTGGGGTCTTGGGTGGGTGCGTTTGGGCACGGTTTGTGGTGTTGTCCTTCTTTTGCCGGCTGTTTGTGGTCTTCGTGGTTGGGCTTAGGTTTCGGCCTGCTTATGGGGCGTGTGTGGTTGCGTGCGCGCTCCGCTTGCCCCCCGCCGTTTCCGGTTCCGGTGTGCGGTGTGGGCGTGCGTGCTGGGGTTTGGGTTTCGGCTGCGCCCCGCCTCTCCTTGGGGGGGTGTTGGGGTGTGTGTGTGCTCGTGCGCCCGTCCCGCGTGGTCTCCTGCACCTCCTGGTTGGGGTTGCTGTGCGGGGGTGCGTGTTTGTGCGCGCGTCCCGCTTGTTCCCCGCCTTTCCTGGCTGGGGTGCGGTGTGTGGGCGTGCGTGCTGGGCCCGGGTCTCGGCTGTGCCCCGCCCTTCTTGGTTGGGTTGTCGGGGTGTGTTTTTTTTTTTAACGCTTTTTTTTTTTGGGCGTGTCTTGGTTGGGCTTTGTGGTGTCGGTTGCTGGCTCTCCCGGGCCTTGTGGTCCCTGTCCCCCCATCCCCTTTCTTTCGGGCTGGGCTGGTGGCTCATTTTTTTTTTTTGGGGGTGGTGTGTGTCTGCATGTTTCGGTGTCCCTTTTCCCGGTGGGCCGCTGTTCCTGGCTTGGTGTTGCCGGTTTTGGTTGGGTGGTCCCCCTGTGCCTCTTTGGGGGTCCTGTCTTGGGTGCCTTCTGGGTGGGGGGTTTGGCCGCCTCTTGTGGTGTTGGCGGGCGGTTTGGTGGCTGTGGGCTGTTCTCTCGCCCCCCCCACCCCTCCCCCCCTGTTTTTTTTTTGGGGGGGCGCCTGCCTGTTCCTCCCTCTGCCTTCCGTGGGCTGGGGCACGTATGAGCTTTGGAGGGTGAGGGAGTTGTACACTCTAACCCAAGTGGAACGCCGCCGTGCGTTGACCACAAAATTTTCAAAAGCGTGGGGAGACTCAGGTTGGTCCCCCACCAGGTGGATCCATTGGTGCTTGGCACATTCCACCTTTTTTGCCGAGAAATGGAGGAACATTTTTCAGTTTTCCTCCATCCCAACGGAGTATCGGCATGGGCCTTACAAAAGGAGGCTCAAAAATTGTTTTAAGGGTTGGTCCTTGGTGAGGCCAAGTGTGTCCCTCCGCCACATGCACCATTGCATGTCCATGAACGCCCTGGAGCAAGGGCTTTTGGGACTGGAGGCAGCCAAGGCCTCAGACATTGATGACTTTGTATGAAAAACGACCACACATGCTTTGTGCCCAGTGTTTTGTGTTGTTTGTCCTAGGGAGGGAGGGAGGAGGGGTGCGCGATAACTACACGCGATAACTACGCGATAACTGAGTTATCGCGCGATAAGTAGCGTGATAACTAGTTAGAGCAAGGTGCTCTAACTGCGTTCTAACTCTGTTCTAACTGTGCTCTAACTCTTTGACCCCCCCCCCCCCCCAAAACCACCCCTACAATGAGGGTTATGGGGGGAAAGAAAGGGGATGGGGGTTTTTTGAGGGTGCTGAATCCATTTTTTTTAGGTGGTTTGCCCCAAAATTGAGGGTAGGTGGGTGTTCCAGAAATTGCGTTCTAACTAGGGGTTCCGCACCACGCCCTAGAACGCTGCATCCCAAGGCGTATCTGTCAATACCATGAATCCTACACAGTGCAGAGACAAACGGTCCTCGTTGGTTCGAGAGTTTGGGATGCAGCGTTCTAGGGCGTGGTGCGGAACCCCCCCAATTTTGGGTGTTGTTAATATGGTTGGAATCCGTAATTTCACATGTTACATGGGTGCACTATGATGCAACAACGTGCCTTGCATGTTTCGTTTGCTCGATATTGCCCGTTTTGCACTTTTTGCGATTTGATCTTTGTGTGCTCTAACTAGTTAGAACGGGGTTAGAACGGGGTTAGAGCACTAGTTATCGCGGGGGTTATCGCGCGATAACCTAGTTATCGCGGGGGTTATCGCGGGGGTTATCGCGGGGGTTATCGCGCGATAACTAGTTATCGCGTGGGTTATCGCGTGGGTTATCGCGCTTCATTTCATGTTACCCCTTTTCGCATGTAGCTCTCAAAGCCTTCGTATTCTTTGATAATGGCCCTTGCTGCTGCCCACGCTTGGTGCGAGCACCATCAAAAGCTCCTTGGGGTACGTCGCCTTGGCGGTCGTGAGGGGTTTACGATGGGTGATGCCAATGTGAGGCGCCCTGTGGCGACCCGCTTTGAACATGGTGTGGACTTTGGACTCCTTGTCCATAAGTCCCCCTTCATGGCGGACAAGCGAGACCCCCTGGTTCTCAGCAACTACATCTTCGAGTTCCTAGAGGTAAATCCAAGGGGTTGCTGGATTTTTGATCCAGCTTCATACCGAGGACGTGGACGCCGTGGTGGAGTCCGTCACCGCTCATGCCGAGAAGGGTGCGGGGACGAAGACGACCCTCTATGTGGGTTAGGAGGAGGAGGAGGAGGAAGTGGAGGAGGAGGAGGAGGATGCGGGGGGGGTGGGGGCTGGGGGGAGGAAGGAGAAGCCTGGCAACCCCCTTATGATTAGTGTCCAGAAGGTAAGGGTGAGACCGGGTAAGGGGAAGGGGAAGTCGGATGGTTGGTTCCCCCAACCCCTCACCCACAACACCCGCCGGGTATGCACTGACGACCCCGAAAACAAGCTCCCCATGCACTCCCTTTGCCCCACAAGGGAGTGGGAGCGTGAGTGGTATGGGGTCACCACTCCCAACATTATTTCAGGGCAGGGGGTGATTCTTTTTCCATTTGGGGCAACACCCCCCCTTATTGGGGAGGCGGAGGAGGTGGTTGCCGCCGAGCCCTTGGGGGCCTTTAATAGGGACCCCAATGACCTTGTGCTCGTGGTTGGGGGAAAGCTGGTGGTCAACCACCTCCTGCAGGAGCACGATTTTATGAGTGACATTCAGCTGCAAAGTCTTTTGGATGATTTGGATAGGGTGCCTCTCTCAGAGAAGGCACCCATTTTCAATGAGAACCCCCCCATTGTCGGCCCGATCAGTGCCCCTTGGCCAAGCTGTGCCATGGGGAGGCACTGCCTTGGCCCTCCCTGCAAGGGCATGCTGGGATTAAGGTGCCGGCGGGCACCATTTTGGTGGTGAGGAGGGGGTTGTACGGGGGAGTGGCAAGGGTGGCCCCTGAGGTGGAGGGGGTGGCCCAGGTGGTGGAGTGGCGGCAGGTGGGGGAGTATGCGGCCGTCACGGACTTCGTGTGGCTGCGGAGGCTGGGCCTGGTGCTGGACAACGCCAAGAAGGAGGGCCAAGGCATGTGTCCATGTCACCAGGTGTGAAAACTTCCCACAACACCCTGCTCTAACCCCTGCTCTAACTAGTTATCGCGCTAGGTTATCACGTTCTAACTAGGTGCTCTAACTAGTTATCGCGCTAGGTTATCGCGTTCTAACTAGTTATCGCGGGGTTATCGCGGGGGGTTATTGCGGGGGTTATCGCGCGATAACCTAGTTATCGCGGGGGTTATCGCGCGGGTTATCGCGTGTTTTTTTTTGTTTCTTTTGTTTTTTTTAGGCTACCATCTTGCAGCTGCCCCGTATCTTCGTCAAGGACGACGCCCAGGCAGCCGAGGCAGCAGGCGGAGCAGCAGAAGCAGTAGGGGCACGGCCCGCCAAGCCGGTGGCGGCCCGGCTGGAGCTGGAGGGGGAGAAGAGGCTGCCGGAGGGGGCGTCGTGGCGGTGGGGGGAGCCTGGGGATGAGGCCTGCAGGATGGGGGGGACGGGATGGTACCGGCAGGTCACCATCACCGAGAAGGAGGGGGGGGTGGAGAGGAAGACCAACCTCACCCTCCCCTCCTATGTGTGGGTTGGGGGGGAAACGGCCAAGTGGCCGCAAGCCGCAGAGGGGGAAACGGTTGCGGCTTTTTTGTGTTTGTTTGGGATGAGCGACCCCCCCCAAAGGAAATCTTATTTCCTTTTGAGGGTGTGTTTTTTTGGGGGGGGGGTATACGGGGAGGGAAGTGTGGCAGAAGCTGCACAGGGGGGGGGGCATCCACCAGGTTGGTGGGTATGACCCCCCCCCTTCTGTGGTGGACGCCACTGCCGTTTGGGTTCGGCAGTATGCACCCAAGGGGGGAAGGCCGGGAAAAGGCCAAACGAAGCGGGGACCTGACGTGGTGGTGGTTGAGCCGGATGCCCCCCCCCCCCCTTAGGGGTACGGGCCAAACCCCCGCCCCCAAACCCTCGCCCAAGCCATCGAAGGTGGCAAAGGTGGCGGCGGCCCAGCCCCCCCATGAGGCCCTGGACGTGGAGGCCTTGGGGGCCAGTGTGGCCACCCACGTGACGGACGCTTGCCAAGTTTTGGTGGAGCAGGCGGCCGCCACAGGGGTCGAGGCCGCACTGGCCAAGGGTCGGTCGGCCGACCACAAGTCGGCCTTGGCGAAGGCCGAAAAGGCCCAGGGCAACACCCAGCGTGCCCTGGACCAGGCCCTCAACCTGGCCGCCAAGAGGGGGGAGGAGGTGGAGGCGATGAGGGAGGCCCTGAGGGAGGCTCAGGAGGGGGGGCGGAAGGCGGAGGTGGAGGCGGCCTAGCTGAGGGTGGAGGTGGAGGGGCAGCGGAGGAGGGGGGATGACCTCCAGCAGCGCTTGGGGGTGGCTGAGGCGCAGGTGCGCAGCCTCACCTCCGCCCTCAGTGCCTCCTTCACCGCCCAGCAGGGGCTGGCGCCGCAAGGGGTGCAGAGTCAGGGTAGCGGGAGTAGGAGTGGGAGCCAATGACTAGTGGGTTTGCTAAGGGGGTTGCCCAAGGGCATTTTTCGTGGGGAGGAGCGATATGGGGCCCAAGTGGACATGTGCCACTTCGGCCTCGTGGGAAGTGGAAACCCCAACCCCTCTAATTTTAGGGCGACCCACATGGCCGCTGCTACCCTCAGGCCTGCCCTCACCCCCTTGGTTGCAGACCTCAATGGGTATTGCACCTCCAATGCTCCACCATGGTTCACATGGTGTAGCATCCAAATTGTTCGCCCCCAAGGGACGGACACCATGGGCCTTCACTCCCATTTGCGGGATGGGGCGCCCATGGCGCTTATTGTGTGTGTGGGGTCTTTCACGGAGGGTGAGTTTTGGGTGGAGAGTGGTGGCGTGCTGAATCCCTCCATGAGGGAAAAAAAGCGGCACACCCGTGTGTGCAAGGGTAGGGCGGTGGAGGGTTGGGCATGCAGCGCCACCCCCCAAGCCCCGGTGTTGTTCAACACAAGGGCACTACACGCTCCATTGCCATGGGAGGGCACGCGATGGAGCGTGATTTTTTATAGTGCGGGGGGGGTTCTGCACTGCACGCCTCTGTGGCGGCAGCAGCTGGTGTCCATGGGTTTTAGGGTGCCCAATGCTTCCTCTAACCCCTCCAGCTAGTGTAATTTGTGATTCGATTATTGTTCACTATTTCTATTTTTTCTGCTTTGGTGGGATGCCCACCATGGTTTGTCATTGTGTACTCTGAGGAGGGGCAACTAGCCCGAAACATGTCCATTTGACTGATTTGAATTTGTGATTGTGGAGCCATATACCCCGTGCCTGCACATTGTTGACATCTCCAAGGTTTCTTGGGTGCAAAATCAACGTTTGTGAAGGTTTTAGGGTGCCCAACGCATGCTCTAACCCCTCCAGTTAGTGCGCGATAACCCCTGCTCTAACTAGTTATCGCGGGGGTTATCGCGCGATAACTGGGTGCTCTAACTAGTTATCGCGGGGGTTATCGCGCGATAACTGGGTGCTCTAACTAGTTATCGCGGGGGGTTATCGCGCTCTAACTAGTTATCGCGGGGGGTTATCGCGGGGGTTATCGCGCGATAACCTAGTTATCGCGGGGGTCATCGCGTGGGTTATCGCGTGTGTTTTTTGGGCCCTTGCCTCAAAACCCTTCCTCATTTCGTTCCCAGGTCCTCTTATTCTTCATGGATAGTGCTGTCAATGGGGCCCTGCGGGCTCTCAACACAGCTAACCTCCGGCGGTACACCGATCTGCAGTGCCCCAAGGCCCGGCGGCGGCGTTTGAAGGCGGTTCAACGGCTGGTGCGAGTTCTATTGGGTGACCCAAACGTTGTGTGTGGCACCAACACCAAAGGCGAAGTTTGTTGAAGTGGTGGGGCGTGCACTGCCCTGTCTGGCCCACTTGGCGGTCATCTTGCATTAACAGCTCAGGAGCATGAGGCCCTGAGCATGCTACGCATGGCATGCAGCATGCATCTCTCCCAACGGGCCCATTTGCGAATGCCCCGCCGTTGCACACAACGGGACCTAAGGACCGTTCGGCAACGGATCATGCCCTACTTTCCCCAAACAACCATTGTAAAGTCTACCACAGGCCGCAATAGGGCAGCTGCCCATGTGCCTTTGCAATCAATTGTGCAAAATGCAATATCTATGGCCCGAGTTATCGGGAAACCCCCCCCTAGTGGCGTTGCCATTGTTGTTATTTCAGTTGATGCGACTTCCTTGTGGAAGGCATCCTCCACCCGTGCGGATGTATGGGTTAATGTATGGGGGGGGGGGCAAAATATGCTTCGAAGGTGAAGCTATGGGCCTCATGGTTTTGCATGGATGGCGGGGATGAACAGGCTTTTTTGAGAAGCCTCGACATCTCCGCCAACCTCAACCAAGAGGTGAGGGATGTGGAAGAGGACGTTGTCCTCTTTCAAAACCAATTTTTGACTTGCACTGTCATTTTGACAGGGGATGGGAAGGGGATGCAAGCAATGGGGGGGGCTGGGTCTAAGTGTTGGTTGTGCAAAGACCCCAATGGGATTGTTGAGCAAAGGGGGGTGGAGTCCACCTCAAGATGGGGGGCATTCTTGAGAAGTGTGACCCCTGATAGGCGGCCGGGGGACTACCAACATGCACCATGCCGCATCCTAAACGGCATTGCAAAGCGCATTGAGACCACCCTTCAGGCCCTCCCCCCTGGTACCCCCGGTAAGGCCCAAGCTCTTGCAGCTTTGTAGGCCTTCAAACAAGCCCTCAAGGATGAGACCTCAGGCATCCCTCTGAGGGAACGCCTCCCTTCGGCCTCAAGGGCCACAGAAAAAGATTTCGATCCAACAAGCACCAAAGTTTTCCTAACCTCCCCCCCCTTCCAAAGGCAATTTGTGGATTGCCTCAAAGAGCATGTCCCCACAGTGAGGACCCCTGGGGGACCTATGTTATGGGTTGTTGTGCATGTCATGGTGAAATGCATTGAGGGTTTGTATGAGCTTTGGAGGGTGAGGGAGTTGTACACTCTAACCCAAGTGGAATGCCACCGTGCGTTGACCACAAAATTTTCAAAAGCGTGGGGAGACTCAGGTTGGTCCCCCACCAGGTGGATCCATTGGTGCTTGGCACATTCCACCTTTTTTGCCGAGAAATGGAGGAACATTTTTCAGTTTTCCTCCATCCCAACGGAGTATCGGCATGGGCCTTACAAAAGGAGGCTCAAAAATTGTTTTAAGGGTTGGTCCTTGGTGAGGCCAAGTGTGTCCCTCCGCCACATGCACCATTGCATGTCCATGAACGCCCTGGAGCAAGGGCTTTTGGGACTGGAGGCAGCCAAGGCCTCAGACATTGATGACTTTATATGAAAAACGACCACACATGCTTTGTGCCCAGTGTTTTGTGTTGTTTGTCCTAGGGAGGGAGGGAGGAGGGGTGCGCGATAACTACACGCGATAACTACGCGATAACTGAGTTATCGCGCGATAACTAGCGCGATAACCAGTTAGAGCAAGGTGCTCTAACTGCGTTCTAACTCTGTTCTAACTGTGCTCTAACTCTTTGACCCCCCCCCCCTACACCACCCCTACACCACCCCTACAATGAGGGTTATGGGGGGAAAGAAAGGGGATGGGGGGTTTTTGAGGGTGCTGAATCCAGTTTTTTAGGTGGCTTGCCCCAAAAATGAGGGTAGGTGGGTGTTCCAGAAATTGCGTTCTAACTAGGGGTTCCGCACCACGCCCTAGAACGCTGCATCCCATTGCATGTGGGGCCGTGGTCGTCGTGAATGTTTTGGCAGTCGAAGGCCTCGTGGAGAATGCCCTGTATGTGCAGCTAGTACCGCCGTCCGTGCAACGAACTCACTGTGAGACAGTTGTAACAACGAAGGACAAACCATACTAGTACGTTGGGACAAACCCGGGGTAAACCAAGGGTAAACCACGGGTAAAAATTTTATTTCCGTAATGCAACTGTATTAGGGTGCCTTTGGTGCTTGCAATGCTTCATTTGCGTGAATTAAAACGTTTGTTCCCTTGGTTGCACGTTGGAACGTTGATGGTGCATGAAAACTTGAGCATAAAAGCGAACGCATCGAAAGATGGACGGAAACGCCTTTCCCCCCTCTTTGTCCGCACGGACAAATCAATTTGTCCGCACAGACAATTTAATTTGTCCGTACGGACAAACCATGGGATTTTTGCTTTTTTTGTGTTTCATGTTTGTAACTAGTGTTTCTCAAGTAAAATCAGGTAAAAACCAGGTAAAATGGGTAAAAATTCAGCAACTTGCTTTGTGCATGTTTGCTTGCCTTGCCCTTTCTTAGAATGCGCAACGGACAGATTTGCATGCAAATAGGCTGAAATATGGGTGAAAACGGAGGTGTTTTGCCACTTCTATGTGTCCCGCACCACACCACTCCCATGTAAACCACTCCCATTTACACGCATTTATTGTCTTTTACTGGCTTTTTGCGCGTGTAAAAGGGTGTGTTTCTGTGGTTACTATAAGTTTAGCTCGGACGCAAAAAGGGTCATTTACGCACGTAAAAGGGTGTATTTCCTTGTCAAGTGAATTTCGTTGCGGATGCAAATTAGGCCTATTGGGGACACAAAATCCATTGTCTCTTTACTCTTACGGGCCTCTCTTTCATTGGACATGCCTGGCAAGAAGTCAAAGGCCAAGGCCGCTGTCCGAGCCCCCTGGGACACGCACCCGCCCAAGCCCGCCCCTCGTCCCCGCACTACCCACGTGCCCACGAAGGAAGTTGTTGATGAGTATGTGAAGGTGGTGGGTGTGGAAAATGTGGCGGGACCTGGTATCCGGGTGTTGGAGTGTGCACTCTCGGTGAACGAGATTAAGGGGTTGCCGGGTATCCGCGAGGATGTTTGTTCGGTGAGAGAGCGACTGCAAAAATTGCAGCAGAACAACGGTGAAGCCTTTAGATATTTGTTGAGGGTCAACCTGCAGGCCGGTTAAGTTGCTTTGACCAAGGGAGGTTTGAGCGATTTTGCTTTGAGCTTGTACCACTGTTTGAGCCCCGCCCAAATGGGGATAATCCTCCAACTTAGCGCATAGACGTTAACACAGGCCAAAAAGTGGCAGCCTAATGAGTGGCGCACAACCTCGGGCCCAGTCAAACATACATATTTGTGGAAACGAAACCTTATTCTCTTGGAGGTTTATGCAACACATGTCACAGTGCATCATGTCCCCTCACACTCAGGGCTGACTGAAAACGATGCAGTCGGATGCATTAGAAGGGGAGGGCCGCATGCGGAGTCCACTATGGACAGTGAATACTACTTTGTTGAATTTCGCACCAACACCTCCAGAGGGTGAGTCGGATGTGCACATTCTGAGTACACGGGCACTCACACCACCACCACGTTCGCGTGAACACAATGACAACAAAACGCATAATTGTCTCACGCACTGTGTTCAAGACAGGTTAATAAGACAGGGGTCATGACAGGGCTCTGTCCCAAGACATGTTGCCGAGACAGGTGCTAAGACAGGGGGTCTGTTGCTGGACAGACCCCTGTCTTAGTACTTGTCTTGGTGACTTGTCGCCGGACAGCCCCCCTGTCTTAGTACCTGTCTTGGCCACCTGTCTTGCGACATACCCCTGTCCTGACCCCTGTCTCGGTGTGCTGTCGTGGTATCCCATCACCTTCATTCTCGGTGCATGTAGAGGAACCAAACTTCCATCCCCCCCCCCCCCCTGCATTACGGTGGCATACACCCTTCCTGCATTGTGATCACGGCAAGCATCAGTGCTGCAGACATTCCATTGCATGGCGCATCGATTGTCATTCCGTGCTTCACTACCACATTGCAACTCGGGTTCAGTTCATATTGCTTCTATGGTCTTTAAAAGAAACTGAGCACCGTGTATGGTGAGCATAACCTGGCATACCAGGAATACCTGGGAGTATACGGGTAAAAAAGGGGTTTTGGGAGAAAGGGGTATGTGGCATGTACAGGTGGGTACGAATGTATAATGCACAATGCATGCATAGGTGGGTTGGGGAATACCTCTAGTTTGCCAATTGTGATGGTCAATGTTGTGTTTGAAACTACCCCATTTTGGGCTCTTGGGGTATACGGCCGTATACTCAAGGCTCCAATACCTCAGTATACGGCCGTATACTCTGGAGTATACGGCCGTATACTGGGGGTATTTGTTTGCACCATGTGGTTGTTTCAAGTTGAAAAATTCCATTGTTGTGCCTTTTGTGCCCATCTTGTTGCATGCTTTGGCTTTGCCCAACAATTGCACACCACTTGAAACCAATCTAGGCTCATACTTCACTCAAGATTGCAATGTATGTCTCCATATGTGTCCATTCCAATCCATATTATGTTGCTTCTTGCTCTCCCAGGCCCTCTTTCTGTGCCACCATGACTGATGCGGGCACTCATGCCTTGTTGAAGAAGTGGGCCGATGCCGTAGCTCTCCGCACCGTGCACAGAGGTGTTTACAGCCCCGACAGCACACGTACCGTGTCTTGGCCTTCTCTTGAGAATTGTGCTTGGTCCACCTTGGACACCCCTGTGGCCCTGGTGAAGCTAACGCACCCCGGCGTTGCCCAACCCCACAGCCTCACTGACCCTGTGTTGTCGTTGTTTGACAACAACCCCAATCTGCAAGCTATTGTGTTGCAGCTCCATGATTCGGATGCCCGCGCTGTCGTGGAGCATGTTCAAAACAGCTGTGGGGGGCCCAATAGGGGGATGAGTTTGTATTTGAGGGAATGGGAGATGCAGGATGGCTCTCCGGGGATTCATGTCTCGGGGGACGTGGCCGCTGGCTGGCGCAAATGGGAGTGCAAGGCCCAGCAAGTGTAGCGGGGGCATTGGGAGGACACCGCCCCCCTCTACTCCCTCCACTCCCAATTGCCATGGTCCTGGCATGCCGATTTGGAGGGCCACACCCTCCCCACCTGGTACAAGGGTACTGGGATGCACCCCTCCCTTTTCTTCCCCCTCACCACCACCCCCCTTTTTGGTGTTGAACACCATCGTGTCTCCATCCCCCTTGACGTCGTCGATCATCGTCATGTCGATGACCTCAAGGATTTGCCCCAATGGGGCCATGCTTTCCAATCTGGCTTCATTTCTGTCAATTGGATCGACAAGCTTCAGGATGAGTATGGGGAACTTAGGGCAGAGGCGGGGGTCAATATTTTTAATGAGGATTGGCCCGCCGAGACTCGTGCAGGGGACAGTGACACCCGCCGCACATTGACTCCACCGGAGGGGGGTGCAATGTACAGTTTCGCAAGGGAGGTCCTCATACCCCACTTGGAGACTCATTTGGGTTGGAAGTGTCCGGTCGTGAATGTTGCCACCTTTATTGTGGTGAAGGCCGGTACAGTGGATGTGGAAAAAAATCAGTGTTGGCACCGTGACATTAACCTCAGCTATGTTGCCGGCCTGGACCAACACCATGTTATTTGCTTGTTTCCGATGTTCTCCCCCACACCCGATGATGGTTGTGCTGGGGATTTTGTGGTTGCATCCCACACGGGGCTCCCGGACCCTTGGGTGGTGGCCCCAATGGCCCCATTGGACATCGGGGATGTGTGGTTGGGCAATGCACTGACTGTGCATCGCGGAGGTATTTGCCCTACCACAAACCCCCATCGGCCCCGTGTTTTTGGTTTCATTTCGGTTGGTACCTCCAGGTTCGACTACAACAACACTTGCCCTGTTGTTGTTCCCCCTTGGGCCGGCAAAGCGGCTGCATCCCCCGAAGGGTCTCAAGGCCCTCATGCCACTTGTGGTGCAGTTGGTTGTGAGGTGTTGTTGGATTTGAGTGATGCTACCACAGTTTTTTGTGTTACATGTGGTAACGTGCCATTGTGTGCCACCCACGCCCTGGAGGGGCAGTGTGGTGCCTGTGAGGAGGGCGCTTGGAATCAGGGTGAGACAATGACGCAACACAGTGGTGTTGCATGGGGTCGTTGTCCGGCCCCACTTCAGCTCTACATGCCCGTTGATGGGGCTACTTTTTTTGCAGTTCATGACCATTTGTCCCCTAGCCCCCTTCGAGTTGGGGTTCAGGGTCACCCTTCATATGAGGAGTGCCCATTGCGGCAAATGCATGGTCACCCCTTGCCTTCTGTGGGCTCGGATGGCACTTTCCTTGCTTGTCCCCCCGGTTCATTGGTGGTTTTGTGGGGTTTGATTGGAGGTGTTGCTTTGGCTTCCACTAATACCACAATTGGCGGGGTTTTGCATTGGTTTGCACTTGGGCACAAGCACCACCTCATGGATGTTGCACTGGCGGAGAGCTATGGTTGGGTGAAGTGGTGGCCATTCAAGACGGTTTCGAGAAAGAAGAAGTCGAAGCCGAAGCCCAAGGCAAAGTCAAGGAAGGGCAAGGAGAAGGCCGGAGAAGAAGATGAGGACGTGGAGGAGGAGGAAGAGGAGAAGCAAGAGCTGTGGTGCATCTGCAATGAGGTATTTGTGGGATCCGGGCATGGGTTGAACTGTGTTGTTGTTATTCATTAAGTCCCGTTTATCTCAAAAGGTAGGGTCACTGGTGGGTTTTTTTGTTTGGCCTGTCTTCAGCGCCTCCCTATATGGTTGCAGTTCTTCAGGTTGAGTTGAATTGAATTGATCATCAACCTCTTCAACTTCTTCCCAGGATTCTTCAATGGCCTACACATGTTTTTGCATGTTTGAGGGCAGTGGGGTTTGAACCAGGAACGTTTCGTTTGCAAGTGTAGCATGCATACCTCTCACCCACCCAGTGCCATGGTCTTGGAATACCGCCGTATACCTTGTGTATACGGCCGTATACCGCGAGTATACGGCCGTATACCTGCCCACCCATTTTGAGTATACGGCCGTATACTCCGAGGTATACGGCCGTATACTAGGAGGTATACGGCCGTATACTCATAGTATTTGTTGCCAATTTCGATCTATTTTGCCTAGTTCTTTGTTAGAATTCCACCCTTTCTTCCCATTCAGGTCCAGTATGATCCCTGGCCACTGCGGAGCATCACCGATTACGAGGTGGCCGAGCCCGAGGTGGAGTTGGTGGCGCCAAAGGCTGCCGCAGGGCAAGTGATCTCCGGTCGGGAGTACGTGGACCCCATTCCTGTGGGTCGGGGGGATGTTGCCAGTGTGCCCTCCGACCTGGCGTGCACCACTGGCAAGGACACGGGATACTATTCCCGTTTGAATGTCCGTGCCCGTGGTGCACTTTACGACATTCACCTGCCCATTAGGGTATTGGCGAATGTCGCAAAGGGGGGGGGGGGGGGTTGTGGAGGCCATTTGGGGGGCTGCGGTGTGGAGCAAGAGCTCCGGGAAGGTGCGGGTTTTTTTGAGCACCACGGGGGAAAAATGGAGCATTTCGGACTCCATTATGGTGCTCCAAAGTTTTGGGGGGGAGCCTGTCCCCGTGGAGCACTCCCTCGCCCTCCAGGCCGAGTTGGCCTCGAGGGCGGGGAAACAGCTTAGGGGGAGGGGGCTGAAGCGGGCTCATGATGAGCCCGCTGAGCCAAGGGCCACCCCTGCACCCACCCCCACCCGGAAGGCCCCCAAGCCTTCCGGTGCTGCTGCTGCTGCTGTTGCTGTTGGCTCGGGGGGGCTTGAGGGGTTTTGGGGGGGTGGGGGGGATTGAAGCAGCTGCCCGCCGTGGCACATGCGAGGCCCTGGGGGACCTCGATGTGCCCAGCACCGCTGACATTGTCAGCGGTGTTGTGGCGGGCTTGGGGAAGTCCCGGCTGAACATCTCCCGAGAGATCGGGGAGTTCAGCCGGACTTCCCTGACCTCCTTGAGGGAGGCCAATGCCTCCCTCAAGGAGGGGCTGAAGGTTGCCCATGCTGAGGGTGACGCCAAGGACAAGAGGATTGCGGACCTGGAGACCAAGTTGGCCGATGCCACCGCAAGTGCCCATGACTGGCACCTCAAGGCCAAGGAGTTGGAGACGCAACTCCAAGCGGCCAAGGCCAACGAGGAGTGGGCGAGGTCCATTGTGGCCCATAGTGTCACACGGAGTGCACCCCCAGCCCAAGGGTCTGGGAGTCAGGGCAGTGGGAGTCAGGGCAGTTAGTCCGCCTCCCCAGCACGTGGCCTCCCCCCAAAGCCGCAATGACTACCCCCATCCAACCCCGCCCTTGCAGCTTTGTGCCGAGAGTTGGTGTACCGCAAGGTGCACATCTTGGGTGTACAAGTGCACAATGTGCAGTTTGGGGCTACAAGGACACGCAGGCAGGGGAAGGATTGGCGCCGTGCGCGCTTGTGCAGCGGCAATGAAAGGCAAAGGGAGCTAATTTGCCTTTCAAATGCACATGCGCATGCGAATTTTCCAAGGTGGTTCCATTGGACCACCATTCAAGTGGTACAATGCGATACTTCACAAAGAATGCCGGGTCATCGCCATACGAGGGATCCTTCTCCACTTTCCGCCATCTGCGTTGTCGGGGCGCATAGTGGTGGGGAGGTCTGTGTTGAAACAGGTGGAGTGCTCCATAGTCCCATGCAAGGGACCCCGATGCGGTTGGATGTACAGGGAGGTGGTGTTGTGGATGCGAAGGCCTACAAGGGCTGGCCGGGTGTGGTTTTCAACTCCAAAGCCCACCACGGGCTTGCCCGATGGAGGGGGGAGCGCTATGCCATTGTTTTCTACAATGGGTGCAACACAGATTACCTCCCCGATGAGTCTGTTGATGAGTTATTGGCGTATGGCTTTCGTCCTTGTCAATGGGGCCACTAGTGAGCACCGTATACTACCAGTATACGGCCGTATACCTCCGAGTATACGGCCGTATACCTGCAAGTATACGGCCGTATACTCGAAGTATACGGCGAAAGATTTGTGCCGAATCGTACATGCTGTGCGCCTGTTGCATGCGCCTGTGCGCACGGTTTCACTGGGCAACTGGCCCACATATGCCTGGCACATCTCTCCACAGCAATTATTGTAAGCAATATGTTTGCAAATGCCCATCAGAAGGAGAAGGGGCTTTGTTTGGAGAGCATTCAAGATTTTTGTGAGGGAATCAAACGCCGGCATTTGACCCCCTATGCAGTATGTGCTCTGCATCCACAAACGCCAACACCATCACCCTTTTTTGTTTCACATGTTATGGCCCACCCTGTTTTTTGTACAATAGGATTGCGGGGAAAGAGGGCAACGGCAAAGACGTTTGTGGATGCAATCGGTAGCATCAGCATTGCTTGGTGACGATGTACTTTTGCGACCCCATGCCCAAGGCCTCATGATTATTTTAAAAGATGGTAAGGTGGATGTGGCCGACAAGGAGGCAATTAACCTACTCCGATGGATGCGGCGGCACCACCTTTCCATCCGGGCATTGAAGGGTTGCATGAGGACCACATGCACTTGGGACCATGTGATGGCAATGCGTAAGACCCTCACACCTTACCTGTCCAAGGGGAGGGTTTTGGAGGTGGCCACTAAAGGGGGTACCCGGACATGTGGGGTGGTGGAATTGCATGATATTGTCACCACCATGGTTGCATGTGCCCATGCCGAAGACAGCATTCGGAAGTATGAGGAGAATACATATTTGGCTGTTGTAATCTGTTCTGATGCCACTGTTTTTCATAATGCCAGTGCCACACGTTGTGACGTGTTTGTGGACCTATGGGAGGATAGGGGGGCACACCATGATGGTCAGGCATGGGCCTCATGGTGGGTTTTTGATGGGGGGGACGATATGGCCCATCTGCAAAGGATGGATGCCGTGGGGAAATTGAATGACCAAGTCAAAAAACTTGAAGCCGAGGGCGGCATAGAAATTGGGGGTACTCCCAAAAAATTATTGTGTTTTAAAAGTGGGGATGGGAAAGTCATGATGTCGGGTTCGTGTGGGAAATGTTGGAATTGCAATCTCAAGTATGACCAATTTCAAGCCCATTTGTTTGCAATTGCAGATTTTCAAGTGCTTCCTCGCATTGGGTCCCTTATGTCTTGCATCCCTCCTGTCCGCAATGTTGGAGATGTGGCACATTGTTGTGCAAGGGTGGGGACAGGCATTGGGAAACGTCTCAAGGATAGCGCCCGCACATGGGGTTCACCAGGAGCTCTAAGGGCCGTGTCCCATTTCATTTCTAACCTCCGGCAAGAAGCAAAGCACATCCCTGTGGCTGAGAGAGTGATGCGTGCTGCCTCGAAAGAGAAGGAACACACTCTCGACATTAACGCCTCCCGTCTTTTTTTCGAAACACCTGAGTTGCACGCCGAGTTGGTGCGCATTGTTGCAATGTATTGTACCCATGTTGTAAAGTGGGAGGGCAACAGGTGGCTCAAAACCAGTGCCGTCCTGCACCTCATGTTGCAGGCCTGTTACTATATGCAAAAGATTTGGCGCCATGTGGGTCCTGTTCCCATGGATCAACGCCAACGTTATGCATCCATGGTCACACAATTCACCAAGGCATGGGGGGCATTGGGGTGGAGTGTTCCGGTTTGGGTGCATTGGGTGGTGTGCCACAGTGGGGCACACCTCCAAAGGTGGGGGAATGTTATTAAGTTTTCCTCCATTCCCACGGAATGGAGGAACAAAAGTTTTAAAATGGACATCCGCCATTGTTTTCAAGGGTGGAAGCTGAGCAAGCCTTATGTCACCCGATGGGGACTAAGGCATGCTCTGCACCTGGATGCCCTTGATTGGGGCATCCGGTTGTGGTTTGGGGAAAAGGGTTTGGGTAGAGAGGGGATCAAGTTTGGCATGCAACGCATGCGGAAGAAGCATCGTGCACCAAAGCACATGTAGGTATATATCATGTGATGTGCAATATGGGTAAGTGTGTATATTAGGTGTATATAACATGGGGAAGTGGATCACATTTGACATTTCGGATGGGACATCAAACAAGGTTGCTTCTTGTGGTCTTCTGCTTTGCTCATATGGTGCTCTTTTGTGTGTACAATGTGTTTGGGGGTTGCAGGGTCATGAGTAAATGCAAGGGGGGGGGTAGGTGATGAGAATGGTGGCATGGGTGGAAGGTAGAAAGTCCCCGTATACTCCAAGTATACGGCCGTATACTTCTGAGTATACGGCCGTATACTCCGAAGTATACGGCAAGAATACTTCTCCAATACTTCGAGTATACTGACAAATACCTCAAAAAGTGTAGATTGCCACACACAGGTGTGGGTGTATGGAATTGGCTTTCTGGTTTTTTGACCCCCCCCCCCTATTTTCAGGGTGCTAAACTCATTTTTTTATATCCCATGGCCACACGGAACGACTAGGTACATGTGCCAAAATGGCTGTTTTGGGGGGGTATTCTTGGTATGCCAGGTTATGCTCACCATATGGCACAACGAATTCTGCTGTCGGCTGACCGCCAGGCCACCGCTACCTGCAACAAAAAGAAAAAAATGTATATCAGGCTCACACAGGGGAGCCACGTGACGACCAGGTGACACAATTTAAAATGAAAATCAGCGGCACACATTAAAACTTGTTGCTTGCACACTCGGTGCGACTCATGTAAACTGCCATCGACTCATTGACACCCCCCCGCCCCCGGTACAGGGAGAGGGTTGGTCAACTCCCTGTATCATAAAGAGCCTGCCAGGACCCCCAGACAGGGGGTGACGGCAAAGTGTTCCTGGGGGGAAGGGGACAGTGCCAATGCTGAAAAAACCCAAAAGGGACAACCTTGCATCGGAGTGGATTGGCTTTATTGGGACTGTGCCTGGCTCGAACTGCCCTTCGCTGCCATGGAGTGATACAGTTCCCGCCATTGTGCTGTCATCTCCTTCTGTGCATCAAGTTGCTTTTCAGGGTCTCCGCCAGGCTCTGTCCTTGGGCCAGCCGGCCTTCGAGCTCCACCCGGAGAGCCTTCTCCTGGTTGACTTGCACCGTGAGGTCCGAGACCTCCACCTAGGCCTCCGCGGCTTTCTTCTTGGCCCGCTCGAGCGCTTCCTTCAAAGGGCCTACGACCTCCTGCTGCTTGTCCTGATGCTTCCGGCGCTCCTCAAAAAGTGCCTCCTTGAGGGCAGTGTGGTGCTCCTTCTTGAGTGCACGGACCTCCGTGGCGTGCACCTCCTTGAGTCTCCGTGGACGCAGCCCCCTTTGTGGGGCGTGGTGATTGCTCCGCCCTTGCCTCGCTCCTCGTCAACAACACCAACTCCTCCAAGAGGCCCCAGGTGGTTTTCCGCTTCTTTGTGGGGTGTACGTCCGAATCCGAATCCCCTGTGTCTTGGGCCTCCGACTTCTCCGACTTGACCTGCACCGCCTCTCGTTCCCGTGACCGGAACTCATTCTCCAACGACGTGCGCACGTGCTCCGCGACTGGCTCTCCCCCAATGGTCGTGAACTTCGACAAGCTGGTCCAACGGCTGTGGTTCCATGTGTAGTTCAAAGGGGCCTGCACGAGCTCGGAGCTAGGAATCGCTCCTTGATCTGCGTCTTACCCCCTCCGCGAGGCTGGGTTGTGCACCGCACCACTGCTCCGAGCGCACCAGTTTCATCCCAGGCAGAGCTATTGACCGCAATGGGCATCTTCACGTTGCGCGGCTTGAGATGGCCCTCGCTGTCGCAGAAGTTTATGACGGCTCTCCTGTAGTACACGGTCGCCCCCTTCGAGTCCCACGCGGTATCCTACGGTGTCCGGACCACTGCACTGCCACACGGTACCGGGTCCGTGGTCTCCTCGCCCGACAAGAGCGGGAATTCCCGCCAGGGGGCGGCTTGCGGCGCCCCATCCTTCTGCCCCACATCCTTCTGCCCCGCGTCATTATCCCCCTCATCCTTGTTGCTAACGAACGGAACGAAACGGCGAACTCTGCGGGTGACAGGGGTTGTCACGTCCATGGCCGGAAGAACATCCATGGGATGCAGCGTTCTAGGGCGTGGTGCGGAACCCCCCCAATTTTGGGTGTTGTTAATATGGTTGGAACCCGGAATTTCACATGTTACATGGGTGCACCATGATGCAACAATGTGCCTTCCATGTTTCGTTTGCTCGATATTGCCCGTTTTGCACTTTTTGGGATTTGATCTTTTTGTGCTCTAACTAGTTAGAACGGGGTTAGAACGGGGTTAGAGCACTAGTTATCGCGGGGGTTATCGCGCGATAACCTAGTTATCGCGGGGGTTATCGCGGGGGTTATCGCGCGATAACTAGTTATCGCGTGGGTTATCGCGTGGGTTATCGCGGTTCATTTTATGTTTCCTTTTTTCGCTTTAGCTCTCAAAGCCTTCGTATTCTTTGATAATGGCCCTTGCTGCTGCCCACGCTTGGTGCGAGCACCATCAAAAGCTCCTTGGGGTCCGTCGCCTTGGCGGTCGTGAGGGGTTTACGATGGGTGATGCCAATGTGAGGCGCCCTGTGGCGACTCGCTTTGAACATGGTGTGGACTTTGGACTCCTTGTCCATAAGTCCCCCTTCATGGCCGACAAGAGAGACCCCCTGGTTCTCAGCAACTACATCTTCCAGTTCCTAGAGGTAAATCCAGGTGTTGCTGGATTTTTGATCCAGCTTCATACCGAGGACGTGGACGCGGTGTTGGAGTCCGTCACCGCCCATGCCGAGAAGGGTGCGGGGACGAAGACGACCCTTTATGTGGGTCAGGAGAAAGAGGAGGAAGAGGAGGAGGAAGTGGAGGAGGTGGAGGAGGTGGGGGCTGGGGGGAGGAAGGAGAAGCCCCACAACCCCCTCATGATTAGTGTGCAGCAGGTAAGGATCCGACCGGGTAAGGGGAAGGGGAAGTCGGATGGTTGGTTCCCCCAACCCCTCACCCACAACATCCGCCGGGTCTGCACTGACGACCCCGAAAACAAGCTCCCCATGCACTCCCTTTGCCCCACAAGGGAGTGGGAGCGTGAGTGGTATGGGGTCACCACTCCCAACATTATTTCAGGGCAGGGGGTGATTCTTTTTCCATTTGGGGCAACACCCCCCCTTATTGGGGAGGCGGAGGAGGTGGTTGCCGCCGAGCCCTTGGGGGCCTTTAATAGGGACCCCAATGACCTTGTGCTCACGGTGGGGGGAAAGCTGGTGGTCAACCACCTCCTGGAACACGATTTTTTGAGTGAGGTTCAGCTGCAAAGTCTTTTGGATGATTTGGATAGGGTGCCTCTCTCAGAGAAGGCACCCATTTTCAATGAGAACCCCCCCATTGTCGGCAGGCCCCAAGATTCTGGGACCCGCCGCACATTGTATGGCAACTATGGGGGTGCCAACCACCACAAGCACAACCCCCACAGGCTCCATGATCTGCCAGTCCTCAAAAGGGTGGCAGATCGTGTGCTTGAGACCGCGAAGAAGACTGTGGTGGGGGGGGTCGGATGGAGCTGCACCATCCTTGACATGGCCGAAATTTCGAGCTATGACCACACCCCCCAGCACCTCCATCGCGACGCCCCTCCCTACACCATTCCTGAAGGCACATTGATTGTCAGTTGCCTTATTATGCTAACCCATAATCATGAGGAGGAGGATGGGTCACATTTTCTTTTTGTGCCCTCCAGCAGTTCGGGGTTCCCTGACCCTTGGGTGGAGAGGGCTATGCCATTCAAGAGGGGCACTGCCTTTTTTTTTAATGCCCTTGATGTTCGCCCCCAAGGGACGGACACCATGGGCCTCCACGCCCATTGGCGGGATGGGGCGCCCATGGCGGTTATTGTGTGTGTGGGATCTTTCACGGGGGGTGAGTTTTGGGTGGAGAGTGGTGGCCTGCTGAATCCCTCCATGAGGGAAAAAAAGCGGCACACCCGTGTGTGCAAGGGTAGGGCGGTGGAGGGTTGGGCATGCACCGCCACCCCCGGAGCCCCGGTGTTGTTCAACACAAGGGCACTACACGCTCCATTGCCATGGGAGGGCGAGCGATGGAGCGTGATTTTTTATAGTGCGGGGGGGGGTTCTGCACTGCACGCCTCTGTGGCGGCATCAGCTGGTGTCCATGGGTTTCAGGGTGCCCGATGCTTGCTCTAACCCCTCCAGTTAGTGTCATTTGTCATTTGTAATTCTGTCATTGCCATTGCTTTGGCGTGATGCCCACCATGGTTTGTCATTGTGTACTCTTTCAGCCGAGGAGGGGCAACTAGCCCGAAACATGTCCATTTGATTGATTTGAATTTGTGATTGTGGAGCCATATACCCCGTGCCTGCACATTGTTGACATCTCCAAGGTTTCCTGGGTGCAAAATCAACGTTGGTGAAGGTTTTAGGGTGCCCAACGCATGCTCTAACCCCTCCAGTTAGTGCGCGATAACCCCTGCTCTAACTAGTTATCGCGGGGGTTATCGCGCGATAACTGGGTGCTCTAACTAGTTATCGCGGGGGGTTATCGCGCTCTAACTAGTTATCGCGGGGGGTTATCGCGGGGGTTATCGCGCGATAACCTAGTTATCGCGGGGGTTATCGCGTGGGTTATCGCGTGTGTTTTTTGGGCCCTTGCTTCAAAACCCTCCCTCATTTCCTGCCCAGGTCCTCTTATTCTTCATGGATAATGCTGTCAATGAGGCCCTGCGGGCTCTCAACACAGCTAACCTCCGGCGGTACACCGATCTGCAGTGCCCCAAGGCCTGGCGGCGGCGTTTGAAGGCGGTTCAGCGGCTGGTGCGAGTTCTATTGGGTGACCCAAACGTTGTGTGTGGCACCAACACCAAAGGAGAAGTTTGTTTAAGTGGTGGGGCGTGCACTGCCCTGTCTGGCCCACTTGGCGGCCATCTTGCATTTACAGCTCAGGAGCATGAGGCCCTGAGCATGCTACGCATGGCATGCAGCATGCATCTCTCCCAACGGGCCCTTTTGCGAATGCCCCGCCGTTGCACACAACGGGACCTAAGGACCGTTCGGCAACGGATCATGCCCTACTTTCCCCAAACAACCATTGTAAAGTCTACCACAGGCCGCAATAGGGCAGCTGCCCATGTGCCTTTGCAATCAATTGTGCAAAATGCAATATCTATGGCCCGAGTTATCGGGAAACCCCCCCCTAGTGGCGTTGCCATTGTTGTTATTTCAGTTGATGCGACTTCCTTGTGGAAGGCATCCTCCACCCGTGCGGATGTATGGGTTAATGTATGGGGGGGGGCAAAGTATGCTTCGAAGGTGAAGCTATGGGCCTCATGGTTTTGCATGGATGGCGGGGATGAACAGGCTTTTTTGAGAAGCCTGGACATCTCCGCCAACCTCAACCAAGAGGTGAGGGATGTGGAGGAGGACGTTGTTCTCTTTCAAAACCAATTTTTGACTTGCACTGTCATTTTGACAGGGGATGGGAAGGGGATGCAAGCAATGGGGGGGGCTGGGTCTAAGTGTTGGTTGTGCAAAGACCCCAATGGGATTGTTGAGCAAAGGGGGGTGGAGTCCACCTCAAGATGGGGGGCATTCTTGAGAAGTGTGACCCCTGATAGGCGGCCGGGGGACTACCAACATGCAGCATGCCGCATCCTAAACGGCATTGCAAAGCGCATTGAGACCACCCTTCAGGCCCTCCCCCCTGGTACCCCCGGTAAGGCCCAAGCTCTTGCAGCTTTGCAGGCCTTCAAACAAGCCCTCAAGGATGAGACCTCAGGCATCCCTCTGAGGGAACGTCTCCCTTCGGCCTCAAGGGCCACAGAAAAAGATTTCGATCCAACAAGCACCAAAATTTTCCTAACCCCCCCCCCCCCTTCCAAAGGCAATTTGTGGATTGCCTCAAAGAGCATGTCCCCACAGTGAGGACTCCTGGGGGACCTTTGTTATGGGTTGTTGTGCATGTCATGGTGAAATGCATTGAGGGTTTGTATGAGCTTTGGAGGGTGAGGGAGTTGTACACTCTAACCCAAGTGGAACGCCACCGTGCGTTGACCACAAAATTTTCAAAAGCGTGGGGAGACTCAGGTTGGTCCCCCACCAGGTGGATCCATTGGTGCTTGGCACATTCCACCTTTTTTGCCGAGAAATGGAGGAACATTTTTCAGTTTTCCTCCATCCCAACGGAGTATCGGCATGGGCCTTACAAAAGGAGGCTCAAAAATTGTTTTAAGGGTTGGTCCTTGGTGAGGCCAAGTGTGTCCCTCCGCCACATGCACCATTGCATGTCCATGAACGCCCTGGAGCAAGGGCTTTTGGGACTGGAGGCAGCCAAGGCCTCAGACATTGATGACTTTGTTTGAAAAACGACCACACATGCTTTGTGCCAAGTGTTTTGTGTTGTTTGTCCTAGGGAGGGAGGGAGGAGGGGTGCGCGATAACTACACGCGATAACTACGCGATAACTGAGTTATCGCGCGATAACTAGCGCGATAACTAGTTAGAGCAAGGTGCTCTAACTGCGTTCTAACTGTGTTCTAACTGTGCTCTAACTCTTTGACCCCCCCCTTCAAAAAAAAACCACCCCTACAATGAGGGTTATGTGGGGAAAGAAAGGGGATGGGGGGTTTTTGAGGGTGCTGAATCCATTTTTTTTTAGGTGGTTTGCCCCAAAATTGAGGGTAGGTGGGTGTTCCAGAAATTGCGTTCTAACTAGGGGCTCCGCACCACGCCCTGGAACGCTGCATCCCACACCGAGGCTTGAAGTGAAAGAGCACGTCAGGACAGGGGGGCGCGACAGGTACTGCGACAGGCAACTGTCATACGACAGGGACTTGGGACAGGGCACCAGACAGGGGGGCTGTCCTGGGACAGGGCATGAAGACAGGGCACAAGACAGGGTCTGTCTTCGGACAGGGGGGCTGTCGGTCGGGCTGTCGCGGTGGGCTGTCGCGGGACAGGGGGCTGTCGTGATGCTTGTCGTAGGCGGCTGTCGCAACACACGGATCGCAAACGAAATTAGCAAACGCGCGTCGTGCGCGGCGTGGGAGTTTTCTAGGTAGTGCACCCGCTGACAGGCACACGTCCAGTGCACTGCATCCTCCGTGTCGCTGTCGTCGCTACCAGACTGGGCCTTGTTCCCCTTCTTTGGTGTTGCAACCTTGGAAACCCTTGAGAATTGTTTGTCCCGTGGGGTGATCCAGCCGTAGTACCGCGCCATTCGATAATCCAAGAGAGGCGTTTGCGGGGGAACAAGCGTGCACCACAAAACACGACCGCGTGTGGCTGAGAACTGCGGATCAGGCGGAGACCGAACAGCGAAGCCCCCAAACTGTACGTTGCGAAGAATGATACCCACACCCGGGGGGACGTGAACGGTGGCGAGGACGGTGTCGGAACCCGTGGAAATGACGGAGTTGCCATTGCAAAACTGACGCAATGGACAATGCTCAGGGCTGGGTGCAGCGTCCCCCATGCTCCGCACTTCCGTGATTGCCGGAGGCATGTCAACCACCGTGAGGTACAAGTGGGTATTCTCGTCGCACAACATGAAGAAGCTTGCCATACCGGGTAGACTCGGGGTGTCGGTGACCGTCTTTGCCTTGAATTCCAAGTGCCAACCTCTTAGGCGGCCCTTTAGGCACGTAGACTTCGTTGCTAAAAGGCACGATTCATGGCGATTTCAACATCCGTTTTTTGCCCCCCAAAAAAGCATATCATTTTTTCGGCCAACCCCACGTGGATTTTCATGGTGGGATATCACAACCTCGCCTTTTGTTGCTTCCAGAGGTGTACGTATACACCCCCTATTCCGGGCTGAAAATTGTATCATTTAAAATTTTTGGGCACTGCAGTGCCCAAAAATTTGAAATGGCTTTTTTCAGTGCGTTCTCCAGTACACCTCTGTAGTTATCTCCACAGGTGATGTCATACTGCAGCAGCATGCATCAAAACTTGGCATACCCGTTATCCATGGGTCATCGCACCGCGGTGTTATACTCGGAAGGCCACGTACAATGTACCTTGCCCAATCACTTCCATTCCTGTCCAAATGTGCACTTGAAAATGGACTTCCAGTACTTTTGGGCATTGCAGTGTCAAAAAAATTTAAAACTCCGTATTTCACTCCTATTGGTTCCCATTGCGTAACACCTGACAAAGGACGTATGAATCATCGGACGTTGGTACTCATCCTCTGCTCATTGGAAATATATTGCCGGTTGTCTGACTGCCACCTTGGAGTGTACCCAGGCTTTGGAACGTTCCACGTCCATTGGGAGATACATTGTTTGGATCTTCGCTAGCTGCTTTTGGTCGATGCCGCATCAGGTTTGTTTTGTGATAGTGTCTCTGTCTTCTTTGTTCCCTTACCTTTGCTGCCTGCGAACAGGACTTTTGTCCATGGATGCGGCTCCCTTCCGGCAGTTCCTTAGTTCGAAGGTATATGCTTCAAAGGAGGATCTATCTGAGGCTGTGGGTGTGGATAAGGGTGCCGATGCGTTTTGTATGTGGGTGTTAGATCTCCGGTTGGAGTGGAGAAGTAGGCGGTCTGTTAGTGAATACATCCAACAAAGGGACAGGCGGTCCGTTAATTGTCTGCCGGACCAATGGTTCCGTGTTGCTGAGCAAGAGATTTTTAATATATGGTCTGTTCTACACAAGAGGTGTCGTCCACGTGCCAAGAGGGCTGTAGGTGTTCAACCCAAGAGTCGTGTGCAACGTAGGTGTTTGGCTCACATGGGTCAATGTTCTTACCATGTACCCTCCTTTGCTGTTCAAGGAGCAACTGCGTGCACCCGTCTTTGGCAGACCTTGGAAGATAAACCCGCTGTGCTATGGTTTGATAATTTTTATAGACGTAACTTCCGGCCTGTGCCTGGTAATGAGAACCGGTCCCTTAATTGTACAGCTGGTGCTATCATACTCTTGAAACGACCTGTTGACGTTATGCCGTCTTTTCCTAGCCTCTCGGTCTTGCGGCAGAGGATTGGGTACACTGCAGACTTGTTGGTGCAGAGCCATAAAAACTTCATTGATGGCTTGCAAGGGTTGATGGACGACCCCATCCGCCTTCAACATGTTCGTTGTCCCTTGGACATACGACGGGCTAATGTTACCAGCCCAGCTTGGACCCCCTTTTTTCTCACAGACCTAGCTGTGTCCGCTACCCCCGACCTTGTCTCTATTATTCACGGGCTCCAGGAGGTGCAGCAGCACACACATCAACGTCTTCCATTGTTGGTCGACGAAAATATTCACTACCGTGTCCTTAAGCTCGTTTACAACATCAGCTATGCTCGGTACAACGTGCCCCTGTTCATTACACGTACCCCGGTAGTGTATGGCACATGGCACCCATATAAATATTGTGTAACCCTGTGCTACAGAAGATTCTTCCCTTTATTTACCTATTTTTCCTATGGTTCACTCAATTTGGGCACTGCAGCGCCCAACTTTCCGAAACTCATCTATATGGAGCGTATGATTCTGGTGCTCTTGCACTTGGCCCATAAGTGGCGCCAACCTTTGGAACAGAAGTTACAGACTCTAAGGGGTTTGCACCGACCGGGTAACGCTAATCACAACACACTTCTTACACAGGTGCAAGGGTTGGTAACACTGCTGTATGGTTACATTCCAGCCTTGTTTATTATTGGGTCGCAAGTGAGGGATTGTCATTGGTTTGCACAGGGAGAGCAGCACGCTGCAGGGCCATTGTTGAGCCGTTGCCTACACGTCCTTCTGAGGCTCACCCTAGGTTATGAGGACAAGGTTGAATATGTGCGCACCATTGTTGTTGCTAGGCTGTTGTGGTCCCAGTGGTTTGCCCGCTTACCTGGGGTGGCACACAGTGAGGAACCGTGTGAGGCCCTGTTAAGCCGTGTTGTGCACTTAATGGCACAACACCCTGGGAACTGTACGTTGCAACAGGTGCATGACCTGTTTATTCTCACTCCCGTTGCAGAATTTTCACACAGCCTGGTCGTTTGGGCACTGCAGTGCCCATCTCGCTGATATCTCCCATCTCCCATCTCCTTGTGGTGCATTTTTCTATCAGCTGAAATTCCCTACTGCTTGGGCGGGGCTCATATCCTGACGGCACTCCAAAGACTTCACCGAGAATACTGTGAGAAGTCACGGGCACTGCCGGACTAGTTACAACACGTCTACTGCGAGGAGATCAGACACGACTGTCCTGTTGACATCAGAGAGATTATTGGAGGCGATCACAATGCGGTACAACACTCAGTGAGCAAGCTGAGTATGGGACAAGTGGCCGCTCGAATTTGGACTGAAGTGCAGAAGGGCAAAGCGAAAGAGATGCTGCTGGTGGCTCTGCGGAAGTGTGGCCGGCTGGGCGAGAAAACATCTGTGGTATGAGAGATGCACGATGAGACCACCGTTGTCAGTCCTTTGCGTACCTGTGGCCTGTCCAACACTGTATCCCTGCCAGGACTCAATCCGGCAAAATTGGAGACCGCTGGTTTCATTACTGCAGATATCTGGTGGCCGCGTGGCTGAGTTTATTGACACCTTTGAGAAGACTGCCGGTGAAGGTATTATGTCCTCTGAGCACCTGTTTTCGTCGTCTTTTGGTGTTCATGGGAACTGCAGTGCCCAAATTCGATGCGACCCTAATTTTTGCACTGCAGTGCTCAACCCCTACACTCTGCGGCCGTTGACGGGACTGCATGGCGACCAGATGGATGAAATACTGCTGTACATGGCTGGAGATGGGGCCAAAATCGCAGGACTACATGCCAAGGCCAGACTGTTGAAGCGGGACCGCCTGTGGGAGATGCTGTACCTTCACCCGGACAACACGCTCATCCATCCTTCTCGACGTATGTTTATGGGGCGGCAGGGTCTGGCGCGATCGCTGTTGACCCCCCCCCCCCCCGGACCCACGACGTAAGGCTGTTTCGATCCCAGTGGTACAAGTGGTCTCCTGTTCTAACAGTGAACGTGCATGAAATGCAAAGAGTCCGCAAACTGCTTGCAAAGTCGCCGAGGGCCGCCAAATTGTCACTGGGGAAATGGACCTGGAGTGCCGAAAATCCCTTACCAAGCTGGGACACCATCCAGAAAGCACCGCTGTGGCAGGATGAGGAATGGGCTGACCTGAGGATTGCGCTGGCGAGGCCTCTCAAGGAAACCGCAGGGACAACGACTGATGGGGAGAAATCAACAACTATCTGGCTCAACAAGCCGCAGGATGGGACTGAAGCAACCGGAGCTCGGGCAGAGGCAATTGCGTTGGTTCCTGGCAAGGCTATCCCGTATACGATTGCATTGAGGGAGTACAAAGCGGTATGCAACCATTAGGCATAAGAATGGGATCGATTTTGCATTGCTGGTCACTTTAGGCACTGCAGTGCCCATCTGTAATGAAATGTGCTTTTGACAACAGGTCTTCATTGAGTGTACGAAGGAACAAATGGACGATATCCATCCGCTGGTGCTGAAGGTTGCTGCGAAGTTGGTACCTCTGGCTATTGGTGGAATGGCGGCCGACGTTAAGTTCCTGGTTAATCAATTGCGCGACTCTGAGGAGTGTGGAGGCTAGCAGTATATAATGACCTCTTTTTTTGATCAGGCAGTCGGTCAGCCGACCTATCGGTTCGAGGAGAGGACTATTTGCTTCTGTGTCCTCGACAAGTTTAGGGTGAAGGTCCCGAATATTTTCATTTGCGATCAGGGTGCATACGGCAGCACCATTGGTCTGGCAGCGGCTGGTTGGCTCCTGCGTGTGCTTGGTATTGTTCCCCGACGCGACAGACAGTCCGAGGATGAAGTCTGGCTCCTGCTTTTGACAGCATCGGCTGTATTGCCAGCACAGCTCCTCTCCTGCCTTCCTGAGTCCCCCTTTCTGGCAGCTTGCTTCACTGGGCGCCAGGGTTTGTTTAACGAGTTATGTGAACAGCTAGCGGCGTATGTGCAGGAGATGGACTGTGTCTACTTGGTTAACTGGGACGCTTGGATGCCAAGGATTAGGGACTGTATGCCAGTTGTGGTGCAGCGGCCTGGGGAAGGGGAAGATGAGGAGGGGGGGGACGATGTGGAGGAAGAGGAGGATGACGAGATCGTGCTGGTCGGAGGTGGTGACAGCAAGAAGAGGAGCACCCCCAGCAAGAAGAAGCCGTCCTCCGACGACAGTGGGGATGAGGTTGATGATCCCCCCAAAAGGCCAGCCAAAAAGGCCAAGGACAGTACCCCCCTCAATATGTTTCACGCCAAAGTAGGTCAGGCCAAGGGTAAGAAGGCTCCACCAAAGAAGAAGTAGACTGCGTTGTGCGGTTGGCACTGCCTGTGTCCATGTCAGTAGTTTTTTCGCCTCGATTTGCACACTGTCGCGCGTCCTGTTCTATGCAGGTGTGAGACTGGTGCCCTTTTTCATGTTTTGGTAATTTTGGGCGCTGCAGTGCCCAAATTCAGCGACTCGCCATTTTTTTTGCCCTGCTGCGCCACTTCTTTTGCAGGCATTGTTGACGTCATTTATTATTGCATTGGCTGCACTGGCGGCGCCTCCGTTGTTTGTCGGCACCACTGGTGGTGCATTATTTGTCACGCTTCGCATACAATCACAGTGACTGGGTCAGCAGACGCGGTAACAAAAAGCAAACCAGAGTTTTGCATGTGTTTGCCTGTCGTCCTCCTTGCTTCATTTTTTAGGTTGCATTTTACGGTGTGGTTTGAAATGCAGCAGCGGATGATTTGGAAGAATTGGATTTTTCTTTGGATGGACACTGCAGTGCCCAAATTTGAAGGGGGTACATGACTTTTGACTGGCACATGTTGTATCCCCTACACACAGTCATTTTGGACAATTCACAGGTTTTTGGGGGTGTTCCCTGCAAAGCACAATTGTGCAATTGTTCAAAGTGGTTTTTCAGCCCCCGTTTTGGGGTGGTACCCATTTGGGAACTGTGGCAATTTTGCTACGTGCGTATAGGGCCGCCTAAGAACCTGGGTTGGTGCGGCACGCCCCACAACATGTACCAGCCTGGGAGCAGCTCCGGCACACCAACTCTTCCGGACATAGCGTGCAAGGGGACCTTTTGCTGGCACTTTGCTTCTTGTTGCATCCCGTGCATGGTCCGACTTGACCAAGATTGTCAGGCGGAGGCGCCATGGTGCAATCAAGGGGCGGCAAAACTGGATATTTGGCACGGTGGGTCACACGATGTGTCCCAAAGCCCATAACAACGAGGACCAAAGGCTCATACATACCGCTGCGCTTCCCCGGAAGGTGAACAATGCAGTCCAATGGGCAAATCAACGACTCGCCGGCCACCGTGGGGAATGGCAACGTGTTCCATGGCTGCGGCAAACCCCCAGAACTGAATGGGACGAAGTATATACCCGTTCGTCGTACTATCCGCCGCATGTGACCCAACAACCACAGTGTAGGACGTAAGGAAGATCCCGTCGTCAGGAACAAGGCGTCTTTGAACTGCACGATGAACCGGCCCCGGTGACTCATTGGGAAGGCGCACCAACTTGACGAACAAAAGGTGGAGCTGCTTTTGGGCACCCGCAAAGGACGTTCGCACTCTGTCAAGTTGCTTCATGGCAAACCCCCAACCTTGAGGTAAAGGAGCCGTGTAACCATGGGAAAGACTTGTCACGTCCTGTGCCGAAAGACCAGGCACGTCCTCAAGGTGAAGATCCTTTGTGCACCCCCCTTTCTGCGCTAGAACCCCCTTTCTCTACCCTTTCTGCACACCCTTTGTGCGCTGGAACCCCCTTTCTGCACCCTTTCTGCGGGGGGATTTTTGCGCCAAGTCTAAGGATTTTTGCAAGAAGGGCACCAAATGCATCCACCGGGTTCAAATTTGGTTTCTCAAGCGTACATGCAGTGCCTTTTTCTTCGGTCCTTTGTGGCCTCGCCAAGGGCAAGCCTTTGCCGGGCCGCTCGGTGTCGTAACCCCACGTCAAGGGTCTCCATGTTCAATACATTGGTGAGACCACGTCGTAAAACGCGTGGGCGGCGAAGGCACCACCCATGCATGCTGTTTTTGACAGCAAGTTTGAAAGGCTTATGCCTGTGTTCCGCAGGTATACTGCTGAAACCCGCTGCGCTGGAACCCTCTGCTGGAACCTTGCTGGAACCCCCTTTCTGCGCTGGAACCCCTGCTGGAACCCCTGCCGGAACCCCCCTTTCTGCGCTGGAACCCCTGCTGGAACCCACCTTTGTGCGCTTTTGGTCATTTTTGGAAATTCAACATAGCGTGTGGCCCTTCACAACCTAGGCTTGCTTTGGACTTAGGACACTTATAGGAACTCCTACAGTGACTCTTAGGCATTGTAAACACGTGCACATCGTGGTTCTAGTGGTACCCAAAAAGGGGGGGGGGGTTCTGCGCACACCTTCTAGCGACACACCCCAATACACGGGGCTTGACAAACTTGGATCCTTCTCCATGGACAGGCAGAGGCGGTGCTGCAAAGGTCCTTGCCATGATGTGTTTTTCCGAGAGGCCCCTTGGGGGGCATCTGCTCGGAGGTCCAAGCACCCGTTGTCATCCAGGTTCTCAAGGTACACCGTCTCCTGGCGGCCATCTGCATCCAAGGTAGCTTGGGCATACTCAAATAGGTGCTCCAGGTGGTGGGCCGTACCACCACCACCTACAGATCTGGGTTCCCTTCTAGAATGTCGTGGAGGACGTCACTGAAGCACCCGGGGGATTGCTTGGCGGTAAACGTGGGCAGCATCTTGACATCCGCCATTGCACCATCACATTGCACCTGCATACTCTCCCTTGCGAGGATGTACTGCGTGGGCATTTTGGCGGCATGGACCACTGCCGCCCCCGTCTTGGCCCCCACACTGCCAATCCACCCCTTGGCAAGGTTGTCCACTTTTGGCATTGCAAAGAGGACACATGTGCTAATACAAGACAGGTGCATGCCGTAGACAGGTTTCAAGACAGGGGGCTGTCCGTAGACAAGGGGTGCAAACAAGCTTCAAGACAGGCGCTTGTTGTAAGACAGGTGGCACAAGACAGGGGGGCTGTCGTCCGACAGACCCCCTGTCTTGTGCAAAGACAGGGGCTGTCGTGAAAAAAAAAGTTGGCCAAAACGCAAGCGCACAACGCAACCACTTGTATATTCCGGCTAATTTCACCTTCTTGACTGCACAGAAACCCCAAGAACATGCACAGGTGCGGGGTGTGGAGTGCCAAAAATGTGCTACGACAGGGGGGGGCTGTCGGCCTCATCCTGTTTGGCCGCACCTCATCACCTGGCTACCACTAGCCTTCGCCTTTCCCTATTACCCCCCCGGGACACGCCTTGCCCCCTCTGTCTCTAGCCCGCCCCTGGTGACCACAACCTGTCCTGCCCGCTTGACTCTCTGCTCCGCGCCCACTACCATCGGTGGATCACAGCCCGACTCTCCCAACGGGGTCATGCCTGGCGCCACGTCCACGGTCTAGGGGGTCCTCATCCTCTGGGGCGATGAGCCCTTCCTCCTAGCCGTTGACGGCTCCCCGGCCCACGGCTCTCTCCCTACCTATACTGTCGGGCGCCTTGGTGCTATCTCCTCACCGCACTGGGATGCCCTCCAGCACCGGGGGCTGCGACCAGCCAACCTGCGTCGCCTCCTCTGCGACGTCGTGCTCACCACCATCCTCCTACACAAGCGGCACGCGGTGCCCGTCCTACCCCTCGCTGGCAACTACGCCCCCCAGAAGGGAGGCCTTGTGGACAAGACCCTCGTTAACGACCCTCCGCCAGAGTGGTACGACGTCGCCAACCGACGCCTGGTACGTGCCCCTAGGTGGCCGGCTTGGGACGTCATCCTCAGCCTATGGTTGTCGGGAGCCCCAACGTGAGGTCCGCCATCCTGCACGGTCTCAGCCGGCACAGGCTTGCCCCCCATTTCCCAGACCGGTGCCGCCTCTGGGCCATCCATTACGGGGGCGAAGGACGGAGCCTGGAGGCTGGCCTCTGTGGAGATGAGATCCCCTCTTGGTGTGCCGCACTTCATTCCGCCTTCTTGGCCATCCTCAGTGCGGCTTCCCAGGGCCCCCGCACGGTCTACAAGGACGTGCAGGTGGCTCTAGGTCGCCCCTCCCCACGGCCCTATCCACGTGCGTGATCATGTCCTCGGCCTTGCGCGTCCGAATCGTTCCGGTGCCGCGCTTAGTTGAGCCACACCGCGCTCCTTGTCCGGCGACGTTCTAAGTTGGGGGTGATGCCCCGGGGAGACCCACGCCTTCACGCGCTGGACTACTCTGGGACGCTGACTCGGGTGGATCCAGGGCCTTCGGACGGTTCGTGACAGGGACCCAGAGGCAGATCGGACCGTGGCGTTGTCGTACACCGGCGCTGGGACCCGGACGGCCTGCCGGGAGGAGCGTCCTCAGGTGTGCGGCGAGATCCGTCTTGCTCTTGCGGAGGTAAGACGGAGGACTCCCTTGGCGGGTCTGCGTGGGACCCCCGGGGGACGATGCTCAGGCCCATCGTCCATGGGACCGCGGCACGCGCTCCTCCTCCTCCTCCTCCTCCTCCTTAGGCCCTTCTCACTGCCTCTCAGGCCCCTCTCACTGCTCCCACCTCCACTCCCGCTCAGGCCCCTCTCACTGCTCCTACTTCCACTCCCCCTCAGGCCCCTCTCACTGCTCCCACCTCCACTACCCCTCAGGCCCCTCTCACTGCTCCCACCTCCACTCCCGCTCAGGCCCCTCTCAATGCTCCCACCTCCACTCCCCCTCACGTCCCTCTCACTGCTCCCACCTCCACTACCCCTCAGGTCCCTCTCACTGCTCCTACTTCCACTCCCCCTCAGGCCCCTCTCACTGCACCCACCTCCACTCCCCCTTAGGCCCTTCTCAATGCTCCCACCTCCACTCCCCCTCAGACTCCTCTCACTGCTCTCACCTCCACCCCCCCTCAGGCCCTTCTAACTGCTCCCACCTCCACTCCCCCTCAGGCCCCTCTCACTGCTCCCACAATGTGCGGGACCTTCCCTCTGTGTCGCATTCTTTGGTTCAGATGCAACTCATATCCGTGGGACATCTGTCCAGGTCTGCCTGGTCAATGTCTAAAATGGATGCAGACGATCCTGTGCCTTTAGTGGCAGCCCTGCGAAATGCCGGCGTGCTCTGCTGCTCCGTCCAGGACTACGTGTATGTCCTGAGCCCAAAGGGGACCCCCCCGAAACTGCCCAAGCTTCCCAAACTGCCCACACTCTGCCTCGGCACAGCAGAGGAGGCCCCATGCAGCATGCTCCGGCATTGCGTGGCACAGCACATTGAGGCCTGCATCACTGCAGAGCCCTCCACGAGAAGCGGGCAACGGGTGCCTCAGCCCAAAGAACAGCAATTGCAGGACAACGGGTCGAGTAAGAACGGCCCCACAGGGGTCATGGACGGCGCAGGCAAAGGGGCAAAGGCAAGGGCAGAGGGTCCAGAGCTCCCCTTCTACAGCCGCATTGTGCCTGAGGGCAGGCCGGTGTTCATCGAAGGGGACATTTTCAGGGGCGCCGCCAAAGACCGCAATGGTGTTGCGTTTGATGTTCTGCTGCAGCAGAACGAGCCCGACGCGACGGGCGAGGCCAAGGTCGAGGTGGCACTGGCGACAGAACTGTGGCGGTATCGCGTGCTGCCTTTGCACTTGCCTCTCGTGGAGTGGCAGTCGCGGAAGTATGAAAGCCAAGGGGCGTTGTGCTTTGGGGAGATGGAGTGGGAAGCACGGCCCAACGCCAGCACGCTCCAGGACTGTGATCTCCAATGCGTAGTCTTGCCGACTCTGAGGGTGGGGAAAGTGCTGGCGATTGCCAAGTCCATAGACCGTGCGCAGCATTTCATACAAGGCAGCGATGGACAAGCTGAGGTACACTTTGCACAGGGATTTCCAAAGGGGTCAGTGGAGAGAGGCGATGCGGGGGGCAGGGGGTGGGGTTGGGGGTTCCCTTCTGGGGAGGGGGCAGCAACCTGTTCGCTTTGGGGCGGGCGTTGTTCCCGATTCTGCCCGTTGCTTCCTTCCCGGCTGGTACAAAATGTAACGTCATGCCACGGTATTCAGGTGTGTTCAGGGCAGCTGTGCTGTGCTGCGCTGTGTTGTGCTGTGCTGTGCGCATTTCGTAATGTCAGTGAGTGAGACAGAAGGGTGGCCCGGCGGGGGACGGGGGGGGGGGGGGGGCAGGCAACAAGACGGAATCCTCGGTCCGGCTCGAGCAACACCACCCTCTCGCACATACATACGTCGGTGAACCTTGTATTTGTCCAGGTGGAGCAGTAGGTGGTGATGGGGGGGCGAGTGTGCTGCGGAGGGTTTGTTTCGTGGTGACTACTGGGCACCGTTGTGGGCGGCAGCATGTCCGATCTAGGTGCCCCCTCAGGAAGGCAGCTCAGCCGAGGTGCTGTCGAGCCTCGCAGGAGCTGAACACCCACTCCGTCCAGCCCCGGGGACCTCGGACCTTCCCGGGATGGGATCCTTCGGTGGATCCAATCCCTTTTTGGTCAGAGCGGCTCCCCCCAGTTGGGCTCTGGGTGTCGTCTGTGTCTGGGTCGGAACAGCATTGTGCATGTGACTGCATACCTCCACGCGCTCAACCCTCCCCGTCGACTGTGTGTGCGCACCACCAGTACCGTATCATTGCCTCATTTGCCGGCTGCTGCACCGAAGCACGACCTTTTTCCCACCCGGCCTCCCTGGGATACGGCAGCAGCTTTCTATAGACCTTCGAGCCCGGCGTGAGCATCAGAGGTCCATACGCCTGATCATTCATCAGGATTGTTGTGCTGTCGTGGTGCGCCTCGGGAGCAGAGTAGGAAACACAACGTTTGAAGTTATGGGCGCGCGGCGGGGCGCGCATGTGTGTCGTGGAAATGGGCCGGTCCAGCTGGCCGGGCCCTGTCGCGGCGTCACGCGTGTGTGCGTTGTGGCGCCCAAAAGAAGGTCCGTTTTCACTCCCTTTGGGCAGAATCGGACTGCGCAGCTGCATGTCGAGACCGCTATGCCCTGGTGCTTGATTTTGCCCTGCGGCCTGCGCGAGGGATGTGGTTGGTGGATGGCCTGCCCCAAGGGGGAGGGGGCTGCGGGTGGGCCAGTGGTCTGCCCCCCCCCCCTTTCAAGATGCAGACTGCAGCACAAGGTGATTCTTTGGGGACAAACACCCACGAACTCTGTACTTCTGCACCGGATCTATTCACCTACGGACCGATGCGTGCCCCACACAATGGCAGTTCTCTGTGATTCTGGGCCCCGCACTCCCCTCCCGGCAGGCGGCTTGTCCCGACGTTTTCACGGACGCCGCGCTGCGGGAGTATTGGCAGCGTCAGCACTCGATCACGCTGCCAGACCGTCTGGACGGCTTTGTGTACGTGCAGCTCCCGTCCGTGCCACGCCCGCTGCTGTACCCGCGGTGCGCGGTCCTCCGCTGTGCGATGCCACGCAGCGCCCCCTCGGCAGAGGCCCGCGGCATCGCGGAGACTCTTCAGCGGACGGTACAGCGCGTCGTGTTCCGCAGCCGTTCGGAGTTGCAGCGCCTGTTCGTGCCGGGCCCGTCCGCGGGGGGCACGAGCGGTCCGCAGCCGCTGCCCACATTTGTGCCGGCGTCGGCACTGGGCCCGCCGGTGCCGCTGTTTCGGATCGCGAAAGACTTCGCGACCGCCGCAGCGGTCCTCAAAGCCACCGCGACGGGCCCCGACGCCCCTGACCCTGCCCGGGACCCTGCCTCGGGCAGTCCCCAACGGAGGCAGGCCCCCACAGCGGCCGCCCAACTACCGGCGTTCTTGACGGTGCAGATTTCTGCGGCGCGGCCGAAGGCTCCAGCGGCCGCCCCACCAGACACTGATCAGTCTCAAGGCCGGCCCACGCCCGCACCGGCGCGGCTGCTGCGGCCCGACTTCAAGCGCAAGCCCCGGCAGACCCTTGGCCTGCCCCCCCCGCCCACGCCCCAGCGCACGTCGGTTCTGCAGCCGGAACGCGCGGGCGACGCACGAGCTCCGCATGCGCTGCACGGGCCCAGAAAGCGTGGCGGATCGGAAGCGCCGCGGGCCGTGCGACGTCCCGCGGCCCCGGGCCCTCCGGACGGTCCGGGGCCACAACCTGCGCGTGTTGGTCCCTCGCAGGCCCCACGAGCGCATGCTGTCCGCCACGAACGGCCCAAGGGACGGGGCCTGGCCCCCGCTGAGACCGCACCCGAACGCCGTCACGCTCCGCCCCATCGGCCCCGTCGTGACATCGACCCCGGTCCCGGTCCCGCCCCTACGCCCCCCCCCGTCAGTTCCCCTGCCATTCAGCCGGCCGCCGATGGTGCCCACAGCTCTTGCCCCAGTGCACCCGCAGGTGGTCGCCGCTCCACTGCCAAGAGGCCGAAGTCCGTCCGTGATCGGCCAGCGCCGACCGCCCTCTGCGGGAGCACGGTCACTACCGCACCGAATACAGCTTGTACAGTCCCGGACCCCGCCTCCACAGTCTTTGCTGCGGCGGCTTCTGCCGCTCCAAAAACGCAACTCCGAACCGCCGACACGTCGCATGCGCCGCACCCCAAGAAGCTGCCCGAGGCCCATGCCCCCTTGCCTGCCAGGCCGTGTTCCACTGCCAGTGAGGGTGGGAAGGCACCGGGCGGCACCAAAAGGCGAAAGGCCTCCAAAGAAGGGGATATTCGTGCAAAGCGGACGCGTGTGAATCCGCTTTGCGACACAACGCTTCTGGCGCAGTTCCTGGAAGGGCTGTAGTATCAGAGGGTGTGGCTCGGGGTCCGAGGATTGATGCGCAGAGTTCGCATATGTATTCCTGCATTTTTTCTGTGCATTTCTCCACAGGACAGCGATGCAATGGAAGGGTGGGGTTTACCCCCCTTTCCGTGGGTTTGGCCAAAGTCCCAGCCACTATCTCCTTTCCCTCAACTCCCCCCAATCCCCCAACGGCCTTTCAAGGCTTTGCAATTGACATCACCCGCTCCCTTTTGTCAACCCCCTCCAACTGCCTTCCCAACCGCATCCGACACCCCTGTATCAGTATCTGCAAACCACACATCACTGTTGGCTTACTACAGTGGACTGACTACAAGATCAACCTCTGCAGATGGAATAGCACTTTTGGTCAAAATATGATTTTGGGCCAAATGTATTTGATCTGATGCGTGTTTCATAATACACATTACATCTGCAACATTTTATGTCTGCAACTTTTTAGGTCTACGACTTATTCCATGTACATGATGAATAGATACAATGTGTACCAAATACAAGGTTTTACCGTGCCAATCCTAATTATTCGCGAAAATAATCAATTCCCCGCCCAAGGTGTGGTTTTACCGCAAAATAGAAATATATATACAGAGAAATACAAATCAATGCACACAAACATTCTGCATTTTCCATATCAAAACTGCGTTGTAAAAATTAACATATCTACCACTTGCATCTTGGGGTTTTCAGATGAAATAGATCATATGTGCTTATTGTGCGAACATTCTACAATACATTCTGTATTTTCTGCATCAAAAGTGCCTTGCAAAAATAAACCAACTCCCAATGCATCTTCGGGTTTTCAAAATGTCCTTAGTTTGCAAACATTCGACACACATTCTACATTTTCTACATCAAACATCCTTTCAAAAATAAACTGACTACCACTTGTATCTTGGGTTTTTCAGGCAAATTAGATGGATTGGTCTCAGTTTGCAAACATTCTACATACATTCTACATTTTCTACATCAAACAGCATTCAAAACACCCTGAGTCTTTGGGTATTCAATTCTCCAAACAAAAAAGAGGCAACAGTTTTCCATTTTGACACCAATCATGGAGTCTAGGGCATAAAGCGGGAATTGCCAAATTGCGGTGGCATGTTGTGCATTTTTTTGACGACAAAATTTATTTTCGTGTCTGTCCATTTTTCCAAAGAGTGCCGGTTTTTAGTTGCAAAAACATATTTCCAAACGGCATCAACATGGGGTAGTGGAACATGGTGGCCCAAGGGTGACCCCCCCCCCAAGCACAGAAAGAAATGGGTTGAGGTGAATAGGCTGGTGCATGCTTGTGCCCATTGTCCTTTTTGTCATTTCTTCCATGAGCATATCCGGTTGCGAGGGGGGGTGTAATGCGCATGCGCGCCCACAGGATTTCATGCACACACTGCGCGCACACAGCACACATTGTCCAGTAAAGATGTGCCTGCATATGAGTTAATTGCTTGCCGAAATACATGTAGAATCTCTAATTCTTAGAAATTATTTGTGAGGAAATCACTTTTCGTCAATCCAGTGCCAGGATTTGCGTTGTGCTGTTGTGGGTCTTGAGATGCAGCGCAGGCTTTTCCTTGGAATGAAAGATTACATGTCAAAAAAAAAAAGTGGCTTGAACTATTGAGTGTACCTGACTTGAATGCCTGTGGCACCGGCAACGGCAGGAACTTATTCTCTAAACAGAAATCCGTGTTTTACAGTTGTTTGCACATCCGAGAATGTATTTTTAAATCCTACATTTTTCCTGCAAAGGCATCGCATAATACTGAGAGCAATAAGGCCTACAGAATTGTGTTCCGCACGGATTACTGTATCTTTTGTGGTTTAAACAGGTGTGGTTTTTAGTCTGAAACACGTCACCTCGGATGACACAAAGTTGCATCAGAATTATGTCTATGTGGAAGGAAAATTTATCTCTACCGTCAAAGATTTTCACACGTGGTCTTTCATGACGTTGTTTCTTTGCAATAGATTGTTTTGTCCTTTGCGTGCTGCTGATGAGACCATCCATGTCAAACACACGCGTGATCATCGTCTGGGTGAATTTGTGGGAATGACATGGCTAAGCACTTTGTTGTGCTACCAAATTTGCATTGGACTGTTGCTGTCGAAAAATACATCGGTATCTTCCTGTATACCAGGAGCAGGGCCGTAAAATGCAGCAGCACGGCATCAAGTTGTTTTGCACGTCACAACATGGTTGATGTCCGCAGCATTATGGTGTTCTATTTTACGTCTGGGGCAAGCTAGACACTCATGGACTTTTTGAGAGCAACACCCCGGTGCAAGCTTGTCGTAAGCAATAAAGCTTTTGACCATTTCGTCGTCACAAATGAACCCTGTTGCTAAGGTTTGCCGCTAGCGAATTGCCTAAAATGTGTAACATGAGGTCTGCATTTTCTCCAAATCTACGGATGCAGACCGTGCCCCACCCCAGCCCCAAAGTGGTGTGAAGAGAATAGTTAAGTCTCAAGCTCGTAGTCTCATTTAGATTTGGTGTTGCCCATCCATCGGCACTTTTATGTATGCATGTATTTGACTGATAGAATGGTGTTGCACAGAACATTATTAATGATGTTAACCTTAGCCATACGAATAGGGTTTGGGTTAGCCGGAGGGTTATCATTCAAGCCTAGGTTAGTGGTAGAATTGGCCCCCGAGGCCTTCTCCAAATTAGGTTAGGGTTATCATTATCGCCTAGGTGAATGGTGGAGTTGACCCCCAAGGCCTTCTCCAAATGAGGTTAGGGTTATCATTCAAGCCTAGGTTAGTGGTAGAGTTGGCCCCCTAGGCCTTCTCCAAATGAGGTTAGGGTTATCATTAAAGCCTAGGTTAGTAGTAGAGTTGCCCCCCAAATTCACCAAGTTCCCCAAATTCTCCAAATTCTGCAAATTTGCTCTGCATGGCCTCCTACATTGTCAATCTTTTAGTCCTGCCAACCCAAGCCTGAATCCTCAACGTAACCCTACCACTGTCCCTTTTCATCCTCCACCCCCCTTGTTGGACGCACCTTCGGCGGCGGCGGTGAGGCCGGAGATTCCGGTAGGGTTTCATGCTGCATCGTAAATCTGGCGTGTCACCAACACACAACCTTGGCTCCGCGTCACGTGGCATATTGATAAGCTGTTCGTTCCTTGTAGGCTGCTTGCTCTTTCTCACGGCTCGTATTCGGTGCAACATTCAGAATTACAACAGGCTGCATAAGGGCAGCAAAAGAGGTTGGGAAAGACTGAATCTTCATGTTCATCTTCATGGTAGGGAAGTTGCCAAAATGCATGAAAGTGCAAACAAATGCTACGGATCTGTCCTTTTCCAGCCAGTGATCTTGTAGATATGTCACACTCCTGCATGTATGTGACTTTACTCATCAAAATTGACCCACAAGGTTTTTACCGTCAAAGCGCACCGCTGCGCAAGGTTGCTGCGATCGTGACTGGCAACGTCATTTCCGATCAGCTTTGGCACAAAAAGTCGTCGTTTCCGATCACCTTGGCGCCAAATGTCGTGACTTCGGATCACCTGCCACCAGAAGTCGTCACTTCCGATCACCTTGGCACCAGAAGTCGTCATTTCCGATCACAGGGGCACCAGAAGCAGTCATTTCCGATCAGCTCGGCACAAGAAGTCATCATTTCCGATCACCTGGGCACTAGTGGAAATGACGACTTCTGGTGCCAAGGTGCTTGGAAATGACGACTTATGATGCCAAGGTGATATGAATTGACGAAATTGGCACCAGTAGTTGTCATTCCGCTCACCTTGGCACTAGAAGTCGTCATTTCCGATCACCTAGCACTAGAAGTCGTGTCTTGCGGTCACCTGCAAGGAGTTGAAACGTTGTGGAAAGGCGTTGGGAAGGAGTGGGACCGTGTTTTCATACAATTTGTGGGGTCCATACCTAGGGGTTGCCTCTCTTTGCGCGCCATTTTGGGAGGGGTTGGACGTCAAGGTGTCTCGGGTGAACTTGCTGCAAAAGTAGCATGTTGCACACGTGCAGCGCAAGTATTCTCCCAATACCCCATGGCCAAGCCCTTGTTCGATGCACGATGCGCTATGTTCTCATGGCTACCTCCTAGCGTTCCCATACCCATAAGCATCTCTCGGGGGAGCGGGACGCACCGTATGCACACCGCACACCGTGCGCACACCATGTTCGCACCGTGCGCGCACTGTGCATCTTTTTTATTTAGACATTTCACTTGACCCAGATTCTTTCTAGGTTTCATATTGTCCAACGCTTGGACCGTGGAATGTTAGTTCAGACTGAGAACCTGATCAGATGCCCATTTGCTGACTGTGTTCTTGGCGCCCATGTTGCTGAAAGGGGCCTTTCTGTGACTTTCTATGAGAGTCTGTTTGGCGGGTGAAAGCTGTGTAATTGCCCAAAAGGATGCGCACCGTGCACCCGCACCCACTTTGACCCTACCATTTTTCTGTTCCAGGTCTGGAAGCCTATTTTTTTTCGAGTTGCAATGGCTTTCTGTTTTGGGTCCCTTTCGGAGATCAGTGCCCCTGTGCCGCCCTTGGCATCCTCTGACAAACAGGATGTCAAGTTGTACCTCAGCTGCTTGGAGGGCTCCGAATTCAGCTGGGAGAACCCAACAGGCGGTGGGTGCCCTGCAGGCCGTACCCAGTCCCAACCAGAAGTCGGGAGCCCATTGCGCAGCTGCCTACGAAGGGCCACTGCCCCTTGCGCGCCCAAGTGCGTTTCTTGGGGGCCCACGGTGGTTTTGGTGGCGCGGGTGTCACCGAAAGCCCTGCCAGCAAGCTGTGCAACGCCTGTCAACTGGGCATTTCCGGTCCAAAGCGCGCCCAAACGCACGCGGCTGGCGATGCTTCTCCGGCGCTTCTCTATCCGCAGCCGAAAAGGCAAAGTCTGGGACGTGTCCCAGTGTTATGAGCCTTCCGTCCGGACATGAGCTGCTCCTCTCCTGGTGGTGTGGGAGGCACCCCCAGGATCGTTTCCTGAGCACTGCCTCCAGAAGGTCATGCATCCCCTTTGGCCCTGCCATTAACAAACACAGTCCCAGTCATAACAAGGATAAGACCAGACTTGGAGTTCGTGTGTGTCCCAAAAACTTCAAAGTGTGAATCTTGTGGATCCAAAAGTCAACAAGAGTCAACAGGAGGGGGGCAGAGTGGACTCACCCCAAACAGGAAGGGAAGGGAGCAGGAAGGGAGCATGGGTCTGGCATGTGGCTTGCGGTTGGAGCACGCCCCCACTGCCTGTCGGATTCTTCCCCCTTGGAAACCATGTCCTGCCTCTGGCAGTAGTCGGCAGCAAGGCATTTTAGTGCGCTGAACCCGTGGCCCACACTGCATAGGAGAAGTCAAACCTCACAGTTTGGGCATTACCCCCCTCCGTGAATTATTTGACCCCTCCGTGAATCATTTACCCCCCTCCGTGAATTATTGGACCCCTCTGTGAATTATTTACCCCCCTCCGTGAATTATTTGACCCCTCTGTGAATTGTTTACCCCCCTCCGTGAATTGTTTACCCCTGATTGAAATGTTGGGCGTTACACGCATGCGCGCGCACATGAGCACCCGCTCGCACACGTACGCATACACGCTTCCGAACACCTGGCATACAGTTTGGACATGATTTGAAAATGGTGGTTGTTACACGCACGTGCGCACGTGAGCACCTGCTCGCACTCGTACACACGCGTATGCACCTGAGCACACGAACACGCATGCGTGCGCAAATGAGCACCCTCTCGCACACGTACACACACACCCTTCCGAACACCTGGCGCCGTTTTGCGTACTGTGTGCTGTCCGGCTTGAACACAATCAAACACATTCTGCGGCTCAAGAACCTTCCGCCTCAATTCGATCGCCACCAACATTGCCTTGGTTGTTGAAACCGGACCCACATTTGAGTCATTTGAGCACACCCTGATCAGTGGGGGGGGGGGGGTGCTGGGATAAGCGTGTGCAAAATACTGATGATGGTACTCATCGAGTCGTACTTGCTGTCTTTGAGCCCGGTAGAACCGGCAATCATCATCAGTCTCCTCATCAATCAGGTTTGGGCCTGCGGGGGAGCGTTGATAACTGTCTATCATCCAGGTTCTTTCCTGAGCACTTCGATGCACACTCAGCCTGCTGGCGGAGTCGCGCAGATCAAACGCCGAGCAAAAAAAAAAGAAACCCGACCCACATTTGAGTCATACATCAGAAAAGATGAGCCACCTTGTCGCAGTGAACTTCCTCTGCGCACTCCGCTGGATTCTCCAGATTTTGTGCCGCAGGCGTGTTTCTTTGTGTGTACAGATAAGGTTGCCCCACGTTTTCTACATCTCACGGGCGGTCCTGCTCAGGGCACATATGAGACTACATGTGGCCGCTCCGTGGGCCCCAAACGGTTCACGAGGCGGGTTTTTTTTCCAAATTTGTTGCGCTGCAGTAGCCCAGTGCACTGGCAGCCTAGTATTGCATATTTATTTGTTTTTTTTATTTTATCTATATTTCTAGTTTTTGCCCCCCTGAATATGTTGAAGAGTGCTAGGCTGAATATCGATAGGTTGGGTACCCACTGCAGTCATCAGGCATAAGAGTACGTTGGCCGTGAAGTGTTGGTGAGTGGCAGAATTCCCCATTTAGCAGCCAGCCAGTGAGTGTGCTGAGTTTTTTTTTTTTAATACGGTACCCGAGACTCGGATTCTGCGCCTTTGGAAACATGGCGAAAATGGGACCATGGAGAATGGGGAATGGCACCCATTTTTTCAACCATTTTACTACCTTCTTCCCATGTTCCCGCCACCCCTCAGCCTGTTCATACACTTACTATCATATTTCCCCATTTTCCTTTATGGGAATGCTGTTCACATGTTTATCCATTTCCCCCCATTTCTGCCCATTTCCTCTCCACCATTGTAGGTGTCGCCCATGCATTGGCATGTGTGGGCGTCCGTAGGCGCTTGTAGGGCCACAAGAAATTTTGTTCCCTGCTCCATCTGGCACGGTTTTCTCTGTTAGCTGAAGGCAATTCTTCTCCAACAATGCCCCAGGTGCATTGCTGGCATGCTGACAGCCTTTCTCAGGTCGGGAAGGGGCTTTTGCCCACTGGAGATGGTGACCCACTGCATTCTGGCTTGCGAGAATTTCTCTCTGGTGCTGAGAAGATGTTTTCCTTGTCCGCTGGTGTGGGTGGCATTCTTGGGGGCTGGCAGAGCTGTCCAGGTACCGATGCCGTCTATTTGCATACCATTGGGGCATGTCATGGCACTGGCCGTGGGGATGGCACCAGCTGTGGGGATGGCACGGCACCTCAGGGCACCTGCGGGTCGTGCCTGGGTCCCCCTCGCACTCCGTCACAGGGTTCACAAGCATTGCGCAGACCCGGTGACGACGGCGCCCTCCACCTCCTCCCTACCCACAGACACAACTGGATTGCACCTCCTCAGCCCGACCCTAGCCACAGCTGTACAGGCAGAGGTGTACGCTGTATGCTGCCTCTGCCATCAAGCAAGCCGCACCTCCATCCCGCCACCACATTCTTCTTTGTCATGTTTGCGAGGGAGGGCCCCGTTGAGCATGTGCAGCTCTTCAGACTCCCGTCAGAAAAAGTGGCACACAGAGCCAGTAGAGCTGAACGTGCATCCCAACAGGCAGTTTCCGGCTCATTTTGTGATTCATATGCCCTCGTGTCTGCATATCTTGTTTTATGTTGCGCGTCCCTTGCATAGTGGGGCGAGGGGACCATCCCTTGGGGTATGTTCCCTCGGGGGTGCGACCATATGTATCCGGCCAGGGACGGGGCTTGCATCTGGCAGCATCTGGCAGCAATGTGCACTCGCATGTGCCTCCATATGCAGTTGCTGTGTTTTTCTTGTTCCAGATTGCCGCGGTGTTGCAGTGCAGTGCACTGGCAGCAGATCTGTGGCACATGTTTATATTATTGTCTTGTTGTTTTCCGTTAACACGGGGCCAGCATGAGCATCTAGTTTACCCCCTCCTCATTGCATCCTCGCACTATAAACATGCACAAGTGCTCTCACGTACGCACGCGCACACATGCAGTCAGCGTGACGACATGTGGCCGCTGCATGGGCTACAAGGCAAAGTTGCTGTGTTTTTCTTGTTCCAGATTGCCGCGGTGTTGCAGTGCAGTGCACTGGCAGCAGATCTGTGGCACATGTTTATCTTTTTGTCTTGTTGTTTTCCGTTAACACGGGGCCAGCATGAGCATCTAGTTTACCCCCTCCTCATTGCATCCTCGCACTATAAACATGCACAAGTGCTCTCACGTACGCACGCGCACACATGCAGTCAGCGTGACGACATGTGGCCGCTGCATGGGCTACAAGGCAAAGTTGCTGTGTTTTTCTTGTTCCAGATTGCCGCGGTGTTGCAGTGCAGTGCACTGGCAGCAGATCTGCGGCACATGTTTATCTTTTTGTCTTGTTGTTTTCCGTTAACACGGGGCCAGCATGAGCATCTAGTTTACCCCCTCCTCATTGCATCCTCGCACTATAGACATGCACAAGTGCTCTCACGTACGCACGCGCACACATGCAGTCAGCGTGACGACATGTGGCCGCTGCATGGGCTACAAGGCAAAGTTGCTGTGTTTTTCTTGTTCCAGATTGCCGCGGTGTTGCAGTGCAGTGCACTGGCAGCAGATCTGTGGCACATGTTTATATTATTGTCTTGTTGTTTTCCGTTAACACGGGGCCAGCATGAGCATCTAGTTTACCCCCTCCTCATTGCATCCTCGCACTATAGACATGCACAAGTGCTCTCACGTACGCACGCGCACACATGCAGTCAGCGTGACGACATGTGGCCGCTGCATGGGCTACAAGGCAAAGTTGCTGTGTTTTTCTTGTTCCAGATTGCCGCGGTGTTGCAGTGCAGTGCACTGGCAGCAGATCTGCGGCACATGTTTATCTTTTTGTCTTGTTGTTTTCCGTTAACACGGGGCCAGCATGAGCATCTAGTTTACCCCCTCCTCATTGCATCCTCGCACTATAGACATGCACAAGTGCTCTCACGTACGCACGCGCACACATGCAGTCAGCGTGACGACATGTGGCCGCTGCATGGGCTACAAGGCAAAGGTGCTGTGTTTTTCTTGTTCCAGATTGCCGCGGTGTTGCAGTGCAGTGCACTGGCAGCAGATCTGTGGCACATCTTTATCTTTTTGTCTTGCCGTTTTCCGTTAACACGGGGCCAGCATGAGCATCTAGTTTACCCCCTCCTCATTGCATCCTCGCACTATAAACATGCACAAGTGCTCTCACGTACGCACGCGCACACATGCAGTCAGCGTGACGACATGTGGCCGCTGCATGGGCTACAAGGCAAAGTTGCTGTGTTTTTCTTGTTCCAGATTGCCGCGGTGTTGCAATGCAGTGCACTGGCAGCAGATCTGCGGCACATGTTTATCTTTTTGTCTTGTTGTTTTCCGTTAACACGGGGCCAGCATGAGCATCTAGTTTACCCCCTCCTCATTGCATCCTCGCACTATAAACATGCACAAGTGCTCTCACGTACGCACGCGCACACATGCAGTCAGCGTGACGACATGTGGCCGCTGCATGGGCTACAAGGCAAAGTTGCTGTGTTTTTCTTGTTCCAGATTGCCGCGGTGTTGCAGTGCAGTGCACTGGCAGCAGATCTGTGGCACATGTTTATCTTTTTGTCTTGTTGTTTTCCGTTAACACGGGGCCAGCATGAGCATCTAGTTTACCCCCTCCTCATTGCATCCTCGCACTATAAACATGCACAAGTGCTCTCACGTACGCACGCGCACACATGCAGTCAGCGCGACGACATGTGGCCGCTGCATGGGCTACAAGGCAAAGTTGCTGTGTTTTTCTTGTTCCAGATTGCCGCGGTGTTGCAGTGCAGTGCACTGGCAGCAGATCTGCGGCACATGTTTATCTTTTTGTCTTGTTGTTTTCCGTTAACACGGGGCCAGCATGAGCATCTAGTTTACCCCCTCCTCATTGCATCCTCGCACTATAGACATGCACAAGTGCTCTCACGTACGCACGCGCACACATGCAGTCAGCGTGACGACATGTGGCCGCTGCATGGGCTACAAGGCAAAGTTGCTGTGTTTTTCTTGTTCCAGATTGCCGCGGTGTTGCAGTGCAGTGCACTGGCAGCAGATCTGCGGCACATGTTTATCTTTTTGTCTTGTTGTTTTCCGTTAACACGGGGCCAGCATGAGCATCTAGTTTACCCCCTCCTCATTGCATCCTCGCACTATAGACATGCACAAGTGCTCTCACGTACGCACGCGCACACATGCAGTCAGCGTGACGACATGTGGCCGCTGCATGGGCTACAAGGCAAAGTTGCTGTGTTTTTCTTGTTCCAGATTGCCGCGGTGTTGCAGTGCAGTGCACTGGCAGCAGATCTGTCGCACATGTTTATCTTTTTGTCTTGTTGTTTTCCGTTAACACGGGGCCAGCATGAGCATCTAGTTTACCCCCTCCTCATTGCATCCTCGCACTATAAACATGCACAAGTGCTCTCACGTACGCACGCGCACACATGCAGTCAGCGTGACGACATGTGGCCGCTGCATGGGCTACAAGGCAAAGTTGCTGTGTTTTTCTTGTTCCAGATTGCCGCGGTGTTGCAGTGCAGTGCACTGTACTCTTTTGATCTACGTGCCAGAGCCCTTTTGGAAATCATTTCTCTTTGAATACACTCAGGCTGCACACACAACCCCTTGGTCACAAATCATTCGATAGTGAGTCATTCACAGCCAATCAACAGTGCATTCCAAATAGGTTGCATTTGCTGCTGTTGAGCATGCTTCCTATGTCTGGAACACCAGCACCACCACAAAGAAAAGCTCAGTGCGCATTTTTCAATAGACAGCCCGAATTGTTCACACCAGCCGTTGTGTTTGGAACAAGAAAACAAGAAGGAATGGATGCTATGATGGTAAATGAGATGGGTCCGGGAAAACAACACCAACATGCGCAGATGTTGGCAAACAAATCAAGCACAAAGCTCTTAGCTGGGGAGGTCTCAGCTCTGAGGGTGCACCACATGAGTAGTGGCAGTATCTTAGTTGGAGACACAAAGGCCAAGGCAAGAATGCCACCAAGACGAGCAGGAGGAGACACTGAAGCGTAGCCACCAGGTGGTCCGCGAGCCCAATTATGTGAGGTAGTGCACAGAGCAGGTAAATTAGTATACAGTTAGGCTTCTTTGAGCTCTTCAAGAGTTTCCTGTGTAGCCACCGTCAAGTGTTTGGTGAGGTCTGATTTCAGGGAGGCTTTGAGCATTTTGTCAAACAGTGACACCTGCCGTGCACATTGGGTGGAATACCATGCTCAATGATGCCAGCCACACAAATTGGTACATCGGAAAAGTTTGCTTTGAAGATGCAGGGTGATATGGATTGTTTCTTGCATCGTTGTTTGATTACAGCAAGCAAGCAACATCCCCCCTAGAAGGGTCAGAAATCTTGTTTATCAGATTGCACATTTGGATAGAGCAAGAAGGTTAAACAGCAATAGAGCATTTGTAAAGAAGGGTTGCAATTGCAAATGACCACCTTGATCGTGTCAACACCCATTACTATCCGTGCATAGTCGTATACTATGTTGTATGTCCTGCCCTCCAAGATTGCCGCTTTCGCAAACTTCTCACTGCAAGAATCGTTCAAATTGCATCCGGTGTTGTGGTGTGGCATGCAAATACAAAGCAAAAAGCGATCCACAAATGCTTCTTGATTAAACAAAATTCTTCAAATGTTTGTACGTACAATGTACAATGTACGTTGCAAGTAGAGTGCAACTGACAACCTGTCTTTTGGGGAGCAAGTGGCTGGTGGTACACTGGGACCCCGCGCAACTAGCAGGGTTTTGTGAGCTTAGCCCAAATATGTCAATTTGTGGTCTGGTGTTTGCTTTCTATGCCTTCCATGCCTTCTTCTCTTGCATTTTGGGGGTTTTTGGTGGTTTTTGAAATTTTTGTCCGCGCACCTAGGCACTGGGGGGGAGGGGGGGCAGGTTTGTCACACCTCCGATCCACAATCCGTGCTGATCCTAGTTGTGTGTGTATGGGGGGGGGGGGCCGGGGCGGTGTTCCAGGATCTCCGATCTGCCGTGGATTGGAATTGCAAACCTGCCATTTGACAAGTGTAAGGAGCCTTTCAAGATAAATTGAACAAATGGCATCTCTTGTTGCCTTGAGGTTTGAGAACACAGCACGACACGGCACGACACAACACAACACAAGCCGTGCCCTATTGTATGAATTGAATGGATGCATGCTTGTGTTGGCGTGTTGCTTGATGGGGACCTCGTGGCGGGGGCCCTATTTTCAAGGTCTTTGTTGGGACGAGGTCAACACAACATGGATGGGGGTGGTGGTTATTTTTCACCTCCGCGTGAGGCGGTTGGGTTGGCATGCCTGTTGCCCTAGGTGTGTGCGCAAGCCATCCAAAAATCACTGCTTTGCGTCAAAGTTCGAACCACTCTCAAAGCCTTTTATGACCGTGGGGGGTTTGCGAACCGAACAAGTCACCTCTCACTTGTTTCCAGTTTCAAAGGATGCAAGGTTTCAAAAGGTGTCCGGCAGAATCGCCGGCAGAATCCCAGTGAATATTAACGCCACGGCGTCTCTTCTCCAAGGGCAAAGGTGTACCACGGGTGCATTGCGGGACTCAAGCTATGGGGCATTCTCATCGCTAGACAAATCGCCGTTCAAAAACGGAACACCAATAGCCAATAATCTGATCACAGGATCGAGATGATCCCCGGGAACGTGGGACCGTTTTGTGGCGAACGAGGGTGGGGTAGTAGGGCATTTGAGCCGCACCCTCACCACTGGAGTCGTAGGTGTTGAACGATTCCTCAGGGGCTAGTTGGGGACAGGGATCGTTTTCAATTCCAAGTTTAAGCTTCGGCTCCATCAAGCCCTGCATCCCTTTGACTGTGGAAGATCACTAGTTCTAGCAAGGAGTACCCTGTGCTCTGGCTGCGCGGCATGGTTTCACCGCTCTAGGGGGGCACGTCTTCACAGCCGTCACCCAAGGAGTCATCCCCACGGCGCCATTATTTCCATCGTGTTTGCCCGCTCTTTTATCCCCAGCCGCCTTCCTTCCCTCCATCCTGCTGTTTGTACGCCGCACCTCCCCCACACGCTGTACGATAGACCTCTTGAGCCCTTGTGCAGGGTACTGGAACCGTGTATACTTAGTGGTTTGGTGCCTAATTTGTGGGTACATGCATGCTGTGGGCACGTGCTGTAGACATGTGCCGTGGACACTGGCTGTGGTGCATGCCATGAGGACAGGCTGCGAACACTGGTTGTTAGCATGTGCTGTGAACACTGGCTGTTGGCACATGCTGTGAACACTGGCTGTTGACAATGCAAATGCCCATGCAATTTCTGTGACTGCTTGGTTTGGGTGAAACGGGTGGGGCAACTGACAATACCCGCAATACCCAGAGCTCTCGCACAGCAGTCCACTTTTTGCAATATTGTAGTTTGATAGAAAGCATCAGCACCAGCATCATCCTCTCCTCCTCCTCCTCCCAGGGTTACCAGCTGGCTGCTGTGTGGTAATAATAATAGGACTCCATGAAAAGCGATACTGCCTGATTGCCCCCACTCAAACACCCAATATGGTGTGTGGATCTCATCTGCTGGCATTCCTATCATCATCTCCGATTTCTATTATTTCCAGCTTTCCAGCTTTCATACACAATGATTGGATCAGGCCGTCTGGCAGGCGCGTGGGCCGGCGCTCAAATGGCAGAAGATCGCCCCATCCTCGGAGCTATGGTTGGCCAACACATTGGGCATGGAATTGCTGAGGGATCACCTGGCGCTGGCATGATTGGTGGTGCTGCCATCGGCGCAAACATGGCGGATAATGCCCCTGTTATGGGGGCCATGGCAGGAGGAGCCCTGGGATACGGCATGATGCAAGGCAATGACCGCGCGGGAGCACTTGCTGGAGCTGCGGTTGGAGCAAACATGGCGGACAATGCCCCTGTTCTGGGTGCTCTTGGTGGCGCCTATGTTGGTCAAGGCTTTGTGAATGAAAACCCAACTGCTGCCACCCTTGGTGGTGCATATCTGGGCTCTCAGGCCTTCGACAACCACCCTTTCATGGGGACAATGGCGGGTGCATATGCTGGCCAACAGTATGCGAATTACAACTGGACAGCCTAAGACCATTTGATCCAGGTGTACGCATAGTCCCAGCATTCGGTCAGACATGACCTCCACAAGGTGGCTACTGACGCTTACTCAGGCTCATGTCTCACATGTCTGAAAAGAACAGTGACACCGGGCAGTGGGAACCCTACATAGTGCAAACATGAGCCCAGTTCCCTCACAGAACCCAATACCTAATAGTAGGATGTAACGCTGTGCCAGAGCACTTTTTCACAGTCCCTGCCACATATTACTTGGGTTCATCACAGCGTTATATCTGCAATCATCCATCGCGAATTCCAATTGCTCCGCCGGGTGCACATGTGCCCGTGAACGCTCCTTTTTTACCTACCCCGCAGTCTCTTCGGCTTTTCTTGGCCTTCTTTGTGGCATACTCCACGTTGCCATGGGAACTGCACTGCCTCTGCATCCCTCATTTCTTGTGATGAGGACGACCGATTTTGAGGAGTGTTTCTCGCGACCCATTTTTCAAATCATCCACTACAGTCCCCGAATTATGCACGCTATCAAGCCAAAAGACACTGCGCTATGCCTTTTCGTTTTTCACTGTGAGGTTTGCCATGAGAATGGGCGCTCACACCGACGTTGCGTGCCGATGTCCAGAACGAAAGGTGACGATTGGCACAAGGCTGTTGTAGGTCATGGATTTTGAGTTCGTTGGGCTATGTCTCTCTTATGAGATTGCCTCGCGTGCCATTACCAAAAGTACTGCAGAAAAAGTTTCAGGCAATTGCCATTGGACGCTTTGTTGCCTTGGAGGGATGTATTTTTGGAGGGAAGGAGGGCTCGACGCCATTGGTTGCTCGCTTTTGCTGCGCATAGGCATGTGCTTCTGCGGGCTCTATTGTCTTCTACAGAATGGTTTTACGACTCATTTGGTTTGTCGAGTGGCAATTTTCTGGTTTGCTCTGGGTGGGCGTTCTCTAGGGAAGCGCAGATAGGGGGCTGGGAGGTCATTCTGCTGTGCAAGGTGCACGTACCTGGGACTAGGGACTGTTTGTTTGCTCAGCATTGTGTACACAAGCAGAACACTGGGGCCCTTGGGTCGATTTTCTCAGTGCAAGTGAGGGATATCATGGGACCCACCCTCATCCAAAAAGGGACTAGGCACTGGGTGGGGGGGGGGGGTTCTGGAGCTCCGATCCATGATCTGCGCCAATCCTTTCGGGGGGGGGGGGGGGGGTTGTGACCTATGATCCACGATCCATGGTACGATCGACAGTCCAATCCATTGCCATGCACAAGGTACAGTACAGAGAATCCCAACATCAATCCCATAGTAGGCGGGGTCATAACACTCATATCTATCCAACATGGTCAACCTTGAAAGAAAGTGCACCCACTGCTGAGTTGTGACATGCCAGCACAAAGCAAAATTAACTATGATCCACGCAAGCACCAAGCAAAAAAACGAGCCACGCATGCTTCTTGAGTAAACATTCAACAACAAGGCAAAAACGAACCATAAATGCTTTCCAAGCAAGAATCGTACAAATTGCATCCGGTGTTGTGGTGTGGCATGCAAATACAAAGCAAAAAACGATCCACAAATGCTTCTTGATTAAACAAAATTCTTCAAATGTTTGTACGTACAATGCACAATGTACGTTGCAAGTAGAGTGCAACTGACAACCTGTCTTTTGGGGAGCAAGTGGCTGGTGGTACACTGGGACCCCGCGCAACTAGCAGGGTTTTGTGAGCTTAGCCCAAATATGTCAATTTGTGGTCTGGCGTTTGCTTTCTATGCCTTCCATGCCTTCTTCTCTTGCATTTTGGGGGTTTTTGGTGGTTTTTGAAATTTTTGTCCGCGCACCTAGGCACTGGGGGGGAGGGGGGGCAGGTTTGTCACACCTCCGATCCACAATCCGCGCTGATCCTAGTTGTGTGTGTATGGGGGGGGTTGGGTTGGTTGGGTTGGGTCAAGGCCTCGCCTGGTCGCCTACCCACGGTCCGCGCCGCCTTCCCTGCCGGACCCGACTGGGCGGCCGTACCCGGGTGTCCGGTCACAAGGCCTACCGGACTGTTGACCGCCCCCAGACCCCGCGGTGGCGCTCGCGGGCGGGAGATGCCGCCGTGCCTGTGTGTATGTGCCCTTGTGTGTCTGGGGGGGGGGGGGGGCTGTGGCACACCTGCTTGCTCCATTGTTGTTCGGCCGTGGCGCACATGGCACGGGGAAGTGTGTGCCTGGTGCTCCAGGCCCCGGCAGGGAGGCTGGAGAGCCTGACTCTGAGCCCGCCGGGGGAGATGTGGGCCTGGGCTCGCAACCTCCACGTCACAAGGACATACTACCCAACCACTCCACGACTGCCTATTGGCACGGGAAGGCGGTGGTACGTGGCACGACTGGGGTCAGACCCGCACTCCTTGACTGCCTTAGGCACAGGTGGTGCTGCCTCGCGGGCTGGGTCCGGCTCCCACGGCCGAGGGCGTACCCCGGGCAGGTGGAGGGGCACCAGGGCGCAGAGTGTGCTTCCCTGCCCTGGGTGCCGCCAGTGCTGGCTGCACTGGCTGCGGCGCTACAGCCCGCGTAGACGAGGGGGCCCAGAGGGCACCACACCCGAATGGCCTCTCCTTTGAGGAAGGGGGGGGGGGGCAGGGGTCGGCTGGTGGCTGTCTGGCCTCCAGGGGTCGCCCACAACTGCACTAGAGTGCACGGGGCTGTGCTGGCCTAGGCGTCTGTGATGAAGTTGGAGGGGCACGTGCACACCTGGAGGTTCCCTAGGCAGGCCGCTCAAGGGATACCCACAGCGGTCAAGCGGTGAGCCCTTCACAGCCTCCACTCTTTAGGCCCTGAGGGCGCCGACTCCGTGCACCCCTCCCGTCGGGGGCGCAGGCGGGGGGGGGGGGTCAGGGTGGTGGATGGGTCTACCTGTTCACTTGTGTGGGAGAGGAGGACCACCTGCTGGGTTACCATGCGGGTCCCAGATCCCATCATACTCGTCGCTCGGCGTCCGCTCCCTGAGGGACCTCGATCACCATGTGACGGCCTGCAGTGAGGGTGCGAAGGCATGCTGGGGGGGGGGGGTGCTGGGCCTGCTTTCGGTCCGGCCCCATTTCTGTTGGGGGGGGGGTGGGGGCAGCAAAAGGTCTGCTCCCCTGTTTCCTGGTCCCCAAGGGGAACCAGCCCACGGCCTGCACCCTCGCTTTGTGGTGGCTGAAATTTGGGCCGACAGAGTGTATGGGGGGGGGGAGGGCGGTGTTCCAGGATCTCCGATCTGCCGTGGATTGGAATTGCAAACCTGCCATTTGACAAGTGTAAGGAGCCTTTCAAGATAAATTGAACAAATGGCATCTCTTGTTGCCTTGAGGTTTGAGAACACAGCACGACACGGCACGACACAACACAACACAAGCCGTGCCCTATTGTATGAATTGAATGGATGCATGCTTGTGTTGGCGTGTTGCTTGATGGGGACCTCGTGGCGGGGGCCCTATTTTCAAGGTCTTTGTTGGGACGAGGTCAACACAACATGGATGGGGGTGGTGGTTATTTTTCACCTCTGCGTGAGGCGGTTGGGTTGGCATGCCTGTTGCCCTAGGTGTGTGCGCAAGCCATCCAAAAATCACTGCTTTGGGGGCACGTCTTCACAGCCGTCACCCAAGGAGTCATCCCCACGGCGCCATTATTTCCATCGTGTTTGCCCACTCTTTTATCCCCAGCCGCCTTTCTTCCCTCCATCCTGCTGTTTGTGCGCCGCACCTCACCCACACGCTGTACGATAGACCTCTTGAGCACTATGAAGCAGTGAACCATTGGACTGACGGCTGAAAGTGTCTAAGGCGAGGACATCCAGTCAATCAGTACCGACCATTGAGCCCCTCGCCTCCCTCCCTTCCTCTACCTCAGTGGCTTGATTGAAGTGTTACATCCAATTCGAACCCCAGACACTGTCTCAAGCTGCGTCGCGCGCAGCCAGCAGCCCGGCCACCTGCACTGTATCTGCAGCCTCATCTCACTGAGTTCCGCACCATGGAGCAGTATATGCCCAAGCCCAACGTCATGACCTCTTTGGACCTTCAGAAGTTTGTGGAATTCAATTGCCCCCTGGTCTGGTGTGGTCTAATCGGGCCCATTTGGCTGCTGATGCTACTGGGCTGCCTATGGCGTGCCCGCCGCGACCGGGTGCGCCGCCAGAACTTCATCGCCACTTATCACACGTTTATGGTCAAGACTGCCGCACCTGCTTCCTCCTACTCCTCGTTGTACATCCCCAACGGTGCACTGGTGGTGCTTCCAGGGGCGGAGCAGTGGAGGATCGAGGACTGCCGCTTGAGGGACGACAGTTGTGGACCTACCAGTCCACCGCAGCCACCAACTCCGCCGCAGAGCGGGCCCTGCGGCATCCCACAGGCGTACTGGTTGATGCAGCAGGTTGGATCGCAGTGGGCAGCGGACCGCGCCGAGCGTCCCCATATTTGGGCCTGTGAAAGACCGACGAAGGTAGTCACGAGTCATTGAGCACGGGGGCAGCGGGGGCGGTGCACTGTTGCAATGACGCGACAGTTCGGTGGGGAATGGAGGGCAGTTCGATGGGGAATGTGTCGATTTGTGGCAATTGTGTTTTTTGAACGGGGGAACAAAATTCCTTTCCACTGCCAGTGGTGGCCCTTTTCAACGCTTTCCGCATTTATTGCAGGGGGATCTGTCATTTCCAAAATGCCTCCAATGTGGGTCAAAATTGTGTTTGTCGAAAGAAATTGCGCATCCTTTTAGTTCGCTCCAGCGAATGTATTTCAGCCACTTTACGTCCATAATGTCCCATTTTGACACACAGAAGGTCTTGAAAGTGGACTGGCGAGGCCTCAAAGCAAGGACGTGTACCTCTCACAATGTGTTGAATAGATTAGCCGAGTTGACATTACAAATTGACGCAACCGTATCTGGTGTCGTTGCTGCGATCATAAACATGACTGATTAAGCATGCGGATCATAGTGTGAAGGCCTGCACATGGCTCGTGGTGCCTGGGGAAGTCGGATTTTCGCTTTCGGGGGATCAATGGTTTTCGCTTTTTTCGCTTTCGGGGAAGGAGGGGGTGGTCATGGGAGCCCGGGGGGTGTCTTTGAAAAGGGCTCCATTGACATGGGGCCACTAGTTCCATTGGCACCAAGGTCGCCAGAAGGAAATTTTGTCAACGTTGGTCTATGTAAAAAGGCTGATGCATGCATGTCTACCACATGTTGCTAGAATCATACCCTCCCCCCCTTGAAATTCCCCCCACCCAAGGGGGGAACCGTCACCTTGGCCGAGAAAGCATGGGAAATACTAGGCACCAAAGGCACCGAAGAAAGTTTTTACAAGACGCCGAAGCTGATTTAGACTGGTGGTGGAACCAGTCTTGGTTTTATAACCCTCTTTAGTGTCTAGGGTGGACCCACTAGGTTTAGCAAGCAACAAGCAGCAAGCAAGCAGCAAGCAGCAAGCAAGCAGCAAGCACGCGCGAAATGGGGGGGAAATCACAGCTCCATCGTGGTGCTTCAGATTCGGCCAAAATTTTGGTGGATGGTACCTATGGGTGTGAGGAACAATCACACAAAGTATGAGCTAGAAACTCAGGAACGGGCATCGCAAGTACCGGACCTCCATTGCAAAATCTGCAATTTAGGGCCAAAATCAGCCTTTTTTTGCCCAAAACCACCCATGAACCTGCTGAAAACAGCCAAATGAAAGGAAATAGTGGCTACTCTACACATGCAGCTAGATTTCCCCGTGCCAAAGGGCCCTCTGGGGCCCTCTAACTCCACAATGTGTCCGTGAACCGCCCCCAAAAGGCCCCCGAAAGCCCCAGAACTTGTGCACATTGGCCGCCGACAGCCCCAAACCAAAAACAGACCATATCTTGGGCTACGTGGCTCAAAATGCGATTTTGAGCGCACCTAATCCACCTGCAACCACCCGCTTTTGGTGGTTTCCACCCCTCAAATTGCCCTAACCGACACCTAGACCCCCGTACCTCGGCTCAGTGGGCTGCGGCAAGCTGCAGGGGGTAACCCAAAGAGGTGGGTGCCAAAATGGGTCAACAAGGTCCACTGGATGCAAAAAAAAATGACTTTTTTCAAAAATGATCCTGGACCACATGGAATGCCAAAACAAGTGTTTTTGGCGCATTTTGAGCTCGTTGTGGCCCGTTGTGGCCCTCCTAAAATCCCAAAATGCCTTGAAAATGGGCTGTTTTGCGACAAAAAATGGGTCCAAAATGGGTCAAAAATGGGATTTTCCAAAAATGATCCTAGACCATTTGGGGTGCCTAAACAAGTGAAATGAGCCCATTTTGAGCCCCCTGCAAGCCATTTTGGCCCCTCCAAAGTCACAAAATGCCTTGAAAATGGGTTGTTTTGTGACAAAAAATGGGTCAAAATGGGATTTTCCAAAAATGATCCTACACCATTTGGGGTGCTAAACAAGTCAAATGAGCCCTTTTTGAGCCCATTTCAAGCCATTTTGGCCACTCCAGAGTCACAAAATGCCTTGAAAAAGGGCTGTTTTGGGATGAAAAATCAGTCAAAAATGGATCAAAATGTGTTTTTCCAAAGATACCTTTGGACTATTTGGGGTGCACAAACAAGTGGAATGGGCCCATTTTGAGCCCATGTTGAGCAATTTTGGCTCCTCTCAAGGCTAAAAGGGCCTTGAAAATGGGCCACTTTGGGACCACAAATGGCTCAAAAACGGGTCAAAACCATGATTTTCCAAACATGATCCCAGTCCAGTTGTGGTGCCCAAACGGATGAATACAGCTCATTTTGAGCCCCATTTGAGCCGCTCTCGTCCACTTTCCAGTGCGTACCTCATTTGTCGTTGAAGTCTCCTAGACAATGTTCCTTCCCCCACCAGCTCGGTCCCAATATTCAATCTTGGTTAGGGTTAGGGTTTGACCTAGGTGTACTCTCACCCTAAGTAAGGGCCCTTCTCACCTTCCAATCCCCCCCCACCTGCCTCCCCCTCCATTGAAACTTCCTGGGTTGGTTTGGGTCCCGTCATTACAGCCTTTTGGGGGGGGTCCAGCCAGGGGGCTCTAATGATCCCCCCCCTAAAGTGAAGGTCCGAGCACCCCTAGCTGTATTTTTCCCTCTCACAGGCGTTTGTGATCGGGATTCTCGCCACCAGGGCGAGGAACCCCAGGCAATTGGAGGAAGCGATTTTTTTCTTCAATTCCTGGAAACACTCCTCCTCACAGAAGGTCCACCTCCACAGTGTGTCTGTTGGGTTCTCGTCAGGTTGTTGGCCCACGAGCTGCTTGTGGGCCGATTGTCCCCTCCATGACCACCCACCCCTCCAGCCCTCCAGGGGCTTGATACAGAAAGACCGCGCACATCATCCATACATACAGAAGTGATGTTACAACGCCTACTCGCACATCCATAAATGGAGTCTTGCCCAATGGCTCAGTGGAACCCGTTTTGACCCCCTACCAATCTCATATCTTTGGGTGGACTCGGCAGCGCACACACCCAACTACACATCTTTGGTGTCTGCTAGGAACCCTGCCCAAGAATGGTGCCCGCTGGGAACCCTATCCATATCCCTAGGAGCCCATCCGAGCACACATTCCTGGGTGGAGCGTGGTTGGGACCCCCAACCCAAACACACATCGTTTCGTGGAGCCTAGGTGGAGCCCTACCAGAGCACACATCGCTTTGTGGAGCCCGCTTGGAACCATACCCAAGCACACATTCTGACATCCTGGCGCCACTGCCGAATTTGTGAATATGCACCCTCCCCAACAATATTTCGTTCTGGTGCAGTTCGCCTGTGGATTAGTGGGTGGGTATTAGGCAGCACCTGAGCTCCAGTCTCTGCGTGATTGGAATTGATTGTTTTGATACACACCTATGTCTAGAAGCACGTACCTGATCATTCTCACACACATACATTGTCTGCTTGCATGGAGGTAGTGGCAAAGAGGGCAAATGCAAGGGACGAGATGGAGCCATCAGACTACTAGACAGACAAGTGAGAGACTCTGGGTGGCCAGGGCTGGGGGAGGAAAGATTGAAGCTGATAGATTTGCCTGACCCGGAGCTGGACTGACCAATGGAAGCGGCATTCCACGGAATGGCACTGTCAAATGAATTGGAGAATTGCAGAGTGCTTCACGCCTCAGCAATGGGGCAATTGGCACTTGGCATTTGAAACACATCAATTTTCTCTCATATTGTGAAAAAAAGGCCTGGATCCATCATCGGGTGTGTGTACTGGCTGAGGGGTGTGGGGATTCGGTGGAATGGAGGGGCTGGTAGGAGCAGAAGGCACTTTATCAGTGCTACCAAACCCCTTCTGTCCTCGCTTCTTAGTGTACAATTGATCCACCTGCACAATGTCGGGGCACAAGTGGGGATCCAGAGTTATTTGTGCAACTCTATTGCCCTGATTGAATTGGAAATCCTGTTTGCCATCATTACTGATACCAACAACCACATTGCCACTGCTTGTGTGGTGCCCTGGCTCAGCACCCGGAATTGCATTGAGTTATCCCCCATCATTCCCAGTCTGGCGTTGTCATAAACGCCCACATGTTTCTATTGGAGCTCCCACTCAACCAAGATTTTGCAAAACCCTCTCCACATCCGATATGTGCACATGCCACTGCCACAGCTCTCCCCGCCTGCAGGCACAACGGCCGGGACCCTCCGCTGTGCATGAACACGCCACTGCCATAGCTGCGGATGGAAAAGCCACAGCCTCTTTTACATTGAGGGCGTAGTTGCATCATCGCTCTGCAGGGTAGCATTTGCCAGTATTGGCGACGGACAATGTTCCATAAACACTCCTGGGCCACTTGGTTTGCTTACCCGATCTCCGGCAAAGTCCAAGGCACAGAGTGCATGCAGGTGCTTCCCAGTGCGTTCCTGTGCTCCACACGCTTGTCGCTTTCATTGCTGTCATTGATGCTGTAGTTCGTGGCTCGTGGTGTCCGCACGCACCCGCAGTCCGCACCTGCACCTCCGTGTGTACCGGAAGCTGCATGCACCGGCAGTTGCGTGCTTGTGCGGCCAAAAACTGTGTCTAATGAGGGCTGTGACGGTGTTCGTGCGTCCGACAGGCCTTCGAAACGTACTTTGTCGCTTCGGCTACCCACTCCCCCTCAGGCTGCACAGTGCGCCATGCTGACCAACATCGTGCTGCTTGCGCTGTGGTTTGGGGCCGTGCAGGACGGGCTGCCCTGGCACAATCAACTGGTGGCGACCATCATCGTGACCCTGATCAACGCCATGATCATGCGCCCCGTCCGCCTCATCTTCATTGCGATGTACCACTTCACCCGGTGCCCCTGGCGCATCCCGCGCCTCCTGCCCTGTCCAGAGCCTGTCCCAGTTCCGGCTGCCGCCCTCGCAGTGCTGCGCGAGCCCCCGGATGCGGGGCGCCTCCTGCACTGGGACCCGCCGGCGCTCCGAGCGCTCATTGCCGAGGCGGGCCATTGGATGCTTGCGGCGCATTTGGAGGCCATTGCCAGTGCATACGAACTGGGCGGTGACGAGCCTCTGCAGTTGGATCTGAGGTTTCTCCCTGTCCGCATGCCTGCGTGCCTGATGGCCCCCCCTGACTTCCCCTTGCTCATCCAAACTCATCCGAACTCATCCGAACTCATCCGAACTCATCCGAACTCATCCGAACTCATCCGAACTCATCCGAACTCATCCGAACTCCCCCGAACTCATGTCGAGTATGACTGACCAATTGTGCCCGTGCAGGTTTCCTCAATTTGCTCAATTTGCAGAGATCATGATATTTGAGCATTGCAGCTGCTGCGGGGTGACGCGAAACTCTGGCGTTTCTTTCGCTGGACAGCACCGGTGCCGAATCAAACCGCCACGATGAGATGTCACCCAATGCCCAACGCCTTCGTCCCCCGGTGTCCATGGCACACGCCTGAAATTTGTGCCCTCACCCCTCCTGACCTCCTGCGCAGGATCAGCGAGATCATGGCGGATCGCCAACCCCCCACCCACTTCGCGGAACTGTACCAGTTGGCGGTGCTGACCGAGGCCATCTGCAACCGTCCCTTGGCCTTGCAGCTGCTGGAAGTGGCACTGATCACCGCCAACCCGGACTTCGTGACCCTGGCCGGCGACTGGCACTACCGCCGCGGCAGCTTCCGCTTGTGCGAGTGCATCCGAGCGGCGCTGCCGGCGTCCAGCTGCGTGCCCTTGGGGGTGCGGGTCCGCGAGGAGGACTTCGAGGACTTGCAGTGCTTCACCCCAAAGAACAGCCTGTCAGCCCCAACGCCCACCCGCAGCCCCCGGTCGCCCACCCTCTTGGCCTTTCCAAAGGGGGTACGACCGCGCCGGATCCACAGAAGCCCGGAGTCGCGGGGTGCCGGCCCTCTCGGCTCTGGGAAGGCGGTGTCCTCCGCGGCGACGGAGACGTGCACGGCCCGTCCGAGTGCCGTGTCGAGTGCGGCACCCCCAGTGATATCGATCTCGTGGCCCGATGAGGGGCCTGCCCCGGGCTGCGGCTCCCCCGGGCCGTTGGACGCGAAGGACGTCTGCCTGCAGGCCGCGGACCCTTCCAATGAGGACGTTCTCGGCTCGTCACACTCGATCCCGTCGGAGGCCGATGCTCTCGGCTCGTCCCTCAGTTCGTTGCCCTCCGGCTTCGACCTGTGGCGCTCATCCTCCGGGTCGCTCCGCCCCGACGCCGATCTCGGGTCGCCCATCCGTTCACTGGGCTCCGACGCCGAGGGCGCCTTGGTGTATTCAGAGCCCCGTGGCCCGGTGGCCGCTGGGCTGCCGGTGGATGCGCATGCGACCGGGTGCGCCGCCCCGGCGGACACGCGCCCCCTTTCCCTTTCGATATCGGCCCTTTCAAACAAGCCCCAAGCCGCAAGCGCTTGGGAGGGCCCCGTGCGCACGTCCATGGGCTGTGATGAGGCACAATGCCGCGCGGCTCTTTCCCCGTTTCGGCTGCGAGTGACAATCCCGTCGGAGGACGATCTGTCGGCGCTGTCGGTGGGTCGCGCCTCCGATTCGATGCTCTCCACGCCCCATTCCGGCGGGTGCACCACGCCCTCGAGCGGCGCGTCCACCCCGAGATCGGACGTAGCGCTGCTGCCCAAACGTGCCGGCACTGCCTCACGCGCCTCCGAATCCGAGGGGCCCCTTCGGAGGCTTGTGGACCGCGCCCTCCCCAAACCGGCACCACCGTCCCCGTCCGCTGACAAGCCGCGCCCCTGGGCCATCGATGTGTACGCCTCCCATTTGGAGTCCCCCGCCCGCAACCCCCTCGTTCCCCCGACGCCGGACCCGCTCACGCCTCCAAACGCCCCCCGCGGCGCTGTGCACAGGACGCACGCCCCTCGGGCCTGGCCGACCCCCCGGGAGCTCCCGTGGGTCAGGGCCGGGGACTCGCCCACGCCTCCAGACGCCCCCCGCGGGGCCGCGGCGGCGCACAGAGCGCGCGCGGCTGACGTGGCTACACCCGCTCCCCACGACCCGCTGCGTGGGGACGGTGCTGGGGACTGGGACGGCCAAGACGCCTGCTGGCACACGTGCCGGGACCCCCCGTGCGCAGGAGAAGGCGGTACCGCAGACTCCGAAGGCCCTCGTGGGTCGTGCTTCCACGCGGCCCCCGCGGGGCCCGTGCAGCGCGCGCTCGAGCAGCACCGGCCCGTGGCGCTCGACCACCTCCGCCCCGAAGCCACGCCCCTCCTCAGCCCCGACGCCGCCTCGACTCCGTCCACCGGCTGCCGCACGCCGGACCTGGCGACGCTGCGGCGGTACAGCGGCAGCGCGTGCCCGAAGGCGCTGCGCACGATGAGCCACACGGCGACGGCGGTGTTGATCGATGTGGCGGCGGTGAAGCTGCTTTTGGAGCTCGAGTGGTCCGCGGACGTGTGGCTCGAGGAGGCCCCGGAGAGCCACAGTTGGGACGCGGGCCTTGCGGCCCTCAGGTGTGCCTGACGCCGGGGGCTCCGCGGTTCGAATCCGTGCATTTGATGCGTCTGCACGTCCCCTGGGGTCCGAGTCTAAGGAACGCAGGCTACGCCTCCTGCAGCGTGGGCAAGAGTGTGGCTTGGACACGTCGGGGGCACGAGGGGTCTTTTCGAAATGGGAGATAAAGTGAGGCATCAGTGTTCCTGATTGCAAAATGGTTTGTAGACTGAACTGTGCGAGGCCTCTCGACTGTACTGCAAGGGGCACTGGGGGCAGTCCTGTCATCTGCACATGTGTGTGGCGTGTACAATCCACAGCCTCGTTGCTTGGGCCCCCCTGCCCACTCTCCCGCAGACCGACGTTGGCCCAATCCCCGGCCCCGACGTGTCCGAATGCGGTTTCGGCGCTCGGCACTCAGGGGCCGAGCGAGGGCGATGCACTGAAGGTCCCCACCACCGGCACTTTCTCATCCAAGAGGCGAGTGTGAGTGTGTTGGTGTTTGGAGGGGGGGCAGTTGGCAGCGAGAGGCCAATAGGCGCCGCCAAAGGCAAACAAATCAGCACCATGGCCCCGAGCCACCCCCCCCCCCCGACCCAAGGATAGGCAAGACTGGTAGATTAAGGGCATTGGGTGGTAAGAGGCCAATGGGCATCGCCCCCTACGGAGAGAAAGGGCTCAAAGAAAGTGGGTCCGGACGTGGTTTTGGTTGCGCCAACGGAGCCCCTGGATGACTTGTCCTGTTTGATTACTCCAGGGTCGGCTGTCCCAGAGACGGGCTGTTGCCCGTGCCGTTGACCTGGTGCATCCAGATGCACACTCCGAGTCCATGGGTTTGCCGACTCCAGCCCTGACTTGTGCGCGCGCCTGGGGGGGAGGCCCAATTAAGGTGAGCTCAGTGTTGCGGGGACCTTTCGTAGACTTACCCTGTTTACCTCAGCCACCTGCCAAGAGCTACGGGATTGCAATCCCTCAAAGGCACAAAACTTCAACATAAGTCAACATCAACCGTCATGATAGAACGGGATTTGAGGGAACAACACCACAGCCCTCCCCCCCCTGCCTGCCAGTTGACACAACCAAAACACGTTCGGGCCCACAGAGGGTCAGAATGAGCAGTGGCGAGAGGCCAATAGGCGCCGCCAAAGGCAAACAATCAGATACCGAGGCCTTGTGCCAAACCCCCCCGCGTACCAGCCCCACGGCCTCGCGTCACAGCCCCACAGCCCCACATCACCCCTCCCGCCCGAATCTCATCGGCCCCCGGCTGGAGTCTGCTTTCGGCCAAAGGCTGAAAAGGGGTCCCACTCATCGGTTCACGGCAGCTGCCCAGGCACTGATTGTCCAGGGTCTCGCCCTGCAGTCGCCGCCGGTCTGAGCCACACCTGCCATCAGTCACTGGCACCAGTGCCCTTCATTCATGCATTCGTTCTATGGCGGATTGCAACCCCTGCCTGGGCAGGCCCGCATGTCCTGCACATTTGGATGGTGGATGCACGACAGAGTGTGGCCGTAACGGAGGAGGTCAGATGTGGAGCTCGTCACTTGGTTGCTGTTGCTCTCTTGTGGAGTGCAGGTGTAGACTCAGTGTTTCCCTGTGCCGTTTGCCCTTTGTTGGTTGGCGTTGCCATTGTTGGCGAGACGAGCCCCCTCCGACAGCGATGGGCCTTTGCATTGGGGCACTGCTTTTGGTTTGTAGCTCCGTGTCCCTCTCCCTTTACAGACGGCACAACCTCATGGAGGCCCTGCTGCACTTCATGCACTTGAATCCCCCGATGCTGCTCGGTTTCCAGAAGCAACTTCCTCTGTCACCGTTGTGGGCAATGTTCTGGGTGTGTTCTGCGCCCTCGCTGATCTGACGTCCCATTCAAAGCATTGGGACAGCAGAATGAATCGCCTCGCCCGGGGCAGTCGCAAGTGGACGTTGTGCAGTGTACAAGGCGCGCGTTGTGCCTGAGGGGAGTGGTGGTGTGCAGTGATGTTCCCTTCACTCGGTCTGTAGGGTCAGGGGCCCACGGTTCTGTCGCATCTCCAGTTGTTTGAAGCGCAAAGCGCAGAGAAACACCTTGTTGGGGTTGGGGCAAACGGTTCTGCCCTATTTTCATTGTTCGCCAAGTGTTGCCCTGGGGACCAGCTCGCCGGAATCAACTGGGCATGGGTCTTGGCCGACAGACCGGTTCGGCGGACACCCATCTGGCCAACTCAGCCGGCCGGGGGTTCGGACGGACGGTTGGCTGGCCGATCGGGGTCCAATGTGGTGGTTGCCAAAGGACCAACTCCCCTGTTAGCCTACCATTGGCCCCGAGCCTAAAGAGGTGCGTCCCGGCACTTTGCACCTCAGCAGCGCACTGGTGCGTGACTCTTGAAAAAGTAGGTGTTGCGGCCCGCTTTCAGCGCTGATTTGGCATTTTCGATGCCAAAATGATTCATCGAGGCCACTGGTTGGGGAGAAAAGCTATCAAACAGTGCCCTAAGCTGTTCTTTGATCAGTTCCAACGTAAATGACCCCCACCACACACATCCTATATGCACGATAAACAGCTCCAAAACGGCATTTCTTGGCCATTTTTGACAGTTTCGAGCCCACTACCTGCACTTGGGGGCCAGTAGCCGGCTGTCACCATTGGGTTTTTGCTCAAAGTTTATGTGATTGGCCTTCATACTCATAGATATCAGCCACCAAAATTTTCCTGTGGAAAACGAACCACTGCAGTGGATTTCTCTTTTTTCTTGCCATGCCGCATGGCATGTCGCACGTGTTGCGCTGCTGCAAGGGGTAGCGGCATTCTACACCCTAAAAGGGATATCGAACCTTCTTACCCCCCCCCCCTTGTCCAAGCACTGCCTTGTCCAAGCACATGAGCCCATCTGACCGTCGTTTTTCTGGATTTTTCTGACCACGCTTTTTATGGTCAGAAATGTGATGTTACGGGTTTAGCTTCAATTGTAGAGGGACAGGGGAGCTGGATCATGCGTCTGGTAGTTCCTCCTGCTCACACCAACAGCCATGCACTCTTGGTACCACGGATGGTGGCATGCCGTACTACGTTGACCACAATCGGGAAATCACGAAGTGCACATTTTGTGGGCCAAAGCAGGCCGTGGGATTTGGGGCCTTGGCCATGTCTCTGAGGGCAAGCTTTACTTCACGACACACATACTGTTGATGACAGTTTTGTTCCAAGGAATAGGAAGCCTAAACCCATTCCAAAACCTGAAGCCAAGCCTGCTCCAAAGGCTGCCCCAAAGGGCAAGCGTGTGCAATTGTTCAAGATGAGGCGCAAGGTTGGAAAGGGCTTCTATTCCACAACTGCTGATGCCCCTGACGGGCAGGGAGGGCCTCCAGAACATGCTGAAATTTGCCTGCACATAGTGTTGTAGTGCCCTGTTGCAACAATTGTGGTTGGGGTGAGGTACGGGCAGGTTTTCGGCGACATACGTTCTTTTGGTACCGCGTGTTGTGTGCAAGCACGGGCCTGTCTAAGCACATGAGCCCGTCTGACCGTCATTTTTCTGACTTTTGGCGTGCTTGGACAAGGGGAGGGGGGGGCACTTGCACCAGCTTGCTGGCCTTGGCCCTACCTGCTCGCACCTCAACAAAGTGGAGGGGGGGCAAAACCGTTGGCCCCGACCCTAACAAGATGCTTCTCGGCGCTTGGTGCCTCAACACAGCAAACAAGCGGACTGCAACATTGTGAGTCATGGTAACGAAAAGAACGTGTCACCTGAAGTGCACAAAGAGCGAGTGTGAGTGCTGTTGGAGTGAACTGGACAGTCTGCCGGCCACGTCGGAAGAGGAGATCAGCGTATTGAAACACAGGTAGGGCGGGGGCGTGCGCAGCCCATATTGGATCCGGCTGATGGTGCCCACAGGCCCCATGCGAGAGACGGAGTTTGATACCTGGTAAACTCTTTATTCTGTTCAACAAAAGTGCCCCCCAACGCAGTGTCGGCTGGGGACCGGAAGCCTGTGGAAATGAGAAAACCTTTTGGGGGGGCTGGCCGGTGGGGTGGACGGAATCTTTTTACGGCCTTTTGGGGGTTTGGCCCTGCGAGAGGGAGGAGGGTGCCCGTTGGCCGATTCGGCACGTGCCACTTACTGTGGGCTTTCCCCCAGTCCCCCCAACGCTCACCTCTGCCCCAGGGCACTCTGCTCCGTTGCGTTCGCAGTTGATCGTGGAGTGCCAGCGCTATCCCATCACTCCGCAGCAGATCCTGGAGTCCCTCCGCAAAGCGGGGGCGCGGCTGCGGCAGATGCCACTCCCCCAGTCCTTGTGGCCGTGCGTGGGGCGCTGCATGCCCCTCCTGGGTCAGGCCTGCCGGGCCACGGCCATCCAGACCGCCGTGCGGCAGGAGAGCGCCGCCCACAAGGCCCGCCGCGTCTACTTCCACCGGGGGTCTGTCCCCAAGCGCCTGCACGCGGTGCACAGCAGTGACCAGGAGCTGCAGTGCCCCACCATCACGAAGATGGTCAACGCCGCGTACGGCGCGCCGCGCGTCTGGTACGTGGACCCCAACATGAACCCCAACCGGTGTGCCCTGCGGATCGGCCCCTCGACGGGTCACGTTCGTCATGTCCCTCTGTGTTTCCCGGCGTTTGTGCCATTTGCCGTGTGCCCGGGCCGGGCCCGGGGGGGGCAACTCCGCAGTCCTAGGACGCCAACTACCCCTGCCCCCCCCCCCCCCCCCCCAGGGGCCCCCGGCCAACAGTTAGTTGCCAAAGGGGTCGCCCTCAGGCGTCCATGGGCGCCAAAGGCGCCCAATGCTCCATGAACACCAAAGGTGCCCCAAGGAAAATTTTGTCCACTTTGCACCCCAACACTATCCTTAAACCCAACCTTGACCCAAACGCCCACCCCCAACCCTCAGCCTACTCCAAACCCTACACCTAACCCTACCCCTACCCCTCACCCTAGCCCTAACCCTAGCCCTAGCTCTCACCCTAGGCTAGGGTCAGAGTGAGTGTTGGGGTCCAAAATGGAGAGTCATGATGTGGCAAAAGCAGCCATGAACGAAATTTGGGGGATCTTGTTCAGCCCAATCAACATGGCTGGCATGGTCAAACCAGCTGGCTGCAAAGGTTAGGGTTAGGTATATGGTGATGATATGGTTAGAGGGAGGGCAAGGGGAGGTAAGGGGTGCCTGTGCCCCCCTCCCCCCCAACACCCCAAATCGCCGCACCTGGACCCCCCCCCCCCAACCGACCCTCCCGGAGCCCCCCCTCCCCAAGCCCCTCCTAGACCCCCACCCATCGCCCCTCCCTGAATCCCCCCTCCAATGCCCCCCCCCACCCCCCCCAAGGGGCCTCTGGCCAACAGCTAGTTGGGGGGGGGGGTTGGCGTCCAGAACCGAGGGGTCGCCCCCCCCCCCCCCCCCTTGGGGGCCGGGCCATCACTTGGTGGGCGGTTGACACGATAGGGGGGTCTGAGGGTGGGTGGGTGGGTGTGTCTGGTTTTCCCCTGATTTTGGGCAGGTACCCCCCACCCCCAGGGGTGGTGTCAGCTCTTTTGGATGGGTGGGTGGGTGGGTTGCTGGGCTTGGCTACTTGTCCTGAGTGTTGTGGTGGCCCTCCTCCGTACTGCAGCTCGGGGGCCTTTATTCTTTGCAGATGTCTTTATGTCTATGGGCAACGTTGGCGGTAGACCAAGCCCTGTGCCTATGGATGGATGGGTCGGTGGGTCGGTGGGTCGGTGGGTCGGTGAGCCAAAATCCCACTGAGGCCAATTTGATCCCCTTGCCCCTCCCCCCCCCCCGTATCACTAAGCAATGGCCTGGCGTGGGCCGGGGTATCTCTCCAAGTGAAGTGGGAGTGGGTCTCAGATGGGTCCCAAGTCAGTGTATGCCTGTCCGCGGCGCTGATTCTGTTGATTTTAGCATTTGTGACGTTGTGAATAATTTTCATCGCTCTGCTCTCGTCGTACGGGTCTGCCCATTGGCTAATTTCTGACCACTTGACCATTTCCAGGGCCCGGGGGGGGTGGTTTGCTGATCTCTGAAGAAGGAGCCTCAGCACTCGGGAGGCAGTGGGCACAGGCATGGGGCTGGCGCCCAGCCCCAAATTGTGGACACGGGAATTTGAGCTGTTGAGGCTGACGACTGCCTCAACGCTTTGCAGTGCAAACGCCATGCCGCTGCGAATATTGGGAATGTGGTTCAAGTGCACTGGGCGGCCCTTGTGGTGAGTTTAAGGGGAGAAGTGCTGTACAAAACTGCGGTGGTCATCGGTGGCAACGGCGTGCAGGGCTGAGAATGTGAGGAGGTTGAGGACAGCGGTTCACGGTTTCTTTTGAGGTTCAATAGAATTGTGCGCCTCTCTTTTCCTGTGCTTTCTGCCTGCGCTGTCCCATGTGACAGCCACCGGACATGCGTAGCCTGGCTAAGCGTCACAATGTACCGGAGCGTGTGAGGGGTGTTCTCAAGCGGATACAAGATCAAATTGCGGAGTATTTGGCGGCCAAACGTTCCTCCAAATCAGATCGCCGGCGATGTTGTTAGATCAACTCGGCCGAGGGAAGGCCCCATTGGCATTGTGGGGGTGTATTGGTTCGGATGTGCCACTGTTTTTTTTTGGGGGGGGGTATTTTCTTGATTTGCACCTTCGAAATGGGGGGGTTCCCAGGTGTTGGGCCGGCTTGAGTTTCCGGGTATAGCCCGCAGGGGGACGGAGGGAGGGGCGTTTGTGGAGGGGGGGGGGGGGGCGGGGCTGCAAAATGACAGCCCGGGGTCTCTTGGGACATGGCGGGCGCTCGTGTGTGGGAACCACCACGCGCCCCTTCTTTTGGGCCCCATTCGTGTGCCATGGCCCAAGGGGTCACAATCGGGGCCCACTCCCTTTGTGAAACCCGTATTTTGTGAAGAGAAGTCTCCCCCAATGAGGTCTTGCCCCCCTGCCCCCCCCCGCGCCCTCCCCCTTCGTTCACGCGGAAAAGCGCGAGTCTTTTGGAAGTGTTCGAAAGCGGCAAAACACATGGGGAACGGTCGAGAACGGGCACCGTTTTGTTGCGTGGCCCGCAGCAACACTGCCCCCCATTTGGGAATACCACAGGGCCCGTCAAGCCCCCGGAAAATGCATTCCGCACTTGCGGCAACAACAATGGCCAGAAAACTGCAGAAGCGGTCATCCCCCGCGGCCCAGCCCCACGGCGTTGGGACCGCACGCAACTTCTTCGGCCTCAAAAGTGCCGCGCCCTGCGCACGCGCTCCCCCCCCATCGCGTCCAGGCAGACCGGCTCCGTCCTGCACCCGTTCTGTCACGTGTCGTTGGCGCTGCGCCGGGCCCTCCAGGGGGACACCATCCTCCTTCTGCCCGGCCGCTACCCGCGCCTCCGCGTCGCCGGCGTCCACTGCGCCTACGACCGCCCGCTGACCATCCGGGGCCTCTCCCGCGACACGGTCCTCGTGGGGCTGCGGGGGGAGCCCCGCCTGCCCGGCGAGGCCTCCGCGGCCGTCGAGCTGGTGGACTGCTCCAACGTCTGCCTGTCGGACATGACCGTGGGCAACGCCGCGTGCGGCGTCCGCGTGGCCCCGGACTGCGCCTACGTCCGCGTCGCGCGGGTGGGCGCGCGCGACACGCAGCACGTCCTCGAGCTCCCGGACCGGCACAACCACTGCATCGCCCTCGAGGACGTGCGCGAGGCGGGGGCCCGGGGCTGTGGCCGCCGGTGCTGGCGATGGGTGGCCGCTCTGATGGTGACGGGGAGGGCCCCGGAGGCCCGGGAGCTGGGGGGCCGCCCGCTGCGGGCGCTGCTGCGGGGCGTGGCGGCGCTGTACGCCGTGGTCTGGACGGTGCTGACCCTGGCGTACGCGCAGCACTTCTTCGCGATGGAGGGGGACGCCAGCCGCGTGAACGAGTGGGTCGTCAGTGCGCTCGTCGGGTGGGGCGTCAACTGCTTTGTCGAGCAGCCGCTGGTCGTGTCCGTGGGGTACGCGGCACTTGTGCTTTGGGATAAGTTCTGACCTTCGCGCCTCTGGAACGTCCACATTGGCTTTCTAGGACACATTTCTCGCTTCCATGCGGCCGCTCGTCGCGAGGGTTTCGCTCATTCATTTGGCGCTCCTTACCGCAACCCTCTCTGGAGCGCCAGCCTGCTTGACCGCGGTGGTACCCTCCTCCTCAATGCGACTGCCTGCCGGCTGCCGTACCGAACGGGGGTGGCAGAGGGTGGGTCGAATGACCCACCCCTCTCCCTCCCACCGGCCCTTGGCGCGTGCCCCGGATGCGGACTCTGCCTTGAAGGCGGCATTTGTGTTTTGTGCCGCGTGTATGACACTTGTGAGTACTTGGCTTTGTCTTGTGCCCTTCTGCATACTCCCCACGCCGGTGCATTTTTCACATATTGATCTGCATGTTTCCTCCTTCCCGCTCCTTTTTGAAGGTATCGTAGCTCTTGGCAGGTGGCTGAGGTAAACAGCGTAAGTCTACCAAAGGTGCCCTCAACACCGTCGCTGGGCTCACCTTAATTAGGCCTCGCCCCCCCCCCCTCCCCCAAAGGATAGGCAAGACTGGTAGATGAAGGGCATTGGGTGGTGAGAGGCCAATGGGCACCGCTGCCTGGAGGGTAAGGATTCAAGGAAAGGCCCAGTCTTGAGAATCTGGTGCTCGGCCCCGTAGGCCAGCGTGCTGACGCAAAACGGTGGTCACAATGCCCTCCGACTCTGCAACCCTTCAACGCTGAGCAGCAGTCAAAAGGGGCTACAGCCGTGTTTTTCAACAAAGGATGTCACAGTGCCTTGGGATTGTGCATATACACAAGGGTGAGTGGCGAGAGGCCAATCGCGCCGCCGGCTTCATGCCAACCCCCCCCCCCCCCCTCCCCCCTCCAAACACACTCACACTCGCCTCTTGGATGAGAAGCTGCCGGTGGTGGGGACCTTCAGTGCATCGCTACGGCCCATTCCGCCCCTCGCTCGGCCCCTGAGTGCCGAGTGACGAAACCGCATTCGGACACGTCGAGGCAGGGGTTTGCGGGACAGTGGGTGACGGGGCCCAAGCACCGAAAGTAGCCGCACCTTCGGCACGTGTTCCCCCGTTTCCCAATATACACATCGATTCGGACTATGGTCTATTGCACACAATACTCAGCTCAGCAATGTGGTGATACAACCGCTGCATCTTCACGTTAGCTTGATGTAGATAATTCAATCAATTACGTCTAAAAAGAATGATTCATTGTGTGTAATTTATTGTTTTTTCAACTCGGAGATATTCATTGCTTTTTGTGCCAGACGCCAGCGATTGTGTAGCATGTGACACGAGGGATTTAGATTGAACGATTGTGCTTTACGTGCGGGATTACATGTGAATAGGAATCCTCCCTCCTCCCTCTTCTCTGGCCTTGTTACACTTTGCGCACATTTTTGCGTTATTCCCTTTGTTGTCCCACTACAGAAATTTCGTGATTTCTTCACGTTCAAACTCCTATCCACAGCTCAGTGCACTCACCATTCCCAGTTCTTCTGTGCCTTATTTTGCTTCCTTTTCCTATTCCCCGGGTCAAGGGGTTACTAGTTCACATGTAAAGCTCCGGAAAGTTCAAGAAGCAGCAACTCTGAATTCTCCGCCATGTTCGGGTCCCCTTGGCTTGGGGTCATGCAGCCAGTTTTGATTCCTCCGTGCTTTGGGGACCCTTTGGCCCCAGGTCATGTGGCCAGTCCTACTTCCTCCCCGCTTTAGGCCCCGCTTTGGGGACCCCGTGGCCTGGGGCTGTGCAGCCACCTTTGATTCCTCCTGCTTTACGGACCCCTTTGTGCATATCCCGTGCCGTCTCGGGGTACCCAACATGCGTTGACAAAAATGGCTACATGACCCCCTCCCGTCTTGGGGTCCTCTAATTCGGGATCAAAAATTTTGTCACCACAAACAAACACCAACACCACGAACAAAGAAGGGGGTTTGTGTTGTCACATGCCCCCCGCCCCCTGGAGCAGCTTTAAAAAGGGGTGAGGGGTTCCAAACCCCGTCACCTTTTCCGGTTTCTAGGGAACCCCCTTCCCCGTTGAATGAAACGTTAACTCATTGTACAACGTCCGCGAGACATGCAGAGACTCTGTGGGGGGTACGGCAGGGGCCGGTGAATTCGAATGCATTCAAGAGTGGCAACGCGATATTCCGCTGGGCCCAACGAAGTACGACACATTTCAGTACGGCTTTGCCATCAGAGATGTAGAGCAGACAGCGTCCACGGGTTTGGACGGCTCGGAAGGTGCCTGGGCGCCCTCTGTACCACTGCTTACAGAAGGAACAGCTCCTGCGATCGTACAGGAGTACACCGCAACAGTCACAGCCGCGCCGCGGGCCCCTGTTTGTTTTGGGGAGCGCCACATCTCAGTCCTCTCCGCATTCTCCCCTCCGACGCTGCCCGCCGAGATCTTATTCCGCGAATCCGTGTTGAGGACACAAGTTATAGGGACATAATATTTCAGTTGCTGAGTTTCGTTGGTCATATCTCTGTTTTGTTTCAATGGTCTACGCTTCTCCCTGGTTTTTGCCTTCGCATTGAAGGCGCAGCTGATACCGGGCAGCGTCGTCTGTAGTGTCGTAAGGAGAAGACACTGTCCCCTCTCTTTGTGAGGGGTCTGCCTGTCTTAAAGATACTAAATGAATCTGGCCTCGCGCCAAAATGTAATATAGCCCTCCTGAGAACTCACCTTCGCAGCTTTCGGACTGCGTTCGCTGAAAGCAAAACAAAAATTCCCCTCTCCCTCTCTCCCCCGCGCTGTTTCGTCCCCCTGCATCCGCCGTCGGTTGAAGCCCTGGAGCCTGGTGGACAGTCGAGGCTCTTGCCTCATGGAACCGGTTGAGCCCATTGAGAACTGGGAAACCGTCCCACTGAAGCTCCTTGGAGGGGCCCAGCCACCGTGAGAGACCCGCGGATGTGACTCTGTTGGCGCTCTGGGGGCCACCAATGGGCTCTCAGAGAAATGTGCAAGTGAATCCCTGTGCAGGCGGCCGAGAATACGTGGTGGGTGTATGGCCAAAGATGGCATTTTAGCATGGTAACCCCACGTGAACATGTGAACATGGGACATTTTGGGATCCAGAACCATTCGGCATGTGGTCCTGGGGATACGGTAGGTTTGCGAAGATTTCGCATGTTGTGTCGCTTCCGAGGGTCCGCCCCGTTTGGGGGCAGACTACTGAACAGGGGTGATGTCCAAAGAGGGACACAGGGCTACCCCTTCCTGACCTCCGCATCGGAGCAGCGGTGGCATATGCTGCGCGCACTTCCATCCGGAATTTTGTTGGCCTCAGTTTTGGTCTTTGGTGTTGTTGGTGTTGCGCATGGGAGTGTCCCGATGCGTTGCGCGTGCTCGCGTTGTGTTCGGTCAGGCCTCTGTTGCAGCCGTTGTGCAACGCCGCCAGACACCCCCCGCAGCCGCACAACTGTGTCTCGGTGGCATCGCATCCGCCGGCACTGCCCTGGATGCCGCCACGCGGACGGCGTGTGGTCACCGCGCTAAGGCGGCGGGGGGAAAGGCGTGGGCTGTGGGCGCTGAGCTGCAAAGCGGTGGTTGTGTGGGCGCAAACGGGTTTGTGTCCATCCCCCGGCAGGTCTCAGTGCATGGGCCTATGCGCGATCGGGGGGGCAGGAGGCTTGTTATGAAACGCAGTCTCGGGCCCACACATCGCATCTGTTGCCACTTTTATTTGGAAAATGCAACAAGTGGACCGGTCCCCCGTGCAGTCCATAGCGATGTGCAGCAGGACCTGAGCCGCAGAACCTGAGAGCCAACCTGGGGCCTGCGGTGTTCATCATGGAGAAATGCTTTTCGGCTCCGTGAGCTTTTCTGCTCTCTGTGGCGTCGGACGGCCATGTGGCATGGAACGGTTGGGTAAAGCTGTGGATGATATCATATGTGGTCGGCGCTACACCGTTGGTCACCCTCGTTGTTATGCTGCGAGATACCATCGACAGCTGACCAAGATACATGGCGCGCCAACGCGGAAACGAGGAATATGTGGGTGACTAAAGGGCTTTTAAGAATCGAAGGTTGGTATTTGGTTTGTGTCCCGCATTCGTGGGCCTGCTCATGATTTCCCTGTCCCCTTTCCGGAGTCCTCAGGCGACTCAAGACACTGGGAGCCATGGGATTCAGCAGTCGTTTTGCGCTGTGTCCGTCCCCACGTGAACCCAAATGCCCCTTGGCTTCCCCCTGCCTCTGGAATACACGCCTTTCCAGATGGCAAACCGATGCAGCGTGGGAACAGGGGAACCCACGCCCACAGACGGACGGTATTTGGGCACATCTGCGCAGACCAATGAATTTGTGGCCATGCATTTGTGAGCATGGCCGGCGAGGACACCCGCTATTCAGGCGCCAGCCTAAACGGCATGTTGCCGCATGGCGCCTCAACTGACCGGATCAGGCTATTGCTGAGTGGCCCTTGGTCCCCCTTCGGCCGGGGGGGGGGGGGGGTGCGTGGGGGGACAGAGGTAAAAAAAAAAGTTTGTGTACCTAAAATCAACGTCAAATTTCCGGCCCCTTTGATCAATTTCCTTTTTCCTTTGAGAAAACTTGTTCTGATGTGGGCGGATGGGTGGGGCTGGCAGGGCCCCACACGACCGCCCCCCTCCCCCAGTGGCCACTAAGCAGTAGCCTGGGCGGAATCATGCCTAACAGATGGGCCTTGACTGTCACCCACTGGTCAGCTGAGCTTACCCTTGTGCGGTTTTGTCAGTGTACATATTTGACAGGGTCAAGTCTGGATCAGGGGCTGCCAACGTGGGTCTGAGGGTACGGACGGACAATGACAGTGGCAGCACAACTAGTGGACCGCATTTCACTCTTGTTATTTCACCGTTTGAGCCTTGAGGCCTCCCTCCAGCAGTGGCTCTCTGTCCTAAGAAGGCTCGTGTGCGGCCTCTGCATGCGGCAGGCCTCCGATAGATCCGATTTCTGGGCATCATTGTTGAGCCATGGTTTTTGTTGTCCACGTTTGCGTACTCGTGAGCAGAGACCGTGTCGGTCAGCTTGAGTCGCATGCCTTGCGACGCAGCAATGTACACTGGGTCTGACACCACATGGCCCATGACGGTGGAGCCGCTGGGAAGTGTAGATTCAAAGTGTGCGGTGGAGTGCTCAGATGTATGGAGCTCTGTGTACGGAGCAGGTGCATCTGGACCGTGTGCAAGGACGATATGCATACGCAGTGTACGAAGCACGTGTGTTCGGACAATTTTAGTATTTAGGGCAGGGCGTTTGGGATGCTGCAAGCTTGATCTACCCCTTGCATATGCACTTGCGGAGTGCCACGCCTCCTGACATCATCTGTTAAGGCCCAGCAGCGGGCTCAGCAGCGCGTGGAGTAGATCAAGTTTGCAGTGAATAGAGGATATCCGCCGGTCCGGTCCGGAACACACTCACCGTGGGACCCTCGTTTGTACTGTACGCGCTCCTCTTCAATCCGGGCTGTCGCTCAACAGCTCCCTTGGGACCAGGCGTGCAGAAAAATTGAGGGCGCATGGCTGTGTGTAAACGACGGTTAAGTCGGTTGGTGCTTTTGCTGCTGTCTGTGCACGAGTGGCAGGGAGGTCACATCCACCCGATGTGGCATAGATGATGCACAGTGGCGGTCCAAATGACCGCCGCTGCCCCCCCTCTGTCCAGCAGCGACCAGCCGGTGGCCGTTGGCTGACAGTGGCGCAGCCGTGGGTGAAGACAATGGATCTGCGATGGGGGTGCAATAGATGGCACCCACCTGTGCCCTCTCGGTCGTCGGAGACTGGGAGCAGTTGCCGGCACACGGAAGCTGCAGTTCTCGTGCTTCGGGCTCCTGAGCAACGATCCACCCACTCGAGTGGTGCATTTGCTTGTCGTTGTAAAAGGGCAGATGCCCCCGAAGCAGACTTGCCGCTCCCTTGCTGCCGCACTGCTGCAGCCTTGCATCCCCTGCTGATTGGTGGTCAGTTTGCTTTGGCGATTGTTCGGATGTGTGCCAGTGCTGTTATTGACACCATTGCCCCTTTCGACTGCCCACTGTGGCAAGACCCAAAAAACTCTTGAACCCGTTCTCAAGTGAGGGAGTCCGTGTTGCAACAGCAAAAACGTTTCCCACTCCGACATTCATTGTCATATATCGATCAACAAGCATGCCTCTGCTTTGCTTGGTCAGCATTGGCTGGAGGTTACATGCGAATCTCAACCTGCTATGTCCACGGTTACGTACGTGACTGTCAACAACTTCCTTCTACTTCTTCTGCCCACCTGATATTGCCGGGTTGTGAGATTTCATCTTCAAGTGGAGATAAGCTTCTGACTTTGCTTCGGCGCGGCAGCTCGAGCCAAAATCCCATGCATCTGATTCCAGAACTAGGCTCACTGGCCCGAGGCACGGGCCTTGGCAACGGATGGCAAAAAAAACATCGGGGCCCTGTTGGCCATGTGGAGGATGGACAGCAGGGCGCCTAGAAGGCACTGTTGCCCTAGCAAACACGGAACATGAAAGAAGAGAACCACAAAGCCCTATTGGTGGATCTCCCACCAGTCCAACGAAAAAAACAAAAAAAACGAGCCCCCTCCTGGTGCAATGTGACGAGAATGAGTTTCTAGTCACAACCCATTAGTATGCGACATTCAGCCACTCGCGAAGACAATGTTGCCGTTACCACTCTTTTGCGTTGCTACAGAACTACCTGTTGCCTCGAAGCTGGCTGGCAATTGTAAATTACAGGTGTGCACATTGGAGATGCGAATTTGTGATTGTATTTTGGACATACTGACCATGCCCCCCCCCCCTTTCTCTTGTAAATCGGATGATCTGATTGGAACTGCCAAACATTGCTGCATATGCATACCAGGACGTGCATGTGCAGAGCGCTCTTTGACCTGCGTGCGGCCCCTTCTCTTACGGCGGTATTCCAGTTTGGACAAAGTTCTTGGAGGAGTGGGTCAACCCAGGGCGGACAGCCCGCTTGTTGAAAGTTCCCTCTCGTGTACATCTGGGGAGATGGAAAAAAGGTTTGCGGGGGGGGGGGGGGTCGTTCGAGCCCCCCAAGGAGGGAGGGAGGGGTGGGGGTCTGGAAACGTTGAAGCCCTTCTTGACAGCCTGGTGACTTGAAGACGGCCCGGACGGAAATTTTTCTGAAGATTGTTTTCCCCATGATCTCTACCTCAAAACGATCAGCGTGTTGTGGGGATCGTTTTTGATGTATGTACGTGGGGGTACCCCCAGACCCCCGTCCTGAGCCCCTGCCAGACCCTTTTGGGCTCCCTGACGTTTGAGCCCTGAAGGGAGGGGGGGAGGGGGGGCTGAAATGGGTCTCAAACGGCCACGCCCCACGCAAACTTTTTTTCGCCCACCCCTGTATGGGAACATCCATGCCGATTCTCTTTTTTTTTGCGGCATGGCGGTCCCCCGCCAAGAACATTGCACTGAAGCGGCCTAACCACGGGCATAAGCGTTCATGGCGAGCCGAAGTTCACCGAAGGATGGCTGCAGGTATATACAGGCCTATTTCAGGTGGACTCCACTGCATAAAATGCACCAGATGCATGCCGATTCTCTTGCCATTCAATTCTTCTCATTGGGCAGGACGCGTACCTCGCTCAACCCTCAGACACCTACGAAATGATCCATCTCTGGCCGCATTTCTCTGATAAAAGAGAAGAAATTTTCTGTCCCAGTTGACTCTAACGTCTTTACCCCAACACGTCTCCATTCATCACGCAGTGACTTTCAATTTCTTTCGCCGCTCTCAGGAACGCAGGTTGATCATATTTTGTCTTCCTGCGAATTTAAGCTTTTCAGGGATCCCAATTGCTCCGACACAGAAAGTGCCGCTCCACATGGAGTGGTCTTGCGACTCTGACAAATGGTTAGCGTCCGTTTAGGACTGTAGCATAGGTATTCGGTGGCAGGTATGGTTCGTTGCTTTTCGGCCTCTTCTGCCACCACAGTAGCTGTCACGGACCCTAGCCGTAAAGGGGTATGGCTGCAGGAGTGCCTGCATCTGTGCCCCACGTATACACTTCGTATTGTACATGCAGTCATTCAAATCCTCCGAGTATGACAAGCCAAGGTAGTGTAGCACCGGAAGGGGTGGTCGCATTTACGTACCATATTCGATTTTGTGCCAATTGCATTTTCGCAATTTCGGTTTCGCTTGAACTGCAAGCAGGCCTCAGCCCCAAATCACAGAAAAAATTTGATCTTCACAGAAAATGGAACCGCCAAATTGCACTGTTCCAAAAATTGCGGAAACGCCAACTCATGTTGATCTGACAAGGTTTTGTCCTCGCAAGGGAGGGGCCACAAAGGGTCTGGTTGGCTTAAGTGCAATTAGCTCCAATCGCCACTGCCACCACAGTCTTCATTGCTTCCACTTCAGTGACAGTGCCAGAGTTTTTTGCTCACTGTGTGGAAGTTCAATGGCTGGGGTAAGGGAAAAGGGTCCTTCCCCTTTCCATCTTGGCACCAGGTCAGCTGTCGCCTGTTGGGCCATTCGGGTGCAAGCACTCGACATGGCTTACCGCCCCCAGGGAGGCAATCAATTCATCGTGTGCTGAAATACCCAGAAACGACATGCAGAGCAATGCCCAACTTGCATGCCGGGTCGGTGGGTGGGAAAGGTGGGCCTTTGTTTGGCGAGAATTGTGCATTTGTTCATGAGTTCATCCTTGGGCAAGGTGCCATTACTGCTTGTGGCTTCTCAGAGTGCGTGCCAACAACGCTTGTCAGTCCAATAGGACGCGTTTTCTCTTTTATTTGCAGTGCTTTATCTGTTATTCTTGGAATGGGGACGAGGAGTAAGTTCCTGGATGCAAAGTAGCCAAAACCTGAAAGAACAACCCCCGCTGGTCCCCATGGTGTGTGTCTGAGACGGGGGATTCACAGCTGCTGCTGCAACAGCAATTTGTTACCCATGGATGGAGTACTAAATGTGATGCGCGCGTGGTGCGTGTATTGGTGTCATTTCATGGACGCACACACTCAGTTTATAGGGCAGTGCACGCGTTTCGGGCTCTAAACAGTGTGAATTTTGCCATACTGTACAGCATCAACAATGTCCCTTGCACGGCTACCTCCGGGAGTATCACCTGCAATCAATCAAATGGAGACAGGATGCCTGCCACTGTTACCTCCCCTTCTGCATGTAGGCAGTATGCGGGACATCCAGTATAGCAGGCATTGAGCCTGGCTCTGAAGGTCAGCATGTCTCTGTGCTCGTCGCACTGAAATTCATGTATGCAGTAAAAAATTCACAGCAAGCACCTGGGGCGCAACAAATGAGGGGCTCCAAGGCGAGACCATTTGCCCAAGGTACGCGTGCTGTGCAGATTTTCCCTCATGGATTTGAGGGCTTTGTGTTTTGTTCTTGGGCTTGGGGCCGCATTAAAACATAGCACAAAAAGTAGTATGTGTGCTTGTGATTGTACAGGCGCAGATATCGCCCACAACAATCAACTCCACCACTCAGATCCCCACACTCCATGACCTACCCTACCCTAAGCCCGTGGCGACCATAGCCACAGATGAGGACACCGGCACAGTTAAAAATGTGCTGATACTGAGCACAAGGTGTGCACATGGGCAAGCGGCGAGTGTCTAAAAATCTACCCCACGTTTATGTATGCTGTGTATGTAAGTTAATGGTAGTCTGAGGAGGAGGAGGAGGAGGAGGAGGAGGAGGAGGAGGAGGAGGAGGACAGAGGGGATTACAATCTTGCCTCAGATCTTCTTGCAGTGAAGTGCGAGGAAGTGCGCTTCATTTCCAGGAACGATGGATGGAAGCCCTATCAGAGATCCTCTGGCATCAGTTTACGGTGCAGTGCAGACCCCATTTCCGCCCTGGTCCCCGTGGCAGGGCACCAAAAAGCGCTCCACATCGATCCTGCAGCATTGTTTTGGGAGAGTGGCTAAATGATGCGGTGTGGGCTGTATCATGCTGTCTCCCTCAGGACTATGGGTGGTGGCTGCACAGCACACTGGTGAATAGCTGAAACGCTTCACCATCCTGCCTTTCTCCGTGGTTGTTCCTTTTACCATACCATTCATGCACACAGAAGATGCGCTGCCACCAGTCTGACCTGCACAGCTCCGTGCAGCACACCAGCCAGCAACCAGCGACCTAAAGCATCCTGCAGGTGTCTGTGTGGCGCACCTTCCAATGCCAGATCAAACATGCTCTGGCTGCTCAATTTTGCGTTGCTAACCTTTTGCCTTTTGATGCCACCACTCTGCAGTGCAGTGCCCTGCCAGCAATTGCACTCTGGCTGACCAGTTTTGCTTGCCTGCAGACCTGTCTTATAGCTTTTGGTAAATGTCTGTGGTTTAAGTGGCAGTACCACTGGAGATTACTGCAGCTGCACTCAATCAGAGAAAAACAGCAACCCAGCAATGAGCCTATGCCACGGCTGCACATTGTTGTGCCTCCACCACTTCATTTTGTGCAGCATCCGAAACTGCCCAGGCGGGGAAACACCACAGAATGAATGAATGAAGACTAAAGACCATGCAAGTAGTGAGCAGAGCAGGTCCATTGGTTCAGTCCAGGACACATTGCCTTCCACATGTTGAACCCTCATTTGTACTATATGCGCTACTCTTTGATCCGAGCTGTTGCCCAAGAGCTCACTTTGAATTTGGTGTACCAGGACAAAAAAAAGGTGAAGGCCACACAGCTGCCTCCAAGACCACCATGAGTCTGACCGTAACCCCATGTTGATTGCCCAACACACCAGACGAGCACATCAGCCATTTTCTTCAGTCCCAAACGGACTGCTGCCAAATTCATTGCATTTTTTGGACTCCTGATGTAAATATTTTTTCTTGTAATCAGGCTGGTGCTTCTGTGCACCACCCTGAATAGAAAGTTTCCCCTGTCCCTCTGCATTTGTTTTGTGTACACCGCGTGCCTTATTGTTTGTTCAAACACGTTGTCATGTTTTGCTCTGTGCCACCCATCTATGCAGGGGGAGGCTGCCGAATGCTCTGTGACGTGGACTCACCACAGAGAAGGGTTTCTTGGGTTTCAATGTTCCTCTTCACAAGGATGGACGCATACCAGACAGACTGTAACTCTAGGCCCCAGCATGATTGACCAGTGCCCTATACCTCTGTATGGTTGTGGCAGCAAAACCCACGGCCCCACAAATAACATTAGCATGAGGTCATTGTGGTTGGCAAGATGTGCTCCTACAAGACATAGGAAATTGGTGTTGAATGTTGACACCCCAGATCACGTGCTCATGTACTACCAACAATATCCCATTGCAATGGTGAGCTTGAGGCATTCTAGGTCATTGGTTTTGCAGGCAGCTTGTAGCTTGTGGTGGCTTCCTGGGTTTTTCCTCTGTACTTCGCCTCGGCTCCCCGAGTTCTCTGCTCATGCATATAGCACAGGTCCCTTTGTCCCATTGATAGGGGAAGAAGCTATCTTTTTGTTCTGAGAGTGTATTTAGATCCCGAGACTATCTCGTACTGTTGCAACACTATTGCAGCTTCGTCAAAAAAAAATAATGATACGGGTCCCTTTGTCTTCTACAAGCTAGCAGTTTTGTTTTGAATGCAATGCCAAAGTCTTTGAAACATCCATTGCTATGAGTAAATACAAAGGTGTTTCAAATGGTGTGTTTGCCTGGTAGGAGGATGGTGCATCTCATTTTGGTGAGTAGATACTCAAGCATGTAGCATAGTGAAATAGGACAGTGATTTGCGTTAGAAGTACACAAAATGTTGAAAAATAATTAGCACAAAGAGGGTTGTTCGATCAAGCACAAGCGTGACAGCCACATCTCTTCCCCTTTTGGGTGGCATTTGCCAAGCTTACTCCAATGTGTTTTGGTGTGGGGAAGCCATGGGTCCAACCAGGCCATCACGGTGCTGTGTCTTTTTCAGTATACCACCCAACAAGCACTGTAGCACCTAACACCAACCAATTTACCCCAGTTGGAGAAAAAGTTGGCTCCGTGCAATGTTATACGCCGTTTCCTGCCAACACAACCTATTTTATCCACCTCTTGTTCTTTGTACTTTGGCCAATGTTTCTGTGATGAGTTTCATCGCTTGCATCGTGGTTTACAATTGTGTTACATCACCCGACACACCGACGGGGGATTGGAGGGTGAACAAATCACAAGACCCTTTCTTCGAGGTGGCTAGCCGAAGGCAATTGAAGGCGTCTGCCCAAGTAGGGGAGAGGCCACCATTCATTCATTCATTCATTTTGTGGCAGTTTAAGCCCTACTTTGCATAGTTCAAGATGTTTTGTTTGGGTGACATGGGTTTGTACAGCTTTATGATATAAGTGGTGTTGAAAAACAGAGGTGGCAGCAAATATACAGTTGCAGCTCTGCTACTTGCTATGTGTTCCACGATGGTAACGGAAAATCATGCAACATGTTTGCTGAATGCCTCAGCGGATCTTTTTGCTGCCCAGCCTATGATGAACAAAAAAGGTCCCATTTGTGTATGAAGGTAGGGCAGGATTTCTGCAAATGCTCAAACTTAGAGTACAATTGGTATCCTGTTTTCTGGGTGTTTTCTAGGTGGTAGCTAGACAGTACCAATGTCAGGTTTTCGATATCAATGAAAGATCCCAAATTTAATCTGTGTGTTGGGCACCTATATGACTTGTCAAAGCGTTTGCTCTTTGAGCAGAAGGTTACATAGGGGGAAGAGCATGACACTAGGATGATTTTTGTTGGCTAGGTGTGTGAAAAAGTTCACTGTGGGACTAGTGTTTGTGATAAAAAGAAAACTTCAATGGAAGGAGACTCAATAGATGACACATGATAAGAATCATGGTGGGCAAATAAGGTCTGAGCAGTGATTGAACACTGGATCTTGCTGTTTTGGATTCTTTGTCCACTTACTTCAGATCCCTGCTGGTCCATCAATTGGCATTTTGCTTCGTGTGCTTCGGCTTCTCATGTGTTATGTGCCGTAGAAATAGATTGAACAATGGCGGGTTGGGTAGCAGGCAATGAATTGAAAGAGCAATTAGGTGTCAATACTTTCAAATCATCAATTGAGATGGGTACGGGTGAGCCCAAATAAGCATTTATGGGTGAAAGCCATGCTACTGTCACGTTCTCTGACAAAGGGAAGGGTGTGCGCGGGGTGATTTTTGCTGGTGTGAGCGAGGGTGGGTTGCTATTTGAGGCTGATTTGGATGTACGCCTTTGTTCACGGCAGAATTTGCAACGGGTTGGCGTGTGGAGGTTTCGTGAAGCAAACCACAACTCCATCGAGTGTAACATAATGAAAGAAAGTTGGTAGTCTTTACACCAAAAGACACCAACCGGAATTGTATGAGGTCTCTGCAATTGCCGCGTCTGATGCAAGGCAGGTGCATGCTCTGATTTCGTAGGCAATGCGCACTGAGTCACTTTAGGTGGCAAAGTGTTGGTGTTTTTTCAAGGCAGTGAAGGCGGAGAGTTATCGGCGCACAATGCGGGTTGAACATCTGCGATCACCGATGTTGGTGACGGCTCACTTTGGGCGAAAACAAAAAGGCTAGCAAACGTTGCGCATTTTGCGCAGTGTTTGGTGTCAGACAACCCCCCAAAACCCCCGCCTATGTCCTCCACTACTCATCCTTTACCCCCCCCTCTTCAGGTCACAAACTGTACTTTGTTTTCCACAACAAGTCCTCATGCCAAGTTCCCCGAAACTTGAAATCTTTGAAAAAATTTAGGGACTAGGCGCATTTTTTTTTGGTTTTTTGCGTCAATCGATAGGGAATGAAAATCCCTTCATATTTGTGGGCGAATTTCCGTGAAATTCGCAAAGGTACAGGACCTGGGTTTTGGCTTCAGCGCCTGCGGGAACTGGCGTCGCGCCAATTCGCGCAACTGCCGCTAGTTGGCGCCCGTGCGACCAATATCGCGAAACCATGAACTGGCCTTTACGGAAATTTAACAAAGGCCAGCGACGATAATTTGAAACCACTGTTGCTTCGTTCAATATCATAATTATACAGTGGAATCAAAAACCCGCGAATCGGTGAGGTAAAAATCGAAAACTGGGCATCGACATGATGCCCAGGCAAAATAAGATGTTTAGTTGGTCAAGGAGCCTCGCCAGCACCTTACGGTGCCTTTCTTTCCCCTTGCCCCTCATTTGACTAGTCATGGCATGCCATTTTTATGCATTTCATAGGGTCACCTCAGCAGGGCATATCTTTGAGCCATTGCTTCCGTAACCTTTAAAGTAAAATGCATAGGAAAGCCATAAGTGTCTATTTGAATTGTATATTAAGTAAACTTGTGAGTTGCAAGTAGATTTGAAGTTATGAGTGATTTATTGACTTTGACTCATAAAAATAGGATTCCAAGAATACCATGAATTGCCCCATGAAAAGAAAGGTATGCATCTCTTCCCATGGTGTACACGGACCCAAAACACTCTGGGTCAATTTACTTTGACGTTTGGAATTCATTTAAGGACCATGGTGGGTCAAAGCAATCCATGGTGGGTCTGCCATACATGGCCAAAAGAGCCATTTTTGACCATGTTATGGACCCACTTTGAGAGCTTCATTTGCAATGCCACTGGCTCGCATTTCGACATTTTCTCATCATGCATGTCCGTGTATGTTTCCAGTGCATGTATGATCTTTATTTATTGATTTTCGAACCAATGGCGAATTGCCAGATTCATTTTAATGACCTTCATTTGAGCACACTTTTTTTCATGTGCTCAAAGTTGGACATGATATCTCTAACATATCATGGAGCCGAAAGTCAAGTAAAAGCTTGTTTTGTACGTACTCGATGCCTACTTTTGTGATATAGAAGAGTTTGACTCGCTTGGAGCCTTAAACATCTTCTTTTTGTAAAGTATATTGAATCATTTTAAGCTTTTTTCACTATGTCATTTTGATGTCAATTTTCACTCAATTTTACCCAATCATGGGCTCACTTTCCGGGCTTCTCTCTCGAAGCCCATGGAGAGTTTGAACCCAATTTTCCTTTGTGCATGTTTGGGTATGTGTCTACTTCATCGTTCGCCATTGTTTGTCTTATTTGCGCTCATGTACCATGTGTGAGTATCAAAAAAGTCAACTTCATTTTTGACCTTGAATTTCATGACCTCACTTGGGGTGACCATGGAGATGGACTACCATGGAGTTTTCTTTCGAACTTTGGATCAATCGGGGCCTACGCGGTTTCTACTATTCATATATGGTCAAGTTGCGAATCCTATGATGCGCGACGGCTCGTTTACGTTGAATTTGTATACGCCATTTTGAGTAAATTTCATGCCTAGGAAAAACTGCCCGGCATGCATGTCCAATTTTTCCCTGTGTATGTGCTCACTTGTGGACCTCATAACTCCGAGCCATTGTTGAGTTTTGACCTAATAAATGATTTCCATGAGAGCCACGACTCTCTACTCAAAAAACCTGATTTGTATGATTGATTCTGAGCCGCCGTTCAACCTTGGGATCTTCTCCTATGTTTCAATGGTGCTCTCTACTTTATGTCGTGCATTTACTTGAAGCTTACTGGTACATAGGTTCAGTATTTTGAGTTTTACCAGGAATTTTGTCAAGAATTCCTAATTTCATGAGGCCACTTCATCTCCATGGCAAAGCCAGGCCACAGGTCAGTTTTAGTCCACCTTTTTGTCCATGGCCTACCAACAGTGTGTATGGGTCATCTTTGGGTCATTGGACTCTTGGTCTATCCTTGAAGGATCGGTCCAAGTCCATATATCACTTCAATTTTCACTTGAATCCTGTGTGTAAAACATGCTCATGGAACCTTTTTGAGGTTAGTAAAAATGACCTCAAAAGGTGTGTACTGGAGATTGCTGCTTTGCTCCAAAGCCAGGGGGAGGTAGGGTCAGCCCTTCTGGGACAATCAACTCCTCCCCAGATCCTTTGTGCATACACTTTACGGGACCTTAGGCTATCACTATGTTGGATTTATTTGCATTCTTTTCTCCCTTGTTTTTCACTGTTGGGGAATTTCACCAAAGTGCGCAGCCCATCAGACTAGATACAGTGTCCTGGTATCGTTGAGATAGACCATGATATTTTGGGATCATGTTGCTGGACTGGTGCCCTTTGAATGCTTCTACACGGATTCTTTTGAAAGCCCCCTACTGTGGCCAGGGAGCTCTTGAATGTGAGTGACCTCTGATTTCTGGTTTTTCCTGCTTGTGTGCCCTGATGCCTGCAGTAAATCTCAAGGCCCACGTTGAGTTGTATCCTGCCCCCCTATGTGTGTCAGGGTGAAGGTCCTGGGTTCCCAAAACTACCCTTGTTTTCGTATGGGACCCTGTCCAATTGCTCTGACTCCCTTTGTGCCATTTTGTCTTGTGTACATACTGTTTTTGTGGTTGCATGATGTATCTCTTTTCGTCCTTTTAGGTACGAAAGGGCTACTTTTGTGATCGCTGCGCTCACTCTGAGTTTCAGCAAGGTTCAGACTTCTTGTCCAATGCTGTGCCTTCGCTTGTGACTCGCTCGGCTCAGGGAAAAGTAAGAAAAAGTCACGGCCATGTCTTTCTTGGAGGGCTTGATCCAGGCTAAGCCCCCCTTAAAACCCTTTGTTGATGCTGAGACAAACTTAAGTGTTTTTATCTCTCTTTTGTTGCCTAAAGTACACTTTCTCAAAGTAACTAGGGTTGTGACCCTAGCCCCCCCATGAAGTTCACCCCTACCACTCAACTGAGCGGAGGTACCTTCCTTCATGGAGGACATACCAAAATAAATCAGGCATTACATGCTTGTTGGCCTTGGAGGCTAAGCCTAAGTGGTCTCCCACCCCAAGACCCCTATACTCAATTGTTTCTACCACTTATTGTGGTCCTACTTTGTAACTGTTTCTGAATTCAGTTGCTTGGCCAAGTCATTTTCTGTGTGGTCCTGACATCTATGCCCCTCAGTCCTAACCAGCACCATTTCACCCAAAAGAGTGCACATGAAGTGCCTATTGCAACCTCTGAGGCTAGAGTCTGACCAATTTTCATATAAAACCTTTTGTATTATCCATTTGTGATTGAATCTATGTGCATATACCTGCTTTGTCTATCTGCAGCCCTTCTGTGTTACACTGGATTCCAAAACCAATCATTGATTCGATCCATATTCAGTCCTTGCTCTACTTGCTGCTTTGGTTTGGGGTTTTCAACTACAAAACCTGCAGGAATACATCAAAAGACCTAGGGCATAATTCAAGGACATCTTTCCGGTAGCAGAGACAGTCCCTTGTGACCTTTTGAACCGACCCTGAGAAGAAGTGCAAAACAAAAGCTCAACAACAAGTCCAACATGTCCACGCCAAGCGTCAGGACCTGGCCTATCCGAACTGTCCAAGTACAAATGGGCAGTGTGGTCCACCCAACGAGTGAACCACCACACCGAGCACCACATCACCTCAGTGGCGCATCTGGGTCCCAAGGAGATCCAGAACGCAGAAGGGCGGAAGAGAATAAAGGCCTTACCACCGAGGCCTTAGCAGCACACGGTGGAGACAGCTTCAGTCACCTCCACAGACGTGTGGCTGCTTCAGTATCAAGATCCAATTGTCCAGCTTCATCCTCAACTGCCATTGAAGGACCTGAGGAATATGAGAAGCTGAAGATGAAGATGGATGAGTACATCATGCATGAGGAGTACTATAAATCCATCCGTGGGGAAGATGGAGAGGAGCCCTTGGCTGTACATGGATCCAGACCACGTACAGATCTAGGGTCCTACGCACACTCTGGTCCTCCGTCCACAGCATCCCTGCCAAGACGACTACGACCTGAGTACCCAACCCCAAGGGCTCCCGAAGTGGGCCCAACACGAGTCGAAGAACATCATCCAAGGCCAACCTACGGTGCCCTGGATCAAACGGCCGAGCTGCTGGCCAAATTCCTGTCTGGATCAGAAGATCCAGATGTGACGGCCTTATCAGAGGCCATTAAGGCTAAACTGGGTATTGCAGAACCCTTACCCAAGCCTGAGTTCCTCTCTCTCTCTCCAGGGCTGAGTACCCTGGCCGAAGATTTCAAGAGATCGAGGGTCTCAAGGCTGTTGCCTAAGGTTACCTGCCCCAGCCCCTTTCACCCCCATGCCAGGACTGTGCCTATGGCGGATCTACAGGACGTGCCTGTCACAGAGAGTGAGAGAAGAGGGCTGTCAGCCCTGGCCCCTCTTGCCGGCGTGTCGCCTACAGGCCTAACTCCGGGGGGTGGGAAGACGGGCAGACCAATTGCCCAGGCGAACATCCAGCTGGAACTGCCGGAGTTCGACCCCAAAAATCTGCCTGAATGGGCAGAAGAATTTGCGGAGTTCCTTTTGTTGACTGGCCAATCCCATGTGGATGTGGCCACCAAATGTTCACTGCTAAAACGCTCTTGCAAAAAGAAATTTTTGCAAAAACAGGTCAAACAGATTGTGAAAACCTGTTCTACCTGGGCAGAGGTACTCCTGAGGTTAGAGAAAACATTTCCAGTCTATGAGACTGACCTCAGCGTACGCACACAGATCGAGGAGCTACCTATGCTCCCGGAGTTTCCATCCGCTGCGCGAATTTCTGAGTATGTGTGCGACTTGGAGTACTTATTTTCGAGGATGAATGTGGGCTCCTACGGAGCCACTGAGCCCCACCTGTGGCTCATGAGTAAGATCCCCCAGCGTACGTGGGATGATTGCCGCTCCACCTCTGAGAGGAAGAGCAGGACCCACTCGTATGATACACTGGTGGATCTCTTGATTGAGCTAGCTCTTGAGAGAGAGAACGACTCCCACATGGAGAAGTTTCTCAAGAAGCATTTGGGACGAGGTGGTACCCCTACCCCCGAACGTGGCGAAGGGAAGGGGCATAAAAATCCCACTAACACCAACCAGGGAGGCGGTAAAGGGAAGGGCAACCTACGTGCCATGAACGAGGTTCCAACTGATGCAGGCACACCCCCCCTGTTTTACTGCCGACCTGTCAATGACAAGGGGGGACCTTGTCATGCCTCTGACTGCGATCTCCGCAGTGGCTGTATGCTGCAGATGAAACGTCAGCAGCATACTAAAGATGGGAAAACAGTGACCCATCAGGACCACTTCAGGTGTACCATCACCTGTGGTTACTGTGGCAAACGTCGTCACTATGAGGACGAATGCCAAATCAAGAAACGCGAGAGTGACAAACTCAAGCGTCAGGAGGCGGAGCGCCAGAAGACCCCGACGCCCGCCAGAAATCCCCCGAATGGGGATAAAGGTAAAGGAGGTGGCAAGGGGGGTGGCAAAACTGGACCCCCTAACCCCCAGAGGCGCTCATCAGCGCCCGTTGCTACACCTACTCCTGCTGCTACACCCGCTCCTGCCGCAGGTGTCCCCCAGAAGCGCCCCCAAGGGGATAACGCTACCCCTGAGGGGAATAATTCTAAGAAGAGGCGCTTGGCCTGGATGGCCAAGTCCCTCATGGCTGCAGGAGTGGATGTGAAATTCCCTGATGAGGAATAGGGGGGCGGCTCCGAAGAGGAGGACTTGGTTTTCTGGATCCTCGTGAAAATCGGGGATCAGGTTTTTCGAGCAGTGCTTGATACCGGAGCAACACTTTCCATAGTGGCCCGGCGCCTGCTTAAAACTTTCAGGAAAACTAAGACCGTGGCCATAAGAGTAGGGGATGGGCGTACCATCCATTCCTTGGGGGGGGTCGATGTGACCATATGTCTGGGCGACGAAACTGTGACCCAACACTGCAGAGTGTTGGACACTGACCCTTTGACATTGTCATTGGCACTGACTTTCTAAGAAGAAACCCCCAGGTTAAAACGCTGTCCCTACAGCGTCCTTACTCTTTGCACTGCGACTTTGGCAGTGGGCTATTCTCCGTTCCTTTGGAGCTGTCAGGACGAAAAGAGTCTGGGCTGCGCTACGCAGCCAAGACGAACTATCGTACTGAAAACTACCAACTGGCCCGTCATGTTCTCGAAAATGGACTGGCGGCCCTTCAGGTAAACCTGGATGAGATCCAGGTGGAATTGTTTGCGAGCCAACAACAGCACATCATGCAGTTGTACTGCTCGAAACAAATGAACAATGCTTTCCGTTTCTTCTGGAAAGCAATGGGCCTAGCGTATGCTTACCCTCCCTTCTCCCTGCTCGCGAAGGTTCTAACGAAGATCGCTTATGAGGGAGGAAGGGTTGTTATGTGCACCCCTGACTGGGGTTGCTCTGGTGAACATGCTTACTGGCGCCGTATGCTTGACCGAATGACCGTGGGGAGAGTGCAACTCCCCGACGGCCCCATCTATGTGCCTGAGGACTCAGACACAGCTATGCAGGCCCCTGAGTGGGCCAGTTTCCTGTCCATCATCGATGGATCTCTCAATCCTGTACCCCTGTGTGACCTGGACCAGGTGCTACTAAAAGAGGTCATGGCCGAAAATCGTGGCTTGACCCTTTATGATCTCAAAAATCGATCTCCTGAGCACCTATCTGCCACACTTACAGGGTGTGAGTCTCCTGATGACTATCTGGAACCTGCAGCTGTAAAAGAGGATGCTGACGACCAACTGTCTGAGATCGCCAGCACTATTCCCTCTGTTGATCCCAGCTGTGTTGACTTAAAACATAGTGCTTTCCTGGCCCAGCTGTTGCTAGAGGAGGTAGATCTAGAGTCAACCTCTGAACCCGCTTCCTCTGTTGAGAAACCAGTGCTACACATGCAGCCTGTGCACACAGGTGAAACCGTGGCCCGGAGTACTGATGCTCTGGCACGGCCTGCTGCTAATAACATGCCATTGTCTGAGCATGACACTCAAGAACTCCGACGGCTGTTGTACCTGAAGGCCGACGGTATTGAGCGCCAAGAGCGGCTGCAATACCTCAGACAGACCTGGAAATACTCCATCTGGTCTGAGGAGGACGATGAGTCCTATACACTGCCTGATCCTGAGATACCTCTAGTGTATTCTCTACACTATGGGCAGCAATGTGCCCCTGAGTGGGACGATGGTACTGTACCTGCCGAAACTGCTGATCGGCATAAAAAGAAAGAACATGGAAAAAGCAACCTCCATGCTGAGGAGGATTTCCTTCAGAAAGTCGAGAGTCTTAACCTTGACCCCCGCCTGAAGTAACTGCTTATAACATATGAGGAGGTGTTCGGCGCCTTGCCGCCTCCCCTATCTTGTAAAAAACTGGTCCAGATGGACCTGAAATTGAAACCCGAATTTGAAAAGACGCGAGTGAGGCGTCGTCCCTATCCCGCTCCACAGGAACAGGTTGAAGAAATCGAGCGCCAGATCCAAGAATGCATTGATGCTGGCCTCGTTGAAGAGTATAAACATGGGGACTATCCCCATCACTGCAGCCCCTGTTTCCGTGTTGCTAAACCAGGGTCGACTGCTCTACATCTTGTTGTAGACTATGGTGAGGTCAACAAGAAAACCCAGAACCACTCAGGGAGTATTCCTAACATGGAAAACACCCTCGAGCGTATTGCCAAATGCAGGTATAAGACCAAAATGGACAAACGCTCTGGTTTCTGGCAGGTTGACCTAACCGCCGCAGCTCAGGAGCTGCTTGCCTTTATAACCCCTAAGGGTCGTGTCTTCAAGTGGAAGGTTATGCCTTTCGGGGTGGCTAACGCCCCAGCGCTCTTCCAGGAGCTTATGAACAAAATTTTGTACATACTGAGGCGCAGGCCTCTAGTACAAGAGTTGATTTCTCGGGGTGCAGAAATGGAGGCTCTCATCGACGACGTGAGTTTGGGTACTAATACCAAAGAGGACCATGTCCTTCTCCTCCGTGAATTCTTCACTGTCTGTCAAGAAAACCATCTCCGAATCAAACTCGAAAAATGTGAGTTCATGAAAGAGGAGATGGAGTATTTGGGTTTCGACGTGGGGTATGGCTGGTGGAAACCAGCCGCGTCTAAGATGCAGCCCCTACAGGACATGCAGATTCGCGATGACCCTAAGAAGGGTCTACACGATGTGAGGAGTTTTGTGGGCGCCTGTAATTTCTATCGGCGTCACATCCACAATTTTACTTACTCCTCTGCACCCCTCACTGACCTGATCAAGAACACTACTCCCTGGAGATGGACCTCCAGAGAGGAAGAGTGTTTCCAGGAGTTGAAGAAGAAGATTGCCTCCTCCAACTGCCTGGGAGTGCCCCGCCCTGAGGGCGAGATAGTCCTGATCACTGATGCCAGTGATGTAGGGGGGGGAGGTACGATCTACCAATGGCAGGAGCTTAACCCCGCTGAACTAACCCACTGCCATTATCGTACTACTGGACTGAACCGTGATGGTTCGTTGAAACATGACTATCCTACCAGTGAGTGGCGACTGGTGCCACTGGGACACTGGAATTGGAAATGGAACCAAGCGCGTTCCAACTACAGCACCTATGACCAGGAACTCCTGGCCGGTATGTTGGTGCTATCGTCACAATCCCGACTCCTGGGGTCTAACCCTATTGTCTGGCTGTGTGACCAGGAGCCTGTGAAGTCTTTTCAGAAGGGCCCACCACCAGAAAAAGCGAAGCTAAAACGGTGGTGGACTTACCTGAGCCAGTTCAGGCTGACAGTGCATCATATCCCCGGGATTAAGAATGAACTGTCTGACTATATATCGCGCAACAACTTCGATGCGCTTATTGGTGAGAGCTCTGAGGCGCTCGCCAAAGAGGCTTTCCAGCGTATGGATGTCCAGCTTGACCTATCCATGCGCACTGCTGGAATCCTGGAGGGTTGGAGTCTAACCGACTATCAGTCAGAGTATGAAGAAATTCTCCAAACCCTCAGCACTGGTCTCGAACCCCGTGTCATTGACGGGCACCAGTGGTATAAAAACAATCAGTACCTCTTCTACGAGGACCGAATTGTTGTGCCTGAGGCACGACTGGATGGGTGCCTACAGTGGTTCCATCTCAGTTCTGGTCACACTGGCGCTAATCGCTCAGTGGACTTCTTCCGTGAGTGTTTCTACTCTAGTCTAACCCTGACTGAACTTAGGTCGCGTATGCAGACCATTGTGGATGCTTGTGGCTGTCATGCCAGCAAGCAGAGCGACAGTAGGGATAGGGGCCTGATCTCCAGCTTACCCATACCCTATTGTGCTAACTCTCTTCTCTACGTGGACTACATCCACGGTCTACCACGCTTTGGCGGCTATGATAGTTGCCTTGTGGTCACCTGTGGTCTATCTCGCTTCACCCGTGTGTTCCCTTGCAATAAGAAAATCACAGGTGAGCAGACTGTAAAAATGTTGGTCGAACAATGGTTCGAACCCTATGGAGCACCTAAACAGGTGCACTCTGATGAAGATGTACGCATCCGCAGTGACACTGGGTGGTACAAACGAGTGCTAAATGCCCTCAACGTGGAGGTAACCACAGGTGTGCCCTACACTCACACGTCTAACCCTCTCTGTGAGAGACAGAACCGTGTGGTGGAGCAAAACTTAAGAATCCTGATGAAACAGGAGCGCACCAAGGACTGGGTACGCCTAGTGCCCTGGGCAGTTCTGTCCATGAACTCACAGCGGAGCTCTTCTACGGGTTTCACCCCCCACGAACTGTTCCATGGAGGACGACCTGCTTGGTTCTTCAAAACCCCCTTTCCTGAGGACTTCAAGAGTCCTGTGGGAGATTGGCTGGAACACAAGCAGTCTCTGGCTAACCAGGCTGGTACTAACCTGAGACACATTCGTGACCGTGAACAGAGCCGACGGAACCGCCTACGGCGACCTGCCAGCTTCAAAGTTGGTGACCTTGTTTTGGTACACCATTCACGCCTACCCTCCTGGCCACGTAACTGCCTACAGGACCCTTACTTTGGACCCTATCGTATCATCAGGATAGATGGATCCAGGATCCATGTCAGGTGCAGTCCACGTCTAGGTGGTGAGCTGCTATGTGCTCCTAAGCAGTTGAGGCACTATCACTCCCCTGACGACTTGTCTTGGGATGAGTGGCGCCTCAGCGACAGTGAGATTGAACGTATAGACCTAGAGAACGCTGCCAGCCCAGAGGAGGCAGACGAACTCGAAGAGATGACTGCCGATGAGATGGCAGTCGATGGTTACTACGTGGTTGCAGGTATTGCTCGCCACGAGTATAAACAGGGCTGGAAATTCCTTACCCTGTGGGAGGGCTATGGGTTGTCCGAGGCGACCTGGGAACCTATGTCAGCCTTCATACAACCAGATGGGAGTATCAACCCCATGTTCCGCACTTACCTCGTTGAGAACAACGAGGGGCAGCTCCTAACCCGTGCTGAGACTATGTCCCAGCGTAAGAAGCGAAACTAATTACCCTGTGTCAGTCTACTGACCCTGTCTGTGCCCTGCAGACCCATGCCTATGGTTTCCAGCGTGAGCCAGGTGGCCGCTTATCAAGATTGCAGCCACCCAGCGAGTGTTTGCCTTGTTGACCATGTGTTGCATGGGTACTGCCCTAATGTAATGACCTTGGTGAGCCAACGAAGAACGGTGGCTTTCTACACCTGGGGGGAATGACAAGCAAGGTGTTATGAGGCAAGGTGTGTCTTCCCTCCTTGGGGACAAGCGAGCCCACAGTTAGGACCCCTGACTGGTCCAGACCCATGGGGTTCTACCCTTCCTTACAGGGTTTACCATACCCCTAAGTGTGCTACGTATGTCTGTATGTGTCTCACTTCTCTCCCCAGCGTGGCTCCCGGAGACCGGGCTTCGCTGACGTCGGACCGAAGGTCCTAATCAGGTACTATTACCACTCCTATGGCGCCCAATTTCTGTGCTGGCGCCTAACCGTGGGGTAAACGGCAAAAGCCCTACCTACTAAGAGGGGAGGGGTGGCCAAGTGTGCTAAGGGCATACAAAACGCCCATTTTTGCTACAGGCCAAAAGCTAACGCACTCCCCTGCCCACGAGGAAAAGCACGCGGGACAGGAGACACCACTACACTACACTCACTAACGCCAGCACCGGCCTTCAAAGGCAGGGTGAGCACTCATCACTTGCACTCACCTCCTGCCAGGCCTGCTGACCCTAACCCCTACACACGCTACTGGGTGCTGCTGTCGAACGTCACTCAGGCCCTGGTGGCCCTCCTGTGAAAAGGACGAGAGAACACAGCGCTCCTAAGCAGCTGTGGCCTAACAGGGGACGCCACAACGCGTTTCCCCTGCTAGGGCTTGGAGGGAAGGGGTGCTCTCGTTGCGTGCACAGCGCAGATGTCGTTGAGGTCGAACTGTCCTCGCCAGTACTGGCTGAGGCACAGTGATTTGATTTGTGATCAGCGCCCCTGTTTTGCTGGGGCAGAAAAATGGTAGCCGCCGAAGGCAGCTGCTGCGTGCACCAATCACCCTTAACCTCTCCCACCTGTACAAAAGAGGCAGATGAAGGGGCGTTTGCGACTGAGGAACCAAGCCACACTCCAGGTATTATACCCTTCTCAGTGTGACCTATAATACACTGTTCGCAAACACGCTGCAGATGCAGCTACCCCTGTCAAGCAAGCAAGCTTTAAGAAACTCCTCGGGTTCTCTTAAAGAACGTACCGAGGAGCCTCTGGGTAACCTAAACAAGGTTTACCGTGCGCAATTCGCGTGGCCTACCCTTTAATGCATCATGTGCACGCAGGGAAGGGAGGCTTAACCACAGACTCAACCAGGAGGTGAGCTCCTCCTGGGCTAACCTACCTTACTCACCATGCATCGTGTGAATGCCGCATTGAAACGAACACAAAACAAACCTAAGCGTTTTAAGCAACTCAACTTGAACGCCACGGCCGCAGACGAACAAACGCTAACCTGTGAAGAAGGAAACAAGGGTGAATTAGGGATACAGGTGAAGCGATACAGCGTGTGGATGCCTAGATTAGGCACATGCATCGCGAGCACAGCGCATATTCTAACCCTACGTGCGCGCTGCGCGCTCCATTCGCATCACATACCTTTCATTCCTGCTTTCACCTGTGCAGAGCACGAGAGATGAACACCCGACCCCCCAACGAGCACAGCGTTAACAACCCTAACGTTTTGACGGAACAACCAACACGAACGCAGTGCGTGAGTGTGAAGTGACACACACATACCTGAGAGATGGGTTGTTGAACTGCTCTGTAGTGTGGGCTGATTTTGAATGCTTTACTCTGAAGTTTATAAAAATTTTGATGCAACTGTGCAAAAATTTTCTTTGAAACTTTAAAAACTACGGCTCATACCTTCTTTTCCAAAAGCCGTTTTCGCTTGCGCAACCCTTTTCTTGGCGTCCGCTTCCTTTGCGCTTGTCTGCGACTTTAAGTTATGTGTAAAAATGACGATTTCCCGCGTGGTTTCGTCGATTTTCAACGATTTCACTTGCTAAATCGGAACCCCTTCCGCAAAACCGCAGGTATCACTCCCTGCTGGTTCCATTTTCTATTTTTTCCAGCTCCTGGGGGTTTGTGTCCTCCATTGGGAGTATTGCTCCGCCCTGGCCCTTGGTCAGGACGTTTACTAAAACGCTGTTTATACGGCGATAACCGTCCGCAAGAGAGCGTTCGACTGTACCCTAGTGGACAGACACATGTGCTCTGGATAGGGAGTCCTGGGTTCAATTCCCACTGCCCCCACACTTTTTCCAAAGGTTTTCGCCGCACGCCGGCGACTTTTGAGGAATGCCCCTTCAAAGGGACATCATTCACGGTACATTACACTGTTTTTCAAGGGTCCCTACAGTGTGATAGGCTTCTATGAAGTGATGAGAATGTTTTTGGTAAGTTTAATGCATTTTTTTGAGGTAATTTTGGGAATATTTGAGCCTTTTTCCTTGGTCCTACTAGCTTAGCTAACTAGTACTCCAGGGGGGAGTAAGAAAAAGTCACTGCCATGTCTTTCTTGGAGGGCTTGATCCAGGCTAAGCCCCCCTTAAAACCCTTTGTTGATGCTGAGACAAACTTAAGTGTTTTTATCTCTCTTTTGTTGCCTAAAGTACACTTTCTCAAAGTAACTAGGGTTGTGACCCTAGCCCCCCCATGAAGTTCACCCCTACCACTCAACTGAGCGGAGGTACCTTCCTTCATGGAGGACATACCAAAATAAATCAGGCATTACATGCTTGTTGGCCTTGGAGGCTAAGCCTAAGTGGTCTCCCACCCCAAGACCCCTATACTCAATTGTTTCTACCACTTATTGTGGTCCTACTTTGTAACTGTTTCTGAATTCAGTTGCTTGGCCAAGTCATTTTGTGTGTGGTCCTGACATCTATGCCCCTCAGTCCTAACCAGCACCATTTCACCCAAAAGAGTGCACATGAAGTGCCTATTGCAACCTCTGAGGCTAGAGTCTGACCAATTTTCATATAAAACCTTTTGTATTATCCATTTGTGATTGAATCTATGTGCATATACCTGCTTTGTCTATCTGCAGCCCTTCTGTGTTACACTGGATTCCAAAACCAATCATTGATTCGATCCATATTCAGTCCTTGCTCTACTTGCTGCTTTGGTTTGGGGTTTTCAACTACAAAACCTGCAGGAATACATCAAAAGACCTAGGGCATAATTCAAGGACATCTTTCTGGAAACGCAGCCGTACCAGCCCCGCTTACACACCAGTGGGTAAAAAAGCACCGGGAGTACTATCACAAAAGTCTCCTAAGGGCTACGCCGGAGTACCTAGCCAAGAAGTGGTGCTCACAAAGACCTCCCCAACGAAGACAACTTCAGATTCAACATCTCCAGCCCGACATACAGGACCTGGACCCGCGAACCGGGGACCTCGTCCCCTCCGTGGCAGCCGCCGCCCTCCGCATTACCGGCTCCGGGCCCCATGGGTCTGACTCCACAAGCAGCTCGGGGTCCGATGGCCGGCCGCGCCCGGCGTCCCCCGTACTCGTGGACCCTGCCCCCTGCGCCTTCCCTGAGTGGGCTGAGGACCCCCAGGGTGGCCGCTGGCACTTCGCCGAGGAAATCGAGCTCAGCAACGACCTAGGCCAGCGGGCCTTTCGCATGAGGTCTGCAAGCTTTGAAACCCTCAACGTGCAGCAGCAATGGCAGGAGCTCGACGCCTTGGCCGCCCACACCGAGGCTTCGCCGCCGAGTCCGCCACCGTGCAGCAGGAGACCGTGGCCTTCGTGAGCGACCTGAATGGAGTCGTCCGCTCCCTCGCCCGGCACACTGACGCCGGGCTGACCCAGGCTTGGACCCAGGGGCACACCTTGCATCAGCGGGTCCGCCACCTTGATGACCAGCTTGGGCGGCTCAGTAGGTCTGGGGATGAGCTCCGGGCCGAACAGCTGAGCCAACTCAGTGTCCTCACCGCCCTCCAAGTGAACACCGCAGCCGCCATCGCCGCCGCTGCAGCCGCCCCCGACCTGGCGACCATCAAGGCGGCCATGGAGGTGGAGATCAAGCGCGCCGTGGAAGCCCAGCTGGGCTCCCTCATCCAGCGCATCAACGAGCTGGAGCAGTGAGAAGCCGAGCACCGTCGCACTCTCCCGGGCTACGTCGACCAGCTCAAGGCCACCATGGCGTCAGCCGTCGCCTCGACCGGTTCTACCGCCGTTTCTACAACGACCCCAGCGGATCCATCCATCCGCCCCCTCAAGACCAAGCTGGCCACCATGGAGGCAGAGCTGCAGCATCTCCAGCTCACCATGGAGAACGAGCGGCGCGCCGGATCCGAGTTCAGGCACAGTATACTGAATAGCATAAGACTCATGACGACCGCGCCCGTGACTCCAGCACAGCCCCCCTTTGGACCCGTGCCCCCCCCCACAGATTCTGATTGCTTTGCAGATCAGGTCAGGGCCCAAGGGGAATGCCTGACCGTTTTGGAGAATTAGGTGGCAGGCTGCAATGAGCTCATAAAGGTGTTCCAGAGCCAGCTTGAGGGGCTGCAGTGTGAGGAGGGTGTTGAAGAAGGACCCCGAGAGGGTGCCTTTGCCATTCATGGGGCCCACCATCCTGTACATACTCCAGATTTCAGTGGCCCTCCTGAAATGGCTTGTCAAGTTGCTGATGTACATACTCACGTGCATGCGACGCCCCATCCCCATGTGCATGTGATCCCACAGCCGTATGTACATACACATGCGCCTTGTGCAGCCACCCATGCAGCGGAGACATCAGAATTACCGGGTTATCACCCCCCCCAAGGGCCTATAGAAATGGGACCACCAGGTTATCACTGTAATATCTCCGTTGATCTTCAGCCCCTTGGAGGTCTATCTTTTTTCCGCAAATCCTTCAACCTCAGTGATGGACATTCTACACACTCTGCTGGATCCCAGATACTTGGTCCCAAGTTGAGTGTTCCCACGCTGCAATGCGCAGAAGGCTGAAATCGTCAAAGACATTAACTGATAAGCTATCAGTTCTGTGCAATGCAGCAAAATGTAACAAACAGGTTACTACATTACAGAATGCTACAAAACTGAATAACCGGCGACAAATTTAACTATAAAATGTGGCAGAAAACGTATCTACAATTATTTCTTGAACTCTGTGCTCCGTCAACAATATGCACATGCGCTCTGCTGCGCCCCGGGGCACAGTTTCAATCTTCTTAGAATATTAACATTTCCTGGCAAACCAACTCAAAAATGCCCTCACTCATTACACCCCCTTCCTAAGCTTCATGTACATTTGATTTACAAATAAAAATGTGCATGACGAGCTGATATAAAAATTTAAAATGAGTGTGGGCCTTTTCTGCACCCCCTTCCTAGGCTACCTGTATCCTGGAGGGGTGCCCAGAAATGCTATAAATTCTCGTTCCTCTGTGTCCTGTTTGTTTCTCCACTATTGCTGCTTTTCCAGAAAATCGAGAAATATTGCAACTATGGAAAACAAAACAAGGTGTACACAGCATAGCAAAGTATAACACAAACGTAAACTGCTGTTGAAACACTGTAGCAGTTCACAGGGGGATTTAGACCCCTGTCGCACCCATATAGACAGAAGATGCCCCAGGGCACAATAGCATAATCCCTCTGGGACAAGATCCAGAAAATAGACACTCAGTCTAAAACGTCATCACCTTCACCAATCTGATATCAGGCCTCCCCACAGCCAACTGCACCACCAGCGGGCCAGCGCCAGGGCGCCGCCATCGCTGCAAGGCCAGCGCAAAAGGCAGCCACCATGCATGGCACTGTCAACCCGGCTTGGCCACGAACCAAAAAGACAAAACACATGAAGCAAAACAATAAAATAATAATAACAATTGCTTAACTGACTGTCAGTCGTCCTCTTCGGTGGCGTCGTCCACCTTTAACACGACCTACCCGTCTCACTTGTCCCAGCGCCAGTGCTGACTCTTCTTCAAAGCCGCGTCGGATCATTGCCTCTTTTTGTTGAAGGCCGCGACGCAACACCACTTCCGAATCCTGGAACTCAAGCTCCATCAACTCCAGCGCACGTAAATGCTGCAAGTCGGTTATCTGACAACGTGGCTTGCTCTCAGACAGCTCCAGCTTACATAGTGCCACCTCCCATGCTTCCTGCAGCCCTTCAGTTTGCACATAAACACCTGTGAACAATTGTTCCACCGGCCGAACCCCTTGCTCCTGGTGCAACCTGTTAAGCTGGACCGTGAGCGCTTGCACACGCATGTCTTTGGCAGTAAGCTGATTTCCGCTGCTCTCCAGCACTCTGTCCTGGAACTCGATAACAGACTCCTTCTCCTTGCCCATTGACAATTATGTTTCAATTTCAATTTGTCGCAATGGCCCCAATGCCGTGAGTTCAAGTTCAATCAAGGAATCAGAATTTGGAGAACTCCTATTGGTGACGTACCGAGGTTTTGAACCACGCATCTTCATTTGTTTTGGGTTTTGTCTAGTGTCCGGTTGTGCTTCAAGGGATTGCTGAAGTTTGCATAACTAGGGTGAGCTGCATTAAAACAAACACCAAGGCATCTCAATCACCAACTTCAACTTCCTAAAGTGCTTCCTTTAGGTTTTACATTATCTTAAACTTTTTGGATTGCATTTTTCGAAGGATTTTCCTTTTTCAGATTTTTTTACTCTGCTTGGAGAATAAATTTTGATCCTGTGCTCCATGGCTCAAACAACACCACCCGCCATGGATAAGATAATAAGCTCCTCTCCAAGTTTATTACATGGTCGCATCGGTCCCAGCCGGTTTCGTCCACATCGCCTTGGACCGCGATGATGATTCTCAAGTCGGTTTCAAGAAGCCGCTTTGAGTCTAACATGGCCAATGACACACCACTTGGTTCTCACAACCACGTCGTGTTTTATCACATTGATTTCTACTTTGCCATGCTGCCATGTTTTGATGAATTTTTGTTTCTTGCATGTTGTTTGCATCATTTGCAATTTCTCAATCAAATTTGAGACACTCCATTTCCATTGAGTATGATCACATGTGAGTTGCCATGTCAAGAATCCTCAATTCTCCAACATGCATGACTTCACATGTATGCATTTCTATGCACATGCATAATTCATTCTTCATAAATTCATGCATGATCATTCTCATTGAGTACACATGTGTGAAGGCATATACATGGCATGTGTTCCCCACTCCCCTCATGTTTGGGTCACACCTCCCCATGGGCTTGGAAGCCAAAGTCACATTTTTTTCGAACTGATAGCTTGTAATATCTCCGTTGATCTTCAGCCCCTTGGAGGTCTATCTTTTTTCCGCAAATCCTTCAACCTCAGTGATGGACATCTCTACACACTCTGCTGGATCCCAGATACTTGGTCCCAAGTTGAGTGTTCCCACGCTGCAATGCACAGAAGGCTGAAATCGTCAAAGATATTGACTGATAAGCTATCAGTTCTGTGCAATGCAGCAAAATGTAACAAACAGGTTACTACATTACAGAATGCTACAAAACTGAATAACCGGCGACAAATTTAACTATAAAATGTGGCAGAAAAGGTATCTACAATTATTTCTTGAACTCTGTGCTCGGTCAACAATATGCGCATGCGCTCTGCTGCGCCCCGGGGCACAGTTTCAATCTTCTTAGAATATTAACATTTCCTGGCAAACCAACTCAAAAGTGCCCTCACTCATTACAATCACCCCCCCCATGGTCCCCAAGTGCAGAATTCAGTTTCTGTGGACCCCCCCCTGGATATGCTCATCAGCAGACCCATCAGCATCAGCCATACTCCTCGATCCGCCCCCAAGCACATCATTATTGTGCCGGAAGGCATCACCTTCAGGGACTCCACCCTCGGCACTTTGATGCACGGGGAAATTTTGACCCCAGGGTAATCCTGAGATGGCCGGAGGATGAGGAACTTCCAAAGGTCAAACCAGTAGGGATTCCTGCTTGGGGTATGGCCTTTGCTGAAGTTCCTGATGACCCGGCCCCGAGTCCTGTGGATAACCCCACTACTTTCAACCAATTCTGGGCAACCACGGGGCCAGGAGCCTGTGGTCATCAGGCCACCCCCCACCTGGACCTGAGATCCCCTGGGGACCTGCAGCGGGCCAACCTCCGTCCCAAGTGGGATGGAAAGGGTGAAACCGTGCACCACTACCTCCTGAAATGGAGAAGGCCGGAACGGTCAGTGGGGCGTGCCCTGGGTGAGGAGGCCCGGATTGTGGAAATCCTGGCCTCCATACCCCCGAAGATCGCCGGCCCCATTGAGGACCGCCATCTCCGCCGATGCCTCTCCTACAAGGAGGTAAGGGAGGAGGTGGAATGGGAGGCGAGGAATAAGACCAATGTACATTTCTTCAGGGATACCTACAAGAGTACTGTGGTGCCAGCTCATTGCACGGCATCACAACTCAGTGGGATCTTTGAGGATTTCTGCTATTGGGGCAAGAGGGTGAGGGGAGGAGTCACCCTGGAGGACGCCAGCAAGGACTGGCTGGACGCCCTCCGCCTGCACTCTGACTTGACCCGAAAGGTCATTGCAGAGCAAACTAAGTGCGGCCGGTCATTTGACTATGTCCGGCTGTACCTGTTTGTGCAGGTCTACTTCCTGCAGCAGGAAAAAACCGATGAGCACCTGGCTCATTTGCGGAGGCGGCACCAGGGGTTCAAAGTGAACCAGCTGCAGGAAGGCCCCCCTGACGAGCGGTATTCCACATCGCCTGCCGGGGTCCACCACTTGCTGCAGAATCCTGAGTACCCCCCCCCTGCACAGGGAGAGAGTGACAGCCCACCAGGGTCCCCTGACGAGGAGCTGGAAATCAATATTTTTTGGCAAAAGGTCACCAAGACTGGTCCCCCCTGTAGTTTCTGTGGCTTCAAGGGACACAAGGTGGAGACTTGCTACCGCAAGCATCCCCACCTATGACCACCCGCAGGGGCCAAAAGGCGGGGCCTGAAAGAGGGACCCCCCTGTAAGGGCTGTGGCAGCACTTGGCAACACCCCGGATCAGTGTTGGAAACTCCATCCACACTTGAAGCCCCAGCCAAAGAAAGCTGCCACACCCCCCCCGAAGCAAAAATAGAGGCGTGAGCGGACGCGACGGGGCGTAGGCCCGCTCACAGGACGCCCAGGGTACCCCAGCCTGAGGGTTGACTGCCTGTGGGGTGAAAAATACGCGGTGCGCCTCGTGGTGGTACTCAAGGGGGATGAACAGGAGGTACTGAGACCGCCCCGATCAGCGGTAGTGGACTCAGCAGCCAGGAAAGGCGTGATCCTGCCAGGGACCTTCTTTTTGAAGTCCCTGGAGCCCCTGTCGTCGGCTCTGGATTTTCAGTGCATCATCAACACGGGTCGTGAGGCCCTAGGGGTCATCGGATATGAGTTGGTACCAGATGTGGTCCGTACCAAGGCTGACAGTCCAATACGGCTGATTGGGGCTGGATCCAATTCCCTGAAGGGAGGCACCCATTGTATACATGAGGTCCTCTTACTCCCCGTATCACACAAAGGGAAATACGTCCGAGCCCGATGTCCTGATGCAACTTCGTACATCGCTGACATTGGGCCCAGAGCCATAGTGGGGTATCCCTTATTGCCTCGGTATGGTTTGGCAGTCTTCCCAGCGCAAGGGTCATTGATTTTTGAAGAGGATCTCAGTGGAGAGACCATCACTGTCCCGGCCTCTGAGCCCCCAAGTGGGCTGGAACTGACCCAGGTTGAGAGGGACAACCCGATTCAGTTGGTCGTCCCATTATACCCTGTTTCTGCGCCAACGGTCACTGAGGATGGTCCTTCAGATTTCAATTGGGACGAGGGTTCAGTGAGATCTGTGGGAGTGGGCACCGGAAGGTTAAATGCCCTAGTCGAGCCTCACACTCGGCCTTCGGTCCCTTATGAAGGGGTCCACTCCTGCACAGATGGATCTGCCTTCGTCGATGGGTGCCAGGTCCCTGCCTCCGCGGGATACCTCTGCGCTCCACAAACGCACAACACAAGTTGTGCCGGCGAGAGGGCACAGGGCAGCCTGGGTACTTCTGTGCCTTGGTCTCAACGGTTCAACAGTCCGTCGCCCACCATCGATACCCTGACCTATTCTGAAGTGACAGCACCTCATGGGACAGTTGACACTACACACACAATCTTGAACACACAATCGGTACCTCAGGAAATGATGGAGAGCCCTTCACAGGTTCTACTCTCACCGGCAGGGACCAGCTATGGAAGCGGTCCTGATGCCCAGGTCATACCCTCGACCATCATCCCCATTACACCTGAGTTGCAGGGCAGTTTGTTGACGCCGAGTTCAGCAGGATTAAAGCCTGAGCAGGGCTTGAGAGAGGACCCATCAGAGGTCCACAAACTGACGGGGCTGCCCTCAAGGACAGTGACCCAGAATCTTAGTCCACAGGATGGGATTACCATAAGTTAGTGTCAGTTGTACTCGCCCTGTCCGGGAGTATAGCCGCCCAGGCTGGGATTCACCAGAATTCCGGAGGGTGGATTGAAAAAGATGCTCCCCCTGCTTCAGCGCCAACAAGGGGCGACCCACAGCTGGTGGACGCCCTATGCATCATGACATCCCTCTTGGCTGGCTTGTGCCATCAGGTGAAGGCACCCCACTCCGTCCCGCCAGAAAAGCATTCAGCATGGCCTGAAGTGCCAACGACTGGTGAGCCCATCGGGTCGCACCTGAGGGTCCCGGCAGCTGGTACAGACTGGGACCAGACCAAACAGGCAATGGTCGACGAAGCCCTTTCCTCCTTTTTTCCTACCCCCACTGTACTTCCTTCCCCTGATATCCGGCAAGTGCCGTCCGATCAAGGTCCTGCCGCCCAGTTGCAAGTCTCTGGGGACTTGACCAAGATGATCGCGGGCTTCGCCGAGGATTGGCTGGACATGGGCGACCAGGAACTATCAGGAGTCCGGTTGATTGATGTCCACGATCACAAGTTCGAATCCTGTTCGGGTAATGAAGGTTCCTTGGGTTTCCATCCGCCCTATGAGTTCGTGGGCCGGTTCGGATACTCACGGGACCACGGGGGTGTGGAGTTTGGTGCCATGAACATCAGTGTCATGGACCTGCAGGACCCACAGGACAAAGCCCCCATGGCAAGTCCAGCCCCAACCGGGGTGTCTCAGGAGATCCCGACGATACGACCCTGACAGTCTGCTGGGATACCGCGGAAACTGAGGCGGCCAGGCGTATTCAAGAATGAAAGATACGACCTGTGCCCGCTATGGCGCGAAAGGTCGTGTGAATGGGCGCAAAGAGCTTTGGGGACTACCGAGCCTCTCCAGCCCACACTCAGCCCCTTTGACCGCCTCGGGAAGGTGAGTGGGGTGAGTGGGGTCGACAGTGGCGTGAGTGGGGTCAGGGACGTGGGGGAAGAAGAGTGAAGAAGCAAAATCGGACTGGACTCTCACCCCCCCCGTAAGACCAAGAAGGCACCAAAAGGGTATATGTGCCCTTGGGGAGGGGAGCATCATACTTTGTTTTTGTTCCCGCCAGCTCGTGAGCTGCCGGAAACGGTGCAAAAGGTCATATGGGAAGGGGGTAAGGGGGTTATAGTGGTACCAGTTCTAAAGAGAGAGAAGTGGTTTTGGAGTTTAGGGGAGATTGCAGTGGATTGGTGGGACATACCTAAAGGGGAGAGTTTTTTTTGGGATGGGAAGGGTAAAATGCTCTCTCAGGAGGGTCACCTGCAGTACCGGGCTGTACTTTTAGATGCACTTGGTATTGAGCAAGAGGGACTGAACCAGACGAGCTGGAAACAGCCCTTGCGCGATCCTGACCTCAAAGAGGTCCTTCATCAGGGAGCCTGGCGTCCTGAGGGTACCACTGCAGCCCCGGGCCTCGGCAAGAGACCCGTGGGCATGAAGCGCCGGAACTCGCACTGAAGAGGGCCAAGGAAGGGTATCGCCCCCCTGACTTGCCCAACATTGATTCAATTTATCCTGCATTCCACAAGCCCAGCTCAGGAGACGACAGAAATGACCCCAATCGGCGATCCCAAGTGGAGTCATCGTCCCGGGACAGCCCTGCTGCCCCCAAAACTCACCCCTGAATCACCTCTAGAAGGTAGAGGCCTCCATCTCCAGCCAGAAAGTGGTAGATTTGATGATTGACCCCGTTGGCACTGAGACTGCCAATTGGGTCGATCACAGGACCCCCCCCCCCCAACAACTCTTCCCCTCGAGAACTCGGTCAGTGCGTTCAGTCCTAGAGGCCGATGCCAGAGAGTTCTCAGACCCCCATCTTCAGAAGAGGGTGGAGTCGTACCGCAAAAAGCTCCTTGATGAATTCAAGGACGCAGTTTTCAATTCAGAGCGGAATGATTGGGAGGAGATCAAGGCCAATGCCAACAAGAGGGGACCTGATGGGTGGGTCAAGCTGGAGCTGAAAGAGGGCTCAAAACCTGTGGCCTTCAGCCCCATCCGAGCAGTAGGTCTGCGGGAAGAAGCTTTGAAAGAAAAGGTCCAAGGTTTTGAGAAAAGGGGGTGGATTGAGGGATCCAAAAGCCCTTGGGTGGCATGTGGGTATGTAGTGCCGAGACCTGGGGTAAATAAGTGGAGGTTGGTCATTGATTATCGGTACTTGAATTCATGTCTCGAGGGACATGAATTCCCTCTACCGGTCATTGAGGACCTCCTCCAGCGACAGCATGGGAACCATCTCTGGACCATCCTCGACCTTGAGGATGGGTTCCACCAGATGCCCCTCACGGAGGAAAGTCGGCCGCTGACGGCTTTCTGTACCCCGTGGGGAGTGTATCAGTGGAACGTCCTGCCCATGGGGGTGAAAGTGGGACCGCAGGTCTACCAGAGAATGGTCACCCACTGCATCAGGCACCTGCCTCCCTCGGTAAGGGCCTATATTGATGATCCTCGTGGGTACGCCGCCCTCCAAGGCTTCCAGGGGTAAGGGTAAGCTCTTGGACAGTTGTGCCCTCGATGAAGAGGCCATAACTGAGAATTATGAGTTGGTCAGGAAACTTTTTCGATGCCTGGCTGACCACCATCTCCAAGTGAAGGAGGAAAAGTGCCACCTTTTCTGTCAAAGCGTTCAATATTGTGGTAACATCATTCACCAGGGACGGAGATCCCCCGCCCCCGAAAAAGTGGCTGCAGTTCGTGACTGGACTGAGGCCATGATTCGCACCCCCAAGCAGATGAAGGGATTTCTCGGAGTATGTAATTGGTATTCCATTTACATACCCCAATATGCTTCCCTGGCTGCGCCCCTGATGGACAGCTTGAAAGGGAAGCATGAAAGAGCGCCTGAGGGAGGCAAATGTAAGGTCCCCAAGGAACGCAACTTCATTGAATGGACTGAGACCATGAGGCAGAGTTTTGCCAAAATCAAGGAGGCACTGTGCGAGAAGTGTGCATTGTATATCCCCAATGACACGGGTGAACATGCGATTCACACTGATGCCTCAGATTTTGGCATAGGCGGTGTGTTGGAGCAGCAATTGCCTGATGGTAGCTGGGGTCCTTGCGCCTTCTACTCAAAAAAACTCCAAGGCCAGATCTGGTATGGTCCTGAGGGCGAAGCCTTGGGCTTTACCGGACAAAGGGCGTGGTGTGTGCGAGAAAAGGAGACCTACGCGCTGGTGTCCTGCCTCCTGAAGTTCAAGAGCTGGATATCAGGGCGTAAGGTCACTGTTTTCACGGACCACAAGTCCCTCGAGTCATGGTACAAGGAGGATCTCTGTACCATGGCTGGGCCCCTGGGTCGTCGCGGCCGTTGGCATGAGTTCCTTTCCCGGTACAACATTGTTGTTGTATACAAGCCGGGTAAGGACAATGATGTCGCGGACGGGATGAGCCGGTGGGCCTACCCTGCGGGGCTGGCGGATGACACCAACTTCCATGGTTCGGACGCCAACCTCAAGGGGTATGAGGACTGGGAAGCCCAAGAAAAGGCCTGAAATGATGCCCTCATTGATCGGCTGTCCATATCTCGCGAAGGGAGTGAGTCTGGACCCCCGTGCAGCCATACGACCAAGTGCCATGGTCACTGCAGCGGGTGCAGCAATCTGCGCGCCGCCAGCCACTACCCGTGCTTTCATTATGAGTGGGCCAGCCTGGAAACGGCCACTCCGGACAAGCTGGATGCCCAGAGGGCAGCTGATGCTCTGCTCCTTCCCGAATACAGGGCCCAGGTGACTCCGGACCCCCTTCCTGCTGATCGGCCACTCACTGCGGACCCCCCTCGGTGTCCTGATTGCCTGGATCACCATAAGATGAACACATGTGGTGTCCTGCACCCCCTGCACAGTGATCCTGATGATCCTGACTGTGGTTCTGAGGCTGAAGAGTCCGTGGGTCCTGAGTTGTTTAAGGATCCAGACCTCCATGGTATGGCCCATCAGATGAGGGAGTTTCCTCATGCTCCCCACGCCCTGATTGCTTCTGTCACATCGGTCAATGTGCCCCCACCGTGTAGTATCCTGTATGAGGATTGGGAACCATACTACGCTGAGGACCCCGACCTGAAAGTCCTGCTGGACTGGGGTATCAAGAAACACATTGACTATGGAATCTACCCGTGGCATGAACCACAATGGGGACACCCCCATATCAGGGTGGATGGTAGCGCAGTGGTTCCTGTGGCCATCCTGAGCAAGGTAATAGAAGCAGTGCACTACTTTGCACATCCAGGTACCCCCAAAACCCTGGAACTGTGCAAGAGACAGTTCCATGTCCGAAATCTGTCCGAGGATAACCTTCGGGACAGAGTGAAGGAGGTTGTGGATGCCTGTGTGGCATGTGCACAGTCAAAGGCGCGAAGGGGCCCACATCCTGACTCATGTGAGCCCTTCCCCGTGCTCTCGTATCCCTTTGCATCAGTGGCAATGGACTTTGTATCCCTGCCTGAAGTTAAACATCCTGAAACAGGGGTGAAGGTGGACTATGCGATGGTTATCGTGTGTCGGTTGACAGGTTATATCCTGGCCATTCCATGTAGACAAGAGGGACTGACGAGCCATAAAGCCGCCGCCCTATTTCTGCACCATTGTGTCTTTTTTACTGGGATGCCCAGGGAGATACATTCCGATAACCAGTCCATCATCTCCTCAGAGTTCTTCGACGCCCTTTGTGGTCTGGCTGGCATTACGCAGGCCAAGTCTATAGTGTATAGACCACGGAGTAAGGGGCGTGCGGATTGGGCAGTCCAGTCTATTATCAATGCTTTGCGGCTATACTTGGTGTTCCGCAAGCTACACTGGATCTATGCCCTGCCATTTGCCCTGTAGGGTCTTAATGACCTACCGGGCCCCGTCGCACCCTACTCAGCGCACCGGCTGGTTTTTGGCTGGGACCCTATCGGGTATCGCGAGGTACCCCCCCTGACCGTGGATACCGGGATGGAGGATGCAACCGAGTACTTCCGCAGGGCTCAGGACGAACGCAAGCTCATCCCATCAAAGTTGGTTGACCTTCATGCCCGGGAGTACCAGGCCTTCCTCGAAAAACACCCGTCTCTGCAGTTTAAGGAGGGAGACCGCGTATGGGTGCGACATAGAACCAACTAGCCTGGCCTACATACCAAGCTGGACAGGATATGGCAGGGCCCTGCAGAGATCCTCCGTAAGGTTTCCACGAATACATACTTAGTAAGCCTGAACGGTAAGGAGGTCATTCTGTCGGTGGGAAGGCTAAAGCCCTATATACCCCGACAGGATGGTGTGAACCCCCCCCTCCATCATTACTCTGAGCGTCGGGACCTCCACGTCAACTCCTATGTTGTCGGAGATGTCCTGGACCATGAGTATAGGGGTAAGGTTCGAGGGAAAGCGAAGAGGTCCAAACAGCCCTTCAAAGGCGGCAAACCTTGGTGGAAAGTCAAATACCGGGGTTTTGACCGGCCCCAATGGCATGATGTCACTGCTTTCCTGCATGACATCAATAAAGACTGGCTGGACTACAATCAGCGGCACCACATCACGGTGTCCACTGATTCCCTCAGGGAAAATCAAGCTGTGGCTGGACCGACTGATCTGCTGTCCTGATGCCCAGCCTGAGGGTGTCTATAAACTGTCCTGCCTGGCTTCTAGTTTAGGGCTGAATCAGGCAGATCCTCCACCCCCTCACATCCGCCTGGATGTCCCTGCAGCCCCTGAGCCGGTCCCTGGCCTACAGTGGGCAGTGAGTCAGGTGGCATCTATGGTGTTTCCCTCTCTCCTTTCTTCCCTCTGAGGTATCTCTGGACCTGCAGGTCTGAAGTACCTCTCTTTCTTTCTCCTCCTGGGATATCTCTGGACTTGACGCCCTGGGGTATCTCAAAGTCCTGAAATGCATTGCGCAGGGGCGATGCGGGGCAGTAGTTGCAGTCATGTACCTGGATTGGCTTGGAGTGGCTCCGACCTAGAGTGCCAGCCAATGCAGTGAACCCCTAGCGCTCACCAGGTCATGGGAATGGCTGTGAAGAGCCGACTCTAAACGGACATACAGCCCGGAATAAGCAGGGTGTGCGACTTGATTTTTCGGCCTTTGTGTGATCGAAGGCCAGGCGGTTGCATGGTATAATGTGCAATAAGACTGGTGCGCAAGCACTGTCAGAGGGGACTGGCCTATGGGGAACCGCGAACGCCAGCAGGGTACGTTGGAGTGTCTCGGCATCAAGGTACCTGGGGTATGAGAATACCACCTTCCTGCTGGTACCTCTCCCACCACCTGCGCACATACGTCCGCACCGGGGTACGTTAAACAGCTCAGGACCATGACAGGACGAGGCCCCGCTCTGTGTCTGTGTTGGGTGCTGAATCTCAGGAAGGTTATAGTATTTTATTGTGTACTATCCCATCTCTCTCTTGTCCTGCCCGCCATTGCTGACAATGGCTACCTTTTTCTATTTTTTCACCCGCTGATGGCAAGCGGGCCCTTTCACTCTTGTACATATGTGGAAGTGGGAAGCCGTACTGCAGGTAGTCACCTTAGTTCTTGTGTACATAGTTTGCCCACTCGCCAGTTGGCCGTAGCTTTTTCTTTGAGAGTGGTCGCCAACTTGGTCCCCGGCGTTGAGCTGCAGAGGGGAGTGGAAAGCTGATGCGGCCACCTGTTTTTCATTGAGAGCAGGCGCCAACTCAGATCCTGTGTTGGTCTAGGGAGGGGAGTGTAAAAACCATTTGGCCGTTTAGGACAATTTTACACCCACTCTTCCCATCCCTTTGTATGTTTTGTGTCTGCCACCACCTGGTGGTTTCTTCTGCCTCAGTGGGTACACTGAGCTGGGGGGGGGAGTGTTTGGTGTCAGACAACCCCCCAAAACCCCCGCCTATGTCCTCCACTACTCATCCTTTACCCCCCCCTCTTCAGGTCACAAACTGTACTTTGTTTTCCACAACAAGTCCTCATGCCAAGTTTCCCGAAACTTGAAATCTTTGGGAATCTTCAGGGAACTAGGCGCATTTTTTTGGTTTTTTGCGTTAATCGATAGGGAATGAAAATCCCTTCATATTTGTGGGCGAATTTCCGTGAAATTCGCAAAGGTACAGGACTTGGGTTTTGGCTTCAGCGCCTGCGCGAACTGGCGTCGCGCCAGTTCGCGCAACTACCGCCAGTTGGCACCCGTGCGACCAATATCGCGAAACCATGAACTGGCCTTTACGGAAATTTAACAAAGGCCAGCGACGATGATTTGAAACCACTGTTGCTCCATTCAATATCATAATTATACAGTGGAATCAAAAACCCGCGAACTGGTGAGGTAAAAATCGAAAACTGGGCATCGACATGATGCCCAGGCAAAATAAGATGCTGAGTTGGTCAAGGAGCCTCGCCAGCACCTTACGGTGCCTTTCCTTCCCCTTGCCCCTCATTTGACTAGTCATGGCATGCCATCTTTATGCATTTCATAGGGTCACTTCAGCAGGGCATATCTTTGAGCCATTGCTTCCGTAACCTGTAAAGTAAAATGCATAGGAAAGCCATAAGTGTCTATTTGAATTGTATATTAAGTAAACTTGTGAGTTGCAAGTAGATTTGAAGTTATGAGTGATTTATTGACTTTGAGTCATAAAAATAGGATTCCAAGAATACCATGAATTGCCCCATGAAAAGAAAGGTATGCATCTCTTCCCATGGTGTAGACGGACCGAAAACACTTTGAGTCAATTTATTTTGACGTTTGGAATTCATTTAAGGACCATGGTGGGTCAACGCAATCTATGGTGGGTGTGCCATACATGGCCAAAAGAGCCATTTTTGACCATGTTATGGACCCACTTTGAGAGCCTCATTTGCAATGCCACTGGCTCGCATTTCAACACTTTCTCATCATGCATGTTCGTGTATGTTTCCAGTGCATGTATGGTCTTTTTTTATTGATTTTCGAACCAATGGCGAATTGCTAGATCCATTTTAATGACCTTCATTTGAGCACACCTTTTTTCATGTGCTCAAAGTTGGACATGATATCTCTAACATATCATCGAGCCGGAAGTCAAGTAAAAGCTTGTTTTGTACGTACTCGATGCGTACTTTTGAGATATAGAAGAGTGTGACTCGCTTCGAGCCTCAAGCATCTTCTTTTTGTAAAGTATATTGAATCATTTTAAGCTTTTTTCACTATGTCATTTTGCTGTCAATTTTCACTCAATTTTACCCAATCATGGGCTCACTTTCTAGGGCTCAGTTCTCGAAGCCCATGGAGAGTTTGAACCCAATTTTCCTTTGTGCATGTTTGGGTATGTGTCTACTTCATCTTTCGCCATTGTTTGTCCTTTTTGCGCTCATGTACCATGTTGGATTATCAAAAAAGTCAACTTCATTTTTGACCTATGAATTTCATGACCTCAATTGGGGTGACCATGGAGATGGACTACCATGGACATTTCTTTCGAACTTTGGATCAATTGGGGTCTACTCGGTCTCTACTATTCATATATGGTCAAGTTGCGAATCTGTCGATGCGCGGCGGCTCGTTTACGCTGAATCTATGTACGCCATTTTGAGTAAACTTCATGCCTAGGAAACTTGCCCGGCATGCATGTCCAATTTTTCCCTGGGTATGTGCTCACTTGTGGAGCTCATAACTCCAGGCCATTGTTGAGTTTTGACCTAATAATTGATTCTCATAAGAGCCACCACTCTCTGCTCCAAGGAAGAGTTGTATGATTGATTCTGAGCCGCCTGCGTCTCACAGTAGCCGGATCTCTAAAGCTTTTTTGAGATCTTAAATTTCATGTGTCCACTTCAGGGACTTGGTTTGTTGGGATCTTTGGGTCACATTCCCTTGTTCCTTGACCCTCATTCACTCCAAGGTGTCTACCTCGGGTATTTAGACTTGTTTGGGTATGCTTGGTAATGTACTTGAGTCATTCGAACCCGTTTTGCCAAGCCTATGGCATACTGGTTTTACATGGCTCCAACCAGGTCTATACAGAGCCTTGAATACCACCCTGTCATGTGGTCACTTTACAGGCTAACAGTAAAAAGCCTATGAGGAGTTAGACCTTGGGATCTTCTCCTATGTTTCAATGGTGCTCTCTACTTTTTGTCGAGCATCTACCTGAAGCCACTTCAAGTCCATGGCAAAGCCAGGCCACAGGTCAGTTTTGGGCCAGCTTTTTGTCCATGGCCTACCAACGGTGTCTATGGGTCATATTGGGTCATTGGACTCTTGGTCTATCCTTGAAGGATCGGTCCAAGTCCATATGTCACTTCAATTTTCACTTGAATCCTGTGTGTAAAACATGCTCATGGAACCTTTTTGAGGTTAGTAAAAATGACCTCAAAAGGTGTGTACTGGAGATTGCTGCTTTGCTCCAAAGCCAGGGGGAGGTAGGGTCAGCCCTTCTGGGACAATCAACTCCTCCCCGGATCCTGAGTGCATGCAGTTTATGGGACCTTAGACTATCACTATGTTGGATTTATTTGCATTCTTTTCTCCCTTGTTTTTCACTGTTGCAGAATTTCACCAAAGTGCGCAGCCCATCAGACTAGATACAGTGTCCTGGTATCGTTGAGATTGACCATGATATTTTGGGATCATGTTGGTGGACTAGTGCCCTTTGAATGCTTCCACACGGATTCCTTTGAAAGCCCCCTACCGTGGCCAGGGAGCTCTTGAATGTCAGTGACCTCTGATTTCTGGTTTGTCCTGCTTGTGTGCCCTGATGCCTGAAGTAAATCTCAGAGCCCACGTTGAGTTGTATCCTGCCCCCCTATGTGTGTAAGGCTGAAAGTTCTGGGTTCCCATAACTACCCTTGCTTTCGTATGGGACCCTGTCCAATTGCTCTGACTCCCTTTGTGCCATTTTGTCTTGTGTACATACTGTTTTTGTGGTTGCATGATGTATCTCTTTTCGTCCTTTTAGGTACGAAAGGGCTACTTTTGTGATCGCTGCGCTCACTCTGAGTTTCAGCAAGGTTCAGACTTCTTGTCCAGTGCTGTGCCTTTGCTTGTGACTCGCTCGGCTCAGGGAAACGCACCCGTGCCGGCCCCGCTTACACACCAGTGGGTAAAATAGCACCGGGAGTACCAGTCTATTATCAATGCTTTGCGGCTGCACTTGGTGTTCCGCAAGCTAGACTGGATCTATGCCCTGCCATTTGCCCTGTGGGGTCTTAATGACCTACCGGGCCCCGTCGCACCCTACTCACCGCACCGGCTGGTTTTTGGCCGGGACCCTATCAGGTTTGGCGAGGTACCCCCCCTGACCGTGGATACTTGGGTGGAGGATGCGACCGAGTACTTCCGCAGGGCTAAGGACGAACGCCAGCTCATCCCATCAAAGTTGGTTGACCTTCATGCCCGGGAGTACCAGGCCTTTCTCAAAAAACACCCGTCTCTGCAGTTTAAGGAGGGAGACCGCGTATGGGTGCAAAATAGGACCGAGTAGCCTGGCCTACATACCAAGCTGGACAGGATATGGCAGGGCCCTGCAGAGATCTTCCGTAAGGTTTCCACGAATACATACTTAGTAAGCCTGAACGGTAAGGAGGTCATTCTGTCGGTGGGAACGCTAAAGCCCTATATACCCCGACGGGATGGTGTGAACCCCCCCCTCCATCATTACTCTGAGCGTCGGGACCTCCACGACGACTCCCATGTTTTCGGAGGCGTCCTGGACCATGAGTATAGGGGTAAGGTTCGAGGGAAAGCGAAGAAGTCCAAACAGCCCTTCGAAGGCGGCAAACCTTGGTGGAAAGTCAAATACCAGGGTTTTGACCGGCCCCAATGGCATGATGTCACTGCTTTCCTGCATGACATCAATAAAGACTGGCTGGACTACAATCAGCGGCACCACATCACGGTGTCCACTGATTCCCTCAGGTAAATCAAGCTGTGGCTGGACCGACTGATCTGCTGTCCTGATGCCCAGCCTGAGGGTGTCTATGAACTGTCCTGCCTGGCTTCTAGTTGAGGGCTGAATCAGGCAGATCCTGCACCCCCTGACATCCGCCTGGATGTCCCTGCAGCCCCTGAGCTGGTCTCTGGCCTACAGTGGGCAGTGAGTCAGGTGGCATCTATGGTGTTTCGCTCTCTCTTTTCTTGCCTCTGAGGTATCTCTGGACCTGCAGGTCTGAAGTACCTCTCTTTCCTTCTCCTCCTGGGATATCTCTGGACTTGACGCCCTGGGGTATCTCAAAGTCCTGAAATGCATTGCGCAGGGGCGATGCGGGGCAGTAGTTGCAGTCATGTACCTGGATTGGCTTGGAGTGGCTCCGACCTAGAGTGCCAGCCAATGCAGTGAACCCCTAGCGCTCACCAGGTCATGGGAATGGCTGTGAAGAGCCGACTCTAAACGGACATACAGCCCGGAATAAGCAGGGTGTTTGACTTGATTTTTCGGCCTTCGTGTGATTGAAGGCCAGGCGGTTGCATGGTATAATGTGCAATAAGACTGGTGCGCAAGCACTGTCAGAGGGGACTGGCCTATGGGGAGCCGCGAACGCCAGCAGGGTACGTTGGAGTGCTTCGGCATCGAGGTACCTGGGGTATGAGAATACCACCTTCCTGCTGGTACCTCTCCCACGGCCAGCGCACATACTTCCGCACCGGGGTACGTTAAACAGCTCAGGACCATGACAGGACGAGGCCCCCATCTGTGTCTGTGTTTGGTGCTGAATCTCAGGCAGGTTATAGTATTTTATTGTGTACTATCCCATCCCTCTCTTGTCCTGCCCGCCATTGCTGAGAATGGCTACCTTTTTCTATTTTTTCACCCGCTGGTGGCAAGCGCGCCCTTTCACTCGTGTACATATGTGGAAGTGGTAGCCGTACTGCAGGTAGTCACCTCAGTTCTTGTGTACATAGTTTGCCCACTCGCCGGTTGGCCGTAGCTTTTTCTTTGACAGTGGTCGCCAACTTGGTCCCCGGCGTTGAGCTGGGGAGGGGAGTGGAAAGCTGATGCGGCCACCTGTTTTTCATTGAGAGCAGGCGCCAACTCAGATCCTGCGTTGATCTGGGGAGGGGAGTGTAAAAACCATTTGGCCGTTTAGGACAATTTTACACCCACCCTTCCCATCCCTTTGTATGTTTTGTGTCTGCCACTACCTGGTGGTTTCTTCCGCCTCAGTGGGTACACTGAGCTGGGGGGGGGAGTGTTTGGTGTCAGACAACCCCCCAAAACCCCCGCCTATGTCCTCCACTACTCATCCTTTACCCCCCCCTCTTCAGGTCACAAACTGTACTTTGTTTTCCACAACAAGCGGAGGGGTGCTCCACGAGATGGGGAAGGGCAGTGTGCGGGCTGCGATCGCCTCTGAGGGGTATTTGTCGGACGGGGAATTCAGATTGCACGATATGCATGTGCATGATCAGGTATTTATAACAAAGAACGATGAGCACGTTGAGGAAATTTCAATGAAGCAATGATACATGATATGTTTTGGAGGGTGTGGAAAAGTAAGGTTAAATGAATCCTTCGTCTTTCGTGCTTGGTCTGGCTTTTCCTTTGCTGGTACGAAGCACCCTCAAAAGAAAAGCCTTATTACGTTTTTAGCCATTTTCGGGTCACCTTTCTATGTTGGAAATGGAGCCAGGCGGTGACAAGCAAACGCAAAAACACTCCTTTGCCTTATGTTTAAGCTAGCAGCGCAAGGACAGGGAGGGTGCATTGGGCAAGATTAGCGACACAGGGTGCAAATAGCATACAATTGACATATTCATAATTCGGGCCTATTGTATCGGATTTTGACGAAATCAAGAGCAATTTCGGTCAATTTGGGGGTGTTCTTTTCATTTTTGAGCTTAAAAAGGCGGCTCAGTGCGCTGAAAAACGTCAAATCGAAAAGCAGTGCTAAAGAAAATTACGGCGGTTTCTCAATTGAACAGCAGGACGAGGCTTTTAGAATAATTTATGAATCTGGTCTTATATCGAAATTTCGTGCATTGTAGCCCGATTTCACTTTGGACAGTCAAAATGAAAGATCGCAAATGCCGGCGACTGCAAAATGCACGCGTGCACAGCAAATTAATAATATGTCAAATAGATTTCTTGAGATTTGGGTCCTGTGGCTAATATATAGTGTTGTTCGGCACCTCAACTTTGCTAGTGCACCTTAAAATCGCATCCCTAGCTTTTATGGAATTAGTGGATGCCGGTAAAGAAGTTAAAACCTTGTAAAGGTCCTGACTTTGCAAAACAGCCATCATTGATCGAAACGAATATGAAACCGCGAATCACCTCTTTGAGGCCGTCATTTAGAGGGGCTGCATCGTACACTTTTGGGCTATGTTTCATTTCGGCGCGCGGATCATATATAATAGCATAAGGACTGCTTTTAGAGGGGGGCGGGGCCCCATTCCCCGGCCCCCCAATTAAAAACCCCCATGGGGGGGGAGGTGAACAAGTCCTCATGCCAAGTTCCCCGAAACTTGAAACTTTTGGGAATCTTCAAGGGACTAGGCGCATTTTTTTTTGTTTTTTGCGTGAATCAATAGAGAATGAAAATCCCTTCATATTTGTGGGCGAATTTCCGTGAAATTTGCAAAGGTACAGGACCTGTGTTTTGGCTTCGGCGCCTGCGGGAACTGGCGTCGCGCCAGTTCACGCAACTACCGCCAGTTGGCGCCCGTGCGACCAATATCGCGAAACCATGAACTGGCCTTTACGGAAATTTAACAAAGGCCAGCGACGATGGTTTGAAACCACTGTTGCTTCGTTCAATATCATAATTATACAGTGGAATCAAAAACCCGCGAATTGGTGAGGTAAAAATCGAAAACTGGGCATCGACATGATGCCCAGGCAAAATAAGATGCTGAGTTGGTCAAGGAGCCTCGCCAGCACCTTACGGTGCCTTTCTTTCCCCTTGCCCCTCATTTGACTAGTCATGGCATGCCATTTTTATGCATTTCATAGGGTCACTTCAGCAGGGCATATCTTTGAGCCATTGCTTCCGTAACCTTTAAAGTAAAATGCATAGGAAAGCCATAAGTGTCTATTTGAATTGTATATTAAGTAAACTTGTGAGTTGCAAGTAGATTTGAAGTTATGAGTGATTTATTGACTTTGAGTCATACAAATAGGATTCCAAGAATACCATGAATTGCCCCATGAAAAGAAAGGTATGCATCCCTTCCCATGGTGTACAGGGACCCAAAACACTCTGAGTCAATTTATTTTGACGTTTGGAATTCATTTAAGGACCATGGTGGGTCAAAGCAATCCATGGTGGGTCTGCCATACATGGCCAAAAGAGCCATTTTTGACCATGTTATAGACCCACTTTGAGAGCTTCGTTTGCAATGCCACTGGCTCCAATTTCAACACTTTCTCATCATGCATGTCCGTTTATGATTTCAGTGCATGTATGGTCTTTATTTATTGATTTTCGAACCAATGGCGAATTGCTAGATCCATTTTAATGACCTTCATTTGAGCACACCTCTTTTCATGTGCTCAAAGTTGGACATGATATCTCTAACATATCATCGAGCCGGAAGTCAAGTAAAAGCTTGTTTTGTACGTACTCGATGCGTATTTTTGAGTTATAGAAGAGTTTGACTCGCTTCGAGCCTCAAACATCTTCTTTTTGTAAAGTATTTTGAATCATTTTAAGCTTTTTTCACTATGTCATTTTGATGTCAATTTTCACTCAATTTTACCCAATCATAGTCTCACTTTCCGGGCTCAGTTCTCGAAGCCCATGGAGAGTGTGAACCCAATTTTCCTTTGTGCATGTTCGGGTATGTGTCTACTTCATCGTTTGTCATTGTTTCTCTTATTTGCGCTCATGTACCATATTTGAGTATCAGAAACGTCAACTTCATTTTTGACCTACGAATTTCATGACCTCACTTGGGGTGACCATGGAGATGGACTACCATGGACATTTCTTTCAAACTTTGGATCCATTGGGGCCTACTCAATCCCTACTGTACATATATGGTCAAGTTGCGAATCTGTCGATGCGCGGCGGCTCGTTTACGTTCAATTTATGTACGCCATTTTGAGTAAAATTCATGCCTAGGAAAAATTGCCCAGCATGCATGTCCAATTTTTCCCTGTGTATGTGCTCACTTGTGGAGCTCATAACTCCGAGCCATTGTTGAGTTCTGACCTAATAATTGGAACCCCTACGAGCCACGGCTCTCTACTCAACAATTGTATTTCTATAATCGATTCTGAGCCGCCTGCGTCTCACAGCAGCCGGATCTCTAAAGCTTTTTTGAGATCTTAAATTTCATGTGACCACTTCAGGGACTTGGTTTGTTGGGATCTTTGGGTCAAATTCCCTTGTTCCTTGACCCTCATTCACTCCAAGGTGTCTACCTCGGGTATTTAGACTTGTTTGGGTATGCTTGGTAATATACTTGAGTCATTCAAACCTGTTTTGCCAAGCCTATGGCATAGTGGTTTTACATGGCTCCAACCAGGTCTATACAGAGCCTTGAAAACCACCCTGTCATGTGGTCACTTTACAGGCTAACAGTAAAAAGCCTATGAGGAGTTAGACCTTGGGATCTTCTCCTATGTTTCAATGGTGCTCTCTACTTTACGTCGAGCATTTACCTGAAGCCACTTCAGGTCCATGGCAAAGCCAGGCCACCGGTCAGTTTTGGGCCAGCTTTTTGTCCATGGCCTACCAATGGTGTCTATGGGTCATATTTGGGTCATTGGACTCTTGGTCTATCCTTGAAGGATCGGTCCAAGTCCATATGTCAGTTCAATTTTCACTTGAATCCTGTGTGTAAAACATGCTCATGGAACCTTTTTGAGGTTAGTAAAAGTGAACTCAAAAAGTGTGTACTGGAGATTGCTGCTTTGCTCCAAAGCCAGGGGGAGGTAGGGTCAGCTCTTCTGGGACAATCAACTCCTCCCCGAATCCTGAGTGCATGCACTTTACGGGACCTTAGGCTATCAATATGTTGGATTTATTTGCATTCTTTTCTCCCTTGTTTTTCACTGTTGGGGAATTTCACCAAAGTGCGCAGCCCATCAGACTAGATACAGTGTCCTGGTATCGTTGAGATAGACCATGATATTTTGGGATCATGTTGGTGGACCAGTGCCCTTTGAATGTTTCCACACGGATTCTTTTGAAAGCCCCCTACCGTGGCCAGGGAGCTCTTGAATGTCAGTGACCTCTGATTTCTGGTTTTTCCTGCTTGTGTGCCCTGATGCCTGCAGTAAATCTCAGGGCCCACGTTGAGTTGTATCCTGCCCCCCTATGTGTGTCAGGGTGAAGGTCCTGGGTTCCCAAAACTACCCTTGCTTTCGTATGGGACCCTGTCCAATTGCTCTGACTCCCTTTGTGCCATTTTGTCTTGTGTACATACTGTTTTTGTGGTTGCATCATGTATCTCTTTTCGTCCTTTTAGGTACGAAAGGGCTACTTTTGTGATCGCTGCGCTCACTCTGAGTTTCAGCAAGGTTCAGACTTCTTGTCCAGTGCTGTGCCTTCGCTTGTGACTCGCTCGGCTCAGGGAAACGCGCCCGTACCGGCCCCGCTTATACACCAGTGGGTAAAAAAGCACCGGGAGTACTATCACAAAAGTCTCCTAAGGGCTACGCCGGAGTACCTAGCCAAGAAGTGGTGCTCACAAAGAACCCCCCAACGAAGACAACTTCAGATTCATCATCTCCAGCCCGACATGCAGGACCTGGACCCGCAAACCGGGGACCTCGTCCCCTCCGTGGCAGCCCCCGCCCTCCGCACTACCGGCTCCGGGCCCCATGGGTCTGACTCCACAAGCAGCTCGGGGTCCGATGGCTGGCCGCCCCCGGCGTCCCCCGTACTTGTGGACCCAGCCCCCTACGCCTTCCCTGAGTGGGCTGAGGACCCCCAGGGTGGCCGCTGGCACTTCGCCGAGGAAATCGAGCTCAGCAACGACCTAGGCCAGCGGGCCTTTCGCATGAGGTCTGCAAGCTTTGAAACCCTCAACGTGCAGCAGCAATGGCAGGAGCTCGACGCCTTGGCCGCCCACTACCGAGGCTTCGCCGCCGAGTCCGCCACCGTGCAGCAGGAGACCGTGGCCTTCGTCAGCGACCTGAGTGGAGTCGTCCGCTCGCTCGCCCGGCACACTGACGCCGGGCTGACCCAGGCTTGGACCCAGGGGCACACCTTGCATCAGCGGGTCCGCCACCTTAATGACCAGCTTGGGCGGCTCAGTAGGTCCGGGGATGAGCTCCAGGCAGAACAGCTGAGCCAACTCAGTGTCCTCACCGCCCTCCAAGCGAACACCGCAGCCGCCGGGCCGCCGCTGCAGCCGCCCCCGACCTGGCGACAATCAAGGCGGCCATGGAGGTGGAGATCAAGCGCGCCGTGGAAGCCCAGCTGGGCTCCCTCATCAAGCGCATCAACAAGCTGGAGCAGCGAGAAGCCGAGCACCGTCGCGCTCTCCCGGGCTACGTCTACCAGCTCAAGGCCACCATGGCGTCAGCCGCCGCCGCGACCGGTTCTACCGCCGGTTCTACAATGACCCCAGCAGATCCATCCATCCGCCCCCTCAAGACCAAGCTGGCCACCATGGAGGCAGAGCTGCAGCAAGTTCAGCTCACCGTGAAGAACGAGCATCGCGCCGGATCCGAGTACAGGCACAGTATACTGAATAGCATAAGCCTCATGACGACCGCGCCCGTGACTCCAGCACAGCCCCCCTCGGGACCCGGGCCCCCCCCCCACAGATTCTAATTGCTTTGCAGATCAGGTCAGGGTCCAAGGGGAATGCCTGACCGTTTTGGAGAATTAGGTGGCAGGCTGCAATGAGCTCATAAAGGTGTTCCAGAGCCAGCTTGAGGGGCTGCAGGGTGAGGAGGGTGTTGAAGAAGGACCCCCAGAGGGTGCCTTTGCCATTCGTCGGGCCCATCATCCTGTACATACTCCAGATTTCAGTGGCCATTCTGTAATGGCTTGTCAAGTTGCTGATGTACATACTCACGTGCATGCGACGCCCCATCCCCATGTGCATGTGATCCCACAGCCGTATGTACATACACATGCGCCTTGTGCAGCCACCCATGCAGCGGAGACATCAGAATTACCGGGTTATCACCCCCATCAAGGGCCTACAGAAATGGGACCACCAGGTCATCACCCCCCCCATGGTCCCCGAAGTGCAGAATTCAGTTTCTGTGGACCCCCCCCTGGATATGCTCATCAGCACACCCATCAGCATCAGCCATACTCCTCGACCCCCCCCCCAAGCACATCATTATTGTGCCGAGAGGCGTCACCTTCAGGTACTCCACCCTCAGCACTTTGATGCACGGGGAAATTTTGACCCCAGGGTAATCCTGAGATGGCCGGAGGATGAGGAACTTCCAAAGGTCAAACCAGTAGGGATTCCTGCTTGGGGTATGGCCTTTGCTGAAGTTCCTGATGACCCGGCCTCGAGTCCCGTGGATAACCCCACTACTTTCAACCAATTCTCGGCAACCACGGGGCCAGGAGCCTATGGTCATCAGGCCACCCCCAAACCTGGACCCCGCATCCCTTGGGGACCTGCAGCGGGCCAACCTCCGTCCCAAGTGGGATGGAAAGGGTGAAACCGTGCACCACTACCTCCTGAAATGGAGAAGGTGGGAACGGTCATTGGGGCGTGCCCTGGGTGAGGAGGCCCGGATTGTGGAAATCCTGGCCTCCATACCCCCGAAGATCGCCGGCCCCATTGAGGACCGCCATCTCCGCCGATGCCTCTCCTACAAGGAGGTAAAGGAGGAGGTGGAATGGGAGGCGAGGAATAAGACCAATGTAGATCTCTTCAGGGATACCTACAAGAGTACTGTGGTGCCGGCTCATTGCACGGCATCACAACTTAGTGGGATCTTTGAGGATTTCTGCTATTGGGGCAAGAGGGTGAGGGGAGGAGTCACCCTGGAGGACGCCAGCGAGGACTGGCTGGACGCCCTCCGCCTGCACTCTGACTTGACCCGAAAGGTCATTGCAGAGCAAACTAAGTGCGGCCGGTCATTTGACTATGTCCGGCTGTACCTGTTTGTGCAGGTCTACTTCCTGCAGCAGGAAAAAACCGATGAGCACCTGGCTCATTTGCGGAGGCGGCACCAGGGGTTCAAGGTGAACCAGCTGCAGGAAGGCCCCCCTGACGAAGGGTATTCCACATCGCCTGCCGGGGTCCACAACTTGCTGCAGGATCCTGAGTACCCCCCCCCCCCCTGCACAGGGAGAGAGTGACAGCCCACCAGCGTCCCCTGACGAGGAGCTGGAAATCAATATTTTTGGGCAAAAAGTCACCAAGACTGAACCCCCCTGTAGTTTCTGTGGCTTCAAGGGACACACGGTGGAGTCTTACTACCGCAAGCATCCCCACCTACGACCGCCCGCAGGGGCCAAAAGACGGGGCCTGAAAGAGGGACCCCCCTGCAAGGGCTATGGCAGCACTTGGCACGCCCCGGATCAGTGTTGGAAACTCCAGCCACACTTGAAGCCCCAGCCAAAGAAAGCTGCCAAACCCCCCCCCGAAGCGAAATTAGAGGCGTGAGCGGACGCGACGGGGCGTAGGCCCGCTCACAGGACGCCCAGGGTACCCCAGCCTGAGGGTTGACTGCCTGTTGGGTGAAAAATACGCGGTGCGCCTCGCGGTGGTACTCAAGGGGGATGAACAGGAGGTACTGAGACCGCCCTGATCAGCGGTAGTGCACTCGGCAGCCAGGAAAGGCGTGATCCTGCCAGGGACCTTCTTTTTGAAGTCCCTGGAGCCCCTGTCGTCGGCTCTGGATTTTCAGTGCATCATCAACACGGGTTGTGAAGGCCTAGGGGTCATCGGATATGAGTTGGTACCAGATCTGGTCCGTACCAAGGCTGACAGTCCAATACGGCTGATTGGGGCTGGATCCAATTCCCTGAAGGGAGGTACCCATTGTATACATGAGGTCCTCTTACTCCCCGTATCACACAAAGGGAAATACGTCCGAGCCCGATGTCCTGATGCAACTCTGTACATCGCTGACATTGGGCCCAGAGCCATAGTGGGGTATCCCTTATTGGCTCGGTATGGTTTGGCAGTCTTTCCAGGGCAAAGGTCATTGATTTTTGAAGAGGATCTCAGTGGAGAGACCATCACTGTCCCGGCCTCTGAGCCCCCACCTGGGCTGGAACTGACCCAGGTTGAGAGGGACAACCCGATTCAGTCGGTCGTCCCATTATACCCTGTTTCTGCGCCAACGGTCACTGAGGATGGTCCTTCAGATTTCAATCGGGACGAGGGTTCAGTGAGATCTGTGGGAGTGGGCACCGGAAGGTTAAATGCCCTAGTTGAGCCTCACACTCGGCCTTTGGTCCCTTATGAAGGGGTCCACTCCTGCACAGATGGATCTCCTTCGTCGTTGGGTGCCATGTCCCTGCCTCCGCGGGATACCTCTGCGCTCCACAAACGCACAACACAAGTTGTGCCGGCGAGAGGGCACAGGGCAGCCTGGGTACTTCTGTGCCTTGGTCTGAGCGGCTCAACAGTCCGTCGCCCACCATTGATACCCTGACCTATTCTGAAGTGACAGCACCTCATGGGACAGTTGACACTACACACACAATCTTGAACACACAATCGGTACCTCAGGAAATGATTGAGAGGCCTTCACAGGTTCTACTCTCACCGGCAGGGACCAGCTATGGAAGCGGTCCTGATGCCCAGGTCATACCCTCGACCATCATCCCCATTACACCTCAGTTGCAGGGCAGTTTGTTGACGCCCAGTTCAGCAGGATTACAGCCTGAGCAGGGCTGGAGAGAGGACCCATCAGAGGTCCACAAACTGACCGAGGCTGCCCTCAAGGACAGTGACCCAGAATCTCAGCCCACAGGATGGGATTACCATAAGTTAGTGTCGGTTGTACTCGCCCTGTCCGGGAGTATAGCCGCCCAGGCTCGGATTCACCAGAATTCCAGAGGGTGGATAGAAAAAGATACTCCCCCTGCTTCAGCGCCAACAAGGGGCGACCCAAGTAAGAAAAAGTGCTTTCCCCTGCTTTAGGGTATACTTTAGTTGTATTAGAGGTGCTCTAAGCACTCATGCATTTTTATCTTAGTATTGGCCCAACCAAAATGAGTAAAAACACATTTTGACCTATGGAACCAAACACGAAATCAGGATGTTGTGTGGACCCCTTAATCCCCAAGCCATAGGCACTAAAACATCTTTTCCTGGGTTGCTGAGGCACTGATATACTGAGGGCAGAGCCTATGAATTTATCTATTTTTTCTTATGAATTCTTAGCTATCCTAGTGGTATGCACCCTAGGGGGCTGGGGCACCTCTTTTTGAGAGATCCTGGGTTCAATACCCAGTCAGCCTAGCTAAGTAGGATTATCCCATGTGACATGGCAGTGGCCTCAGCGCCACAAGCCATGCCACCTCAGGACCTACGGGACCCAAAAACATAGAGTGCACATCTCAAGATGGCACTATGGATGAGAGTGAGCCCTTGGTGCAGTTTTCCGATCAGTTTTTCTCAAACATGTAAATATTTCATCCTGAGTTGCAATGTATGCTAATTGCTGTGGTCTATTGTTGATAGTTGTCTTTATCTAACTCTTTGTGACTGCAGCCCTTCATGCTTTGATCCTGATTCGCTTCTACTTGCTTATCTCTGGCTTGGGTTATCCTGGATTGGCTGTATTTCAACAATAAAACATTTTTCTCATGAGAAAACAAGCAGCAGGAACCCTACACCAGCAGCAAGCAGCAGGAGAGCCACAACAAAAACACAGTGTTGAAATCACTATAAAACCTTCTGGTAGCAAGAGGCAGACAGTCTCTGCGTACCGGCAGCAACCCCGTGCCGTACATCCAGTGCGCCGAGATCTGTCATATATAAGCAAGAAGGGCGAATATGGACACGAAGAAGGAGGACATCGACGTGAGGACGGCGCCTGAGGCACCAGCAATGCCACACCTGGTGAACCTGGACCTGGACCTAGCGCTGTACCTTTGGTGCCCTTACATGGGCCAGTGGACGTGGTTGATGACTCGCTGGAGGGACTTCAGTCGGCCTTCCGGGCCCTCTCAGTTGAGGGGGTGGACACCAACCCTGTCAAGAGAAAGAGGGAGAGAGAGAAGGATGCAGGAGAAAGCATGGCAGACGAAGGAGTAGACCATGGGCACGACCCGACGAGTGAGTCGACCTTCGAGGGCGCACCAAGCGCCTCTGGCCTCCACACATCACCCTCTCCTACAACCACCACACTCCCAACTCCAGACCCAGCCGCTACAGCATCCACACCCATAACCACCCCGCCTATGGCTGAGGGCACAGGCTTTACCGGTATGCCTACCTACCCAGCCTATGGTGTGAACCCACCTACCACTGCGTTTCCAGAGGCAACTTCTACCAGTGAGCCGGTGGCCTCCACTTCTGCGCCGCGATGGTATGCGGCTGACTATCACCATCCTCTACCCGCTACGGGAGCCTATGTGGATGTTCCTGGGTATGCAACCCTAAGTGGGCTGGGGAGAGGACCTGAATCATGAGGGAGCAGGAGTAGAGGATCGGGGAGATCCTCCAACGGGTCCCTGACGCGATCGGAGATAAAAGAGGCTCTCCGAGGAGCCACCTCCCAACTTGTGGGCGATCTCACTCAAGAGATTTGGGCTAAACTAGAGCCCCTGATACAGCCCCAAGCGTCATCTACCATGGTGGGAATTTCACCCCATCGAGTACAGGCTAACCACCTGGTGGCAGGGCTGACAAACACCCTCGGGAGCCTGAGGAGCCGACCGATGCTGACCCCTGCAGCGATACCGAGGGGCCCTTTCGTACCGAGAACGGCCCAGCCACCCTACAGCCACGTGGGGAATTCTACGAGAGCCGAGCTTGACCGGCTGGGGCTAATAGCCCTGATGGCAATGGTTGACGTGGAGCCCTATGGCTCCAGTGACCTAGGCGGAGACCCCTCTGACGATGAGCCGCCTTCAATGACTTCTGCTTCGCCCTCGGAGGACGACCACCCTGAGGACCCCGAGAACCCGAGTGGGCAGAAGAAGAAGAAGAAGAGGAAGAGCAAGCGCCCTGAGGGACGCAGGTCTCAGGAGGCTAAGGCTATTGCCACCTCCAAGATCGTGCTGAACTTGCCTGAGTTCACAGGCAAGGATCTCAGCGAGTTCGCTAAGAATTTTGGCCGGTTCCTTCGAATGACCGGCCAAACCCACGCTAGTGGGCAAGTCAAGTGCGATCTGCTCCTGCAGTGCTGCAAGACCAAGTACCTGGAGAAGCAGGTCAAGCAGATCGAGACTAAGTCCGCCACTTTGCCGACGTGTTGGTTGCCTTGGAGAGGGAGTACCCAACCTATGAAACCAACCTCTCCATCAGGGCCGAGATCCAGAACCTGGCCGTGCTGCCCAACAACCCCAAACCTGGCAGGGTCTCCGAGCTACTGGCTGACTTGGATCACTGGGCTGGACGATTGACGCCCGGTTCCTACAGCAGCGACGACCTGCTTTTCTGGTTGGTGGCTAAGCTCCCTCGAGAGCTGTGGCACGAGTGCCGTTCAACGGCAGAGCGCAAGGCTAGAGCCTTCCACTACGAGGATTTATATGTGCTACTCCTGGAGCTGGCGCTGGAGAAAGAAAGCGACCAGCACCTGAACAACTACCGTCCTGGAGGGGGAGGCTCTGGAAGCCATGGCAAAGGGTACCAAGGATCCAGACCTGGACAGGGGACTACCCCCAAACACGCCCGTATCATGGAAACCGTCAAGGAGCTCGTCTGGTGTGATGCCAGAGATGAGCAGGGCCACCTGCAGCACGCCCCTGACTGCGAGCAGCGAGACTGCTTCGTAGTCCAAGGGAAGAAGCAGGAGACCAACACCGGCGCCAAAGCGAACATGCCGGATCACTACAGGTGTACTATCACCTGTGCCTTCTGTGGGAAGAGGAAGCACTACGAGGATGAGTGCTACCACAAGCAACGCCTGTCGGCGAAGCTGAAGGGTGAGGATCCTGGCAAAGGCTCTTGCAAAGGTGGAGGCAAAGGCAACGGCAACGACCCCGGCAAGGGGAAGTCGAAAGGACGTGGAAAAGGGCAAGACAACAACCAAGGTGGACGAGGAGGAGGCGGTAACCGCCAGTCAGACAAGGACAACAAGAACCCGGACAAGAACGGAGGCAACCCCAACCCTAATCCAGGGGGGAACTCCGAGCCCTCTGGAGGGCAGTCTGGTCCCACCACACGCTCGCAGTCTCAGGCCCATCGAGAACAAGGGGCCAAGCGTGAGCACGAAGGTGGTGATGACGGCAACGCTAAGAAGAGAAGCCGTTTCATGAGGATGGCCCGCAAATTGTGGAACAAGGGGTTCGAGGTGACCTGTCCCGCGGAGTTCTGACGGGGACGCTCCGGTGGGGCCCTGGACCTGGTGTTCTGGGTACGTATCTGACTAGGGGCACGTGAATACCTGGGGGTATTGGATACTGGCGCCACCATATCTATAGTGGCCAAGAAAATTTTACCTTGTGGGAGCCTGAAGAACACCATGACCACCGCGGCTATACGACTGGGGGATGGACGTGTGGTGCACAGCTGCGGGGACTGTGAAGTGGAGGTACCTATGGGCTCCCGAACTATCGCCCATCGGTTCTATGTGATGGACACTGAGGCCTGCGACTTTGTATTGGGGACTGACTTCTTCGTGCAGCACTCCCAGATACAATCCCTGACGCTGCAAGCGCCCTACCTCCTCTACGTGGACCACGGCAGTTGCAGAGAGTCCGTGCCACTGGAGCAGTGGGAACACACCTCGAGCTACCTGAGGGTATCAAAGGAGGAGCCCTCGAACATGACGGCGGCCTCCAAAACTGAGGACTATCAACTATTGGGGGAAGTCCTAGACCAAGGTCTGAAGGAGTTGGGCTACTCTAGAGAAGACCTGAGTGTGGAGCTGTTTGCCGGCGACAAGCAACATGTTATGGACCTTTACTGCAGCAAGGGGAAAAACTGCAGCTACAAATTTTACTGGCCCTCTTTCGGGATGGCCTACGGGAACCCCAGGTTCAGTGAACTGGGGAAGGTCTCGACCAAGGTGGCCTTGGAACGTTCCCTTATTGTCCTGGGTCCCCCTGATCGGGAAGCCCATGGGGGCAACGAGTACTGGCGAACCCTCCTGGACAGGCTGACTATCAGCTCTGTTCGGTTACCTGATGAGGCCATCTACGTGCCTCTCAGGCGTAAGACGCCTGTCGGGAAACCCGGATGGGGGAGTATGCTCAGCGTGGTGGACGGAGGTCTTACCTCCATCCGCTGGGAAGACCTGGACTGGACTCTGGTCCAGGCCATTCAACGAGAAAGCGATGGACTCGCCTTAGGTGACTTGAAGGATCGGCTACGACCTCAAGATGCTAGTGAGACTATACCCGGAGGAGATGAATACGTCCCGACTAACACCAACGCCCCCAACTCTCCCTGCCATGTACCTGTTCCTGATGGAGTCTCTGAGTGTGGACTATCCGAGCTCCCTAGCTCTATCCACTCAGATGACGAAACTCAGCACGACGCCTTCTTGGTGCAGACCTGTGTGGAGGAAGTGGAGAACGCTGAGTACATCGCCCCACTGAAGCCCCTACTCTCCATGAGGGTGGAAGACCCCGTGGACGAAGAACTGGATCCCCGATCCAGGCTAAGGGAGTACGTGGACTCCAAGAGGAGGTTGGTGGCGAAAAAGCTATGCTACGCTAAGCCTACCCGCAGCTCATGGCCACTGAAGCAAGGACGTATGGGAGATCTATCCCAATTGAAGGAGGACCTCGAACAGAAGATCACCACCTGGCAAAGGGAGGTAGATCTTAAGCTCATGAAGAGCGTTTGGGGTGCCCATGTGAGGACCCCAGAGGAGGACAACCTGTCGGAGAAATGTGTATGTGAACCTTCTCGAGCATGCCTATGTTGCCATCGTCCACCGGAGATGGTTGAACGAGACCTACTTTACGCCTACCAAGGGTCCAAGGATTCTACCAAGGGCGAAGACTCGGTGGAGGATCACCTCCCAACGTCTATTACTCAGGGGGCAAGCAACTTACACTCTGACGAGGACATGGAGGACAAGATCAAGCTATCCGACCCGCGGGTGCAGACGCTTATAAGGACCTATCTGGAGGGTTTTGGGGAACTACCACCCCCAGCCTCATGTGACAACCTGGTACAGATGGACCTCAAGTTGAAACGCGAGTTTGTGGGTCACGAGATCCGGAGGAGACCCTATCCGGCTCCTAAAGAGCAGGCCGACGAGATTGAGCGACAGATACAGAAATGTATCGACGCTGGCCTAGTCCTGGAGTACAAGGACGGGGACTACCCCCAACACTGCAGCCCCTGTTTCCTGGTGGCTAAACCTGGGTCTACAGCCAAACGGCTGGTAGTAGAGGTTTGAGGTTTGAGGTTTGATTTTGCGGGTACTAGACGCCTTTCGGCCCCGGGGGGCCACCTGGTCGGGCCAGGTGATATCCTCCCCACCGGGTCCTAGTGGGGGGTCCTCCAAGACGCACCTCCGGCCTGGTGGCGGAGTCTCCCGGGTTCACAGGGCTCGGAGCCCCGTCCCTCCCCGGCTTCCCCGTTTCACTACTCCCCGGTCAGTGCATCAATTGGCAGCCGTGGCTGCGGGCGCTTACCCACCGCGTCGCCCCCCTAATGCGTGATCACATGGGGCGCCGGCGCCGCCGGGCCCGTGCTACTGGCTTGTCGCCAGTGGGACCCCCTTGGGCTGGCACGGAGGCTGCCTTGCCTAGGGGTTGGGGCGTGGCGCAGTGCGCCACTACTGCCTTGGCGCGTGCAGAGCCCCGTCCGTGTGTGCGCGGCGCTCGCGGCCGGTTCGGGGGGCTCGGGCTGGTACCTGGTGTTGTGTCTCTCCCGTGTCCCCCTTCCCACCCCGCGTGTCCCACGCTGCGTGTGGCGGGCCGTCCCGTCCGGGTGTCCCTTACCCTCGCTCGCTGGTACGCCATTCCACGCGGTGTGTGCGTTCCGCGAGCTCGGTCCGGTTGCCCTTCTGGTAGTCCCCGCGTGCCCTTTGCGTGTGTGTGCGCTGGCGCTCCCGCGGCGTCCGCTCCCCCCCCCCTGGGTGGTGTGGCGTGCGCACCTCGTGCGATGCCGGCACTGGGCACTGGTAGGGCCGTTCGACGTGGTCCGTGCCCCCACGCGTGTCCTGCCCCGGTCCCTTGCTCCGTCTGGCGTGCTCGGAGGGGGGCGGTCCGGTCCCGGTTCCTCCCTACCTGGCTTGGCCTGCACGCCCTGTGGGGGCTGCGTGCCGCGGGGGTGGTGGGGGGCTGTCCCCGGGGGGGGGGGTGGCCTGCCACTGTTGTGAGGGGCCTCTGGTGTCAGGTGCTGTCCCTCCCCCTGCCGCCCTTCCTCTGGGGCGGGCAGCTGGGGTTCCGCGACCCGTGTGTTCCGGGTACGGTCGGTGCGGGCGTGGGTCCCAGCACCGGTTCCACTGCGTGCGCCCTTGCGGGCCGGCGTTGCTCGCTTTGGGGGTGGCGGAAGGGCGTCCCCGGGGGGGCTGCCTTTCACCGTTGTGAGGGGCGTCTGAGGTCGGGCGCTCCCCCTCCCCCGACTGCCCGCCCACTGGGCGGGCTGTTGGGGTCCGTCACCCACATGCTGTGGGCGCGGGCGTGTGGGTGTGGGGGCCCAACACTGTCCCCTTGGCTTGCATGCCCTGTGGGGGCTGCGTGCCGCGGGGGTGGTGGGGGGCCGTCCCCGGGGGGGCCGGCCTGCCACCGTTGCGAGGGGCGTCTGGTGTCAGGCGCTGTCCCTCCCCCTGCCGCCCGTCCTCTGGGGCGGGCGGCTGGGGTCCCGCGACCCGTGTGACCCGGGTGCGGTCGGTGCGGGCGTGGGGACCCAGCACCGGCCCCACAGCGTGCGCCCTTGCGGGCCGGCGTTGCTCGCTGTGGGGGTGGCGGAAGGGCGTCCCCGGGGGGGGTGCCTTCCACCGTTGCGAGGGGCGTCTGTGGTCAGGCCCTCCCCCTCCCCCGACTGCCCGCCCACTGGGCGGGCTGTTGGGGTCCGCTGCCCACGTGCTGTGGGCGCGGGCGTGTGGGTGTGGGGGCCCAACAATGTCCCCTTGGCCTGCACGCCCTTTGGGGGCTGCGTGCCGCGGGGGTGGTGGGGGTCTGTCCTCGGGGGGGGTGGCCTGCCACCGTTGTGAGAGGCGTCTGGTGTCAGGCGCTGTCCCTCCCCCGACCGCCCGTCCTCTTGGGCGGGCAGCCGAGGTACCGCAACCCGTGTGTTCCGGGTGCGGTCGGTGCGAGCGTGGGGACCCAGCACCGGTTCCACAGCGTGCGCCCTTGCGGGCCGGCGTTGCTCCCTGTGGGGGTGGCGGAAGGGCGTCCCCGGGGGGGCCGCCTTCCACCGTTGTGAGGGGCGTCTGAGGTCAGGCGCTCCCCCTCCCCCGACTGCCCGCCCACTGGGCGGGCTGTTGGGGTCTGCCACCCACGTGCTGTGGGCGCGGGTGTGTGGGTGTGGGGGCCCAACACTGTCCCCTTGGCCTGCATGCCCTGTGGGGGCTGCGTGCCGTGGGGGGTGGGGGGCCGTCCCCGGGGGGGCCGGCCTGCCACCGCTGTGAGGGGCGTCTGGTGTCAGGCGCTGTCCCTCCCCCGGCTGTCCGTCCTCAGGAGCGGGTAGCCGGGGTTCCGCGACCCGTGTGTCCCGGGTGCGGTCGGTGCGGGCGTGGGGACCCAGCACCGGCCCCACAGCGTGCGAGCTTGCGGGCCGGCGTTGCTCGCTGTGGGGGTGGCGGAAGGGCGTTCCCTGGGGGGTGCCTTCGACCGTTGTGCGGGGCGTCTGTGGTCAGGTGCTCCCCCTCCCTGAACTGCCCGCCCACTGGGCGGGCTGTTGGGGTCCGCCACCCACATGCTGTGGGCGCGGGCGTGTGGGTGTGGGGGCCCAACACTATCCCCTTGGCCTGCATGCCCTGTGGGGGCTGCGTGCCGCGGGGGTGGTGGGGGGCCGTCCCCGGGGGGGAGGGCCTGCCACCGTTGTGAGGGGCGTCTGGTGTCAGGCGCTGTCCCTCCCCCTGCCGCCCTTCCTCTGGGGCGGGCAGCTGGCGTTCCGCGACCCGTGTGTCCTGGGTGCGGTCGGTGCGGGCGTGGGGACCCAGCACCGGCCCCACAGCGTGCGCCCTTGCGGGCCGGCGTTGCTCGCTGTGGGGGTGGCAGAAGGGCATCCCCGGGGGGGGTGCCTTCCACCGTTGTGAGGGGCGTCTGAGGTCAGGCGCTGTCCATCCCCTGACTGGCCGCCCACTGGGCGGGCTTTTGGGGTCCGCCACCCACGTGCTGTGGGCGCCGGTGTGTGAATGTGGGGGCCCAACACTGTCCCCTTGGCCTGCATGCCCTGTGGGGGCTGCGCGCCGTGGGGCTGGTGGGGGGCCGTCCCCGGGGGGGGTGGCCTGCCACCGTTGTGAGGGGCGTCTGGTGTCAGGCGCTGTCCCTCCCCCGGCGGCCCGTCCTCTGGGGCGGGTAGCCGGGGTTCCGCGACCCGTGTGTCCCAGGTGCGGTCGGTGCGGGCGTGGGACCCAGCACCGGCCCCACAGCATGCGCCCTTGCGGGCCGGCGTTGCTCGCGGTGGGGGTGGCGGAGGGACGTTTCCGGGGAGCTGCCTTCCACCGTTGTGAGGGGCGTCTGTGGTCAGGCGCTCCCCCTCCCCCGACTGCCCGCCCACTAGGCGGGCTGTTGGGGTCCGCCACCCACGTGCTCTGATCGCGGGCGTGTGGGTGTGGGGGACCAACACTGTCCCCTTGGCCTGCATGCCCTCTGGGGGCTGCGTGCCGCGGGGCTGGTGGGGGGCCGTCCCCGGGGGGGGTGGCCTGCCACCGTTGTGAGGGGCGTCTGGGGTCAGGCGCTGTCCCTTTCCCAGCCGCCCGCCCTCTGGGGCGGGCAGCCGGGGTTCTGCGACCCGTGTGTCCCGGGTGCGGTCGGTGCGGGCGTGGAACCCAGCACCGGCCCCACAGCGTGCGCCCTTGCGGGCCGGCGTTGCTCCCTGTGGGGTTGGCGGAAGGGCGTCCCCGGGGGGGGTGCCTTCCACCATTGTGAGGGGGGTCTGGTGTCAGGCGCTGTCCCTCCCCCGGCCGCCCGTCCTCTGGAGCGGGCAGCCGGGGTTCCGTGACCCGTGTGTCCCGGATGCGGTCGGTGCGGGCGTGGGGACCCAGCACCGGCCCCACAGCGTGCCCCCCTGCGGGCCGGCGTTGCTCGCTGTGGGGGTGGGGGAAGGGCGTCCCCGGGGGGGGTGCTTTCCACCATTGTGAGGGGCGTCTGAGGTCAGGCGCTGTCCCTCCCCTGACTGCCCGCCCACTGGGCGGGCTGTTGGGGTCTGCCACCCACGTGCTGTGGGCGCGGGTGTGTGGGTGTGGGGGCCCAACACTGTCCTCTTGGCCTGCATGCCCTGTGGGGGCTGCGTGCCGCGGGGGTGGTGGGGGGGCCGTCCCCGGGGGGGGTGGCCTGCCACCGTTGTGAGAGCCGTCTGGTGTCAGGCGCTGTCCCTCCCCCGGCCGCCCGTCCTCTGGAGCGGGCAGCGAGGGTTCCGCGACCTGTGTGTTCCGGGTGCGGTCGGTGCGGGCGTGGGGACCCAGCACCGGCCCCACAGCGTGCGCCCTTGCAGGCCGGCGTTGCTCGCTGTGGGGGTGGCGGAAGGGCGTCCCCGGGGGGGGTGCCTTCCATCATTGTGAGGGGCGTCTGAAGTCAGGCTCTGTCCCTCCCCCAACTGCCCGTCCACTGGGCAGGCTGTTGGGGTCCGCCACCCACGTGCTGCGGGCGCGGGTGTGTGGGTGTGGGGGCCCAACACTGTCCCCTTGGCCTGCATGCCCTGTGCGGGCTGCGTGCCGCGGGGCTGGTGGGGGGCCGTCCCCGGGGAGGGTGGCTTGCCACCGTTGTGCGGGGCGTCTGGTGTCAGGCGCTGTCCCTCCCCCGGCCGTCCGTCCTCTGGAGCGTGCAGCCAGGTTTCCGCGACCCGTGTGTCCTAGATACGGTGGGTGCGGGCGTGGGGACCCAGCACCGGCCCCACAGCGTGCCCCCTTGCGGGCCGGCGTGGCTCGCTGTGGGGGTGGCGGAGGGGCGTCCCCGGGGGGGGTGCTTTCCACCATTGTGAGGGGCGTCTGAGGTCAGGCGCTGTCCCTCCCCCAAGTGCCCGCCCACTGGGCGGGCTGTTGGGGTCCGCCACCCACGTGCTGTGGGCGCGGGTGTGTGGGTGTGGGGGCCCAACACTGTCCCCTTGGCCTGCATGCCCTGTGGGGGCTGCGTGCCGCGGGGCTGGCCGCAGGCCGTCTCCGGGGGGGCTGCCTTCCACCCTTGTGAGGGGCGTCTGAGGTCAGGCGCTGTCCCTCCCGCGACTGCCCGTTCTCTGGGCGGGCTGTTGGGGTCCGCCACCCACGTGCTGTGGGCGCGGGTGTGTGGGTGTGGGGGCCCAACACTGTCCCCTTGGCCTGCATGCCCTGTGGGGGCTGCCCGCCGCGGGGCTGGTGGAGGAGCGTCCCCGGGGGGGGTGGCCTGCCACTGTTGTGAGGGACGTCTGGTGTCAGGCGCTGTCCCTCCCCCTGCCACCCGTCCTCTGGAGCGGGCAGCTGGGTTTCCGCGACCCGTGTGTCCCGGTTGCGGTCGGTGCGGGCGTGGGGACCCAGCACCGGCCCCACAGCGTGCGCCCTTGCGGGCCGGCGTTGCTCGCTGTGGGGGTGGCGGAAGGGCGTCCCCGGGGGGGGCTGCCTTCCACCATTGTGAGGGGCGTCTGAGGTCAGGCGCCGTCCCTCCCCCGACTGCCCGCCCACCCGGCGGGCTGTTGGGGTCCGCCACCCACGTGCCGTGGGCGCGGCTGTGTGGGTGTCGGGGCCCAACACTGTCCCCTTGGCCTGCATGCCCTGTGGGGGCTGCGTGCCGCAGGGATGGTGGGGGGCTGTCCCCGGGAGGGGTGGCCTGCCACCGTTGCGAGGGGCGTCTGGTGTCGGGCGCTGTCCCTCCCCCGACAGCCCGTCCTCTGGATCGGGCAGCCGGGGCTCCGCGACCCGTGTGTCCCGGGTGCGGTCGGTGCGGGCGTGGGGACCCAGCTACGGCCCCACAGCGTGCGCCCTTGCGGGCCGGCGTTGTTCCCTGTGGGGGTGGCGGAGGGGCGTACCCGGGGAGGGTGCCTTCCACCGTTGTGAGGGGCGTCTGGTGTCAGGCGCTGTCCCCCCCCCGGCCGCCCGTCCTCTGGAGCGGGCAGCCAGGGTTCCGCGACCCGTGTGTCCCAAGTGCGGTCGGTGCGGGCGTTGGGACCCAGCACCGGCCCCACAGCGTGGGCCCTTGCGGGCCGGCGTTGCTCGCCGTGGGGGTGGCGGAAGGGCGTCCCCGGGGGGGGGTGCCTTCCACCATTGTGAGGGGCGTCTGAGGTCTGGCGCTGTCCCTCCCCCGACTGCCCGCCAAGTGGGCGGGCTGTTGGGGTCCGCGGCCCACATGCTGTGGGCGCGGGTGTGTGGGTGTGGGGGCCCAACACTGTCCCTTTGGTCTGCATGCCCTGTGAGGGCTGCGTGCCGCGGGGCTGGTGGGGGGCCGTCCCCGGGGGGCTGGCCTGCCACCGTTGCGAGGGGCGTCTGGTTTCAGGCGCTGTCCCTCCCCCGGCCGCCCGTCCTCTGGAGCGGGCAGCCGGGGCTCCGCGACCCCTGTGTCCCGGGTGCGGTCAGCGCGGGCGTGGGGACCCAGCACCGGCCCCACAGCATGCGCCCTTGCGGGCCGGCGTTGCTCGCCGTGGGGGTGGCGGAAGGGCGTCCCCGGGGGGGGGTGCCTTCCACCATTGTGAGGGGCGTCTGAGGTCAGGCGCTGTCCCTGCCCCGACTGCCCGCCCACTGGGCGGGCTCTTGGGGTCCGCCACCCAAGTGCTGTGGGCGCGGGTGTGTGGGTGTAGGGGCTCAACACTGTTCCCTTGGCTTGCATGCCCTGTGGGGGCTGCGTGCCGCGGGGCTGGTGGGGGGCCGTCCCCGGGGGGGGTGGCCTGCCACAGTTGTGAGGGGCGTCTGGTGTCAGGCGCTGTCCCTCCCCCGGCCGCCCGTCCTCTGGAGCGGGCAGCCGGGGTTCCGCGACCCGTGTGTCCCGGGTTCGGTCGGTGCGGGCGTGGGGACCCAGCACCGGCCCCACAGCGTGCGCCCTTGCGGGCCGGCGTTGCTCGCTGTGGGGGTGGCGGAGGGGGGTCCCCGGGGGGGGTGCCTTCCACCATTGTGAGGGGCGTCTGAGGTCAGGCGCCCTGCCTCCCCCGACTGCCCGCCCACTGGGCGGGCTCTTGGATCCGCCACCCACGTGCCGTGGGCGCGGGTGTGTGGTTGTGGGGGCCCAACACTGTCCCCTTGGCCTGCATGCCCTGTGGGGGCTGCGTGCCGCAGGGGTGGTGGGGGGCCGTCCCCGGGGGGGGTGGCCTGCCACCGTTGCGAGGGGCGTCTGGTGTCAGGCGCTCTCCCTCTCCCGGCCGCCCGTCCTCTGGAGCGGGCAGCCAGGGTTCCGCGACCCCTGTGTCCCGGGTGCGGTCTGTGCGGGCCATGGGGACGCAGCACCGGCCCAACAGCGTGCGCCCTTGCGGGCCGGCGTTGCTCCCTGTGGGGATGGCGGAAGGGCGTTCCCGGGGGGGTGTGCCTTCCACCATTGTGAGGGGCGTCTGGTGTCAGGCGCTGTCCCTCGCCCGGCCGCCCGTCCTCTGGAGCGGGTAGCCAGGGTTCCGCGACCCGTGTGTCCCGGGTGCGGTTGGCGCGGGCGTGGGGACCCAGCACCGGCCCCACAGCGTGCGCCCTTGCGGGCCGGCGTTGCTCGCTGTGGGGGTGGCAGAAGGGCGTCCCCGGGGGGGTTGCCTTCCACCATTGTGAGGGGCGTCTGAGGTCAGGCGCTGTCTCTCCCCGAACTGCCCGCCCACTGGGCGGGCTGTTGGGTTCCGCCACCCACGTGCCGTGGGCGCGGGTGTGTGGTTGTGGGGGCCCAACACTGTCCCCTTGGCCTGCATGCCCTGTGGGGGCTGCGTGCCGCGGGGGTGGTCGGGGGGCCGTCCCCGGGGGGGATGGCCTGCCACCGTTGTGAGGGGCGTCTGGTGTCAGGCGCTGTCCCTCCCCCGGCCGCCCGTCCTCTGGAGCGGGCAGCCGGGGTTCCGCGACTCGTGTGTTCCGGGTGCGGTCGGTGCGGGCGTGGGGACCCAGCACCGGCCCCACAGCGTGCGCCCTTGCGGGCCGGCGTTGCTCCCTGTGGGGGTGGCGGAAGGGCGTGCCCGGGGGGGGTGCCTTCCACCATTGTGAGGGGCGTCTGGTGTCAGGCGCTGTCCCTCCCCCGGCTGCCCGTCCTCTGGAGCGGGCAGCCAGGGTTCCGCGACCCGTGTGTCCCGGGTGCGATTGGTGCGGGCGTGGGGACCCAGCACCGGCCCCACAGCGTGCGCCCTTGCGGGCCGGCGTTGCTCGCTGTGGAGGTGGCGGAAGGGCGTCCCCGGGGGGGGTGCCTTCCACCATTGTGAGGGGCGTCTGAGGTCAGGCGCTGTCCCTCCCCCGACTGCCCGCCCTCTGGGCGGGCTGTTGGGGTCCGCCACCCACGTGCTGTGGGCGCGGGCGTGTGGGTGTCGGGACCCAACACTGTCCCCTTGGCCTGCATGCCCTGTGGGGGCTGCGTGCCACGGGGGTGGTGGGGGGCCGTCCCCGGGGGGGGTGGCCTGCCACCGTTGTGAGGGACGTCTGGTGTCAGGCGCTGTCCCTCCCCCGGCCGCCCGTCTTCTGGAGCGGGCAGCCGGGGTTCCGCGACCCGTGTGTCCCGGATGCGGTCGGTTCGGGTGTGGGGACCCAGCACCGGCCCCACGGCGTGCGCCCTTGCTAGCCTGCGTTGCTCGCTGTGTGGGTGGCGGAAGGGCGTCCCTGGGGGGCTGCCTTCCACCATTGTGAGGGGTGTCTGAGGTCAGGCGCTGTCCCTCCCCCGACTGCCCGCCAAGTGGGCGGGCTGTTTGGGTCCGCCACCCACATGCCGTGGGCGAGGGTGTGTGGTTGTGGGGGCCCAACACTGTCCCCTTGGCCTGCATGCCCTGTGAGGGCTGCGTGCCGTGGGGGTGGTGGGGGGCCATCCCCGGGGGGTTGGCCTGCCACCGTTGCGCGGGGCGTCTGGTGTCAGGCGCTGTCCCTCCCCCGGCCGCCCGTCCTCTGGAGCGGGCAGCCGGGGCTCCGCGACCCGTGTGTCCCAGGTGCGGTCGGTGCGGGCGTGGGGACCCAGCAACGGCCCCACAGCGCGCGCCCTTCCGGGCCGGCGTTGCTCCCTGTGGGGGTGGCGGAAGGGCGTCCCCGGGGGGGGTGCCTTGCACCATTGTGAGGGGCGTCTGGTGTCAGGCGCTGTCTCTCCCCCGGCCGCCCGTCCTCTGGAGCGGGCAGCCAGGGTTCCACGCCCGTATGTCCCGGGTGCGGTCGGTGCCGGCGTGGGGACCCAGCACCGGCCCCACAGCTTGGGCCCTTGCGGGCCCGCGTTGCTCGCTGTGGAGGTGGCGGAAGGGCGTTGCCGGGGGGGGTGCCTTCCACCATTGTGAAGGGCGTCTGAGGTCAGGCGCTGTCCCTCCCCCGATTGCCTGCCCACTGGGCGGGCTGTTGGGGTCCGCCACCCACGTGCTGTGGGCGCGGGTGTGTGGGTGTAGGGGCTCAACACTGTCCCCTTGGCTTGCATGCCCTGTGGGGGCTGCGTGCCGCGGGGGTGGTGGGGGGGCCGTCCCCGGGGCGGGCTGGCCTGCCACCGTTGTGAGGGGCGTCTGGTGTCAGGCGCTGTCCCTCCCACAGCCGATCGTCCTCTGGAGCGGGCAGCAAGGGTTCCGCGACTCGTGTGTTCCGGGTGCGGTCGGTGCGGGTGTGGGGACCCAGCACCGGCCCCACAGCGTGCGCCCTTGCGGGCCGGCGTTGCTCGCTGTGGGGGTGGCGGAAGGGCGTGCCCGGGGGGGGGTGCCTTCCACCATTGTGAGGGGCGTCTGAGGTCTGGCGCTGTCCCTCCCCCGACTGCCCGCCCTCTGGGCGGGCTGTTGGGGTCCGCCACCCACATGCTGTGGGCGCGGGTGTGTGGATGTGGGGGCCCAACACTGTCCCCTTGGCCTGCATGCCCCGTGGGGGCTGCGTGCCGCGGGGCTGGTGGGGGGCCGTCCCCGGGGGGGGTGGCCTGCCACCGTTGTGAGGGGCGTCTGGTGTCAGGCGCTGTCCCTCCCCCGGCCGCCCGTCCTCTGGAGCGGGCAGCCGGGGTTCCGCAACCCATGTGTCCCGGGTGCGGTTGATGCGGGCGTGGGGACCCAGCACCGGTTCCACAGCGTCCGCCCTTGCGGGCCGGCATTGCTCGCTGTGGGGGTGGCGGAAGGGCGTCCCTCGGGGGGGTGCCTTCCACTATTATGAGGGGCATCTGAGGTCAGGCGCTGTCCCTCTACGGACTTCCCGCCCACTGGGCGGGCTCTAGGGGTCCGCCACCCACGTGCTGTGGGCGCGGGTGTGTGGGTGTGGGGGTCCAACACTGTCCCCTTGGCCTGCATGCCCTGTGGGGGCTGCGTGCCGCGGGGGTGGTGGGGAACCGTCCCGGGGGGGGGGCGGCCTGCCACCGTTGTGAGGGGCGTCTGGTGTCAGGCGCTGTCCCTCCCCCGGCCGCCCGTCCTCTGGAGCGGGCAGCCAGGGTTCCGCGACCCGTGTGTCCCGGGTGCGGTCGGTGCGGGCGTGGGGACCCACCACCGGCCCCACAGCGTGCGGCCTTGCAGGCCGGCGTTGCTCGCTGTTGGGCTGGCGGAAGGGCGTCCCCGGGGGGGGTGCATTCCACCATTGTGAGGGGCGTCTGAGGACAGGCGCTGTCCCTCACCCGACTGCCCGCCCACTGCGCAGGCTGTTGGGGTCCGCCACCCACGTGCTGTGGGCGCGGTTGTGTGGGTGTGGGGGCCCAACACTGTCCCCTTGGCCTGCATGCCCCGTGGGGGCTGCGTGCCGCGGGGCTGGTGGGGGGCCATCCCCGGGGGGGGTGGCCTGCCACCGCTGTGAGGGGCGTCTGGTGTCAGGCGCTGTCCCTCCCCCGGCCGCCCGTCCTCTGGAGGGGGCGGCCGGGGCTCCGCGACCCGTGTGTCCCGGGTGCGGTCGGTGCGGGCGTGGGGACCGAGCACCGGCCCCACAGCGTGCGCCCTTGCGGGCCGGCGTTGCTCGCTGTGGGGGTGGTGGGGGGGCGTTCCCGGGGGGGGTGCCTTCCGCCGTTGTGAGGGGCGTCTGTGGTCAGGCGCTCCCCCTCCCCCGACTGCATGCCCTCTGGGCGTGCTGTTGGGGTCCGTCACCCACATGCCGTGGGCGCGGCTGTGTGGGTGTGGGGGCCCAACACTGTTCCCTTGGCCTGCATGCCCTGTGTCCCTGTGCCCACGCACTACAGGTCCTACACACCCTACAGTGGCACCATCCTGGTGGGCGAGCGCTACTGCAACTGGCTCAAGCCCCCACGCAGGACTACCAGTCCTACACGCACGCTCTACTGGGTGGTGTTGAAGATAAAGTCGTGGGTCCTAATGACCCTTCTGTGTAGAAGACAAGAGAACACAGCGCTGCTAAGCAACTGTGGCCTAACAGGGACGTCACAACACTTTCCCTGCTAGGGCTTGGAGGGGAAGGGCGCACAGGTGGCGTGCACAGCGCGGATGTCGATGGAGTCGAACTGCCCTCGTCACTCCCGGCTGAGGCGCAGTCAATTGATTGTCTGATCAGCGCCGTATATTTTAGCACGGCTCAAGGGACTGCACCAGTTCAGCCTGACCCTCCCACCTGTACAACAGAGGCCAATGGACTGGGTTCAAGACGGAGGAACCAAGACACACTCCACGTATTATACGCTTCTTAGTGTGCCCTATAATACACTGTTCCTGAACCCAGTTGCAAGCAAGCAAGCTTAAGGACTTCGCCCGTTCCCTTATGGAACGTAGGGCGAAGCCCTGGGTAACCTGGCAAGGGTTCATACCGCGTGCACAGCGCGTGGCCTACTGTCAAATCCCTTTAATGCATCGTGTGCAGGCATGCAGGGAAGGGAGGCGAGATCAATACTACTGTAACCACACTGACTCAACCAGAAGGTGAGCTCCTCCTGGGCTTACCTACCTTACTCACCATGCATCGTGTGAATGCCGAAGTGAAGCGAACGCAAAACAAACCTAAGCGTTTAAACAACCCTATTGCGAGTTATAAACAACCCTAAGCGTTTAATTGCATCGTGTGGCTTGCACGATTCTTCCTGTTGAGCCGGTTTTGTCATCTGCGAAAAAGAAGAACAGGGAATGGCGAATGAGAGACGACGGCACAACGCAAAACAAGCCTAAGCGTCTAAGACAACCCTACTTTAACGCACAAACGACGCAAACACGAGAACACACTTCTCCTTCCGACGTGTGAAGAGAAGGGAAGGTGGGTGCATGCACAATGAAGCGTGGCAATGTGTGTATGTCGGAATCCGGCACATGCATCGCGAGCACTTCGTCTTCTCTAACCCTACATGCGCACTACGTGCACCATTCGTCGAGCATACCTTGCAACCATGTTTTTACCTGCGCAGGGGGAATGCAGGAGTCGCCCAACCCCCCGGAGACACAACGGAGACAACCCTAACGTTTTAACGAAACAACCATGGTGTGCGGGCAGGCCTGCTTGTTGTGTTATGCTTCCTCCCGCGTTGATGGCCTACAGAGAGAGGGAGGAGGGTGGGCTTCTTGGCAGTTTCCCGGTCGGCGGGTGCGCTGGCATGGCGCCGTTGTTTACGTCGTTCTCTGTGTCCATCCTGGGTCCTTCTATCCCCATGGTGGTCGCGGCGGCGGGTTCAGGCTTGCGCTCCCTCGCCATACCTTGCTCGTGCATGCTTGCGTGTGTGGGCATACGACTTGCTCTTTTTGTGCCCTCGGGCTTGTGGTTTGTGTGTTTGGTGGCGGTGGCGTCCTCTCTGGTGGCGTGTGGCTCCCGTCCCTCGGTTTCGCGGGGGTGGGCGCCCTTCATACCATCGCTTCTTCCCGTCAGGTATTCCCTCATACCACTAATGTTCCATTCCTCGATGTTGGCGGCTGCTTGTTCTTCGCGTGTTCTTTGGCGGCGTCCACATTTTCTCCGGCGTTGGCGCCTTCCTCCCGCGTTGATGGCCTATGGAGAGAGGGTGGGGGGTGGTTTTCATGGCATTTCCTCGGTCCGCGTTGTGTACTTCGTGCTCGTAGTCCGTCCTTGGTCCTTCTATCCCCGTGGCGATTGCTGCGGCGGGTTCGGGCTCGTGCTCCTTTGCCATACCTTGTTTGTGTTTGCTTGCGCACGTGGGCATACCACTCTTGCTCTTTTTGTGCCCTCGGGTCTGCGGTTTGTGTGTTTGGTGGCAGTGGTGTGCTCTCCGGCGGTGTGTGGCTCCCTTCCCTCGGTTTCGCGGCGGTTCCCTTCATACCATCACTTCTTTCCGCGTGGGCTGCCCACTAGGTATGCCCTCATACCATCCTTATTCCGTTCCGCGGTGTTGGTGGCCTCTTGTTCAACGAGAAAGCGATGGACTCGCCTTAGGTGACTTGAAGGATCGGCTACGACCTCAAGATGCTATTGAGACTATACCCGGAGGAGATGAATACGTCCCGACTAACACCAACACCCCCAATTCTCCCTGCCATGTACCTGTTCCTGATGGAGTCTCTGAGTGTGGACTATCCGAGCTCCCTAGCTCTATCCACTCAGATGACGAAACTCAGCACGACGCCTTCTTGGTGCAGACCTGTGTGGAGGAAATGGAGAACGCTGAGTACATCGCCCCACTGAAACCCCTACTCTCCATGAGGGTGGAAGACCCCGTGGACGAAGAACTGGATCCCCGATCCAGGCTAAGGGAGTACGTGGACTCCAAGAGGAGGTTGGTGGCGAAAACGCTATGCTACGCTAAGCCTACCCGCAGCTCATGGCCACTGAAGCAAGGACGTATGGGAGATCTATCCCAATTGAAGGAGGACCTCGAACAGAAGATCACCACCTGGCAAAGGGAGGTAGATCTTAAGCTCATGAACAGTGTTTGGGGTGCCCATGTGAGGACCCCAGAGGAGGACGACCTGTCGGAGGAATGTGTATGTGAACCCCCTCGAGCATGCCTATGTTGCCATCGTCCACCGGAGATGGTTGAACGAGACCTACTTTACGCCTACCAAGGGTTGAAGGATTCCACCAAGGGCGAAGACTCGGTGGAGGATCACCTCCTGACGTCTATTACTCAGGGGGCAAGCAACTTACACTCTGACGAGGACATGGAGGACAAGATCAAGCTATTGGACCCGCGGGTGCAGACGCTTATAAGGACCTATCTGGAGGGTTTTGGGGAACTACCACCCCCAGCCTCATGTGACAACCTGGTACAGATGGACCTCAAGTTGAAACGCGAGTTTGTGGGTCCCAAGATCCGGAGGAGACCCTATCCGGCTCCTAAAGAGCAGGCCGACGAGATTGAGCGACAGATACAAGAATGTATCGACGCTGGCCTAGTCCTGGAGTACAAGGACGGGGACTACCCCCAACACTGCAGCCCCTGTTTCCTGGTGGCTAAACCTGGGTCTACAGCCAAACGGCTGGTAGTGGACTATGGAGAGCTGAACAAGAAAACGCTGAACCACTCAGGGTCCATTCCTAATATGGAGTCTACCCTTGAGAAGAGAGCCTCCTGTCGCTACAAGACCCAGATGGACAAGAGGAGCGGACTCTGGCAGGTGGACCTGACGCCCAACGCTCAGGAGCTACTAGCCTTCAGCACCCCTCAGGGGAGGGTGTTCAAGTGGAAGGTCATGCCGTTTGGCGTGGCCAACGCACCCGCTCTATTCCAGGAACTGATGAACAAGATCTTGTCCATCCTACGAAGAAGACCTAAGGTGCAGGAACTCATATCCCGTGGAGCCCAGATGGAAGCACACATCGACGATGTATGCCTCGGGACCAATACCCAGGAGGATCACCTAATCCTCTTGGGTGAGTTCTTTGCGGTCTGCCAAGAGAACCACACACGACTCAAGCTGCAGAAGTGTGAGTTCATGCACGAGACCATGCAGTACCTGGGGTTTGACGTTGGCTATGGATGGTGGACCCCAGCGGCCTCTAGGTCCAAACCCCTGATGGACGCTAAGGTACGACACGAAGACCCCAAGAAAGGACTTCATGACGTACGCAATTTCATTGGGGCGTGCAACTTCTATCGCCGCCATATCAAAAACTTCACCTACACCAGCGCCATTCTGACGGACCTGATCAAGAACAGTACTACTTGGCGGTGGGGCCCGCAAGAGCAACAAGCGTTTGACGAGCTCAAAGACAAGGTGGCCAACGCTAAGTGCTTGGGCGTGCCTAGGGCACAAGGGGAGATTATCCTGGTGACCGACGCCGGCAATGTGGGTGGTGGTGGAACGTTGTTCCAATGGCAAGCACTGGAGAAGGAGGAGTTAGACTCGGCTATTTCCCAATGGGGGACTGAAGGTCTCAACCGAAATGGAACTCTCAAGCACAGCTACCCTGACGACAAGTGGGTCCTAGTACCTCTGGGCCACTGGAACTGGAAATGGAACCAGGCCAGGGGGAACTACTCCACCTATGAGCAGGAATTGCTCGCGGGTATGCTGGTGCTATCCTCACAAGCACGACTGTTGGGGTGTAACCCTGTGGTCTGGCTGTGCGACCAAGAGGCGGTCCGCACTTTCCAGAAGGGTCCCCCACCTGAGAAGGCCAAGCTACGGCGCTGGTGGATCTACCCCAGCCAACTACGGCTGACGGTACACCATATCCAGGGAGTGACGAACGAGTGTGCAGACTACATCAGCCGCAACAACTTCGACGCCCTGATTGGTGCCCGGTCTGAAGCGCTAGCTAAGGAGGCGTTCAGCCGTATGGATGTCCACTTGGACCTCAACATGACTATGATACGCCCCGTGGATGGACTCCAACAATCGGAGTACCTGAAGGAGTTTGGGGATATCTACAAGCGCCTGGAGAAACGCCTTGAACCCCTCCAGGTCAACCAAGATCAGTGGAAGAGGGACAAGAGCTACCTCTGGCACGAGGACCGCATCTTGGTACCCATTGACAGAGTCCCAGCGCTGCTGAAGTGGACCCATGAGTCCAGCGGTCATGTGGGTGCTGACCATACCCTGAGGCTCTTCAAGCAGTGGTTCCACACTACGTGGACTGACGACCAACTGCGGAAAACCCTCCAGCCTATCGTGGACAAGTGCCCGTGTAGGTCCTGCAAACCAGGGGATATCAGGGACAGAGGTCTCTACTCGACCCTGCCCATCCCTCACTGTGCTAACAATGTTCTCTACGTGGACTACACGGAGATGCTGAAGTTCGGGGGATATGACTTCGCCCTTGTGGTAACCTGTGGGTTGACCAGGTTTACGAGGGTGTTCCCATGTACCAAGCACATTACCGGGGAGGAGACTATCAAGATACTCCTGGAGGAGTGGTTTTGTGTCTATGGGGCGCCAAAAGAGATCAAATCCGATGAGGACGTACGAGTGCGCTCAGATACCGGCTGGTACAAGAGGGTCCTGAGATCCCTCAATGTCCAGGTGTCTACGGGGATTTCCTACTCTCACACGAGCAACCCCCTATGTGAGCGACAGATTCCTGTCCTCAAGGAGAATGTAAGGACATGGTGCAAAACTGAGCGCACCAGAGACTGGGTGAGACTACTCCCCGTCATATTCTTGATGATGAACTCCCAAGAGAGTTCGGCTACTGGCTACTCGCCCCATGAGCTACTCCTAGGGCGCCCGGCGTGGTTCCTACATGCCCCCTCTCCAGAGGACACCCATTCTTCCCTGGGTGAGTGGGTTCAAGAGCAACAAGCGAAGGTGGACAAGGCGGAGGCAATGCTCCAGAGAGTGAGGGAGCGTCAGTTGAACAAGAAGAACAAGCACCGAGTACCGGCCACCTACCAAGAAGGGGACTGGGTGCTGGTGCACCACAGCCGACTACCCGCCTGGCCACGGTCTACCAGCGATGACCCATACTTCGGGCCCTACAAGCTTCTATCTGTAGATGGACACCGTATAACCGTGCGGTGTTCTCGCCGTCTAGGGGGGACCCTGGTGTGCGCTGCTCAACACCTGAAGCGCTACTATGACCCTGAAGACCTCTGTGGGGAGGAGTGGGAGCTGAACGACGGGGAAATCGCCGCCTTAGACCTACAAGGGGCTGCCAGCCCTATGGAAGTTGAAGGGGAACTCCCCGACATGAAAGCCGAGGAGATGGCTAAGGAGGGCTTCTACCTGGTGAAGTCTGTCCTACGCCACCGCTATCGCCAGGGCTGGCGCATCCTCACTCTCTGAGAAGGGTTTGGAGTCGAAGAGGCCACCCGGGAGCCCTTCTCTGCGTTTGTTCTACCTGAGGGACGCCTAAACTCAGTTCTGGTAGACTACTTGTCCCAGAACAACCTTGGTGAGTTGCTCAGGCTCGCTGAGACGCTTTCCTCCAAGACCAAAGCTAGGGACTGAACCTTACCCTTACCTGCCTAAGCGTATGTGTGAGTGTGCTATTCCTAAGGTCCTGAGAGCAAGCCGCAGAAGTGGTGTCCTAATTGTACCCAAGTCTGCACGCTTGCTATACCTGGAGGGTTGGCTTACCGATGCCACGGGGTAGTACGCCCCGGGTCTCTCCTCCCCTAAGCGCCCAATTTCTGTGCTGGCGCAAAACCTTGGGGGAATACCCAGCGTACTAATCCAGGTATTGTTTTCCCTACCTATCTGTCTACTACAGGGAGGGGTGGCCAAAAGCTATGAAGGCTTGAAAACGCCTATTTGCTACGATGGCCAAAATCTAGCCTAACCACTGCCATTGCCCACCAACCCCGCTAAAATTGCAGGAAAGGGGTGGGACGGTGACACACGCACTACAGGTCCTACACACCCTACAGTGGCACCATCCTGGTGGGCGAGCGCTACTGCAACTGGCTCAAGCCCCCACTCAGGACTACCACTCCTACAGGCACGCTCTACTGGGTGGCGTTGAAGCTGAAGACAAGAGCCCTAGCGGCTCACCTGTGAGATTGCAAGAAAGCACAGAGCTCCTAAGCTTCTGTGGCCTAACAGCGACGCCACAACGCGTTTGCCTGCTAGGGCTTGGAGGGAAGGGGTGCTCTTGTTGCGTGCACAGCGTGGATGTTGAAGGTGTCGGGCTACGCTTGCCACTCCTGGCTGAGTCGTAGCTTGTTGTTTGTGTGATCAGCGCCGTATTTTAGCACGGCTTGGGACTGCACCACTTCACCCTGACGTTCCCACCTGAAGAGCAAAGGCGAATGCAGGAGCGTTTGCAGCGGAGGAACCAAGACCATCTCCACGTATTATACGCTTCTCAGATGGGCCTATAATACGCTGTCCACAAACGCCCCTATCAAGCAAGCAAGCTTCAGAAGCTCCACCCGTTCTCTTAAAGAACGTAGGGTGGAGCCCCTGGGTACCCTTTAATGCGTGTGTGAATGCACGAGCATGCACGAGTTTTCCATCAACCACCGTTTTTCTTCCTAATCTTACCAACAATCACGAACTCCACCAGAGAGTGGCCCCACCTGGGCTTACCTACCTTACTCACCGCTGGAGAGTGAAGCAAGGTGAAGGAGAAGCGAGAAAACAAGCGAGAAACGACGCTATGCATATGTGTGTATGTCTAATCACCCTGGACCTACCTCTAATCATCTGCAATCTTTCTAATCTATCCCTCCATCGTTTGTTAGCGCTGCTACAAGGCACGTTCACGGAGACACGAGACGAGCAATATGCATGCTGCATACGAGACGAGCACACCTGTGGTTAATACCTGATTCATTGAAGTCCTTCTGTTGATTTTTGAAATCTTGAATCTTGAATTCTTACTGTCAATGGGGGTGTAATCTTTATGTCTGTCTATTTATGTGTCTTTCGTCATTTTCGTCATTCTGCGTAACGTACGTTTATAATCTTATTAATTCTGTATTTTCCGGCGCTTCGCTAGGAGCCGCTCCTGCGCGCCGCCTTTTTCTGCGTAAGAATTTCTTGATTTAAAAAATCGAGAGATGACTACAAATTTTATAAAAATGTGCATCTGATGCACAAATGGATTCTGTCCAGGTGTGTGCCTTCAGAAAAGTTCTAGGCCGTCATTCGACCGATTTAGGTGTTGTCGCTTCGCGTTTGCGTGGATTCGTCCCTCATCCTCCCATTCCTCTGTTGTACAGACATCCTTGCAAAGCCTCCCTGAGTAGGCCGCTGTTCGGGCCGAAAAGCAGCAGCAGGAGACTGAACCAGAACCAAGACCCCTCTGAGGGGCAATTCTAATTGAATCAGCACACCCTCGCCCCAGTACCAGGACAGGTGTCTCCATCAGGTTCCATGAGACTTGGGTCGAGCGTCCTATGAGAGTCTGGCGTTGGGTTGTGTTACGCTGCAGCTTGGAGGGAGGGATGCAAATGCATATGGCCTTGGGGTGCCCTATACTAACTCCACCAAGCCACAGGAACCCCGGCAGCGCCAAGAGCGCTGAGTTTTCTGTTGGAAATTGTCATTCACAATGCAGCAAGAGTCGCTGGCCATGGTAAAGCGCTCTTTTCCAGTGAATGGGAAGCTATAGGTATTTTAAAGTAGGTGTGGAAACCAAGGAAAGGGCAAGAAAAAATCCCTTTTTCCTGAAAATGCGACAGTGGTGGCCACCACAGCACAAGGGGGGAGTAAGAAAAAGTGCTTTTCCAATGCTTTAGGGTATACTTTAGTTGTATTAGAGGTGCTCTAAGCACTCATGCATTTTTATCTTAGTATTGGCCCAACCAAAATGGGTGATAACACATTTTGACCTATGGAACCAAACACTAAATCAGGATGTTGTGTGGACCCCTTAATCCCCAGGCAATAGGCACTAAAACATCTTTTCCTGGGTTGCTGGGGCACTGATATACAGGGGGTAGTAAGAGTTCATATATGCAGCGGTTGGTAAAAGGTGATTTTAGACGTGTTTTTCATGCAGCGGTTGGTAAAAGGCTGGTGTTTTTCCATGTAAAGGTTGGTACCGACATCCTCTTCTTTTTTTTAACTTAATGTTTCTTTGTATTTTCTTTTTTGATTGCATTATGATGTCCCGTTTGAAAAACCAGAATGCTTCCTTTTGCTTGAATTTTTCATTTTCTACTATAGGGAGTATTCTTTCACTGTAGAAACATTATTTCTTCTTCGAAAACACCTAGAGTTCTCATTTGTACAACACTGGTACTATTTCTCTCTCCTCGTTATTTCAAAACATTACACTTTCTTTTTCTACACCTTGCACTCTTGCTATTTGTGTAAAATGTTTTATCTCCTTTTTTTTTCTTCAAAACCTGCACTCCTTTTTGTGCTGAAAAACCTACACTGTTTGTTTTGTCACTCACTTCTGCATTCAAAATGTGGTTTTTTTTTACCTACTGAAATATTGTTTGTTTTTTTTTGTCACTGACTTCTCTGTTGGAAATCCTGTTTTTTTTATATTGTTTTTCTTCTCTGAAATGGTCAGAGTTCCTGCTTTTTTATGGACCACCATTGCCGTGCGCAACTCGCGTGATTTGGGAAAAATGCCTCCAAAAAAAAAAGTGCTCTCGTGTGCAAATCGTCCAACCCTACAGACTTCACTGCCCTTTGAGGGACATGTCGCTGTTGCAAAGGATGAACCACATACTCAATTTGATTGATTCGCTGTTATTCAAGAGGAAACAGGAGGTACTACTCTCTTTCACTCATGGTAAGCATCACTGCACAGCTCAGAGTGCCTTCATCATCCGAAATCTGCACTGCCTCCCGCGCCTCCCTTGCCCTTTGCCTATTCTCCCTGGCCACACGCTGAGCATGTACATCACGTGGTGCAGCACGAAACCGTTTGGCAAGTCTGTCCAACCGGGTCTCAGCCCTCCTCTTTGCTGCTCTTTGTACAGGTGGTGTGCCTGGGGCTGACAGGACGTCAATGTTGTCCTCCACCTCTGCCCCAGAGGCCTCATCTGCCTCTGCCTGTGCCTCTGAGGCTTCCTCTGAATCTGAAACATGACCAGGAACAACAGACAGCAAAGGTGCAGGCATGAGGATGGCTGCTGAAGGCCAGTGGAGGTCCACATCATCTACAGATTCTGTCACTGGCACCTCTGTAAACACCATGTTCCAGCTGCTGAGGATGTGTGTGGTTGTCAAAGGGGATGCAGCCCATTCAGCAAGCCAAGTTACAAGGAGCGCCTTCATCGTACGCTCGCTGCTATCCAGCTTGGAGTGCTTTGGCAGCAGTCCACCGTGGATCTTCAGGCAATGGTCAATGTGGCGACGCTTCAGTCTGTCGCGCAACCATGCTCTCATGCCTGGATTGATGACCTGATCGCCAACATTGCTGACATGGCTGCGACGAGCGCGTCCAAAGAAAACATACATGTGTGGCCGCGCCACAAAATGGTATAAGTTGGCCAGCCTTATTTCAGCGTCGTCGACGCGCTTCAACTCGTCATCGTCGAGATGGCTTCCAACCCAATCCATGATGACGACACATGGGTAATTCTGCGCGACGCCATGGTCGCGTCTGTCCTTCGCAACTTCAGTGTCGACCTTGATCATTAGGCGTTTGAACGTGTCGCCAGTCTGACACTTCTTCTCCGCGTGGTCTTCGTGCATGTAGCATGGCAGGCCCTGAGGCAGGTCGAGACGCGCATGGCAGCGACTTGTCTTTCCTCTGTGCAACACTTGTAGTACCTTTACGGTGCCTTCACCGTTGACCACAGGCGTGGCCGTGGCCTGTCGCTTGTCAGCGCTGCTGTAGTGTCTGACCTGTTTTTCTCCGGCTGCATACCCTCCGCGCAACTTGGGCGCGTACTGGAGGGGCGTCTCGTCCAGGCCCAACTGCGCCCACGGCGGCAGCGACTGGGGTTCACCTTCAGGGATACGCACACCATACTTTTGGGGCTGCTCAACGAGGTCCAAGAATTCACGTCTCCATTTGTTGTCGAGCGCTAAGTCAGACACTGTAGAAGGCAGCCGCTCAGTCGTGATCTTCTTGAGACAACCCATCTTGCGCCTGCGACGAAAGTTTGCAGCCCATTGGCGGTCCAAAACAGGAGCAAGACCAGGCCCACGAGACCTCTCAGCGACTGTTCTTCCAAGCGCCGCAATGGTGTCCAGGTCAATCACGGCAGCCTCATACTTCAACTCTTTGATCAACTTCAGAATGGTCTCCTCCTCTGTGCGGCTGAGAACTGAGTTGGTACCGTACCCTTCCAGTGGCTCACCCTCCTGCACCTTGCCAGCCCAGTGCAATGGGTTTGGCATTGCCCCCATAACACTGATTTAGCTTTGTAGCTATTAGAAATTCAGTGTAGGGCGCTATATAGTAAATTGGTTGCATTTTGTATGTGCAAGAGTGCATAGGTGTGATTTTGTAGACACACATTAGGATTTGCCTGTATCAGAAACCCATGTGTGCATGTGCAATTCTGCATGATACTCAATTCTTGATTGAGTGTGAATGATATGTCTACTTCTACTCTTATAGGTTGAAACCTATGTTGCAGGATTGCAAATAAATCACTCCGTGAGAGCATATTCAAGATTCCACTAATTCAAGACTTGAGAAGTGCTACCAGGGATCTGAGGGTTTGTGTTCTCTGCCAAGTACACCAAGAAAACATAGGTTTTGGGAAATACGGCCCATTATTGGAGATTATTGTTCAGATTGAACCAGTTGCAGGATTGGCAAAATTGGGGTTAGTTACTACCGTATTACAATTGATTTGCCCCTGATTGGTGTATTTGAAGCTGGAGTGTAATTATTAGCCCTGCAAAATGAAGACCGGAAGGCCTCCAGATCAACGGGAGAGCAGCTGTGGCAACCGCAAGTATCGCAGCGCCAGTCCTGCTGAGCGAGAGTACTGTAGGGACCAGAAATTCAGCAGAACGCGCCGTGACTCCTGTGAATGTGAGGGTTTTGTATCAAAAGACGACCACAGACGTGGTAAAAATGACGTAAGGACGCGTTCGTCAGTACGGTTGCGTTCGAGGAGTTCTGCCACTCTGCGCCGTGTTTTGCCTGTATACAGGAGCCTTGACGGCTGGGAACAACGTGACGATTGCCATGACAACGACACTGGGGAATGCCGTGCAAAGAAGTTGGAGGGCGAGCGAGCAGCACGGCAGAGGCTGACGCAGCTGCAGTGTGCCTTGGAGATCACCGTGGGCCGTGAGCACGCTGCGCGACACAAGGTATGGGACGAGGAGGCAAAAGCCATGACCCAGTGGTTGCGGCAAGCGTTTACGGAGTTTGGAACACGCCTGCAGCAGCAAGTACGGCGTAAGGATTTAGAAGAACAGGCGAAAGATGAGGAGCAGCGAAGCCGCAATCGTGCAGAGCAAGCAATATGGGAAGTCCAAAACAAGCAGCTCGAGAAGGAGACTACGAAGCTCAAATAGCAGCAAGAGGAGCTGGTAACAGCTGCGCGCAGACTGATGGAAAGGAGTAGCGCGCTGTTGTCGACCTTCGAACAACGGATGGTGGAGGTCAAGATGGTTCTGGGCAAGAGCTTGTTGCCACTGACGGTAGGACAGCGACAAATACAAGAACTGAGGAGCCGAGTTGAGGTATTGCCCACCCATGACCAAATACAGGGATATTTACAGCAGTTGGCGAGCAAGTACGAAGTGACCAAGGGCGTGAGGGACACGAGAGGAGATAAGGCGACGATGAACTACGAGGAGGCAAACCCGGCAAGGTGCAAAAGAGGGGAGATGAAGGAGATGAGAACCAGACAGCCGGAGGGAGAGCTGAATGGCGGTGCCGATGATGGACACAAGCTGGAGCGAAGTGTTCGAAAAACAAAAACCAAGGCACGGACTAGTTACGACAAGAGCCCAAGTGAAAGGGAGGACATCACAGAAGCAGAAGGATTCGAGGACACGAGTGCTAGGGAATATGGCGACCATGGAACACGCTACGCTGATCCAAAAGGGCGACGGCAGGCAAGTGGCAAGATGCCACGGCGACAACAGTTTCAAGCATCCAGTGAAAGCGACAACGACGCGACTGTCAGGAGAACAAAAAGAGGGCGGCGAGGAGGACAGCGTGTGCAGCTACAGCGTGTGATAACAAAGCTGGTACAACTTTTGTTTCAAGGGTTGCACGCTCAAGTGCGTCTGCTTGTGTTTGCTTTTTGAGCACTGATTTTCCTCACATTTGAGTTATATGACTATATTTTTGTATAATTATATCAGCATTGTACCATCAGCAGCTGCACACTGAGTGCAGCGCTGCGTTGTACTTTACTGAGTACAGAGATCTGCACAGTGCTTTGCCTGTGCAATGTTTACAAACACTGTGCACTGTGCATGCCTATATACCTGATCCACTCATTTCTCTTGTGCAAGCTTGCCAAGGTTGCAGTGCAGGTATGGGTGTTTGTATTTTTTTTCCCTCCTTTTCATGAAAGCTGCAGGGTTGGAAACTTTTGCAGTAAGTAGTGAGGGGGCAGCCCAGGCGCCCAGGATGGGGGGACACACAGCAGCTTTTTGGACAGAGAGCGCTGCAATGCTTTTGTAAAATAAAAGCAAAGTTGTATCATGTCCAGCAGGGTTTTTAGTGGGTATGACTGCAGGTGAGACCCGCATACTGATTTCAATGGAAATCAGATGCTTGAAGGCATTTTTTTCCCTATACTATGGCTGCCCATGGGACAACACCAAACCCATGTTTGTACATTTTCAGCCCAAACATGGCTGAACACCCATGTTCAGGCTTGGGAGGGGAGTGCAATGGGTTTGGCATTGCCCCCATAACACTGATTTAGCTTTGTAGCTATTAGAAATTCAGTGTAGGGCGCTATATAGTAAATTGGTTGCATTTTGTATGTGCAAGAGTGCATAGGTGTGATTTTGTAGACACACATTAGGATTTGCCTATATCGGAAACCCATGTGTGCATGTGCAATTCTGCATGATACCCAATTCTTGATTGAGTGTGAATGATATGTCTACTTCTACTCTTATAGGTTGAAACCTATGTTGCAGGATTGCAAATAAATCACTCCGTGAGAGCATATTCAAGATTCCACTAATTCAAGACTTGAGAAGTGCTACCAGGGATCTGAGGGTTTGTGTTCTCTGCCAAGTACACCAAGAAAACATAGGTTTTGGGAAATACGGCCCATTATTGGAGATTATTGTTCAGATTGAACCAGTTGCAGGATTGGCAAAATTGGGGTTAGTTACTACCGTATTACACCCAGGTGCGAAGCGTGTTAAGGGGCGGCGCTTGACACCCGTAACGCAGCACAACGTGGTTGTAGTTACCTTCCAGGAACAGTTGCACACAAAGGGACTTTTGCGACGGCGTCCACTCTAGCCAAGTCCTCGGCGCTAAGCTCTTGTATTGACGGGCCTTAGAAGTGGTGGAGACCTTCTTGCTCTGGGACTGCGACACCACTGCAGCCAGAGCGTCGTTCATGGACTGGCCTCCCTTTGTGAGGAAGCGCTGCATGACTGAAGACAGAAAAATTATGAATGTTATCGATCATTATTGTTACTATCATCATTATTACTACTATTATGACCACAGAAGCTCAACAGAGCGCGATACAAAAGCCTCTGTTCTCCTTTTCCAAATTTGACCAATCCCGGAACACATCTGTGCGGTTTTAGTTCGTTTGTTGCAGCGGTTCGTAACAGCTGGCGGTTTCTACATGCAGCAATTCGGAACACCACCCATACGAACTGCTACAAAACGAACCTTTACACTTACGAACTATTACCACCCCCTGTACTGAGGGCAGAGCCTATGAATTTATCTATGTTTTCTCATGAATTCTTAGCTATCCTAGTGGTATGCACCCTAGGGGGCTGAGGCACCTCTTTTTGAGAGGTCCTGGGTTCAATACCCAGTCAGCCTAGCTAAGTAGGATTATCCCATGTGACATGGCAGTGACCTCAGCGCCACAAGCCATGCCACCTCAGCACCTATGGGACCCAAAAACAAAGAGTGCACATCTCAAGATGGCACTATGGATGAGAGTGAGCCCTTGGTGCAGTTTTCCAATCAGTTTTTCTCAAACATGTAAAATATTTCATCCTGAGTTGCAATATATGCTAATTGCTGTGGTCTATTGTTGATAGTTGTCTTTATCTAACTCTTTGTGACTGCAGCCCTTCATGCTTTGATCCTGATTCTCTTCTACTTCCTTATCTCTGGCTTGGGTTATCCTGGATTGGTTGTATTTCAACAATAAAACATCTTCCGCATCAAAAACAAGCAGCAGGAACCCTACACCAGCAGCAAGCAGCAGGAGAGGCACAACAAAAACACAGTGTTGAAATCACCATAAAACTTTCTACCACAGCTGGTGGACGCCCTATGCATCATGACATCCCTCTTGGCTGGCTTGTGCCATGTAAAAAACATTTGGCCGTTTAGGACAATTTTACACGCAAAGAATTGGAAATTTTCAGGGCAACCCACATAATAACCAGTTAACTCGTGATGCATTGCGGATTTTGCTGGCCTAGCACTATATGCAGCATTATGTGGTGCTTTGCCTGACACACATTAGCTTTGAAGATGCGATCCATTTGGTAACATGTCATAGATTCATAAAAAGTTTTCTTGATTGAGTAATAATTCCTTTGCAACCGTAAAAACAACCATAAAGTTAGTATAGTGAAACATGGTCCATTTGCGTAGCAGCATGGTGAGGCGCATTCCCTAGAGCACTGGAAAGGGTGGTCAAAGCTTTGGTAGATCCTTCTTCGTGCCATGCAAAGTGATGCATCCTACATTCCCGAAAAAGCGTACCTACCTACCTAACTTAGATATGGTCCTGTGCAAACTTTTACACAACGCCTGTACAACGCGCAAGAGCTTTCTATATGCATTTTTTCTTGTGTCTTGCATGTTTACCCCATGAAAAAGGAGGCGGGGCGCGACAGCGTCATGCCCACCTGGGTCTTTATTTGCGATGCATTTTGATTGCAACCCGTTATTGACTACGTTGTTGCTGGTTGGAGATGGTGGAGTGGCAAGCAGAGCTATCTATGTCTTTTTAGTCGTGCCCACTCTCTCAAGGGGTGGCCGCCCCCTTTTGCTCACTCTTTTTTTTTGTGCGTGGAGGTACACCCTCCTGAGTTCACTTAGGGGGTGTGTTGGCAATGACTCAGGGAGACCTGAGCAAATCTGCTGCACAAAAGCAAATGTATTTTATAATATATGAGCAACATCACAGAATAAAGAATAATAAAGAAGGGGGCTTTAATACACTGATGGAAGAATGACCTGTAAGAGAGGACCTCAGTGGAAAAATGAAAAAAAAGAAAAAAAAACCGGTTTTGCTCATTCCAGACCCTCTATCGCATGCGCAACAGTGCAGATAGCACCGTTGTGCTCCGCCCAAGTGTAATCCAAGGTGAAGACTCTGGCCATACAACTGCATTTGGAGCCTACCACCAGGGCGTGAAGAACGGGCTACAGCAGATCACCGAGCATGGGTCACGCCAGCTTACATAGGTTTTGTTGAGGGTCACATATCATGCTTTGCAAAAGTTTTTGGACCACTTTTTTTGCGAGATGCAATGCACTTTTTGGGTAATGATCGTTCTTAAATGTCGCTTGATTGTGGGTCATAATTGGGTTCACCAAAACCAAACGATTCAGAGATCGAAGATTTCAAAGATTTCTTTTGGATTCGCATATTGTGTTCGCTCCATCAAAGATGGTGTTTAACAAGGTTTTTTGTTGTAAAGCCACCACAACTCTTGTTGTAGGCGAAGTATGTTGTGAAGTTGTTTTCTTCTTACATGAACTCAAGAGGTGGGGGTATAAGCCGCCACAGAATGAATGAATGAATGATGTGAAGTTGCTAGCAAAGTTGCTTGTTAGCACTATCTTTTGTCAGGGGTTGGGACCATAACTATGTTATATACCATGCGTGGTGCAAAACACCCCAATTCATTCAGTAATTCATTCATTGATTCTGTGGCGGCTTATACCCCCGCCCGGGCAAGTCCCAGTGTGTTCGAAGATGACAAAGGATAGTGTGTGTATGTGTAACACAGGAGGTGCTTGTGGGAGATGGCCTGTGCTCGATGCTGCTAATATCTGCTTAATGAGATGCCATGACCTCTGAGCAGGAAAAAGGCCAATACTTCCCCTAATAAGTGCGGTAAAAGCACAACAAACAATGAGAAAAGCATCTTGACAGCCCATATGTCCGGTTTGTTGTTTGGAGTTGGTGTTGTGTCTCAAAGCGACAATTGTTGGCATCACACTTTCCAAAGAATGGATACCCCTTGGTGCACCTCCAAGTTGCAGAAATCTCAAAATTTGCCTTTTCGGGGCCAAGCTTTGTTTGCCTAGATGCATGTCCCATATCTCTACTAACAAAAAGGCCATGGCGGAATGGCAGCTGTCTAATCCTAATATTTTTAACCTCATATGTGTTGCATTGCAGCGAAAAGGGTACACATGAGCCTGCTTGAAGCTTTGAGTGATAAAAAAAAAACATGTTACAACCTGTTACATGTGGCTTTGCACTTTGTAAAACCTCCAACATGGGCATATTTGATTTACTCATGCCTCTTCACTTGATGGCTCCCCGTTCTTCGAAGAAACAAGCGGACTCAAACAATATGCAAACACCATGCGCAGATTTGTGCAATAGAAATGTGTATTTCTTGTTCTTGCTGATTTTTGGACATGGCCATATAAACGGACTTATCAAATTTTACCATGGCACATGTAACACCGCTTTTCTCCTTCACTTTGTGTGCATGTGGTTTCCACTAAACACTGCAAACATTCCGAACTGCTAAGCTCACCTCAAGAATGGAAAAGAAGTCATGTGCTTCAGCACCCCCTATCAAGCTCCAAAACCACACCACCAAAAAGCTCCTTTGTTTTTCAAACAAAAGGATTTACATGAGTCCAAAATGGTTTTATGGGGTAGTTGGGAGCCATCACAATACTATGGAGCTACATATGTATTGCACCAGTGCATTTTACATCTTTGTACTTTGTATGAAATGTGCAAGTAGTCAATCATTAACCCTGATAATTTGATCATTGTATATGCAATGTCTCCAATCGATGCTTCGAGGAAACAATACAGTGCCTCCAAATATAAGTGCTATGCATGTTAAAAACGAATTTAATTAGTTTAAATGGTACAGGTTTTGAGAACACCCCCTGTCTTGCAAAACAAAAATGCTCCACACGGGGTTTTTGACATATTTAGACAGAAACCAGGCCACGGGGGGGGGGGGATCCCATCTCTGAATCCTTATAGGGAGGTAGGGAGGCCTCTTTGAAGCGGGGGGGGGGGGTCAAAAACACTGAGGTGTAACCTCCCCCCCCCCCATGAGCAACTTGGAGATGCCCCAAATGGCTGCCTTCTCAGGTCCCAACATGGGGAGAATTCAACAACGAAATGGCTGCCAATTTTGCATCTTGCCAACCTTTTGTTCACTTTCCCTTTCGATCTTCTGAACTTGTGATTGCAAACTACGGCTTTTTCCAACAAAATCAAAAAATGATGGAGAACAAGCAACATTCTTCGGCACATCTTGAACAACATGGCTGTGAGACGCACATGGTGCCTTATGCCAAGCCACCTCAAAAAATTCCACAAAGAATACAACCGTAACCAAAAACACACCCACATCATCAAAGATACAAAGTCCTGGTTAACATTGTACTGCATATTATTGATTCACAGTGAATTGGGTTGAGGGTATGGGAATGGAAAGCATGAACTTAGGGCAAAAGATATGGGACAGGGGTTTGGGTCATGGGATGGAATCACCTCCAGCAAATCTTGGAATCACTGGATGCCCAGTACATGCCAAAACAATCTCATAACAAATCCACAACCTTTTCATTTGGGCACCATAAAACAACGCTTGCCTCAGCACAACACAAGAATGAAATCCAAGAAAAAATCACCAAAAATCTGGACAGCAAAGCTGTCCAAACTCCAACAAATACCCCAGGGCTGTTGAACAAAGACTAAGGTAGAGAAAGCAATAGAGACCACGCTCACCACGCTCACCATGCCCATCAAAACATCTCCTCTTCCCTCTCCTTGGCAGCATGGCCACAAATTGCCCCTATTATCTCAAGCGCACAAGGCTCCATCTGTATCACACAGATAAGCAGATCTTCCTATAAAAGCAGCAGAATTGCAGCTGCCTGACTCCGATGCGTTCTGCACACTGTAAACCCCTCTGGCAATGAATGCATTCACCCATTTTGCCGCCATATCAGCTCTTCACAGTACACTGCACCTGTATACATGCATTGATTCCCTACAACATGATATGCATGGTCCTAACTCCTGCTCTGTGCAGTATACAATGTGAAGGGGGCGGAGTCGCCCCCTTCACATTGAACATACCCCACACAGCAATTTTGACGACTGATGGTTGAGCCCACAACACTTGCTGTGGCACCTACTGCTCTAAAAAAAAAAAAAAAAAAAAAGAACCCATGTAACATGCTTGAAACCAGATTACCCACCAAATGTGATACTTCTTACCAGATGGGGCAAGTGCAGTGATGCTTCAGGTGCTCCTGCTCGACCCTTTTGGGGGACAGCCATGAGCACCACCTACTTTTTCTCCTCTTTCTTGGTCTCCTTCTTGGCGTCCTTATCTTTCTTCTCATCCTTCTTCTCATCCTTCTTGTCTTTTTCCTCGTCTTTCTTCCCCTGAACAGGCAACATATGCGAGGTGAACACACAACAAAGCACTTTGACAGCACACAAAAAGACAAACAGAGAACACAAGTGACAAAAAGTCTCCCTGTTTTAGGTCAGGAATTGTCCCGCTAATGCTTGGGACCACTCTGAATACAATTCCAGAATTTGAGGCAAATCACCTCGCAGAGGTTGTTAGATCAAAGCCAGGCAGGCGTATATAGGGGAAAACGCCACATACCCCCCCATTTTGGCCTTTTTGGGCCTATTCGCGTACCCTACCCCAAGGGGTTGAATTGTTAGTTTAACCCCTTGTAAAATCATTATTTTGTCCAATAAATGCATCCCCCAATGAGTTTTTGGTCCGGACCCCCCCAGACCCCCCCCACTTGAAACCCACTTTTTTGAGGTTTTGAGGGAGGGAGGTGGGGGTGGGGGTGTGGGGGGGGGGGGGGTGGGGGGGGGTGACCTAATTAAAAAACAGACAAATGCAAACCAGAGGTAATGCACTCCACAGTCAGGCATAAGTGCATCTTTATTCGCTATGCCAAACCTGGTTAAACCTCAAGACACACACTGTGTCTGAAACAGAAAACAGAACATCATGTCTGACTACATTAGTCAGACAATCACAGTCAGTAGCTGTCAGTCAGTCAGGTGGAGGGGTGGGGGGGGGGGGGTCAAAAAATGACCCCCCTTTTTTTGGGTCGATGTTGGCGGTTTTGGCGACCTCGGTGACCCCGTGGTACCCACTCTGAGGGGTGTGAGTGGGAATATTGTGACAGTATATGCCTACTATGATACGGAAGGACGTGTTTTGCAGTCTGTAGCCTTGCCGAGGGCCGGTCAAATGCCTGTGCCAAAGACGCGAAATGGCTATTTCCACCAATAATGGCCTGGTGAATGGGCCGGTACACAACCTGCTTATGCAGTTTTTCACCCCGGGCAGCTCAAAAATCGAAGTTTTCGAACTTTGTTTTTTTGACATTGTGATCACTCAAAATGATAATCCAATGTATGTAAAGCATGTTTTAGGCCGTGTTTACATGTTCTTCACCCTATTTGGGTATTGGCCGCATGGGGGGGGGGGGGGTCTGCCAAGAGATTGGTACACAACCTGCTTATGCAGTTTTTCACCGTAGGCAGCTCAAAAATCGAAGTTTTGGAAACTTGCTTTTATGATATTGCGACCACACGATATGACCATCTAAACTATGTACAACATGTTTTAGGCTGTATTTACGTGTTTTTCACCCTATTTGGGTATTAGGTCCAGGGGGGGGGGGGGTCTCCCAAGGGATTGGTACACAACCTGCTTATGCAGTTTTTCACCCTGGGCAGCTCAAAAGTCGAAGTTTTCGAACTTACTTTTTTGATATTGTGATCACCTAAAATGACCATCCAAGCTATGTAAAGCATGTTTTAGGGCGTATTTACGTGTTTTTCACCCTATTAGGGTATTGGCCGCACCGGGGGGGGGGGGGGCTCCCAAGGGATTGGTACACAACCTGCTTATGCAGTTTTTCACCCTGGGCAGCTCAAAATTCGAAGTTTTCGAAACTTATTTTTTTGATACCATGATCACCTAAAATAACCATCCGAGGTATGTAAAGCATGTTTTAGGCTGTATTTACGTGTTTTTCACCCTATTTGGGTATTAGGTCCAGGGGGGGGGGGTCTCCCAAGGGATTGGTACACAACCTGCTTATGCAGTTTTTCACTGTGGCAGCTCAAAAATCGAAGTTTTGGAAACTTACTTTTTTGATATCGTGATCACCTAAAATGACCACCCAAGGTATGTAAAGCATGTTTTAAGGCCGTATTTATGTAGTTTCCACCCTATTTTGGGTGTGTGTTGCTCGGGGTAGATTCTCTGCGAGGTGGACTTGCCAAAGGCAATAGAATTTGTGGCACACGAACATCTGCGCCCATTAATCTCCTGCACATCATGGAAAGAGAGGCGACAAATGAGCACTCAGCAGGGCCATCATTAACATGCAAGACGTCGAGACAAAAGAAAATAACAAGCGTGTCCTGTCTACTCCTGTCCTCGGTACTGCAGTACCGCAGGTCACAGCGAGGCAAACTTGAAGGCAAGCTAGAACGTCGAACAGCAGCACACAAACTTGAAAGGCTCACCGGCCCAGCTAGAGCCTAGCAAATTTCGGACCACACTACACTTCTTGGCCACGAGCACCAGCAGGTGCACATTGACATCACAAAGCTGGAGCAAGCTGTTACCATCCCAAAAATGATCACGGCACGAGCCATGGCACAATGCAGGGCGGTCCTTAAGTGGGTTGAGACCTACTTAAAGAGTGAGAACTGGAATGGGGTTGAAAATTGATGGTACAGACAGACAGACAGTACAGCAATACAAATTGAGGTAATGCACTCCACAGCATGGCATAAGTGCATCTTTATTCTCTATGACATGCCTGGTTGAACCTCTGAATGAAATCGACTCAGTGAAGTCAGACCAGGCGTCCCTGGTCCTTAAGGGGGGGGGGATCAAAGTGTTCCAAAACTGCAGTTTTGCAAAACACCGGCGGGCATCTCAT